>JAYESD010000002.1:140602639-142008113 GCA_036927565.1 Tuctoria greenei
CTATCATTATTCCGTACTTGTTTAAACTATGTTTGATTGCCAGTTCGATTGAGCTTGCCTGATGTTTTCTTGGTGGTAAATGTTAGTGCAGAAAGAAATAATCAGGTTTCAGATGTTCTGATGACTCAAACAAAACTGCCTTTCCTATGTAATGTTGTAAGTAGAACGAAGTGGGAATATGGTTATTCATTCCATTCCTTTGTTTACTTCAAAAACGTTGTCTGTTCTGTCTCACATGAATAATGCTGCTAATTTCTGAATTGCCTTCGATATAAAACAGAAATGTGGCCCTAAATGAAGTGTTGAGAAGCTTATTGTGTTACTTATTACAAATTTATTGCTTGCCATGATCTAGTATCTGATGTAGTTTCGATGTGTTGGCTAGTATGTACTCATTTAAATCTGGATTTTATATTGAAATTATCACACCTTATACGTGTTCTAATTTCTATGAGGACTTGTTTCATATAATATTTTATATGGGAGATTCCATACTCAAATTTTTATGTTCACCAATCACCATTGCAGTTAAAGTCATCTGGTCGATGTTTTGTGCGATGACCTCTATTATATATGTCCATTAAGTTATTAGTTCATATATATATATATATATATATATATATATATTCCTCATCTGTCCACCCATTATTGAACCTATGTTCGTGATCGTTGGTGACTACACATTATTGAACCTAAGCTCCTGATTGTTGGTGACTAGTGGTTGTGATATGCCTAAAAGGCAATCATAACAATTTGGGTATGACTTGTTGGATATTTGATCCATAAGCAATTAGCGTACTAATGGGTCTGTGACCTAAAAACCCATTAGTACGCCTATAAATACAACGGGTAGGGTTAGAGGCTAATGACTCCACCACGTAACAGCCCTAGCTGCCATCCCTCGCAGGTCTCACGCCAAGACCCTTGCCGCGCATGCGGTGCTAGCACACCGGTGCGTGGCGTTTCTCCCCGTACGTGTGGACTCAGTAGAGGCGATGCTTCTACTACTGCATTGATCGGCTATGACGATCGTGATCGTCTACTTGCTACCGTGACAAGATGAGGAGGAGACGAACGAGATCGTCTGTTTCCCCTACACCGATGCGCGTCTACGTTCCGCTATGTTGCGCGTCTAGTGGTAACGATCTATGACCTCTGTACTCGCATATTTCCTGGGTGATGCGGTAGAGTTGCGGCAGTAGTGTACCGCCGATTTCTTAACAGTGACATCACAGCCAACTTGCGTAGTTTTTAGTCTAGATCTTATTAGTAGATGCGATCTACTGCAAACATGTTCATACGATGAATTTTATCGCATGGTTTTTGGGGTTTGGAATTGGTTAGAGTAGATTGTGATTGTATATGACTAAAGGGTTAGTTCGTGCTCCTTCTGTACTGTGTGCGCAACCTGCCCCTACCAGCTAGAATCACCATCGGGACTAATCGCGTACATAGCTAACAGATTGAGCCAATAGACCACGGTCATGAGTCGCGATCTACTCATGAATAACCGGTCACATTGAAAATTGAGGCATTCTGAATGGCTCGGATTTAGGTTGATTTGATCAATCCAATGAGATTTTCATAGTGATTTCATAGATGAGATCTATGTAATTATGTTTGGTGCTAGCGGGACAACCGTTTTGCTGTCTGCTATAGCGATTACATAATATAGTTTCGCGCTAGAAATCGTTCTACGCTTAACTCATTTTTGTAGGGAATGATGTGAATGGTAGGGTCTTAATGTGATGTGATGATCTGTGTGTAAATTCGTGCAGCCTGCGTGTTGCAAATTTAACACAACCGGGTTGAGGTTCTTACATAATTATATAACGACCTGAGTGTCGACCTGTGATGCTTGATCTCTCATGTAATTTATTTGGTAGTTATTAGTTGTATTAGCTTCTTTTATTATCATGGAGATGTCTTCAAGCATGGTGGAGATGGAGATCACCACAAGAAGGGAGGTATGGCAGCTCAGATCTTGATGGAACCATGGCGATGGAGACCATTATGATTCTAAAGGCCATACTATTCACAATGTGATATGATGATATACCTGTGATGTTTACGTATTACTATTCTTTTCATGCTTTTCATATGGTGGATGTTTTATCATAGTTGTATTAGCTTCTTTTATTATCATGGAGATGTCTTCAAGCATGGTGGAGATGGAGATCACCACAAGAATCGAGGTATGGAAGCTCAGATCTTGATGGAACCATGGCGATGGAGACCATTATGATTCTAAAGGTCATACTATTCACAATGTGATATGATCATATACCTGTGATGCTTACATATTACTATTCTTTTCATGCTTTTCATATGGTGGATGTTTTGTCATGATAGAATAGCTTCTCTCACAGAAGTTGAGCATTTGATGCCATTTACCAATAGTTGCAACTATGCTATTTTGATCGTTGCATGGTAGGTTTGCCAAAGCAAAGTACCATCATCTATCATAATGCATAGGGTGAACGTTTGACATTCACATGCATAGTGTTGGTTTACTCAACAAAGCTATCAAAACGGTATTCATCATTATAGCATATGGGAGCCGGGGCATTGGATGTCACCCAACAAACAAGAGTCATATAGGGATATGATTAACAATAGTTGTTTACCTATGTCACTAATTTCCTAGCAGTGAAGCCAAAGCTCACTAGGAATTATTTAATATGGATCTTGAACCACTATATGTCGTTAGAGGGAAGACGATGATCATATAGTGGTGATATCTTTTATTAAACTGTTAATAGAAGATTGGTACATAACATAGTGCTAAATCTTGCATATTTATTTTCTAATATAGATAATGTCTGCTAAAAACAATTTCGGTTTCAATTTGTGATTTGTGCTTGAAAAGGAAAAGCTTAATGGTGCTAACTTTATCGATTGGTAGCGCAACCTGAGAATCGTTCTTAGGCAAGAGAAAACTGAGTACGTTCTTTTGCAGCCTTACCCTGATGACCTCCCAGCTGTTGCAACTAATGCAGCGCATAGAGCTTATACGAAGCACTGCGATGATGCGCTTAATTTAAGCTGCCTCATGCTCGCCCCTGATCTGCAAAAATAGTATGAGCATACATATGCTTATTCTATGAATGAGAGACTGCGTGGAATGTTTGAGAATCAAGCAAGGGCTGAAAGATACAACATCTCAAAGTCCTTTTTCTCATGCAAGCTGGCGGTGGGTAGCCTGATCAGCCCTCATGTAATCAAGATGATTGGTTACATTGAAACTTTGGGCAAACTTGGTTCTGAACTCAAGGATGATGTGGCTATTGGCGTTGTTCTCCAGTCGCTCCCACCGAGCTACGAGCCATTCATATTGAATTTTCAAATGAATGGCATGGAGAAAACTTTGGCTGAATTGCATGGGATGCTTAAAACAACCAAAGAAAGCATTAAGAAAAACACCACTCATGTGATGATGGTGCAAAAGGAGAATAAAAAGAGAAATCGTGTGACGCATTCCAAAAGGTAAAGGCAAGGGAAAGGTTCCCGATGAGCCTTCAAGCTCAAAGTCTAAGACAAAGGGCAAATCTGGTCCTTCTCTTGATGATGAATGCTTTCACTATCATGGTAAGGGGCACTGGTCTAGGAACTGCACGAAGTACTTAGAGGATATGAAGAAGAAGAAGGGAAGTGAGACTTCTGCTTCAGGTATAAATGTTATAGAAATTAACATTGCATTATCTTCTAGTGAATCATGGGTATTTGATACTGGATCGATGATTCACACATGCAAATCATCACATGGTCTAAGTGAGACTAGAAGATTTGCAAAACACGAGTTGGATGTCCGTGTCGACAATGGAGCAAAGGTTGTGGTCATAGCTTTTGGAACCTACCACTTGTCATTACCCTCAGGATTAGTTTTGGAATTGAATAATTGTTATTGCATTCCTACTTTGAGGAAGAACATTATCTCTTCTTCATGTTTAGAAGAAGTTGATGGTTATGATATTGTAATAAAGAACAAATGTTGTTCTATTTACCACAATAATATTTTCTTTGCTCAATGTCCATTGGTGAATGGATTATATGTTGTTGATCTTGAGGATAAAACTGTCTGTAACATTAATACCAAAAGGGCTCGAGGAAATGCTCTAAATCCCACTTTTATTTGGCATTGTCGCTTAGGTCATATAAATGAGAAACACATTGAAAAACTCCATAAAGATGGATTACTAAGCTCATTTCATTTTAAATCACTTGACACATGCGAATCTAGTTTGCTTGGGAAGATGACCAAAGCACCCTTCACTAGTCAAAGTGAGAGGGCGACTAACTTGTTGGGACTTATACATACAGATGTATGTGGACCAATGAGTTCAATTGCCAGAGGTGGTTTTCATTACTTCATCACATTTACCGATGACTTTAGTAGATATGGTTATGTCTACCTAATAATGCACAAGTCTGAATCCTTTTAAAAGTTCGAAGAATTTTAGAATGAAGTACAAAATCAATTGGAAAGGACAATTAAACTTCTACGATCTGATCGTGGGGGTGAATATTTGAGCCATGAATTTTATGATCATTTAAAACAATGTGGAATTGTTCCACAGTTGACTCCACGTGGAATGCCTCAATGGAATGGGGTGTCCGAATGGAGGAACCAAACCTTGTTAGACATGGTTAGGTCAATGATGAGCCAAGCAGATCTTCCACTATCCTTTTGGGGTTATGCTCTTGAAACTGCTGCATTTACACTAAACAGGGTCCAAACTAAGTCTATTGAGAAGACACCATATGAGATGTGGACTGAGAAACGTCTCGGATTGTCTTTCCTCAAAGTTTGGGGGTGTGATGCTTATGTCAAACGTTTGACGTTAGACAAACTCACTCCCAAATCAGGCAAATGCTTCTTTGTGGGATATCCTAGGGAAACCAAAGGATATTATTTTTATAATAAAACAGAGGTTAAAGTGTTTACCGCTCGTAATGGTGTCTTCCTGGAGAAAGAGTTTCTCTAAAAGGAGTTAGTGGGAGCAAGGTGCATCTTGAAGAAATTCAAGAAACACCTGAAAATGTTTCGACATCCACCGATCATATACAAGATGTACAAGACGTTGTGCAACCAGTTGATGAAACACCAGCCCCACGAAGGTCTACGAGGGTACGTCGTGCAACTGAAACACATCTAACCGCGGAGCAGCATGACAAGGTATTGTTGGACAATAATGAGCCCACAACCTATACCGAAGCAATGACATGACCCGAATTTGAGAAGTGGCTTGGAGCCATGGAATCC
Source organism: Tuctoria greenei (assembly GCA_036927565.1). NCBI lineage: Eukaryota > Viridiplantae > Streptophyta > Magnoliopsida > Poales > Poaceae > Tuctoria > Tuctoria greenei. The sequence goes on from JAYESD010000002.1 coordinate 140,607,903, forward strand.
GAAATTGAATCCATTAATGAAAATCAAGCTTGAGACTTGGTTAATCCAATCGAAGGTGTGAGACCTATCGATTGTAAATGGATTTTCAAGAAAAAGACCAATATGGATGAAAATGTTTACATCTATAAAGCGCGATTGGTGGTGAAAGAATTCAAACAAACTCAAGGTGTTGATTATGATAAACTTTCTCACTCGTCACAATGCTTAAGTATGTTCGGATTCTCTTAGCAATTGCTGCATATTTTGATTATGTAATATGGCAGATGGATGTCAAAACAACCTTTCTTAATAGAAGTCTGACTGAGGATGTGTACATGACACAACCTGAGGGTTTTGTTGATCCTAAAAATGCTAAATATGCAAGCTTCAAAAGTCCATCTATGGGTTGAAGCAAGCATCTCGGAGATGGAATCTACGTTTTGATGAAGTGATCAAATGGTTTGGTTTCATCAAGAATGTAGAAGAACCTTGTATTTACAAGAAGTTTAGTGGGAGCGCACATGTATTTCTGGTGCTATATGTAGATGACATATTATTGATCATAAATGATATTCTAATGCTTGATGATGAATCCTCATTAAGAAAAAGTTTCTCAATGAAGGATTTAGGAGAGGCAGTATACATTTTGGGCATAAAGATCTATAGAGATAGATCTAAAAGGCTAATTGGATTAAGCCAAGATACATATATTGACAAGATATTGAATATATTCAATATGCCAGATTCCAAGAAAGTTTTCTTGCCAATTTCACATGGCATTACTCTAAGCAAGAGTGAGTGTCTTTCGACACCTGATGAGCAGAAGAGGATGAGAGCGATTCCTTATGCTTCGGCTATTGGATCCATCATGTATGCCATGCTATGTACACGCCCAGATGTATCTTATGCTGTAAGCATACGAGCAGGTATCAATCAGTTTATGGTGATGCTCACTGGACCATTGTCAAAAACATCCTTAAGTACTTGAGAAGAACTAAGGATGCATTCTTAGTTTTTGGAGATGAAGAAGAGCTCGTTGTAAAAGGTTACACCGATGCCAGCTTCCAAACTGATAAGAATGATTCTAGATCGCATTTTGGTTTTGTATTCTGCTTCAATGGAGGGGCGGTGAGCTGGAAAAGTTCCAAGCAAGATACAGTAGCAGATTCAACAATAGAGGCGGATTATATTGCAGCTTATGAAGCTGTAAAGGAAGTTGTTTGGATCAAAAAAATTGTTTCTGAGTTGGGTGTTGTTCCTAGCGCGTCCAGTCCTGTGGATCTCTATTGTGACAATACTGGAGCTATCACACAGGCAAAGGAGCCTAGACCATAGAAAAGATCCAAACACATACTACAACGCTATCACCTCATTCGAGAGATCATCGATCGAGGTGATGAAGACATGCAAGGTGCATACGGATTTGAATGTTGCAGATCCGTTGACAAAGCCTCTTCCACAATCAAAGCATGAGGCGCACACAAGATCTATGGGTATTAGATACTTATATCAGTGGTCATAGTGTGTAGTGGGAGACTTGTGTCACAACTATGTTTATGTAATATTAAATAAATTGTTATATGAGTAGTCATTATTTACATTGATCAACAAGTATGTGACTTGTTCATGGAACTCTTTGTCAATAGTAATGTTACTCTAAATTATCCCTAGTCTATATCATTATATGAGATAATGATGTCACACAGACTACCACATGTATTAATTGATGATCACGTTTCATGGATCATAGATATGGAGATATCAAATTAATAATGTGAACACATGTTAGTGAACATGATGTTGGATTGACCCACTCCAAGACACTACCAAACGCTACTCCGTAACTGGGTAGTCATAAAAGTAGTCTTCGGATACATAATGAAACATAGAATGGAATGTGCGCGGATCAAGATGGGATTTGCCCCTCCTTAATAACAGGAGAGATATCTCTAGGCCCTTTGAGATAGTTGGATTTAAAAGTGCATGGCCATGCCATAGTGATTAAGTGTTAATCATAATGACTAAAAGTTAGTCAAGGAATGAATTCACTATTTGATTGAGTGAATGGTCGAGCTATCACAAGGATGGCACACATTTCGCTTTGAGCTTGACTGGTATCGTGAGGCAAAGGGATTAGAATGTTGAATGCATCTAGATTCGACCGATACGATCTTTATGTACATTCGTAAGTCAGTATGTCCTACTAGGTATCTCTACTGACTTGTGGTTAGAAAAAGTTTCCATTCACAATCGACTGCACATGAACCTAACGGGTCACACACTTATAGGGTTGGAATCTTGAAAATCTTGGCTAGATGATTGTCTCTAGAGCAAGTGGGAGATTGTTGGTGAATAACAATTTGGGTAAGGCCTGTTGGATATTTGATTCATAACCAATTAGCGTACTAATGGGCCTGTGACCTAAAAGCCCATTAGTAAGCCTATAAATACGAGGGGTAGGGTTAGGGGATAATGACTCCACCATGTGATAGCCCTAGCCGCCACCCCTCGCGGGCATCACGCCGAGACCCTTGCCACGCACGCGGTGCTAGAACACCGGCGCTCGACGTTCCTCCCCGTACGTGTGGACTCCGTAGAGGCACTGCTGCTACTGCTGCGCTGATCGGCTACGACGATCGTGATCGTAGATCGTCTGCTTCTTCTACATCGACGTGCGTCTACGTTCCGTTGCACTGCGCATCTAGTGGTAATGATCTATGACCTCTATACTCGCATGTTTCCTGGGTGATGCGGTAGAGTTGCTTGAGTAGCGTACCGCTGATTTCCTAACAACTGGCTATGCTTTGGAAGGTTTCAAGTCCCTACTGTGAAACATTGTGCTACTACACGGTTGTCTTCCAGCTGTTAGACGTATTGTTAGGAAACTTGCAAACAAGCATAATTATATATTTTTACGGTACAATGGACAATCTAGTGACGCTGCATGTTTTGTGCAGGGTTGAAACAAGCAATATTTAATTATCAGATGTTTCCATCAAAGGTTACCAAGTTCCAGTTGGAGGAGCATCTACCAGAGCAGTATATTTCGAAAGAGTCGAAATTATATACTCTTTTAGGATAGAGGGAGTACTAACTTAGAATTTAATATTAATTTGAATTTAGAGGATAGAATTCAATATGTCACTATGACGATTTCCATGTATCAATGTTACTGTCATATCAGAATTGTAGCATAAAAACATGAATTCTAGCTAATATAGTTTTGTTTTCTTGCAATATGACATTGCAACTATAATTTGTTGTGGCGATAGTTGTATTATTCTTTTCAGCAAAGGACAATTTTTGCAATATGGTTGTACTGGTGTGTAAAATCGTTGCATTTGTATTTTTTGACACGATCACCAAACATTGCGTTAGAATTCTATTACCACTAATTATGCATTATTGTGTTAGCACTCCATCACAACAAATTATGCAATGTTACATTAGTAATCTACTGCCACGAATTAAAAAAACATTGTTTTAGCATTCTATCATCACAAATCATTAAATTTTGCATTACAAATCTATTGTCATGAATCAGAAAATGTTGCATTAGCACTCTATCAACACATATCATGCAACAGTGCATTAATAATCTATTGCCACATATAAAAAAAGTTTCATTAACACACTATCATCATAAAATCATTAAATGTTATATTAGTAACCTATTGCAACGAATTAGAAAAAAGTTGCATTAGCACTCTATCATCACCAATCATTAAATGCTGCGTTACAAATCTACTACCATGAATCAAATGTTGCATTAGCAGTCTATCACTACACCACAAATCATGCAATGTTGCGTTAGTAACCTATTGCCACGAATAAAAAAACATTGCATTAGACCTCTATCTCTATAAATCATTAAATGTCGCATTACCAACTTTTTTTTAAAAAAAGAAACAGCATGGCCGGAGCCTCCTGTTGTTATATGCATTACAAACCTATTATCATGACTAAGAAAATGTTGCATTAGCATTCTATCACCACAAATAATTAAATATTGCATTAGAACCTATAGCCATGATTCAGAAAATGTTGCATTAGCACTCCATCACCATAAATCATGAAATATTGCATTTGTATTCTATAACCACAGATCCTTAATTGTTGCATTAAAATTTTAACTCTACGAATTTGTATTGTGGTAATTATTTATAAATGCAACAATTTAAGTGCCAATGGGAACTCAATTATGGCGAAAGAATGGTAATGCCCGTATTTAAGTGCGAATGGGTCAAACATCCTGATGGTGTGAAAGTGGACAATTACGGGCTGACACTGGTAGACTTGAATAAAGTGGGTTATAAACATGACCTGTGGGTTCTCGCCGATAATGTTGCACAAGTTTTTTATGTTCAAGATCCAGAAACTGAGAAGATGCACGTAGTTGTTTCTGGAAAGCAAAATATTGTTGGGGTTGAGAATGTGGGTGATAATGAAGAGGAATATAATCAGTATGAAGAGATGTACCTTTTCACCGAACTAGAAAACATCAAGCGTGTTGAGAGAAGCATTAAAAAGAATTTGAAACCCTATATGCGAGAAGATGTCAATGCTAGAAAAAATGTATATAGCATGCGAGGATATATATATATTGTATATATTTGTATCTTCTGAAATCAACTTAGAACAATGTTCTATTTTAGTTTTAGATAGCATGTTTCAAACATTATTAAATTTTGCTTCTGTTTCGAGCTCTTGTCAAGCTAATCCCTTTCACAGCAAGCTCTTGTAGATGCAAGTAACACCCGAGACTCATCATTTGGATTGTTAAAAGCTTCAATTGAAGTCTGACAATACTTCCTGTCCATTTGAGGGCTTTTTTGGATAGGAGTACACCCAAACAAGCCCTGCAAGATTTCTTTCTCTTCCCTCCATTTTTATAACTTACGAAGATGCTACTTTATCAGTTCTAATGGCTGAATATATTGACTACAAATCAGTACCATCTCTCTTAGTGCTTTACAAAAGCGACGAAACGTACAACTTCAATCACAAATCTTGTTTTTACCATTTTCATAGGAATTTGACCTTAATCTTTCAAGCATTGATTTATCAATAATTGAAGATTCTTCATCAGACATGTTAATGGCAGTTACAAGTGAAGGGTGTGTCGAAGCTAACGAAATCACAATGGGACTAAAGACAAAGAGATGCTACATATGAGTGACAATATCCAGGTTAGACAGCATGAAGCTATGATGATAGCCTTCACGCTGTTTAACCTAGACATCGCCACTCATATGCAGGATCTCTTTATCTTCAGTCCGATTTAGATTTCGTTAGCTTCGACAAATCCTTCACTTATAACTGCTATTAACATGTGTGATAAGGAAGCTTCACTTATTTGATAATTCTATACTTGAAAGATTAAGGTTAAATCCCTATGAATGTGTAAAAACAAGATTTTTGATTGAAGTTGTTCGCTTACTCGCTTGTGTGAAGCACTAAGAAAGTGGGTACTGATTTTTAGTCAATATATTTAGGCATTAAAACTGAGAAAGGAGCATCTTCCTAAGTTTTCAAATGGACAGGAGGGAAAGAAATCATTCAAATGGATGGGAAAATCCTTCCAAGGATCGTCAGGCTTCAAATTGATGCTTTCAACAATTCAAATGATGAGCAACGAGTGTTACTTGCATCTACAATAGCTTGCTGTGCAGGGATTAGCTTGACAGGAGCATAGCAGCATTAGAGACGGTTGGTAAGTAAAACCCGCCTGAGATAAACATCTTCTCAGGAGGTTATTAAGTACCAACTGCCTGTGAAAAATTTAAAAACAGCCTATGAAAAACTGACGCCTATATAAAGACCCTTCGGAGGCACGCCTTTCCCCAGTCCCACATCGCGCCACGAGGTACCTATGTAAATTCTCATAGTTTCCTTACTATGTATTGCATGCTACCTTTTTCTTTGTATATTTTCATAATATGCCAGTTTTGTGTGTTGGTATATGGATTGTGTCCTTTTGCATTTGTGTACATATGCGTTTGGACTCAATAATTTGGAAGTTTGGTCTTTTAGATATTGATGTCTCGGGTGTGTAGCAGATTGAAGGAGGAGCGCTTGGCGTGGCGCAAGAACCATCTCCATGTATGTCCATATGGCACACCGGTCGCATGGTTGTATATACATATGTATCTGTAATGGACTGATGAACTTAACTGTAGTTTGTTTTTCTGTCATTGTTTGTTTTTGGTATTTTCAATTTCTCTGCGTAGGGTTTCTCCGCGAAGCTTGAATCAGGAGATTTATTGAAGTGGCAGTGCATCGTCCCCGGTAAAGAAGGGGTAAGTCATGAAGAACAAGCACAATATGAGTTTAACCATCGACCTCCTATTAATAAATTTCTTTTGCAGACTGAATGGGAAGATGGTTACTACCCCCTGACAACCTCCTTCTCTGAGGACTATCCCTTGGTGCCTCCAAGATGCGCCTTTCCAAGTGGGTTCTTCCACCCAAATGTCCATCATTCGGGAGCACTCTGCATCGGGATTCTTGATCAAGAGACTGGAAGATAGACCTATTTTGCTCATGTAATTCATACTTAATTGTTGTCGAACTTATTTGAACTGGTTTCTTATATTGCTTAAATTATATTTCGTAGAGGTGGTGCAGTGGTTTTACAATCAAACCTATACTACTTGAAGTTCAGCATTTGCTGCATCAGCCAAATGTGCCGATGTTGAAAATGATTGCTATAATCTACTTATCAAGGTTAGATGACACTTTGACTTAGTGACCAATGTAGGTTATTCATTCCTCCTTCGACATTTGTTAATTTAACTAATGTCAATATTTTCAGGATCCAGCAGAATATAAGAGACGTGTTCGGGAGCAAGCAGGACGGTACAATTTAGATTGATCGATGGGAGCTTCATCGAGTTGTGAATTACCTCTGAATTGTCGAGCTTCATACTGTTTACATTCGAATTTAGTTTAGAGGGCACACAGCGTATGATCTATTGAATTCATCGAGTTGTGAATTACCTCTGAATTGCAATGTCATTTGCGTTTGTTTATCCTTGTATTCCAATTAAATCAGTTAATTGTAATGTCATTGCATTTGTTTATCCCTGCAACGGACGGTCACGATCTAGGGCACTCTGGCGTTTCCGAGGACACAAAATTAGTGGAAACAATGACTTTCCCTAGGCGGTTCTTCAATGAAAACCTCTTGTGATAATTGACTAACTACATACGGTTCTTACACAATGATCGCCGGTGAAAATACATGATCTTCTCAGGCCGTTGTTAATTAAGAACTGCCTGTGAAGTTCATTACATTACAGACAGTTCTTAATTTATAACCGCTTGAGAAGATCATGTATTTACCCAGGCGGCTGTTTCTTAAAATCTGCCTGTGATGTTATTTTATTGCAGGCAGTTCTTAAGTAATAACCGCCTGAGAAGATCGAGTATTTACCCAGGCGGTTGTTTTTTAAAATCCGCCTGTGTTGTTCTTCCATCACCGCCTGTATTTGAAAAATTGAGGCACCACTAAAAATGCTTTTTGTAGTAGTAAATCCGCCTGTGATTCGATTGAGCTTGCCTGATGTTTTCTTGGTGGTAAATGTTAGTGCAGAAAGAAAGAATCAGGTTTCAGATGTTCTGATGACTCAAACAAAACTGCCTTTCCTATGTAATGTTGTAAGTAGAACGAAGTGGGAATATGGTTATTCATTCCATTCCATTGTTTACTTAAAAAACGTTGTCAGTTCTGTCTCACATGTATAATGCTGCTAATTTGTGAATTGCCTTCGATATAAAACAGAAATGTGGCCCTAAATGAAGTGTTGAGAAGCTTATTGTGTTACTTATTACCAATTTATTGCTTGCCATGATATAGTATCTGATGTAGTTTCGATGTGTTGGCTAGTATTTACTCATTTAAATCTGGATTTTATATTGAAATTATCACACCTTATACATGTTCTAATTTCTATGAGGACTTGTTTCATATAATATTTTATATGGGAGATTCCATACTCAAATTTTTATGTTCACCAATCACCATTACAGCTAAAGTCATCTGGTCGATGTTTTGTGCGATGACCTCTATTATATATGTCCATTAAGTTATTAGTTCATATATATATATATATATATATATATATATATATATATATATATATATATATATTCCTCATCTGTCCACCCATTATTGAACCCTAAGTTCGTGATCGTTGGTGACTACACATTATTGAACCTAAGCTCCTGATCGTTGGTGACTGGTGTTGGTGATATGTCTAAAAGGCAATCATAACAATTTGGGTAATACTTGTTGGATATTTTATATTGAAATTATCACACCTTATACGTGTTCTAATTTATATGAGGACTTGTTTCATATAATATTTTATATGGGAGATTCCATACTCAAATTTTTATGTTCACCAATCACCATTACAGCTAAAGTCATCTGGTCGATGTTTTGTGCGATGACCTCTATTATATATGTCCATTAAGTTATTAGTTCATATATATATATATATATATATATATATATATATATATATATATATATTCCTCATCTGTCCACCCATTATTTAACCTAAGTTCGTGATCGTTGGAAGATCAACGCTAGTGAAACCGTACTTGTCTTGTACTACACATTTGGTTTCATCAACCCAGTTGCAACAGAAAAGAGGAATCTTAAAGTCTTGAAAGTCAAGCTCCAAGATCTCTTGTTTTTGACCATAGTACATGTCTTTGTCCTTGCTCGCAGCATTATAAGCATCAACACGGACACCACTATTCTGATACGTGCTTTTCTTATCTTGTTCTACAGTGCAGAACATGTATCCATTTATGTCGTATGCTTGATATGTAATAATTGTGAATATAGGACCACGAGCCAATTTTTTAGGTATTCACTTGTTTGAGTATTCGATGAGTGAGAAATCCGATCCTGGAGCCAGCCAATGAATTTTCTCCTGTGTTCATTTGCTAACCATGATTCATTGCGGCCAGGATTGTCTCTAAGCACCACTTCCTTGTGCTCATTGAGGTACTCCGACACCATGGACATGTGTTGGACCATGTGGAAATAAGTGCAGAAGAACAAATGTGAATTTGGAGTTCCTGTGAGCCTCCCCTCAGGACAACAAATAGTCCCTCTAATATTGTCCAACATGTCTTTCTTCGCGAAAGCGATAAATGTATCTACCCCTTGGACATATTCATTTTAAAGGCGTGGCCCATACATCCAACTTCGATCCGACAACATCTACGTACAAAAAGAAGAGCTAAATCAAAGAAATTTAAAGCCACTGATATTCAAGATCTAAAGGTAAGAAAATAGTAAGGAACAGAGAGCAGCAGAGGACTAACCCTTTGTTTTAAGATGTACTTATAATCACCACAAGACTTTTAAAATGAAGGAGGGAAAGAACAGGCTAAGAACAGGGCAGATCTGGTAGCCACTTGTTCTGCCACAACAGAGAGGTCGTAGAAGGGCACAAAAAATTGAGACAGGCCGATATAAAGCACGTCTCTCTATAGAGGGAATGGGAGACGGGCCCACTTCCACAACTAAAGGATACATGCCGGACCGGTGGTTATGGGAGACGTGCCTTATTCCATAATAAAGGAGACGTGTTGCAACCAAAGTTCGTCTAAGTTACCTAACAAATATGAGTCGCTCTTAATGAAAACGGGTGTCCCATTTGTTAGAGAGGAGGGGGCATCTCGGATACCTACTTAACTGAGACGTGTTGAATTGTAACGCGTCTCCTTGTACGTTCAACCTAGCCTTGTCAGATCCTCGCTGAAGCAGGCTCGTCTCGCTTGAGCTTATCAGAGACGTTCTTCTTTTAGCACGTCGCCCATCTTTGTCTCCTATTTGTGTTTCATACGTAGTGGAAGGGTAGCAGCGGATGCAGATTCTTCTTCTTGTTACTAGCAGCTGCACTGCACGTACCTCTAACATGCTTAAAGAACGTGAATGGATATCATTAGGAAAAAAAGATGATCCATAAAGCAAAAAGAAAGGAGGAAAAATGCAAATATAGAAATCAAAAGTTAAAATATACATTTGATTGTACCATTAGATAAAAATAAGAATTCAAAATTTCATGTCAGGTAATTTTATGGTACTCATTAGACAACAAGAAAAGAGAATTATTGGTGATTAGGAGGATCAGTGGCAATAATATCGAACATTAACACAATGTAAAGGATAACTAAATAACGCACCAACAAAAAATGATACTGTTCAATAATAAAACAAGAATAACTTGCAAAATAATTACAAGAGGTTACACACATCATTACAGTCCACACACTACAGGAATATCGATCAATTACGTCAGCCAAAGCCGACATAATTAAGGCCTAAACCGACGTAAGTAACTTAAGTACGTCGGTTTTTCCTGAATTACGTCGACGGTTGGCCGACGTAGCGGTTTGGACGTAATTAATGTAACTTACGTTGGCCATCGACGTAAGTTATCTTAATTACGTCGGTGTGCAGCAGACGACGTAAGTCACGTACTGGGATGGGCCGCGGGCTGGGCCGGAGTACTTACGTCGGCCACAGCATGCCGACGTAAGTTATGTGGCGTAACTTACGTCGGTTTAACCACACCGATGTAATTTAAGTGACATAACTTACATCGGCTAGGTTAAACCAACGTAAGTTAAACTGGGCTAACTTACGTCGGCCCGGTCATAGCCGACGTAAGTTAAGTTTTCGAATTTTTTTTAAAAACAGAAACTGACTACCTCGCACGATGGCGAGAACACAGAATAGATACAGATAAGGTTCCAGAACAGATATACAACACAACAGTTATAAAACATTATACAAAACATCGACAATAACACAATTTGCAAATTAAATTCCACCGGGCTACACGCTAGCCCCTCTACTACCTCCAGGATCTTCTCAGCGCGTTCCCGAACCCTGCAGAAGAAGCATAGTCAATTGACAACACGAAATCACCATAATTCACTTGTACCTAAAGCATTCCTTCGTATAACTTTATGGTGCGAAACAACAAGTTGATCCTAATTAGAAGTCCATAAACTATTTCCAGTTTCTATCCATTTTGACAGTTCCTGAAACTGAACTGAAACTGAACTTTAATTTTGACTTTTTGACAGTCCACAAACTGAACTATCCATAAACTGAAACTGAACTTTAATTAGGATAAACTGAAACTGAAACTGTCATTTCTATCCATAAACTGAACTTTTGACATTTCTATCAATTTTGACATTTCTATCCATAAACTGAAACTAACATTTTGACATTTTCATAAACTGAAAGTGAAACTGACATTTCTATCCATAAACTGAAACTGACATTTCTAGCCATAAACTGAAACAGACATTTCTATCCATTTTGACATTTCCATCCATTTTTACATTTGTAGCCATAAATTGAATCTGAACTGAACATCAAATTTAGAATGCTAAAGCTTTTTGACTACTACAAAAACTATTTTAACGGAGCTAAAGGAATATTGAAATGAATACGACAATATTACCTGCTTCGGTGTCTGTTGCGGCGGAAGCGTAGGAATCTCGATATCCTAACTGCTGTGTCGAGCAAGAGCCTGCCATTGAATAATATTAGAAGATATATGTTATTGAAGTGTTGTGAAATTTAACTACGGTGCTTTAAATTACTTACCGTCATCGCTGCTTGCATCTGGGCCATCATTAAGGCCGTCCTCTGCTGCTCCTCCCTTGCCTCCGCTCTCGTCCTCTCCAGCTCTGCCTTGGTTTGCGTCAGCGTCTCCCTCATGGCCTGCAGCTCCAGCTGGGTCTGCGAGAGACGACCACTTGTCCCAACGGACGAAGCCTACGACGATGAAGAGCCTCTCAAAGGTCGCTTCGACCTCGAGTCGACAACTCCATCAAAAACGGCAAACCTGCAAAAGAATGAAAACACTAAGTAGAAGAACATTAATTAAAAAAGAAATGAAACACACAAATAACTCACCGTCCGTGGGCCTTCCCGCCTCCGCTTGCGTACACGACTCGAGGGTCGATCGACGCGCTTTCCCAATCGTAATCCGCATCGTGTATCTTCGCAACCTCCTGCGCGTACTTTGCCTACAAAACAAATAAATCTTGTAAGCATGTAAATAATAGTATTAGTTATAATAAAATTGATGAATTTTGAAAACTTACCAGTCGGTCGGCTGCGACCTGACTACACTGTCCAGGCTGAGAAGGGTCACTTCCCTTGTGACCTCTCTTCCAAACTTGGGTTGGGGTCGACTCATGACCTATCTCTCGCTCCTGTACAGCCGTGGTAGTGAGATAAATAATATATTAGGAACACATAAATAAATTGAAAAGGTACTTACCATGCATTTAGCCAAAAGCAAGTAGCTGTTGCCGCCATAGTTGTGCATGCCCTAGGACCCCATGCGGCACTGTCTAGCCTTTGTGAACTTAATGATGAAAGCGCCGCTAGCCCAGTACCGATAGAGAGCTAAGTATACCTCGATGTTACCCTGTAACCAGGAAATACTAACCTGCACATATTTCATTTTTCATCAACGCAGTTAACATACATAGATATTATAAATATTTAACAATATTAAATACTTACCTCTGCGTACTGCTCCTCTGTCAAGTACGAGTCGGAGTCCTTCCTAAATATAACCCTTTGCTACTCCTGCTCCCGGGGGTGCCACTTGTAGTACACGTTGACGGCCTGAATCTGGGCGTACGATAATGCCACCATCGTGAGCTTCCGAGTGTTGTAATGGAACTTGCGTCTCGCGTGGTCCTCCATGCCCGGTTCCTCTACTTAGTACCTCAGCTTTAAGCAAACAAATATTTAAGTGATATGCATTAACAATTCAAACGAGTTGAAAAAATGAAACAGTTAAACTTACCATAAAATCGTGCCACACGGCTCCCTGAACCGTGCCGTGGACTGGGTGAGAGACACGAGCGTAGTCATCCCACGACAGGGCATGAAAACCGTCAATGACATCGGGGTAGTGCAACTTCACGATAGCACCCAGGACACTGTTAACCTTCCTGTGGTGCTTCTCGGCCCCCGTGAACGAAAAGTGGTACTAACATCTACAAAATATATTAAATCATTAAGTAAAGGAAAACAACATCTAATATTTAATATACTATATTCAATATTTACCTGTCTCCAACAGGACGGATCGTGATCCGCTGAGTAGTAACCGGAGGAGGAGCCGCGAAGTGGGCCCTCCTAGTCCGTCGCCTCTGCTGCGACGCTGCCACGTCCTGTGACCCTGAAGGCTCTGCGGAACCACCGGAGTCTCCAGGAAGGTTAGTGGTGGCCGGCTGCATAGGGAGGCTAGCGCTAGCCGGCTCTGAAGGGAGGCTAGCGCTAGAGGGCTCTTGTAGTGACCCCCTAGCCTCTGAGTCGGGCTCCTGTAGCGGCCCCATAGCCTCTGACTCTGACTCTGACTCAGAAGTCTCTGAGTCAAACTGCACAAAAGGAAAAGATTGACAATAAATAATTAATAACAACTGCAATTTCAAAAATAACTTTATTGTAACTAAAATTTACCTCTGTCCGCTGAAAGCACACGACAGCTGAGGGTGGAGCGTGTGCCAGAAAGAGGGAATGTTGGATAGAAAGGAATGAGCTCCCTGAGCAAGGGTCTCGTGGTTGCTCAAACCCTCTCACTGGCTTCCCCTTCCCCTTCCCCTTCCCCTTTGATGACATCCTGTTGCAAGGAATAAATGATTAATATGCAAAGATAATATACCTCGACTTGATGGTGGCTTCACCCCGCGTGTCACTAAACAGTGCATCATGCTGGCAAACATGGTTGTATTGTTTGTCATGCACATGACTTTCGCTCTGTTCTAGTGTAGTGATATCATGTGCAGAAAGTAGAGGCTGTAGATCAATATCTAAAATAATAGTACGATGTAATCATGTTTTGGCATTTAAAATAAATTTAACAAAACGTACCAGTCAAGCAGGATGGAGTACGGACTAATGCTTCATAAAAACGAGTTGCACCATGATGCAAAAATGGCAGGTCCGCATTTGATCTACCATCACTCTCGTCGATAGTGCCTTTGTCCCTATGATTCTCATGACTTGTTTCCTTTGAAACAGGTTCTTCATCAATGAAATTTTGAATTGTATGTATGAATTACTTATGTGCTTCCACAATCAATTTGGAACCAGTGAGAATGTTATTAATGCCTCGACTTGATTTATTAGCAAACAATTTCAGCCCATCAGCTGCCTTACACCCTAAAGGTGTGCCACGTAATTCATTAAATAGCACACCAAGCTCCTCAGCACCTGGGAACAATGGGGAAGATGAACAATTTGCAGCAGGTGGAGAAACATTCGATTGTGGTTCAATCTGAACATAACAAGTATCAGCCCAACTTCTAAGCTGCACAAAAAAAAAAAGAAATTGTTCCAATATGTCAAAAAATAATAAATTGGTATAAAAGAATAAAAATCAAGGAATTGTAAAAAAATGAATGACATGGACCTGAAGATTTCCATATGTCACAGTACCAGACATATCTCTTCGATGGTCTTCTCGAATTAAGGTTTCCATTATAGATTTATGAAAGTACTTAGCACGGGGTGTGGAAGAATGAAGAATGGAGCTTCGAGAATCAAGATTTTATAAGTAGAATATCTGCATACACATAGCACATATCGGCATGTGTGCATGTAAACAATAAAGAAGCAAACATTGGCAAAGTACTCAGTCTTTGTCAGCAAGTGGTGTAGTGGTTCCATTCTTAGGAAACTTTTGCAGAAATGTAAAAAACATGAATAATAACAGCGTATAGGTACCCTTGCAAAGCTATCTTCTAACACAACCAAGTAGAATTTATAACATCACAGTCAAGACAATAAGGCAATATAACATAAACATTCATCATCTATAAAACTGCAATGTCGTGTCAGGAAGACAATAAACTGAAAATGAGCATGCAAAAGCAATAGTCTAAACTGCTATTCCGTTCAGTGGGCCAGCATTACCATGTCGGGATGTGCATTTGTAGAACAGTAACCACACGTCACAAGCTGTTATAACTTGAAGTCATCACAGTATAGCAAGTAGTAAATGTGATTTAAGAAATACAACAGCAGCGGTGTTAAAAAATGCTATACTTAATAGAATGTGAATTAAAAAACGCTAGAATTAGTAGTAAAAGGATGCAAAAAAGTATATCTATAAACAGAGACAATTAGCACAACAGGAGGACTCACTATCAAGAAAATTCCACAGCCAAGTAGGGAATTCTTTCTCTCACTGGATCACGCTATTGCTGCATGTCGTAAATCTTGGACCACTGACTTGCACTAGTTAATATTTTGAAAATCAGAAATGTCCTTTGTCAAAAAAGCATCCCATCCTCTTATTTTGTTTTCTACTGTAGGGAATAACGATTTGTTGAAGACTACAAGTAGGAATATCCAAACTGCCAGTGAATTATCAATCCTTATTTTCCTCAGCATGTCAACGAGATAGTCGCACTTGACATCGTTGCTGCATTCAATGTTAATAGTTTTCTTGAAGTCCAATAATGCAAGCGCATTTTCTGATTCAGTTGAGCCTGGTAGATCCTTGTCTCCGTTTGGAAAGCCTAAAACCTTTTTGACACATAATTTATTGATACACAAACCACCTTCATTGCCAACATCTAAAATCATGGACTTTGGATTCTGTTTGTCCATAAAAAAAAACCAAGAGATCACTACATTCTAATCCATCAGCAGAAAACTGAAGTAGCTCACCGAAACCAAGCTCACATATTTTTTGACGTTGTGGCATTTTCAGTTGTTCAGTTACTTTGATGAAGATTGAAAGGGTGCACCGTACAGAAGGAAACTTGTACCACGTAAAATAATGAAATCAATAGTGGGGCAGAAAAAAGAGAAAAAAAAGCGTAACATAAATGTATCATAGTTGTATTTACATATATTGAGTCTAATAGATGAACATGAGTAACATAAATGACTGCGAGATATAGCGACGGGATACACTAATTGAACACGAGTAACATAAACGGACTTTTTTTTGCTACTCCTCATGTGACAGTAAATTAAAATATATACCATAACAAGATATTGGGTAATATAGTAATAAAAGGTAATGTCAATACAATTGAAAAAAAAAAGACATTAAAAAAAATTTCACCTTGTAACAAACAGATTGACCCATATTTTTGTATAAATTGGTTGTAGCCAAATTGCCGTAAAGAGGTGCACAAACATGCTGCTTCGTAGGTGGCATAAAATCATCGTCGTTATCCTGATCAGGAACATGTGAGCTAGTATTGCGTTTATGTTTATTCTGATGGTGATTTCCAATACGAGATGAAATATTTGCTATTGAAATGGGGACATATTTTTAATTAGAAGTAAAAAAACTAACTGAAGTAAGGCATATTGTAAAAAAAATTCAAAGTTAAAAAAATAATACTCAACTTATAAAAATTATGCATAATAAATTTTAAAAAAATAATATTCAAATAGTTTAGTGCAGCCACTGGTTCCATTCACGTAAAAGAAAAATTATTTAACTTCCTACTACATTGGTGTTTAAGGATAAAACCAATATATCGCATATGAGGTAAAACATTTTAAACATGATTTCCGCAGCTTATAGTTGTTCAATAACAATTGTTAAACTCACCATAGATTATAAATGCTAGAACATTTTTAAGTGATGTTCTCATACCTAAACATTGACCAGAAAAATATATGCAAACATTCAAAAAAATTTCTAATAAAAGCAAATGACAAAAACTGCAATTAACGTAGCTTAGGAGAATTTTCTTGTGAAAACATAAAGGCCTACGCATTTTCGCGATGTGCACATATAATATTCTTATTTATCGAGGCCACATAAAGCGATATTATTTATTTATTTTATTTATTACAATTTTATTGTAGCCACTGGAAAATAATGGAAAATCTAGTTAACACCTTACGTACAGAAGTTTTTAGGCCAAAATGATAATCCATAAGAGGTAGGGCATTTAAAATGCTTCCTGCAGCTTGAAGTTGTATAGCAATATTTATAAAACTGGGTGGACATTATGCTAGATTAAATTTAAAATTAGGTTTTTTCTGCCCTTAACAGTGATCAAATGACGTATCCAGACTCACATAGGGTTTAACTTGCAAAAGAAAATGGCAAATAGGTATCTTATATTGATTTTGACAAGTACAGGGTCGGATATGAAGTTTACAGTCCTCAGAAACAAGATTTATATTAAATCGGGGGTCTGGGTGCAAAAATGCTGACGCAAACAGAAATCACTGAACAATAGCCATCAAATCTATGTTGAATGGCTGAGTTTAGAATAAATCCAAGGTGTACGATAAATTAAAATTGGACGCGGGATAAAAAATGGACGGAGCACAGGCGGCCACGTCGCATCCTACCGGAGACGGCGGCGGACCACAGGCCGCACGGCAGCGCGCCATGGCTGCTCGCCGGAGAGTGACTGCAGCCAGCAAAAACAGTGCAAAACTCGACGTTTACTGCAGAAATCGAAAGAGCAGCGGACAATGAACTCACCAAGGCCGTTTTTGCTAGCTGGAACAGATGTAAACAGTGGGTCGACGGTGAACGGTGGCGGCTGATGAAGGGCTTCATCGCATCCAACACTAACGACGGCGAACTCCTGCAAATCCTTGTCAGCCAGGTACCCTGAGATGTTTCGGAGCGAAAAACGATTAGATATTAGGGGGGAGCTTAAAATTGAAGGAATCGTCAAATTTTGCGACGGGATCTCACCGAGTCAAAAAAGAATGCGAGCGGGGCGAAACTGCTGCGACTCAGAGCAAAGGAAAAGGGGAGCGGGCACATGCGCATGCAGCAACGGTTGGAAAGACGAACGCGAGATCTGGGAGTGAAATAATCGGGGAGGAGTTCCGAGTAGAGATAGCCGACGGTGAAACCGGGTGCGGCAATTGCCTGAGGGTGGAGCTGACAAATGGTACCAGTTCAACAGTGACAGGAAGAGATTGGACACAAAATGATCTATTTTGTAGCTAGGAACATAAAATATATTCTATAGTATATATATATATATATGTGTGTGTGTGTGTGTGTGTGTGTGTGTACGTATGTATATATGTATGTATGTATGTATAAACAGGGTGTTACACTGCCGGTGTGTGGCACCTCCAGAGTTGCATTATGTGACCTTCTCCTTGTCATTCTGCCAGAAACACTACTCCTACGAGCCTCTTGTTGACTACAAAGTGCAATTGTTAACTCCCTACACTTACACTACAAGGGGTTCCGGTCTATTGCAATGAATAACAAATTGCTACAATAATAAAATGTTACTCCTACAATTTACTAGTTTGTTGCTATATCCTGCTTTTGTCATCACACTTTCTAGTCGTTGCATTTTTAGTGTCTTTGCTGCAATAGATTCATTTATTGCCACAAATATCTTAATCGTTGTATTTGTCTATGTATATCGCCATGATTTTTCTCGTTGCAATAATTAAAATATTCATTGCAATAAACTTTAATATATTGCTATAATTTACTGGTTCTCTGCAACAGACTTCCTTTGTCACTACAATTCATAGCGGTTCATTTTCAAAGTGATTCGTTGCAATAGATTTATTACTGCCACAAATATCTGAATCATTGCATCTGTCTATGTATATCACCACATTTTTTCCCTCGTTGCAATTACTAAAATGCTCATTGCAATAGGCAATATTATATTGCTATAACATACTGGTTTGTTGCAATAGACTTTGTCACCACAACTTATTCTTGTTGTATTTTCAATATAATTCGTTGCAATAGATTTAATTTATTGTCACAAATATTTAAATTGTTGCATTTTAACTCTATCACCATAAATCAAGAATCGTATGATATATCCCTTATACCTGTGAAGCACAAGCTACAGTTCATTGGTTTATCTTGTATTCACTGGAAATTTGATTGGTCTTGGTGGTTCTGCAGGAAGCACAGCTGTTATAATTGGGTGAAAGAACTACCCTATGTAGCATGAGCAAAATCAGGTTTATATTGTGCATAGGATTTAAGTGATGCATCATATGCTTGTCAACAAGGTACGCATGGGAGATTTTCAATTTTTACTCAGAAGTGTTATATGTTTGTTCGGTACATCTGTAGTGTGATCGTACCTCTGGCAGATGCTGCTGACTCTAGTGGAAGAGCATTTCGTCTCCTTCATGGGCTTCTTTGTCAAGATCAAGATCTCGACGATGCTAAGGCCACCATCCTGAACACCACGCTCAAGAATATGTGTGCAGAAGATGAAATAACACTTGTGGTGGATGGATACTGACAAGGAGGTGACCATGGTGCTGGTCAATTTGATCGAGTCATTGCAGGTTCATTCTCTATCCTTCTGAACCAGAGTCAAATCTCTATCATTATTCCGTACTTGTTTAAACTATGTTTGATTGCCAGTTCGATTGAGCTCGCCTGATGTTTTCTTGGTGGTAAATGTTAGTGCAGAAAGAAATAATCAGGTTTCAGATGTTCGGATGACTCGAACAAAACTGCCTTTCCTATGTAATGTTGTAAGTAGAACGAAGTGGGAATATGGTTATTCATTCCATTCCATTGTTTACTTCAAAAACGTTGTCTGTTCTGTCTCACATGAATAATGCTGCTAATTTGTGAATTGCCTTCGATATAAAACAGAAATGTGGCCCTAAATGAAGTGTTGAGAAGCCTATTGTGTTACTTATTACAAATTTATTGCTTGCCATGATCTAGTATCTGATGTAGTTTCGATGTGTTGGCTAGTATTTACTCATTTAAATCTGGATTTTATATTGAAATTATCACACCTTATACGTGTTCTAATTTCTATGAGGACTTGTTTCATATAATATTTTATATGGGAGATTCCATACTCAAATTTTTATGTTCACCAATCACCATTGCAGTTAAAGTCATCTGGTCGATGTTTTGTGCGATGACCTCTATTATATATGTCCATTAAATTATTAGTTCATATATATATATATATATATATATATATATATATATTCCTCATCTGTCCACCCATTATTGTACCTAAGTTCGTGATCGTTGGTGACTACACATTATTGAACCTAAGCTCCTGATTGTTGGTGACTAGTGTTGGTGATATGCCTAAAAGGCAATCATAACAATTTGGGTATGACTTGTTGGATATTTGATCCATAAGCAATTAGCGTACTAATGGGTCTGCGACCTAAAAACCCATTAGTACGCCTATAAATACAACGGGTAGGGTTAGGGGCTAATGACTCCACCACGTAACAGCCCTAGATGCCATCCCTCGCAGGTCTCACGCCAAGACCCTTACCGCGCATGCGGTGCTAGCACACCGGTGCGCGGCGTTTCTCCTCGTACGTGTGGACTCAGTAGAGGCGATGCTTCTACTGCTGCATTGATCGGCTATGACGATCGTGATCGTCTACTTGCTACCGTGACAAGGTGAGGAGGAGACGAACGAGATCATCTGTTTCCCCTACACCGATGCGCGTCTACGTTCCGCTATGCTGCGCCTCTAGTGGTAACGATCTATAACCTCTGTACTCGCATATTTCCTGGGTGATGCGGTAGAGTTGCGACAGTAGTGTACCGCCGATTTCTTAATAGTGACATCACAGCCAACTTGCGTAGTTTTTAGTCTGGATCTTATTAGTAGATGGGATCTACTGCAGACATGTTCATACGATGAATTTTATCGCACGGTTTTTGGGGTTTAGAATTGGTTAGAGTAGATTGTGATTGTATATGACTAAAGGGTTAGTTCGTGCTCCTTCTGTACTGTGTGCGCAACCTGCCCCTACCGGCTAGAATCACCATCGGGACTATTAGCGTACATAGCTAACAGATTGAGCCAATAGACCACGGTCATGAGTCGCGATCTACTCATGAATAACCGGTCACATTAAAAATTGAGGCATTCTGAATGGCTCGGATTTAGGTTGATTTGATCAATCTAATGAGATTTTTATAGTGATTTCAGAGATGGGATCTATGTAATTATGTTTGGTGCTAGCGGGACAACCATTTTGCTGTCTGCTATAGCGATTACATAATATAGTTTCGCGCTAGAAATTGTTCTACGCTTAACTCATTTTTGTAGGGAATGATGTGAATGGTAGGGCCTTAATGTGATGTGATGATCTGTGTGTAAATTCGTGCAGCCTGCGTGTTGCAAATTTAACACAACCGGGTTGAGGTTCTTACATAATTATATAACGACCTGCGTGTCGACCTGTGATGCTTGATCTCTCATGTAATTTATTTGGTAGTTATTAGTTGTATTAGCTTCTTTTATTATCATGGAGATGTCTTCAAGCATGGTGGAGATGGAGATCACCACAAGAAGGGAGGTATGGCAGCTTAGATCTTGATGGAACCATGGCGATGGAGACCATTATGATTCTAAAGGTCATACTATTCACAATGTGATATGATGATATACCTGTGATATTTACGTATTACTATTCTTTTCATGCTTTTCATATGGTGGATGTTTTATCATAGTTGTATTAGCTTCTTTTATTATCATGGAGATGTCTTCAAGCATGGTGGAGATGGAGATCACCACAAGAATCGAGGTATGGAAGCTCAGATCTTGATGGAACCATGGCGATGGAGACCATTATGATTCTAAAGGTCATACTATTCACAATGTGATATGATCATATACCTGTGATGTTTACATATTACCATTCTTTTCATGCTTTTCATATGGTGGATGTTTTGTCATGACAGAATAGCTTCCCTCACAAAAGTTGAGCATTTGATGCTATTTACCAATAGTTGCAACTATGCTATTTTGATCGTTGCATGGTAGGTTTGCAAAAGTAAAGTACCATCATCTATCATAATGCATAGGGTGAACGTTTAACATTCACATGCATAGTGTTGGTTTACTCAACAAAGCTATCAAAACGGTTTTGATCTTTATAGCATATGGGAGCCGGGGCATTGGATGTCACCCAACAGACAAGAGTAATATAGGGATATGATTAACAATAGTTGTTTACCTATGTCACTAATTTCCTAGCAGTGAAGCCAAAGCTCACTAGGAATTATTTAATATGGATCTTGAACCACTATATGTCGTTAGAGGGAAGACGATGATCATATAGTGGTGATATCTTTTATTAAACTATTAATAGAAGATTGGTAAATAACATAGTGCTAAATCTTGCATATTTATTTTCTATTATAGATAATGTCTGCTGAAAACAATTTCGGTTTCAATTTGTGATTTGTGCTTGAAAAGGAAAAGCTCAATGGTGCTAACTTTATCGATTGGTAGCGCAACCTGAGAATCGTTCTTAGGCAAGAGAAAACTGAGTACGTTCTTTTGCAGCCTTACCCTGATGACCTCCCAGTTGTTGCAACTAATGCAGCGCGTAGAGCTTATATGATGCGCTTAATTTAAGCTGCCTCATGCTCCCCTGATCTGCAAAAATAGTATGAGCATACATATGCTTATTCTATGAATGAGAGACTGCGTGGAATGTTTGAGAATCAAGCAAGGGCTGAAAGATACAACATCTCAAAGTCCTTTTTCTCATGCAAGCTGGCGGTGGGTAGCCCGATCAGCCCTCATGTAATCAAGATGATTGGTTACATTGAAACTTTGGGCAAACTTGGTTCTGAACTCAAGGATGATGTGGCTATTGGCGTTGTTCTCCAGTCGCTCCCAGTGAGCTACGAGCCATTCATATTGAATTTTCAAATGAATGGCATGGAGAAAACTTTGGCTGAATTGCATGGGATGCTTAAAACAACCAAAGAAAGCATTAAGAAAAATGCCACTCATGTGATGATGGTGCAAAAGGAGAATAAAAAGAGAAAGTGTGTGACGCATTCCAAAAGGTAAAGGCAAGGGAAAGGTTCCCGATGAGCCTTCAAGCTCAAAGTCTAAGACAAAGGGCAAATCTGGTCCTTCTCTTGATGATGAATGCTTTCACTATCATTGTAAGGGGCACTGGTCTAGGAACTGCAAGAAATACTTGGAGGATATGAAGAAGAATAAAGGAAGTGAGACTTCCGCTTCAGGTATAAATGTTATAGAAATTAACATTGCATTATCTTCTAGTGAATCATGGGTATTTGATACCAGATTGATGATTCACACATGCAAATCATCACATGGTCTAAGTGGGACTATAAGATTTTCAAAACACGAGTTGGATGTCCGTGTCGACAATGGAGCAAAGGTTGCGGTCATAGCTTTCGGAACCTACCACTTGTCATTACCCTCAGGATTAGTTTTGGAATTGAATAATTGTTATTGCATTCCTACTTTGAGGAAGAACATTATCTCTTCTTCATGTTTAGAAGAAGTTGATGGTTATGAGATTGTAATAAAGAACAAATGTTGTTCTATTTACTACAATAATATTTTCTTTGCTCAATGTCCATTGGTGAATGGATTATATGTTGTTGATCTTGAGGATAAAACTGTTTGTAACATTAATACCAAAAGGGCTGGAGGAAATGATCTAAATCCTACTTTTATTTGGCATTGTCGCTTAGGTCATATAAATGAGAAACACATTGAAAAACTCCATAAAGATGGATTACTAAGCTCATTTGATTTTAAATCACCTGACACATGTGAATCTAGTTTGCTTGGGAAGATGACCAAAGCACCCTTCACTGGTCAAAGTGAGTGGGCAACTAACTTATTGGGACTTATACATACATATGTATGTGGACCAATGAGTTCAATTGCCAGAGGTGGTTTTCAGTACTTCATCACATTTACCGATGACTTTAGTAGATATGGTTATGTCTACCTAATGAGGCACAAGTCTGAATCCTTTTAAAAGTTCAAAGAATTTTAGAATGAAGTACAAAATCAATTGGAAAGGACAATTAAACTTCTACGATCTGATCGTGGGGGTGAATATTTGAGCCATAAATTTTATGATCATTTAAAACAATGTGGAATTGTTCCACAGTTGACTCCACGTGGAATGCCTCAATGGAATGGGGTGTCCGAATGGAGGAACCAAACCTTGTTAGACATGGTTAGGTCAATGATGAGCCAAGCAGATCTTCCACTATCCTTTTGGGGTTATGCTCTTGAAACTGCTGCGTTTACACTAAACAGGGTCCAAACTAAGTCTATTGAGAAGACACCATATGATATTGTGACAGAGAAACGTCTCGGATTGTCTTTCCTCAAAGTTTGGGGGTGTGATGCTTATGTCAAACGTTTGACGTTAGACAAACTCACTCCCAAATCAGGCAAATGCTTCTTTGTAGGATATCCTAGGGAAACCAAAGGATATTATTTTTATAATAAAACAGAGGTTAAAGTGTTTACCGCTCGTAATGGTGTCTTCCTGGAGAAAGAGTTTCTCTAAAAGGAGTTAGTGGGAGCAACGTGCATCTTGAAGAAATTCATGAAACACCTGAAAATGTTTCGATGTCCACTGATCATATACAAGATGTACAAGATGTTGTGCAACCAGTTGATGAAACACCAGCCCCACGAAGGTCTACGAGGGTACGTCGTGCAACTGAAAAGTTAACACTTCTAACCGCGGAGCAGCATGACAGGGTATTGTTGGACAATAATGAGCCCACGACCTATACCGAAACAATGACATGACCCGAATCTGAGAAATGGCTTGGAGCCATGGAATCCGAAATTGAATCCATTAATGAAAATCAAGCTTGAGACTTGGTTAATCCAATCGAAGGTGTGAGACCTATCGACTGTAAATGGATTTTCAAGAAAAAGACTGATATGGATGAAAATGTTTACATCTATAAAGCGCGATTTGTGGTGAAAGAATTCAAACAAACTCAAGGTGTTGATTATTATAAACTTTCTCACCCGTCACAATGCTTAAGTATGTTCGGATTCTCTTAGCAATTGCTGCATATTTTGATTATGAAATATGGCAGATGGATGTCAAAACAACCTTTCTTAATAGAAGTCTGACTGAGGATGTGTACATGACACAACCTGAGGGTTTTGTTGATCCTAAAAATGCTAAATATGCATGCTTCAAAAGTCCATCTATGGGTTGAAGCAAGCATCTCGGAGATGGAATCTACGTTTTGATGAAGTGATCAAATGGTTTGGTTTCATCAAGAATGTAGAAGAACCTTGTATTTACAAGAAGTTTAGTGGGAGCGCACATGTATTTTTGGCGCTATATGTAGATGACATATTATTGATCATAAATGATATTCTAATGCTTGATGATGTTAAATCCTCATTAAGAAAAAGTTTCTCAATGAAGGATTTAGGAGAGGCAGCATACATTTTGGGCATAAAGATCTATAGAGATAGATCTAAAAGGCTAATTGGATTAAGCCAAGATACATATATTGACAAGATATTGAATAGATTCAATATGCCAGATTCCAAGAAAGTTTTCTTACCAATTTCACATGGCATTACTCTAAGCAAGAGTGAGTGTCCTTCGACACCTGATGAGCAGAAGAGGATGAGAGTGATTCCTTATGCTTCAGCAATTGGATCCATCATGTATGCCATGCTATGTACATGCCCAGATGTATCTTATGCTATAAGCATCACGAGCAGGTATCAATCAGTTTATGATGATGCTCATTGGACCATTGTCAAAAACATCCTTAAGTACTTGAGAAGAACTAATGATGCATTCTTAGTTTTTGGAGATGAAGAAGAGCTCGTTGTAAAAGGTTACACCGATGCCAGCTTCCAAACTGATAAGAATGATTCTAGATCGCATTTTGGTTTTGTATTCTGCCTCAATGGAGGGGCGGTGAGCTGGAAAAGTTCCAAGCAAGATACAGTAGTAGATTCAACCATAGAGGCGGATTATATTGCAGCTTCTGAAGCTGTAAAGGAAGCTGTTTGGATCAAAAAAATTGTTTCTGAGTTGGGTGTTGTTCCTAGCGTGTCCAGTCCTGTGGATCTCTATTTTGACAATAGTGGAGCCATCGCACAGGCAAAGGAGCCTAGATCACAGAAAAGATCCAAACACATACTACGACGCTATCACCTCATTCGAGAGATCATCGATCGAGGTGATGAAGACATGCAAGCTGCATACGTATTTGAATGTTGCATATCCGTTGACAAAGCCTCTTCCACAATCAAAGCATGAGGCGCACACAAGATCTATGGGTATTAGATACTTATATCAGTGATCATAGTGTGTAGTGGGAGACTTGTGTCACAGCTATGTTTATGTAATATTAAATAAATTGTTATATGAGTAGTCATTATTTACATTGATCATCAAGTATGTGACTTGTTCGTGGAACTCTTTGTCAATAGTAATGTTACTCTAAATTATCCCTAGCCTATATCAATATATGAGATAATGATGTCACACAGACTACCACATGTATTAATTGATGATCACGTTTCGTGGATCATAGATATGGAGATATCAAATTAATAATGTGAACACATGTTAGTGAACATGGTGTTGGATTGCCCACTCCAAGACACAACCAAACGCTACTCCGTAACTGGGTAGTCATAAAAGTAGTCTTCGGGTACATAATGAAACATAGAATGGAATGTGTGCGGATCAAGATGGGATTTGCCCCTCCTTAATAACAGGAGAGATATCTCTGGGCCCCTTGAGATAGTTGGATTTAAAAGTGCATGGTCATGCCACTAGGAACAACGTCGGATGCCCTGCTTACAAAATGCAGAACTTGCCTCCCCCTTCTCTAAACAGGAAATATGAGAAGCAATCAGCGGGATGCCCCAGACCGGATGGGTTCATAAGGACCTTCTATAAAAGCTGTTGGCACATTATCAAAGATGACATTACTCGGACATTTAAGGGCATGTTTGGTTTATGTACTAAGGTTGCCACAATTTGCCACAAATTTTTGCCAAACTTGACTAAGGTTAGGTGCTCAAATTTTGAGCCACAATTTGGCAAGACTAAGGGAATCTTGCCACACTTTTTTGGGTCATTGACATGTGGGACCTAGTTAGATGGCAAGGAATCTTGCCACAATTGTGGCTATGAACCAAACAATGACTAAGTTGGTCAAACTTGACTAAACTTAGGCATGGCAAAATGTGGCAAGTTTTGGCTTAAACCAAACAGGCCCTAAGTGTTTCTTCAGCCTGCAGACAGGACCCTTGGGTAAAATGAACAGATCAGTCATAACTCTGCTACCGAAGAGCAGACCAGCAGAGACTCCGGGTGATTTTCGTCCTAGCAGTCTCGTGCACTCCTTGCCAAGCAAATTTCAAAAGTGCTGGCTATCAGGCTATCCAAGGAAGCAGACAAGTTGATCTCAGCAGCCCAAAGTGCCTTCACTAAGGCAAGGTGCATTCAGGATAACTTTCTTCTTGCACGCAACATGACTCGCCATTTTCAACGAACCAAGAGGCCAATGCTTCTCTTGAAGCTCGACATACCCAAAGCATTTGTCTTTGTCTCATGGGAGTACATCCTCAAATTTATGGAGAACCAGGGATTCCCAACTCGATGGCGTGACTGGGTCTCCCAACTCCTTGCAACAACATCTTCTTCAGTTCGTCTAAATCGGGTGCAACGGCCTCTAATCAGACACGAAAGAGGATTATGACCGGGGGACCCCTATCTCCTCCCCTGTTCATTCTTGCTAGGAAAAAATCTACATAACCCCCAAAGTATGACCTAAGGACTACTTAACCCCCTCAACTTTAAAACCAGATATTTAACCCCATAACCTATACAAAACCAGATAATTAATCCCCTAATGTGGTTTTGAAGGGTGGTTTTGCCACATCAGCATCATATGTGTGTAGTAGGACCCGCATGTCGATCAAATAATACAAGCAACACCCATGTCAACATTTTCTCGCCTCTCAACATATAAGAAACAAATGCAAAAATGCTTGAAGTTTCTTCATCACATTCATGCAAAAGTGTAGGGCAAGAAAGAGAAAAACTTGAATCAAACACAGAGGCGAAGGAAGATTATGGGCCATTGCCTTACGGAGAAACAAAAGTGTGTTGTAAATGGCATGTGGATGCCACTGTACAACAATTTTCGCCACCTCAGCAGCTTATGTGGTAAAACCACTCTTCAAAATCACCTTAGGGGATTAATTACCTGGTTTTGTATAGGTTAGGGGGTTAAATATCTGGTTTTGAAGTTGAGGGGGTTAAGTAGTCCCTAGGTCATACTTTCGGGGGTTATGTAGATTTTTTTTCCTTCTTGCTATTGACTCACTTCATTACGTCTTCTATCTTGCCAGAGAAAATGGAGAGCTTTCTTGCACCCCTGGTCACAATCACAGGCTCAGAATGTCCTTATACAGAGACGATGTTCTATTCTTAACCCAGTCCAGTCAGAACCCCAATTGGCCATGGCCCTGTTGCAGCAGTTTGGCGAAGCTTCCGGACTCAAAATCAACCTAGCAAAAAGCTCTATCATACTGATATGTTGCGACGATGTTAATGTTAGATAGCGCAAGGCAATCCCCTCTTGGCGATGGACTCATGTATATATAGTAGTGTACAGCAGGTTACATGCATGGAAGGTAATATCACTTGCTAAGAATAGAGGGGACACAACCCTACATACATGGCAAACAATATCACTTTCCAAGAATAGAGGAAGCGCATCCCTACAATTAAGCATTCCTAATATACATGATTTTTATCTTTAATACCCCCTCAATCTGAACGGTACGTGATTAAGTTCAGATTGCTACAGATCTTTCCAAAAGACGGACCAGGTAACGATTTAGTCATAATATCTGCCACTTGATCTTTGGAAGATATGATCCGCACATCTAATTGTTGAGATGAAACCTGCTCACGAACGAAGTGATAGTCGACTTCGACATGTTTGGTGAGACGATGAAACTGCGGATTCACTGTCAGATAAGTAGCCCCAATGTTGTCACACCATAGAGTCGGTGGTCTAGATTGTTGTATGCCAATTTCCCGGAGAAGTTCTTGAACCCAAATTAGTTATGCAGTAGTATTGGCGACCTCCTTATATTCAGCCTCCGTACTAGAGCGTGAAACGGTTGGGTGTTTTCGAGAATTCCAAGAGATGAGGTTGCCGCCAAAGAAAACAGTGTAGCCGCTAGTACTACGTCGATCATCCGGATTACCAACCCAATCCGCATCAGAAAAGGCACTCAGTACTGAAGAACCAAACTTAGTGATGCAAAGTCCAAGATTAGAGGTGGAGTGAAGATACCGCAAGATGCGTTTCACTGCCTTCCAATGAGATTCAGTTGGTGCTGATATATACTGACAAACTCTATTAACTGGGAATGATATATCAGGGCGCGTGAAGGATAAATATTGTAGTGCACCAACCACACTACGATAGCGTGTAACATCATCTGGTGTGAGAGTTGTACCATCATGAAGAAAGAGTTTGTCAGTAGGCAAAATCGGGATATTCACACCTTTAGAGCTCTCCATGTTGGTGCGAAACATAAGATATTTAATATATTTGTGCTGTGTGAGGATCAGTCCGGTAGATGTATGATGAACTTCAATGCTTAGAAAATCACTAAGGCGACCAAGATCCTTCACCGCAAAATCAACTCGAAGTTGTTGGAGCAGACGATCAGTTGCCGAAGATGAGGAGCTCACAATTATAATATCATCCACATAGATAAGGATATACATTTGGATGTCAGCTTGAGTGAAGATAAATAGTGATACATCAGCCTTGGATGCTTGAAAGCCCAAGCGAATCAGGGTGCTGTTCAACCGAGAGAACTAGGCACGCAGTGCTTGTTTAAGACCATATAAATATTTATTAGGTTTGCACACATAATTAGGATAAGTGGAGTCTTCAAAACCCAGTGGATGCTTCATATATACATCTTCATCAAGAAATCCATGAAGAAAAGCATTTTGAATGTCAATTTGCCGGAGCGACCACACTAGAGAAACCGCCAAGGATAATAAAAGGCGTATCGTGGTCGGCTTTACAACTGGACTGAAGGTGGCATCATAATCAATTCCATATTGTTGTTTGAAACCTTTTGCGATCAGACGAGCCTTATAGCGATCAATAGTGCCATCAGACTTGTATTTGAGTTTGAAAATCCACTTGGAATCAATTATATTGAGACCAGCACGAGGAGGAAGAAGATGTCAAGTCTTGTTTTTAATGAGTGCATCAAATTCTTCTTGCATTGCACGATGCCACAAGGGGTGTTTCATAGCAGTAATATGAGATGATGGCTCTTCAACAGAAGTCCGAGTAACAGAATATGTAACCATACCATCGTTACGTTGTTTCGGCTATCGGAAATTATTTTTCAAATGTGTGCCGTACGTGTGTCCTGTATTGTTATTTGGAGCAATTGTTAGATTAGGAGGACTGGAGTATGTTGTTTCCATTTGTGTGGGCACAAATTCTACTGTGGGCCCTTGCTGCACCACAGACTCCTGGGCGCGACATGCAGGCGCCGTTGCTTCCATGCAGCGCATGGTGCGCGCAGATGCTGAAGATCCGCCGGTTGAATTTTCTGTATTTGTTACTGTTGTAGGCACAGAATAGGAAAGCAAATCAAACAATTGATTAGTAATTCCATCACTACTATTACTACCCTGGGAATGTGGATCAAAGTTGGATGAAGGATTTTTGAATGGAAAGACATGATCATCAAATATAACATCCCTGGAAATATAGACACATCCACTATCTATATAAAGACATTTGTACCCTTTATGTATATTACTGTAACCAATAAAACCACACGGTTTAGATCCAAAAGATAATTTGTGTTTATTATATGGACGAAGATGAGGCCAACACGCACAACCAAAAATACGAAGCATGGAATAATTAGGTGGTGTGCTAAATAATCGTTCTAAAGGGCACAAATTATCAATAACACGGGTAGGAAGATGATTTATGAGGTATGTGGTTGTGGTGAAGGCTTCATCCCAAAATTTGAGTGGCATACCAGCATGAGCTAGGAGGGCGATACCGGTTTCAACAATATGGCGGTGTTTGCGTTCAGACGAACCATTTTGTTGATGGGTATGGGGACATGACACCCTATGCGCGATACCCATTTTGGTGAAGAATTGATTATGGAGTTTTTGATATTCTCTACCCCAATCAGATTGTACACATTTAATTTTGGTGTCAAGGAGGCGTTCGACATGAGCTTGAAAAATTAAGAAAATGTGTTGGGCGTCAGTTTTATCATTCATGAGATAAATCCACGTGAATTTGCTAAAATCATCAATGAAACTAATATAATATTTGAAACCACCAACGGAAATGGGAGCAGGACCCCAAACATGAGAATAAATGAGTTCCAGCGGTGTTGTAGATTTATGACATGAAATATTATAGGGTAATTGATGACTTTTTGCTAACTAACACGCGTTACAAACTGAGGAAATAGTGGACTCATTTAGACACGGAAGATTACGAATACATAAAATGGAGCAAACTACTTGATAAGATGGATGACCGAACCGAGCATGCCATTGATCCGGACGCGCGAAATAGCTCACGAACGCCTGTTTGATGAACTTAATATCGGATGGCTTGAGGGGGTAAAGACCGGCTTCACATCTGCCTTCCAGGAGTAGATTCCGAGTTGCACGGTCCTTTATGAGATAATATGAAGGATGAAATTCAAAGAATATATTGTTATCACGGGATAATTTCTAGACTGAAAAATGGTTTTTAGAAATTTCAGGAACGTGAAGAACATTGTTAAGAGCAAGAGGGAGTGTATTAGTATTGATAGAACAAGAACCAATGTGTTTAATTTGCAAACCTGCACCGTTGCCCACTTGCAGTGTCACCACCATGGTATTGATCCCGTACAACTAGACGATCAAGGTCACTCGTGATGTGATCTGTCGCACCTGTGTCGTTGTATCAGTTGGGATCAATTTTGTAGGAGCTTGTAGAAGTGAGAGCCGCTGAAGGAACCTCCTCCTGATACGATTCATCCATCCGGTACCAACACTTGATGGCGGTGTGGCCAATCTTGCCATAGATCTGGCACTGAGGACGAGGGCCATTGCCGCAACGATCAGCCTGTACAGGAGTACCGCCATGGGAGCGACCACCGCGACCACGGTCACCACGGTTGCGGCCGCGGCCACGGGCGGGGCCACCGTGATGCACGTAGTTAGCAGAGACACCATGATGCTGCTGCAATTCAGCCACATGTTGAAGTTTACAGGCCTCAAATGCAACCAGATGTGCGAACACATCATCAAGAGAGAGTTGCTCAGTCTTGGTCGTCAAGGCGGTGACGAATGGGTCATATTTAGCTGGGAGCCCCGCAAGAAGATAACCTCCTCATCACGTAGAGGAGCATCAACAGCGGCAAGCTCATTAGCGAGCCTCGTGATCTTACGGAAGAAGTCGGTCGCAGATAGATCACGTTTTCTTGATGTAGCAAGTTCCACACAGATTTGCACCGTGCGCGCCTTCGTAGAAGAGGCAAATTTCTTCTGGAGGGAATCCCAAACCTCCTTGGAGGATGCGGCATTGATGACATCCTTAAGGACTTCCTCAGTCATCGATGAGAGAAGCCCACTCAACAGTTGTTGGTCTTGATCATACCAGCGTTCATACGCCGGATTGAGGGTTTCAACACGGCCCGCGGTCGTCGATTGGACGATCTTCTTTTCAGGCGCAGTGTTAGATCCATCAAGGTATCCCATAAGCTTCGAGCTCCGTAGGTACGAAAGGAGCTGAGCACACCATAGGAGATAGTTGGATTTAGTACGACAATGTTGTATGGGGATCAGGGCCATAGCAGTAGGGGCAGTGGAGTTCGACATTGGAGGAGGAAGGGGAGGAGGAGGAATAAGAGTATGTGGTGGGATCAGGAAAATTTTCTCGGCTCTGTTACCATGTTAGATGGCGCAAGGCAATCCCCTCTTGGCGATAGACTCATGTATATATAGCAGTGTACAACAGGTTACATGCATGGCAAGTAATATCACTTGCCAAAAATAGAGGAGACACAGCCCTACATATGTGGCAGACAATATCACTTGCCAAGAATAGAGGAAGCGCATCCCTACAATTAAGCATTCCTAATATACATGATTTCTATCTTTAATAGTTAATATTCATGGGCCGCTCACTACCTTCAACGGCAAATGTGCTGCTTTTCCTGTGAAATACCTCGGTATGCCTCTGACCCCGAGTAGGTTAAGATTATCTCATCTCCAGAGTGTGCAAGACCGAATGCTCAATAAACTGTCCGGATGGCAAGGGCCGCTGTTGAGTTTTGCTAGTCGGAGAGAACTACTTAAATCCGTACTTAGCTCCCTCCCTACATACTTGATGACTGCCTTAAGACTTCTGAATAAATTTTACAAGGCTGTTGACAAGGTACGGCACAGCTTTCTGTGGTCTGGCACACAACACATTCGTAGAGGACAATGCAAGGTCAAATGGACTGGAGTCTGTCGCCTGTCCCGCTTCGTGGGCCTTGCCATCACAGACTTGGAACGAGTGGACGCAGCCTGCAAAACCCTAGCATGGAACCGAACTGGCAATTGACATGCATGACTTTGCCCTATTTTGTGCAGCGATAAGAGTCACTTTGAGAGATGGAAAACAGCAAAGTTTTGGCTATCCAGCTGGATCAATGGGTCGGCAGCGGCATTTCTGTTCCCTACTTTGTTCCAATACAGTAAGGGAAACGTAAAACTGTAGCTCAAGCGCTGAATGGTAATGCATGGATACGTGACATACTCCCCCATGTCACCGGTGAGCTTCTTCTGCAATATATTCAGCTATGGTCTATAATTGATGATCTCAGCCCAGACCTGTCAAGCGAGGAGCAGGATTCAACCCATTGGAAGTTCACAACTCACGGCCAATACTCTGCCCGCTCTCCCTATTTGATACAATTTGAAGGAGGTATTCAGTCCTAGTTTCTGGAATTGGTGTGGAAATATGAGCACCATAACGGTGCAAGTTGTTCATCTGCTTGCTGCTGAAAAACAGAGTCTGTACGGTCGATTGTTTACAAAGTGGGGGCTGGCCGAATGAATACTTCTCTATGCTCTGCCACCACAGCTTGGAGTCACCCATCATCTACTCACCGAGTGTCCTGTAACACAACAGATCTGGTCACACATCAGTAGCTGGGTACATGACCATCTCTCCTCCCTTCGAGCTGGTCATCTGCAAACCCCATTGGCGCCTGGTACAAGGAGGTAGCGGGACAGTCTGGTTCCCCTCGCATGATAGGAGTTAGCACGATCATCATCGCCACTCTTTGGGCCATATGGAAGGAGCAAAACACACGGGTTTTTATGGAAGAGGAACACTCCATCCAGGAGGTCATCTCAGATATCAAGAGTGACATCAGCTGGGGCAAAGCACCTCTCGCAGCTGGTCCTGATGCCTGTACAACACTCGCTATCATAGGCCACACCCAATGTTGTTCCATTTACATTGTATCGTGTCCATTTTATATCTCGTGCCTCAGCCATTGTAAGGCTGAGCCCGACGGATGACCCAAAATAGGTGACGAGGAGCATCGAAGAGGTCTCCAATGGATGACCGAGATCCGAAACGATTTTTGGTAGCAGGTGACCGGCTACACAAACATCGATCTTCCCTAACGGCTACCATTCCGCCCAAGCGAGCAAGCTGGCACGCTTTATGGGGCGCAGCGGGTGCACACACGAGTTTTTGGCACGCAGCAAGAGCGTGGGCTCGTTTTTTCGGGGGCAGTTGTGAGCGAGCAGAGGCGGGAACTTTTGACGGGAGTGCACGTGTGGGAGTTTTTTCGCGTGGAGTGCAGCAGGTACCCATGATTTCCGTCCTGCATTGGAGACACTCATTTTACATCGTGCGTCAGAGCCTGCAAGGAGAACAATCTTACCATGTCGGTAGCGTCATACCGGTATTGTTGTTGGAGACAGCCTAACTGCACTCTCTTATTGTACTTTCATGCTTGTGAGTGGTGCTGTTTTTTCATAGCATCTCCGTCAGATCAATTTTTTATTGAGGGGTTTTTGAAGATTCCTCATAAAAAGTTTTTAATCTACGATTCGCCCACCTCTAATAGCTTTTTATATGCTCTTCGATCCTACAATTAGTATATGAGTCATGGTGCTCTAATATATCTTATTGGCATATGCTTTTGCTAATCAACGAAGGAGAACTACTTCGAAAAACTTTGTATGTTTGATGACATTGATTTTCAGGTTCGGGATACTTGTATGGAGGCTTAAATACAAGCACAAGGCGTCACCATATGGGAAAAAGGTCTTCAAACGCTTCGTCATGCCAACAAACCATAAGTTATGACTGTGAACATTAAGGACGTTGACAACAACAATAATGCATGCAACTTGGTTATACAAGGATTGACTCAAGGTGACTTTGATCGCGTTGCACACCTCGATTTACGTATGATGTGTGGAAAGCAGTATGTGACTATCACGAAGGCTCTAACACAATCAAAGAGATACATCAAGACATGTTCAAAACAAAGTACATGCGTTCTGAGATGCAACCTGCTGAGTCAATTGATGGCATCTTTGCTCGCTTTAATAAAATTCCCATCAAGATGCATAATGTTAATGTTAAGTATTCAAATGCTAAGAATGTTATGCATTTGTTAAGTGCATTAGACATGCCAACTTGGGAGATGAAGGTCACATCCATACGTGAATCTACTGTCAATAGTACACTTACTTTAGATGTGTTATATTTTAAATTTAAAACTCAAGAACATGACATAATATAAAATAGAAACCCCAACAAGTTTCTTGCATTTGTTTCACAACGTGACATGCCTAGATCTAGCAAATCTTCATCATGTGGTACATTTGCTTTGCTCTCCTCTCTAACTCTTGAACAAATTGAGGAGTTTCCAGAAGAGGAGCTAGCCCTTCTCTCTAATCGGTTTTCAAAAGCATTGTAAAATGTGAGAACTAGGAGAATAGGAAGTGGTGGCTGTCAAAGATGCTTCGAATGTAGTGAGTTGAGACATTTTTGTACAAATTGCCATAACATTTCAGGTTCTACTTCCCGTGATGAAAAGCAAACAAAGTTTAAACCCTCGTCTGCCAACAACAAGAAAAATAAGGGTTTTACAAGTCGCAAATTGGTGCACCGTCTTCTCTCTGCACTCCAAGAATACAACTCAAGCGATGTGGATACCAAAGTGATGAATATGATGAAACTTTGGCAAATATGTGTCTCATGGCAAGCAACTCAAGTTCAGGCATGGAGGAGGCCGAACAGATCAGCGACAATGACGAGGTTACACGCTGGAGGAAGGAGAACATTTGGCTTGTGGATTTAGGATGCTAACACCACATAACTGGCAACAAAGAATGGTTCTCCTCCCTCTCATTTCTGTCACAAGTAGAAGATTTTACCTTTGCCGATAATTAATCTACTCCTATAATTGCTAAGGGTTCACTTAGGGTTAATAATCACTACACTTTGAAGGATGTAGCACTTATTAAGAACTTAAAGTACGACTTGCTCTCTATTTCACAATTGCTAGCTGAAAATCTAAGTTAATTTCACTAAAAACTGCTACATAGTTGTAGATTCGAAAGGTGAGCTTATGTTAACATCTCTTACTTTGGAAGAGTTTTTAAAGGTGATTTTGATATGTCAACCTCTAAGCATAGGTGTCTAGTTGCTAATGATTCAAATGATTTATATTTTTGGCATCGAAGACTTGGTCACGTAGGCTTTGATCACCTCACACGTGTTAGTGGTATTGATCGCATATGTGAGTTGCCTAAGTTTAAAGGGGACAACAATATTGTACGCTCTCCTTGTAGACATACTAAGATGGTTGCAGGTTCACATGCTCAAATCACAATCACCATGACAATAGAACCAGGATAACTTTTACATCTGGACACCGTAGGTCTTTCACGTGTGAATGTAGGCCTAGAGGGGGGGGTGAATAGGCCTTCTTGAATTTTCTCGGTTCCTGTAACACTCAACAACAAAGTCAATACCAGAGACATCGTACTAGTCCGGTAAAGTGCGGACTAGTTCGGTTTTCACGGGCTAAGTTGATCAAGTTCAGTCAATTTGATTGATTCGTTAATGTTTGCAGCGGAAATATAAACTTGAATGACAGTTTAATAGTTGTATGTCAAATTCTATTACAATTAAGGCTCTTGTTCAACAATTTAACTCAAATTGAACAAAGTGAATCAAACCCTAGATTAAGTTGATCAATTAAGATGAAGAACGCAAAAGGACAAGACACACGATTTATCCCGTGGTTCGGCTACCACGAAGGCAACCTACGTCCACGTTGAGGAGCCCACAAAAGGACCGGGTCTTCTCCAACCCTTCCCTCGTCGGATCACCACGAAGGCCAATCCTCTTCCACTAATCACAAAGGGTAAATAACCAAGTTGAAGGGGCGTTCTCACACGTTGAGAGCTCCCTTGATTACAACTTACAAAGCCACCAATAACACACTCGAAAATTACAAATTGAAACGCAAGAGTGTGTTAGAGAATCAAACCAAGAGCTCAATGATGTGTGCCAAGTGTCTCTCCAATGATCTAGAAGTGATCTTCAATAGATTGATCGATTTTGCACTTAATTTCGTGGAGAGAGGTGGTTTTTGAGTCTCTTGAGAGATGTGACGGCGCTAGGGTTCGAGAGAGAGTAAAAGTGGGCCGTGCACCTCTATTTATAATGGGGTTTCTAAAAGTGACCGTTAGGGTTCAGAAAGATCGGACTAGTCCGTGGTGGTCACTGGACTAGTCCGGTGTGCTGTGTGTAGCAAACCCTAAGTGTCCAAGAATATCGGACTAGTCCGGTTGAAAACGGACTTGTCCGATTTCACTACTGGAAATCTTCGCACTAGTCCGATTGCCATCGGACTTGTCCGGACATATGAAACCCTAAGTGTTTAGGATGACAAGTCCGCACTTGGAGGACTTGTCCGATTTAGATCAGTGTGTATATCGGACTAGTCCGTGTAGACACCGGACTTGTTCGAAGTGGATCAGAAAGAATATCGGACTAGTCCGGATCACAACGGACTTGTCCGATTTTGTGTGACTTGTGCATTGTGTTGAGGACTAGTCCGCATTGGGGAGGACTAGTCCGAAGTGGATCAGAAAGATATCGGACTAGTCTGGTGGATACCGGACTTGTCCGATCTAGTGCAGAAAGTGATATCGGACTAGTCCGGCTGATATCGGACTAGTCCGGTCCTGTATAACTTTGTGCATTGTGTGTGTGTGTGCTTGAAAGTGATTGAGCTCTTGGGTGTGTTTCCTTAACACACTCCATACATAATAATCTACTATTTTCTTTTCCTTGAGCTCAAATTCACTTTGCTTCTCATTTCCCATCTTTTTGGCATTTTGCTCATTTTTCATTATTTGCCTGCATTCATCTCAACAAAAGGATTAGGATCCCAATTGCTTGTCATAAATCATCCAAAACCCACAAGGGAGTCCTAGATGCACTTTCAATCTCCCCCTTTTTGGTGATCGATGACAACCAATTGAGATTTCCCAAAATAAGGCAAAAAATGAGATTTTCATAAAGTATGCACATATGACTCAAAAATACATCAAGCAACAAGAGAATTATCCATATGTGCATTCTTTATGGTGGGATGCATACTAAGTGCATGAATACATTGAGAATGACAGAATTTACATTAATCAACCGATACCAAGTGCATATGACATACCAGGAGCAAAAATGCAGTTTTCATCACATACTTGCAAATAAATTGAGCAATTCATCACAAGACCAAACTTAATATGAAAACAGTGTTAAACTATTACAATCACAAATAAAAGTACAGAGAAGGCTCTCTCTCCGCATCCTATTACAGCTAAAGCTAAGACTTGACTCCCCCTCAATCTCTCCCCCTTTGGCATCAAGACACCAAAAAGAGAGAGAGGAAGGTCCTAGGTTCTTCACTCTTTGCTGTATGTCCTCTCGTCATCTTCTTCGTCTTCTTCGCTCTCCACTTGACGAGGAGGAGAGGGAGGAGGAGATTAGGGTTTGGTGGCGGCTAGGGTTATGGACACGAAAAATCGGACAAGTCCGGACATGACCGGACTAGTCCGAAGTCATCCAGAGACCTATATCGGACTAGTCCGTGGTCTATCGGACTAGTCCGGCCTAACCGGCACTCTGCGGACTAGTCTGCATGGGCGGACTAGTTCGGGTAACCACGGACTAGTCCGTGGTCACCAGGAAAGAATTGCATAGCCCATTCATATATATTTGAAGGTTCAATAATAGAGAATAGAGAGGCAAAACAATTCAAGTAATCTTATGAATTTGACCAGTAAGCATACAACAATCATACAATGATCAAAATTCATCAAGATCTAATAATTGACATAGTTTTTCGAGAGAAAAATGGAGAGGGATGATTTTCACAATTCAATCAACATTTTTGAAGCAATCATACAGGTATGCAACTTTTCAAGCCACACTCCAAGAATCAAGAATATTTAGCTCATTTCGGAGTTCGCAAAAACGCTTTTCATCAAGTGGCTTGGTGAATATGTCGGCCAATTGTTTTTGGGTGTTGACATGTGAGATGGTTATGTCTCCTTTCATGGAATGGTCTCTCAAGAAATGATGTCTTATGTCTATGTGTTTAGTCCTAGAGTGCTCAACTGGATTGTGGGCTATTTTAATGGCACTCTCATTATCACAAAGGAGAGGAATACGGTTCATATTGTAATCGTAATCCCTTAGAGTTTGTCGCATCCAAAGGAGTTGTGCACAACAACTCTCGGCTGCAACATACTCCGCTTCGGCTGTGGATAATGCAATGGAATTTTGTTTCTTAGATGACCAAGAAACCAAAGATCTTCCTAGGAATTGGCATGTGCCAGAGGTGCTTTTTCTATCAACTTTGTACCCGGCATAATCTACATCGGAGTAACCAATGAGATTGAATTTGGAGCCTTTTGGGTACCAAAGACCAAGGTTGGGTGTATGAACTAAATATCTCAAGATTCTTTTTACGGCTGTCAAGTGACATTCCTTAGGGTTGGCTTGAAATCTTGCACACAAACATACACTCAACATAATATCTGGCCTAGATGCACATAAGTAGAGTAAAGATCCAATCATGGAGCGATATACCTTTTGGTCGACGCTCGGTCCATCTTCATTGAGATCCAAGTGGCCATTCGTAGCCATGGGAGTCTTTATGGGCTTTGCCTTGTCCATGCCAAACTTCTTGAGTATGTCCTGCGTGTACTTGGTTTGGCTTATGAATGTTCCTTCCCTTTGTTGCCGCACTTGGAATCCCAAGAAGTACTTCAATTCTCCCATCATTGACATTTCAAACCTGTCTGTCATAATTCTACTAAATTCTTCACAGAAAGATTGGTTAGTTGACCCAAAAATTATATCATCAACATAGATTTGGCAAATAAAAAGATCATTATTTAGATTCTTTGTGAATAATGTATAATCTACTTTGCCAATTTGAAAACCATTATCAATTAAGAAATCTCTAAGACACTCATACCAAGCTCTAGGAGCTTGTTTGAGGCCATAGAGAGCCTTACGCAGTTTATATACGTGGTCGGGGAACTCTTCGTCTTCAAACCCGGGTGGTTGCTCCACGTACACCTCTTCCTTGATCGGTCCGTTGAGGAAGGCGCTTTTCACGTCCATTTGATACAGCTTGAAATCATGGTGAGTAGCATATGCAAGTAATATTCTAATTGATTCAAGCCTAGCTACTGGAGCAAAAGTCTCATCGAAATCCAAACCTTCGACTTGTGAGTAACCTTTGGCCACAAGTCGTGCCTTGTTTCTTGTCACCACTCCGTGTTCGTCTTGCTTGTTGCGGAAGACCC
Organism: Tuctoria greenei; assembly: GCA_036927565.1. Taxonomy (NCBI): domain Eukaryota; kingdom Viridiplantae; phylum Streptophyta; class Magnoliopsida; order Poales; family Poaceae; genus Tuctoria; species Tuctoria greenei. The sequence continues at coordinate 140,648,650 of JAYESD010000002.1, forward strand.
ACTTGGTGCCCACTATATTTGCATTGGGTCTTGCCACAAGTTCCCAAACCTTGTTTATCTTGAAGTTGTTCAACTCTTCTTGCATTGCCACCACCCAGTTCGGATCCTTCAATGCATGCTCAGTCCTGCGTGGTTCCAAAAAGGAGACAAACGAGTAATGCTCACAAAAATTAGCTATACGAGATCTAGTGGTTACTCCCTTTTGGATTTCACCGATGATGTTGTCAATTGGGTGATCCCTTTGAATGCATTGGTGTACTCTTGGGTGTGGCACTTGGAGAGTTGTGTGTTGGTGATCATTTTCTTCTCCCCCTAAGTGGTTGCCCTCGTTGATTTGTTGATCATCTTCATATTCTTGTGATTGATCTTGTATCGAAGATCCCCCTTGATTGTTGATCTCCTCTTGTGGTTCACTTTCCTCTTGTATTTGTGACGATGACTCTTGTGGTCGAACTTCGCCTAGAGCCATTCTCTTCAATGCTTGATAAGGATCTTCTTCTTTACCTAATTCACATTGATCAACTTGCTCCTTTTGGGAGCCATTAATTTCATCGAACACTACGCCACGTGCCACTTCAACAAGTCCGGAGGCCTTGTTGAAAACACGATAGGCGTAAGTGTTCGAATCATAACCAAGCAAGAAACCTTCATCGGACTTCGAAGCAAACTTTGAAGTCCTGGGCTTCTTGTTCAAGATATAACATGGAGAGCCGAAAACTCAAAAATATGAAATGTTTGGTTTGTTACCGGTGAGTAGCTCATAAGGAGTCTTCTTGAGTAGTCGATGAAGGTAGAGTCGATTTGCGGCGTGGCAAGCGGTGTTAATTGCTTCCGCCCAAAATCGATCCGAAGTCTTGTATTCATCGAGCATTGTTCTTGCCATCTCTATGAGCGTTCGGTTCTTCCTTTCGGCAACTCCGTTTTGTTGTGGAGAGTATGGTGCTAAAAATTCGTGCTTGATTCCCTCCTCATCAAGGTACTCCTCCACTTGTATGTTCTTGAACTTCGTGCTGTTGTCGCTCCGAATACTCTTGATCGATAGTGAGAACTCGTTTTGCGCTCGCTTGAAGAATTTCTTGAGTGTCCCTTGTGTTTCTGACTTGTCATGCAAAAAGAACACCCAAGTGAAGCGGGAAAAATCATCAATAATGACTAAAATGTATTTATTACCGTTGATGCTTATGTAAGCAATTGGACCAAACAAGTCCATATGAAGTAGTTCGAGCGGTCTTGTCGTAGTCATGATGTTCTTTGCGGGATGATGTGCTCCAACTTGCTTCCCGGCTTGGCACGCGCTACAAGGCCTGTCTTTCTCAAAAACAACATCTTTCAAACCTCGGATGTGATCGCCCTTGAGGAGTTTTTGAAGATTCCTCATACCGACATGTGCTAGCCGTCTATGCCACAGCCAACCCATGTTGGTTTTTGCAATCAAGCATGTGTCGAGTTCGGCTTTATCCTTGTTGAAGTCAACAAGGTAAAGCTTTCCCTTCAACATACCCTTGAATGCAACGGAACCATCACTCCTCCTTGAGACGGTCACACCCTCATTAGTGAACAAGCAATTATAACCTTTGTCACATAATTGAGATATGGACAGCAGGTTATAATCTAAAGATTCAACATGTAAAACATGAGAAAGAGTGTGTTCAGAGGATATTGCTATTTTACCGGTACCGAGCACCCTTCCTTGACTATTATCTCCGAAGTAGATGCCTTCGTTTGGGTCCTCGTTTTCTTCATATTCCACGAACATCCTCCTTTCTCCGGTCATGTGGTTGGTGCATCCACTGTCTAGCACCCATTTGGATCCACCAGAAGAATAGGCCTCCAGAAACAAATTATGTCTTGGTTTTAGGTACCCAAGCTTGCTTGGGTCCTTGGAGGTTAGCTACAATACATTTGGGCACCCACACATGGGATTTTGTGTTCCCATGGCGTGGCCCAGCATAATAAGCATAAACTTTACCAAGATTGTTTCTCATTAATACATAAGAGGCATCAAAGGTTTTGAACAAAAGTTGCTGTTGTTTATGGATCAGACTAGTCTGGGTGACCGGACTTGTCTAGATGACCGGACTTGTCCGGACCACAACCGGACTAGTCCGGTGTTCATGAGAGTTCGGGTTCTTAATTTTCGAGTTACCAGGTTGTGAGGGTCCTCCCTTCACAAAGGTAATCCTTCCCTTGTTATTCTTATGACTTCCAGCATTTTGCTTTCCATCATAAGAGTAACCAATGCCATACTTGATATTTGGAGGTCTTTGGACCAAGTATGCACTACGTGCATAGTTGATCCTCTCCTTGTCAAATATTCCACATTGGGTAGGATTTTTATCCTTTGTGGAGGTAGACTTTTCCTTCAAACTGGTGTTGATTTTACCACATTTGCACATATGAACAAGATTAGTTGAAGTGGGTTGAGAAGGTAGACTTGAAGAGGAGGAAGATTCACTTAGCTTGAGTGAATCAACTTGCACTTCAAGAATCTTGTTAACCTTGATCAGGTCATCAAGTTGATCCTTGATTGCAACGTTTGAGTTGGTTAACTCCAAGCAAGTTTTCTTGCTTGAAGCTAGCTCAAGCTCTAGTGAGCTGTTTTTCTCCTTTTCAAGAACTAGAAGATTGTCAAGTTCGACATACTTCTCCTTTTGGGAGATAATCATGTCCTCTTGACGATCAATTAGCCATTCCTTCTCAACAAGTTGGTCAAGTAAAAATTTCATTTTAGCAGCAGTTTTTCTATCTAATCCAATTAACATATCTTCATCATCACTATCTAGTTCATCATTACTTGAGTAGGAATGCATGGAAGGAGTTTTGATGTTTACCTTGCGTTTACCTTCCTTTGCCATGAGGCAAGTGCCATTTCCCTTCTTTGTACCGAGCATGGGGAAGAGTGTGGGTTTCTTGGACGTGCTTTCAATGGCTATGCTAGCCATCTCTTCTTCATCGGATGATGAGGACTCATCGTTTGAGTCCCACTCCTTTCCAATGTGTGCTTGTTCAGCTTGTTTCTTCTTCTTGAAGAATTTCTTCGGTTGAGGCTTGACTTCTTTATTCTTCTTCTTGTTGTCCTCATACGGGCAATCGACTATAAAGTGGTTATACTCACCACAATTATAGCACGTCTGCCTCATCTTCGGCTTTGTCCTCTCCTTGTACTTGCCTTCACTTGATTTTGTTCCTTGTCTTTTCTTCATTATTCTTTTGAACTTTTTCATGAACAAAATCATATCCTCTTTGTCCATCTCACTGCTTTCATCATCGCTGTCCTCCTCAAGCTGTGCTTCTCTTGCTTCTTTGGATAGAGGCTTGAGTGTGGACTTTAAGGCAACTCCCTTCTTCTTGGCTGATGTGAGGTCGGCTATTTCTTTGACGTGCTTGGCTTGTTTCTCCATCATTTCAAAGTTGATGATTTTGCCAAGCAATTCATCTGGAGTCATCCTCTTGTACCCGGGACTTTCTCTGATCATAGAGCATAGTGTGACATTGCGAGGCATAAAGGCTCTAAGGATGAGCTTTACAACCTCGTGGTCATTCCACTTCTTGCTCCCATATGATCGAACCATGTTTACAAGTGTCTTCAATAGGTTGTACATGTCCTGGGGAGACTCGTCTTCCTCAATTGCGAACCTTCCTAGTTCGCCTTCGATCATTTCAATTTTCGCCTCCCGCACATGCCGGTCACCTTCATGGGCTGTTTGTAGTGTGTCCCATATTTCCTTGGCAATCTCCAGTCCATCTACCTTTGTGAATTCATCTAGACTTAGAGAGGAGGTGATTACGGCTGCGGCTTGAGTGTTTCTGTGGATGGCTTGCTCTTGACTTGGGGTAAGCTCTTCGTCGTCATCTGGGATGTCTATTCTTGTGCACACAATATGCCATAAACTTCGGTTAAGGGAAATCAAGTGCATCTTCATATTTTGCCTCCACATGGAGTAATCACTCCCATCGAAGTGTGGGGCTTTTCCAACAGGAATAGATAGGTAATGACTGTTGTTTGAATTTAAACGATCATAGTTAAAAGGATATCGGTAGTAGTCGGTGTGACTACCCCCCTTCTTCTTTTCTTCAACTTTAGCTTTCCCTTTGGAAAGTGCTTTCTTTCTGAGGAGTGCTTTCAGCTCCAACGTCTCCTCGTCATCATCTCGAAGTCTTGAATTGCTTCGAGATACTTTTCCAGCTTTTGGTTCTTGTCGTTGTTCACTTCTTCCTGGTTGTTGATTTTCTGAACTTCCTTCATGTCCGACATGATCTCTTCGAGTGGTTGCACTCTTTCTTGAAGAACCCGCTCTAATACCAATTGAATGTAGGCCTAGAGGGGGGGTGAATAGGCCTTCTTGAATTTTCTCGGTTCTTGTAACACTCAACAACAAAGTCAATACCAGAGATATCGGACTAGTCCGGTAAAGTGCGGACTAGTCTGGTTTTCACGGGCTAAGTTGATCAAGTTCAGTCAATTTGATTGATTCGTTAATGTTTGCAGTGGAAATATAAACTTGAATGACAGTTTAATAGTTGTATGTCAAATTCTATTACAATTAAGGCTCTTGTTCAACAATTTAACTCAAATTGAACAAAGTGAATCAAACCCTAGATTAAGTTGATCAATTAAGATGAAGAACGCAAAAGGACAAGACACACGGTTTATACCATGGTTCGGCTACCACGAAGGCAACCTACGTCCACGTTGAGGAGTCCACAAAAGGACCGGGTCTTCTCCAACCCTTCCATCGTCGGATCGCCACGAAGGCCAATCCTCTTCCACTAATCACAAAGGGTAAATAACCAAGTTGAAGGGGCGTTCTCACACGTTGAGAGCTCCCTTGATTACAACTAACAAAGCCACCAATAACACACTCGAAAATTACAAATTGAAACGCAAGAGTGTGTTAGAGAATCAAACCAAGAGCTCAATGATGTGTGCCAAGTGTCTCTCCAATGATCTAGAAGTGATCTTCAATAGATTGATCGATTTTGCACTTAATTTCGTGGAGAGAGGTGGTTTTTGAGTCTCTTGGGAGGTGTGACGGCGCTAGGGTTCGAGAGAGAGTAAAAGTGGGTCGTGCACCTCTATTTATATGGGGTTTCTAAAAGTGACCGTTAGGGTTCAGAAAGATCGGACTAGTCCGTGGTGGTCACCGGACTAGTCCGGTGTGCTGTGTGTAGCAAACCCTAAGTGTCCAGGAATATCGGACTAGTCCGGTTGAAAACGGACTTGTCCGATTTCACTACTGGAAATCTTCGGACTAGTCCGATTGCCATTGGACTTGTCCGGACATATGAAACCCTAAGTGTTTAGGATGACAAGTCCGCACTTGGAGGACTTGTCCGATTTAGATCAATGTGTATATCGGACTAGTCCGTGTAGACACCGGACTTGTCCGAAGTGGATCAGAAAGAATATCGGACTAGTCTGGATCACAACGGACTTGTCCGATTTTGTGTGACTTGTGCATTGTGTTGAGGACTAGTCCGCATTGGGGAGGACTAGTCCGAAGTGGATCAGAAAGATATCGGACTAGTCCGGTGGATTTCGGACTTGTCCGATCTAGTGCAGAAAGTGATATCGGACTAGTCCGGCTGATATCGGACTAGTCCGGTCCTGTATAACTTTGTGCATTGTGTGTGTGTGCTTGAAAGTGATTGAGCTCTTGGGTGTGTTTCCTTAACACACTCCATACATAATAATCTACTATTTTCTTCTCCTTGAGCTCAAATTCACTTTGCTTCTCATTTCCCTTCTTTTTGGCATTTTGCTCATTTTTCATTATTTGCCTGCATTCATCTCAACAAAAGGATTAAGATCCCAATTTCTTGTCATAAATCATCCAAAACCCACAATGGAGTCCTAGATGCACTTTCAACGTGTTCAATCTTTTGGAGGTAAATGGTATGTGCTTGTGATAGTTGATGATTATTCTAGATACTCTTAGGTTTACTTTATGACATGTAAGAATGAAACTTTAGTCACTTTAGAAGTTTAATTATTAGATTATCACTTGACCACCCAGGATCTTTAAAAGCAACAAGAAGTGATAATGAAACCAAATTTTAAAATCAATCATTTGATCAGTTGTGCCGAAAAAGGAATAGATCATCAATTGTCTTCATCATATATACCTCAACAAAACGGTGTTGTACAGAGAAAGAATATCGAACCCCTAGAAAATTTTGGGCAGATGCAATTGCAACATCATGTGAACTTCGGTTTGGACATAGGCCTAGCATCACACATTTTGGAGTCTTTGGTCGCAAATGCTTTGTGAAAAAACATAGTAATCTTGATAAATTTGAATCTAGATCTGTTGATGGTATATTTCTTGGTTATCCATCTCATACTAGAGGCTACCGTTGGCTTTTGCTTGACACAAATAAAATTATAGAGACTTGTGAGGGTGTCTTTTGATGAAGCTAGCCTAGGTACTAGCTTTAATATTGCATGCCAAGATGCATAGCCACAGAGGTAGAGCACTTTCATTGAAGATGAAGGAGTGGAGTTGCCCGAAGTTTCAAAAGCTAATAATGTTGTTCCTGCTCCTGATTTTGCCCCACAACCAGCTGCAATGTCCAATACTGTTGGTCTTGATCATCCCCAAGTCACAATTTCTACGGTTTGTGATGAACATGAAGAAAACAGAGCTTGTCAAGTGTCTACTCCCCTCCGCATCCTCAAAAGTCACCCGCCACAACAGATTATTGGAAGCTTGCATAAAAGAGTCACACGGTACAGGTTTTGTGATCCAAACTCTCATGCTCATTCTGCTTTTGACGCTTCTTTTGAACCCAAAGATGCATCACATGCTCTCACTAACAATTCTTGGATCATTGCCATGCAAGAATAGTTAGAAAATTTTGAAAGAAACAACGAAAACTTGTGCCTCCACCTCATGGTCACACTTTGATAGGAACTAAATGGATGTGAGGTGCAACATGCTTATGTGAGGTGCTCACATGAGGTGTTATGGTTATCGGACTAATGAGAGTTAAGTCGAGGACTTGGACTTGCAAAGATTTGTTGTTTCTGTGAAACCCATACTCAGAAGAAGAAGAATGCAAAAATATGAACTTAAATTTTTTAAGTTGAATCAGAAATGTAAATTCAAATGAACTATGTTTGTGAATAAAAGATGTCCAAAATAGGAATTTTGAAACTTTGAACTTATTTTTGGAAGTTTGCTAGTTTAGTTGAACTTAAGTAAGTACAAAAGTGAGGGACTCCAAAATTGTCAATTTAAAAATGAAAGTCATGTTTAAATAAAACTTAAGTTAAAAGTAACACACAATGCATAGTCACGGATTCAAAATTTACGATCAAATCGTATGTATGTAAAAGAAGTGATTTAAATCCCTTCAGTTAACTAAGTCTCAACCAAAAATATAAAATATTAAATTCCAATGATGGCAGAAAATTAAAGTATGGAATACCTCTTATTGCTATTCAAATTACTCTCATCGTTGTTCACAATTAATCCTCAAACAGAAATCCGCAACCATGCTCATTTGAATTTAAAGTAATGCTCCACATAGAGATGGAGATTCAAATTCAAACTTAAAATTGAAGCTCAATTTCGTCCAATGCCAAATTAAAGTACACCATTGGATTTCTCACATTTCATTTAGGTATAAGAGGGGAGTGGGCCCCACCTGTCAGGGTCCCAAATCGTTTTGCCGACTCTGTTTCAACAGCAGCTACGCGCGCGCCACGCACCAGCTCACTGCTCTAGCTCGATGCCTTCGCCCTGATCCTCTCCCTCTGCTTTTTCTTATCCCCACCAAAGGCAAACACCGTGTGCCCTGCTCAAGCTTCGGTTCCTCCTCACTCAAGCACATGAGTCGTTTGCTTTGTTCATCACCCTACTGCTCGACGCCGCCCAGCCGTCCCAGCTGCTCCCCGACCCGGTTCAGCTTGCAGAAGGACACGCCACCATCCTCTCTTCCTCCCCGAGGCACGCTGAGTTGCTGCAGCAAGCCGGCGCTCTTCTTTCCGCCAAGATGAACGGATGCTCTGTTTTCTTCCCGTCTCAACGCTGCACTATCGCCTGGTCGCCTCAAGGCCCCTCCCGTTCCACCAAGTGCGCCCAAAGGTTTGCCCTTACATCCTCTTCGTGCTTCCCAAACCGCTTAGCCATCCGCTGCACCTGGGCTCGGTGGAAAATTTTCTCTCCCGGTTCAAAGCGGCCGCGCCCTGGCGCTTCCACATCGACTGGCCGCCTCGATGCCTCCTCCACTCATTCCGCCGCACCGTAAGGTTTGCTGTCCTTTCTACTTCGTGCTTACAAACGGATTTTCCTCTCCTAACGCCGGTGAGCCGTATGTCCAATTTTTCCATCAGCTAATTTAAAAAATAGTCAAGTTTCATCAATCAAATTTCATTCGGCACAGTTAGTTATTCTCCATTCCGTTTAGAAATAATGTTCTATACTTTCATACGGAGCCCCTAGAACAAGAATATTGGAAAATGATGGACAAATCGAGGCACAAGCCAAGTTTTTCCCTTCGTCACCATTGAAGCAACTAGGTCATCGGCGATAATATCTCTCTAGTGGTTTTCTTCCATATTTGTGTCCATTTCCTTGTTCTGGAGCTTACCACGAAACTCCTGGTTCCAGCCCCATAGAATTTAAGCCATTCTAGGGCAAAAATGACACCGCTGTCGTCCTTATTGCCGCCGCCGCCATAGATGAAACTTTTCCGGCCACCTCTTTGGCCCAGCAACCCTCTCATTATATTTGCCATGATTATATACCCCCAGGCGGCCGGTTTGATGGAGATTGGAGCATCGATGGTCAATTCCGGCGATGTGTCGTCTGTGGCCGCCGCCGAGCGCCGCCAACCTTGCTCTGGCCCAAGGTTGAAGAAGAGGGATCTGTTGTGGCCACTGATCCTGTGTGTCCATGTGCAGTGATGGTGTGGGCCCCGTGTGTTCTCACCTCTGAGTGGGTGATTGAACCAGTGGCCCCACCTGTCACTCTTTTCTGATTTTCCTTAAGAAATTTAATTCCAGAAAATGTCCCAAACTTTAGAAAATCACAAGTATATGTAGAAACCTTCAAGAATTCTTAAACCAATTTTTCATGTTCCCATTAACTTGTACTTTACATTGAACCAACTTATTCGGTATGAAAATCACTAGGAAAATGTGAATAATTCATTTATTCATAAAACTTGCATGTTTAATTCTAGAAGTATACATTATTAGAAAATTCCCAAATTGGTTGTAGGATCGAAGAGCTTGTGAAAAGCTACCAGAGGGGGGGTGAATGGTAGATTAAAAGTTTTTCAGCGAAAGCAATGAAAACCCCTTGGCAGAAAATTGATCTGTTAAAGAATTCGTGTATGCGACTAATCTAAACGTGTTCAACCGTGACAAAACCTGTATAGATTGTGGAGAATCAAGTCACGAAGACACGACAACAAGAATCACGAAAAACCAACAAGAAAAACTCAAGTTACGATCGAAAGATTGAACGACGATCAATCTGTTCTATCCGAGAAAAACCAGATCTGCAACACTGCAAAGAACTCATGTAGATCCAAAACCACAGATCTAATGAATGTGAAATTTTCACATATGATAGATAATCAAGTTATGAAGACAACATAAAAAGAATCACGTCAATTGGATCTGTAAAACTCGAGTTATGATAAAACCACTGAAACAAGATAGTGTTGTGCAGAAACTCGATGAAAAAGACTTGACGAAAACAAGTCGGTCGAACAAGGCACGAAAGTTCCTTTAAACTACGAATTTTATTGATCAAACCACAAGAGGAACAACCCCAAAAGTCGTGCACCACGAGCTTAGGCCACCCTTGCTTATATAACCAGCCCTTAGGCCAACCCAATCCTAACTAGGACTCAAATCCTACTCAGATTCAACCGAAACTTTTCATATCTGTTCAAGACTCTTCTATACGCAAATAGAAGCAATCTTAAGACTTACAAACACCTTAGGAATGTATCCCACATTCCTAAAACAACCCAACTTTGTGACCCACACGAAATCCTATCATAACCAACTCAAATCTTTCCATATTTGAGTCAAACCCGACTCAGCCGCAGCCTGAGTCCATAACCTAGTCAGTTGGACCTTTCTGACCAATTCTTTACGTCCACATATCTTCATCACGCCTCGGAACCATGCAGCCACGTACATTGCCTCCTTGTACACGTGCAAACACCTTCCAACGACATCCAAGATACCTTCATATGCATTGTTCTTGATTCAAACATGCTGCGCGACCTCCCAATCAACTCAACTACAATTCCTCCCGAACTTGGTTGTTAAACCTCATCTTCTCCCTAAGACTAGTTTAATGGATCCCATCACCAACCATGTCTTGAAATCAAGAAACACCTGCACATGAATAAACAACCGATACTTCCGAGCACAAGTCCTCGGCTTGACTCTCATTAGTTCCGAAAGCACAACACCTTACATGAGCACCTCACATAAGCATGTTGCAAACCATAGCAAAATGATATCAACCATAACCACCAAAACACACCAAAAACATAGTAAAATAATACAAGAAAACTATCCATAATCCAAAAAACATATTTGAAACATTGAAAATTAAAATCAGAACCACTACGATCAAGCTCTGAATCTTGCCAAAGCTAACCGGACCTTGAACTGGAGCTTACCAAAGCTAGCAAGACCTAGTGCTAGAGCTTACCAAAGCTAGACGACCTTGTGCCGGGCCTAGCGAAAACATATTGAACCTCGCCACAGCAAGTCGGACCAATCCAAAATAAGTGGGACCTAGACAAAGAAGTCAGACCTAGCTAAAATAAGTCGGACCTTGCATTGGACCTTGTAGGAGCTACCCAAAATAGCCGGACCTATTGTCGGACCTTGCAGGAGCTGGAGCTAGAGTCGGACCTTGTTAAAAAGGTGTTTCGGTAGTATTCAAAACTTTTATCGTCAAGGCCAATGTATTCAGCACACAAAGGTCTCACAATCTCCCCCTTGATGAATGCATTGGCAACACAATTTAAAATCTGAACATTGGCTTATTCACATAAAAATTTTTGAAAACAATTTCTCCCTTTTTTTTAAAATCAAATGAGATAGAAATAAATTTCTCCTCCTATACATATTTCTCGCCCTTGCATACTTCTCCCCCTTTGACAATGTATTCAACAAGGTACAAAATAGAAATTTTAATTTGTTATGAGCACATTATAACATATACATATAAAACAAAGCTCATCAAAGTCCTACTATCAAGTATCTTACACTATCACAATAATGAGATACATAAAGTAGTATAAGCCATGCTAGAGGTCAAATGTAATTTTCAATTTAAGCAAGTCATGATCTCACAAACTCAACTTGAAAGTGCATCTAGGCATCCCTTGTGGGTTTTGGTTGATTTATGACAAACAAATGAGATCCTAACCATATTAATGAGATGAGCGCAAGTTTTAACGAAAGAATAAAGAAAGCGCCAAAAAGAAAGGAGAATGAGGATACATTCAGAAAAAGAGCTCAAGAACTGAATAGAATGCCTCTGACTAAAAACGGACAAGTCCTATCTCTTCACGGACTAGTCCGAAAAAGCCTCTTACTAAAATCGGACAAGTCCTCCAAGTGTGGACTTGTACCCTATTTACTAAGGGTATCACCACACCGGACTAGTCTGATATCACCACAGACAAGTCCGAAAACATTTCTGACTAAAATCGGACAAGTCCGCTACTAGCCGGACAAGTCTGATATTCCTGAACACTTAGGGTTTCCTGCACGCCACACACCGGACTAGTCCGGACTCCACCACATACTAGTCTGGACCCTCGAAACCCCAACGATAACTTTTGAAAACACCTTATAAATAGATGTGCACGGCCCTACCTTCAAGGCTCTCTCGACCCCCTGCGCCATCACACCCTCCAAGAGCCTAGAAAACACATCTCTCCACGCAATCCAACGCAAGAAATATCAATCCCTTGAGGATTCACTTTGGATCAAAGGAGAGACACGATTCCACACGTTTGAGCTCTTGGGTTTGATCTCTAACACACTCTTGCTGTTTCATTGTTGATCTTAAGAGTGTGTTCTTGGTGGTGTTTGCTATGTAATCTTGGGGAGCCCTCAACTTGTGAGAAGGCCCCTTGAACTTGGTGATTTGCCCCTTGTGATAGTGAAAGAGAATTGGCCTTCGTGGCGATTCGACAAGGTTAGGGTCAGTGAAGACCCGGTCCTTTAGTGGGCTCCTCAACGTGGATGTAGATTGCCTCTGTGGGAACCGAACCCCAAGATAAACTCTTGTGTCAAACTTGTTATTAATTTTCATATTACATTCTAGGGTTTTGTCAATCTTGCATAACCTACGTTAAAACTTTGAAACAAGAATTGGTTTGCATTATACTTGGCTTCATTGACTCAATACTTGGAAGTTACATACTATATTCCGCTGTGTACTGTGCTTGTATTGAAATCATTGAACGAACTTGATCAATCTAGTCTGCACACACCGGACTAGTCCACACTCTACCAGACTAGTCTGACATCTCGGGATTTGATCAGTTTGTTAAGTGCTGCAGGTTCTGACTAAATTTCAAAAAGGACTATTAACCCCCCTCTAGGCCACATTCAATTGGTATCAGAGAAAGACTCTTTGCAAGAGACTAATCGCTCGAAGAGAACATGTCGGACATGAAGGATGTGCACAAGAGTCTTAACCAAGAGAAGGTTGAAGATGAAAAAGCTCAAAAATTGGAGAAGCTCCTCGATGCCATCCAGAACTTCGAGGATGACGATGAGGAGACGATTGAACTTAAGGCGCTCCTAAGAAAGAAAGCTCTCTCGAAAGGGAAAGTGAAGGTCGAGGATGAGAAGAAGAAGAAGGGGGTAGTCACACCGACTACTCCCAATATCCTTTTAACTACGATCGTCTTAATTCTAACAATAACCACTACTTATCTATTCCTCTAGGAAAAGCCCCACACTTCGACGGTAATGACTACTCAATGTGGAAGCAGAACATGAAAATGCACTTAATCTCACTCAATCCTAGTTTATGGTACATTGTTTGTACAGGAATAGATATCCCGGACGACGATGAAGAGCTTACCCCAAGTCAAGAGCAAGCAATTCATCAGATGCTTAGGCTGCAGTAGTCATTACATCCTCTCTAAGTCGGGACGAGTTCACCAAGGTGGATGGGCTCGAGATTGTGAAAGAAATCTAGGATACGTTGCAAACTGCACATGTAGGCGATCGTCATGTGCGAGAAGCGAAGATTGAAATGATCGAAGGTGAACTGGGAAGATTCGCCATAGAAGAAGATGTGTCGCCACAAGACATGTACAACCGGTTAAAGATGATTATCAACAAGGTTTGAGCATATGGAAGCAAGAAGTGGAATAATCACGATGTGGTGAAGCTCATCCTTAGAGCTTTCATGCCTCGCAACGTTACATTATGCTCGATGATCAGAGAAAGCCCCGGGTACAAGAAAATGACCCCGAATGAGCTGCTTGGGAAAATCATCAATTTCGAGATGATGGAAAAACAAGCAAAGCATGTCAAGGAGATTGCCGACCTCACCTCAACAAAGAAAAAAGGGGTCGCTTTGAAGTCCACTTGCAAACCCTTGTCAAAAGAAGCTCGAGAAGCTCAACAAGAAGAAGACAGTGATGATGAGAGCAGCGACATAGATGAGGAGGACATGATCCTCTTTATGAAGAGATTCAAGAAAATGATGAAGAAAAGGGGGAAAATCAAGTGAAGGAAAATACAAAGGGAAGTCAAGACCAAAGTTGAGGCAGGCATGCTATAACTGTGGTGAATATGATCACTTTATAGTTGATTGCCCATACCAAGAAAACAAGAAGAAAACAAATGAGACAAGACCTCAACCCAAGAAATTCTTCAAGAAGAAGAAGCAAGATGGACAAACACATCTAGGAAAGGAGTGGGACTCAAACGATGAGTCCTCATCCGAAGAGGAAGAGGAGATGGCTAGCATAGCCATCGAGAAGGCAACTAAGAAGTCTACCCTCTTCCCAAATCTCGACGCATGGAAGGGCAACAACACTTGCCTCATGGCAAAGGAAGGTAAATTAAAGGTAACAACCAAATCCTCTTCCTTGCATTCCTATTCTAGTGATAGTGAAGCTACTAGTGATAATGAAGACATGCTCGTTGGCTTAGATAAGAAAATAGCTGCGAAAATGAAATTTCTACTTGATCAGCTTGTTGAGAAGGAGAAGTTGATCAAGTGTCAAGAAGATATGATTATCTCCAAAAAGGAGGAATTTCTTGAACTTGACAAACTTCTCGAACTTGAAAAAGAGCGATGCAAGTCACTGGAACTTGAGTTAGCCTCAAGCAAGGAAGCTTGCTTGTAGTTAAGCGACTCAAATACTACCATCAAGGACAAACTTGCTAACCTATCAAAGGTTAACAAGATCCTTGGGTACAATTTGAGTCACTCAAACAAAGTGACCCCTCATCCTCTTAAAGCTCACCTTCTCAACCCCTTAAAACTGAATCTACTATTACTTGCTCATGTGCTAAAGTTGACACTAGCTTGAAAGACAAGTCAACCTCTGCCAAGGACAAGCATCCTTCCTAAAGTGGCATATTTGACAAGGAGAAGATCAAATATGCATGTAGTGCATACTTGGCCACAAGACCTCCTAATGTCAAATATGGGATTGGTTATTCTTATGGTGAAAAGCAATATACTAGAAGCCATAAAAATAACAAGGAAAGCATTACCTTTGTGAAGGGAAACTCCTATCAAGCTAGAAAGCCTAAAGTCAACACATATGAGCATCGGACTAGTCCGGTCCATACACGGACAAGTCCGGTCCTCCGGACAAGTCCGGTTTCCCGAACTAGTTCTGTTCATAAACAACAACAACTATTATTCAGGACTTTTGATGCATCCTATGTTCTAATGAGAAGTAATTTTGGTAAAGTTTATGCTCATTATTTTGGGCCACGCCATGGGAACACCAAGTCTCATGTGTGGGTGCCCAAATCTCTTGTAACTAACCTCCAATGACCCAAGGAAGCTTGGGTACCTAAAACCAAGGCATAATTTGTTTTTGTAGGCCTATTCCTCCGGTGGATCGAAATGGGTGCTAGACAGTGGTTGCACCAACCATATGACCGGAGAAAGAAGGATGTTCGCTGAATATGAAGAAAATGAGGATCCAAGCGAGGGCATCTATTTTGGAGACAATAGTCAAGGAAAGGTGCTCGGTACTGGTAAAATTGCTATGTCATCTCAACATACTCTTTCTCATGTGTTACATGTCGATTCCTTAGATTATAACCTGCTGTCCATATCTCAATTATGTGACAAAGGTCATAATTGCTTGTTCACTAATGAGGGTGTGACTGTCTCTAGAAGGGGTCATGGTTCCATTGCATTCAAGGGTGTGTTAAAGGGAAAGCTTTACCTTGTTGACTTCAACAAAGATAAAGCCGAACTTGACACATGCTTGATTGCAAATACCAACATGGGTTGGCTGTGGCATAGACGGCTAGCGCATGTTGGTATGAGGAATCTTCAAAAACTCCTCAAGGGCGATCACATCCGAGATTTCAAGGATGTTGTTTTTGAGAAAGACAGGCCTTGTAGCGCGTGCCAAGCCGGGAAGCAAGTAGGAGCACCACATCGTGCGAAGAACATCATGACTACAACAAGAACGCTCGAGCTACTTCACATGGACCTTTTCGGTCCAATTGCTTACATAAGCATCGGCAGTAACAAATATGGCTTAGTAATTGTTGATGACTTTTCACGCATCACTTGGGTTTTCTTTTTGCATGATAAGACAGAAACTCAAGAAACCCTCAAGAAGTTTCTCAAGCGTTCCCAAAATGAGTTCTCATTGAAGGTCAAGAACATACGAAGCGACAATGGCACGGAGTTCAAGAACACTCAAGTTGAGGAGTACCTAGACGAAGAAGGCATAAAGCATGAGTTTTCAACACCTTATTCCCCTCAACAAAACGGAGTTGCCAAAAGGAAGAACCGAACCCTCATAGAGATGGCGATAACAATGCTTGATGAATACAAGACCTCGGATTGGTTTTGGGCAGAAGCGGTTAACACCGCTTGCCACGCCATAAATCGACTCTATCTTCATCGACTACTCAAGAAGACATCCTATGAGCTACTCACCGGTCACAAAGCCAAATATTTCTTATTTTTGAGTTTTTGGTTCTAAATGCTATATTTTGAACAAGAAGCCTAGGACTTCAAAGTTTGCTTCGAAGTCCGATAAAGGTTTCTTGCTTGGTTATGATTCGAACTCTTACACCTATCGTGTCTTCAACAAGACCTCCAGACTTGTTGAAGTAGCACGTGACGTAGTGTTCGATGAAACTAACGACTCTTAAGAAGAGCAAGTTGATCCATGTGTGCTAGATAGAGAAGAAGCTCTATGTCAAGCATTGAGAAGAATGGTGTTGGGCGACGTTCGACCACAAGAGCCACCTCTACATTTGCATGAGGAAGATGAACCGCAAGTGGAGGCCAATGATCAAGGGGGAGCTTCCACACAAGATCAACCTCAAGAAGACGAAGATGATCAACAAGTCAATGAGGGCAACCATTTAGGGGGAGAAGAAGAAGATCATGAAGACACAAGACCGCAAGTGCCACACCCGAGAGTACACCAATGCGTCCAAAGATATCACCCAATCGACAACATCATCGGTGACATCCAAAAGGGAGTAACAACTAGATCCCGCATAGCTAACTTTTGTGAGCATTACTCTTTTGTGTCCTTTTTGGAACCACGCAGGATTGAGGATGAATTGAAAGATCCAGACTGGGTGGTGGCGATGCAAGAAGAACTGAACAACTTCAAATGGAATGGGGTGTGGGAACTCGTCGGAAGACCTAACACAAACGTCGTTGACACCAAATGGGTCTTCCGCAAAAAACAAGACGAACACGGGGTGGTGACAAGGAACAAGGCATGACTTATGGCCAAAGTGTATTCACAAGTCGAAGGTTTGGATTTTGATGAAACCTTTGCTCCCGTAGCTAGACTTGAATCAATTAGAATATTGCTTGCATATGCTACTCACCATGATTTCAAGCTCTACCAAATGGATGTGAAAAGTGCCTTCCTCAACGGTCCAATCAAGTAGGAGGTGTATGTGGAGCAACCTCCCGGATTTGAAGACAAAGAGTTCTACGACCACGTCTTCAAACTGCGTAAGGCTCTCTACGGCCTCAAACAAGCTCCTAGAGCATGGTATGAGTGTCTTAGAGATTTCTTAATTGAAAATGGTTTTAAGATTGGAAAAGCAGATTATAAATTATTTACGAAACACTTCGACAATGATCTTTTTATCTGTCAAATCTATGTTGATGACATTATCTTTGGTTCAACTAACAAATCCTTTTGTGAAGAATTTAGTAAGATTATGACAGATAGGTTTGAGATGTCTATGATGGGAGAGCTGAAGTACTTCTTGGGATTCCAAGTGAGACAACAAAAGAAAGGGACATTCATAAGCTAAACCAAGTACACTCAAGACATACTCAAGAAGTTTGGGATGGACAAGGTGAAGCCTATCAAGACTCTCATGGCAACTAATGGACACTTGGATCTCAATGAATATGGACCAAGCGTGGATCAAAAGGTATATTGCTCCATGATTGGATCCTTACTTTACATATGTGCATCTAGGCCTAATATTATGTTGAGTGTATGTTTGTGTGCGAGATTTCAAGCCAATCCTAAGGAGTGTCACTTGACAACCGTTAAAAGGATCTTGAGATATTTGGTTCATACACCAAACCTAGGGCTTTGGTACCCCAAAGGTTCCATGTTCAATCTCATTGGATACTTCGATACAGATTATGCCGGATGCCAAGTAGATAGAAAAAGTACCTCCGGCACCTGCCAATTCCTAGGTAGATCCCTAGCTTCTTTGTCCTCCAAGAAACAAAATTCCATTGCCTTAGCCACGACCGAAGCGGAGTATGTTGTAGCTTGGAGTTGTTGTGCACAACTCCTTTGGATGCGACAAACTCTAAGGGATTACGGTTACAATATGAGCTGTATTCCACTCCTTTGTGATAATGAGAGTGCCATCAAAATTGCTCATAATATAGTTGAACACTCTAGAACCAAACACATAGACATCTGACATCACTTTTTGAGAGACTACTCAATGAAAGGAGACATAGCTATTTCCCATGTCAACACCCAAAAACAACTAGCCGATATATTTACCAAGCCACTTGATGAAAAACATTTTTGAGAGCTCTGGAATGAACTAAATATCCTTGATGCTCGGAATGTGGCTTGAAAACTTGCATACCTGTATGGAATCTTCAAAATATATTGTTTGACTTGCGAAAATCATATTTCTCAATTTTCTCCAAAAACTATTTCAACTACTTGATCTTGATGAATTATGGTCATTGCTTGATTATTGTATGCTTACTGATCATATTCATCAAGATTATTTGATCTGCTTTGCCCCCCTATTTTCTTAATAAGTACCTTCGAATATAAACGAATGGGCTAAGCATTTCTATTCTGTTGACCACGGACTAGTCCGTGGTTACCCGGACTAATCCGCCCCTGCAGACAGTCCGCAGAGTGTCTGGTAGTCCGGACTAGTCCGACAGACAATGAACTAGTCCGATTTAGGCTCTGGAAGAGTTCGGACCAGTCTGATTATTTTTGTACAAGTCGAATTTTTCGACTCCATAACCCTAGCTGTCGCCAAGACATAATCTTCTTCATCCTCACAACTTGCCTCACACTCTCTCTCCTCGCTCGAGCTCCCCACGGCGATTTGGCGATTCCTCCATCAAAACTCTCCAAGTTTGGGTGGAAAACGACCTCCATTGCATAGGGATTGAAGACCACAGACTTGTCCGCTCCTTCAACCCCTCCATCTCCAAGAATCGAGGAATTTCGGTAAAATTTCCTCCCGAACCCTAGAAATCTTGATTTCCTTCGTTGTTGATCAAATAGCTTAGTTCCTTCCACCAAATACATGCTTCCTTGATGTATTACATTGATGTTGGGCTATTCTTGCGTTGAGCAACACCATTGATCGTCTAGTTAGGGTTTGAGGTGATGAACACCGGACTAGTCCGGTCCATGTACGGACAAGTCCGGTCACCCGGACTAGTTCGTACCTGTACACCAGACAAGTCCGATTTTTTTTGAACTCAACCCTAGTTTCCCATTCCTCAATGCAATTCCTTGCCATAAATTCTCATCATACCTTGTGTAATCCATTCTCAGGACACTGTCGAGCTCCAATGACGAGATCTCCGATTTCGAGGTCGAGATGGACCAAGAAGCCTTGCTTCGGCCCTCGACGGGCCAAGGCAAGAAGCGCCAAGAGTGCCCATACGAGCTGACACCTTCTCCACCTCAGGCTCGACGCAAGGTCCTTGCCAAGAAGCCTGTCTCCAAGGCTTCAGCAGGTGCTGGCCCTTGCTCGGCGGCTGCTCACCAAGCTAAGGGCAAGGGCAAAGGGATTGCCACAGGACCAATTGGCCCTCTCAAGATGACAACTCAAAAGCAAGGGACCCGGGATCCCTCTGAGGTTCAATGGTAGGGGAAGCGACACAGCTTCCAAATTCATAAATGTGGATTGCTACAACTGGTCCAAGCAGGCAGCCCATGGAAGATTCTGGAGCAACTTCCATGCGGACTTCTATAAGTCCGTGTAGCTCACAATGAGGACTCTAGTGGTGCACAGCCAATGGATTGATTGGGTGCACTTTCAAAGGAAAAGCTGCTCAACCTTTGATGAGGTAGTTCAGGCAGTGGAGAAGCATGTATTGAAGGATCTGTTTGCCTTCAGGAACAATTGGAATGATGAAGTCATTGCTCAGTTCTATGCTACATGTTACTTTGCAAGTGATGAGGAAGAGTGGGTGACTTGGATGACTCATGGATCCAAGTATACCATTACCTATGACGACTTTGCAAGGCTGCTACATCTTGAGAGCTCCA
The DNA here is from genome assembly GCA_036927565.1 of Tuctoria greenei. NCBI lineage: Eukaryota > Viridiplantae > Streptophyta > Magnoliopsida > Poales > Poaceae > Tuctoria > Tuctoria greenei. The sequence continues at coordinate 140,668,624 of JAYESD010000002.1, forward strand.
GCAGCGACAACTTGATCATTCACAACATAGGTGTCCTTGAGAAGGACAAAATGAAGTTCCTTCATGACACCCGCTCGACTTTCAACCCTCCTTCCACCAAGAATATGAAACCATTCTTTGTGGTCCTCAATATGGTCTTGAGGAAGACTATTGCCCTAAAGGATGGGGATGCAGGGAGTGTCCAAGGCTATCCCAGGACACTGATGAAGGTGATAAGCAAAGACAGGAAGTTTGATGTCTTTGACTACATATGGAATGACATGGTGACATGTCCTGCACTCCTAACAGATCCTGTGGCTATGCACCTTACTTGATGTTCATGATTGAGAAGGTCACAGGGATCGAGTTTGTGAAGGATGTGGAGCACACTCCATTGAGGCTCCAAAAGCCTCCCCAAGTCTCTATCCAAGTTGCCCCTTCTCCTGCATCCAGCGAAGAAGCTCCGTGGAGAGCTAGAGGAGATGCAAGGGCTGATCCCTCCACTAGGGTCCCTCCCCAAAAAGGGTCTCCTAGTGGAATCCTAAAGTACTTGGCAGCAATATTTGCCTCATGCAAGAAGGCTGAAGTGAACACTCACAAGGTGAACAAGGCGAGGAAGGCTAATATGCGGTATGTCAAAGAAAATGTCAAACACATTTGCCAGAAGCTGGAGATCGAACCCATTGGATCTCCAGTCATGTTTGAAGATTCAACCTCGGATTTCACCGAGCTCGGGCCATTGACTCCCTCTGAGCTTGCTTACTTTGGCATTGGGGGTTCGAGTGGATCCGCTCCTCCTCCTCCTCCTCAGCCCGAGAATGAAGATGAAGATGATGACAGGACCGACAGTGAGGACTGAAGATCTTAGATCCCTCCAATCCTTCTTTTTGGTGTCTTGATGCCAAAGGGGTAGAGATTGAGGGGGAGTCACTAGGTCTTAGCTATAGGTTGAGAGATGAGAGCTTCATTTATGTATCTTTTGTCTCTTTTGGGTTGTAAGACATCATATTATGCTCTTTTGATACTTTTGATCTTGTGATGCAATGCTATAAACTATTTATGCTCATATTTATGAAATTTGTGACTTTGCTCTGAAATTGACATATATGCTTGTTGTTGATATATTGATGTCAATTATTTCACTGTCATCATGATTACTGCTCTCACTCACTTAGTTTTGCATCCCACCATAAAGAGTGCACATATGTATTATGTTGTCATTGCTAAATGAGTTTCAAGCTCATATGTGCACACTTTATGAAAATCTCAATTTTTTATCGTACTTTGTGAAATCTCAATTGGTTGTCATCAATCACAAAAAAGGGGGAGATTGAAAGTGCATCTAGGTATCCCTTGTGGGTTCTGGTTGATTTATGACAAACACATGAGATCCTAACCACACTATTGACATGAGCGCAGGTTTTAATGAAAGAATGAAGAAAGCACCAAAAAGAAAGAAGAATGATGATACGTTCGGAAAAGAGCTCAATAACTGAATAGAATACATCCTTGTGTAGGGAGTGTGTTGGTGTAACACATCCCAAGAGCTCAAGCACAAAAAAAAATCCTCACACACTTCACATTTCACAAGAAAAACGGACTAGTCCGATATACACCGGACTAGTTCGATATCCTCTCTGTATAGGTTCGGAAAAGTCCTGCCAGTGCGGACTTTTCTGCACCAGACTAGTCTGATAATGTCCCGACTAGTCCGATAATGCCTCTGACTAAAAACGGACAAGTCCTATCTCTTCACGGACTAGTCCGAAAAAGCCTCTTACTAAAATCGGACAAGTCCTCCAAGTGTGGACTTGTCCCCTATTCACTAAGGGTATCACCACACCGGACTAGTGTGATATCACCACAGACAAGTCCGAAAACATTTCTGACTAAAATCGGACAAGTTCGCTACTAGCCGAACAAGTCTGATATTCCTGGACACTTAGGGTTTCCTGCACGCCACACACCGGACTAGTCCGGACTCCACCACATACTAGTCTGGACCCTCGAAACCCCAACGGTAACTTTTGGAAACACCCTATAAATAGATGTGCACGACCCTACCTTCAAGGCTCTCTTGACCCCCTGTGCCGTCACACCCTCCAAGAGCCTAGAAAACACACCTGTCCACGCAATCCAATGCAAGAAAGATCAATCCCTTGAGGATTCACTTTGGATCAAAGGAGAGACACGATTCCACACTTTTGAGCTCTTGGATTTGATCTCTAACGCACTCCTGTTGTTTCATTGTTGATCTTAAGAGTGTGTTCTTGGTGGTGTTTGCTATGTAATCTTGGGGAGCCCTCAACTTGTGAGAAGGCCCCTTGAACTTGATGATTTGCCCCTTGTGATAGTGAAAGAGAATTGGCCTTCTTGGCGATTCGACAAGGTTAGGGTCAGTGAAGACCCAATCCTTTCGTGGGCTCCTCAACGTGGATGTAGGTTGCCTCTGTGGGAACCGAACCACGAGATAAACTCTTGTGTCAAACTTGTTATTAATTTTCATATTACATTCTAGGGTTTTGTCAATCTTGCATAACCTACGTTAAACTTTGAAACAAGAATTGGTTTGCATTATACTTGGCTTCATTTACTCAATACTTGCAAGTTACATACTATATTCCGCTACGTACCGTGCTTGTATTGAAATCATTGATCGAACTTGATCAATTTAGTCTGCACGCACCGGACTAGTCCGATATCTCGGGATTTGATCAGTTTGTTAAGTGTTGCAGGTTCCGATTAAATTTCAAAAAGACCTATTCACCCCCCTCTAGGCCACATTCACAATATCTCAAGACCTGAAAGCATGACACTTGTTGCTGCAATTTTTTTAAGGACAAATTTTGATATACAAAATTTGCAAGAGATTATATGCACATCTGCCTTATTCTAACCGACTAAGCGAAGCCTATGTTATTTGACAATCAGAAGCTTAAGGACATGGTTTTAGTCATACACAACTTCTTCCAAGTTCATATCTAAGTGCAATGATAAGCCATCTCAAAAGAAGAAGTGCGATGCATGCATATTCTCTTGATATTTTCTAATTTTTTCATTTGAACATAAAAACTCAACATGTGAGTTGCTTACTTGATTAATTCTTTATGATTAAAAGCACTTGTGAGCATGCAACAAGTTCAAAGCAGCAAGAAAGTTCGATCATGACCAGATTTAGTGTAAGTAATTATTCCAATTACTAGTAATGGTGAAAACTACAAAATTTATAACATGAGTAATGTAGTAAGAACTTTCAGCATGTAAAAGGAATCACAAAGTCATATATGTATGAAATATTATGCTCATATTATTTTGAGTTCAGATTCACACATATACTTCCCAAGTTTCAAAACTCCACCTAAATTTAAGCCATGAGGATGCATAACCCCTATTTTACTAAGAATGTAACAAAAACAAGTGAACTCCAAAGGTTTTGTGAAAATGTCAGCCAATTGTTGTTCGGTATCTACATGGTGAAGCATAATGTTTCATTTTTCAACATTATCATGGAGAATGTGATACCTAATGTCAATGTGCTTAGTTCTCAAATGTTGCACGAGGATTGTAGCAATGCAATTGGCACTAGTGTTATCACAAAACAGTGGATCACTATCTTGATCAACCTCATAGTCCTTAAGTGTTTGAACAATCTAAAAAATTTGTGAGAAGCACTAGCAACAACTACATATTAAGATTCGACTGTGGATTGTGCAACTGAGTTTTGTTTTCTAGAGGACCAAGCAACAAGTGAATTACTAATAAAATGACAAGCACTAAAAGTACTTTTCCTATCAATCCTACAACCTCCAAAATCAGCATACGAAAAAGCTTTCAAAGTAACAGTTGAGGAAGAAGGAAGAAAAATGCCAAATTCTTGAGTTCCATGTAAGTACCTGAGAATTCTTTTGACGACTTGACGATGTGAAGCACGTGGAGAATCTTGAAGCCGTGCACAAAGACATAAACTGAATTGTATGTCCGGTCTTGATGCCGTAAGGTACAAAAGTGATTCAATCATGCTTCTATATTCTTTTTGATCGACTAGGTCACCATCTTCATCAATTTCAAATGTTGTTTTTGTACCCATTGGTATCCGAATAGGCTTGCTTTTGTCCATGTTGAAGTGTTTGAGAAGGTCTCTTGTATACTTTGTTTGATGCACAAAGGTACCTTCCCTGATTTGCTTGATTTGCAGCCCCAAAAAGTATGTGAGTACTCCCATCATACTCATCTCAAATTCTGAACTCATCATAGCTGGACCGTGTGACTCGTTCGTGCAAGCTTCCAATGATTTACTATGGAGGATGACTTTTGAGAATCCGGAGGGGAGTAGACACTTCACAAGCTTCTTCTTCTTCATGTTCATCACAAATCGATGAGCTTGTGACTTGAGGACGATCTGGACCAGCAATGGTGATCGTCGGTGCTGGTTGAGAATCAAAATCAGGAGCTGGAACAATGTCATTAGCTGCTGAATTTTCGGGCAGCAACACCAGTTCTTCCTCATCTTCAACAAAAATACTCTCCTCCTGTGGATATGGATCCGGACCTGCAATATTTGAGCTAGTATATGGGCTAGCTTCATCAAAAGACACCTCACAAGTCTCCACAATTTTGTTAGTGTCAAGTAAAAGCACATGGTAGCCTCTACTATGAGATGGATAACCAAGAAACATGCCATCAATGGATCTAGGTTCAAATTTATCAAGATTACCATGTTTCTTAACAACGCATTTGCAACCAAAGACCCGAAAGTGTGTAACACTAGGCCTATGTCCAAACTGGTGCTCATATGGTGTTTTACCTAGCTTAGTACGCAAGAGAATATGATTTGAGACATAACAAGCGGTTGCAATTGCATCAGCCCGAAATTTCCTAGGAGTTTGATATTCATCAAGCAGAGTCCTAGCCATCTCAACTAAGGTTCTATTCTTTCTTTCTACAACACCGTTCTATTGAGGTAAATATGGTGAAGAAAATTGATGATCTATTCCATTTTTAGCACAAAAGTGATCAAAAGATTGATTTTGAAATTCAATTCTGTTATCACTTCTAATTGCTTTTAAAGATTCTGGGTGACAATTGATAATCTAAGAAATAAAGTTCTAAAGTGACTAAAAGACTCATTCTTATATGCCATAAAGTAAACACAAGAGTATCTAGAATAATCATCAACAATCACAAGAACATACCATTTACCTCCGAAGGATTGAACATGTGAAGGTCCTGGCGTCAAGGTGCAAAAGTTGACCCGATTCAGTTGTCATGATCATTGTGAGAGGAGTATGTGAACCTGCAACCATCTTAGCTTGTCTACAAGAAGAGCACACAATTTTTTTGTCCCCTTTAAGCTTAGGCAACCCACGTATGCGATCAAGAGCACTAACACACATTAGATGATGAAAGCCTACGTGACCAAGTCTACAATGCCAAAAATATAAGTCCTTTGAACCATTAGAAACTAGACACCTATGATTAGAGGAATACATCAAAATCAGGTTTAAAAATTCTTCTAAACTGAGACATGTCAAAAATAAGCTCACTATTTGAATCTACAACTTTGCAGCAATTTTTAGTGAAAATAATTTCCAAATTTTCATGTAGCAATTATGAAACAGAAAGAAAGTTTTATTTCAAATTTTTAAAAAGTGCCACATCTATCAAAATGTAGTGATCATTTACTTTAACAGAACCTTTAGCAATTATTGGAGTTGAAGAATTATTGGCAAAAGTAACATTCTCTACACGTGACACAAAAGAGAGGGAGGAAAACAATTCTTTGTAACTAGTCATGTGGCGTGAGCAACTTGAATCCACAATCCAAATGTTCTCCTTCCTCAACCGTGTAACCTACATAGAAGCACAATACGTCGATGACTCAATACTGGGGTTAGTCAAAACGTATTTAGGAATCCAGTATTGAGTCACACGACGTCCAACAGGAATAACACGCGAAAGCTGAGATTAAACAACAGGTTTATGAACCAAAGCTTGTGGATTTTTGTACCCAACTACTGACCTATGAGGTGTTACATGTGTAGGACAAAAACAGTAGGTTTGGGAGCAAACTTTGCATGTTTTTGACACATTACAACAGGTTGCATGTTCCTATCATTCGGTTTTGGCATGTGTAGTAAATTTTGCATGAAAGTTATGAGATCTAGCAATTATTATTTTCTTTTTATGTTGTTTAGCTAGTCTATAACAAAAATCTATGACCTGAACATCTCTACCACAGTAGGTAGAATGAAATTTAACTTTGTGTTCATGTCTAGATGAGCAAGCAACATTTTTATTTGAAACCGAATGAGATAACACTCGTGCAAATTTGAAAACCACTTCTTTTTGTTTAGGAACTGTTTAATTCAAACCACTTCCTAATGACTTTACAGTTTTAGGTGGATGTTCTTTAGCATGAGCATGGGAATCAAAACCTAAACCAGTTTTATCATTGCAAGATTTGGATGAATTCAGCAGCAAGTTTTGATTTTTGTTCCAATACAAAACTGCTCTAGTGTCCTATTCATGCCATCAAGTTTCTTAGACAAATCTAGGGAGTTTTCACAGGAAGTTTTTCCTTTTAGTTTTCAATTAGAACAATATTTAACTTCATGAGAATGTAAAGCATTGTTTAATGTAGAAATCTCATTCATAGCATCGTGTAGTTTCTTATCAAGATCATCACAAGTAGAACAATGCAAATCAATTTTAGAACAGCTAGCATCTTTCAAGTTTTTATCATTAAGTGCAACAAGCTCTCTATTCTTTTCAATTTCTAACTCAAGTTAATCAAGTGTGGAGGTGTGTGCACTTCTTAGAGAGGACAACTGTTCATATATTAAATCACATGAGGAACAAGAATCATCACTAGGAATCAAAGATTTCAAACGATTAATTTCATATTGTAGTGACTCAATTTTAACAGCATTGTCCCTAAGCATCACATATTTTTTTGCAAGTAGGACATACCTCTTCATTGTCGCGGTTGTATTTTGCCTCCTCCATACTTTATCTTGATTTTCCCACCATGAAGCACAAGTTTGCCAAATCATCTTCATCTTCATCACTTCCAATGTCCATGTCGTTTGAGCCAAGTTCCTGAGGTGCGAAGATAAAACTGTTCACCAGTTGGCATCCTGTAAAACCATTCTTCTTCTTCTTTATATCATTAGCAGAGGATTGCCTTGTCCTTGTTTGTTTTTCTTCCCGGGAAGTAGGACCCAAAAGGTTAGGACAATCTGAAAGAAAATGTCATGTCTTACCACATTTGAAACATCGTTGAGGTCCGGAGCTTCCTCTCCTTCTAGTTCTCACATTTTGCAATACTTTTGGGAACCTAGTAGAGAAAAGTGCTAGCTCCTCCTCTGGAAACTCCTCAATCTATTCAAGGGTTAGAGAGGACAAGAAAGCAAGTGTACCACAAGATGAAGATTGGTCAGAGCTAGATATGTAACGTTGAGAAACAAATGCAAGAGACTTGTTGGGGTTCTTACGTGAGATTATGTCAATTTCATGAGTTTTCAATTTAGAATATAGAACATCTAAAGTAAGTCTACTCATGACAGTAGATTCAAGAATAGATGTGACTTTCAGCTCCCAAATTGACATGTCTAATGCACTTAGTAATTGCCTAGCTTTTTTAGCATCTGAAAAATTAACATTGACTCTAGGCAAGTTGCTGATAATTTTATTAAAACGAGCAAAGAGATCGTCGATGGACTCACCTAGTTGCATCTCAAAGCACATGCACACCTTTTTGAACATGTCTTGCCTTACCTCCTTGATTGTGTTGGATCCTTCGTGGTAGTCGCAGAGTGCTTTCCGCACATCATATGCAGATCGGAGGTGAGCAACACGGTCGAAGTTGCTTTGAGTTAATCCTTGTATGATCAAGTTATGAGCCTTGTTGTTGTTGTCGACATCTCTCATGTTTGTAGCCGTGAATTGATCGTTTGATGGTACTTCGTAAGGCTTGTACACCTTTTCCCATATTGCAAAGCTCTGTGCCTAGATGAAATCTTCCATACGTGCCTTCCAAACCTGAAAATTGATACCACTAAAGACACAAGGTTTTGCGGAGTATTTCTCCATGATAATTATTCAAAAGCACGTGCTAATCACAAAGATTAGAGAAACGTGGCTCTGATAACAATTTTAGGATTGAAGAGCACGTGAAAAGCTACCAGAGGGGGGTGAATGGTAGATTAAAACTTTTTCAGCGGAAGCAATAAAAACCCCTCGGCAGAAAATTAATCTGTTAAAGAATTCATGTATGCGACTAATATAAACGTGTTCAACCATGAAAAAATCAGTATATATTGTGGAGAATCAAGTCATGAAGACATGACAACAAGAATCATGAAAAACCATCAAGAAAAAGTCAGGTTACGATCGAAAGATTGAACGACAGTCAATCTGTTCTACTCGAGAAAAACTAGATCTGCAACACTGCAAAGAAATTCGTGTAGATCCAAAACCACTTATCCAATGACCTATAAATGTTCAAAGATGATAGATAATCAAGTTGTGAAGACAACCCAAAAAGAATCACGTCAATTGGATCTGTAAAACTCGAGCTGTGATAAAACCACCAAAGCAAGATAGTGCTGTGCAGAAACTCGACGAGAAAGACTTGACGAACACAAGTCGGACGAACAAGACACAAAAGTTACTTTAAACTACGAATTTTATTGATAAAACCACAAGAGTAACAGCCCCAAAATTCGTGCACCACAAGCTCAGGCCTCCCTTTCTTCTATAACCAGCCCTTAGGCCAACCCAATCCTAACTAGGACTCAAATCTTACTCAGATTAACCCAAAAACTTTTCATATCTGCTGAAGACTCTTCTATACGCATATAGAAGCAAATTTAAGACTTTCAGACACCTTAGGAACATATCCCACATTCCTAAAACAACCCAACTTCATGACCCACACGAAATCCTATCATAACCAACTAAAATCTTTCCGTATTTGAGTCAAACCTGACTCAGCCACAACCTGAGTCCATAAACTAGTCGGTTGGACCTTTCCAACCAATTCTTTACGTACACACCTCTTCATCATGCCTCGGAACCATGCAGCCATGTCCATGCACTTCTTGCACACGTGCAAACACCTTCCAACGACGTCCACCTTCATATGCATTGTTCTTGATTCAAACATGCTGCGCGACCTCCCGATCAACTCAACCAAAATTCTTCCCGAACTTGGTTGTTGAACCTCATCTTCTCCCTAAGACTATTTCAATGGATCCTGTCACCAGCCATGTCTTGAACTCAAGCAATACCTGCACATGAATAAACAACCGATACTTCCGAGCACAAGTCCTCGACTTGACTCTCGTTAGTTTGGAAATCATATCACCTTACATGAGCACCTCACATAAGCATGTTGCAAACCATAGAAAAATGATATCAGCCATAACCACCAAAACACACTAAAAACTTAGTAAAAGAATAATATGCAAACTATCCATAATCCAAAAAACAAATTTGAAACATTGCAAATTCAAAGCAGAACCACTACGATCAAGCTCCGAACCTTGCCAAAGCTAACCGAACCTTGAACTGGAGATTACCAAAGCTACCAAGACCTAGCGCCGGAGCTTACCAAAGCTAGACGACCTTGTGTCGGGCCTAGCAAAAACAAGTCGAACCTAGCCATAGCAAGTCAGACCTATCCAAAATAAGTCAGAGCTAGACAAAGAAGTCGGACCTAGCCAAAATAAGTCGGACCTTGCATCGGATCTTGCAGGAGCTACCCAAAATAAGCCAGACCTATTGCCGGACCTTACAAGAGCTCGGACCTAGAGTCAGACCTTGTTAAAAAGGTGTTTTGGTAGTTTTCAAAACTTTTATCGTCAAAGCCAATGTATTCAGCACACATAGGTCTCACATTGGTCCTAACTATTCTTTTATACACATATGAACTCTAGTAAAAATTTAAGCACCAGTGAACATGATTAAGATAGTTTAATTGATAAAGTTTGCCATACGTTAATAAAAATTCCTGAAAACAACAGTAATAATTCCATAAAATGTTATAACCTTGTAAAAATCATAAACACCTGTATAAAGCTCCTAAAACCATGAAATCAATTTTATTAAACTCCTTATGACGAACCCTAGCTTTTTATCACCTTTATTGATATGATAAATCCTCACATTTTATCTATAAATTCATAAATGGGGAAATACTTAGAGAATTGTTGTGACCTAATTAGAATTATGAAAAATTACTTAAAAGTATTTTATGTCACCAATAACTCAAATAGAAAGTTTCACGTTTATTTGACCACGTCTTCATTAGAAAATCTGTTTAAAGTCATTATGTCCAAATGGAAGTTCATAAAAGTCTTTTTGTTATAAATCAAGTTAACGTTGATTTGATTCTTTCACTTCACTTTCTGAGACCAGCAGAGACTTTTACAAAGTCCCTTCGAAGTCTTCAACTCCCTATGATTTATAGGATCTCCAATTAGAAATTGCTCAAAATCATAATCGTAGGTATCATAAGAAGCCTTTAGAAGACCTTTCTTATTCAAATTTGAGTTAGTAAAATTCTTTCAACTTGAATTGAGAGTACATCATAGACTCTACATCTCTAAACAGTAGTTGAGCTCTCTTTTCGATCCATAAAGTCTTCCTCCTTCAAATGCTAAATTACATTTTATTCTATATATGTGCATAATCATTTCGATAGTGAACATGATGAAGAAGATCGACGAAGAACACAAGACTAGCATGGGCCCCGCTGCAAGAAAGGTGGCCCCAGAGTAACAACAAGAGTACATGATGAAGTGAGTCGATGAGAAGCTGCACAGATGAAGCCAATGACTTATTGACTTTTGGAATTAGTTGCAACAAAAGGCAAGCCCCATTTTGCATTTAAGTATAAATGAGTTTTTCTTTTATAATACTTGTATTGATTATAAATGATTTGTGCATTAAGTCTATGGTTGTATGACACTTCACATGCATGACCAAGGAATCCCTGAAGTATATGTGTAGTATAGGACTTTACATTACTTTCAATATTATGCTCATGATGGAAACAAGATTAATTGGCATAACTCGAGTAGACATACTCTACTCGTGAACAGTAGTAAGTGAAACCAATTGGGAGGGTTTTGGAATTGATTCACTTAAATGGATAATTAGAGACCGGGCAGGAGGGTAGAAAGCGCAGACCGAAGATCTATGTGCATAGTCGTGCTTGCGTCTATTAAGGACCTTACCGTATGCGGCCCTGATGGGCAAGTTTGAGCGGTAACAGATGCATGCTGGCTATATGGGTCTCAGTAAACCTATATAACTTCTTAACCTTGATGTTGAGACTTTTTCAAGCACCTTAGAACGCAAGCCGATAGAGCAGTAAAGGATACTCAGCTACAGGGACTATGACACACTCGTGTGATCCGTGTTGGGAGTCTACTGTCAGGGGTGGTTAACCCGATTCTGTATTGAGGTGTCTTGTGAAAGTATGCAACATATGACAAACGAGAGGGTGCCGTACGCCCCTTCTATACAGGTGTGTGTCATGTCACCCAGGTGTTTATTGATTCGAATCACTGTCCTCACAGTTATAGACTGAGTACCACTTGTTCACCTAGTTGTGACGTAGTAATAGCTTTCACATGTTGATTAATACTGATATTGCAACTTTTACGAATTAGAAATAGCACAAACGAAATTACATTTTCTAAACATTAAACTTGCTATTATGCCTGTTCAACCTTGGGCAAGTAACATTCTTGATGAAGTTTCTTGTTCGATCATGGATCTTGAATGTGGCCTAGAGGGGGGGGGGGTGGATAGGTGTTGAAACTTTTTCCTACAACACCTATCAGAAATGTCAAATACAGGAGGGTCAGACTAGTCCGGTGTAGGATACAGACTAGTCCGGTGTACTAGTTATGCCTATAAAAGATTAACAGTTAATGTAATTTTAGCAGCAAAATATAGTAAACTATCCTACCAACTTGAGTAAGTGATTAGGATGAGTGATTCGCACGTGGAATACAAAATTGATACAAGTTGCTAGTTTGAATAACCCTATGCACTAGATGATGATGGTTGCAGAAATAAAGAAATAGAACACACGAGACAAGGATTTTTATCGAGGTTAAATCTCACCAAAGAGATCTACTCCTCATTGAGGGGCCCACACAGTGTCGGGTCTCAATCAACCCTTTACCTCTTCAAGTCACCACAGATGCCGACTTGAGTTCCACTATCAAGGGTAATCACCAAGTCAATGGGGCAACCTTATACGCTGAGGGCTCCCACAAAATTACAGCCAGGAAACGAATCAAATACACTGAAAAGATGTACAATAGATGCTAGAGTGTATAAGATATTCAAATCCCAAGAGCTCAACAATGCGTAGAAGACGATCTCCCTTTCCCAAATATTGATTCCCACAAGATTTATCTTTTTAGGGCTTTAGATGTGTGGGGAGAAGTGTTTTTGTGCTCTTGGGATGTATGATGGCGCTAGGGTTCTTAGTTGTTAGTTGTGGGGTAGTGGATCACCTATTTATAGATTTTCTAAAAAAGTTACCATTAGAGATCCCGACGGCCGGACTAGTCTACTCTAGGGATCGGACTAGTCCAGTGTGCCGTGTAAAACTTGCGTGAATTTTGCAGCACACCTGAAACCCTAATTTGTGTGAGGTAATCCGAACTTGTACGTATTGAAACAAAAAGTTAACCGGACTAGTCTGTGATGGGTCCAGAGATTCAATCGGACTAGTCCACAACTCGATGGACTTGTCCGGTGCAAGGTGATATGTGTTGAGTTGACAAAACATCAGAAAGTTGAACGGACTTGTCCGACACATGTCCGAACTTGTCCGGATGGAAAAAGTGAGTTGATCGGACTAGTCCAGTTCTGTTCCGAACTTGTCCATGTGAGAACTGAAAGTGTATCAGACTAGTACCCTGATGAACAGACATGTCTGGTGCTTCAGTGAATTGCTTAATTGTTGATTTTAGCCCTTACCCTTTACGCAAAGTTATGAGCTCTTGGGATGTATCTCTCACACACATCCTATACATTGATATCTACTTTGCGATTCCATCGATCACTTGGGCTTTTCTTTTCTCATTCCTCATTTTTCATTTTTTGTGTATCATTAGTTCTATTCTTCATATACCTGCTTTCATCTCAACAAATTCCATTAGGATCTCATTTGTTTGTCATCAATCGTCCAAAATCCACAAGGGAATGCCTAGATGCACTTTCAAATTTCATTATGTTGCCATGTCTAGGGAGTGCATATGTAGCTATAAAACTGAAACAAGTATAAACTAATAGTGAACATTTACCTATTGCACTTTAAATTTCAGTCATAGCATTTGCAGCATATATAATTTCATGTTCTTAGATGAGACGATTAAGTCTTGCTGAGCCTTGTAACCAAGGTTGCATTAATACATGTTTTGCAATTAATTAGCTATGATAGATTTCTAGTGAGGCTTCACCCTCTTCAGGGTATGTAGCCGAATGGAGGCTCTAGATGCTGCTACTTGCTTTTGTGTTGCTAGAGTGGAACATCCGTGGGCTAGATACGTACGCTACTGCTATAGTATAGGTTTGAGAGAGTATTATGAAGTCTTCCATTGATGTAACTACTTTTAATGTAAAAAACAGAGCTTTATGTAATATGAGCTTTTATGTTATGTATTTTAAGTTCTTTTCTATGTTGTGCTATTCGGTGTCACATCGTGTGGCACCACACAATGTGATTCCTGGAATATCAGGATAGAGGTCCTCACAATTTGCTCACGTGTAGGTGTTGCTTGAGGTAAAGACATGGCTAGTGATGGTGATCCTTGAACCAATATTAGGGAGAAGATGAGGTTGAACAATCAAGTTAAGGAGGAATTGTGGTTCTGTCGATCCGGGAGGTCACACAACATGTTTGGGTCAGGAACAATCCATATGAAGGTATCATGGATGTTCTGGGAAGTGTTTTCTACGTGTTCAAGTGGTGCATGGACGTGAAAAAATTGTTCCAATGCACGGTGAAGAGTTATGGATGAGAAGATATGGTCGGAAAGGTTCAACCGACCGAATTACACGCTTAGGCTGAATCTGAGGCGGTTATGGTGCGTTTATGGAAAGTTTTGAGTTTGTTTTGGTTGTATTTCACGTGAGGCACGAAGTTGAGTTTTTTTAAGAATGTGTGGGTGTAGGATCGAAGAGCACGTGAAAATCTACCATAGGGGGGGGGTGAATGGTAGATTTAACAATCTTACGCAGCGGAAACAATTAAATCCCTGCCCCTCCGGTAGAAAAACGATCTGTTAAAGAAATCGTGTGTGAGACTAATCTAAATGTGTTTCACGTGACAAAAGTGATAGATATCAGAGAGAATTAAGTCATGAAGACGACACAACAAAAATCACTCAAATCCGTCTAGAGAAACTCAAGTTACGATTGAAAGATCGAACAAAGGTCAATCTGTCCTACCCGAGAAAAACAGTTTTGGAACGCTACAAAGAAACTTGTGTAGATCAGAAACCACAAATACAATGACCGTGAAATATTGACATATGATATAAAATCAAGTTTTGAAGGCAACCCAAAAATAATCACGTCAATTGGATCTGTAAAACTTGAGTTATGATAAAACCACCGAAGAAAGATAGTGTTGTGCAGAAACTCGACGAGAAAAACTTGTCTAGAACAAGTCGGACGAACAAGGCACAAAAGTTCCTTTCAATTACGAGTTTTATTAAATAGAAAACAAGAGGAACAGCTCCAAAGTCACCCCCCACGATCTCTGGCCTCCCTTGCTTATATAACCATCCCTTAGGCCAACCCAAACTCAACTAGGACTCTAATCCTACTCAAATCACGAATCGAAATTTTCCATAACAGCTTAGGATGCTTCTATACGCAGATAGAAGCAATCTTAAGACTTCCAAACACCTTAGGAATGTATCCAAAAACCTCAAATTCGTGACCCACATGAAATCCTATCATAACCAACTCAAATCTTTCCATATTTGAGTGAAACCCGACTCAGCCGCAGCCTGAGTCCATAACATAGTCGGTTGGACCTTTCCGACCAATTTTTACGTCCACATCTCTTCATCACGCCTCGGAACCATGTAGCCACATCCATGTACTCCTTGCACATGTGCAAACATCTTCCAACAACGTCCACGATACCTTCATATGCATTGTTCTTGATTCAAACATGCTGCGCAACCTGCCGGTCAACTCAACCACAATTCCCCCCGAACTTGGTTTTTGAACCTCATCTCCTCCCTAAGACTAGTTCAATGAATCCCATCACCAACCATGTCTTGAACACAAGCAACACCTGCACATGAAAAAACAACCAGTTCGTACGAGCCCAAGTCTGTGACTTGACTCAAGTTAGTTCCGAACACAACACCTTACGTGAGCACCTCACATAAGCATGTTGCAAAACCACTATAAAATGGTATCATACATATCAACCAAAACACACCAAAAACATAGCAAATGAATACTAAGCAATCTTTCCGACAATGTAAAGCAAGTTCGAAACAATTCACAATAAAAATAGGAACATTGCGATCAAGCTCCGAATCTTGCCAAAACTAACCGGAGCTTGAGTTGGAGCTTACCAAAGCTAGTACAACCTAGCGCAGGAGCTTACCAAAGCTAGTACAACCTAGCGCCGGAGCTAACCAAAGCTAGTCGAACCTAGCGCCGAAGCTAGAAAAACATGTCGGAGATAACCAACATAAGTCAGGCCTAACAAAACATATCGGAGCTTAACAAAGACATGATGGAGCTATCAAAGACAATGCCGGAGCTAAAGACAAAACTCACCAGAGCTACCCAAAAACATGTCGAAGCTTGACAAAGCAAGTCATACCTATTGTCAGACCTTGCAGAAGCTCGGAGCTAGAGTCGGACTTTGCTAAAAAGGTGTTTTAGCAAAATTTCAGAACTTTTATCATCAAAGCCAATGTATTCACTACAAGCCAATGTATTCAGCACACATAGGTCTCACAATCTCCCTCTTGATGAATGCATTGGCAACACCACTTAAAATCTGAACATTGGCTTATTCACATTAAAAGTTTTGAAAACAATTTCTCCCTCTTTGTAAAACATAAATCAAATTAGAAGAAAAACAAATTCTCCCCCTGAGAAGAATTGTGCCAAAACAACTGTGAATATGTGATGTGTAATCAATTTCTCCCCCTTGCATACTTATCTTTTTCAAAAAAATTACATATTGTCTCTCCCCCTTTGACAATGTATTCAGCAAGGTACACGAGAGAAATTTTAATTGTTATGAGCATATTATAACATATACATATAAAACAAAGCTCATCCAAGTCATACTATCAAGTAACTTACACTATCACATCAATGAAATACATAAAGTAGTGTAATCCATGCTAGGGATCAAATGTAATTTCCAATTTAGCAAGTCATGATCTCGAACTTAACTATTTCGAAACCTGAAAGCATGACACTTGTTGCTGTATTTTATTATTTTTCAAAGCACAAATTTTGATCTTATGATATTTGCAAGAGATTATATGTGCATCTGCCTTATTCTAACCAACCAAGCTTAGCCTATGTCATTTGACAATCAGAAGCTTAAGGACATGGTTTTAGTCATACACAACTTCTTCCAAGTTCATATCTAAGTGCAATGATAAGCAATCTTAAAAGAAGAAGTGTGATGCATGCATATTCTCTTGATCTTTTCTCAACTTATATTTGTTCATAAAAACTCAACATGTGAGTTGATTACTTGATTAATTATTTATGATTAAAAGCACTTGTGAGCATGCAACAAGTTCAAAACAACAAGAAAGTTCGATCATGACCAGATTTAGTGTAACTAATTATTCTAATTACTAGTCATGGAAAAAACTACAAAATGTATAACATGAGTAATGTAGTAAGAACTTTTAGCATGTAAAAGGAATCACAAAGTCATATATGTATGAAATACTATGCTCATATTATTTTAGTTCAGATTCACACATAGACTTCTAAATTTTCAAAACTCCCCCTCAATTTAAGCCATGAGGATGCATAACCTCTATTTCACCGCGAATATAACAAAAATGAGTGAAATCCAAAGGTTTTGTAAAAATGTCAGCCAATTGTTGTTCGATATCTACATGGTGAAGTACAATGTTCCCTTTTTCAACATTATCACGGAGTAAGTGATACCTAATGTCAATGTTCTTAGTTCTAGAATGTTGCACGGGGTTTTTAGCAATGCAGATGGCACTAGTGTTATCACAAAACAGTGGAAAACTTTGTAGATCACACCCATAGTCCTTAAGTGTTTGAACAATCCAAAGAATTTGTGAACAAGCACTAGCAGCAACTACATATTCAGATTCAGCTGTGGATTGTGCAACGGAGTTTTGTTTTCTAGAGGACCAAGCAACAAGTGAATTACCAAGAAAATGACAAGCACCAAAAGTACTTTCCCTATCAATCCTACAACCCCCAAAATCAGCATCCGAAAAAGCTTTTAAAGTAATGGTTGAGGAAGAAGGAAGAAAAATGCCAAATTCTTGAGGTCCATGTAAGTACTTGAGAATCCTTTTGATGGCTTGACGATGTGAAGCACGTGGGGAAGCTTGAAACCGTGCACAAAGACATACGCTGAATTGTATGTCCGGTCTTGATGCCGTGAGGTACAAAAGTGATCCAATCATGCTTCTATATTCTTTTTGATCCACGGGTTCACCATCTTCATCAAGTTCAAGTGTTGTTGTTGTTCCCATTGGAGTCCAAAGAGGCTTGCTTTTGTCCATGTTGAAGCGCCTTAGAAGGTCTTTTGTATACTTCGTTTGATGCACAAAGGTACCCTCCTTGGTTTGCTTGATTTGCAGCCCCAAAAAGTACATGAGTTCTCCCATCATACTCATCTCAAATTCTGAACTCATCATAGCTGAAAACTTGGACACAAGATCATGAGAAGCACAACCAAAGATAACATCATCCACATACACTTGAATGAATAATGAGTCATTGCCATGCTTAAGCACAAAAAGAGTTTTATCAACCTTGCC
Organism: Tuctoria greenei; assembly: GCA_036927565.1. Classification (NCBI taxonomy): domain Eukaryota; kingdom Viridiplantae; phylum Streptophyta; class Magnoliopsida; order Poales; family Poaceae; genus Tuctoria; species Tuctoria greenei. Next base: position 140,686,659 of record JAYESD010000002.1, read on the forward strand.
CATGGTAAACCCATTTTCAATTAAGAATGTTTTTAACCTATCATACCATGCTCTAGGGGCTTGTTTGAGACTGTACAAGGCTTTGGACAGTTTGTAAACATGATTAGGAAAATCTGAATTTTCAAAACCCGGTGGTTGTTTGACATAAACCTCCTCATCTATGTAGCCATTAAGAAAAGCACTTTTAACATCCATTTGATATAGCTCAAAACATTTAGATGCAGCAAAAGCTAACAAAATTCTTATGGCTTCTAATCTAGCAACATGAGCAAAAGTTTCATCAAAATCTAGACCTTCAACTTGAGCGAAACCTTGAGCAACCAACCTAGCCTTATTCCTAACCACAACCCCATCCTCACTTTGTTTATTTTTAAACACCCATTTAGTTCCAATTAAAGTGTGACCTTGAGGTGGAGGTACAAGTTTCCAAACATTATTTCTTTTAAAATTTTCTAACTCTTCTTGCATGGCAATAATCCAAGATTCATTAGTGAGTGCGTGTGATATATCTTTGGGTTCAAAAGAAGCAACAAAAGCAGAATGAGCATGAGAGTTTGGATCGCAAAACCTGGACCGTGTGACTCGTTAGTGCAAGCTTTCAATAATTTGTTGTGGAGGATGACTTTTGAGAACCCGGAGGGGAGTGGACACTTCACAAGCTTCTTATTCTTCATGTTCATCACAAATCGATGAGCTTGTGACTTGAGGAGGATCTGGACCAGCAATGGTGGTCGTCGGTGCTGGCTGTGAATCAAAATCAGGAGCTAGAACAATGTCATTAGCTGCTGAATTTTCGGGCAGCAGCTCCACCTCTTCCTCATCTTCAACAAAAATGCTCTCACCCTGCGGATATGGATCTGGACCTGCAATGTTTGAGCTAGTACCTGGGCTAGCTTCATCAAAAGACACCTCATAAGTCTCCACAATTTTGTTAGTGTCAAGTAAAAGCACACGATAGCCTCTAGTATGAGATGGATAACCAAGAAACATGCCATCAACAGATCTAGGTTAACATTTATCAAGATTACCATGTTTCTTAACAAAGCATTTGCAACCAATGACCCAAAAGTGTGTAACACTAGGCCTATGTCCAAACTAGAGCTCATATGGTGTTTTATCTAGCTTAGCGCGCAAGAAAACACGATTTGAGACATAACAAGCAGTTGCAATCGCATCAGCCCAAAATTTCCTAGGAGTTTGATATTCATCAAACATAGTAATAGCCATCTCAACTAAGGTTATGTTCTTTCTTTCTACAACACCATTTTTTTGAGGTACATATGGTGAAGAAAATTGATGATCTATTCCATTTTCAGCACAAAAATGATCAAAAGATTGATTTTTTAAATTCAGTTTTGTTATCACTTCTAATTGCTTTTAAAGATCCTGGGTGATCAATTGATAATCTAAGAAATAAAGTTCTAAAGTGACTAAAAGCTTCATTCTTAGATGCCATAAAGTAAAGCCAAGAGTATCTAGAATATTCATCAACAATCACAAGAACATACCATTTACCTCCGAAGGATTGAACACGTGAAGGTCCTACGGTGTCAAGGTGCAAAAGTTGACCCGGTTCAGTTGCCATGATCATTGTGAGAGGAGTATGTGAACCTGCAACCATCTTAGCATGTCTACAAGAAGAGCACACAATTGATTTGTTCCCTTTAAGCTTAGGCAGCCCACGTATGCGATCAAGAGCACTAACACGTGTGAGATGATCAAAGCCTACGTGACCAAGTCTGCGATGCCAAAAGTATAAATCTTTGGAATCATTAGCAACTACACACCTATGCTTAGAGGAGGACATATCAAAATCAGTTTTAAAAACTCTTCCAAATCATGACATGTTAAAAATAAGCTCACTGTTTGAATTTACAACATTGCAGCAATTTTTAGTAAAAATAATTTCTAGATTTTCAACTAGTAGTTGTGAAACAGAAAGCAAGTTGTATTTCAAATTCTTAACAAGTGGCACATCCTTCAAAGTGTAGTGACCATTTACTCTAACCGAACCCTTAGCAATTATAGGAGTTGAAGAATTATCAGCAAAAATAACATTCTCTACACGTGACAAAAAAGAGAAGGAGGAGAACCATTCTTTATTACCGGTCATGTGGCGTGAGCAACCAGAATCCACAATACAAAAGTTCTCCTTCCTCAAGCGTGTAACCTACATAAAAGCACAATACATCGATGACTCAATACTGGGGTCAGTAAAATGGCATATAGGAATTCAGTACTGAGTCACACAACGTCCAACATGGATAACACGTGAAAGCTGAGATAAAACAGTAGGTTTATGAGCCAAAGCTTAAGAATTTTTGTACCTAACTACTGACTTACGAGGTGTTGCATGTGTAGCACGAAAAACAGTAGGTTTGGGAGCAAACTTTGTATGTTTTTGACTCATTACAGCAGGTTGCATGTTCCTATCATTCGGTTTAGCATGTGTAGCAAATTTTGCATGAAAGTTATGAGATCTAGCAATCATTCTTTCCTTTTTCTGTTGTTTAGCTAGTCTATAACAAAAATCTATGACATGACCATCTCTACCACGGTAGGTACAATGAAATTTGACTTTGTGTTCATGTCTAGATGAGCAAGCAACATTTTTATTTGAAACCGAAAGAGACAACACTCCTGCAGATTTGAAAACCACTTCTTTTTGTTTAGGAACTGTTTGAATCAAACCACTTCCTAATGACTTTACAATTTTAGGTGGATGTGCCTTAGCATGAGCATGAGAATCAAAACCTAAACCTGTTTTATCATTGCAATACTTGGAAGAATTCAGCAGCAAGTTTAGGTTCCTATTCCCATTACAAAACCGATTTAATGTCCTATGCATGTTATCAAGTTTATTGGACAGATCAAGGCAATTTTCACATGAAGTTTTTTCTTTTAATTTGCAATTGAACAAAATTTAACTTCATGAGAACGTAAAACATTGTTCAATATAGAATTTTCATTCATAGCATCTTGTAGTTTCTTATCAAGATCATCACAAGTAGAACAATGCAAATCAATTGTAGAACAGCTAGCATCTTTCAAGTTTTTATCATTAAGTGCAGCAAGCTCTCTGTTCTTTTCTATTTCTAACTCAAGTTTATCAAGTGTGGAGGTGTGTGCACTTCTTAATGAGGACAATTGTTCATATATTAAATCACATGAGGAACAAGAATCATCACTAGGAATCAAGGATTTTAAACGATTAATTTCAGATTCTAGTGACTCAATTTTAACAGCATTGTCCCTAAGATTTTTTTCCTTTTTCTTAACTATCACAGTGGCACGAGAAATAGCATCACACATTTCTTCGCAAGTAGGACATACCTCTTCATTGTCGCTGTTGTGTTCAACCTCCTCCATACTTGATCTTGACTTGCCCGCCATGAAGCACAAGTTTGCCAAATCATCTTCATCTTCATCACTTCCAATGTCCACATCACTTGACCTGAACTCTTGAAGCGCGGTGATGAAACTGTTGATCATCTTGCATCCTATGATACCTTTCTTCTTCTTATTAGAATTTCTAGAGGAGGTCCGAACCTTGCTTTGTTTTTCTTCCTGGGTGGTCGGACCTGAAAGGTTAGGGCATTCTGTACGAAAGTGTCCTATTTTACCACATTCAAAATAGCGTTGAGGTCCGGAGCTTCCCCTCCTTCTAGTTTTCACATTTTGCAATGCTTTTGAGAATCTAGTAGAGATGAGTGCCAACTCCTCTTCCGGAAATTCTTCGATCTGCTCCAGGGTTAGTGAGGACAACAAAGCAAGAGTATTGCAAGATGATGATTGGCCGGAGCTAGACATATCACATTGTGAAACAAATGCAATAGACTTATTTGGGTTCTTACGTGCTAGGATGTCAATTTCATGAGTTTTTAGTTTAGAATAGAGTACATCTAATGTAAGAGAACTCATGACAGTAGATTCATGAATAGATGTGACTTTCATCTCCCAAATTGACATATCTAATGCACTTAGCAATTGCCTAGCATTTTCAGCATCTGAAAAATTAACATTGACACTACGCAAGTTGCTGAGAATCTTATTAAAGCGAGCAAAAAGGTCATCAATAGACTCACCGGGTTGCATCTCAAAGCGCATGTATTCTTTCTTGAACATGTCTTGCCTTACCTCTTTGATCGTGTTGGATCCTTCGTGGTAGTCACAAAGTGCTTTCCAGACATCGTATGCAGATCGGGGGTGTGTAACACGGTCAAAGTCGCTTTGTGTTAATCCTTGTATGATCAAGTTCCGAGCCTTGTTGTTGTTGTCGACATCTCTCAGATTTGTAGCTGTAACTTGATCGTTTGATGGCACTTCGTAAGGCTTGTATACCTTCTCCCATATTGCAAAGCCTTGTGCCTGGATGAAAGCCTCCATGCGTGCCTTCCAAACCTGGAAATCAATACCAGCAAACACACAAGATTTGGCGGAGTACTTCTCCATGATGATTAGTCAAAAACACGTGCAAATCTCAAAGAACCGTGGCTTTGATACCAATTGTAGGATCGAAGAGCACGTGAAAAGCTACCAGAGGGGGGGGTGAATGGTAGATTTAAAAATCTTATGCAGCGGAAACAATTAAACCCCAAACCCTTTTGGCAGAAAAACGATCTGTTAAAGAAATCGTGTGTGAGACTAATCTAAACGTGTTTCACCGTGAAAAAAGTGATAGATATCAGAGAGAATCAAGTCACAAAGACAACACAAAAAGAATCACTCTAATCCATCGAGAAAAACTCAAGTTATGATCGAAAGATCAAACAATGGTCAATCTGCCCTACCCGAGAAAAAAACAGTTCTGGAATGCTGCAAAGAAGCTCGTGTAGATCAGAAACCACAAATCCAATGACCGTGAAATTTTTACGTATGATTGGTAATCAAGTTGTGAAGACAACCCAAAAAGAATCATGTCAATTGGATCTGTAAAACTCGAGTTATGATAAAACCACTGACAAAAGGTAGTGCTGTCCAGAAACTCGACGAGTAAAACTTGTCTGGAACAAGTCAGACGAACAAGGCAAAAAGTTCCTTCAAACTATGAATTTTATTCAATAGAACACAAGAGGAACAGCCCCAAAGTCGTGCACCAAAAGCTCTGGGCTCCCTTGCTTATATAACCAGCTCGAAAGCCAACTCAACTCAAATCAGGAACCTAATCCTACTCTGTTCACGAATCATAACTTTCCATAACTGCTTAGGATTCTTCTATACGCAGATAGAAGCAATCTTAAGACTTCCAAACACTTTAGGAACGTATCCCACATTCCTAAACAACTCAAATTCGTGACCCACACGAAATCCTATCATAACCAACTCAAATCTTTCCATATTTGAGTCAAACACGACTCAACCGTAGCCGGAGTCCATAACCTAGTCGGTTCGACCTTTCCGACCAACTCTTTACGTCCACATCTCTTTATCACGTCTCGTAACCATGTAGACACGTCCATGCATTCCTTGCACACGTGCAAACATCTTCCAATGACATCCACGATACCTTCACATGCATTTTTCTTGATTCAATCATGCTGCACAACCTCCTGATCAGCTCAACCACAATTCCTCCTGAATTTGGTTGTTGGAACCTCATCTCCTCCCTGAGACTAGTCCAATGGATCCCGTCACCAGCCATGTCTTGAACTCAAGCAACACCTGCACATGAATAAACAACCAATCCATACGAGCCCAAGTCCTTGACTTGACTCAAGTTAGTTCCGAACACTACACCTTACGTGAGAGCCTCACATAAGCATGTTGCAAAGTATAGCAAAACGATATCAGCCATATCATCCAAAACGCACCAAAAACTTAGTAAAACAATACTAAGCAAACTTTCCAACAATGTAAAGCAAGTACGAAACATTGCAAATGAAAAACAGAAGCATTGTGGTCAAGTTCCGGACCTTGCCAGAGCAACCCGGACCTTGAGCTGGAGCTAACAAAAGCTAGTAGAACCTAGCGCCGGAGCTTACCAGAACTAGTATAACCAAGCTCCCGCCGGAGCTTACAAAACTAGCAGGACCTAGCGGCGGAGCTTACCAAAACTAGCAGGACCTAGCGCCGGAGCTTACCAAAACTAGCAGGACCTAGCGCAGGAGCTTACCAAAACTAGTCCAAACTAGTCAACCCAAAAAACGGAGCTAGAAAAATCAACTCAGAGCTTAGCAAAAACACGTCGGAGCTATCAAAGACATGTTGGAGCTAAAGACAAAACTCATCGGAGCTGACCAAAGCTAAGTCGGACCTAGCATCGAACGTAACCGGAGCTACCCAAAACAAGTCGGACCTACCGTCGGACCTTGCTGTAGCTCAGAGCTAGAGTCGGACCTTGATAAAAAGGTGTTTTGGTGATATTCAAAACTTTTATCATCAAAGCCAAGTGTATTCACTACAAGCCAATGTATTCAGCACATATAGGTCTTACAAACTTAGCAAAATAACAATAACCACCAAAAAACTTATTATATTAACACTAAGCAACTATCCCATAAGTCGCTGACAAGATTTGCAATTTTAAATTATCTCTTAATAGTCAATGCAAAAATAGCCAGATCCGACAGTCTGATATGTGTTGTGTAGTTCATATCGAACAGATCGGATAGTCGGATCTGTTGACTCACGTGTATCTCACTTGTGCTTCACATGCAATCAGTTTGGACAGTCCACACTGTCTCCTGGCAGTACACTTCAATCAGTTTGGGTAGTCCAGACAGAGTGTACGGAGTATACTCAAAACACGTCATTTGCCAATGTATTCAACACAACTTGGTCTCACTTGATCCAAATCACTGCTCTATCACCTTCTGCATCACCTTCCAATCTTTAGAGTAACTTATGGTGTATTTAAACTCTTGCTCTATGGTGTTGATTATTGATCTCAGCTTGAACTGAATATTATCCACAATGGGGGCATACATGTGATTTTCAATAAATTGTGATGTAAGAGATGTATTGCAGTTCTATAATTCTTGCAACTCACATGTGTGGTCTGTGATTGTAGAACATATCTATAGTTTCGTCCAATTCTTCTCAAAACCATGAATTCAAAATGGACAACTTGTCAACACACATTTGACATCACAATACTTCTTACTAGACTTGTACACTCACTACGAAAGAAACCCAAATAGGAGACAAAGATGGGTGACGCACTCAAAGGCGAACGTCTCTGATAAGGTCAAGTGAGATGAGCCCGCTTCAGCGAGAATTTGACATAGCTCGGCTTAACGTACAAGGAGACACATTACAATAAAGCCCGTCTCAGTTAAGTAGGTATCCGAGACACGCCATCCTCTCTGACAAATAAGGGACCCGCATCAAACAAAGTGCGTATCTAATATGCGCAAGAAATGAGACGTACTATACACAAAGCGCACCTCCTTTTTCTTCACTTACAGACTCTCATTGCCGAATGTTTAATCCATTCATTCATTCACAGTTGAACACTTATAACATAGATGAATACACAAAATATTCATCACACAGATGAACACATATAATATTCATTAATAAATATATTACAAAACACAATAAAAATGTACAAGACACAAGAAAATAAAAACAACATCAACTAAAAAATAACAAAAGGAAACCTAAATCCTACTCCTCCCCCCCTCCTCCTCCTCCGGCTGCTCTGGCTGCTTTGCCGGTTGCTCCGGCTGCTCCGTCGATAGCTCCAGCTGGTCCGGATCTAGCGGTGCAACCACACAACTGAGGTTCCTCGCCATCGCCACCACCAAGATACTGTGGCCCTCGACGCCAAGCACCTCATCCATCATCTCGAGCAGCCTCTAGAACCGGTCGAACAACCTGTTGAACAACATCTCGAGCAACTCTTTGCTGAGCCTCTCGGGGGAGCGCCAAGACTGTTTCTTGCAGGGTGGCTCTCTCGGCAGGCTCGACGGCGGAACATTGGCCATGGTGGGTTGTTTGCGTGGAGAAGATGAACGAAGAGAAGAGACTGATGGCGCCCTATATAATGTCTGTGTGGAGAAGCAAAATGGAGATGCACTTTTAGAAATAGCGCATCTCCAATTCCACACGTCACCTTTAGCTTCGTGATTTTCTCCATTTTGCTTCGGTTCACTGTTGATATCACATATCACTAAACTTAGAGCACATTCACTTGATAACTAAATCATTCACTTGTCCAAAAAATAATCAAATCCTTCCTTATGATTCCCGAGGAACACGATGAACACACCACACATTCATTCATTCACATAGTTGTTGAACACACAAGATAATATTCAATCATATAGATGAACAAAGATAGATTTCATTCATTAACACAATATCAAAAAACACAAGAAACCACAAACAAAAAAGAAAAACTAAATCCTACTCCTCCGGTGGTGACTTCGGTGCCAGTGCAATAGGAGCCTGGGTCGGCTGCGCCGGTTGCACCAGCAGTGCAACCCCGAGAACAAGGTCGCTCTCCGTCGCCTCCACCAGGTTTCTGCGGCCCTCGGGGCCAAGCAACTAGGCCATCGTCTCGAACAGAATGTCGAGACGATCGACCACCCCCGTGAGGGGCGAATAGGTAGTGGTCGATGGTACCCATTCCAATAAATTGTGGAAGGGTACCCAAAGCCAAGAAACACATTATGCGAGTCCTATTGTTGTACGCCTGTTGCGCCATAAGGAGGCGCTGCTCAGTGTTGAACCTCTCAGAGGAGCTGCAACATAGTTTCTTGCACGGTGGCTCCCTCGCAGGGCTTGGCGGCAGAAGATCGACCATGGTGGTGGTGGGTCGTCGGCATGGAGAAGACGAAGAAAAAAAGAAATGTATTCAAAGTGAGCGACGCGTTTGTGGAGAACTCACTGGTGATGGTGCGTCTTAAATAAGGTCTGCGCAGAGTCGACGGTGGAGCGGTTGGTTTCCCGCGCATTGATGGAGCGCTGGGATGCATTGATGAGGCCACGCAGAAACGAAAGGTCGCACACGCCGGATGTCGCACGCATCTCTGCACCCGCTGCCAAAATTAAGTTCTCCACAGTCCTCGTGCCGCGCATCTCTCTTTCGACAATGGAAGACGCACTTTAATGTAACGTGTGTCTATCTTTGTTCTCGCGTATCTCGCATTTATCTCCCTCGTCTCTTTGCCTTTGGTGCCCCTATACTAATCGACCAACCATCCTTTACTAATTGACCAACTCTAGTGCGACTACTACCTCTGTGCGCCATCGCCGAAGTTGTCATCGTCGCCATCCTCGTCGTTGTCATCGTCGCTGTCCTCGTCGTTTTCGTCATCATCGTCCTCGTCTTCATCGTCACTGTTCATGGCTGGGTTAGATATCGGCCTGGCGCGTAGGCGGCTGAAGGAGGAGCACTTGATGTGGTACAAGAACCATCCCCATGTATGTACATATGGCACACTGGTCGCATGGTTGTATATATGTAGATCTGCAATGGACTGCTGAACTTAACTATAGTTTTGTTTTTCCGTCTTGTTTGTTTTCAATATTTTCAATTTCTCTAGGTAGGGTTTCTCTACGAAGCTTGAATTGGGAGATTTTTTGAAGTGGTAGTGCATCGTCCTCGATAAAGAAGGGGTAAGTCATGAAGAACAAGCACAATATGAGTTTAACCATCATCCTCCTATTAATGAATTTCCTTTGTATACTGACTGGGAAGGTGGTTACTACCCTCTGACAATCTCCTTCTCAGAGAACTAGCCGTTGGTGCCTCTAAGATGTGTCTTTCCATGTGGTTTCTTCCACCCAAATGTCAATGGCTCAGGAGCACTCTGCATTGAGATTCATGATCAAGAGACTGTAAGATAGACCTATTTTGCTCATATAATTAGTAATTGTTGCCAAAATTATTTGAACTGGTTTCTTATGTTGCTTAAATTGATATTTCATAGGGGTAGTGGACTGGTTTTACAATCAAAACTATACTACTTGAAGTTCACCGTTTGCTGCATCACCCAAATGCGCCCTATGTTGAAAATGATTGCTATAATCTACTTATCAAGGTTAGACACTTTGTGTTAGTGACCAACGTAGTTTATTCATTCCTCCTTCAACATTTGTTAATTTAAAGAATGTCAATATTTTCAGGATCCAGGAGAATAAAGAGACGTGTTCGGGAGCAAGCTGGATGGTACAGTTTAGATTGATTGATGGGAGCTTTAGGAATAAGTTTAGATTCGAAATGAGTTTTGAGGGCACGCAATATATGAATTATGAAATTCATTGAGTTGCAAATAATCTCTGAATTGCAATGTCATTGCGTTTGTTTATCCCTGAATTCCAATTATATCCATTAATTTGCAATATCATTGTGTTTGTTTATCCCTGCAACGGACGCTCACGATAATGTGTGAGTGGCAACGGACGCTCATGATGTTGTGCGAGTGGCAATAGGGCGAAGAGTGCATGAGAGACACACTTTAGAAAGGCGCGTCTCAGTTATCTGAGATCCGGCAAAAGGGAGATGCGCCTTACTCGTACATGTTTATGATTCGTGCCGAAGATCTTTTGTCCCACATCAGAAAGTTGTGCACGTTGCAACGGTCATATAAGGAATTGCGCACAAATGCCAGTGGGACATGCCCGAATGCCAAAAGATGTTGTTCCTGGCTTCAACACACCGTGGCGTATCTTTTGGCATACCGGGTGCCCGTTCGGCGAAAAATAATGCGAGACGCCCCTTACCTGAGCTCGTCTCCGATTCATGCCGAAGATCTTTTGCCCCGCCTTGGAAATCTGAGCGCGTTGCAACAGCCATATAAGGCATTGCGCACAGTTTCCAGTCGACATGTCAGCATGCAAAAGTTGTTGGTTGCAGGAACAACAACTTTCACATGTTGTGTGTCCATTCGGCCACAAAATAATGAGAGGCGCGCCTTACCTGGGCGCTCTCCGATTTATGCCAAAGATCTTTTGTCCCACCTTGAAAAGCTGAGCGCAATGCAATGATCATATAAGACATTGTGCACAGTTGCCAGTGGTACATCCCTGCATGCAAAAGATGTTCCCGGCTTCACCACACCGTGGCTCGTCTTTTGCATGCGGGAAAATGCCCTGATGCAAAAGATGATAATGCAGGACGTGCGTTATATATGTGCGTCTCCGAGTTTTATTTTAAGCTCTCGCGCACTCTGTGGCAAAAATTTTCTCGTGCTCTCTTGACCAAAGGACGCTGAAATGAGAGATGGATGTTATATAGGCACATCTCCGAGTTTTGCTATTGTTATCCATCGTGTGCTCTCTCCCAACATTTGGCAACAAATTTTAGCTCTCGCACGCTCTCTCGACCTAGAAACCTCAGCTCCTGAGCACGCCGCCGCCGTCCAGTCATCGTCAATGTCTCGCTGCAGCCGTCGACCCCGACCCCGCAGTAGACCCCGACCTTTGCGTCATCAGAGAGTACGCCGCCACCTCGACCCTAACCTCTGTATTTGATATGAGAACGCCACCACCTTCACATAAGTGGAAATGTTCTCCCTGTCCTGGGAGCACGCCGACCTGCTGTCATCAGAGAGTTGAGGAACCGCCACCCCGGTGCCTCCGCCAGCTCGTCCAGGAGCACGTCGCCGCTTTGTCCCTTGTCCCCGGAGCATGCCGCCGCCTCGACCCTACCCTCAGAGCGTGCATTCCAGTGATTTTATTAAATTTTAGGATGTCCAATGAAGGCTCATTGTTAATGAAATCATTGATCCAAAGGGAGAATTTTCATTACGGTATACATTCATCTTATTTGTTTATGTCCAGTGCAGAGGTAATGTATTTGTTTTGACTATCAATGTATATAATGAATTTTGATTCGCAAACTCTTGAAACTGCAGGAACTGTGGTTGACACTAGCATTTGCCATCCCAGTGAGTTTGATTTCTACCTCTGCAGCCATGCTGGATCAAGGTACCTATGCGATAATTGGTGTTTGTCTCATGAATTTTTGATATTAGGATATAAATGCATCAGTGGAATGTAAATTGTTTGTTTTTTCAGGGGACAAGCACACCAGCTCACTACCATGTCCTGTACCATAAGAACAATTACTCTGCTGATGCTTTGCAGATTCTCATCAACTGCCTGTGCTACAAGTAAGCTCGGTTCTCCATTCACTAACAGATATTTGCTACCTTATGTGACTAGTTAAGCGAATGTGACTGCAATTTGATAATGTTTTATATGATTTTAGTGATTTTATTGAATTTGAGGATGTCTCAGTCGGAGCATCAGAGGCTATGAAGGCTCATCGTTAATGAAGTCATTGATCGGAAGAATTTTCATTACGGTATACAGGATTAGGTGATGACCGTTATGATGTGTGTAATTAGTTACATTGTAATCAGGATAAACAGTCTTGGTTGTGTAATTAGTATACTTGATAACCACGATTGACACTTTGTTAATATTTGATTGGTCAATATAATTTAATATGTGATCTTTTTGGCTATACATATGTTCATGTATGTATATGTTGCTAACGCTGGTAATACGGCTGCCAAATCCTGGCTAGCTCCAGGATGCAGCCGGCAATCAGGATAATCGGGGTGGGGGACACCTAATAGGAGACCCTGCCTGTAAACAATCCGCGATGAGCTGTAATAGAGAACGTCTCGAATAACCTACATAAAGGAGACAAGCTTCCATAAAGCCTGTCTCATATCAGTAAACAAATCTGCAACGGGCTACAATATGGATCGTCTCAGATCAGTCAACAGATATGCGACGTGCTTTGTTAGGGCTTGTCACGCATGTATGCTGATGGGCGACGTGCGCCACCCGCGTCTCCAATGACTCTGTAAAGACCATCTATTATGACACAAAGAAAGCAGACACACTTCCTTTAAGCATGTCTCACACTTAGGATGATCGACGACGCGCCATAAGCATGTCTCTGATGACAACATAATGCGAGACGCGACGACGGATACACACAGTTTGTTCGTCTCTCTTCTTTGTTAGGGCACGTCTCGGATATGCCTTTCTTACGTAGTGACTCTAAATGGTCCCTTTACTAAAAGAGACCAGTAATTCACCGGATCTTTCAAAGCATCTTTATCTCTAAAAATAGCTCCTTTTGTTAACTCATTCTCATGGTGTTCCAAGGACACAGAGTAGCTTTCCCTAACTTTGAAACTACGAAAGTTTTAATTATTCCACTCTGTAGGCATAGGAATGTTATTCTCATGATCTTAGGAGTCAAATTCTGAAATATTATCATGATCCATATCTTCCATCCTGATCTGTTCAACTATGTGCTCAATGTGCTCTCCTAATATGCTACACTCCTTGCTTCAGTATGTATCATGTTTTCTTCATCTTCCTCATTTCCTCCTTCATTTCACAATCTCTTATAATTTTCTGCTTCGCGATTATGTTCTTCTTCCACTACTTCAATACCCCCTTTGATATGAGGCAAACCAAAAAGATCAAACCCCATTTCGACCCACCAAAATTTGTCCTTCTCCATAAAAGATCTGAAACAGTAACTTCTCTTACATACCTATTAAATTAAACAAAACCTATTACGCATTCTTACATTAACATTTTTTTCTCTTAACAGTTACATATCTAATAATTTATAATAGTTACACTACTATAATAAATGTACTAAAAACATAAAACGTACAAATAATTTAATGTGTCAATAACATTATCTAGACTATACATTAATACTCTAATTAACAATATAAACAATTAAATGCATTATATCTTATAAAAACGTTATATATTACTTATACTATATATGTTACTAACAAAAACTATATTAATATAATACATCTTCTGTTAATAATAAATTTAATTATAATAACGCTATTTACAATACTAACACACTGCAATACTAAATAACTGTATTAATATCATACATTTTCTACTAATACTACAACTGACTACAAAATAAAGATTTACAAAATACTATATCATACTAAACTACATAATATACTATCTTAATACGACAACTAACTAACTAACAAAATACTATATCATACTAAACTACATAATATACTATCTTAATACTATCTTAATACTATCTTAATATACTATCTTAATACGACAACTTTGGAAAAAACAGGGGCAGGTACATATTTTTAGTTAGTTAGTTGTCGTATTAAGATAGTATATTATGTAGTTTAGTATGATATAGTATTTTGTAAATCTTTATTTTGTAGTCAGTTGTAGTATTAGTAGAAAATGTATGATATTAATACAGTTATTTAGTATTGCAGTGTGTTAGTATTGTAAATAGCGTTATTATAATTAAATTTATTATTAACAGAAGATGTATTATATTAATATAGTTTTTGTTAGTAACATATATAATATAAGTAATATATAACGTTTTTATAAGATATAATGCATTTAATTGTTTATATTGTTAATTAGAGTATTAATGTATAGTCTAGATAATGTTATTGACACATTAAATTATTTGTACGTTTTATGTTTTTAGTACATTTATTATAGTAGTGTAACTATTATAAATTATTAGATATGTAACTGTTAAGAGAAAAAAATGTTAATGTAAGAATGCGTAATAGGTTTTGTTTAATTTAATAGGTATGTAAGAGAAGTTACTGTTTCAGATCTTTTATGGAGAAGGACAAATTTTGGTGGGTCGAAATGGGGTTTGATCTTTTTGGTTTGCCTCATATCAAAGGGGGTATTGAAGTAGTGGAAGAAGAACATAATCGCGAAGCAGAAAATTATAAGAGATTGTGAAATGAAGGAGGAAATGAGGAATATGAAGAAAACATGATACATACTGAAGCAAGGAGTGTAGCATATTAGGAGAGCACATTGAGCACATAGTTGAACAGATCAGGATGGAAGATATGGATCATGATAATATTTCAGAATTTGACTCCTAAGATCATGAGAATAACATTCCTATGCCTACAGAGTGGAATAATTAAAACTTTCGTAGTTTCAAAGTTAGGGAAAGCTACTCTGTGTCCTTGGAACACCATGAGAATGAGTTAACAAAAGGAGCTATTTTTAGAGATAAAGATGCTTTGAAAGATCCGGTGAATTACTGGTCTCTTTTAGTAAAGGGACCATTTAGAGTCACTACGTAAGAAAGGCATATCCGAGACGTGCCCTAACAAAGAAGAGAGACGAACAAACTGTGTGTATCCGTCGTCGCGTCTCGCATTATGTTGTCATCAGAGACATGCTTATGGTGCGTCGTCGATCATCCTAAGTGTGAGACATGCTTAAAGGAAGTGTGTCTGCTTTCTTTGTGTCATAATAGATGGTCTTTACAGAGTCATTGGAGACGCGGGTGGCGCACGTCGCCCATCAGCATACATGCGTGACAAGCCCTAACAAAGCACATCGCATATCTGTTGACTGATCTGAGACGATCCATATTGTAGCCCGTTGCAGATTTGTTTACTGATATGAGACAGGCTTTATGGAAGCTTGTCTCCTTTATGTAGGTTATTCGAGACGTTCTCTATTACAGCTCATCGCGGATTGTTTACAGGTAGGGTCTCCTATTAGGTGTCCCCCACCCCGATTATCCTGATTGCCGGCTGCATCCTGGAGCTAGCCAGGATTTGGCAGCCGTATTACCAGCGTCAGCAACATATACATACATGAACATATGTATAGCCAAAAAGATCACATATTAAATTATATTGACCAATCAAATATTAACAAAGTGTCAATCGTGGTTATCAAGTATACTAATTACACAACCAAGACTGTTTATCCTGATTACAATGTAACTAATTACACACATCATAACGGTCATCACCTAATCCTGTATACCGTAATGAAAATTCTTCCGATCAATGACTTCATTAACGATGAGCCTTCATAGCCTCTGATGCTCCGACTGAGACATCCTCAAATTCAATAAAATCACTAAAATCATATAAAACATTATCAAATTGCAGTCACATTCGCTTAACTAGTCACATAAGGTAGCAAATATCTGTTAGTGAATGGAGAACCGAGCTTACTTGTAGCACAGGCAGTTGATGAGAATCTGCAAAGCATCAGCAGAGAAATTGTTCTTATGGTACAGGACATGGTAGTGAGCTGGTGTGCTTGTCCCCTGAAAAAACAAACAATTTACATTCCACTGATGCATTTATAGCCTAATATCAAAAATTCATGAGACAAACACCAATTATCGCCTAGGTACCTTGATCCAGCATGGCTGCAGAGGTAGAAATCAAACTCACTGGGATGGCAAATGCTAGTGTCAACCACAGTTCCTGCAGTTTCAAGAGTTTGTGAATCAAAATTCATTATATACATTGATAGTCAAAACAAATACATTACCTCTGCATTGGACATAAACAAAGAAGATGAATGTATACCGTAATGAAAATTCTCCATTTGGATCAATGACTTCATTAACAATGAGCCTTCATTGGACATCCTAAAATTTAATAAAATCACTGGAATGCACGCTCTGAGGGTAGGGTCGAGGCGGCGGCATGCTCCGGGGACAAGGGACAAAGCGGCGACGTGCTCCTGGACGAGCTGGCGGAGGCACCGGGGTGGCGGTTCCTCAACTCTCTGATGACAGCAGGTCGGCGTGCTCCCAGGACAGGGAGAACATTTCCACTTATGTGAAGGTGGTGGCGTTCTCATATCAAATACAGAGGTTAGGGTCGAGGTGGCGGCGTACTCTCTGATGACGCAAAGGTCGGGGTCTACTGCGGGGTCGGGGTCGACGGCTGCAGCGAGACGTTGACGATGACTGGACGGCGGCGGCGTGCTCAGGAGCTGAGGTTTCTAGGTCGAGAGAGCGTGCGAGAGCTAAAATTTGTTGCCAAATGTTGGGAGAGAGCACGCGATGGATAACAATAGCAAAACTCGGAGATGTGCCTATATAACATCCATCTCTCATTTCAGCGTCCTTTGGTCAAGAGAGCACGAGAAAATTTTTGCCACAGAGCGCGCGAGAGATTAAAATAAAACTCGGAGACGCACATATATAACGCACGTCCTGCATTATCATCTTTTGCATCAGGGCATTTTCCCGCATGCAAAAGACGAGCCACGGTGTGCTGAAGCCGGGAACATCTTTTGCATGCAGGGATGTACCACTGGCAACTGTGCACAATGTCTTATATGATCATTGCATTGCGCTCAGCTTTTCAAGGTGGGACAAAAGATCTTTGGCATAAATCGGAGAGCGCCCAGGTAAGGCGCGCCTCTCATTATTTTGTGGCCGAATGGACACACAGCATGTGAAAGTTGTTGTTCCTGCAACGAACAACTTTTGCATGCTGACATGTCGACTGGAAACTGTGCGCAATGCCTTATATGGCTGTTGCAACGCGCTCAGATTTCCAAGGCGGGGCAAAAGATCTTCGGCATGAATCGGAGACGAGCTCAGGTAAGGGGCGTCTCGCATTATTTTTCGCCGAACGGGCACCCGGTATGCCAAAAGATACGCCACGGTGTGTTGAACCAGGAACAACATCTTTTGGCATTCGGGCATGTCCCACTGGCATTTGTGCGCAATTCCTTATATGACCGTTGCAACGTGCACAACTTTCTGATGTGGGACAAAAGATCTTCGGCACGAATCATAAACATGTACGAGTAAGGCGCATCTCCCTTTTGCCGGATCTCAGATAACTGAGACGCGCCTTTCTAAAGTGTGTCTCTCATGCACTCTTCGCCCTATTGCCACTCGCACAACATCATGAGCGTCCGTTGCCACTCACACATTATCGTGAGCGTCCGTTGCAGGGATAAACAAACGCAATGATATTGCAAATTAATGGATATAATTGGAATTCTGGGATAAACAAACGCAATGACATTGCAATTCAGAGATTATTTGCAACTCGATGAATTTCATAATTCATACATTGTGTGCCCTCAAAACTCATTTCGAATCTAAACTTATTCCTAAAGCTCCCATCAATCAATCTAAATTGTACCATCTAGCTTGCTCCCGAACACGTCTCTTTATTCTCCTGGATCCTGAAAATATTGACATTCTTTAAATTAACAAATGTTGAAGGAGGAATGAATAAACTACGTTGGTCACTAACACAAAGTGTCTAACCTTGATAAGTAGATTATAGCAATCATTTTCAACATAGGGCGCATTTGGGTGATGCAGCAAACGGTGAACTTCAAGTAGTATAGTTTTGATTGTAAAACTAGTCCACTACCCCTATGAAATATCAATTTAAGCAACATAAGAAACCAGTTCAAACAATTTTGGCAACAATTACTAATTATATGAGCAAAATAGGTCTATCTTACAGTCTCTTGATCATGAATCTCAATGCAGAGTGCTCCTGAGCCATTGACATTTGGGTGGAAGAAACCACATGGAAAGACGCATCTTAGAGGCACCAACGGCTAGTCCTCTGAGAAGGAGATTGTCAGAGGGTAGTAACCACCTTCCCAGTCAGTATACAAAGGAAATTCATTAATAGGAGGATGATGGTTAAACTCATATTGTGCTTGTTCTTCATGACTTACCCCTTCTTTATCGAGGACGATGCACTACCACTTCAAAAAATCTCCCGATTCAAGCTTCGTAGAGAAACCCTACCTAGAGAAATTGAAAATATTGAAAACAAACAAGACGGAAAAACAAAACTATAGTTAAGTTCAGCAGTCCATTGCAGATCTACATATATACAACCATGCGACCAGTGTGCCATATGTACATACATGGGGATGGTTCTTGTACCACATCAAGTGCTCCTCCTTCAGCCGCCTACGCGCCAGGCCGATATCTAACCCAGCCATGAACAGTGACGATGAAGACGAGGACGATGATGACGAAAACGACGAGGACAGCGACGATGACAACGACGAGGATGGCGACGATGACAACTTCGGCGATGGCGCACAGAGGTAGTAGTCGCACTAGAGTTGGTCAATTAGTAAAGGATGGTTGGTCGATTAGTATAGGGGCACCAAAGGCAAGGAGACGAGGGAGATAAATGCGAGATACGCGAGAACAAAGATAGACACACGTTACATTAAAGTGCGTCTTCCATTGTCGAAAGAGAGATGCGCGGCACGAGGACTGTGGAGAACTTAATTTTGGCAGCGGGTGCAGAGATGCGTGCGACATCCGGCGTGTGCGACCTTTCGTTTCTGCGTGGCCTCATCAATGCATCCCAGCGCTCCATCAATGCGCGGGAAACCAACCGCTCCACCGTCGACTCTGCGCATACCTTATTTAAGACGCACCATCACCAGTGTGTTCTCCACAAGCGCGTCGCTCACTTTGAATACATTTCTTCTTTTCTTCGTCTTCTCCATGCCGACGACCCACCACCACCATGGTCGATCTTCTGCCGCCAAGCCCTGCGAGGGAGCCACCGTGCAAGAAACTATGTTGCAGCTCCTCTGAGAGGTTCAACACTGAGCAGCGCCTCCTTATGGCGCAACAGGTGTACAACAATAGGACTCGCATAATGTGTTTCTTGGCTTTGGGTACCCTTCCACAATTTATTGGAATGGGTACCATCGACCACTACCTATTCGCCCCTCACGGGGGTGGTCGATCGTCTCGACATTCTGTTCGAGACGATGGCCTAGTTGCTTGGCCCCGAGGGCCGCAGAAACCTGGTGGAGGCGACGGAGAGTGACCTTGTTCTCGGGGTTGCACTGCTGGTGCAACCGGCGCAGCCGACCCAGGCTCCTATTGCACTGGCACCGAAGTCGCCACCGGAGGAGTAGGATTTAGTTTTTCTTTTTTGTCTGTGGTTTCTTGTGTTTTGTGATATTGTGTTAATGAATGAAATCTATCTTTGTTCATCTATGTGATTGAATATTATCTTGTGTGTTCAACAACTATGTGAATGAATGAATGTGTGGTGTGTTCATCGTGTTCCTCGAGAATCATAAGGAAGGATTTGATTATTTTTTGGACAAGTGAATGATTTAGTTATCAAGTGAATGTGCTCTAAGTTTAGTGATGTGTGATATCAACAGTGAACCGAAGCAAAATGGAGAAAATCACGAAGCTAAAGGTGACGTGTGGAATTGGAGATGCGCTATTTCTAAAAGTGCGTCTCCATTTTGCTTCTCCACACAGACATTATATAGGGCGCCATCAGTCTCTTCTCTTCATTCATCTTCTCCACGCAAACAACCCACCATGGCCCACGTTCCGCCGTCGAGCCTGCCGAGAGAGCCACCCTGCAAGAAACAGTCTTGGCACTCCCCCGAGAGGCTCAGCAAAGAGTTGCTCGAGATGTTGTTCAACAGGTTGTTCGACCGGTTCTAGAGGCTGCTCGAGATGATGGATGAGGTGCTTGGCATCGAGGGCCACAGTATCTTGGTGGTGGCGATGGCGAGGAACCTCAGTTGTGTGGTTGCACCGCTAGATCCGGACCAGCTGGAGCTATCGACGGAGCAGCCGGAGCAACCGGCAAAGCAGCCAGAGCAGCCGGAGGAGGAGGAGGGGGGGAGGAGTAGGATTTAGGTTTCCTTTTGTTATTTTTTAGTTTATGTTGTTTTTATTTTCTTGTGTCTTGTACATTTTTATTGTGTTTTGTAATATATTTATTAATGAATATTATATGTGTTCATCTGTGTGATGAATATTTTGTGTATTCATCTATGTTATAAGTGTTCAACTGTGAATGAATGAATGGATTAAACATTCGGCAATGAGAGTCTGTAAGTGAAGACAAAGGAGGTGCGCTTTGTGTATAGTACGTCTCATTTCTTGCGCATATTAGATACACACTTTGTTTGATGCGGGTCCCTTATTTGTCAGAGAGGATGGCGTGTCTCGGATACCTACTTAACTGAGACGGGCTTTATTATAATGTGTCTCCTTGTACGTTCAGCCGAGCTATGTCAAATCCTCGCTGAAGCGGGCTCATCTCACTTGACCTTATCAGAGACGTTCGCCTTTGAGTGCGTCACCCATCTTTGTCTCCTATTTGGGTTTCTTACGTAGTGAGTGTACAAGTCTAGTAAGAAGTATTGTGATGTCAAATGTGTGTTGACAAGTTGTCCATTTTGAATTCATGGTTTTGAGAAGAATTGGACGAAACTATAGATATGTTCTACAATCACAGACCACACATGTGAGTTGCAAGAATTATAGAACTGCAATACATCTCTTACATCACAATTTATTGAAAATCACATGTATGCCCCCATTGTGGATAATATTCAGTTCAAGCTGAGATCAATAATCAACACCATAGAGCAGGAGTTTAAATACACCATAAGTTACTCTAAAGATTGGAAGGTGATGCAGAAGGTGATAGAGCAGTGATTTGGATCAAGTGAGACCAAGTTGTGTTGAATACATTGGCAAATGACGTGTTTTGAGTATACTCCATACACTCTGTCTGGACTACCCAAACTGATTGAAGTGTACTGCCAGGAGACAGTGTGGACTGTCCAAACTGATTGCATGTGAAGCACAAGTGAGATACACGTGAGTCAACAGATCCGACTATCCGATCTGTTCGATATGAACTACACAACACATATCAGACTGTCGGATCTGGCTATTTTTGCATTGACTATTAAGAGATAATTTAAAATTGCAAATCTTGTCAGCGACTTATGGGATAGTTGCTTAGTGTTAATATAATAAGTTTTTTGGTGGTTATTGTTATTTTGCTAAGTTTGTAAGACCTATATGTGCTGAATACATTGGCTTGTAGTGAATACACTTGGCTTTGATGATAAAAGTTTTGAATATCACCAAAACACCTTTTTATCAAGGTCCGACTCTAGCTCTGAGCTACAGCAAGGTCCGACGGTAGGTCCGACTTGTTTTGGGTAGCTCCGGTTACGTTCGATGCTAGGTCCGACTTAGCTTTGGTCAGCTCCGATGAGTTTTGTCTTTAGCTCCAACATATCTTTGATAGCTCCGACGTGTTTTTGCTAAGCTCTGAGTTGATTTTTCTAGCTCCGTTTTTTGGGTTGACTAGTTTGGACTAGTTTTGGTAAGCTCCTGCGCTAGGTCCTGCTAGTTTTGGTAAGCTCCGGCGCTAGGTCCTGCTAGTTTTGGTAAGCTCCGCCGCTAGGTCCTGCTAGTTTTGTAAGCTCCGGCGGGAGCTTGGTTATACTAGTTCTGGTAAGCTCCGGCGCTAGGTTCTACTAGCTTTTGTTAGCTCCAGCTCAAGGTCCGGGTTGCTCTGGCAAGGTCCGGAACTTGACCACAATGCTTCTGTTTTTCATTTGCAATGTTTCGTACTTGCTTTACATTGTTGGAAAGTTTGCTTAGTATTGTTTTACTAAGTTTTTGGTGCGTTTTGGATGATATGGCTGATATCGTTTTGCTATACTTCGCAACATGCTTATGTGAGGCTCTCACGTAAGGTGTAGTGTTCGGAACTAACTTGAGTCAAGTCAAGGACTTGGGCTCGTATGGATTGGTTGTTTATTCATGTGCAGGTGTTGCTTGAGTTCAAGACATGGCTGGTGACGGGATCCATTGGACTAGTCTCAGGGAGGAGATGAGGTTCCAACAACCAAATTTAGGAGGAATTGTGGTTGAGCTGATCAGGAGGTTGTGCAGCATGATTGAATCAAGAACAATGCATGTGAAGGTATCGTGGATGTCATTGGAAGATGTTTGCACGTGTGCAAGGAATGCATGGACGTGTCTACATGGTTACGAGACGTGATAAAGAGATGTGGACGTAAAGAGTTGGTCGGAAAGGTCCAACCGACTAGGTTATGGACTCCGGCTAAGGCTGAGTCGGGTTTGACTCAAATATGGAAAGATTTGAGTTGGTTATGATAGGATTTCGTGTGGGTCACGAATTTGAGTTGTTTAGGAATGTGGGATACGTTCCTAAAGTGTTTGGAAGTCTTAAGATTGCTTCTATCTGCGTATAGAAGAATCCTAAGCAGTTATGGAAAGTTATGATTCGTGAACAGAGTAGGATTAGGTTCCTGATTTGAGTTGAGTTGGCTTTCGAGCTGGTTATATAAGCAAGGGAGCCCAGAGCTTGTGGTGCACGACTTTGGGGCTGTTCCTCTTGTGTTCTATTGAATAAAATTCATAGTTTGAAGGAACTTTTTGCCTTGTTCGTCTGACTTGTTCCAGACAAGTTTTACTCGTCGAGTTTCTGGACAGCACTACCTTTTGTCAGTGGTTTTATCATAACTCGAGTTTTACAGATCCAATTGACATGATTCTTTTTGGGTTGTCTTCACAACTTGATTACCAATCATACGTAAAAATTTCACGGTCATTGGATTTGTGGTTTCTGATCTACACGAGCTTCTTTGCAGCATTCCGGAACTGTTTTTTTCTCGGGTAGGGCAGATTGACCATTGTTTGATCTTTCGATCATAACTTGAGTTTTTCTCGACGGATTAGAGTGATTCTTTTTGTGTTGTCTTCGTGACTTGATTCTCTCTGATATCTATCACTTTTTTCACGGTGAAACACGTTTAGATTAGTCTCACACACGATTTCTTTAACAGATCATTTTTCTGCCAAAAGGGTTTGGGGTTTAATTGTTTCCGCTGCATAAGATTTTTAAATCTACCATTCACCCCCCCCCCCTCTGGTAGCTTTTCACGTGCTCTTCGATCCTACAATTGGTATCAAAGCCACGGTTCTTTGATATTTGCACGTGTTTTTGACTAATCATCATGGAGAAGTACTCCGCCAAATCTTGTGTGTTTGCTGGTATTGATTTCCAGGTTTGGAAGGCACGCATGGAGGCTTTCATCCAGGCACAAGGCTTTGCAATATGGGAGAAGGTATACAAGCCTTACGAAGTGCCATCAAACGATCAAGTTACAGCTACAAATCTGAGAGATGTCGACAACAACAACAAGGCTCGGAACTTGATCATACAAGGATTAACACAAAGCAACTTTGACCGTGTTACACACCTCCAATCTGCATACGATGTCTGGAAAGCACTTTGTGACTACCACGAAGGATCCAACACGATCAAAGAGGTAAGGCAAGACATGTTCAAGAAAGAATACATGCGCTTTGAGATGCAACCCGGTGAGTCTATTGATCCTTTTTGCTCGCTTTAATAAGATTCTCAGCAACTTGCATAGTGTCAATGTTAATTTTTCAGATGCTGAAAATGCTAGGCAATTGCTAAGTGCATTAGATATGTCAATTTGGGAGATGAAAGTCACATCTATTCGTGAATCTACTGTCATGAGTTCTCTTACATTAGATGTACTCTATTCTAAACTAAAAACTCATGAAATTGACATCCTAGCACGTAAGAACCCAAATAAGTCTATTGCATTTGTTTCACAATGTGATATGTCTAGCTCCGGCCAATCATCATCTCGCAATACTCTTGCTTTGTTGTCCTCACTAACCCTGGAGCAGATCGAAGAATTTCCAGAAGAGGAGTTGGCACTCATCTCTACTAGATTCTCAAAAGCATTGCAAAATGTGAAAACTAGAAGGAGGGGAAGCTCCGGACCTCAACGCTATTTTGAATGTGGTAAAATAGGACACTTTCGTACAGAATGCCCTAACCTTTCAGGTCCGACCACCCAGGAAGAAAAACAAAGCAAGGTTCGGACCTCCTCTAGAAATTCTAATAAGAAGAAGAAAGGTATCATAGGATGCAAGATGATCAACAGTTTCATCACCGCGCTTCAAGAGTTCAGGTCAAGTGACGTGGACATTGGAAGTGATGAAGATGAAGATGATTTGGCAAACTTGTGCTTCATGGCGGGCAAGTCAAGATCAAGTATGGAGGAGGTTGAACACAACAGCGACAATGAAGAGGTATGTCCTACTTGCGAAGAAATGTGTGATGCTATTTCTCGTGCCACTGTGATAGTTAAGAAAAAGGAAAAAAATCTTAGGGACAATGCTGTTAAAATTGAGTCCCTAGAATCTGAAATTAATCGTTTAAAATCCTTGATTCCTAGTGATGATTCTTGTTCCTCATGTGATTTAATATATGAACAATTGTCCTCATTAAGAAGTGCACACACCTCCACACTTGATAAACTTGAGTTAGAAATAGAAAAGAACAGAGAGCTTGCTGCACTTAATGATAAAAACTTGAAAGATGCTAGCTGTTCTACAATTGATTTGCATTGTTCTACTTGTGATGATCTTGATAAGAAACTACAAGATGCTATGAATGAAAATTCTATATTGAACAATGTTTTACGTTCTCATGAAGTTAAATTTTGTTCAAATTGCAAATTAAAAGAAAAAACTTCATGTGAAAATTGCCTTGATCTGTCCAATAAACTTGATAACATGCATAGGACATTAGATCGGTTTTGTAATGGGAATAGGAACCTAAACTTGCTGCTGAATTCTTCCAAGTATTGCAATGATAAAACAGGTTTTGGTTTTGATTCTCATGCTCATGCTAAGGCACATCCACCTAAAATTGTAAAGTCATTAGGAAGTGGTTTGATTCAAACAATTCCTAAACAAAAAGAAGTAGTTTTCAAATCTGCAGGAGTGTTGTCTCTTTCGGTTTCAAATAAAAATGTTGCTTGCTCATCTAGACATGAACACAAAGTCAAATTTCATTGTACCTACCGTGGTAGAGATGGTCATGTCATAGATTTTTGTTATAGACTAGCTAAACAACAGAAAAAGGAAAGAATGATTGCTAGATCTCATAACTTTCATGCAAAATTTGCTACACATGCTAAACCGAATGATAGGAACATGCAACCTGCTGTAATGAGTCGAAAACATACAAAGTTTGCTCCCAAACCTACTGTTTTTCGTGCTACACATGCAACACCTCGTAAGTCAGTAGTTAGGTACAAAAATTCTTAAGCTTTGGCTCATAAACCTACTGTTTTATCTCAGCTTTCACGTGTTATCCATGTTGGACGTTGTGTGACTCAGTACTGAATTCCTATATGCCATTTTACTGACCCCAGTATTGAGTCATCGATGTATTGTGCTTTTATGTAGGTTACACGCTTGAGGAAGGAGAACTTTTGTATTGTGGATTCTGGTTGCTCACGCCACATGACCGGTAATAAAGAATGGTTCTCCTCCTTCTCTTTTTTGTCACGTGTAGAGAATGTTATTTTTGCTGATAATTCTTCAACTCCTATAATTGCTAAGGGTTCGGTTAGAGTAAATGGTCACTACACTTTGAAGGATGTGCCACTTCTTAAGAATTTGAAATACAACTTGCTTTCTGTTTCACAACTACTAGTTGAAAATCTAGAAATTATTTTTACTAAAAATTGCTGCAATGTTGTAAATTCAAACAGTGAGCTTATTTTTAACATGTCATGATTTGGAAGAGTTTTTAAAACTGATTTTGATATGTCCTCCTCTAAGCATAGGTGTGTAGTTGCTAATGATTCCAAAGATTTATACTTTTAGCATCGCAGACTTGGTCACGTAGGCTTTGATCATCTCACACGTGTTAGTGCTCTTGATCGCATACGTGGGCTGCCTAAGCTTAAAGGGAACAAATCAATTGTGTGCTCTTCTTGTAGACATGCTAAGATGGTTGCAGGTTCACATACTCCTCTCACAATGATCATGGCAACTGAACCGGGTCAACTTTTGCACCTTGACACCGTAGGACCTTCACGTGTTCAATCCTTCGGAGGTAAATGGTATGTTCTTGTGATTGTTGATGAATATTCTAGATACTCTTGGCTTTACTTTATGGCATCTAAGAATGAAGCTTTTAGTCACTTTAGAACTTTATTTCTTAGATTATCAATTGATCACCCAGGATCTTTAAAAGCAATTAGAAGTGATAACAAAACTGAATTTAAAAAATCAATCTTTTGATCATTTTTGTGCTGAAAATGGAATAGATCATCAATTTTCTTCACCATATGTACCTCAAAAAAATGGTGTTGTAGAAAGAAAGAACATAACCTTAGTTGAGATGGCTATTACTATGTTTGATGAATATCAAACTCCTAGGAAATTTTGGGCTGATGCGATTGCAACTGCTTGTTATGTCTCAAATCGTGTTTTCTTGCGCGCTAAGCTAGATAAAACACCATATGAGCTCTAGTTTGGACATAGGCCTAGTGTTACACACTTTTGGGTCATTGGTTGCAAATGCTTTGTTAAGAAACATGGTAATCTTGATAAATGTTAACCTAGATCTGTTGATGGCATGTTTCTTGGTTATCCATCTCATACTAGAGGCTATCGTGTGCTTTTACTTGACACTAACAAAATTGTGGAGACTTATGAGGTGTCTTTTGATGAAGCTAGCCCAGGTACTAGCTCAAACATTGCAGGTCCAGATCCATATCCGCAGGGTGAGAGCATTTTTGTTGAAGATGAGGAAGAGGTGGAGCTGCTGCCCGAAAATTCAGCAGCTAATGACATTGTTCTAGCTCCTGATTTTGATTCACAGCCAGCACCGACGACCACCATTGCTGGTCCAGATCCTCCTCAAGTCACAAGCTCATCGATTTGTGATGAACATGAAGAAGAAGAAGCTTGTGAAGTGTCCACTCCCCTCCGGGTTCTCAAAAGTCATCCTCCACAACAAATTATTGAAAGCTTGCACTAACGAGTCACACGGTCCAGGTTTTGCGATCCAAACTCTCATGCTCATTCTGCTTTTGTTGCTTCTTTTGAACCCAAAGATATATCACACGCAGTCACTAATGAATCTTGGATTATTGCCATGCAAGAAGAGTTAGAAAATTTTAAAAGAAATAATGTTTGGAAACTTGTACCTCCACCTCAAGGTCACACTTTAATTGGAACTAAATGGGTGTTTAAAAATAAACAAAGTGAGGATGGGGTTGTGGTTAGGAATAAGGCTAGGTTGGTTGCTCAAGGTTTCGCTCAAGTTGAAGGTCTAGATTTTGATGAAACTTTTGCTCATGTTGCTAGATTAGAAGCCATAAGAATTTTGTTAGCTTTTGCTGCATCTAAATGTTTTGAGCTATATCAAATGGATGTTAAAAGTGCTTTTCTTAATGGCTACATAGATGAGGAGGTTTATGTCAAACAACCACCGGGTTTTGAAAATTCAGATTTTCCTAATCATGTTTACAAACTGTCCAAAGCCTTGTACAGTCTCAAACAAGCCCCTAGAGCATGGTATGATAGGTTAAAAACATTCTTAATTGAAAATGGGTTTACCATGGGCAAGGTTGATAAAACTCTTTTTGTGCTTAAGCATGGCAATGACTCATTATTCGTTCAAGTGTATGTGGATGATGTTATCTTTGGTTGTGCTTCTCATGATCTTGTGTCCAAGTTTTCAGCTATGATGAGTTCAGAATTTGAGATGAGTATGATGGGAGAACTCATGTACTTTTTGGGGCTGCAAATCAAGCAAACCAAGGAGGGTACCTTTGTGCATCAAACGAAGTATACAAAAGACCTTCTAAGGCGCTTCAACATGGACAAAAGCAAGCCTCTTTGGACTCCAATGGGAACAACAACAACACTTGAACTTGATGAAGATGGTGAACCCGTGGATCAAAAAGAATATAGAAGCATGATTGGATCACTTTTGTACCTCACGGCATCAATACCGGACATACAATTCAGCGTATGTCTTTGTGCACGGTTTCAAGCTTCCCCACGTGCTTCACATCGTCAAGCCATCAAAAGGATTCTCAAGTACTTGCATGGAACTCAAGAATTTGGCATTTTTCTTCCTTCTTCCTCAACCATTACTTTAAAAGCTTTTTCGGATGCTGATTTTGGGGGTTGTAGGATTGATAAGGAAAGTACTTTTGGTGCTTGTCATTTTCTTGGTAATTCACTTGTTGCTTGGTCCTCTAGAAAACAAAACTCCGTTGCACAATCCACAGCTGAATCTGAATATGTAGTTGCTGCTAGTGCTTGTTCACAAATTCTTTGGATTGTTCAAACACTTAAGGACTATGGGTGTGATCTACAAAGTTTTCCACTGTTTTGTGATAACACTAGTGCCATCTGCATTGCTAAAAACCCCGTGCAACATTCTAGAACTAAGAACATTGACATTAGGTATCACTTACTCCGTGATAATGTTGAAAAAGGGAACATTGTACTTCACCATGTAGATATCGAACAACAATTGGCTGACATTTTTACAAAACCTTTGGATTTCACTCATTTTTGTTATATTCGCGCTGAAATAGAGGTTATGCATCCTCATGGCTTAAATTGAGGGGGAGTTTTGAAAATTTAGAAGTCTATGTGTGAATCTGAACTAAAATAATATGAGCATAGTATTTCATACATATATGACTTTGTGATTCCTTTTACATGCTAAAAGTTCTTACTACATTACTCATGTTATACATTTTGTAGTTTTTTCCATGACTAGTAATTAGAATAATTAGTTACACTAAATCTGGTCATGATCGAACTTTCTTGTTGTTTTGAACTTGTTGCATGCTCACAAGTGCTTTTAATCATAAATAATTAATCAAGTAATCAACTCACATGTTGAGTTTTTATGAACAAATATAAGTTGAGAAAAGATCAAGAGAATATGCATGCATCACACTTCTTCTTTTAAGATTGCTTATCATTGCACTTAGATATGAACTTGGAAGAAGTTGTGTATGGCTAAAACCATGTCCTTAAGCTTCTGATTGTCAAATGACATAGGCTAAGCTTGGTTGGTTAGAATAAGGCAGATGCGCATATAATCTCTTGCAAATATCATAAGATCAAAATTTGTGCTTTGAAAAATAATAAAATACAGCAACAAGTGTCATGCTTTCAGGTTTCGAAATAGTTAAGTTCGAGATCATGACTTGCTAAATTGGAAATTATATTTGATCCCTAGCATGGATTACACTACTTTATGTATTTCATTGATGTGATAGTGTAAGTTACTTGATAGTATGACTTGGATGAGCTTTGTTTTATATGTATATGTTATAATATGCTCATAACAATTAAAATTTCTCTCGTGTACCTTGCTGAATACATTGTCAAAGGGGGAGAGACAATATGTAATTTTTTTGAAAAAGATAAGTATGCAAGGGGGAGAAATTGATTACACATCACATATTCACAGTTGTTTTGGCACAATTCTTCTCAGGGGGAGAATTTGTTTTTCTTCTAATTTGATTTATGTTTTACAAAGAGGGAGAAATTGTTTTCAAAACTTTTAATGTGAATAAGCCAATGTTCAGATTTTAAGTGGTGTTGCCAATGCATTCATCAAGAGGGAGATTGTGAGACCTATGTGTGCTGAATACATTGGCTTGTAGTGAATACATTGGCTTTGATGATAAAAGTTCTGAAATTTTGCTAAAACACCTTTTTAGCAAAGTCCGACTCTAGCTCTGAGCTTCTGCAAGGTCTGACAATAGGTATGACTTGCTTTGTCAAGCTTCGACATGTTTTTGGGTAGCTCTGGTGAGTTTTGTCTTTAGCTCCGGCATTGTCTTTGATAGCTCCATCATGTCTTTGTTAAGCTCCGATATGTTTTGTTAGGCCTGACTTATGTTGGTTATCTCCGACATGTTTTTCTAGCTCCGGCGCTAGGTTCGACTAGCTTTGGTTAGCTCCAGCGCTAGGTTGTACTAGCTTTGGTAAGCTCCTGTGCTAGGTTGTACTAGCTTTGGTAAGCTCCAACTCAAGCTCCGGTTAGTTTTGGCAAGATTCGGAGCTTGATCGCAATGTTCCTATTTTTATTGTGAATTGTTTCGAACTTGCTTTATATTGTTGGAAAGATTGCTTAGTATTCATTTGCTATGTTTTTGGTGTGTTTTGGTTGATATGGATGATACCATTTTATAGTGGTTTTGCAACATGCTTATGTGAGGTGCTCACGTAAGGTGTTGTGTTCGGAACTAACTTGAGTCAAGTCACAGACTTGGGCTCGTACGAACTGGTTGTTTTTTCATGTGCAGGTGTTGCTTGTGTTCAAGACATGGTTGGTGATGGGATTCATTGAACTAGTCTTAGGGAGGAGATGAGGTTCAAAAACCAAGTTCGGGGGGAATTGTGGTTGAGTTGACCGGCAGGTTGCGCAGCATGTTTGAATCAAGAACAATGCATATGAAGGTATCGTGGACGTTGTTGGAAGATGTTTGCACATGTGCAAGGAGTACAAGGATGTGGCTACATGGTTCCGAGGCGTGATGAAGAGATGTGGACGTAAAAATTGGTCGTAAAGGTCCAACCGACTATGTTATGGACTCAGGCTGCGGCTGAGTCGGGTTTCACTCAAATATGGAAAGATTTGAGTTGGTTATGATAGGATTTCATGTGGGTCACGAATTTGAGGTTTTTGGATACATTCCTAAGGTGTTTGGAAGTCTTAAGATTGCTTCTATCTGCGTATAGAAGCATCCTAAGCTGTTATGGAAAATTTCGATTCGTGATTTGAGTAGGATTAGAGTCCTAGTTGAGTTTGGGTTGGCCTAAGGGATGGTTATATAAGCAAGGGAGGCCAGAGATCGTGGGGGTGACTTTGGAGCTGTTCTTCTTGTTTTCTATTTAATAAAACTCGTAATTGAAAGGAACTTTTGTGCCTTGTTCGTCCGACTTGTTCTAGACAAGTTTTTCTCGTCGAGTTTCTGCACAACACTATCTTTCTTCGGTAGTTTTATCATAACTCAAGTTTTACAGATCCAATTGACGTGATTATTTTTGGGTTGCCTTCAAAACTTGATTTTATATCATATGTCAACATTTCACGGTCATTGGATTTGTGGTTTCTGATCTACACAAGTTTCTTTGCAGCGTTCCAAAACTGTTTTTCTCGGGTAGGACAGATTGACCTTTGTTCGATCTTTCAATCGTAACTTGAGTTTCTCTAGACGGATTTGAGTGATTTTTGTTGTGTCGTCTTCGTGACTTAATTCTATCTGATATCTATCACTTTTGTCACAGTGAAACACATTTAGATTAGTCTCACACACGATTTCTTTAACAGATCGTTTTTCTACCGGAGGGGCAGGGATTTAATTGTTTCCGCTGCGTAAGATTGTTAAATCTACCATTCACCCCCCCTATGGTAGATTTTCACGTGCTCTTCGATCCTACACCCACACATTCTTAAAAAAACTCAACTTCGTGCCTCACGTGAAATACAACCAAAACAAACTCAAAACTTTCCATAAACGCACCATAACCGCCTCAGATTCAGCCTAAGCGTGTAATTCGGTCGGTTGAACCTTTCCGACCATATCTTCTCATCCATAACTCTTCACCGTGCATTGGAACAATTTTTTCACGTCCATGCACCACTTGAACACGTAGAAAACACTTCCCAGAACATCCATGATACCTTCATATGGATTGTTCCTGACCCAAACATGTTGTGTGACCTCCCGGATCGACAGAACCACAATTCCTCCTTAACTTGATTGTTCAACCTCATCTTCTCCCTAATATTGGTTCAAGGATCACCATCACTAGCCATGTCTTTACCTCAAGCAACACCTACACGTGAGCAAATTGTGAGGACCTCTATCCTGATATTCCAGGAATCACATTGTGTGGTGCCACACGATGTGACACCGAATAGCACAACATAGAAAAGAACTTAAAATACATAACATAAAAGCTCATATTACATAAAGCTCTGTTTTTTACATTAAAAGTAGTTACATCAATGGAAGACTTCATAATACTCTCTCAAACCTATACTATAGCAGTAGCGTACGTATCTAGCCCGCGGATGTTCCACTCTAGCAACACAAAAGCAAGTAGCAGCATCTAGAGCCTCCATTCGGCTACATACCCTGAAGAGGGTGAAGCCTCACTGGAAATCTATCATAGCTAATTAATTGCAAAACATGTATTAATGCAACCTTGGTTACAAGGCTCAGCAAGACTTAATCGTCTCATCTAAGAACATGAAATTATATATGCTGCAAATGCTATGACTGAAATTTAAAGTGCAACAGGTAAATGTTCACTATTAGTTTATACTTGTTTCAGTTTTAGAGCTACATATGCACTCCCTAGACATGGCAACATAATGAAATTTGAAAGTGCATCTAGGCATTCCCTTGTGGATTTTGGACGATTGATGACAAACAAATGAGATCCTAATGGAATTTGTTGAGATGAAAGCAGGTATATGAAGAATAGAACTAATGATACACAAAAAATGAAAAATGAGGAATGAGAAAAGAAAAGCCCAAGTGATCGATGGAATCGCAAAGTAGATATCAATGTATAGGATGTGTGTGAGAGATACATCCCAAGAGCTCATAACTTTGCGTAAAGGGTAAGGGCTAAAATCAACAATTAAGCAATTCACTAAAGCACCAGACATGTCTGTTCACCAGGTTACTAGTCTGATACACTTTCAGTTCTCACATGGACAAGTTCGGAACAGAACTGGACTAGTCCGATCAACTCACTTTTTCCATCCAGACAAGTTCGGACATGTGTCGGACAAGTCCGTTCAACTTTCTGATGTTTTGTCAACTCAACACATATCACCTTGCACCGGACAAGTCTATCGAGTTGTGGACTAGTCCGATTGAATCTCTGGACCCATCACAGACTAGTCCGGTTAACTTTTTGTTTCAATACGTACAAGTTCGGATTACCTCACACAAATTAGGGTTTCAGGTGTGCTGCAAAATTCACGCAAGTTTTACACGGCACACTGGACTAGTCCGATCCCTAGAGTAGACTAGTCCGGCCGTCGGGATCTCTAATGGTAACTTTTTTAGAAAATCTATAAATAGGTGATCCACTACCCCACAACTAACAACTAAGAACCCTAGCGCCATCATACATCCCAAGAGCACAAAAACACTTCTCCCCACACATCTAAAGCCCTAAAAAGATAAATCTTGTGGGAATCAATATTTGGGAAAGGGAGATCGTCTTCTACGCATTGTTGAGCTCTTGGGATTTGAATATCTTATACACTCTAGCATCTATTGTACATCTTTTCAGTCTATTTGATTCATTTCCTGGCTGTAATTTTGTGGGAGCCCTCAGCGTATAAGGTTGCCCCATTGACTTGGTGATTACCCTTGATAGTGGAACTCAAGTCGGCATCTGTGGTGACTTGAAGAGGTAAAGGGTTGATTGAGACCCGACACTGTGTGGGCCCCTCAATGAGGAGTAGATCTCTTTGGTGAGATTTAACCTCGATAAAAATCCTTGTCTCGTGTGTTCTATTTCTTTATTTCTGCAACCATCATCATCTAGTGCATAGGGTTATTCAAACTAGCAACTTGTATCAATTTTGTATTCCACGTGCGAATCACTCATCCTAATCACTTACTCAAGTTGGTAGGATAGTTTACTATATTTTGCTGCTAAAATTACATTAACTGTTAATCTTTTATAGGCATAACTAGTACACCGGACTAGTCTGTATCCTACACCGGACTAGTCTGACCCTCCTGTATTTGACATTTCTGATAGGTGTTGTAGGAAAAAGTTTCAACGCCTATCCACCCCCCCCCCTCTAGGCCACATTCAAGATCCATGATCGAACAAGAAACTTCATCAAGAATGTTACTTGCCCAAGGTTGAACAGGCATAATAGCAAGTTTAATGTTTAGAAAATGTAATTTCGTTTGTGCTATTTCTAATTCGTAAAAGTTGCAATATCAGTATTAATCAACATGTGAAAGTTATTACTACGTCACAACTAGGTGAACAAGTGGTACTCAGTCTATAACTGTGAGGACAGTGATTCGAATCAATAAACACCTGGGTGACATGACACACACCTGTATAGAAGGGGCGTACAGCACCCTCTCGTTTGTCATATGTTGCATACTTTCACAAGACACCTCAATACAGAATCGGGTTAACCACCCCTGACAGTAGACTCCCAACACGGATCACACGAGTGTGTCATAGTCCCTGTAGCTGAGTATCCTTTACTGCTCTATCAGCTTGCGTTCTAAGGTGCTTGAAAAAGTCTCAACATCAAGGTTAACAAGTTATATCGGTTTACTGAGACCCATATAGCCAGCATGCATCTGTTACCGCTCAAACTTGCCCATCAGGGCCGCATACGGTAAGGTCCTTAATAGACGCAAGCACGACTATGCACATAGATCTTCGGTCTGCGCTTTCTACCCTCCTGCCCGGTCTCCAATTATCCATTTAAGTGAATCAATTCCAAAACCCTCCCAATTGGTTTCACTTACTACTGTTCACGAGTAGAGTATGTCTACTCGAGTTATGCCAATTAATCTTGTTTCCATCATGAGCATAATATTGAAAGTAATGTAAAGTCCTATACTACACATATACTTCAGGGATTCCTTGGTCATGCATGTGAAGTGTCATACAACCATAGACTTAATGCACAAATCATTTATAATCAATACAAGTATTATAAAAGAAAAACTCATTTATACTTAAATGCAAAATGGGGCTTGCCTTTTGTTGCAACTAATTCCAAAAGTCAATAAGTCATTGGCTTCATCTGTGCAGCTTCTCATCGACTCACTTCATCATGTACTCTTGTTGTTACTCTGGGGCCACCTTTCTTGCAGCGGGGCCCATGCTAGTCTTGTGTTCTTCGTCGATCTTCTTCATCATGTTCACTATCGAAATGATTATGCACATATATAGAATAAAATGTAATTTAGCATTTGAAGGAGGAAGACTTTATGGATCGAAAAGAGAGCTCAACTACTGTTTAGAGATGTAGAGTCTATGATGTACTCTCAATTCAAGTTGAAAGAATTTTACTAACTCAAATTTGAATAAGAAAGGTCTTCTAAAGGCTTCTTATGATACCTACGATTATGATTTTGAGCAATTTCTAATTGGAGATCCTATAAATCATAGGGAGTTGAAGACTTCGAAGGGACTTTGTAAAAGTCTCTGCTGGTCTCAGAAAGTGAAGTGAAAGAATCAAATCAACGTTAACTTGATTTATAACAAAAAGACTTTTATGAACTTCCATTTGGACATAATGACTTTAAACAGATTTTCTAATGAAGACGTGGTCAAATAAACGTGAAACTTTCTATTTGAGTTATTGGTGACATAAAATACTTTTAAGTAATTTTTCATAATTCTAATTAGGTCACAACAATTCTCTAAGTATTTCCCCATTTATGAATTTATAGATAAAATGTGAGGATTTATCATATCAATAAAGGTGATAAAAAGCTAGGGTTCGTCATAAGGAGTTTAATAAAATTGATTTCATGGTTTTAGGAGCTTTATACAGGTGTTTATGATTTTTACAAGGTTATAACATTTTATGGAATTATTACTGTTGTTTTCAGGAATTTTTATTAACGTATGGCAAACTTTATCAATTAAACTATCTTAATCATGTTCACTGGTGCTTAAATTTTTACTAGAGTTCATATGTGTATAAAAGAATAGTTAGGACCAATGTGAGACCTATGTGTGCTGAATACATTGGCTTTGACGATAAAAGTTTTGAAAACTACCAAAACACCTTTTTAACAAGGTCTGACTCTAGGTCCGAGCTCTTGTAAGGTCCGGCAATAGGTCTGGCTTATTTTGGGTAGCTCCTGCAAGATCCGATGCAAGGTCCGACTTATTTTGGCTAGGTCCGACTTCTTTGTCTAGGTCTGACTTATTTTGGATAGGTCTGACTTGCTATGGCTAGGTTCGACTTGTTTTTGCTAGGCCCGACACAAGGTCGTCTAGCTTTGGTAAGCTCCGGCGCTAGGTCTTGGTAGCTTTGGTAATCTCCAGTTCAAGGTTCGGTTAGCTTTGGCAAGGTTCGGAGCTTGATCGTAGTGGTTCTGCTTTGAATTTGCAATGTTTCAAATTTGTTTTTTGGATTATGGATAGGTTGCATATTATTCTTTTACTAAGTTTTTAGTGTGTTTTGGTGGTTATGGCTGATATCATTTTTCTATGGTTTGCAACATGCTTATGTGAGGTGCTCATTTAAGGTGATATGATTTCCGAACTAACGAGAGTCAAGTCGAGGACTTGTGCTCGGAAGTATCGGTTGTTCATTCATGTGCAGGTATTGCTTGAGTTCAAGACATGGCTGGTGACAGGATCCATTGAAATAGTCTTAGGGAGAAGATGAGGTTCAACAACCAAGTTCGGGAGGAATTTTGGTTGAGTTGATCGGGAGGTCGCGCAGCATGTTTGAATCAAGAACAATGCATATGAAGGTGGACGTCGTTGGAAGGTGTTTGCACGTGTGCAAGAAGTGCATGGACATGGCTGCATGGTTCCGAGGCATGATGAAGAGGTGTGTACGTAAAGAATTGGTTGGAAAGGTCCAACCGACTAGTTTATGGACTCAGGTTGTGGTTGAGTCAGGTTTGACTCAAATACGGAAAGATTTTAGTTGGTTATGATAGGATTTCGTGTGGGTCATGAAGTTGGATTGTTTTAGGAATGTGGGATATGTTCCTAAGGTGTCTGAAAGTCTTAAATTTGCTTCTATCTGCGTATAGAAGAGTCTTCAGCAGATATGAAAAGTTTTTGGTTGAATCTGAGTAAGATTTGAGTCCTAGTTAGGATTGGGTTGGCCTAAGGGCTGGTTATATAAGAAAGGGAGGCCTGAGCTTGTGGTGCACGACTTTTGGGGCTGTTCCTCTTGTGGTTTTATCAATAAAATTCGTAGTTTAAAGTAACTTTTGTGTCTTGTTCGTCCGACTTGTGTTCGTCAAGTCTTTCTCGTCGAGTTTCTGCACAGCACTATCTTGCTTTGGTGGTTTTATCACAGCTCGAGTTTTACAGATCCAATTGACGTGATTCTTTTTGGGTTGTCTTCACAACTTGATTATCTATCATCTTTGAACATTTATAGGTCATTGGATAAGTGGTTTTGGATCTACACGAGTTTCTTTGCAGTGTTGCAGATCTAGTTTTTCTCGAGTAGAACAGATTGACTGTCGTTCAATCTTTCGATCGTAACCTGACTTTTTCTTGATGGTTTTTCATGATTCTTGTTGTCATGTCTTCATGACTTGATTCTCCACAATCTATACTGATTTTTTCATGGTTGAACACGTTTATATTAGTCGCATACATGAATTCTTTAACAGATTAATTTTCTGCCGAGGGGTTTTTATTGCTTCCGCTGAAAAAGTTTTAATCTACCATTCACCCCCCTCTGGTAGCTTTTCACGTGCTCTTCAATCCTACAATTGTTATCAGAGCCACGTTTCTCTAATCTTTGTGATTAGCACGTGCTTTTGAATAATTATCATGGAGAAATACTCCGCAAAACCTTGTGTCTTTAGTGGTATCAATTTTCAGGTTTGGAAGGCACGTATGGAAGATTTCATCTAGGCACAGAGCTTTGCAATATGGGAAAAGGTGTACAAGCATTACGAAGTACCATCAAACGATCAATTCACGGCTACAAACATGAGAGATGTCGACAACAACAACAAGGCTCATAACTTGATCATACAAGGATTAACTCAAAGCAACTTCGACCGTGTTGCTCACCTCCGATCTGCATATGATGTGCGGAAAGCACTCTGCGACTACCACGAAGGATCCAACACAATCAAGGAGGTAAGGCAAGACATGTTCAAAAAGGAGTGCATGTGCTTTGAGATGCAACTAGGTGAGTCCATCGACGATCTCTTTGCTCGTTTTAATAAAATTCTCAGCAACTTGCGTAGAGTCAATGTTAATTTTTCAGATGCTAAAAAAGCTAGGCAATTACTAAGTGCATTAGACATGTCAATTTGGGAGCTGAAAGTCACATCTATTCTTGAATCTACTGTCATGAGTAGACTTACTTTAGATGTTCTATATTCTAAATTGAAAACTCATGAAATTGACATAATCTCACGTAAGAACCCCAACAAGTCTCTTGCATTTGTTTCTCAACGTGACATATCTAGCTCCGACCAATCTTCATCTTGTGGTACACTTGCTTTCTTGTCCTCTCTAACCCTTGAATAGATTGAGGAGTTTCCAGAGGAGGAGCTAGCACTTTTCTCTACTAGGTTCCCAAAAGTATTGCAAAATGTGAGAACTAGAAGGAGAGGAAGCTCCGGACCTCAACGATGTTTCAAATGTGGTAAGACATGACATTTTCTTTTAGATGGTCCTAACCTTTTGGGTCCTACTTCCCGGGAAGAAAAACAAACAAGGACAAGGCAATCCTCTGCTAATGATATAAAGAAGAAGAAGAATGGTTTTACAGGTTGCCAACTGGTGAACAGTTTTATCTTCGCACCTCAGGAACTTGGCTCAAACGACATGGACATTGGAAGTGATGAAGATGAAGATGATTTGGCAAACTTGTGCTTCATGGTGGGAAAATCAAGATAAAGTATGGAGGAGGCAAAATACAACCGCGACAATGAAGAGGTATGTCCTACTTGCAAAAAAATGTGTGATGCTTAGGGACAATGCTGTTAAAATTGAGTCACTACAATATGAAATTAATCGTTTGAAATCTTTGATTCCTAGTGATGATTCTTGTTCCTCATGTGATTTAATATATGAACAGTTGTCCTCTCTAAGAAGTGCACACACCTCCACACTTGATTAACTTGAGTTAGAAATTGAAAAGAATAGAGAGCTTGTTGCACTTAATGATAAAAACTTGAAAGATGCTAGCTGTTCTAAAATTTATTTGCATTGTTCTACTTGTGATGATCTTGATAAGAAACTACACGATGCTATGAATGAGATTTCTACATTAAACAATGCTTTACATTCTCATGAAGTTAAATATTGTTCTAATTGAAAACTAAAAGGAAAAACTTCATGTGAAAACTCCCTAGATTTGTCTAAGAAACTTGATGGCATGAATAGGACACTAGAGCAGTTTTGTATTGGAACAAAAATCAAAACTTGCTGCTGAATTCATCCAAATCTTGCAATGATAAAACTGGTTTAGGTTTTGATTCCCATGCTCATGCTAAAGAACATCCACGTAAAACTGTAAAGTCATTAGGAAGTGGTTTGAATTAAACAGTTCCTAAACAAAAAGAAGTGGTTTTCAAATTTGCACGAGTGTTATCTCATTCGGTTTCAAATAAAAATGTCGCTTGCTCATCTAGACATGAACACAAAGTTAAATTTCATTCTACCTACTGTGGTAGAGATGTTCAGGTCATAGATTTTTGTTATAGACTAGCTAAACAACATAAAAAGGAAATAATAATTGCTAGATCTCATAACTTTCATGCAAAATTTACTACACATGCCAAAACCGAATGATAGGAACATGCAACCTGTTGTAATGTGTCAAAAACATGCAAAGTTTGTTCCCAAACCTACTGTTTTTGTCCTACACATGTAACACCTCATAGGTCAGTAGTTGGGTACAAAAATCCACAAGCTTTGGTTCATAAACCTGTTGTTTAACCTCAGCTTTCGCGTGTTATTCCTGTTGGACGTCGTGTGACTCAATACTGGATTCCTAAATACGTTTTGACTAACCCCAGTATTGAGTCATCGACGTATTGTGCTTCTATGTAGGTTACACGGTTGAGGAAGGAGAACATTTGGATTGTGGATTCAAGTTGCTCACGCCACATGACTAGTTACAAAGAATTGTTTTCCTCCCTCTCTTTTGTGTCACGTGTAGAGAATGTTACTTTTGCCAATAATTCTTCAACTCCAATAATTGCTAAAGGTTCTGTTAAAGTAAATGATCACTACATTTTGATAGATGTGGCACTTGTTAAAAATTTGAAATAAAACTTTCTTTCTGTTTCATAATTGCTACATGAAAATTTGGAAATTATTTTCACTAAAAATTGCTGCAAAGTTGTAGATTCAAATAGTGAGCTTATTTTTGACATGTCTCAGTTTAGAAGAATTTTTAAACCTGATTTTGATGTATTCCTCTAATCATAGGTGTCTAGTTTCTAATGGTTCAAAGGACTTATATTTTTGGCATCGTAGACTTGGTCACGTAGGCTTTCATCATCTAATGTGTGTTAGTGCTCTTGATCGCATACGTGGGTTGCCTAAGCTTAAAGGGGACAAAAAAATTGTGTGCTCTTCTTGTAGACAAGCTAAGATGGTTGCAGGTTCACATACTCCTCTCACAATAATCATGACAACTGAATCGGGTCAACTTTTGCACCTTGACGCCATAGGACCTTCACATGTTCAATCCTTCGGAGGTAAATGGTATGTTCTTGTGATTGTTGATGATTATTCTAGATACTCTTGTGTTTACTTTATGGCATATAAGAATGAGTCTTTTAGTCACTTTAGAACTTTATTTCTTAGATTATCAATTGTCACCCAGAATCTTTAAAAGCAATTAGAAGTGATAACAGAATCGAATTTCAAAATCAATCTTTTGATCACTTTTGTGCTAAAAATGGAATAGATCATCAATTTTCTTCACCATATTTACCTCAATAGAACGGTGTTGTAGAAAGAAAGAATAGAACCTTAGTTGAGATGGCTAGGACTCTGCTTGATGAATATCAAACTCCTAGGAAATTTCGGGCTGATGCAATTGCAACCGCTTGTTATGTCTCAAATCATATTCTCTTGCGTACTAAGCTAGGTAAAACACCATATGAGCACCAGTTTGGACATAGGCCTAGTGTTACACACTTTCGGGTCTTTGGTTGCAAATGCGTTGTTAAGAAACATGGTAATCTTGATAAATTTGAACCTAGATCCATTGATGGCATGTTTCTTGGTTATCCATCTCATAGTAGAGGCTACCATGTGCTTTTACTTGACACTAACAAAATTGTGGAGACTTGTGAGGTGTCTTTTGATGAAGCTAGCCCATATACTAGCTCAAATATTGCAGGTCCGGATCCATATCCACAGGAGGAGAGTATTTTTGTTGAAGATGAGGAAGAACTGGTGTTGCTGCCCGAAAATTCAGCAGCTAATGACATTGTTCCAGCTCCTGATTTTGATTCTCAACCAGCACCGACGATCACCATTGCTGGTCCAGATCGTCCTCAAGTCACAAGCTCATCGATTTGTGATGAACATGAAGAAGAAGAAGCTTGTGAAGTGTCTACTCCCCTCCGGATTCTCAAAAGTCATCCTCCACAGTAAATCATTGGAAGCTTGCACGAACGAGTCACACGGTCCAGCTATGATGAGTTCAGAATTTGAGATGAGTATGATGGGAGTACTCACATACTTTTTGGGGCTGCAAATCAAGCAAATCAGGGAAGGTACCTTTGTGCATCAAACAAAGTATACAAGAGACCTTCTCAAACACTTCAACATGGACAAAAGCAAGCCTATTCGGATACCAATGGGTACAAAAACAACATTTGAAATTGATGAAGATGGTGACCTAGTCGATCAAAAAGAATATAGAAGCATGATTGAATCACTTTTGTACCTTACGGCATCAAGACCGGACATACAATTCAGTTTATGTCTTTGTGCACGGCTTCAAGATTCTCCACGTGCTTCACATCGTCAAGTCGTCAAAAGAATTCTCAGGTACTTACATGGAACTCAAGAATTTGGCATTTTTCTTCCTTCTTCCTCAACTGTTACTTTGAAAGCTTTTTCGTATGCTGATTTTGGAGGTTGTAGGATTGATAGGAAAAGTACTTTTAGTGCTTGTCATTTTATTAGTAATTCACTTGTTGCTTGGTCCTCTAGAAAACAAAACTCAGTTGCACAATCCACAGTCGAATCTTAATATGTAGTTGTTGCTAGTGCTTCTCACAAATTTTTTAGATTGTTCAAACACTTAAGGACTATGAGGTTGATCTTGATAGTGATCCACTGTTTTGTGATAACACTAGTGCCAATTGCATTGCTACAATCCTCGTGCAACATTCGAGAACTAAGCACATTGACATTAGGTATCACTTTCTCCATGATAATGTTGAAAAATGGAACATTATGCCTCACCATGTAGATACCGAACAACAATTGGCTGACATTTTCACAAAACCTTTGGAGTTCACTTGTTTTTGTTACATTCTTAGTAAAATAGGGGTTATGCATCCTCATGGCTTAAATTTAGGTGGAGTTTTGAAACTTGGGAAGTATATGTGTGAATCTGAACTCAAAATAATATGAGCATAATATTTCATACATATATGACTTTGTGATTCCTTTTACATGCTGAAAGTTCTTACTACATTACTCATGTTATAAATTTTGTAGTTTTCGCCATTACTAGTAATTGGAATAATTACTTACACTAAATCTGGTCATGATCGAACTTTCTTGCTGCTTTGAACTTGTTGCATGCTCACAAGTGCTTTTAATCATAAAGAATTAATAAAGTAAGCAACTCACATGTTGAGTTTTTATGTTCAAATGAAAAAATTAGAAAATATCAAGAGAATATGCATGCATCGCACTTCTTCTTTTGAGATGGCTTATCATTGCACTTAGATATGAACTTGGAAGAAGTTGTGTATGACTAAAACCATGTCCTTAAGCTTCTGATTGTCAAATAACATAGGCTTCGCTTGGTCGGTTAGAATAAGGCAGATGTGCATCTAATCTCTTGCAAATTTTGTATATCAAAATTTGTCCTTAAAAAATTTGCAGCAACCAGTGTCATGCTTTCAGGTCTTGAGATAGTTGTGAATGTGGCCTAGAGGGGGGGTGAATAGGTCTTTTTGAAATTTAATCGGAACCTGCAACACTTAACAAACTGATCAAATCCCGAGATATCGAACTAGTCCGGTGCATGCAGACTAGATTGATCAAGTTCGATCAATGATTTCAATACAAGAACGGTACGTAGCGGAATATAGTATGTAACTTGCAAGTATTGAGTCAATGAAGCCAAGTATAATGCAAACCAATTCTTGTTTCAAAGTTTAACGTAGGTTATGCAAGATTGACAAAACCCTAGAATGTAATATGAAAATTAATAACAAGTTTGACACAAGAGTTTATCTCGTGGTTCGGTTCCCACAGAGGCAACCTACATCCACGTTGAGGAGCCCACGAAAGGACTGGGTCTTCACTGACCCTAACCTTGTCGAATCGCCAAGAAGGCCAATTCTCTTTCACTATCACAAGGGGCAAATCATCAAGTTCAAGGGGCCTTCTCACAAGTTGAGGGCTCCCCAAGATTACATAGCAAACACCACGAAGAACACACTCTTAAGATCAACAATGAAACAACAGGAGTGCGTTAGAGATCAAATCCAAGAGCTCAAACGTGTGGAATCGTGTCTCTCCTTTGATCCAAAGTGAATCCTCAAGGGATTGATCTTTCTTGCGTTGGATTGCGTGGACAGGTGTGTTTTCTAGGCTCTTGGAGGGTGTGACGGCACAGGGGGTCAAGAGAGCCTTGAAGGTAGGGTCGTGCACATCTATTTATAGGGTGTTTCCAAAAGTTACCGTTGGGGTTTCGAGGGTCCAGACTAGTATGTGGTGGAGTCCGGACTAGTCCGGTGTGTGGCATGCAGGAAACCCTAAGTGTCCAGGAATATCAAACTTGTTCGGCTAGTAGCGAACTTGTCCGATTTTAGTCAGAAATGTTTTCGGACTTGTCTGTGGTGATATCACACTAGTCCGGTGTGGTGATACCCTTAGTGAATAGGGGACAAGTCCACACTTGGAGGACTTGTCCGATTTTAGTAAGAGGCTTTTTCGGACTAGTCCGTGAAGAGATAGGACTTGTCCGTTTTTAGTCAGAGGCATTATCGGACTAGTCGGGACATTATCAGACTAGTCTGGTGCAGACAAGTCCGCACTGGCAGGACTTTTCCGAACCTATACAGAGAGGATATCGAACTAGTCCGGTGTATATCGGACTAGTCCGTTTTTCTTGTGAAATGTGAAGTGTGTGAGGATTTTTTTTGTGCTTGAGCTCTTGGGATGTGTTACACCAACACACTCCCTACACAAGGATGTATTATATTCAGTTCTTGAGCTCTTTTCCGAACGTATCATCATTCTTCTTTCTTTTTGGTGCTTTCTTCATTCTTTCATTAAAACCTGCGCTCATGTCAATAGTGTGGTTAGGATCTCATGTGTTTGTCATAAATCAACCAGAACCCACAAGGGATGCCTAGATGCACTTTCAATCTCCCCCTTTTTTGTGATTGATGACAACCAATTGAGATTTCACAAAGTATGATAAAAAATTGAGATTTTCATAAAGTTTGCACATATGAGCTTGAAACTCATTTAGCAATGACAACATAATACATATGTGCACTCTTTATGGTGGGATGCAAAACTAAGTGAGTGAGAGCAGTAATCATGATGACAGTGAAATAATTGACATCAATATATCAACAACAAGCATATATGTCAATTTCAGAGCAAAGTCACAAATTTCA
The DNA here is from genome assembly GCA_036927565.1 of Tuctoria greenei. NCBI lineage: Eukaryota > Viridiplantae > Streptophyta > Magnoliopsida > Poales > Poaceae > Tuctoria > Tuctoria greenei. Next base: position 140,731,641 of record JAYESD010000002.1, read on the forward strand.
TAAATATGAGCATAAATAGTTTATAGCATTGCATCACAAGATCAAAAGTATCAAAAGAGCATAATATGATGTCTTACAACCCAAAAGAGACAAAAGATACATAAATGAAGCTCTCATCTCTCAACCTATAGCTAAGACCTAGTGACTCCCCCTCAATCTCTACCCCTTTGGCATCAAGACACCAAAAAGAAGGATTGGAGGGATCTAAGATCTTCAGTCCTCACTGTCGGTCCTGTCATCATCTTCATCTTCATTCTCGGGCTGAGGAGGAGGAGGAGGAGCGGATCCACTCGAACCCCCAATGCCAAAGTAAGCAAGCTCAGAGGGAGTCAATGGCCCGAGCTCGGTGAAATCCGAGGTTGAATCTTCAGACATGACTGGAGATCCAATGGGTTCGATCTCCAGCTTCTGGCAAATGTGTTTGACATTTTCTTTGACATACCGCATATTAGCCTTCCTCGCCTTGTTCACCTTGTGAGTGTTCACTTCAGCCTTCTTGCATGAGGCAAATATTGCTGCCAAGTACTTTAGGATTCCACTAGGAGACCCTTTTTGGGGAGGGACCCTAGTGGAGGGATCAGCCCTTGCATCTCCTCTAGCTCTCCACGGAGCTTCTTCGCTGGATGCAGGAGAAGGGGCAACTTGGATAGAGACTTGGGGAGGCTTTTGGGGCCTCAATGGAGTGTGCTCCACATCCTTCACAAACTCGATCCCTGTGACCTTCTCAATCATGAACATCAAGTAAGGTGCATAGCCACAGGATCTGTTAGGAGTGCAGGAGATGTCACCATGTCATTCCATATGTAGTCAAAGACATCAAACTTCCTGTCTTTGCTTATCACCTTCATCAGTGTCCTGGGATAGCCTTGGACACTCCCTGCATCCCCATCCTTTAGGGCAATAGTCTTCCTCAAGACCATATTGAGGACCACAAAGAATGGTTTCATATTCTTGGTGGAAGGAGGGTTGAAAGTCGAGCGGGTGTCATGAAGGAACTTCATTTCGTCCTTCTCAAGGACACCTATGTTGTGAATGATCAAGTTGTCGCTGCTGGAGCTCTCAAGATGTAGCAGCCTTGCAAAGTCGTCATAGGTAATGGTATACTTGGATCCATGAGTCATCCAAGTCACCCACTCTTCCTCATCACTTGCAAAGTAACATGTAGCATAGAACTGAGCAATGACTTCATCATTCCAATTGTTCCTGAAGGCAAACAGATCCTTCAATAGATGCTTCTCCACTGCCTGAACTACCTCATCAAAGGTTGAGCAGCTTTTCCTTTCAAAGTGCACCCAATCAATCCATTGACTGTGCACCACTAGAGTCCTCATTGTGAGCTACACAGACTTATAGAAGTCCGCATGGAAGTTGCTCCAGAATCTTCCATGGGCTGCCTGCTTGGACCGGTTGTAGCAATCCACATTTATGAATTTGGAAGCTGTGTCGCTTCCCCTACCATTGAACCTCAGAGGGATCCCAGGTCCCTTGCTTTTGAGTTGTCATCTTGAGAGGGCCAATTGGGCCTGTGTCAATCCCTTTGCCCTTGCCCTTAGCTTGGTGAGCAGCCGCCGAGCAAGGGCCAGCACCTGCTGAAGCCTTGGAGACAGGCTTCTTGGCAAGGACCTTGCGTCGAGCCTGAGGTGGAGAAGGTGTCAGCTCGTATGGGCACTCTTGGCGCTTCTTGCCTTGGCCCGTCGAGGGCCGAAGCAAGGCTTCTTGGTCCATCTCGACCTCGAAATCGGAGATCTCGTCATTGGAGCTCGACAGTGTCCTGAGAATGGATTACACAAGGTATGATGAGAATTTATGGCAAGGAATTGCATTGAGGAATGGGAAACTAGGGTTGAGTTCAAAAAAAATCGGACTTGTCTGGTGTACAGGTACGAACTAGTCCGGGTGACCGGACTTGTCCGTACATGGACCGGACTAGTCCGGTTTTCATCACCTCAAACCCTAACTAGACGATCAATGGTGTTGCTCAACGCAAGAATAGCCCAACATCAATGTAATACATCAAGGAAGCATGTATTTGGTGGAAGGAACTAAGCTATTTGATCAACAACGAAGGAAATCAAGATTTCTAGGGTTCGGGAGGAAATTTTACCGAAATTCCTCGATTCTTGGAGATGGAGGGGTTGAAGGAGCGGACAAGTCTGTGGTCTTCAATCCCTATGCAATGGAGGTCGTTTTCCACCCAAACTTGGAGAGTTTTGATGGAGGAATCGCCAAATCGCTGTGGGGAGCTCGAGCGAGGAGAGAGAGTGTGAGGCAAGTTGTGAGGATGAAGAAGATTATGTCTTGGCGACAGCTAGGGTTATGGAGTCAAAAAATTGGACTTGTACAAAAATAATCAGACTGGTCCGAACTCTTCCAGAGCCTAAATCGGACTAGTTCATTGTCTGTCGGACTAGTCCGGACTACCAGACACTCTGCGGACTGTCTGCAGGGGCGGATTAGTCCGGGTAACCACGGACTAGTCCGTGGTCAACAGAATAGAAATGCTTAGCCCATTCGTTTATATTCGAAGGTACTTATTAAGAAAATAGGGGGGCAAAGCAGATCAAATAATCTTGATGAATATGATCAGTAATCATACAATAATCAAGCAATGACCATAATTCATCAAGATCAAGTAGTTGAAATAGTTTTTGGAGAAAATTGAGAAATATGATTTTCGCAAGTCAAACAATATATTTTGAAGATTCCATACAGGTATGCAAGTTTTCAAGCCACATTTCGAGCATCAAGGATATTTAGTTCATTCCAGAGCTCTCAAAAATGTTTTTCATCAAGTGGCTTGGTAAATATATCGGCTAGTTGTTTTTGGGTGTTGACATGGGAAATAGCTATGTCTCCTTTCATTGAGTAGTCTCTCAAAAAGTGATGTCAGATGTCTATGTGTTTGGTTCTAGAGTGTTCAACTATATTATGAGCAATTTTGATGGCACTCTCATTATCACAAAGGAGTGGAATACAGCTCATATTGTAACCGTAATCCCTTAGAGTTTGTCGCATCCAAAGGAGTTGTGCACAACAACTCCCGGCTACAACATACTCCGCTTCGGTCGTGGCTAAGGCAATGGAATTTTGTTTCTTGGAGGACAAAGAAGCTAGGGATCTACCTAGGAATTGGCAGGTGCCGGAGGTACTTTTTCTATCTACTTGGCATCCGGCATAATCTGTATCGAAGTATCCAATGAGATTGAACATGGAACCTTTGGGGTACCAAAGCCCTAGGTTTGGTGTATGAACCAAATATCTCAAGATCCTTTTAAGGGTTGTCAAGTGACACTCCTTAGGATTGGCTTGAAATCTCGCACACAAACATACACTCAACATAATATTAGGCCTAGATGCACATAGGTAAAGTAAGGATCCAATCATGGAGCAATATACTTTTGATCCACGCTTGGTCCATATTCATTGAGATCCAAGTGTCCATTAGTTGCCATTAGAGTCTTGATAGGCTTCACCTTGTCCATCCCAAACTTCTTGAGTATGTCTTGAGTGTACTTGGTTTGGCTTATGAATGTCCCTTTCTTTTGTTGTCTCACTTGGAATCCCAAGAAGTACTTCAGCTCTCCCATCATAGACATCTCAAACCTATCTGTCATAATCTTACTAAATTCTTCACAAAAGGATTTGTTAGTTGAACCAAAGATAATGTCATCAACATAGATTTGATAGATAAAAAGATCATTGTCGAAGTGTTTCGTAAATAATTTATAATCTGCTTTTCCAATCTTAAAACCATTTTCAATTAAGAAATCTCTAAGACACTCATACCATGCTCTAGGAGCTTGTTTGAGGCCGTAGAGAGCCTTACGCAGTTTGAAGACGTGGTCGTAGAACTCTTTGTCTTCAAATTCGGGAGGTTGCTCCACATACACCTCCTACTTGATTGGACCGTTGAGGAAGGCACTTTTCACATCCATTTGGTAGAGCTTGAAATCATGGTGAGTAGCATATGCAAGCAATATTCTAATTGATTCAAGTCTAGCTACGGGAGCAAAGGTTTCATCAAAATCCAAACCTTCGACTTGTGAATACACTTTGGCCATAAGTCATGCCTTGTTCCTTGTCACCACCCCGTGTTCGTCTTGTTTGTTGCGGAAGACCCATTTGGTGTCAACGACGTTTGTGTTAGGTCTTCCGACGAGTTCCCACACCCCATTCCATTTGAAGTTGTTCAGTTCTTCTTGCATCGCCACCACCCAGTCTGGATCTTTCAATTCATCCTCAATCCTGCGTGGTTCCAAAAAGGACACAAAAGAGTAATGCTCACAAAAGTTAGCTATGCGGGATCTAGTTGTTACTCCCTTTTGGATGTCACCGATGATGTTGTCGATTGGGTGATATCTTTGGACGCATTGGTGTACTCTCGGGTGTGGCACTTGCGGTCTTGTGTCTTCATGATCTTCTTCTTCTCCCCCTAAATGGTTGCCCTCATTGACTTGTTGATCATCTTCGTCTTCTTGAGGTTGATCTTGTGTGGAAGCTCCCCCTTGATCATTGGCCTCCACTTGCGGTTCATCTTCCTCATGCACATGTAGAGGTGGCTCTTGTGGTCGAACGTCGCCCAACACCATTCTTCTCAATGCTTGACATAGAGCTTCTTCTCTATCTAGCACACATGGATCAACTTGCTCTTCTTGAGAGTCGTTAGTTTCATCAAACACTACGTCACGTGCTACTTCAACAAGTCTGGAGGTCTTGTTGAAGACACGATAGGTGTAAGAGTTCGAATCATAACCAAGCAAGAAACCTTTATCGGACTTCGAAGCAAACTTTGAAGTCTTAGGCTTCTTGTTCAAAATATAGCATTTAGAACCAAAAACTCAAAAATAAGAAATATTTGGCTTTGTGACCGGTGAGTAGCTCATAGGATGTCTTCTTGAGTAGTCGATGAAGATAGAGTCGATTTATGGCGTGGCAAGCGGTGTTAACCGCTTCTGCCCAAAACCAATCCGAGGTCTTGTATTCATCAAGCATTGTTCTCGCCATCTCTATGAGGGTTCGGTTCTTCCTTTTGGCAACTCCGTTTTGTTGAGGGGAATAAGGTGTTGAAAACTCATGCTTTATGCCTTCTTCGTCTAGGTACTCCTCAACTTGAGTGTTCTTGAACTCCGTGCCATTGTCGCTTCGTATGTTCTTGACCTTCAATGAGAACTCATTTTGGGAACGCTTGAGAAACTTCTTGAGGGTTTCTTGAGTTTTTGTCTTATCATGCAAAAAGAAAACCCAAGTGATGCGTGAAAAGTCATCAACAATTACTAAGCCATATTTGTTACTGCCGATGCTTATGTAAGCAATTGGACCGAAAAGGTCCATGTGAAGTAGCTCGAGCTAGTCATGATGTTCTTCGCACGATGTGGTGCTCCTACTTGCTTCCCGGCTTGGCACGCGCTACAAGGCCTGTCTTTCTCAAAAACAACATCCTTGAAATCTCGGATGTGATCGCCCTTGAGGAGTTTTTGAAGATTCCTCATACCAACATGCGCTAGCCGTCTATGCCACAGCCAACCCATGTTGGTATTTGCAATCAAGCATGTGTCAAGTTCGGCTTTATCTTTGTTGAAGTCAACAAGGTAAAGCTTTCCCTTTAACACACCCTTGAATGCAATGGAACCATGACCCCTTCTAGAGACAGTCACACCCTCATTAGTGAACAAGCAATTATAACCTTTGTCACATAATTGAGATATGGACAGCAGGTTATAATCTAAGGAATCGACATGTAACACATGAGAAAGAGTATGTTGAGATGACATAGCAATTTTACCAGTACCGAGCACCTTTCCTTGACTATTGTCTCCAAAATAGATGCCCTCGCTTGGATCCTCATTTTCTTCATATTCAGCGAACATCCTTCTTTCTCCGGTCATATGGTTGGTGCAACCACTGTCTAGCACCCATTTCGATCCACCGGAGGAATAGGTCTACAAAAACAAATCATGCCTTGGTTTTAGGTACCCAAGCTTCCTTGGGTCATTGGAGGTTAGTTACAAGAGATTTGGGCACCCACACATGAGACTTGGTGTTCCCATGGCGTGGCCCAAAATAATGAGCATAAACTTTACCAAAATTACTTCTCATTAGAACATAGGATGCATCAAAAGTCCTGAATAATAGTTGTTGTTGTTTATGAACAGAACTAGTTCGGGAAACCGGACTTGTCCGGAGGACCGGACTTGTCCGTGTATGGACCGGACTAGTCCGATGCTCATATGTGTTGACTTTAGGCTTTCTAGCTTGATAGGAGTTTCCCTTCACAAAGGTAATGCTTTCCTTGTTATTTTTATGGCTTCTAGCATATTGCTTTTCACCATAAGAATAACCAATCCCATATTTGACATTAGGAGGTCTTGTGGCCAAGTATGCACTACATGCATATTTGATCTTCTCCTTGTCAAATATGCCACTTTAGGAAGGATGCTTGTCCTTGGTAGAGGTTGACTTGTCTTTCAAGCTAGTGTCAACTTTAGCACATGAGCAAGTAATAGTAGCTTCAGTTTTAAGGGGTTGAGAAGGTGAGCTTTAAGAGGATGAGGGGTCACTTTGTTTGAGTGACTCAAATTGTACCCAAGGATCTTGTTAACCTTTGATAGGTTAGCAAGTTTGTCCTTGATGGTAGTATTTGAGTCGCTTAACTACAAGCAAGCTTCCTTGCTTGAGGCTAACTCAAGTTCCAGTGACTTGCATCGCTCCTTTTCAAGTTTGAGAAGTTTGTCAAGTTGAAGATATTCCTCCTTTTTGGAGATAATCATATCTTCTTGACACTTGATCAACTTCTCCTTCTCAACAAGCTGATCAAGTAGAAATTTCATTTTCGCAGCTATTTTCTTATCTAAGCCAACGAGCATGTCTTCATTATCACTAGTAGCTTCACTATCACTAGAATAGGAATGCAAGGAAGAGGATTTGGTTGTTACCTTTAATTTACCTTCCTTTGCCATGAGGGAAGTGTTGTTGCCCTTCCATGCGTCGAGATTTGGGAAGAGGGTAGACTTCTTAGTTGCCTTCTCGATGGCTATGCTAGCCATCTCCTCTTCCTCTTCGGATGAGGACTCATCGTTTGAGTCCCACTCCTTTCCTAGATGTGCTTGTCCATCTTGCTTCTTCTTCTTGAAGAATTTCTTGGGTTGAGGTCTTGTCTCATTTGTTTTCTTCTTGTTTTCTTGGTATGGGCAATCAACTATAAAGTGATCATATTCACCACAGTTATAGCATGCCTGCCTCAACTTTGGTCTTGACTTCCCTTTGTATTTTCCTTCACTTGATTTTCCCCCTTTTCTTCATCATTTTCTTGAATCTCTTCATAAAGAGGATCATGTCCTCCTCATCTATGTCGCTGCTCTCATCATCGTTGTCTTCTTCTTGTTAAGCTTCTCGAGCTTCTTTTGACAAGGGTTTGCAAGTGGACTTCAAAGCGACCCCTTTTTTCTTTGTTGAGGTGAGGTCGGCAATCTCCTTGACATGCTTTGCTTGTTTTTCCATCATCTCGAAATTGATGATTTTCCCAAGCAGCTCATTCGGGGTCATTTTCTTGTACCCGGGGCTTTCTCTGATCATCGAGCATAATGTAACGTTGCGAGGCATGAAAGCTCTAAGGATGAGCTTCACCACATCGTGATTATTCCACTTCTTGCTTCCATATGCTCAAACCTTGTTGATAATCATCTTTAACCGGTTGTACATGTCTTGTGGCGACACATCTTCTTCTATGGCGAATCTTCCCAGTTCACCTTCGATCATTTCAATCTTCGCTTCTCGCACATGACGATCGCCTACATGTGCAGTTTGCAACGTATCCTAGATTTCTTTCACAATCTCGAGCCCATCCACCTTGGTGAACTCGTCCCGACTTAGAGAGGATGTAATGACTACTGCAGCCTAAGCATCTGATGAATTGCTTGCTCTTGACTTGGGGTAAGCTCTTCATCGTCGTCCGGGATATCTATTCCTGTACAAACAATGTACCATAAACTAGGATTGAGTGAGATTAAGTGCATTTTCATGTTCTGCTTCCACATTGAGTAGTCATTACCGTCGAAGTGTGGGGCTTTTCCTAGAGGAATAGATAAGTAGTGGTTATTGTTAGAATTAAGACGATCGTAGTTAAAAGGATATCGGGAGTAGTCGGTGTGACTACCCCCTTCTTCTTCTCATCCTCGACCTTCACTTTCCCTTTCGAGAGAGCTTTCTTTCTTAGGAGCGCCTTAAGTTCAAGCGTCTCCTCATCGTCATCCTCGAAGTTCTGGATGGCATCGAGGAGCTTCTCCAATTTTTGAGCTTTTTCATCTTCAACCTTCTCTTGGTTAAGACTCTTGTGCACATCCTTCATGTTCGACATGTTCTCTTCGAGCGATTAGTCTCTTGCAAAGAGTCTTTCTCTGATACCAATTGAATGTGGCCTAGAGGGGGGTTAATAGTCCTTTTTGAAATTTAGTCAGAACCTGCAGCACTTAACAAACTGATCAAATCCCGAGATGTCAGACTAGTCTGGTAGAGTGTGGACTAGTCCGGTGTGTGCAGACTAGATTGATCAAGTTCGTTCAATGATTTCAATACAAGCACAGTACACAGCGGAATATAGTATGTAACTTCCAAGTATTGAGTCAATGAAGCCAAGTATAATGCAAACCAATTCTTGTTTCAAAGTTTTAACGTAGGTTATGCAAGATTGACAAAACCCTAGAATGTAATATGAAAATTAATAACAAGTTTGACACAAGAGTTTATCTTGGGGTTCGGTTCCCACAGAGGCAATCTACATCCACGTTGAGGAGCCCACTAAAGGACCGGGTCTTCACTGACCCTAACCTTGTCGAATCGCCACGAAGGCCAATTCTCTTTCACTATCACAAGGGGCAAATCACCAAGTTCAAGGGGCCTTCTCACAAGTTGAGGGCTCCCCAAGATTACATAGCAAACACCACCAAGAACACACTCTTAAGATCAACAATGAAACCGCAAGAGTGTGTTAGAGATCAAACCCAAGAGCTCAAACGTGTGGAATCGTGTCTCTCCTTTGATCCAAAGTGAATCCTCAAGGGATTGATATTTCTTGCGTTGGATTGCGTGGAGAGATGTGTTTTCTAGGCTCTTGGAGGGTGTGATGGCGCAGGGGGTCGAGAGAGCCTTGAAGGTAGGGCCGTGCACATCTATTTATAAGGTGTTTTCAAAAGTTACCGTTGGGGTTTCGAGGGTCCAGACTAGTATGTGGTGGAGTCCGGACTAGTCCGGTGTGTGGCGTGCAGGAAACCCTAAGTGTTCAGGAATATCAGACTTGTCCGGCTAGTAGCGGACTTGTCCGATTTTAGTCAGAAATGTTTTCGGACTTGTCTGTGGTGATATCAGACTAGTCCGGTGTGGTGATACCCTTAGTAAATAGGGTACAAGTCCACACTTGGAGGACTTGTCCGATTTTAGTAAGAGGCTTTTTTGGACTAGTCCGTGAAGAGATAGGACTTGTCCGTTTTTAGTCAGAGGCATTCTATTCAGTTCTTGAGCTCTTTTTCTGAATGTATCCTCATTCTCCTTTCTTTTTGGCGCTTTCTTTATTCTTTCGTTAAAACTTGCGCTCATCTCATTAATATGGTTAGGATCTCATTTGTTTGTCATAAATCAACCAAAACCCACAAGGGATGCCTAGATGCACTTTCAAGTTGAGTTTGTGAGATCATGACTTGCTTAAATTGAAAATTACATTTGACCTCTAGCATGGCTTATACTACTTTATGTATCTCATTATTGTGATAGTGTAAGTTACTTGATAGTAGGACTTTGATGAGCTTTGTTTTATATGTATATGTTATAATGTGCTCATAACAAATTAAAATTTCTATTTTGTACCTTGTTGAATACATTGTCAAAGGGGGAGAAGTATGCAAGGGCGAGAAATATGTATAGGAGGAGAAATTTATTTCTATCTCATTTGATTTTAAAAAAAAAGGGAGAAATTGTTTTCAAAAATTTTCATGTGAATAAGCCAATGTTCAGATTTTAAATTGTGTTGCCAATGCATTCATCAAGGGGGAGATTGTGAGACCTTTGTGTGCTGAATACATTGGCCTTGACGATAAAAGTTTTGAATACTACCGAAACACCTTTTTAACAAGGTCCGACTCTAGCTCCAGCTCCTGCAAGGTCCGACAATAGGTCCGGCTATTTTGGGTAGCTCCTACAAGGTCCAATGCAAGGTCCGACTTATTTTAGCTAGGTCTGACTTCTTTGTCTAGGTCCCACTTATTTTGGATTGGTCCGACTTGCTGTGGCGAGGTTCGATATGTTTTCGCTAGGCCCGGCACAAGGTCGTCTAGCTTTGGTAAGCTCTAGCACTAGGTCTTGCTAGCTTTGGTAAGCTCCAGTTCAAGGTCCGGTTAGCTTTGGCAAGATTCAGAGCTTGATCGTAGTGGTTCTGATTTTAATTTTCAATGTTTCAAACATGTTTTTTGGATTATGGATAGTTTTCTTGTATTATTTTACTATGTTTTTGGTGTGTTTTGGTGGTTATGGTTGATATCATTTTGCTATGGTTTGCAACATGCTTATGTGAGGTGCTCATGTAAGGTGTTGTGCTTTCGGAACTAATGAGAGTCAAGCCGAGGACTTGTGCTCGGAAGTATCGGTTGTTTATTCATGTGCAGGTGTTTCTTGATTTCAAGACATGGTTGGTGATGGGATCCATTAAACTAATCTTAGGGAGAAGATGAGGTTTAACAACCAAGTTCGGGAGGAATTGTAGTTGAGTTGATTGGGAGGTCGCGCAGCATGTTTGAATCAAGAACAATGCATATGAAGGTATCTTGGATGTCGTTGGAAGGTGTTTGCACGTGTACAAGGAGGCAATGTACGTGGCTGCATGGTTACGAGGCGTGATGAAGATATGTGGACGTAAAGAATTGGTCAGAAAGGTCCAACCGACTAGGTTATGGACTCAGGCTGCGGCTGAGTGGGTTTTACTCAAATATGGAAAGATTTGAGTTGGTTATGATAGGATTTCGTGTGGGTCACAAAGTTGGGTTGTTTTAGGAATGTGGGATACATTCCTAAGGTGTTTGTAAGTCTTAAGATTGCTTCTATTTGCGTATAGAAGAGTCTTGAACAGATATGAAAAGTTTCGGTTGAATCTGAGTAGGATTTGAGTCCTAGTTAGGATTGGGTTGGCCTAAGGGCTGGTTATATAAGCAAGGGTGGCCTAAGCTCGTGGTGCACGACTTTTGGGGTTGTTCCTCTTGTGGTTTGATCAATAAAATTCGTAGTTTAAAGGAACTTTCGTGCCTTGTTCGACCGACTTGTTTTCGTCAAGTCTTTTTCATCGAGTTTCTGCACAACACTATCTTGTTTCAGTGGTTTTATCATAACTCGAGTTTTACAGATCCAATTGACGTGATTCTTTTTATGTTGTCTTCATAACTTGATTATCTATCATATGTGAAAATTTCACATTCATTAGATCTGTGGTTTTGGATCTACATGAGTTCTTTGCAGTGTTGCAGATCTGGTTTTTCTCGGATAGAACAGATTGATCGTCGTTCAATCTTTCGATCGTAACTTGAGTTTTTCTTGTTGGTTTTTCGTGATTCTTGTTGTCGTGTCTTCGTGACTTGATTCTCCACAATCTATACAGGTTTTGTCACGGTTGAACACGTTTAGATTAGTCGCATACACGAATTCTTTAACAGATCAATTTTCTGCCAAGGGGTTTTCATTGCTTTCGCTGAAAAACTTTTAATCTACCATTCACCCCCCCTCTGGTAGCTTTTCACAAGCTCTTCGATCCTACAACCAATTTGGGAATTTTCTAATAATGTATACTTCTAGAATTAAACATGCAAGTTTTATGAATAAATGAATTATTCACATTTTCCTAGTGATTTTCATACCGAATAAGTTGGTTCAATGTAAAGTACAAGTTAATGGGAACATGAAAAATTGGTTTAAGAATTCTTGAAGGTTTCTACATATACTTGTGATTTTCTAAAGTTTGGGACATTTTCTGGAATTAAATTTCTTAAGGAAAATCAGAAAAGAGTGACAGGTGGGGCCACTGGTTCAATCACCCACTCAGAGGTGAGAACACACGGGGCCCACACCATCACTGCACATGGACACACAGGATCAGTGGCCACAACAGATCCCTCTTCTTCAACCTTGGGCCAGAGCAAGGTTGGCGGCGCTCGGCGGCGGCCACAGACGACACATCGCCGGAATTGACCATCGATGCTCCAATCTCCATCAAACCGGCCGCCTGGGGGTATATAATCATGGCAAATATAATGAGAGGGTTGCTGGGCCAAAGAGGTGGCCGGAAAAGTTTCATCTATGGCGGCGGCGGCAATAAGGACGACAGCGGTGTCATTTTTGCCCTAGAATGGCTTAAATTCTATGGGGCTGGAACCAGGAGTTTCGTGGTAAGCTCCAGAACAAGGAAATGGACACAAATATGGAAGAAAACCACTAGAGAGATATTATCGCCGATGACCTAGTTGCTTCAATGGTGACGAAGGGAAAAACTTGGCTTGTGCCTCGATTTGTCCATCATTTTCCAATATTCTTGTTCTAGGGGCTCCGTATGAAAGTATAGAACATTATTTCTAAACGGAATGGAGAATAACTAACTGTGCCGAATGAAATTTGATTGATGAAACTTGACTATTTTTTAAATTAGCTGATGGAAAAATTGGACATACGGCTCACCGGCGTTAGGAGAGGAAAATCCGTTTGTAAGCACGAAGTAGAAAGGACAGCAAACCTTACGGTGCGGCGGAATGAGTGGAGGAGGCATCGAGGCGGCCAGTCGATGTGGAAGCGCCAGGGCGCGGCCGCTTTGAACCGGGAGAGAAAATTTTCCACCGAGCCCAGGTGCAGCGGATGGCTAAGCGGTTTGGGAAGCACGAAGAGGATGTAAGGGCAAACCTTTGGGCGCACTTGGTGGAACGGGAGGGGCCTTGAGGCGACCAGGCGATAGTGCAGCGTTGAGACGGGAAGAAAACAGAGCATCCGTTCATCTTGGCGGAAAGAAGAGCGCCGGCTTGCTGCAGCAACTCAGCGTGCCTCGGGGAGGAAGAGAGGATGGTGGCGTGTCCTTCTGCAAGCTGAACCGGGTCGGGGAGCAGCTGGGACGGCTGGGCGGCGTCGAGCAGTAGGGTGATGAACAAAGCAAACGACTCATGTGCTTGAGTGAGGAGGAACCGAAGCTTGAGCAGGGCACACGGTGTTTGCCTTTGGTGGGGATAAGAAAAAGCAGAGGGAGAGGATCAGGGCGAAGGCATCGAGCTAGAGCAGTGAGCTGGTGCGTGGCGCGCGCGTAGCTGCTGTTGAAACAGAGTCGGCAAAACGATTTGGGACCCTGACAGGTGGGGCCCACTCCCCTCTTATACCTAAATGAAATGTGAGAAATCCAATGGTGTACTTTAATTTGGCATTGGACGAAATTGAGCTTCAATTTTAAGTTTGAATTTGAATCTCCATCTCTATGTGGAGCATTACTTTAAATTCAAATGAGCATGGTTGCGGATTTCTGTTTGAGGATTAATTGTGAACAACGATGAGAGTAATTTGAATAGCAATAAGAGGTATTCCATACTTTAATTTTCTGCCATCATTGGAATTTAATATTTTATATTTTTGGTTGAGACTTAGTTAACTGAAGGGATTTAAATCACTTCTTTTACATACATACGATTTGATCGTAAATTTTGAATCTGTGACTATGCATTGTGTGTTACTTTTAACTTAAGTTTTATTTAAACATGACTTTCATTTTTAAATTGACAATTTTGGAGTCCCTCACTTTTGTACTTACTTAAGTTCAACTAAACTAGCAAACTTCCAAAAATAAGTTCAAAGTTTCAAAATTCCTATTTTGGACATCTTTTATTCACAAACATAGTTCATTTGAATTTACATTTCTAATTCAACTTAAAAAATTTAAGTTCATATTTTTGCATTCTTCTTCTTCTGAGTATGGGTTTCACAGAAACAACAAATCTTTGCAAGTCCAAGTCCTCGACTTAACTCTCATTAGTCCGATAACCATAACACCTCATGTGAGCACCTCACATAAGCATGTTGCACCTCACATCCATTTAGTTCCTATCAAAGTGTGACTATGAGGTGGAGGCACAAGTTTTCGTTGTTTCTTTCAAAATTTTCTAACTATTCTTGCATGGCAATGATCCAAGAATTGTTAGTGAGAGCATGTGATGCATCTTTGGGTTCAAAAGAAGCGTCAAAAGCAGAATGAGCATGAGAGTTTGGATCACAAAACCTGGACCGTGTGACTCTTTTATGCAAGCTTCCAATAATCTGTTGTGGAGGGTGACTTTTGAGGATGCGGAGGAGAGTAGACACTTGACAAGCTCTGTTTTCTTCATGTTCATCACAAACCGTAGAAATTGTGACTTGGGGATGATCAAGACCAACAGTATTGGACATTGCAGCTGGTTGTGGGGCAAAATCAGGAGCAGGAACAACATTATTAGCTTTTGAAACTTCGGGCAACTCCACTCCTTCATCTTCAATGAAAGTGCTCTACCTCCGTGGCTATGCATCTTGGCATGCAATATTAAAGCTAGTACCTAGGCTAGCTTCATCAAAAGACACCCTCACAAGTCTCTATAATTTTATTTGTGTCAAGCAAAAGCCAACGGTAGCCTCTAGTATGAGATGGATAACCAAGAAATATACCATCAACAGATCTAGATTCAAATTTATCAAGATTACTATGTTTTTTCACAAAGCATTTGCGACCAAAGACTCCAAAATGTGTGATGCTAGGCCTATGTCCAAACCGAAGTTCACATGATGTTGCAATTGCATCTGCCCAAAATTTTCTAGGGGTTCGATATTCTTTCTCTGTACAACACCGTTTTGTTGAGGTATATATGATGAAGACAATTGATGATCTATTCCTTTTTCGGCACAACTGATCAAATGATTGATTTTAAAATTTGGTTTCATTATCACTTCTTGTTGCTTTTAAAGATCCTGGGTGGTCAAGTGATAATCTAATAAATAAACTTCTAAAGTGACTAAAGTTTCATTCTTACATGTCATAAAGTAAACCTAAGAGTATCTAGAATAATCATCAACTATCACAAGCACATACAATTTACCTCCAAAAGAGTGAACACGTTGAAAGTGCATCTAGGACTCCATTGTGGGTTTTGGATGATTTATGACAAGAAATTGAGATCTTAATCCTTTTGTTGAGATGAATGCAGGCAAATAATGAAAAATGAGCAAAATGCCAAAAAGAAGGGAAATGAGAAGCAAAGTGAATTTGAGCTCAAGGAGAAGAAAATAGTAGATTATTATGTATGGAGTGTGTTAAGGAAACACACCCAAGAGCTCAATCACTTTCAAGCACACACACACAATGCACAAAGTTATACAGGACCGGACTAGTCCGATATCAGTCGGACTAGTCCGATATCACTTTCTGCACTAGATCGGACAAGTCCGGTATCCACCGGACTAGTCCGATATCTTTCTGATCCACTTCGGACTAGTCCTCCCCAATGCGGACTAGTCCTCAACACAATGCACAAGTCACACAAAATCGGACAAGTCCGTTGTGATCCGGACTAGTCCGATATTCTTTCTGATCCACTTCGGACAAGTCCGGTGTCTACACGGACTAGTCCGATATACACATTGATCTAAATCGGACAAGTCCTCCAAGTGCGGACTTGTCATCCTAAACACTTAAGGTTTCATATGTCCAGACAAGTCCAATGGCAATCGGACTAGTCCGAAGATTTCCAGTAGTGAAATCGGACAAGTCCGTTTTCAACCGGACTAGTCCGATATTCCTGGACACTTAGGGTTTGCTACACACAGCACACCGGACTAGTCCGGTGACCACCACGGACTAGTCCGATCTTTCTGAACCCTAACGGTCACTTTTAGAAACCCCATATAAATAGATGTGCACGGCCCACTTTTACTCTCTCTCGAACCCTAGCGCCGTCACACCTCCCAAGGGACTCAAAAACCACCTCTCTCCACGAAATTAAGTGCAAAATCGATCAATCTATTGAAGATCACTTCTAGATCATTGGAGAGACACTTGGCACACATCATTGAGCTCTTGGTTTGATTCTCTAACACACTCTTGCGTTTCAATTTGTAATTTTCGAGTGTGTTATTGGTGGCTTTGTAAGTTGTAATCAAGGGAGCTCTCAACGTGTGAGAACGCCCCTTCAACTTGGTTATTTACCCTTTGTGATTAGTGGAAGAGGATTGGCCTTCGTGGCGATCCGACGATGGAAGGGTTGGAGAAGACCCGGTCCTTTTGTGGGCTCCTCAACGTGGACGTAGGTTGCCTTCGTGGTAGCCGAACCATGGTATAAACCGTGTGTCTTGTCCTTTTGCGTTCTTCATCTTAATTGATCAACTTAATCTAGGGTTTGATTCACTTTGTTCAATTTGAGTTAAATTATTGAACAAGAGCCTTAATTGTAATAGAATTTGACATACAACTATTAAACTGTCATTCAAGTTTATATTTCCACTGCAAACATTAACGAATCAATCAAATTGACTGAACTTGATCAACTTAGCCCGTGAAAACCGGACTAGTCCGCACTTTACCGGACTAGTCCGATATCTCTGGTATTGACTTTGTTGTTGAGTGTTACAAGAACCGAGAAAATTCAAGAAGGCCTATTCACCCCCCCCCCCCCTCTAGGCCTACATTCAATTGGTATTAGAGCGGGTTCTTCAAGAAAGAGTGCAACCACTCGAAGAGATCATGTCGGACATGAAGGAAGTTCAGAAAATCAACAACCAGGAAGAAGTGAACAACGACAAGAACCAAAAGCTGGAAAAGTATCTCGAAGCAATTCAAGACTTCGAGATGATGACGAGGAGACGTTGGAGCTGAAAGCACTCCTCAGAAAGAAAGCACTTTCCAAAGGGAAAGCTAAAGTTGAAGAAAAGAAGAAGGGGGGTAGTCACACCGACTACTCCCGATATCCTTTTAACTATGATCGTTTAAATTCAAACAACAATCATTACCTATCTATTCCTCTTGGAAAAGCCCCACACTTCGATGGGAGTGATTACTCCATGTGGAGGCAAAATATGAAGATGCACTTTATTTCCCTTAACCCAAGTTTATGGCATATTGTGTGCACAGGAATAGACATTCCAGATGACGACGAAGAGCTCACCCCAAGTCAAGAGCAAGCCATCCACAGAAACACTCAAGCCGCAGCCGTAATCACCTCCTCTCTAAGTCGAGATGAATTCACAAAGGTAGATGGACTGGAGATTGCCAAGGAAATATGGGACACACTACAAACAGCCCATGAAGGTGACCGGCATGTGCGGGAGGCGAAAATTGAAATGATCGAAGGCGAACTAGGAATGTTCGCAATTGAGGAAGACGAGTCTCCCCAGGACATGTACAACCTATTGAAGACACTTGTAAACAAGGTTCGATCATATGGGAGCAAGAAGTGGAATGACCACGAGGTTGTAAAGCTCATCCTTAGAGCCTTTATGCCTCGCAATGTCACACTATGCTCTATGATCAGAGAAAGTCCCGGGTACAAGAGGATGACTCCAGATGAATTTCTTGGCAAAATCATCAACTTTGAAATGATGGAGAAACAAGCCAAGCACGTCAAAGAAATAGCTGACCTCACATCAGCCAAGAAGAAGGGAGTTGCCTTAAAGTCCACACTCAAGCCTCTATCCAAAGAAGCAAGAGAAGCACAGCTTGAGGAGGACAGCGATGATGAAAGCAGTGAGATGGACGAAGAGGATATGATTTTGTTCATGAAAAAGTTCAAAAGAATAATGAAGAAAAGACAAGGAACAAATCAAGTGAAGGCAGGTACAAGGAGAGGACAAAGCCGAAGATGAGGCGGGCGTGCTATAATTGTGGTGAGTATAACCACTTTATAGTCGATTGCCCGTATGAGGACAACAAGAAGAAGAATAAAGAAGTCAAGCCTCAATCGAAGAAATTCTTCAAGAAGAAGAAACAAGCTGAACAAGCACACATTGGAAAGGAGTGGGACTCAAACGATGAGTCCTCATCATCCGATGAAGAAGAGATGGCTAGCATAGCCATTGAAAGCGCGTCCAAGAAACCCACACTCTTCCCCATGCTCGGTACAAAGAAGGGAAATGGCACTTGCCTCATGGCAAAGGAAGGTAAACGCAAGGTAAACATCAAAACTCCTTCCATGCATTCCTACTCAAGTAATGATGAACTAGATAGTGATGATGAAGATATGTTAATTGGATTAGATAGAAAAACTGCTGCTAAAATGAAATTTTTACTTGACCAACTTGTTGAGAAGGAATGGCTAATTGATCGTCAAGAGGACATGATTATCTCCCAAAAGGAGAAGTATGTCGAACTTGACAATCTTCTAGTTCTTGAAAAGGAGAAAAACAGCTCACTAGAGCTTGAGCTAGCTTCAAGCAAGAAAACTTGCTTGGAGTTAACCAACTCAAACGTTGCAATCAAGGATCAACTTGATGACCTGATCAAGGTTAACAAGATCCTTGAAGTGCAAGTTGAGTCACTCAAGCTAAGTGAATCTTCCTCCTCTTCAAGTCTGCCTTCTCAACCCACTTCAACTAATCTTGTTCATATGTGCAAATGTGGTAAAATCAACACCAGTTTGAAGGAAAAGTCTACCTCCACAAAGGATAAAAATCCTACCCAATGTGGAATATTTGACAAGGAGAGGATCAACTATGCACGTAGTGCATACTTGGTCCAAAGACCTCCAAATATCAAGTATGGCATTGGTTACTCTTATGATGGAAAGCAAAATGCTGGAAGTCATAAGAATAACAAGGGAAGGATTACCTTTGTGAAGGGAGGACCCTCACAACCTGGTAACTCGAAAATTAAGAACCCGAACTCTCATGAACACCGGACTAGTCCGGTTGTGGTCCGGACAAGTCCGGTCATCTAGACAAGTCCGGTCACCCAGACTAGTCTGATCCATAAACAACAGCAACTTTTGTTCAAAACCTTTGATGCCTCTTATGTATTAATGAGAAACAATCTTGGTAAAGTTTATGCTTATTATGTTGGGCCACGCCATGGGAACACAAAATCCCATGTGTGGGTGCCCAAATGTATTGTAGCTAACCTCCAAGGACCCAAGCAAGCTTGGGTACCTAAAACCAAGGCATAATTTGTTTCTGGAGGCCTATTCTTCTGGTGGATCCAAATGGGTGCTAGACAGTGGATGCACCAACCACATGACCGGAGAAAGGAGGATGTTCGTGGAATATGAAGAAAACGAGGACCCAAACGAAGGCATCTACTTCGGAGATAATAGTCAAGGAAGGGTGCTCGGTACCGGTAAAATAGCAATATCCTCTGAACACACTCTTTCTCATGTTTTACATGTTGAATCTTTAGATTATAACCTGCTGTCCATATCTCAATTATGTGACAAAGGTTATAATTGCTTGTTCACTAATGAGGGTGTGACCGTCTCAAGGAGGAGTGATGGTTCCGTTGCATTCAAGGGTATGTTGAAGGGAAAGCTTTACCTTGTTGACTTCAACAAGGATAAAGCCGAACTCGACACATGCTTGATTGCAAAAACCAACATGGGTTGGCTATGGCATAGACGGCTAGCACATGTCGGTATGAGTAATCTTCAAAAACTCCTCAAGGGCGATCACATCCGAGGTTTGAAAGATGTTGTTTTTGAGAAAGACAGGCCTTGTAGCGCGTGCCAAGCCGGGAAGCAAGTTGGAGCACATCATCCCGCAAAGAACATCATGACTACGACAAGACCGCTCGAACTACTTCATATGGACTTGTTTGGTCCAATTGCTTACATAAGCATCGGCGGTAATAAATATGTTTTAGTCATTATTGATGATTTTTCCCGCTTCACTTGGGTGTTCTTTTTGCATGACAAGTCAGAAACACAAGGGACACTCAAGAAATTCTTCAAGCGAGCGCAAAACGAGTTCTCACTATCGATCAAGAGTATTCGGAGCGACAACAGCACGGAGTTCAAGAACATACAAGTGGAGGAGTACCTTGATGAGGAGGGAATCAAGCACGAATTTTCAGCACCATACTCTCCACAACAAAACGGAGTTGCCGAAAGGAAGAACCGAACGCTCATAGAGATGGCAAGAACAATGCTCGATGAATACAAGACTTCGGATCGATTTTGGGCGGAAGCAATTAACACCGCTTGCCACGCCGCAAATCGACTCTACCTTCATCGACTAATCAAGAAGACTCCTTATGAGCTACTCACCGGTAACAAACCAAACATTTCATATTTTTGAGTTTTCGGCTCTCCATGTTATATCTTGAACAAGAAGCCCAGGACTTCAAAGTTTGCTTCAAAGTCCGATGAAGGTTTCTTGCTTGGTTATGATTCGAACACTTACGCCTATCGTGTTTTCAACAAGGCCTCCGGACTTGTTGAAGTGGCACGTGGCGTAGTGTTCGATGAAATTAATGGCTCCCAAAAGGAGCAAGTTGATCAATGTGAATTAGGTAAAGAAGAAGCTCCTTATCAAGCATTGAAGAGAATGGCTCTAGGCGAAGTTCGACCACAAGAGTCATCGTCACAAATACAAGAGGAAAGTGAACCACAAGAGGAGATCAACAATCAAGGGGGATCTTCGATACAAGATCAATCACAAGAATATGAAGATGATCAACAAATCAACGAGGGCAACCACTCAGGGGGAGAAGAAAATGATCACCAACACACAACTCTCCAAGTGCCACACCCAAGAGTACACCAATGCATTCAAAGGGATCACCCAATTGACAACATCATCGGTGAAATCCAAAAGGGAGTAACCACTAGATCTCGTATAGCTAATTTATGTGAGCATTACTCGTTTGTCTCCTTTTTGGAACCACGCAGGACTGAGCATGCATTGAAGGATCCGAACTGGGTGGTGGCAATGCAAGAAGAGTTGAACAACTTCAAGATAAACAAGGTTTGGGAACTTGTGGCAAGACCCAATGCAAATATAGTGGGCACCAAGTGGGTCTTCCGCAACAAGCAAGACGAACACGGAGTGGTGACAAGAAACAAGGCACGACTTGTGGCCAAAGGTTACTCACAAGTCGAAGGTTTGGATTTCGATGAGACTTTTGCTCCAGTAGCTAGGCTTGAATCAATTAGAATATTACTTGCATATGCTACTCACCATGATTTCAAGCTGTATCAAATGGACGTGAAAAGCGCCTTCCTCAACGGACCGATCAAGGAAGAGGTGTACGTGGAGCAACCACCCGGGTTTGAAGACGAAGAGTTCCCCGACCACGTATATAAACTGCGTAAGGCTCTCTATGGCCTCAAACAAGCTCCTAGAGCTTGGTATGAGTGTCTTAGAGATTTCTTAATTGATAATGGTTTTCAAATTGGCAAAGTAGATTATACATTATTCACAAAGAATCTAAATAATGATCTTTTTATTTGCCAAATCTATGTTGATGATATAATTTTTGGGTCAACTAACCAATCTTTCTGTGAAGAATTTAGTAGAATTATGACAGACAGGTTTGAAATGTCAATGATGGGAGAATTGAAGTACTTCTTGGGATTCCAAGTGCGGCAACAAAGGGAAGGAACATTCATAAGCCAAACCAAGTACACGCAGGACATACTCAAGAAGTTTGGCATGGACAAGGCAAAGCCCATAAAGACTCCCATGGCTACGAATGGCCACTTGGATCTCAATGAAGATGGACCGAGCGTCGACCAAAAGGTATATCGCTCCATGATTGGATCTTTACTCTACTTATGTGCATCTAGGCCAGATATTATGTTGAGTGTATGTTTGTGTGCAAGATTTCAAGCCAACCCTAAGGAATGTCACTTGACAGCCGTAAAAAGAATCTTGAGATATTTAGTTCATACACCCAACCTTGGTCTTTGGTACCCAAAAGGCTCCAAATTCAATCTCATTGGTTACTCCGATGCAGATTATGCCGGGTACAAAGTTGATAGAAAAAGCACCTCTGGCACATGCCAATTCCTAGGAAGATCTTTGGTTTCTTGGTCATCTAAGAAACAAAATTCCATTGCATTATCCACAGCCGAAGCGGAGTATGTTGCAGCCGAGAGTTGTTGTGCACAACTCCTTTGGATTCGACAAACTCTAAGGGATTACGATTACAATATGAACCGTATTCCTCTCCTTTGTGATAATGAGAGTGCCATTAAAATAGCCCACAATCCAGTTGAGCACTCTAGGACTAAACACATAGACATAAGACATCATTTCTTGAGAGACCATTCCATGAAAGGAGACATAACCATCTCACATGTCAACACCCAAAAACAATTGGCCGACATATTCACCAAGCCACTTGATGAAAAGCGTTTTTGCGAACTCCGAAATGAGCTAAATATTCTTGATTCTTGGAGTGTGGCTTGAAAAGTTGCATACCTGTATGATTGCTTCAAAAATGTTGATTGAATTGTGAAAATCATCCCTCTCCATTTTTCTCTCGAAAAACTATGTCAATTATTAGATCTTGATGAATTTTGATCATTGTATGATTGTTGTATGCTTACTGGTCAAATTCATATGATTACTTGAATTGTTTTGCCTCTCTATTCTCTATTATTGAACCTTCAAATATATATGAATGGGCTATGCAATTCTTTCCTGGTGACCACGGACTAGTCCGTGGTTACCCGAACTAGTCCGCCCATGCAGACTAGTCCGCAGAGTGCCGGTTAGGCTGGACTAGTCCGATAGACCACGGACTAGTCCGATATAGGTCTCTGGATGACTTCGGACTAGTCCGGTCATGTCCGGACTTGTCCGATTTTTCGTGTCCATAACCCTAGCCGCCACCAAACCCTAATCTCCTCCTCCCTCTCCTCCTCGTCAAGTGGAGAGCGAAGAAGACGAAGAAGATGACGAGAGGACATACAGCAAAGAGTGAAGAACCTAGGACCTTCCTCTCTCTCTTTTTGGTGTCTTGATGCCAAAGGGGGAGAGATTGAGGGGGAGTCAAGTCTTAGCTTTAGCTGTAATAGGATGCGGGGAGAGAGCCTTCTCTGTACTTTTATTTGTGATTGTAATAGTTTAACACTGTTTTCATATTAAGTTTGGTCTTGTGATGAATTGCTCAATTTATTTGCAAGTATGTGATGAAAACTGCATTTTTGCTCCTGGTATGTCATATGCACTTGGTATCGGTTGATTAATGTAAATTCTGTCATTCTCAATGTATTCATGCACTTAGTATGCATCCCACCATAAAGAATGCACATATGGATAATTCTCTTGTTGCTTGATGTATTTTTGAGTCATATGTGCATACTTTATGAAAATCTCATTTTTTGCCTTATTTTGGGAAATCTCAATTGGTTGTCATCAATCACCAAAAAGGGGGAGATTGAAAGTGCATCTAGGACTCCCTTGTGGGTTTTGGATGATTTATGACAAGCAATTGGGATCCTAATCCTTTTGTTGAGATGAATGCAGGCAAGTAATGAAAAATGAGCAAAATGCCAAAAAGATGGGAAATGAGAAGCAAAGTGAATTTGAGCTCAAGGAGAAGAAAATAGTAGATTATTATGTATGGAGTGTGTTAAGGAAACACACCCAAGAGCTCAATCACTTTCAAGCACACACACACACAATGCACAAAGTTATACAGGACCGGACTAGTCCGATATCAGCCGGACTAGTCCGATATCACTTTATGCACTAGATCGGACAAGTCCGGTATCCACCAGACTAGTCCGATATCTTTCTGATTCACTTCGGACTAGTCCTCCCCAATGCGGACTAGTCCTCAACACAATGCACAAGTCACACAAAATCGGACAAGTCCGTTGTGATCCGGACTAGTCCGATATTCTTTCTGATCCACTTCGAACAAGTACGGTGTCTACACGGACTAGTCCGATATACACACTGATCTAAATCGGACAAGTCCTCCAAGTGCGGACTTGTCATCCTAAACACTTAGAGTTTCATATGTCCGGACAAGTCCGATGGCAATCAGACTAGTCCGAAGATTTCCAGTAGTGAAATCGGACAAGTCCGTTTTCAACCGGACTAGTCCGATATTCTTGGACACTTAGGGTTTGCTACACACAGCACACCGGACTAGTCCAGTGACCACCACGGACTAGTCCGATCTTTCTGAACCCTAACGGTCACTTTTAGAAACCCCATTATAAATAGAGGTGCACGGCCCACTTTTACTCTCTCTCGAACCCTAGCGCCGTCACACCTCGCAAGAGACTCAAAAACCACCTCTCTCCACGAAATTAAGTGCAAAATCGATCAATCTATTGAAGATCACTTCTAGATCATTGGAGAGACACTTGGCACACATCATTGAGCTCTTGGTTTGATTCTCTAACACACTCTTGCGTTTCAATTTGTAATTTTCGAGTGTGTTATTGGTGGCTTTGTAAGTTGTAATCAAGGGAGCTCTCAACGTGTGAGAACGCCCCTTCAACTTGGTTATTTACCCTTTGTGATTAGTGGAAGAGGATTGGCCTTCGTGGTGATCCGACGAGGGAAGGGTTGGAGAAGACCCGATCCTTTTGTGGGCTCCTCAACGTGGACGTAGGTTGCCTTCGTGGTAGCCGAACCACGGGATAAATCGTGTGTCTTGTCCTTTTGCGTTCTTCATCTTAATTGATCAACTTAATCTAGGGTTTGATTCACTTTGTTCAATTTGAGTTAAATTGTTGAACAAGAGCCTTAATTGTAATAGAATTTGACATACAACTATTAAACTGTCATTCAAGTTTATATTTCCGCTGCAAACATTAACGAATCAATCAAATTGACTGAACTTGATCAACTTAGCCCGTGAAAACCGGACTAGTCCGCACTTTACCGGACTAGTCCGATATCTCTGGTATTGACTTTGTTGTTGAGTGTTACAGGAACCGAGAAAATTCAAGAAGGCCTATTCACCCCCCCTCTAGGCCTACATTCACACGTGAAAGACCTACGGTGTCCAGATGTAAAAGTTATCCTGGTTCTATTGTCATGGTGATTGTGATTTGAGCATGTGAACCTGCAACCATCTTAGTATGTCTACAAGGAGAGCGTACAATATTGTTGTCCCCTTTAAACTTAGGCAACTCACGTATGCGATCAATACCACTAACACGTGTGAGGTGATCAAAGCCTACGTGACCAAGTCTTCGATGCCAAAAATATAAATCATTTGAATCATTAACAACTAGACACCTATGCTTAGAGGTTGACATATCAAAATCACCTTTAAAAACTCTTCCAAAGTAAGAGATGTTAACATAAGCTCACCTTTCGAATCTACAACTATGTAGCAGTTTTTAGTGAAATTAACTTAGATTTTCAGCTAGCAATTGTGAAATAGAGAGCAAGTCGTACTTTAAGTTCTTAATAAGTGCTACATCCTTCAAAGTGTAGTGATTATTAACCCTAAGTGAACCCTTAGCAATTATAGGAGTAGATTAATTATCGGCAAAGGTAAAATCTTCTACGTGTGACAGAAATGAGAGGCAGGAGAACCATTCTTTGTTGCCAGTTATATGGTGTTAGCATCCTAAATCCACAAGCCAAATGTTCTCCTTCCTCCAGCGTGTAACCTCGTCATTGTCGCTGATCTGTTCGGCCTCCTCCATGCCTGAACTTGAGTTGCTTGCCATGAACACATATTTGCCAAAGTTTCATCATATTCATCACTTTGGTATCCACATCGCTTGAGTTGTATTCTTGGAGTGCAGAGAGAAGACGGTGCACCAATTTGCGACTTATAAAACCCTTATTTTTCTTGTTGTTGGCAGACGAGGGTTTAAACTTTGTTTGCTTTTCATCACGGGAAGTAGAACCTGAAATGTTATGGCAATTTGTACAAAAATGTCTCAACTCACTACATTCGAAGCATCTTTGACAGCCACCACTTCCTATTCTCCTAGTTCTCACATTTTACAATGCTTTTGAAAACCGATTAGAGAGAAGGGCTAGCTCCTCTTCTGGAAACTCCTCAATTTGTTCAAGAGTTAGAGAGGAGAGCAAAGCAAATGTACCACATGATGAAGATTTGCTAGATCTAGGCATGTCACGTTGTGAAACAAATGCAAGAAACTTGTTGGGGTTTCTATTTGATATTATGTCATGTTCTTGAGTTTTAAATTTAAAATATAACACATCTAAAGTAAGTGTACTATTGACAGTAGATTCACGTATGGATGTGACCTTCATCTCCCAAGTTGGCATGTCTAATGCACTTAACAAATGCATAACATTCTTAGCATTTGAATACTTAACATTAACATTATGCATCTTGATGGGAATTTTATTAAAGCGAGCAAAGATGCCATCAATTGACTCAGCAGGTTGCATCTCAGAACGCATGTACTTTGTTTTGAACATGTCTTGATGTATCTCTTTGATTGTGTTAGAGCCTTCGTGACAGTCACATACTGCTTTCCACACATCATACGTAAATCGAGGTGTGCAACGCGATCAAAGTCACCTTGAGTCAATCCTTGTATAACCAAGTTGCATGCATTATTGTTGTTGTCAACGTCCTTAATGTTCACAGTCATAACTTATGGTTTGTTGGCATGACGAAGCGTTTGAAGACCTTTTTCCCATATGGTGACGCCTTGTGCTTGTATTTAAGCCTCCATACAAGTATTCCGAACCTGAAAATCAATGTCATCAAACATACAAAGTTTTTCGAAGTAGTTCTCCTTCGTTGATTAGCAAAAGCATATGCCAATAAGATATATTAGAGCACCATGACTCATATACTAATTGTAGGATCGAAGAGCATATAAAAAGCTATTAGAGGTGGGTGAATCGTAGATTAAAAACTTTTTATGAGGAATCTTCAAAAACCCCTCAATAAAAAATTGATCTGACGGAGATGCTATGAAAAAACAGCACCACTCACAAGCATGAAAGTACAATAAGAGAGTGCAGTTAGGCTGTCTCCAACAACAATACCGGTATGACGCTACCGACATGGTAAGATTGTTCTCCTTGCAGGCTCTGACGCACGATGTAAAAATGAGTGTCTCCAATGCAGGACGGAAATCATGGGTACCTGCTGCACTCCACGCGAAAAAACTCCCACACGTGCACTCCCGTCAAAAGTTCCCGCCTCTGCTCGTTCACAACTGCCCCCGAAAAAACGAGCCCACGCTCTTGCTGCGTGCCAAAAACTCGTGTGTGCACCCGCTGCGCCCCATAAAGCGTGCCAGCTTGCTCGCTTGGGCGGAATGGTAGCCGTTAGGGAAGATCGATGTTTGTGTAGCCTGTCACCTGCTACCAAAAATCGTTTCGGATCTCGGTCATCCATTGGAGACCTCTTCGATGCTCCTCGTCACCTATTTTGGGTCATCCGTCGGGCTCAGCCTTACAATGGCTGAGGCACGAGATATAAAATGGACACGATACAATGTAAATGGAACAACATTGGGTGTGGCCTATGATAGCGAGTGTTGTACAGGCATCAGGACCAGCTGCGAGAGGTGCTTTGCCCCAGCTGATGTCACTCTTGATATCTGAGATGACCTCCTGGATGGAGTGTTCCTCTTCCATAAAAACCCGTGTGTTTTGCTCCTTCCATATGGCCCAAAGAGTGGCGATGATGATCGTGCTAACTCCTATCATGCGAGGGGAACCAGACTGTCCCGCTACCTCCTTGTACCAGGCGCCAATGGGGTTTGCAGATGACCAGCTCGAAGGGAGGAGAGATGGTCATGTACCCAGCTACTGATGTGTGACCAGATCTGTTGTGTTACAGGACACTCGGTGAGTAGATGATGGGTGACTCCAAGCTGTGGTGGCAGAGCATAGAGAAGTATTCATTCGGCCAGCCCCCACTTTGTAAACAATCGACCGTACAGACTCTGTTTTTCAGCAGCAAGCAGATGAACAACTTGCACCGTTATGGTGCTCATATTTCCACACCAATTCCAGAAACTAGGACTGAATACCTCCTTCAAATTGTATCAAATAGGGAGAGCGGGCAGAGTATTGGCCGTGAGTTGTGAACTTCCAATGGGTTGAATCCTGCTCCTCGCTTGACAGGTCTGGGCTGAGATCATCAATTATAGACCATAGCTGAATATATTGCAGAAGAAGCTCACCGGTGACATGGGGGAGTATGTCACGTATCCATGCATTACCATTCAGCGCTTGAGCTACAGTTTTACGTTTCCCTTACTGTATTGGAACAAAGTAGGGAACAGAAATGCCGCTGCCGACCCATTGATCCAGCTGGATAGCCAAAACTTTGCTGTTTTCCATCTCTCAAAGTGACTCTTATCGCTGCACAAAATAGGGCAAAGTCATGCATGTCAATTGCCAGTTCGGTTCCATGCTAGGGTTTTGCAGGCTGCGTCCACTCGTTCCAAGTCTGTGATGGCAAGGCCCACGAAGCGGGACAGGCGACAGACTCCAGTCCATTTGACCTTGCATTGTCCTCTACGAATGTGTTGTGTGCCAGACCACAGAAAGCTGTGCCGTACCTTGTCAACAGCCTTGTAAAATTTATTCAGAAGTCTTAAGGCAGTCATCAAGTATGTAGGGAGGGAGCTAAGTACGGATTTAAGTAGTTCTCTCCGACTAGCAAAACTCAACAGCGGCCCTTGCCATCCGGACAGTTTATTGAGCATTCGGTCTTGCACACTCTGGAGATGAGATAATCTTAACCTACTCGGGGTCAGAGGCATACCGAGGTATTTCACAGGAAAAGCAGCACATTTGCCGTTGAAGGTAGTGAGCGGCCCATGAATATTAACTATTAAAGATAGAAATCATGTATATTAGGAATGCTTAATTGTAGGGATGCGCTTCCTCTATTCTTGACAAGTGATATTGTCTGCCACATATGTAGGGCTGTGTCTCCTCTATTTTTGGCATGTGATATTACTTGCCATGCATGTAACCTGTTGTACACTGCTATATATACATGAGTCTATCGCCAAGAGGGGATTGCCTTGCGCCATCTAACATGGTAACAGAGCCGAGAAAATTTTCCTGATCCCACCACATACTCTTATTCCTCCTCCTCCCCTTCCTCCTCCAATGTCGAACTCCACTGCCCCTACTGCTATGGCGCTGATCCCCATACAACATTGTTGTACTAAATTCAACTATCTCCTATGGTGTGCTCAGCTCCTTTCGTACCTACGGAGCTCGAAGCTTATGGGATACCTTGATGGATCTAACACTGCGCCTGAAAAGAAGATCGTCCAATCGATGACCGCGGGCCGTGTTGAAACCCTCAATCCGGCGTATGAACGCTGGTATGATCAAGACCAACAACTGTTGAGTGGGCTTCTCTCATCGATGACTGAGGAAGTCCTTAAGGATGTCATCAATGCCGCATCCTCCAAGGAGGTTTGGGATTCCCTCCAGAAGAAATTTGCCTCTTCTACGAAGGCGCGCACGGTGCAAATCCGTGTGGAACTTGCTACATCAAGAAAACGTGATCTATCTGCGACCGACTTCTTCCGTAAGATCACGAGGCTCGCTAATGAGCTTGTCGCTGTTGATGCTCCTCTACGTGATGAGGAGGTTATCTTCTTGCGGGGCTCCCAGCTAAATATGACCCATTCGTCACCGCCTTGACGACCAAGACTGAGCAACTCTCTCTTGATGATGTGTTCGCACATCTGGTTGCATTTGAGGCCTGTAAACTTCAACATGTGGCTGAATTGCAGCAGCATCATGGTGTCTCTGCTAACTACGTGCATCACGGTGGCCCCGCCCGTGGCCGCGGCCGCAACCGTGGTGACCGTGGTCGCGGTGGTCGCTCCCATGGCGGTACTCCTGTACAGGCTGATCGTTGCAGCAATGGCCCTCGTCCTCAGTGCCAGATCTATGGCAAGATTGGCCACACCGCCATCAAGTGTTGGTACCGGATGGATGAATCGTATCAGGAGGAGGTTCCTTCAGCAGCTCTCACTTCTACAAGCTCCTACAAAATTGATCCCAACTGATACAACGACACAGGTGCGACGGATCACATCACGAGTGACCTTGATCGTCTAGTTGTACGGGATCAATACCATGGTGGTGACACGGTGCAAGTGGGCAACGGTGCAGGTTTGCAAATTAAACACATTGGTTCTTGTTCTATCAATACTAATACACTCCCTCTTGCTCTTAACAATGTTCTTCACGTTCCTGAAATTTCTAAACACCTTTTTTCAGTCTACAAATTATCCCGTGATAACAATATATTCTTTGAATTTCATCCTTCATATTATCTCATAAAGGACCGTGCAACTCGGAATCTACTCCTGGAAGACAGATGTGAAGCCGGTCTTTACCCCCTCAAGCCATCCGATATTAAGTTCATCAAACAGGCGTTCGTGAGCTATTTCGCGCGTCCGGATCAATGGCATGCTCGGTTCGGTCATCCATCTTATCAAGTAGGTTGCTCCATTTTACGTATTCGTAATCTTCCGTGTCTAAATGAGTCCACTATTTCCTCAGTTTGTAACGCGTGTCAGTTAGCAAAAAGTCATCAATTACCCTATAATATTTCATGTCATAAATCTACAACACCACTGGAACTCATTTATTCTCATGTTTGGGGTCCTGCTCCCATTTCCGTTGGTGGTTTCAAATATTATATTAGTTTCATTGATGATTTTAGCAAATTCACGTGGATTTATCTCATGAATGATAAAACTGACGCCCAACACATTTTCTTAATTTTTCAAGCTCATGTCGAACGCCTCCTTGACACCAAAATTAAATGTGTACAATCCGATTGGGGTAGAGAATATCAAAAACTCCATAATCAATTCTTCACCAAAATGGGCATCGCGCATAGGGTGTCATGTCCCCATACCCATCAACAAAATGGTTCGTCTGAACGCAAACACCGCCATATTGTTGAAACCGGTATCGCCCTCCTAGCTCATGCTGGTATGCCACTCAAATTTTGGGATGAAGCCTTCACCACAACCACATACCTCATAAATCATCTTCCTACCCGTGTTATTGATAATTTGTGCCCTTTAGAACGATTATTTAGCACACCACCTAATTATTCCATGCTTCGTATTTTTGGTTGTGCGTGTTGGCCTCATCTTCGTCCATATAATAAACACAAATTATCTTTTGGATCTAAACCGTGTGGTTTTATTGGTTACAGTAATATACATAAAGGGTACAAATGTCTTTATATAGATAGTGGATGTGTCTATATTTCCAGGGATGTTATATTTGATGACCATGTCTTTCCATTCAAAAATCCTTCATCCAACTTTGATCCACATTCCCAGGGTAGTAATAGTAGTGATGGAATTACTAATCAATTGTTTGATTTGCTTTCCTATTCTGTGCCTACAACAGTAACAAATACAGAAAATTCAACCGGCGGATCTTCAGCATCTGCGCGCACCATGCGCTGCATGGAAGCAACGGCGCCTGCATGTCGCGCCCAGGAGTCTGTGGTGCAGCAAGGGCCCACAGTAGAATTTGTGCCCACACAAATGGAAACAACATACTCCAGTCCTGCTAATCTAACAATTGCTCCAAATAACAATACAGGACACACGTACGGCACACATTTGAAAAATAATTTCCGACAGCCGAAACAACGTAACGATGGTATGGTTACATATTCTGTTACTCGGACTTCTGTTGAAGAGCCATCATCTCATATTACTGCTATGAAACACCCCTTGTGGCATCGTGCAATGCAAGAAGAATTTGATGCACTCATTAAAAACAAGACTTGACATCTTCTTCCTCCTCGTGCTGGTCTCAATATAATTGATTCCAAGTGGATTTTCAAACTCAAATACAAGTCTGATGGCACTATTGATCGCTATAAGGCTCGTCTGATTGCAAAAGGTTTCAAACAACAATATGGAATTGATTATGATGTCACCTTCAGTCCAGTTGTAAAGCCGACCACGATACGCCTTTTATTATCCTTGGCGGTTTCTCAAGTGTGGTCGCTCTGACAAATTGACATTCAAAATGCTTTTCTTCATGGATTTCTTGATGAAGATGTATATATGAAGCATCCACTGGGTTTTGAAGACTCCACTTATCCTAATTATGTGTGCAAACCTAATAAATATTTATATGGTCTTAAACAAGCACTGTGTGCCTAGTTCTCTCGGTTGAACAGCACCCTGATTCGCTTGGGCTTTCAAGCATCCAAGGCTGATGTATCACTATTTATCTTCACTCAAGCTGACATCCAAATGTATATCCTTATCTATGTGGATGATATTATAATTGTGAGCTCCTCATCTTCGGCAACTGATCGTCTGCTCCAACAACTTCGAGTTGATTTTGCGGTGAAGGATCTTGGTCGCCTTAGTGATTTTCTAAGCATTGAAGTTCATCATACATCTACCGGACTGATCCTCACACAGCACAAATATATTAAATATCTTATGTTGCGCACCAACATGGAGAGCTCTAAAGGTGTGAATATCCCGATTTTGCCTACTGACAAACTCTTTCTTCATGATGGTACAACTCTCACACCAGATGATGTTACACGCTATCGTAGTGTGGTTGGTGCACTACAATATTTATCCTTCACGCGCCCTGATATATCATTCCCAGTTAATAGAGTTTGTCAGTATATATCAGCACCAACTGAATCTCATTGGAAGGCAGTGAAACGCATCTTGCGGTATCTTCACTCCACCTCTAATCTTGGACTTTGCATCACTAAGTTTGGTTCTTCAGTACTGAGTTCCTTTTCTGATGCGGATTGGGTTGGTAATCCGGATGATCGACGTAGTACTGGCGGCTACACTGTTTTCTTTGGCGGCAACCTCATCTCTTGGAATTCTCAAAAACACCCAACCGTTTCATGCTCTAGTACGGAGGCTGAATATAAGGAGGTCGCCAATACTACTGCATAACTAATTTGGGTTCAAGAACTTCTCCGGGAAATTGGCATACAACAATCTAGACCACCGACTCTATGGTGTGACAACATTGGGGCTACTTATCTGACAGTGAATCCGCAGTTTCATCGTCTCACCAAACATGTCGAAGTCGACTATCACTTCGTTCGTGAGCAGGTTTCATCTCAACAATTAGATGTGCGGATCATATCTTCCAAAGATCAAGTGGCAGATATTATGACTAAATCATTACCTGGTCAGTCTTTTGGAAAGATCTGTAGCAATCTGAACTTAATCACGTACCGTTCAGATTGAGGGGGTATTAAAGATAAAAATCATGTATATTAGGAATGCTTAATTGTAGGGATGCGCTTCCTCTATTCTTGGAAAGTGATATTGTTTGCCATGTATGTAGGGTTGTGTCCCCTCTATTCTTAGCAAGTGATATTACCTTCCATGCATGTAACCTGCTGTACACTACTATATATACATGAGTCCATCGCCAAGAGGGGATTGCCTTGCGCTATCTAACATTAACATCGTCGCAACACATCAGTATGATAGAGCTTTTTGCTAGGTTGATTTTGAGTCCGGAAGCTTCGCCAAACTGCTGCAACAGGGCCATGGTCAATTGGGGTTCTGACTGGACTGGGTTAAGAATAGAACATCGTCTGTGTATAAGGACATTCTGAGCCTGTGATTGTGACCAGGGGTGCAAGAAAGCTCTCCATTTTCTCTGGCAAGATAGAAGACGTAATGAAGTGAGTCAATAGCAAGAAGGAAAAAAATCTACATAACCCCCGAAAGTATGACCTAGGGACTACTTAACCCCCTCAACTTCAAAACCAGATATTTAACCCCCTAACCTATACAAAACCAGGTAATTAATCCCCTAAGGTGATTTTGAAGAGTGGTTTTACCACATAAGCTGCTGAGGTGGCGAAAATTGTTGTACAGTGGCATCCATATGCCATTTACAACACACTTTTGTTTCTCCGTAAGGCAATGGCCCATAATCTTCCTTCGCCTCTGTGTTTGATTCAAGTTTTTCTCTTTCTTGCCCTGCACTTTTGCATGAATGTGATGAAGAAACTTCGAGCATTTTTGCATTTGTTTCTTATATTTTGAGAGGCGAGAAAATGTTGACATGGGTGTTGCTTGTATTATTTGATCGACATGCGGGTCCTACTACACACATATGATGCTGATGTGGCAAAACCACCCTTCAAAACCACATTAGGGGATTAATTATCTGGTTTTATATAGGTTAGGGGGTTAAATATCTGGTTTTAAAGTTGAGGGGGTTAAGTAGTCCTTAGGTCATACTTTGGGGGTTATGTAGATTTTTTCCTAGCAAGAATGAACAGGGGAGGAGATAGGGGTCCCCGGTCATAATCCTCTTTCGTGTCTGATTAGAGGCCGTTGCACCCGATTTAGACGAACTGAAGAAGATGTTGTTGCAAGGAGTTGGGAGACCCAGTCACGCCATCGAGTTGGGAATCCCTGGTTCTCCATAAATTTGAGGATGTACTCCCATGAGACAAAGACAAATGCTTTGGGTATGTCGAGCTTCAAGAGAAGCATTGGCCTCTTGGTTCGTTGAAAATGGCGAGTCATGTTGCGTGCAAGAAGAAAGTTATCCTGAATGCACCTTGCCTTAGTGAAGGCACTTTGGGCTGCTGAGATCAACTTGTCTGCTTCCTTGGATAGCCTGATAGCCAGCACTTTTGAAATTTGCTTGGCAAGGAGTGCACGAGACTGCTAGGACGAAAATCACCGGGAGTCTCTGCTGGTCTGCTCTTCGGTAGCAGAGTTATGACTGATCTGTTCATTTTACCCAAGGGGCCTGTCTGCAGGCTGAAGAAACACTTAGGGCCTGTTTGGTTTAAAGCCAAAACTTGCCACATTTTGCCATGCCTAAGTTTAGTCAAGTTTGACCAACTTAGTCATTGTTTGGTTCATAGCCACAATTGTGGCAAGATTCCTTGCCATCTAACTAGGTCCCACATGTCAATGACCCAAAAAAGTGTGGCAAGATTCCCTTAGTCTTGCCAAATTGTGGCTCAAAATTTGAGCACCTAACCTTAGTCAAGTTTGGCAAAAATTTATGGCAAATTGTGGCAACCTTAGTACATAAACCAAACATGCCCTTAAATGTCCGAGTAATGTCATCTTTGATAATGTGCCAACAGCTTTTATAGAAGGTCCTTATGAACCCATCCGGTCTGGGGCATCCCGCTGATTGCTTCTCATATTTCCTGTTTAGAGAAGGGGGAGGCAAGTTCTGCATTTTGTAAGCAGGGCATCCGACGTTGTTCCTAGTTGAGGATACAACCCCTTGCCATCTTTGTGCCAGTAACCGCAGTGAAATAGTCCTGCAAGATCTTCTCTTTCTCCTAATGGTCATGTACAGTGATGCCGTTTACGTTTTTGAGATACGGTATAAAACTTTTACTCGCTCACCCATTGGGAGGTGAAAGAACCATGTGCAGCGTCTCCTTCGTGTAGCAAGGTGATGTGTGACACCTGACGTTGCTTTGATCGCTCCACTGCGGAAAGACCAAGGACCTGAGTTTTCAGGTCCTTTCTAAGCATAGTGTTGGATATGTGTCGAATATTATATACGAGTTGATTACGATAGGACTTTGAGTTGTATTAGCGGTGGGGTGTAGAGTTTATGTTGGACTCTTTACCGGCTTCCTTATAAATATGAGGGGAGGGCCGCTGTTGTAACCACGACAAAAGACAACATATTGGGGAGGAGCGCCCGTAGTCATGCCCCGGGGATGTAGGCTTCAGCTGAACCTCGTTAACAAATATCGTGCCTCGCGTGTCGTTCGTGATCTTGCATCTATGCCTCTGGAGATCCGTCGTCGCTTCCGCGTGCTTATTTCCTAACAAGTGGTATCAGAGTCAAGGTTGGATTGGATCTAGAGGTGATGCTGAAGATTACGAGCAGGCATGATGGTATGTTCCACACCGCGCAAAGCTCGCACGTGTGTCCAGGAGGGACATGGCGCAAGGTGGAGCATGGCGGCGATCGACGACTCGATCGGTGGAGTTGAACACTTCGAGTGTGGTGGCTCGAACCGTTCAATGAGCTGCATCAATGGAGTTTCGTCCAGACGTGGAGAACAGATTGATGGCGGTTGCAGGCTGCTGTTCGATAGGAGCCGATCAGACGTGGTGGTCAAGTTCGACGGTGCGGCTGGAAGACGTCGCGAATATGAGCGGCGGCTTTGACTCACGATCCAACTGATGCGCGATCAGTTTGATTGGAGGGGCTGTTACATTGGAGATGTCACAGCGATTGTGTTGATCATGATGGACTCGGTGTTATTTTTTGGCACGGTGATCTGACTTAGATGTGCTGTTTGCGGCGCGTTGCGACTAGGACAAGAACCTATGCGATACGCGTGTGATAGCAGGAGTTCGTGAATCACGGACCGACTCGTGAGCCAACAGGAGTCCAAGGCGCATGCATATGAAAAAAAGAAAAGGACTCTCGTGCGGTCAGGAATTGGAGGTGTAAAGAAAAGTTGCATGCATGCATGTGTGTCCCATGCATGGGGGACAAGATGGCATGTTTATTTACTCGTATTCATGTTGGCTTGTTCCGTTTCCTTTTTTCCTTTACAGGAAGCCTCCGATTCATACTGTGTTGAAGAGTTCTGAAGGAATCTCATACAGCGCAGGAACTCCGATTGGATTTGGAGTCGGTTTCGACAGAGACTCGATGACTTGTTGCCGTATTATAAATAGACGAGGAGTCTACGGGGATTGAAAGAGCAGAACACAACAGCGCAAACAGGGAAAAAAAATCAGCTGTTCGTGGTCTTCAACTTTTTGTTGTAGCAGTTGACGACGAACGGCGGGCGACAATTATAAGCAGGTCAACTTTGTCGCGTGCGAGCGGCGTGATTGTCGTGGAGGCTTGAGAGCTGCAGGTTGTGCACAACGGTGTACGGCGGAGGTGCACGTGTACACGATGGCGCGTTCAGACGGAACGCAGGAGTACGCGACGACGTGCTTGTGTGTGCAGGAGGCACGCGGCTTCAACGTGTAACACGTGCGAAGATTTTTTTTCGGTGATCCGTGGCAAGAGGACGGATGGCACCAACGGGTACCAGATTTGATATGGTGAAGTTTGATGGCAGTGGCAACTTCGGCTTGTGGCAGATAAGGGTGAAAGATTTGTTGGCGCAACAAAGTCTTTTGTCCGTTCTGAAGGCGAAAAAGCCAGTCAAGATGGAGGATGACGAGTGGGAGGAAAAACAGATGCAAGCAGCTGCAACCATACAGCTGTGTCTGTCCGACAATGTCATGTACCATGTTATCGGGTTGACTACACCGAAGGAAATCTGGGATAAGCTGGAAAATCAGTTCATGTGAAAGACTTTGACGACCAAACTGTATTTGAAGCAAAAATTATATGGGCTGAAGATGCAGGAAGGGTCTGATCTTGCGGAGCACATAAATATCTTCAATCAAAGGGTCACGGATCTAGGACAGCTAGATGTGCAAATTGATGATGAAGACAAGGCAATAATTCTTTTATGCTCG
This sequence comes from Tuctoria greenei, assembly GCA_036927565.1. Taxonomy (NCBI): domain Eukaryota; kingdom Viridiplantae; phylum Streptophyta; class Magnoliopsida; order Poales; family Poaceae; genus Tuctoria; species Tuctoria greenei. The sequence goes on from JAYESD010000002.1 coordinate 140,769,053, forward strand.
TTACCACCATCTTATGAGCAAACGGTCACGACTCTGACATTCGGCAAGGATTCCATCAAAATTGAGGATGTTACTACGGCGTTATTAGCTCAAGAACAAAGGAGGAAGAACAACGCAGTGGACGAACCTCAAGCTGAAGGTTTGCTGATCAGAGGTGAGAATGCGAAGGAGAAGGTGGAGGCTAAGAGAAAGAAGAAGAAAAAGGTACAGTGCTATTTCTGCAAGGAGTGGGGACATGTTAAAAGAGATTGTCCAGCAAAAGTGAAGGGTTCAAGTGCTAGTGTGGTAATTCCTAAAAGTGACTCAGATAGCGACGGTGATGTTCTCTCAGTGGGTATCGAAATACAGTCAACTGAAGCATGGGTGTTAGATTCAGCAAGCTCTTTTCATGCGACACACAAAAAGGAGTGGTTCTCTTCGTACAAGTCAGGTGATTTTGGCAAAGCTTATTTGGGAGATGATAGGAGACATCCTATTATTGGATAGGCGAGATCAAGATCAAGACACAAGACGGAGGTGAGCACGTGCTTCAAGGTGTTAAGCATGTACCGAAGCTGCAAAAAAATCTAATTTCGCTTGGGGCTCTACATCGTGATGGTCTGTTATTCCGGGCTGAGCCGGATGGGAAGACAATGAAGGTCATGAATGGAGATGAGACTGTGATGATAGGAGAGAGAGAAACATCAAATTTGTACAAGTTAAAGGGCATTCCGTTGCAGGTGGAGTCATGGAAGATGGAGTTGCGGGGATAGCAGTGTTCTCTTCGGGCGGCGAGTCTAAGGTGTTGGACTCGTCGGGTGGCTCTCCGTGAGCTACGAAGTCGACAACTCAAGTCCGAGTAATGGAGATTCGCGCATGATAACTTCAAGGTGGTGTAATATTCGCCAAGGTGGAGTTTGTTGGATATGTGTCGAATATTATGTACGAGTTGGTTACGATAGGACTTTGAGTTGTATTAGCGGTGGGGTGTAGAGTTTATGTTGGACTCTTTACCGGCCTCCTTATAAATATGAGAGGAGGGCCGCTGTTGTAACCACGACAAAAGACAACATATTGGAGAGGAGCGCCCGCAGTCATGCCCCGGGGATGTAGGCTTCGGCTGAACCTCGTTAACAAATATCGTGCCTCACGTGTCGTCCGTGATCTTGCATCTATGCCTCTGGAGATCCGTCGTCACTTCCGCGTGCTTATTTCCTAACACATAGCTTCTTCCGATGATAAATTGTCTTTCCTCCTGTGCGGCGTCCAGTCGGTGGATGACCTCGTGGGCAATATGCAACTGTAACCTAGCAGAACAGAAAAGGTTGTTGCTCCATTTTCGTCATGCTGATGCAGTCTGCTGTAACTTGTAATCAAGGATGTTCATAGCAGAGATCACTGGTACAATAATAAGATCCCTCGTGGGCAATATGCCTCTCGTTGAGGTTCTGGTTATTTTTATCCCTTGCATCTATAATAAAATTAAAGTCTTCCACGCATAGCCATGGTGTGCTCGGAGGGGGTTTGCTTGCTATGAGCTCGTCTAAAAATCGTAGCTTGTCAGAGTCGTTTGCCTGTCCCGATGAGTGACTGTCATGGACAGTGAAAATTCACGGTGGATTGGGTACATTGCTGAGTATAATTCAGGATTCCTGGTACAATGCTGAGTATAAGTCAGGATTCCAGGCCAGCGCAATTCCACCTCTCGTACCCGTTGCAGGAAAGACGCACATGCCCCCATCCTAATAATGATCGACCAAAACAACAAACCAACAAACAAGAAAAACGCGACCACAGTATATAGCTCAACAAGCAAAGGGTTCTGTATAGCTAGCCGAAGAGTCTAGCTAATAGTTTTAAATCACTCGAATACCATACAATACAAAAAGTTGGTCCTGGGCCTTGCCAGGTGTAGAGATTCGGATTTTGGAGGCTAGATGGCCGGCGGCGGGTTCTCCAGCTTCGTCTCCCGCTGTTCAGGTTGCAGCAGTCCAGGTGTGCCTTCATTGTACTGGACCAGCTGGTTGTTGTCGCCCGGCTCTTCATGCGTTGGAGAAGCTGACAAGGCAATGGGTCGCACTGAAAAAAAGAAACAAAACAAGGAGTCAGGTAATGAGATACAATGAGCATGCAATTCTGCTGACGTAAAAAATAGTACTGGAGCAACAGGCCACAGCCACAACAAATTTAAATGAACAGCAGCACAGACACACGTCAAGAAGCTAGCCACATCAACGCATTCCCCATTACGCTAGGATCTTAATACTAAACTAGTAGCACCAAGCAAATTCATACAATGATATTGCAGATAACTGCCATAAATTAACATCCTAAGCTGTTACCTACTCAGAAGGAAGACGATATTGGCAAAGTGCTATCACAACAGGCTGATTAGCTTCACCTAGCAAATCATTTATCGATCTTATGAATTCAACAAGGACTCAAGAGATTTTACAGTGACATCTTCAACTTAGCTCGCCAAAAGTCCTACTACTGAAGCAGCTTCATAACTTCATGCCATCGACGACAACAGCAAATAGTCATACATTCCAATTGCCCAACAAAAATGGCAAACAGTAAAGGTAGTAAGTTCAACTATATGCACTACCTTCTTCCAGAAGAGGCTGACTCATTTTTTTATGCGAACCATCATTCCATTCGTTTTGGCACGCTTTCTTACATAGTCCTGTCGTGCAGGTGCAGGTATCTTGAATGAAAACTGAGATAAATATACACCTTGAGCATATTCTGGATTCTCTTTAAGGTAACTATCAAAGGCATGCAATTTCAAGAATTAGAGAACAACTCAGGCATGTTGAACCACAAGGTGAACGAATAACAACACTTCCATGCAGACAGTTCACATGACAACATAGTGCGTTACTCCCATGCTTAATGAACAGAAGTGGAAGGAAAGATTGCAGAATGCAGCACCCAAAAATGGAGCCTAAATGCTACTTTGGCGCTACTGTTGAGCTAGTTTAAGAACATCAATGCCACTTGGGCAACAGTTCTGGTGTACTTATAGCTTAGACATACCCATGGTAACCTGCAACTATTCCACAAGCAAAGATGCATCCAAAACGTTTTTTAAAATTGTTAAAAGATGCATCTAGCTAAAACTGGACATGGAACTAACTCAAGTGAAGTGGTAGACATACCTGTTGACTTCTTTACATGATCTCAGTTTCCTTCCAGTAGTATAAAATGTTAGCATGCAAACTAAATATCATACAAAATGTCCAAATAGAGCAGATAACAGGAAAGTGAACATATGTTGATAATAAAATGAATGCCGTTTTTGGCAATATCAGGAGGGGATACCGGATACATAAGTCTTTAGCCTATATATGTGCAGTTGTTAATCATCCATCTAGAAAAAGCTTTTAATTCCTAAAGCTCAAGATTCACTTCACAATGTTCGGCCGACCCATCCCATCGGCAAAGTTTGAGAGGGGAAGCAAGGTACTATATCCCATTTGTTTCCATTCCCCCACACAAGTCTTCTAGTGTGGAAGGCAAAATATGTACATTATAATAACGCTAGAACATTAGAAATGACATTTCGTTAAGCTTGGTGAGTATCCACTAAAAACATCATCAGCTGAAGGTAATGATAATTTGAAGAACTATTGTATAATATTGCATACAGATTATTTCCACTTTTTTAAGCACTAGAAAATTATATCATTACTAGACTTCAGGGGAATACAACAGACAACACATGACTACACGAGTTCGAAAGACCCTTAGGCATACTAAAAACCTACAACGTCATTTAATCAGCAAATAATTAGATTGGAAAGGCAAGCAGTGACCAGGTTCAGAGGAATTTACTCACACATCAGCAAATCTGGTGCATCCTTCGCCTCTTATAGCGATTAACCTTTCAAACCCTGGAGGGGACTGTGGGATACCATGTTGACCCATTGCCCAAAGCCATGTTCCATCCAGAGATATGTCTGATGGATCATTGCATGTCACATCACGCTTCCACTCACGGGCCTTTTCACACTCGAAAGGATCTGTTAGAACCTGTTCACGAACTTCTTCATACTTCTGTTTTGTTGGAATGAGTCACCATTTTTCACATGCAGTGCATTGAGCAGCATAAGCTGCAATAGATAATGTTCTTTGTCTTGGTCGCTTGGATTGAACAGAGAATTGGTCTTCTCCCTGTTCATCTTCCTCAAACTTACAAATGACAGTTTGATATGCACAATGTCTATCACCATCACATTGCTCACCATCTTTATCGTATACAATCAACTGTCCCTTCTCTGGTGGTGGACATATGGAGTCCTCAGAGGACGGAGCAGGAAATTTATTGGGTTGGACTCCATACCTTTCAAGAACCTGTTGTATGTGACAGTAAAATTTTAGCATTAGAAGGGAAAAATGGTTTCATAACCAGTAAACAAAGAAGGGGAAAGCTGTTCGAAACAAAAACCGAGACAAAGCTACATGAAGCATACTGCAGTAATCTTGAAATTATTGTCTGCACAAAAAGATAGTTAATACATGCAAAAAAAATAGCTGTGAATCATGATCTGAAGATAAAAAAGGTAGTTAATGAAATTTCTGCAATTCAGAAACATTGCACATTTTTCAATATTAATAAATGCCACTGGTTAGGTAATCACCTATTTGGCATATAACAAGTTAACCAGTTGATGCTACTTGCGACAAGATTAAAGAATAAGCAATGTAACATATACATGCCACACTAATTGATGACTAGTCAGCATAATTTATGTTCTGCTTTACATATAAGTGTCAGTTAGTCTGGCTTTACTAGTTATGATGGGGGATCCAAAATCATGACAATTCAAAGTAATAGAGTCATTTTCAAATGACAGGACTGCCAATAAGATTTCTATGTCGTGTTTGCACGAATCTACATTAACTTGTGGATATGTAAAGCATAGCTTCAGTATTTTCATATATTTATAGTGAATGTAGCCCGTCATCGGCAGATTATCAAATACCATAGCAACACGAAATAACACAACTGGAAGGCATCAGATGGAGCATTGACACAGTAAGTAATCTTATTTATGTACTCTAGGCTATATGCAAATATACAGCTGGCGATTGGCAATAAGAACATAGCACCTCCTTAAAATACCCAAAGGCCCTACTTTTCTCATCAGGTTTGCTAAGAATCCCCTTTTTCCATAGAAGCTAATGCCACATTAGTATACATAAGACCCAAGCAATCAGGTCCACTGAGTCTGTTTCTTCACAAGTTCACTACCATCGCGGCAGAGATCTTGAGCATTTAACAACTAGCTAGCCGTAACATGATGTAAAAAGGTCACTAGGTTTGATTCCAAGATATACTTACGAGCAGTAATTTATAAACATGGTTCCTCATTATTATAACTAGAAACAATCATCTGGTCTACTTACACCAAGGCATGGCACAACAATTTAACACTTCAAAGTTTAAATAAGAAGCGCTAATGCAACATCACAACAAAAACCATGCACCAAGCAAGGGTAGCACAGAATCACTCAAGCAGTACAGGAACACAACATTAAGCTAACAAATCTAAGACTACACCAATAGCATACCACAGGTCCCCGATTTTCACACAGTCGTGTGCTAATCGATCCAACATAAAAAATCATGGTTGTTCCCACCATTACTTTGAGCATGGAAAATATGAAATGCATATTTCTGTTACGCAACTCCCTAAGCCAAATCCATCAAAATTCAAGCATATAAGCACAATGTTTTGGCTTCCTATTACCTTAAGAAAAACTGGTTGAGTAGAAATGATAGTCTTTAATAAATGTCATAGGAAAACACATATGCCGGTACTATACAAGGGAACCCGTTCGTGTCGAACCTGGCCGCTATTATAAGTGTGAGGAGGAAACCAACGATGAGAGAGGCATGCTTGGAGTCAACTGCCATGCAAGTGTTTGCCTACAATAGATGAAGATTTAAAGTAGAATTGGTGTTTAATAATGTATCCATTTAAACTATTTTTAGTGCTGCTCTTTCTTTTGTTAAAGCTTTATTCAGGTGAGTCTCGGTAGACAAGAGTAAGAAATGTCAGGATACACATTATCTTAAAAAACTTAAGAAAAAAACTACTTTCCAGTCTCCAAGTACCACGCTGGAAGTAAGATAAGGCACAAGCTCTACCTTCCATTCGCTATGAACCTAGCGTAACACGGTGTCCCACCAGCGTAGCAGACCAGCATTTTACCCAAGAACAAAAAAATTTCAGGCACATTCAAGCAATATAACTAACGATCACATGACACAGGAGAGTGATGAGGAAGAGGAGCGACCGTATACCTATAGAACTTCCAGTATAGGAGGGGGTGGTGGAGAGATGGACTCTTCTTCCTCAAGTGAGCCTCCCCTAGCGAAGGCGCTCGGGACTTCACGAAATGTGGCGGCAATGGTGGTCCTCCACGACGATCGGCGCAGGAGGCGCCTAGACGAAGGCAGAGCTCGGCCCCGCCGTCTCCGCCTCGATCGTGGTAGTGGCGGCGCCTGACTCGGTGATTGTGCCGCGCGGTGAGAGTAGGGAGCCCGACCGGTCTTTGTCTCGTTCTAGCTGAGTGAGGAATTCGGGGACACTGTCAGATTTGAAGCCATTTTGTAGATGGGATTGGCTTCAGACTTGCGGGTCAGAAGGTTCCAGGCATCCTGCAAAATTATAAATTTCCGTTATTAAAACAGAAAAAAATTAAGGGAATATAAATATGTTAGTACCTAAAATTTTATGTGATAATGACTTATTTTGCGTCACAAGCTTTTTTGAAAAAATACGTAGAAGTGGTAATTTGGCACATAATTTCAAATGAACCAACGTGAGGGCACAAGGATCAAGGATGTAAGATGAAGCTTTGAAGTTCAACTAGAAGCTCGTCCGTGTGATGAGTGTTTAGGTTTGAACATGAGGGTTAGATTTATATTTCTAAAATAAAAATTATATTACATGGTAGAAAATGCCGATAATGGAACAAACGAATTGATTAACATGACTGTGTCTAACATATATACTCTAAATATATTTTAACGGGCAGCAATTACAAAGTTAAGCACTTATAGTTGAAATCTAACCAAATATATGTTTCTAAATTCTAACAATCAGGATCTAGAAATATCAGGAAACTTGTTAAAGTTGGACGAACGCTACAGGTATCTCGTAAACTTACCGCGGTTGGTCAATATTATTAATGACGGCATTTACACAAACCCACGTTCACAATGGTTAAATTTAGTCGTCGTAAATAAGCTGCTTATTTACGACGGTTGATCAAGACCGTCTTAAATAAAGTGCTTATTTATGACGGCTGTCGAGACCGTCGTAAATAAAGCTTTTATTTACGACGATTTTTTAGTGGGTCGGCATAAGTCGCTTGGGCAGTCGTAGTTTTGGGTCATATAGCCGGTCTGACGTCCCCTGCTCTCTCTCTCTCACACATGAATAACTGCTCACGCGTGTTCGACGTAGCCACTGCCATCACCACCTCCGATGTCGCCGCCCCGCCCCCTCAAAGCCTCCTCCTCCTCCGGAGTACGGCTCCCTAGCCTCTGCCCCAACACCTCGCCGTCGTGGCCTACCCCCACGCGTCATCACCGCTGGCTCCCTCCTCTCCCCCGCGCGCTGCCGTCACCCACCTCACCAACGCGTGTCGCCATCGCCGCACCTCCCCCACGTGCGCTGCCGCCGCCTTGCCCCCTACACCCCCAACCCCTACCCCCCCACCCCCACCACCGATCCCCCTGCCCACCCCCTACCCCACCCCACCCCCTATTTGTTATTAATAGTTTAAATAGTTAATTAAGTGTTTTATTAGTTATTAATTGTTTAATTAGCTTATTGTGCCTTCTTTTCAAAAAGTAGGGGTAAAATCGTAATTGTACTTGCAACTAGGAGTATAAACACAATAACCAAAATTATTTTGTGAGTTTATTCATTCTACTAAATATATTTCTGATATATATGCTTGTCGAAGTGTCCAAGCGACACTTTCTTCTGAACTGCTAAGAAGTACTCCGCGGAGGTTCTTTTTTAGGAGGGACATAACTCGAAGAACTCAAGAACAAGGTAACACGGGGATTTTTACGTAGTTCGGGCTGCCTAAGCATAATACCCTACTCCACGGAGGTTTGTGTGTGGTATTGAGTGTTACTGAAACTGAGTTAGTATGCGAGCGTATATGATGAGACTTGTCCTCTACCGTGCAACACAGACCTTTTATATACCAAGGTCTGACTGTTACAGCGAGACCTAGGCTCGACAGGTGGCCCCGAGCTATTAAGCACCATGTACAGGATCTAAGGCACTTAATAGTGATTTATCGTGTATTAACGTGTCCTGATGGCGACGTTACCACGCTCCTGATCGTGCATCATTAATACGAAATTAATGACGTGTTAACCAGGTGCTGATTTATAGCCTTGAATGTCCGCACTGTCAGAGATCCCGGAGTCCTTCCTATTGGAGAGGTAGGGTCCGACACATGGCAGCACTGGAGCCACCCTTAGCAGGGAGACAGGTCTCAAGCTGCAGGACATGTGGCAGCACCGTAGCCACCCTTAGCAAGGAGACAGGTCCAGCGCCGCGGAACACGTGGCAGCACCGAAGCCACGCTTATCAGGGAGGCATGTACGGCGCTACGGGACACATGGTGGCCTCCGAATGTCTTCTCTCATGGAAGGTGGGACTCAATTCTTCTTCATCTGGTAAGCGAGGGTACCTGTCCGTAGGGTACCGACAGTAGACCCTAGTCCCACCTCGGGGGAGGTTTTGATCCTGCAGGTGGGACCACCATAACTTTCCTCGTTGATGCTTCAACTTTTCACTTGGGCAGTTAAAACGACGGCACGTTCCTGTGCCACCGATACGTGGCCTTTCCTGATTTGGCAGGTGTGATGTGCGGCATGCGGATCCCACGCATTGAAGAACGTCGGTTCTCAATATGATTTTTGTATCGATTCCTAGCTCAATCTTTGTAGCTCAGTCAGGCCACCTCCCTTGGATTGCCAACTTCTCATCATGAATGGTTTACCTGGTGCGACTTTTTTGCCAAGTGGACCTTGGTCCCCTTAACATCGATGAAGGTGAGTACGCGGTGCGTAACCAAGCTTCGCATGTAGTTGCCTTCCAAGCATCGCAGAGGATAATAAAGGGAGGAGTTTGCATAGCGAAGGAACTCTTACACTCTGATCTGCTTCTTTGCGCATAGAACTCTTCACTTCCTTCTCTTCATTGTGCTTGTGCTTTCCGATCTGCTCCACTCGCAGCCATGGAGCTCGGCCTTCTCCCCTCCAAACTTGTCAGCAAGAGGGACATCGTGAGAGTCTGGAAGTTGATGGGCCGACAAAGCCCTTCCTTCGACAATGTGATGCGCTACGGGAGCCTTCCTTTCACCAAGAAAGAGCTCCGGGGACATCATCTTCTTCACGATGTATGCCATGGTTGGGTTAGTCTCGCCAGTTTCCTCCTTACTTCTGATGCTGCTGGAGGTGTACGAACTTCAACTCCAACACCTCAACCCTCACTCCATACTTCTGGTGGCAATCTTCGTCCACTTCTATGAGATGTGGATGTGCGTGAGGCCCTGTGTGCCTCTATTCAAGACATTCGTCACCCTCCGACCGACTGGGAAAGGTTCAAGCCTCATCAAAGCTTACTACTTCCTGAGGCGGAGGAACTCTCTGTACAAGTACATCATATCTTTCTCCTCAGGGAAATGGGAGACCTAGAGAAGCGATTGGGTGATAGTCCAGGCAGACCAGCATGACCGCTTGGAGTTGCCGGCCATACTTCCCACCACAAAGACTGACTTTTGCAAGATCATTATGGACCTATCGGTGGAGTACAACCCGGTGCTCACAAGGATCCGACACCTGGCTGAAGGAGGCTTGTCATCACTAATGGTGCTCGACAATTTCTTGTCTCGGCGCCTTGCTCCTCTTCAGCAGCGGGAGTTTCCAGCCTGGAACTATGGCGGGGAGATAGACTTCAATAGGCTTGAGGTCGGCTTAGGAACTGACTTAGATGAGAAGGCTCTTCTGTTTAGTCTATCAAAGCTGTACAGTGGTACCATCTCCAGAGACAACCTCATGCCTCCATCAGACTTCTTGCCAATGTTCGCTATGCCGGAGGTGAGGTCACAACTGCTGAAGGAAATGTAAACTCTATGTAGGATTGAAGAGCACGTGAAAATATACCAGAGGGGGTGAATGGTAGATTTAAAACTTTTTCAGCGGAAGCAACAAAAACCCCTTGATAGAAAATCAATTTGTTAAAAACCGTGTGTGCAACTGATCTAAACATGTTCAACCGTGACAAAAGTAGTAGATATTATAGAGAATTAAGTCACGAAGACACGACAACAGGAATCATGAAAAACCGTCGAGAAAAACTCAAGTTATGGTCAAAAGATCGATCAAAGGTCAATCTGTTCTACCCGAGTAAAAATAGATCTGCAATACTGGAAAGAAACTCGTGTATATCAGAAATCACAAATCCAATGACGGTAAAATTTTCACAGATGATAGATAATCAAGTTGTAAAGACAACCCAAAAAGAATCACGTCAATTGGATCTGTAAAACTTGAGTTATGATAAAAACACCAACACAACATAGTGTTGTGCAGAAACTCGACAAGAAAAACTTGTCTGAAACAAGTCGGACGAACAAGGCACAAAAGTTCCTCTAAACTACTAATTTTATTGATCAAGACACAATAGGAGCAGCCCAAAGTCATCTCACCACGAGCTCTGGCCTCCCTTTCTTATATAACAAGCCCTAAGGCCAACCCAATCCAAACAATGACTCTAATCCTACTCAGTTTCAACCGAAACTTTTCATAATTGCTCAAGATTCTTCTATACACAAATAGAAGCAACCTTAAGACTTCCAAACACCTTAGGAACAAATCCCACATTCCTAATATAACTTAACTTCACGGCCCACATGAAATCTAACCAAAACAAACTCAAAAATTTCCATAATCAAATCATAACCACCTCAGCCACAACTGGAGGCATAATCCAACCGGTTGGACCTTTCCGATCAATTCTTTACATCCACTTCTCTTCATCACGCCTTGGAACCATGTTTCTATGTCCATGCACTTCTTTCACATGTGCAAACACCTTCCAACAGCGTCCATGATACCTTCATATGCATTTTTCTTGACCCAAACATGTTGCGTGACCTCCCGATCAACTCAACCAAAATTCCTCCCGAACTTAGTTGTTGAATCTCATCTTCTCCCTAAGACTAGTTCAATGGATCCCATCACCAGCCATATATTGACCTCAAGCAACACCTGCACATGAACAAACAACCAATTCTTTCGAGCACAAGTCCTCAACTTGACTCTCGTTAGTTCAAAAACCACAACACCTTACGAGCACCTCACATAAGCACGTTGCAAACATAGCAAGATAATACCAGCCTTAACCACCAAAACACACCAAAAACATAGCAAATGAATACTAAGCAAACTTCCTATAAGCCAAAAGAACAAGTTTGAAACATTGCAAGTTAAAAGCAGAACCACTGCGATCTTACACCGGACCTTGCCAAAGCTAACCGGACCTTGCACCGGACCTAGCCAAAGCTAACCGAACCTTGCGAAAGCTAAGCGAAACTTGCTAGAGCCGCCCAAAACAAGTCGGACTTATTGTCGGACCTTGCCGGAGCTACCCAAAGCATGTTGGACCTATTGTCGAACCTTGCCGGAGCTCGTACCTAGAGTGAGACCTTGATGAAAAGAGTGTTACAGCAATAATCTAAACTTTTATCATAATAGTCAATGTATTCAACACACATAGGTCTCACACTCTCGATGATACCGGGATCACCGTGTGATAGAGGGTTGATGCCTCAAGAGGAATAATCATCTCTAAATCTTCGACCCCAAATCAGCAGCAGAGGTCTGAACTTGCCTCTGCGAGTGGCAAAGGGAAATCTGTTGCGGAACCTAGCTAGCGGAAAAGGTCCAACTCAAGCTACAGCAAGGGGAAAGAGCCCGTTGATTCTTCCAACAGGAAGAGGAGGTTGGAGTGAGTTGATACGAGCTCTGCCAGACCATCTTCGACAGAAGCAGTGTCATCGTCAGGGCCGCGCCCAACCTTGAAGTCTGTGGTGGTCATACCTCCCACGTCTTCAGCTTCGGTCCCGACGCCACCAGCAGGCACGGGTCTAGAAAGGATCTTCCGGTAGAAACTCCGGCAGGAGGAAGTGTGGTGGCAGCCCCGGAGGTCCCTACAGCTCCGAAGCCAGTGTCTGCTTTGGGGACTCTCGGAGCTATGTCCGATCCACCTACATCACCAGCTATGATGATATCAGATGATTCCGACCACCCACGGAAGAAGCTCCACGTCGACTGGAGCTATCGCGGTCCTAGGTATGATGTGTTATTAGGAATTCAACTTCCTTTTCATTTCTTTCTTCTTGCTGATTATGTGTTTATTCTGTGGCGCTAAAATAAGGGCTTCGAGGCCAGTTGCTGCTCAGGTGCTACCAACAGGCTAGGCCAGCATCGCAGCCGAAGATACCAGGCTGACTAATCTGTTGGTTGATGTCGTGGCTTCTCTCGAGGCCACAGCGGATACTGTGGTGGTGCCGAAGCCAACAGTTGATGCCGAGATAACTTCGGCGCCAGTTGATGATGCCACGGTCATGCCGGACCAGCCAGCTAATGTCGTATGAGAGCTGACACTTAACATCATAGAGGCGCCAGAGGAATCAACTACTGCTGCGTCTGCGTCAGCAACAAGACCGAAGGAGATCTTGGAGGATGGCGACAGCTCCGAGGCCATTGGTGAAGACTTTGTTGGGGTCCATGCTTGTGCCATGGGCTCTGATGACTGTTCCCGAAGTGATGGGAGAGCCAGGGGACCCGACGGAAGGTCCAAAGCCAATCCTCTGTCTCTTTCTATAGAGAATGCATGCTCTAGTCTTCGCCAAGTACAACTTGGCTTCTACCAAGAGCACAATGTTTTGGAGGCAGAGCGAGAGGCTCTAAGGCAATGGCGGAAGCTTATAATTTCAAGAAAAAGCTGATGCAAACCCGCCTTGCTGACGAGAGGGACCGACTTGCAGCTGAGTGGGCATGCCTAACGCGCACAGACTAGCTGCTTAGTGACAAGAAAGCCGCCATCAAAGTGTTGGACGCTCATACTCGCCAGGCGCTCGACGACATGGGAGCTGCCAACGAGTTGGCTGATGCTCGCCTCGACTCCTTGAATATGTTTAGGGAAGAGCTCCTCCAATGCTAAGAGGTGGTCGCCAATAAAAAGCAGGAGCTCTAAGGAAAAGACGCGGATATCTCCCAGAAGCTAGAACATCGGGAAACAGATCTGGCTCTCTGTGTCAATCTGTTCAATGCTCACTCTAAAGAAGAGCAGAAGCGTGTATGGCAGGTGGGGCAAGAATTTAGCAAGCGGGAGCTTGCTGTGTCCGTCAAGGAGGATGAGGTGAAGGCAGAAGCGAAGAACCTGGCAGCGAGGAAGGATTGCTTGACCCTCCGGGAGAAACAGGTTGTGGACCAAGTAAGGCAGTTGGATGAGCGGATGCAACAACATGCCAAAAAGGTTAAACTATTCATGAAGGGGGGGCTTCACAGAGTTGAAGACTGCTAGGAAATCTTCGGAGGAGCTGGAGGTTGCGTGGAGGATAGTAGCTCAGCGGATCTGGGACTTCTTCGGGTGTGCTGAAAGTGCACTGGTGCCTCTGGGTTTCAGTCCGATCCGAACGAGCGCCTCGGAGCTAGAAGTTGGTCAGGCCCTGACAGTCCTGAATTCCACTAGGACCAAGCTGGGAGCGCTGGAAGATGTCATCAGTGACCAGCTAGAGACGGAAGGAAAGGTTTTGGCCAAGTCAGTAGCAGAGTATGTACTGACTTGCTTCAGAAGCTGGGACCCCACCATCTCTCTGGCTCGGGTACTGGAAGGGCCCGTTGAAGAGACGGAGGAAGCTACCAAGTCCAGCGTGCAGGGCGTCGCCAAGACTGTAGCCTCGTGGTTTGGATGAATCTCCAGCAACAGTTCGGACCTGCTCATTCTTATCCGCCATTGTATCTTCAAACTTTTTTGTAAAAAGCTTGAAACTTGAATGAAATTTATCTTCTTGATACTTTGTCTTCACTATTGAATCTTGTGTATTGTCATTGCCATAGTTTACTTGGCCCCATGGTAGACATAGTCAATGGGTTGAGGATGTGTACCATCAGGTACTTGGCAATGATTTGAAGCTTTTGGGTTAGCTCCGATTTGATCATGGCTTTTGGGAGCACTGACAGGATGCCTTGCCAACGTCCAAAACGTTAGCATTGGGCTCCCTGTTAGTATTGGATCTTGTTGACTCGACGGGACCCATCGTCGACGCGCCCCCTGGGGGCGCCGTAGCTCCCAGAGCGAGCATGTAAAAAATTTGTCCTGCACATGAGAGACAAGAAAAGTAGTAAAAGTGTTTCTTCTTGCCTATAGTTCAGTTCCGTCTTACTATCCTTAGTTGAACTTTTGGTCCTGAACAATTCAATGTGATAATACAAGTATATTGGTTGTGCTTCCATAGGCCCGAGTGCTGATTGGACCCGTCTTACTTTGACACAACACCAGAAAAGGTAGAGCGGTGTACTTAGGGTGCTGGACCAGACTAAACCTTTAGCACACTTCGGACCTATGATTGGCATTGGTTTTCAGGCGAGTAGGCCATTCTGCGATCACTAGGTCTCGAAAAAGACTACAAAAAAATACTTGAATATGTATCATATGAATTCTTAGAAACCAATTTTCAACAGGATTGCACAACTTTACTATTGGCAAGAAGTGAAAATAAGTAACATGCGCAATGTAAATGCACGTAGAGTCTGTTTTCATATTATAGTATTTCATAATAAGTCTGGATAACAGGGGAGGCAAGGGTACACACTTAAGGTACGGAATCATGCTAAGCATGCTATACATCTTGGACCAATCCAAGTTGTTCATAGACACTATGAAATACTATAATAACAACAGACTCACTTACGTGCTAAGTGTAGAACTTACAGAGGTGCTCTATGTTCCAGGGGTTGGGATGCAGCGTCCCATCGTCTGTAGACAAGCGTACGCATCCGGGGCGGGAAACTTTTGTTACTCGGAAGGGACCCTCCCAGTTGGAGGAGAGCTTGTTCGCTCATTCTCGAGAAAGTATTTGCCACAACACCAGCTCGCCTACTTCAATCCTGATTGCGCACATGCCTTTGCTGATAGCACTGGAGCGCCTGGCAGTACTGCACATTTGGACAGTTGCTCGGCCTCTTGCCTCATCGGCAAGGTCCATATCATCACGCCAGAGCAGGTTCTGCATGACTTCGTCTTAGGTTCGGACTCGAAGAGAACCTATGGCGACCTCTGGAGGGAGAACAACTTCCGCTTCGTACACCAAGAAAAAGGGTGTCTCTCCTATAGCCCAGCTGGGTACTGTGCGACTAGCCCACAGTGCGGACGACAACTCGTCAATCCAATTGGCACCATGCTTTTTCCAGCATTCATAAGTGTGGGCTTTGAGTCCTTTGATAATGTCAGCATTTGCTCTCTTGACTTGCCCATTACTTGCTGGATGCGCTACTGATGCATAGTTGATCTTGATGCCGAGGTCTTCACAATATTCTTGGAATACTTCACTTGTGAATTGGATCCCATTGTCAGTGATGACTCTGTTCGGGACTCCGAATCTGCAGACTATGGACTTTAATAACTTGATCGCTGAGTGCTTGTTGATTGTCACAACAGGAGCTGCTTCCAGCCACTTCGTGAACTTGTCAATAGCGACATAGAGAAACTGGTACCCTCTGACGGCTTTGGGAAAAAGGTCCCAAAATATCCAGCCCCCATACAACGAACGACCATGAGGGTGGAATCATTTATAGTTACTGCGCCGGTGTATGGATCTGCTTGGCGTGAATCTGGCATGCTTCACATCTCTTGACTAGCTCGACTGCATCCTAGAGAGTCGCAGGCCAGTAAAAACCATGCCAAAATACCTTACCGACTAGCGTGCAGGATGAAGTGTGGTTCCCACACTCGCCTCTATGGATTTCTGCGAGGAGCTCGCAGCCATCTTCCCGGGATATGCACCGCAATAGGATGTCATTGGCGCCACATCGGTAGAGATACCCTTGTACCAATGTGTATCTCTTAGCCATTCGAACAATCCTTTTAGCGTGTTCATCTTCTTCAGGAAGGATATTGTCTTTCAAGTAGTTCTGGACCTACATGAGGACTAACTTGAGCTTTTGGATCTTGCATGCTGGGGTGCACAAAGCTTCTTGTGACGCCTACGATCTTTGGTGGATGCCATGGTATCAGGGCCACCAAGACCGTCAGCTTCGAGGTGCTGGTCTCGCCCCCTTCACCCAGTTCGGCTATCTGGGTGAAAGGTGCTGGTAGTCTCCTTACAAAAACTCCATGGGGCACCGGAGCCTCGGTAGAAGCTTTTTTTGAGAGTTCGTCAGCTTTAGCGTTGTTGGTACACTGGACATGGCTTAGGTCCAGGACCTGGAATTCTTTCTGCAACTTCTGGACTTGAAGAAGAAATGTTCTAGTTGTGGGTTGTTGCAACAACATTCACCTTTAACTTGTTTGATGATGTGTTGCAAATCCCCTTTTACCAGCAGCTGCTGGACGCCAAACGATAGCATCGTCTTTAGTCCGAAGATGAGAGATTCATATTCCTCGATGCATGTTGTTCGTCGCCTTGAAGTCAAGGCGGACAAGGTACTTGACTTGCTCCTCTGTTGGTGCAAGGAGCAGAATTCCAGCTCTGGCCCCCTGCTTCTACACAGAGTCATCGAAGAAGAGAGTCCAGTGAGGATCGGCGAAGACCGGGACCTTGGGTTCTTGCATGTCAACATTGAGGCCTCCTGGGCCAGATGGACATGGAGTCCACTCTGCCGAAAAATCAGCTAGCGCCTGACTCTTAATAGCATGTCGAGGTAGGAATTGAAGCTTGAACTTTGCTAGCTTTGCAACCCACTTGGCAATATTTCTTGTTGCATTGGGATTGTGGAGTATAGCTCGCAATAGATAATAGGTTACCACTCAGATCTTGTGAGCTTGAAATTAGTGGCGCAACTTTCTTGACGCAATAAGAACTGCTTATAGCAGCTTATTGATTTCAATATATCTTGTCTTGGCGTCGTGGAAGACCTCACTTATGAAGTAGACGTAAAAGCCCTAAATTTAAAGTGCAAAGTTCAGAAAGGAAAATTTAAAATTTGAATGGGGAAAAGAAATCAAATGGCAATTGGGAAATTAAACCAATTCAAACTTCAATAGAAGGGATTCAAAAATTCAAATGATCTCCTGTTCAAACTTCGCCAAAGTAAAAATTTGAGTTCACTATTAGCTTCCAAATATTCCAAATAGTCTCTCTGCAAAGCTTCCAAATTTTTGAAGCTCATTTGCTATTTAATTTAGTGGCTCCATTGAATTCTATTCAAATTCAAATTTGAATTTGAATTGTATCTGAAATTTATCCAAATATGAAGTCTAATTTCAGAATCATAATCTCCATATTTAAATTGGCCTCTCCACAAAAATCTGGAATTTTTGGATCAATCTAGGTGGAAGAATTGAAGTTGCAGAGAAGGGATGAGGATGGGAACGGTGGGACCCACTGGTCAGAGGGACATTTACGTGAGTGCTCTGTTTTCCCTGACTCCCCGCCGTTCGACGCTCGGTGCGGCAAACAGCTCACCGTCGGCAAGCAGCTTCATGGCACCCCGGTTGCGTGCCCCCGCCTCCACTCTATTCCTCCTTATCTTCACCTCTCTGGCCGAAGGGGAAGAAACCAGTTCGTTTTTTGCTCCCGAGCGCAATCCACCGCCGTCTCCCTGCTCGCTCGACTAGCTCGAAATTCTTGCCAAATCTCTTCGTCCTCCCAACAGCAAAGTGGTACCTAAGCCTTCCCTCTACCTTCTCAAGCTTTTGGTTCCTTGTTTCGTCGGCTACAAGGTGGCATTTTTGCAGTTTTGCCGGCGCTGCTGTTCGGCCACCGTGAGGACGCTGCTGCCTCCCTGTCGCGCCGACGCCACATACCGTCTCTTGAGCTGCTCCCAGAAGCAAATAGGATCGCCAACAAACCACCCTTCTCACGGTAAACCTTTATTCGTTTCATCCCCTATCGAGCATGTGATCCAAGTTTTGGCTTTCGGTCATTGTTCATGAACTAGCTAGCTTCTCCATTTGATTCGTTTTCTACGTGCAACCGTCCTTTAATTCGTTCATGGGTATCGATCCATACCTCTTAGCGCACCCCTCTTCCAAGAATAAATGGAATTAATCGAGTGAAGGCCGAGCAATTCAAGTTTTCCCCGCCGCCATGGAAAAGCCCGTCGGTTCACCGGCAAAGGCAACTTTGCCGACTATTCCACCCTGTTTGCACCTCCAAATTGTCATCCTCATGCTCCCAGGAACCTTTGCCACCTTTTCCCGAGTTGCTTGTGCCATTTTTGAGCGATTCCGACCATCACTGAAACCCTAGCTCCGCCGCCGTCGTCGCGCCGCCATCTCCGACCGTCGCCGCCATGATTGGACCCCCCCCCCACCCATCGTATTGCGCGGCCGATTTTAGGGTTAGGCAATCAATACTGGACAAGAGGAGGTCGACGCAGCGATCCAGGTGCGCGCCGCCGCTGCTTCGACGAGGAGCGCCGCCCCTGGCGCGAGGTAGACGAAGGGTGGCGGGCTCCGCATATCAGCGATTGAATCACCGGGCAGGATCGGCTGCAGCTATTTGATCCGGTGCGGCTGCGGAGTAAATCCATGGCCCTTGGTGCGGCCTAATTCTGATAGGACCATTTTAAAATTTGTGGGGCCGGGCTGATTTATTTAAACTTTCCAATTGTAAAATAAAAAAACAAATTTCAATCAAAATACTAAAATCCATTACTCCTAGTAGATTTGCTAAAAAATTTCCAAATAAATTCTGGTAGACTCATTTTGATCCTAAATTTGTAGTGGTGCAATTTTTTGGACATGAAACGCCCAGGATTTTCATAATTAATTTCTTTGAGCTAATTTCTTGGGAAATTAATTACTCATGTTCTGTTAATTGTAATATTCCCAATTTTGGTCAGGAACTTTTAATAATACACTTGATCTCCAGTAAAAATTTCAAGTTCATTGGACTTCATTTACTGGGTTGATCAGTGTTCCAAATCTCTATGTAGTTGAAAACTAAGAAAAGTACATAACCATTTTCAACTTTTTCCCCAAACTTGTAAAATCAATTTTTCCCTGTAGGAAGCTTTGACAATTATGAATTTTTTTTTTCATAGAACCAGTGTAACCTCCTCTACCATAATAACCTATTGGTAGCCATGAAAAAGCTACATATTTAGTACCAAAATTCAGAGAAGCCTT
This sequence comes from Tuctoria greenei, assembly GCA_036927565.1. NCBI lineage: Eukaryota > Viridiplantae > Streptophyta > Magnoliopsida > Poales > Poaceae > Tuctoria > Tuctoria greenei. The sequence continues at coordinate 140,788,435 of JAYESD010000002.1, forward strand.
TTACTTGTTGGAATTTTAGAGACAACAAGCTTCCTTGAACATCTCCAATTTTTGGTCCAGATCTTCCACATAGATCCTAGTGTCCACTGTAAAAATCCCAAAGCCAATTAAAAATCATTTACATACCTGACCAGTATTTATAAGATCTTTTCTACAGTTTCCATATCACTCATGTACTTTATATATTGCAGATCATATAGTGACCGAGATCGAGGAGGACCCGGAGCTCTTGGAGACTCTACTTGCAGAAGATAATTTCCCCTCTGACTCGTAGCCAGGCAAGCCCCGGTTTGCATTTAAGTTCTATTTCAAAATTTCTATTTGTATCACTTATGTCTAGGATGAACTTTGTGCATTAGGGCTAAGGTTCTTGTTACTCCACTGGCATGACCCACAAATTCCATGGAGTATTGGGTAGGTCTAGAGCTTGACGAGTAGACAATGCCGCCATGCTAATGTTTATAGGAATCTGATAGAAGTTGAGTAGTTGAAATCTACTCACGAGATAGGATTTTATCACACGGGATGAATTGAATTAAAGAATGGCTTAGAAATGTGAAATTGAGACCGATCAGCGGGTAGGATGCAGCGAGATGTGGTCTCACGTGTGTAGCCCTGCTTGTGTCGATTGAGGACCGATCCGTGTGCAGCCCTGCTGGACAAGTTTGAACAGTACCGGATGCATACTGAGCATATGGAACCTAGAAAACCGATATAACTTGATAACTTGGATGTCGAGGCATAGCCCATTATTGATAGGGGTGGAATGAGGGTAGTAAGGTGTAAATTCGTTGGCGGGCACAAACACGCTCCGTGCGGGAACCATATGCTCGCGATGGTGGGACCGGTTCGGCGTTTGAGTTCTGTTGTGAAAGGTGGATGCGTATGACGTCGTAAGGAGCACAACATGCTTCTTAGGCACGGGTGTACGTGACGTTTTATTCGGGTGTGTCCTGATTGCAATCACCATCCCTTGCGGTTATTTGAGTACCACTTGTTCACTGCACTGTGACATGGTAAATACTGGAGAAGTTAGGAGAATACGATGTATGTAAATATAATTGCTTTGCAACTATGATTACTATAGATTAGGCTCACTAAAGTTACTGTTACAAAACAATTGAGCTGCTGCTATTAACTTGTAAAATGATGATCAACATATAAGCGAGTCATTTACTGCTATATCTATTCCTATGTTAAGTATCCCTGCATATAAAGTTCCATATTTAGGTGAGACGGTTAAGTCTTGCTGAGCCTTCATGCTCACGGTTGCTATATTAAGTTGTTTGCAGGTGAGACGTATGAGGAAGGGCCCGAGGATGAGGCGATGCCCCCGTCGGGGTATACCGCCGAGTGGGAGCCCTGCACGCCGCCATAAATTTTTATGTGGCTAGTGTGCAGCGTCCGCGGGCTGGACGACTGTACTTTTGCATAGCTAGGCTGAGAGTTTAGCTATCAGTATTATCTTCTGATGTACATTATGTATTGTAAAAGACTTCCGCTATATATATAAATAAAACATTGTATTTTGTCGTATTCTTTTCTTGTGTGATGTTGGACGCCGCATCGCACGACACCACCCTCTGCGATTCCTGGAATGTGTGGGCCCGGTCCTCATAGTAGACAAGTCGCTGGACAGTTCAGACTCGCCCGGAGGGGTTCGGTCCATCCTCTCCATCAATCTGGACCCTCCTAGAGGGGCCCAAGTCTTCTTCATGTGAAGTCAGGACCCTCCCAGAGGGGTCCGACGTGTCTTCTTGTAGAGGAAGGTCGATAGGCTCCTGACCTTTAGGACCGTCTTCAATGCCTGGGGCCTGGGACATAGACTCGCCCTGGTTATTGACTCCTCAAGGTGGCCTCGGACCCTCCCGTAGGGGTCCGAGCCTTCGTGAAGAGGAACTCAGAGATGCTTCTAGCCTCTCCGCAACCAGGACGATGCTGACAACTTCTATTGTTGCAGCAACGTAAAGCAGTAAAAGATCACCTGGCTCAGGAGCTACCATGATTGGTAGTGTTGTGAGAGACTGCTTTAGCTCCCGAAACGCCTTATCTGCTTCCTCAAACCAGTTGAAAGGTCCGGACTTCCGCAGGAGCTTGAAGGAAGGAAGAGCCTCCTCAGCCAGTCTAGAGATAAACTGGCTGAGTGAGGCCAGACATCCTGTAAGCTTCTGGACATCTTTGATATGGGTAGGAGGCCGCATTGCTTCAATAGCTTTTATCTTCTCTGGATTTTCTTTAATTTCTCGATGCATAACCAAGAATCCAAGAAGCTTCCCAGAGGAAACTCCAAAGATACACTTGTCGGGATTTAGTTTTGTGTGCATCATGCGCATCTTGTCAAAGACTGACTGAAGGTTATCCAGTAAAGAGTCTCTGGTCTTGACTTTGACAACAATGTCATCAACATACCCCTCCACAAGATCCCAAATAATCTCCCCAAACGTTTTATGCATTGTTCTTACAAAAGTTGAGATATCATTCTTGAGACCATAAGGCATGGCAGTATAACAGTACAGACCATCTACTGTGATAAAGGTTGTATGTTCCTCATCTGCCTTAGCCATTGGTGTTTGATGAAAACAAGAATACGCATCCAGGAAGCATAATAATTCACAACCATAAGTAGAATCCACTATTTGATATATTCTTGGAAGTGGAAAAGAATCTTTTGGACATGCCTTATTAAGAGTGGTGTAGTCAATGCACATCCAAAGCTTCCCACTGGCCTTGGAGACGACGACTGGGTTTGCGAGCCATCGGGGATGATGAACATCCCGGATGAATCCAACATTGAGCAGCTTCTTGACTTCTTCGCAGATGAAGTTTTGCCGCTTGATGGACTGCTTTTGGGGCTTTTGTTGAATTGTTCATGTGTTAGGATAGATCCTTAGATGGTGCTCAATCACCTCCCTGGAGATCTCAGGCATTTGTGACAGTTGCCATGCAAACACGTCGACATTAGCTCGGAGGAAGGTGATGAGCGCGAGTTCCTATTTGTCACCCAGACCTTTCGCAATACGAGTGGTCTAAATAGCTTCGAAATCAATTTGGACGACTTTAAGGGGAACATCATTGTCGCCGCTTGGCTGCACACGGGGTGCAGATGTTGAGACGCGGTGGCGCGTGCTCGAAGGTTGTTGAGCCAGCTGCTGCTTGTTGGCATCAGCTTATTGCGCATGTAGCTTCTCCAATGTAGTGACACCTGCAGTACGGTCTCCTTGGATCCTGAGGACGCCTATATGTGTCAGCATCTTCAACACCAGATAGCCATAGTGGGCTACCACCACGAACCTGTATAGGTCCGGTCTACCAAGGATGGCATTGAAGGGAAGACTGATTTCTGCTATGTCGAAGACGATTTTCTCTGAATGATAGTTCTTATGCATCCCAAATGTTACATAGAGAGAAACAAAACCGAGCGGAGTGATAGCTCCAGGACCCACTCTAGAGAATGGACACTAGGGCTTAAGGTCCGACATGGGGACATGCAGCTTCTTGAAAACAGCAAATCTAATGAGGTTGAGTGTTGCCCCGCCATCATCCAGAACGTGTAAGAGTTGCAGGTTGTTAATTGTCGGGGAGACTATCAGCGGAAGTTGCCCAGCTCCCACCATGTTCTTGGAGCAGTCAGAGGCGTCAAAGGTTATTGGAGTGTCTATCCACTTCCGATGAGGCTTCACCTTGATGTTGGGAGCTACAACAGCTACCTCCTGATGCAAAGTTTTCACTACGCACTGGAAATTAATGCCCCACGACCCTCCATACATCGTATGGAGAGTCCTCCTTTGCTCGTTGTCAGAGTTGGTGTCGGAGTCATCAATGTTGTTGTAGACTGCTTTCAACGCCTTCTTGACGTCTTGGAAGCCCAACTCCTGCCCTAGAGCTTCCGAGTTGATCTTCTGTTTACCCTCCCGCTGGTGAAAGGGTGGAATTTCTCAGTGCTTCTGTTGGACATGTTCTGCCAGCCTCTTGACTTCACGGTAGTCCTCGAGGTCGTGACACGAAGTGTCATGGATCGGGCACCACTTCTTATCGTCACCGCCATATGACAACGGTTGTGGTCACTTGTCGGGGCATGGCTCCCGGCCCCTGGGAGCCGTCGCGGCTACAGATGTAGGTGGCTTGTTTTTGCCACATGTCTTCTTTTTTCTTCTTTCCATTGCCTTGGGCAGTGGTTCCTGCCTTGGAAACAGATGGCGCACATGCCTGCGCGACTGGACTGGAGTGCCAGTCGCACCCCTCAATAGCTCTGGCACATTTTTCTGGCAGACTGAAGAGCTCTGTGACATCATGGTTGTCTTTCGTGGCCAGCTTCTCCAGCATGTTCTTATCGCTCATGCCTTGTCGAAAGGCAAAAACAACAGAGGTGTTTGAAATAGAAGGTATTGTGTTTTGAACCTGGGAGAACCGCTAGATGAATGAGCGCAGTTACTCTCCCAAATTTTATTGTACGACAAAGAGGTCCAGCTTAGTGCCAGTGTGAGTATAGGAACTTCTGAAGTTGGTAGTGAACTAGCAGCATAGCTCTCCCCAACTATAGATTAAGTCGGGAGGTAAGCTCATGAACCATATGCAAGCAGTTCCGGTCAAGGCTACTGGGAAGTAATTCGCCATGATAGCCTCATTCCCTCCCGCAGTAAGGATGGCAGTGGAGTAGATCCGCAGGAACACGATGGGGTTGACAGTCCCGTCGTACTTCTCTGCCAGATGAGGCTGGAACTTGGGTGGCCATTCCACCATACGAAGATGTGGCCAAATGAGGTAAAAGAGGGGGAACAATCCTATAAAATATCATCCCAGTGAATCAAGTGCCGACATGTAGCATCACATGGATCAAATGGCCCACAGACAGAAGTATCCGAGGCCATCCAATGGTGTATCACTCATATCAGTCAATGGGACCCACATGGAAGTCACCCCGAGGAAGCACACTGGAATTGGTCCAACTTTTTGTTCGGCCAGCGTGGTGGTTCGGCCGATGCCTTCCTGGTGCCAAACTCGGTCACCTTCCACGTGTCAACTCCCTGTGGTGCCCTGATCACGATGAAGACTGATTCACACGCTTTTGGTGGCGGGAACCGACCCTTCTCCAGCTATAAATAGGCCCCCCTACCCTCACTTCACACACACACCACTTGAACATCCATTCTATTGTTTCCACTATTCCCCGTAGGTTTAGAGGAGTTTAGTCTATAGAGTGGAGAGCGTCTATCCATAGTCCAAATTAGGTAGGAGTAGAAGGAGTCTCTCTCTTTCCAATTCCAAATTGGGAAAGGTATGGCTCTCATATTCCTATTTTGTATTTGTGACTTTGCTCTGAATAAAGATGCTATTTTTAGTCTTCTTTTATTCATTTACCTGGATGAAGCATTACTTGTTTGATTGTGGATTCCATGTATGTGGTCGTTGTAGTATTTATGGTTATGCCATATCATTCTCATTATATCATCATAAACACTACAAATCCCCACTATAGTCTAATTAGTTATGACATGACCATGTTAATATGAATAACTTATGCTATGTTTCAACATTGGTTCAACGATGTTTAAGTTACTCATTGCCTTAGGATGGCTTGTGTCGAGGCTCCTATGGTATTTACTTAATATGCAAGAATGGTGCTAGGATAGTTAAGTAGCATTGGATGTCTCGTAGACCCACAGATTGAAGAGGTAGGCAGTAGGTGGTGATAGCCCTATCTATCCTTGTAATCCTCAACGTTCGGCTATGCCACAGGCTCTTCGCGGGAGTCATCCTAGTATTGCTAGGGGTAAACCTGTGCCCGATGTGTTGAACAACTTATCATAATAATTCACCATTGACATGTCCATTAGTATCTAACCTAGGCTATGTATATGTATACTAGAAGCATTGTAGGAGCAATTGTCTAACTCTTAGCCTAATCCTTCTTTGACCTGTTTACCCCCCTTAGAATAGGATGTCTTGTGTGTGTCACACTACCACACTTATCTATTACCCATCCTCACTATAACCTTACCTAGACCAATGTACTCTTTTCATTTGATGATTGCTATGCTTCCAGTAAGCCTTCCTTTGGGAAAATATAAATGACACCCTCGAGAATACTCGTAAAGGGGAAATGCTACTTCTATAGTTTTCGTGTGCTTGCAGATTTTTATCTGTACATAAGAAAGGTCAACATTAACCTCTATATCGTGGAGGTGTGACGGGTTGTCAAAGGAGTGTGCGATGTCGCTTGTTGCGATAGCACATGTCTCCTGTGTGACGGCACAGGACCAAGTCATCCCGACAGGGTCCTATTACGCAGTGGGGCCAACCTGGGCCCAAACCGTGGTGGATTGTTGAGAGCCGTGGCTGTGGTGGCGACCAAATGGTGGACATCATTGTGCCACTACTCTAGTGCTGCTAGAGGTGCGTCTGGTGATGGTAGATGCTGGAGAAGAACACACACTGCAATCAGCGCATTCTCTTGGTATCTGAGCAGCAGCAGTTGCTGCTGCAGCATGTGGTGGTACATTGTTCCGAGGCTGATGCACTGCATCAACTTGTGGATCTGTGGTTGGATTGACACTAAGATGATGAGAGTGTCGCCACCTTCATTTCCTCTTCCAGCTCGTGCAGCCAGGTTAGAGGAAGTAGCTGTAGAGTTTGCCATTGTGGATCTTGAAATTCTTCAAGAAAGCGACCCCTACCTGGCACGCCACAAGTCAAAGTGTGAATCGACACTTCCCCCGATACTACTAATAAGTAGTCTATGGAGGTTCTTGTTTAGAAGGGTTGTAACTCGAAGAACTCAAGAACAAGGTGACACGAGGATTTTTAGGTGGTTTGAGCTGCCTAAGCGTAATACCCCACTCCACGGAGGTTTGTGTGTGGTATTGAGTGTTACTAAGCCTGCTTCAGTATGCGAGCATATATGATAAGACTTGTCCTCTACAATGTAGCACATACCTTTTATATACCAAGATCTAGCTGTTACAACGAGACCGAGGCTTGACAGGTAGCCCCGAGCTATTAAGCAACCTGTACATGATCTAAGACACTTAATAGTGATTTATCATGTATTAACATGCCCTGATGGCAATATTATTAATATGAAGTTAATGACGCATTAACCAGGTGCTTATTTATAGCCCTGAATGTACGCGCCGTTGAAGATCCCAGTGTCCTTCCTGTTGGAGAGGTAGGGTCTGACACATGGCAGCATCAGAGCCACCCTTAGCAGGAAGGCAGGTCTGAAGCTGCAGAACATGTGGAAGCACCGGAGCAACCCTTAGCGGGGAGGCAGGTCTAGAGCTTTAGGACACGTGGAAGCACCAGAGCCACCCTTAGCAGGGAGGCAGGTCTAGCGCCGCGGGACACGTGGCTGCATCGGAGCCACCCTTAGTAGGAAGGCAGGTCCGGTGTCGCGGGACATGTGGCTGCACTGGAGCCCCTTTAGCAGGGAGGCAGGTCCGGCACTGCGAGATACGTGATGGCCTCTGAATGTCTTCTCTATTAGAAGGTGGGACTCAACACTTCTTCCTCTAGTAAGCGAGGGTACCTGGTCTGTACGGTACCGACAATGGCATTCTATCCACTACAGGAAACTCACAACCTTACGTCGGACAAAATAACTTACGTGGGCCGACCGCTGTAAGTTACTAAACTTACGTCGGCCCACGACAACCGACGTAAGTCAACTAACTTGCGTCGGCCATGGGCCCGTGGCCAACGTAAGTAAAGGGACTATCGGCATTTAATGCACTACTTACATCAGCTCAGATCTAAGCTGACGTAAGTTAGAGAATCGACGACATTTAATGCACTACTTACATCGGTCCAACCCTAGACCGACGTAAGTTCGGCAGCCGATGTACGTAAGTGATTTAAGCCTACTCTGTGTGGGCTGCGCGCGGCCCATTCCATGTGCCCGACTCCTTTTGCCCGACGTTGCTGCCTTCGTCCTCCTCACGCCGAGTTGCTGCCGCTGCCGCCACCGCTCCTAGCGGACGCCAGAGCTGCGCATGACGGCACACCACCGGGAGACGCGCAGCCGTCGCTCCTCCTCGCGCACTCCCGCCATGCCGTGCCTTCCCCATTGTGTGCCGCCCTCGCCGGCACCATCCACACAGCACGCAGGTATGATGCCTCCAAGCTAGCTCTCCCGTCGGTCGACAGCCGTGGCTTGCCGCCAGCGCCCCCATGCCGGCCCCCACGCCGACGGCCAACGTTCCATTGTTTCTTTATTTCCAATTTCAATTGTTTATTAGTTGTGCAATTATCCATTGTTGATTAAATCTTTAGCAACTAATAGCGAATTATCCATTATTTGTGCAATTTCCATTGCTTATTATTTTCATGTTTATCCATTGTTATTATTTAAGCCGTTGCAATTGTGCTCATGAGATGCGGCTGTGCCGGCGTGGTTCGCGTGACGGCTGTGCGCGTAACCGAATGAACGGTGTCACCTCAGCCCCAGCTGGGTGTGAACAGGAACGGACACCCTTCGGTCTCGGTCGTGGCTAGGCATGCTAGCTGATGATGCCTCTCTCTCCTCTCTCTTGTCTTGTCTGTGCATGCTTTTCTTCTCTTGTGTACTGACTGACCTGGACCTGCTTGAGTTGGAATTACTGTAAGTGCTAGTTGATGCCCTTTATTTCTAGGAAGAAAAGACCCACCACCACCCTCGTTCATCTACTTGTCGATCACATGATAGAGCAGACACATACGCCTGAGGCTGGCTAGTTAGTTCTCGGCCCCCTCTCCTCCTGGTCCCCAGGCAGCAGACGCTCAACCTCCTCCACAACCGCCGGCATCACCTACTACCCTAGCAAGTACTAGTAACTGCTTCTCTTCTCATCTCTCCACCTGTCACCGTACAACCGCCTCCTCGTCATCACCACCACGTTTTACTCCTATATACACTATAAGGATTCCACCCCGTTGCAACGATTGTACTGCAACGAATACTAAATCGTTGCAGTAAGCTTGGTCTGTTGCCACGATTCACTAGTTCGTGACATTAGCATATGTCGTCACGGAACACGATCGTTGCATTAGGATCTGTTGCAATGATTCACTAGTTCGTGGCATTAGGATCTATCGCCACGAATCTGTTGTCACGATTCACTAGTTCGTGGCATTAGCATCTATTGCCACGGAACACGATCGTTGGATTAGGATCTGTTGCAACGATTCACTAGTTCGTGGCATTAGGATCTATCGCCACGAATCTATTACCACAATTCACTAGTTCGTGGCATTAGCATCTATCGCAATGGAACCCAATCGTTGCATTAGGATCTGTTGCCACGTTTCACTAGTTCGTGGCATTAGGATCTATCGCCAGGAATCTGTTGCCACAATTCACTAGTTCGTGGCATTAGCATCTATCACCACGGAACACGACCGTTGCATTAGGATCTATTGCCACGATTCACTAGTTCGTGGTATTAGGATCTATCGCCACAAATCTGTTGCCACGATTCACTAGTTCGTGACATTAGCATCTATCGCCATGGAACACGATCGTTGCATTAGGATCTGTTGCCACGATTCACTAGTTCGTGGCATTAGGATCTATCGCCATGAATCTGTTGCCACTATTCACTAGTCGTGGCATTAGCATCTATCGCCACGGAATCCGATCGTTGCACTAGGATCTATTGCCACGATTCACTAGTTCGTAGCATTAAGATCTATCGCCACGGAGCACGATCATTGCACTAGGATCTGTTGCCACGATTCACTAGTTCGTGGCCTTAGCATCTATCGCCACGAATCGGTTGCCACAATTCACTAGTTCGTGACATTAGGATCTATCGCCACGTTACCCGATCGTTGCACTAGGATCTGTGGCCACGATTCACTAGTTCGTGACCTTAGGATCTATCGCCACGAATCTGTTGCCACGATTCACTAGTTCATGGCATTAGCATCTATCGCCACGAAACCCGATCGTAGCATTAGGATCTGTTGCTACGATTCAATAGTTCGTGGTGTTAGCATCTATCGCCACGGAACCCGATCGTTGCATTAGGATCTGTTACTACGATTCAATAGTTCGTGGCGTTAGCATCTATCGCCATGGAACCCGATCATTGCATTAAAATCTGTTGCCACGATTTACTAGTTCGTGGCATTAGCATCTATCGCCACAGAATGCGATCATTGCATTAGGATCTGTTGCCATGATTCAATAATTCATGGCGTTAGGATCTATCGCCACGAAACACAAACGTTGCATTAGGAACTTATGCCACGATTCACAAGTTCGTGGCAATAGATATTATCGCCACGAAACACAATCGTTGTATTAGGATCTGTTGCCACGAAATATCGGTTGGTGACGTTAAGATCTATCGCCATGGAACACAAACTGCATTACATAGTGTTCACGTACAACTAGCTCACACAGTACCTATATGAAAAAATCATCATCTTCGTTGTCCTCCCTCAATATTGGAGGTACAATACCATCATTGATATATGTATCATCATCGTCGTGGTCGTCGTCATCTTCATTTGAAAGAGCGGAAGCATCACTGGTTGCTCCGTCAATGTCATTCCTATCCCATGTGGTCATATCCTCATTTATATCTGCAAGTCATCGATCATCAAATAATGTCTCATCCTCCATCATCTCAGTGACATTATTTTCACTGTCTCCAGGGGCATGGCAAAAAGGTTTCTTGGCATCGTTTTAACAACTGTAGCCCATTTAGGTTGCTTCACACTTCTAATGTAAAAAAACTTGTTCTGCTTGGGTGGCTAGAATGTAAGGCTTATACTTAAATTGAGTAATAGTAGTGTCCACATCTATCATTCCGTATCGATCCATTTTGTAGCCTCTGCTTTGGCTCTGACCGGAACGAGGCCGATCAAACCATTCACATTCAAATAACAGAACCTCTTGAATTTTTTCAAAATCAACAAAACATTTTGTTGATTACTCCATACCACTCATGATCACCATCCCGAACAACAACACCACTGTTTTGCGTCCATAAATCTTTTTCCACCTCTGCTATTCGAAAGAAGAAGCCATTTATGAATGATCAAGTAAAAAAACGTGCCCGACCATCAAGTCCTATAGATAATGCATACAAATAGTCAGTAACTTTGCCTTCTTTGTGTAATGTCGTAATCTATACACAGTAATTAGTATAAAAGGGGTCATCGATAAACCAACTTTAGAATAGATATTTCTTCAATATTTCATCAAAGTAAAAACTTGCATGTACTTACTCGTTCCTGAAACCAATAAACAAAATCATCTCTATGGTGTTTTTCAACATCACGAGAATGAATCTTTTTCAGCTCTTCAAAATGCTCACTGAAAAGGGTACAAAATTAAACTAGCCATCTACAATAAGCATGATCCATTAATATAGTATAGAACATCTGAGTGTTATACATACTTGATCCATGGAGCGGCCTCTTCAACATTAGAAATAATATAATGCCTGATGTTATGTAGTTCCACCATAGTAAGTTCGCCCCATTTAAACCCTTTTTTAGAATTATCAACTTCTGTAAATATATTAGACTCGAGAGAAGGTTCGTTCCTAGCTGCAGCTTCATGACGTTCTGGCCTATTAAGCTTGGCTGATGTTATCCAAAAACTGGCTACAAAAAGTCATACACTCTTCCATAATATATCCCTCAGCTATAGAACCCTCCAGGTGAGCTCTGTTACGTACATACCTCTTCAATGTACCAAGGTACCTCTCAATTGGATACATCCATCTGTAAGAAACAGGTCCACCCAAGCGAGCTTCTTCACCGATGGATTGGAAGATGTACCATGATATCAAAGAAAGCGGGAGGAAACAACATCTCAAGCTTACAAATTGTTTCAAGAAATTGTTCAATCATCTTATCCAAATCCGGTTTCGCCAATTCTTTAGAACAAATTCCAGAAAAGAATCTGCTAAACTCAATTAAAGGTTCAACAACCTTTTCAGGCAATATGTCACTTATTGCAATAGGAAGGAGCTTCTGAAATATAATATGGCAGTCACGAGTTTTTAGACCTGATACCTTACGTGCTGTTATGTCCACACTTCTCTTGATGTTTGAGGCATAAACATCGGGCATCTTCACATCCGCCAAAAACTTGCACAAGGTGGTCTTATGATCTTTTTGCGAAGTATATGATGCTGATGGACAATCATACTTCCCTTTCATACTCACCGGATGTTGCTTTGGCCGTATACCCATTTCCTGCATATCAAAACGAGCTTGTAGACTATCTTTTGTTTTACCATCCATATTAAGCAATGTACCCAATATGCTATCACAAATGTTTTTCTCAATGTGCATGACATCCAAGTTATGCTTTATTAGCAATGTCTTCCAATACAGGAGCTGAAAAAATATACTATTCTTCTTCCAACTATGCCACCTATCTTCCTCAGTGCGCTTTCTCTTATTATTCGTCTTTCCAAAACTCACTTGATCAAAAGTCTTGTATTGTTGGAGTACTTTGTGACCAGAGAGTGTTGTTGGAGCCTCTCTATTCTCTATTTTGTTGTTGAAATAAGCTTTGTCCCGACGCCATCGGTGATCCTGAGGTAGGAAACGACAATGACCCATGTAGCAATACTTTCGTCCATGTTTCAACCACAAGGCGTTAGTGTTTACATGGCAGTATGGACATGCTAGCCTACCTTTTGTGCTCCATCCACATAGCATTGCATATACTGGAAAATCATTTATTGTCCACAATATAGAAGCTTGCAGGAGAAAAGTCTCTTTCTTTGAACTGTTGTATGTTTCAACACCATCAGACCATAATTCCAGTAGCTCATCAATCAAAGGCTGTAGATACACATCAATGTTGTTTCCAGGTGACTTTGGCCCAGGAATTATCATTGACATCAACCAATAAGGCTGCTTCATACACAACCAAGGTGGTAGATTATAAGGGATTAGAATCACAGGCCATGTACTGTAAGAAACATTCATTACTCCAAAAGGATTGAAACCATCAGATGCTAGCCCAAGTCTTATGTTGCGAGGATCAGATGAGAAATTTGGGTGAATGCTATCAAAATGCTTCCATGCTTTCGAATCTGCAGGATGGCGTAATATTCCATCATCAATATGTTCTTTGTGCCAGCGCATGTTTGATGCCGTTGATTCTGCCATATAAAACCTTTGAAGACGGGGAATAAGAGGGAAGTATCGTAGAATCTTGCGTGCTACAAGCTTCTTGGCTTTTCCACAAGGTAAAGCCTCTCTTGCATCCCCACCAGTACTATTTTTCCATCTTAATTCACCACATTTTCGGCATCGATCCAGCAGAGAATAGTCCTTCCAGAATAACACACAGTCATTGACACATGCATCGATCTTTTCGTAGCTCAGCCCGAGGTCATGAACAACCTTCTGAACTTTATCAAGTGTATTAGGAATGCAATGGCCCTCTAGAAGCACATATGAGAATAGTTCAAGGATGAACTCACACGCTTTTTTTCTCAAACCAGTTAAACACTTTATCTGGTACAACCTGACAATGAAGGATAATTGGGTCACGTTCTCACAACCTGGATACAACTCCTTTTTGGCATCATTTAATAAGTCACAAAATGCCTTTGCACACCCAGTTGGCTCCTGCGGTTTATAGCATTTTCTAGATCATCAACACCTTCTAAAGTACCACCATGATCACCGGTGCCTCTAAGAAGGATGGACAACATATTTTCCATAACAGCATCATCAGAAATTATCTCCTCATTATTTGCTGTTTGCTCAACAATTTTTTTCTCAACTCATTTTTCTCCATGGTGTACCCAACAAGTATAATCAAATGACATCCCATTACGAAGCAAGTGAAGATGAAATTCCTTGCGTCTCCCGTGGCAAATATTATGACATTTCGTGCAAGGACAAGGCTTAGTTTCTTCTTCATGAGTGTCCTGGAATGCTAAATTTAAAAATGACTTCATTCCATCCTGCCACTCCTTCGTACGCCTGTTTTTTCCCATCCATGTCTTATCTTCTGACATCGCTTCCTACAATTCAATTAGCGTATCCGTAAGAGGATTGAACTACAATAACTTTATGTGAGCAATTGTACCTAGCGCTGTTGCTCCTCCACGTTCGGTGGCCGGCGAATGCTCCTCCACGCCGGTGGACGGAGGATGCTCCTCCAAGAGCGTGGCAGCCGGAGGATGCTCCTCCAAGAGCGTGGCGGCCGGCGGATGCTCCTCCAAGAGCATGGCGGCCGGCGGACGCTCCTCCAGGCGCATTTCGTGCATTCAGGAGAGGGGCCATTGTAGATCGAAGGGTCTGGCGTGGAGGCAGCCAAGACAAAGCGTACGTGAAGCTATCAGAGTAGGCCCAACACTTCGCTGGGCTGCTTGTTATTCGTGGGCTAAAACTGCTCTGAGTCACTTTGTATTCTTGGGCCGAAACTACGCTGGAACCCTTGGTGTTCGTCCCCATGTACGCGTGAGCCCATGTACCGAAATTTGGCGTCGTTAAAGGAGCTACTTTTCGATAAAAGGAGAAATTTTTAATTTGACACGTGAAGGGCCCATCGTATGCGGGGAAAAATTATGCTTTAGAAGGATACGATTCCTTGGCGTTATCCCTGTCATGTCCGGCCATTATACGACCTCGTTCGTTCATGTGGACACATGTCACAGTCATGCAACTGCTTCATCCGTCCGTTCATGTGGACACATGTCACAAATGTGGAACTGCTTCACCCGTCCAAACCTGACATTTATTTTTCAGTTATTTATATTTGCTACCCGAAAAGAACCCGATACCCGATATTTCGGTCTTTTCAGATCCGGTCTCATTTTTATCGGTTCCGATTTTTCGGTCTCAGTTGATTTGCCCACCCCTAATTTACTTAGTAGAAGCATATGGGATGTACATATTTCTCCTCCATGTTTTTTTGCAAAACTATTTAGTGATATATCCTATGTGCATATTACATATGTAAAACTAATGTAAAGTATAAAACTTTTTCAAAGGGAAGTCTTAGGTTTTGTCAAATCTATCTTTGAGATTTACGCAATTTTGATCTGTTTTAACAATACAAGAATTGTACTTTTAGATTCACCATGAAAATATTTCCATAATATACAATCTAGTACTACATGTTATTGAAGTTAATAAATTCCATATAAATCATTTGTCAAAGGTAATTAGTTTGACCAAAACAGAAATAGAGTTGAGTTGGGGTGGAGGAAGTATTATACATTGCTGTTTGCTGCATAAGGTTTCGTCCTTCGTTCAAGTCATAGCCATTTGTACAGGCGGCTGATGCGACCGGGCGCACCGACCTTACGTGCGCGCTAGTCACCGAGGTACCTTAAACGCGGGTAGCACATGCACATCTTTGAATTCAATTGGAACCACTCCACATCCCATCACCGCTTTACCGTGAACCACTGCTGATGGTCTTAAAGGCAGACCCGACTCTGGGCCTAGGCGGGCAAAAATAAATTTTCTGCAGTCCTGCCACACAACGTCGCCTGCCGCGCCCCCGGCTTCCCCGCCCCTGCGCCCCCAACACCGGCCTGCCCCTGACTCGAGAACGGATCAAGGGGAAGGCTCTTCGCCCATAGCGGCTGTGTAGCTTCCATCCCCTCAATCCATTGGCGATGAGCCTTCTCCTCATCCGTTCACGAGTTCGCGGCGGCCACGGCGCCGCTTCGACCCTGCTTCTGGACAGACGACACTGATGATTCGCAACATACTTTTAAATTTGTGCATTGGTATTCTCCCCCTCATATTTGTTGATGCGTTAATACCTGATGTTTTACATCATTTTCCACAGGAGGCAAAAAGTAATGAACATCATTGATCAGCACTGCACCGAGGAGAACGCGAAAATTGCAGTGGGCCGCGTCAAGTCGGTTTTACGATTTTATTCACATTCCATTTGACTTCAAGTACCACGCCTATGCTTTGAAATATATGATTATACTAATCAAGCTCCGATCTTTTACTGATTGATACTTAACCTCGTTTGTTGCATTTGCCAAGGTCCGAGGCCAACAAGGGCTACTGCTTTGTCAACGTCACATCGCCAGATGCGGCGTTCTCGCTGTGGATGAAGCACCTGCATGGCTTCTGTTGGAAGGTGAACGACTCGCGGAAGATGTGTGAGGTCGACTACGCCAACATCTAGGTACGTCGCCGTCCGCTGCCACCGTTTTCCATAGCACCGCCGCTGCATGGTGTTCACCTGCCGCTACTCGTCATCCTTTCGCAGGGTCGGGATGCGTTAGTGGCCCATTTCTCCAAGTCATACTTCGACTGTGAAACCGAGGAGTTCCTGCCAGTGTGGTTCAACTCGCCGTGGAAGGTGAACGACTCGTGGAAGATGTGCGAAGTCGACCTCGCCAACATCTAGGTACATCACCATCCGCTTCCACCGTTTTCCATTGCGCTGCCGCTGCAACGTGTTCACCTGCCGCTGCTCGTAATCCTTTCGCGGGGTTGGGATGCGTTGGTGGATGCGGCCAGATGGTTGCTCTTGCAGGTGTATGGTAATTACATGAGTGTTTGGTCGGGTCATGTGGTTAGTCCACGATGCACCCTAAACCCGGTGTTGAGGCCATGTATTTGTCATTTGTGCGTACACTCTAGTGACATGTGACAAAGTGCTCAGTCATCAATTGCATTTGGTTTGATGTCGAAGTTCGATTGGAGATAGATCATCCATTTCTTTATGTCTTGGATCATCCAAATTAACGTTTGGTTGGATGGGCTGGACAATCCAATTTTTTGTTGGTAGGTTGGACAAAACTTGATTGGATTATTGAATCATCAAAGTTTATAATTTCATAATATTATTCGTGCGCATGATGATGGATCGTGCACGCCGAGCGCCGATTTATTCGGATCGCTGAGCAAAGTTTGGACGTGGAGTTTGTGTGTGCCCGTGCGCCCTGCAAGATTCGGTGCGCTCGCGTACATGGCAATCATCAGGGCAGGGTGGTACAGTCGCGGGAACCGTGCAGTGCACCCTTGGCTGTAAGATTTGGAGCATGAACGTACGTGGCAACCATCTAGGGATGCAACTTCGGTTCTCCCGTTTGTGCTTCCATGCGTACTCCGTGCTTGTGTGTCATCATCTAATTGGTTGAAGTTAAATCAGGCATTATGTTAGGTAAATGAAAGGGCCAATAAAATCATGACACTTAAGTAGGAGCACACATGGAAGCACTGAATGGGAGTATACAAGCCGTGTCCTTTCGTTCGGATGCAACTTCGGTGCTCCCGTTTGTGCTTCCATGCGTACTCCGCGCTTATGTGTCATCATCTAATTGGTTGAAATTAAATTGGGCATTATGTTAGGTAAATGAAAGGTCCAATAAAATCATGACACTTAAGTAGGAGCACGCATAGAAGCACTGAATGGGGATGCAACTTCGGTGCTCCCGTTTGTGCTTCCATGCGTACTTCGCGCTTATGTGTCATCATCTAATTGGTTGAAGTTAAATCAGACATTATGTTAGGTAAATGAAAGGGCCAATAAAACCATGACACTTAAGTAGGAGCACGCATGGAAGCACTGAATGGGTGTATACAACCATGTCCCTCCCGTTCTGTCCTCCCATGCATCATCCCGCTGATGTGTCAAAATGTTATTGGTCCCTTTACTAATTCTTAGTTTAACTACCCTTCACAACAAATAATGTTGGCGTACTCGACCTCGCACATCTTCCGCGAGTCGATCACCTTCCAACGAAAGCCATGCAGGTGCTTCCACAGTCAGAACACCGTTCATCTTCACCGGCACATTATGTACGGTTCGGGTGTGCCGGTGTGTACCTTAACCCCCGTCGTGCGTCCCCGATGGTGGTTGGAAGACCCCTGCAGGTATATTCTGATTCCTGTCCTCTAACTACATCTAGGTTTCCGATGACGCATGCAGTTCACTACTAGACAAACCAACAAAGCCTCGGTGATGAGAGCGGCATGGAAATTTCTTGATGACAAACTGGCTGCAAGCCCTGTCCCTCCCATTCTGTCCTCCCATGCGTCATCCCGCTGATGTGTCTATTGGTCCCTTTAATAATGCTTAGTTGAACTACCATACCTTCACAACAAATAATATGATGACACATCAGCAAGAGTGTCATCAAAAAACTAGAGATGGATGCGTCAGCAGGCCGCTCAACCTTTTTTGGTTTGCCTGGTGGTGAACTGCCTGCGTCATCAGAAACCTAGAGATGGAGTAAGAGGTCTGGAATCAGAGCATACTTGTAAGGCTCTTCCTAACAACCACCAGGGACAGACAATGTACGGGGGGTTAAGGTACACCGGCACACCCGTACCATACGTGTGCCCGGCCAGCCGTGTAGTTTCCTTCGAACCTCCGACAGAAGAAAGCGGCATGCAAGTTTCATTCTGTATGGAGAATGTTTGTTGTGTATTCATCAGGAAACACAGATACACTTTATATAGGCTAGCTAGTGTAGTGTGAAACCAAAAAAAACCTTTCGCACTACACAGATTCAAAAGCTAGCGTTAATTACTAAACGTAGGCCTACGTAGTCAAACAATGACATTAGACCAACGCAGTCAACAATGAATGTTACATGTGTGCGTTCTTATCCTTTCTACAGTCTAGTGGTGAACCGCCTGCGTCATCAGAACCCTAGATGGAGTTGGAGGACAGGAATCGGAGCATAACTGCCTGGACCAGGATCGCCTGACGTAGCGACATTTTGCTGCATGCGTGCAGTAAAGGCTGCATCCACCGTTTGTTTTGATCAGACGATTGTACTTCCCAGCTATCCAACTAAGGGGTCCATTCAAATCGTTTCTTAAACTCTTGTCTGCTTGCTTCAACATGAGAAATAATTTACATGCATATAATGATGCATACTTCAAACATCTAAATAAAACAAACTTCTATAACTAATTAACAGGATTAAAAACACATTAACTATCGAGGACATTAGGGAGGGTTGCAATGCTTTCATTTTGTAAACTTAACAAGAACTCCATTTTATTTAAGTAGGAGAATGCATGGAAGCACTGAATGGGAGTATACAAGCCGTGTCCTCCCATTCGGATGCAACTTCGGTGCTCCCGTTTATGCTTCCATGCGTACTCCGCGCTTATGTGTCATCACCTAATTGGTTGAAGTTAAATCAGGCATTATGTTAGGTAAATGAAAGGGCCAATAAAATCATGACACTTAAGTAGGATCATGCACGGAAGCACTGAATGGGAGTATACAAGCCGTGTCCTCCCGTTCGGATGCAACTTTGGTGCTCCCGTTTGTTCTTCCATGCGTACTCTGCACTTATGTGTCATCATCTAATTGGTTGAAGTTAAATCATGCATTATGTTAGGTAAATGAAAGGGCCAATAAAATCATGACACTTAAGTAGGAGCACACATGGAAGCACTGAATGGGAGTATACAAGCCGTGTCCTCCCATTCGGATGCAACTTCGGTGCTCCCGTTTGTGCTTCCATGCGTACTCCCGCTTATGTGTCATCATCTAATTGGTTGAAGTTAAATCAGGCATTATGTTAGGTAAATGAAAGGGCCAATAAAATCATGACACTTAAGTAGGAGCACGCATGGAAGCACTTAATGGGAGTATACAAGCCGTGTCCCTCCCATTCTGTCCTCCCATGCATCATCTCGCTGATGTGTCAAAATGTTATTGGCCCCTTTATTAATACTTAGTTTAACTACCATACCTTCACAACAAATAATGTTGGCGTAGTCGACCTCGCACATCTTCCGCGAGTCGGTCACCTTCCAACGGAAGCCATGCAGGTGCCTCCACAACTGGAATGCCGTTCATCTTCACCGGCACATTATTTTTGGTCCGTGTGTGCCAGTGTGTACCTTAAACCCCGTTGTGCGTCCCCGGTGGTGGTTGGAAGACCCCTGCAGGTATGTTCTGATTCCTGTCCTCTAACTACATCTAGGTTTCCGATGACGTATGCGGCTCACCACCTGACAAACCAGCAAAGCCTCGGTGATGAGAGCGGCATGCAAATTTCTTGATGACAAACTGGCTGCAAGCCCTGTCCCTCCCGTTCTGTCCTCCCATGCGTCATCCTGCTGATGTGTCAAAATGTTATTGGTCCCTTTAATAATGCTTAGTTTAACTACCATACCTTCACAACAAATCATATGATGACACATCTGCGAGAGTGTCATCAAAAAACTAGAGATGGATGTGTCAGCAGGCCGCAGTCAGTTTTTCATCAAAAAACTTCCATGCCGCTCAACCTTTTTTGGTTTGCCTGGTGGTGAACCGCCTGCGTCATCAGAAACCTAGAGATGGAGTAAGAGGTTTGGAATCAGAGCATACCTTTAAGGCTCTTTCCAACAACCACCGGGGACGGACGACGTACGGGGGGTTAAGGTACACCGGCACACCTGTATCGTACGTGTACCCGGCCAATCGTGCAGTTTCCTTCGAACCTCCGGCAGAAGAAAGCGGCATGAAAGTTTCATTCTGTATGGAGAATGTTTGTTGTGTATTCATCAGGAAACACATATACAGCTTATATAGGCTAGCTAGTGTAGTGTGAAACCAAAACAAAACCCTTTTGCACTACACAGATTCAAAAGCTTGCGTTAATGACTAAACGTAGGCCTACGCAGTCAAACAATGATGTTAGACCAACGCAGTCAACAATGACGGTTACATGTGTGTGCTTATCCTTTATACAGTCTGGTGGTGAACCGCCTGCGTCATCGGAAGCCTAGATGGAGTTGGAGGACAAGAATTGGAGCATACCTGCCTGGACCAGGATCGCCTGACGTAGCGACATTTTGCTGCATGCGTGACGTAAAGGCTGCATCCACTGTTTGTTTTGATCCGGCAGTTGTACTTTCCAGCTATCCAACTAAGGGGTCCATTCAAATCGTTTCTTAAACTCTTGTCTCCTTGCTTCAACATGAGAAATAACTTACATGCATATAATCATGCATCCTTCAAACATCTAAATAAAACAAACTTCTATAACTAAATAACAGGATTAAAAACACATTAACTATTGAGGACATTAGGGAGGGTTGCGATGCTTTCATTTTGTAAACTTGACAAGAACTCCATTTCATTTAAGTAGGAGAACGCATGGAAGCACTGAATGGGAGTATACAAGCTGTGTCCTCTTGTTCGGATGCAACTTCGGTGCTCCCATTTGTGCTTCCATGCGTACTCCGCGCTTATGTGTCATCATCTAATTGGTTGAAGTTAAATCAGGCATTATGTTAGGTAAATGAAAGGGCCAATAAAATCATGACACTAAAGTAGGAGCACGCATGGAAGCACTAAATGGGAGTATACAAGCCGTGTCCTCCCGTTCGGATGCAACTTCGGTGCTCCCGTTTGTGCTTCCATGTGTACTCTGCACTTATGTGTCATCATCTAATTGGTTGAAGTTAAATCATGCACTATGTTAGGTAAATGAAAGGGCCAATAAAATCATGACACTTAAGTAGGAGCACGCATGGAAGCACTGAATGGGAGTATACAAGCCATGTCCTCCAGTTCGGATGCAACTTCGGTGCTCCCGTTTGTGCTTCCATGCGTACTCCCGCTTATGTGTCATCATCTAATTGGTTGAATTTAAATCAGGCATTATGTTAGGTAAATGAAAGGGCCAATAAAATCATGACACTTAAGTAGGAGCACGCATGGAAGCACTGAATGGGAGTATACAAGCCGTGTCCCTCCCGTTCTGTCCTCCCATGCATCATCTCGCTGATGTTTCAAAATGTTATTGGTCCCTTTATTAATTCTTAGTTTAACTACCGTACCTTCACAACAAATAATGTTGGCGTAGTCGACCTCACACATCTTCCGCGAGTCGGTCACCTTCCAACAGAAGCCATGCAGGTGCTTCCACAGCAGAAACGCCGTTCATCTTCACCGGCACATTATGTACGGTCCGGGTGTGCTGGTGTGTACCTTAACCCCCGTTGTGTGTCCCCGGTGGATGTTGGAAGACCCCTGCAGGTATGTTTTGATTCCTGTCCTCTAACTACATCTAGGTTTCCGATGACGTATGCGATTACCACCAGACAAACCAGCAAAGCGTCAGTGATGAGAGTGGCATGCAAATTTCTTGATGACAAACTGGCTGCAAGCCCTGTCCCTCCCGTTGTGTCCTCCCATGCATCATCCCGCTGATGTGTCAAAATGTTATTGGTCCCTTTAATAATGCTTAGTTTAACTACCATACCTTCACAACAAATAATATGATAACACATCAGCGAGAGTGTCATAAAAAAACTAGAGATGGATGCGTCAGCAGGCCGCAATCAGTTTTTCATCAAAAAAACTTCCATGCCGCTCAACCTTTTTTGGTTTGCCTGGTGGTGAACCGCCTGTGTCATCAGAAACCTAGAGATGGAGTAAGAGGTCTGGAATCAGAGCATACCTGTAAGGCTCTTCCCAACAACCATCGGGGATGGACGACGTACGGGTGGTTAAGGTACACCAGCACACCCGTACCGTACGTGTACCCGACCAGCCGTGTAGTTTCCTTCGAACCTCCGGCAGAAGAAAGCGGCATGCAAGTTTCATTTTGTATGGAGAATGTTTGTTGTGTATTCATCGGGAAACACATATACACTTTATATAGGCTAGCTAGTGTAGTGTGAAACCAAAACAAAACCCTTTCGCACTACACAGATTCAAAAGCTAGCGTTAATGACTAAACGTAGGCCTACGCAGTCAAACAATGACATTAGACCAACGCAGTCAACAATGACTGTTACATGTGTGTGTGCTTATCCTTTCTACAGTCTGGTGGTGAACCGCCTGTGTCATCGGAAGCCTATATGGAGTTGGAGGTAAGGTCGGAGCATACCTGCCTGGACCAGGAGCCTGGCATAGCGACATTTTGCTGCATGCGTGAAGTAAAGGCTGCATCCACCATTTGTTTTGATCCGACGGTTGTACTTTCCAGCTATCCAACTAAGGGGTCCATTCAAATCGTTTCTTAAACTCTTGTCTGCTTGCTTCAACATGAGAAATAATTTACATGCATATAATGATGCATACTTCAGACATTTAAATAAAACAAACTTCTATAACTAAATAACAGGATTAAAAACACATTAACTATCGAGGACATTAGGGAGGGTTGTGATGCTTTCATTTTGTAAACTTGACAAGAACTCCATTTCATTTAAGTAGGAGCATGCATGGAAGAACTGAATGGGAGTATACAAGCCGTGTCCTCCCATTCGGGTGCAACTTCGGTGCTCCCGTTTGTGCTTCCATGTGTACTCTGTGCTTATGTGTCATCATCTAATTGGTTGAAGTTAAATAAGGCACTATGTTAGGTAAATAGAAGGGCCAATAAAATCATGACACTTAAGTAGGAGCACGCATGGAAGCACTGAATGGGAGTATACAAGCCGTGTCCTCCCGTTCGGATGCAACTTCGGTGCTCCCGTTTGTGCTTCCATGCGTACTCCGCGCTTATGTGTCATCATCTAATTGGTTGAAGTTAAATCAGGCATTATGTTAGGTAAATGAAAGGGCCAATAAAATCATGACACTTAAGTAGGAGCATGCATGGAAGCACTAAATGGGAGTATACAAGCCGTGTCCTCCCGTTCGGATGCAACTTCGGTGCTCCCGTTTGTGCTTCCATGCGTACTCCTGCTTATGTGTCATCATCTAATTGGTTGAAGTTAAATCAGGCATTATGTTAGGTAAATGAAAGGGCCAATAAAATCATGACACTTAAGTAGGAGCACGCATGGAAGCACTGAATGGGAGTATACAAGCCGTGTCCCTCCCGTTCTGTACTCCCATGCATCATCCCGCTGATGTGTCAAATTGTTATTGTTCCCTTTATTAATGCTTAGTTTAACTACCATACCTTCACAGCGAATAATGTTGGCTTAGTCGACCTCACACATCTTCCGCAAGTCGGTCACCTTCCAACGGAAGCCATGCAGGTGCTTCTATAGCCGGAACGCCGTTCATCTTCACTGGCACATTATGTACGGTCCGGGTGTGCCGGTGTGTACCTTAACCCCCGTCGTGCGTCCCCGATGGTGGTTGGAAGACCCCTACAGGTATGTTCTGATTCCTATCCTCTAACTACATCTAGATTTCCGATGACGCATGCGGTTCACCACCAGACAAACCAGCAAAGCCTCGGTGATGAGAGCGGCATGCAAATTTCTTGATGACAAACTGGCTGCAAGCCCTGTCCCTCCCGTTCTGTCCTCCCATGCGTCATCCCGCTGATGTGTCAAAATGTTATTGGTCCCTTTAATAATGCTTAGTTTAACTACCATACCTTCACAACAAATAATATGATGACACATCAGCGAGAGTGTCATCAAAAAACTAGAGATGCAGCCTTTACTGCACGCATGCAGCAAAATGTCGCTACGTCTGACGATCCTGGTCCAGGCAGGTATGCTCCGATTCCTGTCCTCCATTTTAATTGCCTCTTGTTTGCATCAGCATGAAGTACAATCTTTTTTCTTTTTTGCCTAGAGCATGAAATGCCGTATAGATCGACCGCAATAATTAATGAGAAAATACCATATTTAAAAAGACTCCTGAAAATAGGATGCAGTAAAATTCACTACGTCAGGCGATCCTGGTCTGCCTGCAAGGGTCTTCCCAACAACCACCGGGGACGCATGATGGGGGTTAAGGTGCACCACAACACTGGCCTGGACTGTATGTGTACCCAGCCAGCTGCGTAGTTTCGTTTTATATTTTATTCCCTAGGCTTAAAAGTTTGCTCTTCGTCTCTGTTTTCGCTCTGTTTGCTCTTCCCTAGGCTTAAAAGTTTTATATTGTACGATATTTTTACATATGTAATATGACATATGATATATAACTTGATGGTTTTACAAAAAAAATGGAGGAGAAATATGTATATCCCATGCAACTACGCAAATACACCCCAATTAATTAGCTATTTATTTTTTAAGATGATAAAAAATTATTATCTTTTTCTAAGTGAGGTGGCCGGGGTAGATGATGTACATGGCATAATAGCTTATTTGGCATGCCAATGTGGATGTCCAACCCAGACTAAGGATGATAGCGAAACGGTCTTTTGAAGTTGATAGACTAAATAATTGACCCGTTTGAAAGTTCAAGGACCAAACTTAGTTTTGATTGAAAGTTTGAGGATGAAGTTGAGTATTGCTAGCTTGATGAGCTCAAGCTCGAAAAGTTCGAGTAAGCTCATTTGTTGTTGTCATCTATGATATGTACGTATGATTAACTAAACTATATAATTCTATTAAAAATGTTCTATTGGACACAATTTTTATATATGATAGAAACAAACTCGCTCAAGTTCGACGTTTTGACAGCCCTACATGGAATTAAAGTTTTGGTGCAATCGTGTAATCAAAGATTTTCACCCGTTGGATATACATCTTACTGTTATTTTATTTTCTATCTGCTATTTAGTAAACTATCTATTCTATCTGTATTCTCTACTAATGAACAACCGTCCACACCGCCAATGGCCTCTAAAGTGGCCTGTACGATACTTTAGCCGCTGGAGGTGTCAGGAGATCGCCCGCAGCGGGGCCTGCAAAGCGGTCTGTAAAGTAGTATACAATACTAACAGGTAGCGACGATTGGAAAGAAAAGATGAGACAATGAACATAGAGAAAAGAAAGGACGAGAAAAATGTTAGAAAGAGATAGGTATAAATCCAACGTTCCACTGGCCCTATGTCCCTATACACAGTGTAATCATTACAACTACTCCTATACGCGACTAGAAGTTATTACCACTGCTTCAAGGGAAGTGCTGCGGACTAGATGTATCGATTAGTTTATTTTGTGTTTATTGGGGATTATGTAACAGCTAGTTCTGTCGATTAGCGACGACTAGAATGAAAAGTGGAGACAATGAACAGAGAGAAGGGAACACTGATTTCCTTCGGGCATCGACTGCTGTGAAATCTGGACCTCTGTGTAAGCGTGCAATCTGCGAATCTTGGCCGTTTGATGGACATCCAAGGGTGGCTGCACCTTTTACATATAAATGTGTAAAAAGTGCGCAAGCAGGTGGAGGGATCTATGTGCAAAAAGTACGACACCCTTGGATGTCCATCACACGGCTAAGATTTACGGATTGCACGCTTGCACAGGAGCCCAGATTGCACAGCAGTCGTTGCCTTTCCTTCATTACAAACTACTGTATGATTGAATGTATTCATTTCCGGACGAATCCATTTCTTTAAATTGTCTCGTGAGTTTCCTTTGACGCAAACGGGGCTAAACATAAGACGAGCTCGCATAGGGGAAACACAACAAGTGCAACATTCATCAGAGACGAGCGGGCATAGGGGAAACACATATACTAGTACAAGTCTATTTTATATACTCCCTTTGTTCTCTTTTAATTGGCATTGGGAGAACTAGCGGTGCATCCAAACGGGAATGGAGGTAATATAATCCATATAGTACAACGCCAGATGGCAGAATAGGTGATGCTCATGCTTAATCCTACAGTTCCCTGTACAGAAGACTGACCACATCTCCCACGTAGGCCTGCCGTAGTGGGCAGTTCCCTGGTTCCCCCCTATTGAGCAGCCCCAAGCGTCATCATCAATGTTGGGCACCGCCACCAGCGGCGCTTCTGGACGAGGCCTGCCCAGGAACCTCCAGGCGACACCATCGATACTAATCATGGCTTCACGCCAACACCGGCAGCACTCCTTGTTGGTCCACTTCATGGCGACGGACCCGACCGCGTTGTAGCCAACGTGGGCCTCACCTTCGACCTGCCGGATATACTCGAAGGCGTCGCGGGCCCCGCGGTCGGCGTCATAGCGGAGCATGGTGAGGATGTAGGCAGCCACCATGTGGCCATTCACGGTCGCCCGGGCAAGGAACTGGGTGCCTAGCTGCGCGCGACTGTGCAGGAAGACGAGGTCAAACCCGGTGACGTAGCACGCATGAGGGTTGCCAACGATTGCCAGGCGCTCCATGAGGCGATCGTAGCTCCGCTTATACTTCCAGATGCTCACGTGCTCCAGTGCCACACGCCTGCCCACGGCGCGATCCCGATACGCCTCGTGCATGGCCTTGCAGGTGGCGCACAGACTGGAGAGTTCGTCCATGGGCTGTGGGGAGGTTGCGGCAACCCACCCCGCAATCAGGATCGCAATATCATGCGGAAAGGGGAACTCCATGGGCTTCGAAGGGAACCAATGAGGACGCGTGCGACGGAGACAAAGAGGAAGAGTACGCGCGGAAAAGAGGATGGCCTGTGTGTGATGCGGAGAAGAGGATGGTGTGTCTTTATTAGTACGCGCAGAGAAGACGATGAGACGCACGCAGTGATGGTTATGCCTTCTAAAGTGCACCATTTGGAATGCTACTTGCGAAACAAGGGTTACGACTTCTAAAGTGCAACTGTACGCTACTTTAGCCGCTGGAGTTGTCAGCACGCAGGAGATCGCCCGCAGCGGGGCCTGCAAAGCGGTCTATAAAAAGTACTCCTCCCTCCGCCCCAACCTCAACTCTATTTTTAGCTTTGGTCAAACGTACCTTTGACCAATGATTTCTTGCCTGGTCCTTATCCCGATCATCAAGGTCCTCCGCCTGCTGCCCCAGATGACTTGGGGCAGAATTGGGATGAAAACGGTCAGAATTGAGCTTATTACCTTTGACAACTCCTTATTCAAACTGGTGTCTGAATAAAAAATTTAAAGAATTGAGCTTATTACTCCCTCCGTCTCTAAATACTTGTCGCATTGTAGTTCAAAAATAAACTACAAAGCGATATTTACTACGGCCCCATTTGGAACATAGGAATCCAAATCACAGGAATTGGAAAAAACATAGGAATAGACAAAATGCAGGAACGAAGAAAGTGAGCAACTATAAACAAAATTCTTTAGAATCTTAACTATCATTATTTGTAATATATAAATCAAAGTCATAAATTCTTGCCAAAATGAACTACCAGTTTACTTCATAAACAACTTCATTCCTATATTTCTAACATCAAAATGTCTATTGCATTGCAGTGGCTCACAAATAACTATTCCCTTGTTTCAAAAAAAGAAATAATTATTCCATGCAAATCATTAGGTTAGTTAATTTGACTTTTAACACCCTATATATTCCCTCCATAGCCAACCAGAAGACCACAAAGAACTTGGACTGGATTATTTCATTCCTCCATTTTACATAGGAAAGGAAGTCTTTCTACAGGAAACAAAATATGATTCTTGTGTTCCAAACACCTGTGACATAAGCACAATGTAGGAATGGATTCCTTTGAAGTTTCCTTTAAAAATCCTCTATTCCAAGGGATGGAGAGAGTACATGTCAGCCCATTAGACCCAACCTACTATTTGGAAAGTATTCGGTTATTGTTCATAAATTTTCCATTAAAATATGGTATTCCGACAATTCAGTCGGAAATCAGTCTAAATCGTTTCCATTCCGTTTACCAAATTTCAATGTCCGAAAAAACGGTAATCGGATCAAAAACTTCAGAAATTATCAAAAATGGTAATCGCATCGGAAATTTTTGAAAACGGTGTCGGACGGTTCGGGAATTTACTGTACCGTTTTCATCCCTAGGGCAGAATGATCCTGGCTCAAAACAATGACGGTGCTCATCAAGCTTGCAAGCTCAACTTCATTCATCCTCAAACTAGCTAATTATTTCAGATGGATTTACGTTAAGGGGTGTGCATTCGGTCTACCCAATATTTTGGTTCGGGTATTTCGGTCTTTTTTAAAATTCGGTTTCTTGAAATCACCTCCTGAATTGTTGTAATAATATTAGGTACCCGAACATTTTGGGTACCAAAATTCCGGTTCGATCTTCGGTCCTACCCGATATATCCGAGTTATACATTATATCCATGTCATGTTTGCACAAATTTAATATGATTGATAAATTTAATCCCATGAGGTCATTTATTATAAATTGACAAATGAAAAATAAAAAATAAATGTTTAAATCTAACTAACTTCGCACATCACAACTTGAAAATAAAATATCTAAATTTGAATTGTTCATAGTTTAGCACGCATAAATTAACTTATTATTTGATGGACCGACTATTCGGTTATTTCAGTTACCCGAGAGTGGTGCCCGAACCCAACATTTAATTTTTAGTTATTTATATTTGCTACCCGAAAAGTACCCAAAACCCGATATTTCGGTCTTTTCAGTTCCGGTCTCGGTTTTATCGGTTTTGGTTTTTTGGTCTCAATTTATTTGCCCACCCCTAATTTACGTAGTAGTAGCATATGAGATATACATATTTCTCCTCCATGTTTTTTTGCAAAACTATTTAGTGATATATCCTATGTGCATATTATATATGTAAAACTAATGTAAAGTATAAAACTTTTTCAAAGGGAAGTCTTAGGTTTCGTCAAATCTATCTTTGAGATTTACGCAATTTTGATCTGTTTTAACAATATAAGAATTGTACTTTTAGATTCACCATGAAAATATTTCCATAATATACAATCTAGTACTACATGTTATTGAAGTTAATAAATTCCATATAAATCATTTGTCAAAGGTAAGTAGTTCGACCAAAACAGAAATAGAGTTGAGTTGGGGCGGAGGAAGTATTATACGTTGCTGTTTGCCGCATAAGGTTTCGTCCTTCGTTCAAGCCGTAGCCATTTGTACACGCGGCTGATGCGACCGGGCGCACCGAGCTCACGTGGGCGCCAGTCACCGAGGCGCCTTAAACGCGCATAGCGCATGCGCATCTTTGAATTCAATTGGAACCGCTCTGCGTCCCATCACCACTACTGCGCGCGTCGAGAGACGAACAACCAGGCGGGTTCAAATCCCATGCAGTACTGCAGGTGCAGTAGACATGGCTAACATGAGGGCCCCACATGGTGTGGGACCTACATGTCAGCCACCTCTACTGCACCCGCAGTACTGCAGAGGCCCCACCACTCAGTTGCAGTAACCGCAGTGCAGTTACTGCAGGGGATTTTGTCTATGCTATAAGATCACCCGGGCACGCCATCGTCTTCTCCGCACAGCCACTCTTCCTCTCTTCCCAAAACCGCTCCAAGAACACCATGGCTGACAAGACAACGCCGCCGCCAAGCCTGCCAAAGGACGCCAAGGGGAAGCGTCCCCGACCAGACCCCCCCCCCCCCCCCCCCCCCGGACATGGAGTGGGCTCTCCGGAAGATGGCGCGCGATGTATTTGACAATACATCACGCTCCATGCGTCGCCTTGGGCTTGGTCCCCTTGTAGAGTATGCTGCCATGGGGACCACGAGCCACTACGTCTTCGACATGATGCACTTGGCCGGTCGCCTCAACGTCCTCTGGGAGACGCTAGCGGACGAGCTCGGTGTCACCGACCGCAACAACCTAGTGGAGGTGACGTCCAGGAAACTGGGCTTCCCGTCTCCACCGCGGAAGGTGCCCCCGCCCAGCCAGGAGCCCAAGGAGGAGGAGGAGAAGGAGAAGTAGGTGGAGCGAGGTGGAGAAGTAGTTTTTTTTTCTTGTTCTTAGTTGTGTTGTTTATCTTTTCTTGTTTGTAGTTTGTGTTTTCTTTTTTCCTGTTTGTAATGTACCGTCTTAAGGTAATGAACTTTATATTTCTGCTTATTAGTGCACAAAAATAGTTCTAATGTTGTTGTTGTAACGATAAACCAGTGGACTATTTATCTCTTTTATCTTTTAGAATGGAATATATTTCCACTTCCAACTCTACTGAGCTGGAGATCCAGAAAGTGACTATCACCTATACTAGTTTATCTGACAGGACCAGCAGGGAGAAGCCCACTCTCTATGTTCAAACCCAACACGGATCCAACATAATGAGCAATCAAACAGCAAAGCACGTAGTAAACCACAAAAAACACAACAACAGTTTCTTGAGTACGTATCAACTTTAGCCTAGATTAGATGCTCGTGGGCGTCATTGCAAAAGGGTGAAGACAAAAAAGACTTGATTCCGGATGGCTTGCTAAAACAAACTAGAAGTCAGGGTCATTGAAATTTTTGCCCGATTTGGATTGAGTCTTTGTTATAGACTTCCATAATAATAAAATGTGTCGGGTATTTTAACTTTCACAAGTGTGTCATAAAATGTATCGGGTGTTTTACTTTCACTAGTGTGTCATAAAGTGTACGCCGGCCACGTATCCTGATCCAACCGCACAACTTCAAATAAAGGAGGGTTAGAGCATCTCCAACCCCTTTGTTATATTTGGTTTGCTATTATTTCAAATGACAAATATGCTATCCACATTTAGCATCTCATTCCATGAGCATCCCCAACCCGTTTGCTATATGATGTGCCATATTAAATTTTTTTCATATTTTTTTAGTATATAATAATTATTTTAAAATTCAAATAAAATTGTTGCAATGGTTATATTGTAACGGTTGTATTTATAACGGCTATTGTTCAATGGTTATGTTTCTAACGACTATTTTTCAACGGATGTATTTCCAACGGCTAATTTTCAACGACAATTTTGCAACGGAACGACGATAATGTATCGAAAATCTGGAATAGCAAACCGGATAGCATTTGCTACTAGTAGCACACTGAGAGCTCCATATATAGCAAATGGCTAAAAGTAGCAATCCTAATAGCAAACCGGTTGGAGATGATTTTTGCTCTAGATTTGCTAAATAATAGGATAGCACATCGTATAGCTAATGGGTTGGAGATGCTCTTTTAGCCATTACCTATATGGTGTGATATCCTATTATTTAGCAAATTTAGAGCAAAAATCATCTCCAACCGGTTTGCTATTAAGATTGCTACTTTTAGCCATTTGGTATATGGAGCTCTCGGTGTGCTACTAGTAGCAAATGCTATCCGGTTTGCTATCCCCAATTTCTGCTACATCATTGTCGTTCCTGTTGCAAAATAGTTTTTGAAAATTAACCGTTGGAAATACAACCGTTGAAAAATAGTCGTTAAAATATAACCATTGAAAAATAGCCGTTAGAAATACAAACGTCACAATATAGCCGTTGCAAAAATGGTATTTGAATTTTAAAATAATTATTACATAATAATAAAATATTAAATTTTGTAATATAGCACATCATATAGCAAACGGGTTGGAGATGTTCATAGAATGAGATGCTAAATGTGGATAGCATATTTGCTATTTGAAAGAGTAGCAAGCAGAAAATAGCAAACGGGTTGGAGATGCTCTTAGAAGATTGGTGGAAAATAATACGAACTTATAAGAAAAAGGAGAAGAAGAAAAAGGATGGCACACGTTTCGATACATGAACCGTGACACTGTTGACATCCATCTTCATTGGCCAGTTCCCGATTCTGCTGATCTCTCCAGCATGTATTCACACTAGCTACTCTCGGGTGACTGGACCCAGGGCATCCCGTGGCCCACCCGGCATATCCAATGGGTGGGCTCCTGAGAAATGTTGTTCTTGTTGTACGTGGTGTTAGATTGAGACCATGCAACTTGTGGTCATAACGATAAGAATTAAAAATTAGAAAGAGTATATAAGATTCAAAAATCTTCATTTCTCTCTTTACTCCGGGCTCGGGCCTGTCAAATTCGGAAACTCTTCCGCTCATATCGTAACTGCATCAGTTATATATCCAGGCCCGTTTCCAATTAAAATCCAAACTAAAGGTGTAGACGAAGGTTTTGCACAAGAGAGAGAGTTGCGCTGCGCCGCCGCAGACGGCAACCGTAGAGACGACAAGGAGAGAGACCCAATGGCGGGGACTCAGGTGTACAACATGACGTTCGAGGAAGACGTGATCACCACCACCGTGACGTCCTCCGGCAAGGCCGTGGAGGACTGGTTTGATGAGGTCCTCTCCGTCCACCGTCGGCGCCTTCACAAGCTCATCATCAGGCTCGACGTCGAGTGGCGCCCCAGCTACTCCACTGACCAGAACCCCGTCGCCATTCTGCAGCTCTGCGTCAGCTGCCGCTACCTCATCTTCCAGGTCATCCATGCTGACTACTTCCCCGACGAGCTGGAAGATTTCCTCGGCGATTCCGACTACCGCTTCGTTGGCATCGGCATTGAGGGTGACACCGACAGACTTTGGAAGGACTGACAGCTGAAGGTGGCCAAACGGTGGACCTGGCCGAGCTCGCGGCAGAGGAGATGGATCGCACGAGCCTCCGCCGCGCGTGGCTGAAGGACATCGCGAGCGCCGTGATGGGCGCCGACATGGAGAAGCCTTACGGGGTGAGGGCGAGCAACTGGGACGCGTACAATCTCTCCGGCGAGTAGATCAGCTATGCGTGCATCGACGCCTTCATCTCCTTTGAGGTCGACCGCAAGCTGCTCTCCGGCGACTATTGATCTTACCACCGAGTTTGCGGATCGGCTACCGTCGATCATCCCGACATATGGAATTCGTAGGTGCATCGCTCAAGTTCTAGCTTTTTGTGCTTGTGCGCCCAATCTCTCATAAAATTATTTTTTCTTGAGGAAACACTATATGTTGCTTTTAAAAACATGCATGTTATTTCACATGCATCGAGGTCTTTCACATGCATGTTAGTTGTCCATGCATGCTACGCCCCAAACATGATCAACGTGCCTCAAACATGACGATCTCTCAACAAAAAAGAGAACACGTAACGTCAGCAAACATGGTCGAGATCTTTCACATGTATGTTATACGTACATATGCTACGTCCCAAACATGTATTCCAAGAATAGAATAACATTTCCTACCATGTATATATATTTCTATATTTATCATATTCTCTATCATGCATGTGTGTATGCTCTCAACCTACAGTATATGAGAGTTTAACTACCACACTAATGAAGAATATTATCCTGTCATCAATAGAGATAACAAATTTGACACAAGGATGTTCCCTCGACGGTACGAGGATAGAATGTGGACTACCATCGTCTAATAAGCACACAACTCTCACTACGTACGTACGTGGTTCATCAAATTAATCGATCGCATGCTGCCATTATGTATCGCTGTACTCGTCTTTTGAAGAAACAACAGGCGTAGGCGCTAGTCGCTACATGTTCTGATTTTAGGAACAAATGAACACACTTGTGAAAACACTTGCGATAACCGAGAGGAGGAAAACCGCAGTTTGCAGTAACTCTGATCGACGATTCAAAAGCACAATTTTTGAAGCGTCCGATCATCTCCACTCACGTGCTTAGACAACGACCCGCTATAAAGGCACACCTTCCTCTTCTTCTCCGCTGCACCTCTCGATCGATTTTAGCCTCCAAACTTCTCCTCTTGCTTATCCACCGCACTACCGTCGACCACCTCTCTCTCTTTATTCGCATCTCCATCGCTGCACAAATGGGTAGCCCCGCACCGAAGCGCTCCAGGTCATCAATGTCCTCCGAACCTCCTTCTCCATTTCCGTCGCCGCCAAGGCCGGTGGAACTGGAGGCGGCGCCTGCACCTCCTCCACTCCCGTCTCCGCCCGCGGCGCCCGCACCTCTTCCGTCCGACTATGAGGAGACTGTTCGCCTCATGGAGGAAAGCATCGACAAACTCGACGGCAAGCTTAAGGAGGTCACCCGGAGCCTGTTCGCCGCCGACGTGCACACAAAAGCGCTCGACAAAATGGCGCAGGATGTATTCACAATACATCTCACTCCTATCGCCGACTGGGACTTGGTGTCCTTCCCCACCACGCCAGCATGGACTCCGCCGGCTACTACATCTTCGGGTTAGGCTTTGTTGCCGCTCGTCTCGACTGCCTCTACGAGACGATCGGTGAGGAGGCCGGGGAGGGGTTTTGCAAGCAACTCGTGGAGGCTGTCAGCCGGAAGAAGTTCAATCTTGTGTTGGAGGATGCTCCGCCGGCGGAGGCGGCGGCGGCGGAGGTGGACAAGTCCTCCTCCGAGTAGAGTAGGATGAGTAGTAGTTTTTTCTTTTGTTTTCTATGTGTTTTTTCTTGTTCATAATATATGTTTTGTTTTTATGTTAATGAAAAATGTCTTTTATTTTATGTTCATGAACAATGTGTCCTACTCCAGTACATGCACTAACGAAAAACTCCTCCTTTTATCAAAAAACATCGCATATGGAAAATTAACACATTAGTAATATTATACTGTATCTAATAAATGCTCCCTCCTTATTCTTTTACTTGACGTTTTGGACAAAGCATTGAACTAACATTAGTAGGACGTGACCACCCCCACCCACCGGCCTGGCCCTAGGCAGTAGCCCACAAATTTTCTGTGACCCTGCCGCACAACATCGCGCATAATCGTGGAAGCAGGACACGCGGGATTTCCGTCCTTCAGTGTCCAGATAACAAACTCAGCGCGAAGCGAAGGATCTCAGCGGGATTTTCATGGGACGGTGTAAGGATCGAATGCCCGAGAGGGGGGGGGGGGGGTGAATCGGGCTTCTTTTAAAAAATTAAAGCAATAAAACTTAATTACTAAAAGCCCAATTCCCTATGCAAACAACCTATGCATTCCAGTGAATAGTAACTTTGTGGTATAATAAATGCATAAGTGTAAGGAGAGAGGAAGAAAGCGAAAACTCCCGAGGAGACACGAAGACACCGAGATTTATCCCGTGGTTCGGCAAGATCATCAAGATCTTCCTACATCCACGTTGTGGCACCCACCAAAGGGTATAGCCACTCCCAAGTCACCGAGACCAGGGTTCTTCACTATACTTCTCCGTTCACCAACCTCCGCAAGGTGGAGCTCAAGCCTTGTACAAGTTGGATCCTCCGGGCTTCCACAACCGTCTTGGTAAGCTCCGGAAGGCTCTCTCCAATACAATCACCAAGGGACACTCCCTTACTGCTCTCACTACACTAGAGACTCCAATCACCAAGAATGGAGGCACACAAGCACTATCTCTAGTTAGTTCTAGCCTATCTCTTGGTGTACAAGTGGTGAAAATGATATGGAAGTGGTAGCTCAATGTCTTGAATGCTTGAGAATGTGTAGAGTAGCTCTGGTTGTCAAGACTTGTCGAATAGACTGGTTGAAGGGGTATAAATAGACAGCCTCCACGAAATAGCCGCTGGAAAAGTAGGCTGACATCACTGTCTGCGAACACCGGATGATCCGATGCTCCCCCTTCAGTTATCATCAGTCAAATCCAAATTAGCTGACGTCACTATGTCAGATATGACCGTTGTTAGACCGATGTTACCCTTGCCTTCTCATTGGATGATCCGGTGGCACTTCAACCAGAATTGGTTCAGAATTGATGCTTACTGGAGTGATCAACCGATGTGTTTATAGTTGTACATCGGATGGTCCGATGTTGCACTTGGTCCAGGGAGATTGCTTACTGTACTGATGGACCGATGTAACATCCCTTTAGCATCGGATGATCCGGTGAGTACTTAGTTCTGAGGTCTTCTTCTGCTAAATCAACTCGACCGATGTGTTAGGAAACATCGGTTGATCCGGTGAGTTGATTTTGCTTGCTTCGAGTTGTTTTAAGTGATACTTTTGGAATTTTCTTGGGTGACCTTTTATACATTGGTTTGAGATATTGTTCTGATGATTATCAAGCATTGAGTGCTGTCAATTTTGGTTGAATAATTTTGACATATGAGCTTTTACTTCTAAACTTCATAAACATCGACTGTCCTCATAGAATGATTGTTTAGGGGTCTCCAATTATATCCAATGAGTAGTGGATGATATTCATATAGATTTCATTTGATTGAGATGAGTGATATGGGAGACCTTGCATCCACAAATTCATTAGTAATATCCAACGGTTGTCATTAATCACCGAAACCATACCTCATGGGGGCCTAGATGCTTTCAATCTCCCCCTTTTTGGTGATTGATGACAACACAACGAGTAAAGCATAATAGTAATGAATTTAAGAATACGATACTCAAGAGGATATGCAATAAGTACAAGATTTAGCACACTTAAACTTGAAGGCTCAAAAACGATCAATAACTCGAAGGCTCAATCGATCAATAACTCAAGAGAAATAAGTCGCTCAAAAACGATCAATAACTCAAGAGAAATAAGTGGCACACAAATACTCAATGAATAGCAAAAAAGTAGCAAATCTCCAAATTACAAAAGAACTCCCAAAAAGATAGAAACTCCCCCTACAGCTAGGACTCCCCCTGGGACTAAGCTATCCTCCCCCTGACTCTTCTGCACCTTTAGCATCAAGACACCAAAAAGGAAGCCGAGTGCCTAAGGATTCTGAGCGCTCGGGGCGATGACGAACTGGTCACCGTCGGCGGTGCTATCGTCGGAGCTGTCGCCTGCTGCTGCCGAAGCTGGAGTAGAGGAGACGGGAGCTGCGGGAGCTGCTGTCGATGCCTACTGAGACTGGACTACAGGTAGAGGGGCACTGACAACGAATGCTGGCGTCTGCTAGAAAAGCGTCGTAGCCGGCAGGGGAGAGTGGACAGGAGCGTCTGGAGCTAGCAGAGGTGACATGCTGATCGACGGGATCGGCGTAGTCGGCACTGGTGCTGAAGCTGGAGCCAGGACAGGTGGGCCTGGAGCTAGCCTGGAAGCTGCGATGGTAGGGCAATCCCAGTCTACGTGTAGAGGTTGGTGATCAACCCCAGGATGCCCATCATCGCCTGCTGCGTCTGCTGCTGCTGGTCGAGAGAGCGCTGGTGCATCTGATCAATCAGCCAAGTCAGCCTGTCAGTGTCCTCTCACCTCCCACGGGCTATCTGTTGCTGCATCTCCTGCTGCTGCTCCAAAAGATGCGCGGCCTACTCAACTCGGGCTTGCTCAGCTGCAAGCCGGTCCAGGCGTTGCTGCTCAACCATCTGCTAAAGTAGGGATGTAAGCCCAGATGGTTTGGAAACCTGTGCCTTTGACACTGGAGGTGGAGTGGGAGGTGGCACAGTCGAGCCTCCAGCCTCCGCGTCGTGCTGCCTGGGTAAGGGAGGAGGTGGGAAGCACTCCTCGACACTGTTGCTGGTGTCACTCTCGGACCATATATGCTGTAGATCCTCACCCTGAGCCTCTGCCTGTGCTAGTCTCTCGTCTTCCTTCTCTAGGTCTGACCAGTCTTCCTCTGAGAGATGGGCACGGACCTGACGCTCAACTGGACGGCCAAGGCGGCGGTCTCCAAGAGCTGGAGCACGGTAGTGGCCGAACCGTGTGATGCTCTCGTCGGTGAGACTGTCACGCACGGCGGACCCCTCTGGAGCTACCATGTAGAGCAAGTAACTGACCCAGTGACCAAACACAAGCTACCTCATCATCCCAACTCCATCAGTGATTACGTCCTCCATCTCACAAATGAGAATGTCCACAATGTCGAACTCCATCCCGTTCATGACATATAACAGGAGAGTCTGCTGCAAGCTGGTGAACCCCTGAAGGTATCTGGACCTCAGAAGAAGTGTGCAGCGCAAGGCAAGGTGCACAGTGCGCGCAGCTGGAGTGAGTAGTGCCAGTACCCTTGGCTGATCTGGAGAGAAAGGCTGAGCGAACAGTGAGCGAATCTCCTCAAGTGGTGGTGCCACACCTCCAGTGAGCGGCCTCCTCGGTGGGTCAGCCAGTCCATACACTCTCTCGTGTAGGCATGTGTCGTGAAGATCCACTCCTAGCAGCTGTCCCAAAGTCTGCCTTGTCAGGTGGTGATGCTGGCCCATAAACATGAAGTCAATGGATCTGCGGCCCTCCGAGACGTAGAGTGTGGCATAGAATACCCGGACCCAGTCCTCCATGTAGGCACTCCTCTCGTAAGACATCAGCTCTACTAGCCCTCTATACCTCTCAAAGTAAGGGCGTATCTCTATCCCGGCTGCAAGAGCAAGCTGATCCCAATCCAGGAAATTGTGCTGGAAGAGCTTATGGCCACGACGTCTGTAAGTCTCGTACAGTGACACCTGTGTCAGGGTCCAAAATCGGCTGTCCACAAGTGCCTCTCTAGTCTGCGAGAACCACTCCTCAAGTAAAATTCTCCACCTGATCTTCCTGAGCTGCTTGGCCTTCAACTTCCTGTAGTCTGTCAGCCGGACACCCTCACCAACACGGACGCTGGTGTCCATCTCATAGACGACTCTCTGGGCTGCCCTGTCCTCTCGAAGGTCAGCTGCTGACGGTCTCGGTCTCGGGGCTGCAGCTAGATGACCCCCACGGGTCCTGGCTGAGCGCCGGCGAACAAGTGGCACTTCGGGCTCCTCTTCCTCCTCTGACTCCTCTGGCACAGGAGGCTGCCTCTGTCGGGCCTCGCAGATCCTCAACGATCCTCCTCGTCCACGCTCTCACTCCTCAGCGGCACGAGTGGCCATTAGGGCTATCTTTGCCTCCTTAGACAACTTCTGCTTTTTTGCAGCCGGCTCCTCAATAGACTTGCCCTTTCCCTTCTTGTCACGACCCATGAAAACGACGGAGGTGAGCATGCGGGACAACAAGCTCGAGCGCACGAGACAGCGATGCAAAGGTCGTCACGACCGGGGAACCCTAGCGGTGAAGCGACGACGACCATAGGGGGGGCACCACAGCGGCACAGAGGGCGATGGTGCGGTGTGGGCGCCGGCAGAGGTGCGGCGGTGCTGCGTGGAGAGTAGTGGCGGCGTCGCTTAGGGTGGTGGCGGCTGGACAGCGGCGGCAGCCTGAGGGTGGCGGCACTGGAGGGCAGTGGTGGCGGCAGCGCTGCTGCGGCAGTGCGGCGGCGGCCGGAGGGCGGCGGCCGGAAGGCGGCAGTGGCCGGAGGGTGGCGGCAGGGTGAGGGAGCGGCGGCGGCGGAGGTGAAGCACGGAGTAGCGTCGGGGAGAGAGAAGGAGTTTAAGGGGCGCGCTAAAAAGGTGGGGACCAAACCCTAGCTCAAATTTTAACACCGGATGAACCGACGTCAGATGAGTGCTGCACCGGTCGAATGGTACAGTAAGGGTATTCCAAAAGGTACCATTGATATCGGACGATCCGACGATGAGAGGATTAGCATCGGTTGAATGTGCCACAACTCCAGAAATGTGAATATCGGATGCACCGATGTTTCTTAGAATGAACTCGTCGGTTAATTTGTCTTTCTTACTGAATTGACCCTTGGCTCTTGAACACAAACTGATCCGACGATGGTTCTGCCCTAAGCATCGGATAATCCGATGACTACAAAACAACAACATCCCATATATGTCCTTTGACTTAAACACACAACGAGAAACACAAGTCTTAGGACTTTTTGGGCAACCCCTTACCCCTCAAAAATACTAATTGCCAATAACTTGGCTAAGCCCTAAAGCAAATAGAACACCGAAGAAAATAGGGAATAAATTATGCAAATAAAATGTAAGGCCCATGCTTTGTGAGCTAGAGGATGAATACTTCTATCTTTGTAAAGCATGTTCCTTTAGGCATTAACGCACCTAACATTTTGTTCTTTCCACATCATATGAGTTGAGATATTGCATTTCAAACAAGTCTCTTTCTCATGAAGTGGGTTCCTCTTTGTGACAATCTACCGTATGCAATGCCAAACAATTTATAATGCAAGAAATTAAACGTGAGTGCAAGTCTATATGGCAGGCATCATGCAAGATATAAATTAAATCTATCTTGTCAAATTTGAACCTTTCAAAGGCTTCTTCAGGGAGAGCCACTCTCCAAGTCTTGGGGAAATTCAAAAGAACCTCCATCCCAAGCTAACCCTTGCTCACCCCTATCCATTGAAAGTTAGACAAGACCTATATGAGATGCATTCTTACATGATCATGGCAACTTACATGACGTTCAATGCATCTAGCACATTTAATTCACTTCTTAGTCTAGAGAAAGTTTTCTCATCAAGTGGTTTAGTGAAGATATCAGCCAATTGTTCTTCGGACCAAACACCTCGCAAGGAGATGTCTCCTTTAGCTTCATGGTCCCTTAAGAAATGATGACGAATATCAATGTGCTTAGTGCGGGAGTGTTGAACGGGGTTCTTAGCAATCTTAACCGCACTTTCATTGTCACAAAGGAGAGGCACACAACCAAGTTTAATACCAAAGTCCAAAAGGGTTTGCTTCATATAAAGAATTTGGGCACAACATGCACTGACCGCAATATATTCCGCTTCCGCCGTGGACAAAGCAACAGAATTTTGCTTCTTGCTAGACCAAGATACTAGGGAACGCCCAAGCAAGTGGCACCCACCGGAGGTATTCTTGCGATCCACACGGCATCTGGCAAAGTTCGAATCCGAGTAACCCAAGAGATGAAATTTTGCACCTTTAGGGTACCACAGGCCTACACTTGGAGTATGCTTGAGATACCGAAGTATCCTAAAGACCGTCTTCCGATGCGTTTCTTTAGGTGCCGCTTGAATGCGAGCACACAAGCATACACTAAACATGGTATCAGGCCTAGATGCGGTAAAATAAAACAATGAACCAATCATAGAACAGTAATTAGATTGATCAATAGGTTTACCATCCTTATCCGCGTCGAGATGACAATTTGTTGCCATTGGAGTGCTTCTTGAGCTACAATCTCCCATCTTGAATTTCTTCAAGAGGTCCTTGGTATACTTTTCTTGATAGATGAGGGTTCCCTCTCGAAGTTGCTTGATTTGAAATCCAAGGAAGAAGTTGAGCTCTCCAATCATCGACATCTCGAATTCCCTAGACATCATTTTGCCAAACTCATGGCTAAGAGCTTTGTTAGTTGAACCAAAAATAATATCATCAACGTAAATTTGACAAATAAATAATTCTCCATCGATGTGTAGATGTTGGAACTTGAAGATCCCCCTTGATCATGGCTCTCCTCAACTTTAGGCTTGTCACAACAACATCATTCTTGCTAAAGGTGCACGTTAGCCCAAGATCACAAAAATTTGTGCCATAGAAAGCAAATTGAAACTAAGTGACTTAACATGCAACATATTTGAAATAAATAAACCATGTGAAAAATACAATCTTACCCAACCGAATTACCTTCCCCTTAGAATTATCACCAAATGTTACTTGTTCATGATTGCCGGGGTTTTCTATGGTGGTGAACATACCATCGTTGCCGGTCATATGTTGAGTGCACCCGCTATCGAGTACCCAATGCTTTCCACCGGCTTTGTAGTTCACCTACACACATGAATTCAATTTTTGATTTTTGGCACCCAAGCCAACTTAGGTCCTTGTATGTGTGATACAAGTGTTTTTGGGACCCAAAGTTGCTTGGGGAGCTTCCCCTTCATGCCCTTTATGTCCTTGCCAATGAACCTTGCCTTCACCTTCCCATCTACTTTACTCAAGAGATAATAATGATCATTGAAAGTAGACTTGTAGTTAGTAGGCAATTTTGGAGAAGGCCGGTTAGGAAGAGGACACTCCCTTGTATGGTGACCAGTGACCTCACAGTGTTGGCAATAGGAACCAACTTCCTTGATGAAGCTTGTTCTAAGCTCCGGTGAGGGCACCTTTCCTTTGTTAGGCACCGGGAAGGATCCAAGTCCTCTCTTGTTGAAGGCCTTTGCTTGTTGGAAGAGGATTTCCTTGTGCTTGACTTCTCCTTTAGATAGTCTTGCCACACTAGTGCGGAGACTTTCAATTTCTTTCAACAAGTCCTTCTCCCTAGCATTCTCTTTCAAAGGCAAAGACTTATGCAAGACATTAGTGGCATGAGAATTAATGGATACCTTATCATTAAGAGTTTGTTTCTTTATATTTTTCAATTCTTGATCAAGAGCTTCATGAGCAAGGTTAAGTACTTGACGCTCTTGGATTAACTCATTGTGCTTTCCCAAGAGTGCTTGGTGTGCTAAGTCATGCTCATGGTGATCTAGCTTGATTTGAGCCTTATCCTCTTCAATTTGCTTGACATGAGATTTGAGCGTGTCATGCTCCTTAAGTATGCTTTCATACTTGTCAAGCAAATTGAGGTTAGCACTCTCAAGCTTAGCACGAGTTTCTTCAAGAGCCTTGACCTTACTCTTTTCCCTCTTAATGATAGTGTGGTATTCATTTATTAATGAAGTTAAATCATCAGGGGAAACCTCATCATCGCTAGAGTCATCACATACCTTGGTGTTACCTTTAGCCATGAGGCACATGGAAGGTGGATGAAGAGGTGAATCATCATTGTTGGCAATGGCAAGGCCGGCCAAGCTTTCTTCTTCCATTTCACTCTCTTCATCACTTGATTCTTCGTTGGTGATCCATTCATTTGCCTCACACATGAACACCTTTTGTGGTCCTTTTCTCTTCTTTGGGAAGAGTTTTGCCTTCTTGCCTTTGTCATGCTTCTTCTTCCCAAAGAATCTTGGTTTGGGCTTGACCTCTTCTTCATCATCTTCACTATCTTCAAGCTTGCGATGCTTGCCCTTGTGGTTCTCTCTTCTTTTGTCCGGTTTTGGACAATCATAGGAGATGTGGCCTAGATCACCACAATTGTAGCAAGTCTTGTTGTCATCTCTCTTTGGTATAAATGCTTTCTTTTTGGGATCAAAGGTGTATCCCTTCTTGGCAATCTTGGAGTTCAAGCGAGAGAACTTTCTCATCATTGATGCAAGCTCATCATCGTCATCTTCACTTGATGCTTGCTCTTCTTCACTTGGGCTAGGCTCAACCACTTTCTTTTTGTTGAGATTTGTTCTCTTGATGGAAGCCTTTAGAGCAATTGTGGTTGAAGATGATTCCTCCATCATCCCAAGCACACTCATCTCATGAGCGTGAATCTCTCCAATAAGTTCCGAACTTCAATGTGATCAAGAGATTATTTTTGAAGCATGGAGTTGATGATGTTGTACTTTGGCTTAGAAAGGAGCATAAGAATCTTGCAGTTGATGAGTCCCTTGCCAAGAGAAGCAATGTCAAGAGCATTAATTTCCTCAATAAGCACATTCATGCGAGAAAACATTTCATTGACATTTTCATGAGGTAGCATTTTGAACTCATCATATTTGGCTTTAAGCATATGATATTTTAGTTCTTTGACACGAGAAGAACCCTCATGAATTTCAATCAAGCAAGCCCAAATTTCACATGCTTTTTCTTGGCTAGCAATCCTAGCAAACAAATCTTGGCTAATGCATTCATATAGCATTTCTAGCTTTAGCATCCCACTTGACTTGATCACCAACATAATTATGCTCACCAAACCCCGCATGGGTCGCTTCCCATACCTCGGGAGCAATAGCCTCTAGATAAGCACACATGCGTGCTTTCCAATAGGCAAAGTTCTTGCCCTCGAAGATAGGAACCGAACCCCCATTCTTGGCCATTTTGGCTCTCTAGCGGTGAAGCTAGAATGATCCAATGAGCAACCTTGCTCTGATACCAATTGTAAGGATCGAATGCCCAAGAGAGGGGTGAATTGGGCTTCTTTTCAAAAATTAAAGCAATAAAACTTAATTACTAAAAGCCCAATTCCATATGCAAACAACCTATGCATTCAAGTGAATAGTAACTTTGCGGTATAAGAAATGCATAAGTGTAAGGAGAGAGCAAGAAAGCACAAACTCCCGAGGAGACACGAAGACACAGAGATTTATCCTGTGGTTCGGCAAGATCATCAAGATCTTCCTACATCCACGTTGTGGCACCCACCAAAGGGTATAGCCACTCCCAAGTCACCGAGACAAGGGATCTTCACTATACTTCTCCATTCGCCAAC
Source organism: Tuctoria greenei (assembly GCA_036927565.1). Lineage (NCBI taxonomy): Eukaryota > Viridiplantae > Streptophyta > Magnoliopsida > Poales > Poaceae > Tuctoria > Tuctoria greenei. Next base: position 140,832,885 of record JAYESD010000002.1, read on the forward strand.
CTCGGAAAGGTGGAGCTCAAGCCTTGTACATGTTGGATCCTTCGGGCTTCCACAACCATCTTGGTAAGCTCCGGAAGGCTCTCTCCAATACAATCACCAAGGGACACTCCCTCACTACTCTCACTACACTAGAGACTCCAATCACCAAGAATGGAGGCACACAAGCACTATCTCTAGTTAGTTCTAGACTATCTCTTGGTGTACAAGTGGTGAAAATGATATGGAAGTGGTAGCTCAATGTCTTGAATGCTTGAGAATGTGTAGAGTAGCTCTGGTTGTCAAGACTTGTCGAATAGACTGGTTGAAGGGGTATAAATAGCCAACCTCCACGAAATACCCATTGGAAAAGTAGGTTGACATCACTGTTTTGCAAACACCGGATGATCCGATGCTCCTCCTTCAGTTATCATCGGCCAAATCCAAATTAGCTGTTGTCACTGTGTCAGATATGACCGTTGTTAGACTAATGTTACCCTTGCCTTCTCATCGGATGATCCGGTGGCACTTCATCCAGAATTGGTTCATAATTGATGCTTACTGGAGTGATCAACTGATGTGTTTATAGTTGTACATCGGATGGTCCGGTGTTGCACTTGGTCCAGGGAGATTGCTTACTGTACTGATGGACCGATGTAACATCCCTTTTAGCATCGGATGATCCGGTGATTACTTAGTTCTGATGTCTTCCTCTTCTGCTAAACCAACTCGACTGATGTGTTATTTTCTGGAAACATCGGTTGATCCAGTGAGTTGATTTTGCTTGCTTCGAGTTGTTCTAAGTGATACTTTTGGAATTTCTTGGTGACCTCTTATACATTGGTTTGTAATATTCTTCTGATGATTATCAAGCATTGAGTGCTGTCAATTTTGGTTGAATAATTTTGACATATGAGCTTTTACTTCTAAACTTCATAAACATCGATTGTCCTCACATAATGATTGTTTAGGGGTCTCCAATTATTTCCAATGAGCAGTGGATGATATTCATATAGATTTCATTTGATTGAGATGAGTGATATGGGAGACCTTGCATCCACAAATTCATTAGTAATATCCAATGGTTGTCATTAATCACCGAAACCATACCTCATGGGGGCCTAGATGCTTTCAGACGGCGTGCAGGGTGGGGGCGCACGCGATGTTGTGCGGCAGGGCCGCATAAAATTTATTTCCGCCCGCCTAGGCCCAAAGCTTTAGGCTGTGTTTGGGAGCATAATTTTTCAATACTAAAGTTTTGGAAACCACATTTTTTAAAATGACATGGCAATACCAAAGTACGTATTTCAGTAACACAGTTTCGTAATACCACAATTTTGCAATACATAGGACTGTTTGGTTGACAAACACCATTCTGTAAAAAATACCATAGTAATCTCAAATACCACGGTATTGCTAATTGCTCTAAAACTCCAAAAATACCATGTTCCCAAACACCAAAATCGAATTCTCTGCGGCCCTTCCGCACACAGCCGTCTCTGTGCGACCCTGCCCAGATGGTTGCCACGTATGTTCACACTCCAAATCCTACAGCCAAGGGCGCACTGCACAGTTCCCGCGACTGTACCACCCTGCCCTGATGATTGCCACGTACGCGAGCACACCGAATCTTCCAGGGCGCACGGGCACACACGAACTCCACGTCCGAACTTTGCTCAGCGATCCGAATAACTCGGTGCTCGGCGTGCACGATCCATCATCATGCGCACAAATAATATTATGAAATTATCAACTTTGATGATTCAATAATCCAATCAAGTTTCATCCAACCCACCAACAAAAAATTGGATCATCCAGTCCATCCAACCAAATGTTAATTTGGATGATCCAAGACATAAAGAAATAGATGATCTATCTCCAATCGAACTTCGACGTCATACCAAACGCAATTGATGACTGAGCACTTTGTCATATGTCACTGGATTGTACGCACAAATGACAAATACACGGCCTCAACACCGGGTTTAGGGTGCATCGTGGACCAACAACATGACCCGACCAAACACTCACGTAATTACCATACACCTGCAAGAGCAACTACCTGGCCGCATCCTTCGCGTACGAACGGCAACGCCGACCAACTTATACTTTTTGTACTAGGTACAAATAATTTTCCTTGTCCATGAGCAAATAAACAAGCTCTTCTGATGCGGCTTTTGTAGTTAAAAAATGAACTACGACAAAGCAACAAGTTCATGGAGACGGGGGGAGTACATATGATCATCGACGTCTCTCTCACATGCATGTTAATTATAGTTGTCCATGCATGCTACCCTACGCCCCAAACATAGGATGATCAACGAGCCAAACTATATATATATATATATATATATATATATATATATATATATATATATATATGACGATCTTTCAAAAACTAAGAGAAAACGCGTAACGTCATGAAACATGATCGAGGTATTTTGCTTGACAAACTGAAAAAAACTGGAACATAGCATATACCGTGGGCCAGTGGGCCCTTTGCGTGTCAAAATTAAAAATTGCAACTGAAAAACTGAAACACCGCCGGACGGACCTACAAAGTATGCCAGGTGGGCCACTGCATACCTTGGACCCTTTGCATGTCAAATTAAAAACTGCGTGTGAAGCAGAGATGGAAGCCAACCGCAGTTTGGATTAATTCAAAAGCGCAGTTTTCAAAGCGTCCGATCATCTCCACTCACACGGGATGAGGACCCGCTATAAAGGCACACCCGTCCTCTTGCGTCTCCGCCGCACCACTCCATCTCCATCGTCGTAGCCTCCAAACTTCTCTTCCTTCACCGCCGAACCATCGCCGACCACCTCTCGCTCTTTCTCCGCAACTCCGTTGCCGCACAAATGGGTAGCCCTGCACTGAAGCGCTCCAGGCCGTCGACGTCCTCTGAACGTCCTTCTTCTCCGTTTCCGTCGCAGCCAATGCCGGTGGAACTGGATGCGGCGCCCGCACCTCCTCCGTCCCCTTCTCCGCCTGCGGTGCCCGCACCTCCTCATCCCGTTTGGGTTCAGGAGACTGTCCGCCTCGTCGAACACCGCTTCGATGAACTCGATCGGCGCCTGAAGGAGGCCACCGAGCACCTTTCTGCCATTGCCGGGTGAGCAAAAAAGCTCGACATATTGGCGCGGGATGTATTTTCCGATACATCTCGCTCGTGTGAGTGTCTGGGTCTTGGGAAACTTCCCGTCTGCACCAGCATGGACACCGCCAACCACTACTGCTTTGGGTTAGGGTTTGTGGCCGGTCGTCTCAACGTCCTCTACGAGATGATCGGGGAGGTGGCTGGGGTGGAGGGCTGCCAGCATCTTCTACGGACCGTCGCCCGGATGCTTCAGACTCAATTGCCGGAGGAGGCGGCAGCAGTGGCGGCAGCTGAGGAGGCGACGGCGGCAGCGGTGGAGGAGGCGGTGGCGGCGGCAGCAGCGGTGGAGGCGGAGGAGCTCTCCGACGACTCCAAGTAGAGTAGTATTTGTAGTTTTTCTTTTCCTTGTCTTCTATGCGCTTTTGTAGTTCTTGTTTGTAATATGTGTTGTTTCTATTTTAATGATAAATGTCTTTTCTCTTCATGAACAATGCGTCCTATGCAGTATGGAAAAACATCTCCTTTCTGAAAAAGGGGCGAGATAATTGTTCTTCAATGTCTAGCCAATAATTCGTTGTGTTGCGACAATCAACGACTCTTGGTTGAAACTCCATTGAGATCATGGTTGAGGCTGCGTTTCTCCTCTTTTATATTCTTTCACTCAATTTTTTCATTTGTAGTCAGCGCATGGGAAAATGTATTTTTAGTATGTAGTAGTATATACTACATGTTATCGTTTCATTGTGATTAATGTTACAAAATGCTGATTGTTTACCATCGTTTCGTGCACTTGGCTGTATTTGCATATCGTTTGCATTAGCACATACGTATACATTTGGCGATTCATATTTTTTTTTGTATTTTTTTGCAATGTCCCACTAGCTAGCAGATGACTGCTTTTAGATTTTGATCTCCATGCATGGCAACAAAGATGAATTAAGAAGCGAGCAAGTTGTCCTAAGACGAAGTCTACCCCTCTAGCTACACGCACCAGCCATGTGCAGGAATCGACACGACATGAGATGTAATTAATCATGATGGGATGCGTGCACAAGGGCACGACTTGCGTCAAATTCTCCACTCCCGCGAATTTTTTTTGATCTACTTGGCACGCCACATTTGAGATTTTGACAATTCAATTTTCACTACCTGCGCCTCCAATTTCAGTCCCGCCTATTATTGTAACCCTATTTCAGCCACAATGAGTATAAATGGAAACACTGGCCTCCGTTCCTGACACACCGCTGCCCCGCCCTTCTGGTGATATTGTAGTACTCCAAAATGTGTTGTCTCTCTGTCCTGTGTTTCATACTTGTATTCCTAAGAAATTCCCGTGTTTTCATTTCCCACGGTTTTTACAATTTTTTCCCCATGGATCTCGCAGTGACGCATCGGAACTCTTGGTGGTGTTGACTCCTGGGTACAACGCCGGGTGACCAAGTTTGACGGGCTCTACCGAACCTCTTCGTCGCCAACACCTCCCTGCGACATCACATCCCGGACTCCAGTTTTGTGCTAGGTAAACTACACAATCCATGCCATCTTTTTATAGAGCTATATTGGCTTGGTTGTACACGGTCCATGCAGTTTTGGCCTAGTAAAGTTATACACGATCCATCCTGATATACGAAGATTAAATAAATTAACAAAGAAGAAATGTGGTCTTTTGTTTCATGAATATATATATATATATATATATATATATATATATATATATATATATATATATATATATATATATATATATATATATACATATACACACACACACACACACACTACATCTGTCCCTAAATAAATGTTGCTCTGACAGCTTATTACAGTAGTGTATTTCTAGTCCAATTCCTGCCCGGGAACGACAAATACTAAAAACCAGAGGTACTAGCATGTAATTTCTGGATTTACAAGTAAATGACGCACGGTTTATCTAATCAACCACTCCAAATGTTGTACTCTCATTCCTGATTTACAAATTTGTATTCCTAAGATTTTTAGTTTCCATGGTTTTCACTTTTTTCTTTCTTGTGGCTTTCTCGGATCGTACATTTTTTCTATCCTTTCTTTTCTAATTCCTCCATTAGTAACAAACACTGAAGTTTATAGAAAGCACACCACCCGATCCAAAATCTACGTCGGTCATGTAATATGACATTATCACTGTTATTTGGAATGACTACTTATAATGCTCCTTACATTAGGAACAAGACATCAAACTGTGATGTTGTCTACAAGCATTCATGGTGGCCAACAAGCACCTGGTATAACTATAAATGTTTTTACTATCAAAATTAAATAAATTTAGACAACATTAAATCATTTGCATGGTACGCAGAGAATATTGCAGCACATGATGTTCATGAACCCCGAGGTTCTTCACTCCCTGGTACTACTACGATGCATGAACCAACATCAGGTATTGATATACAAACCAGAAATACTCCTTCCGCCCCAGCGCAATTTTACTTTTGGAGCTTAAAAAATGTCCCACTCCAACACTATCCTCGGTAGTAGCTTCCAACTACCCATATCACATCACATTACTACCTGCCTCTCTACCGTGCCATTTGTTTTGGCAGAGCGTGTTAGTTTTTTACTCTACTCATTTGGCATTGAATTTGGAGCATTTTGAGAGACTACGTTCTGTCCTTTAGATATATTTATGATGGGTGTATCATGGTCATTTGCATTCTTTCATAGGCTCTACTAATTGTTTTAGCATGCCTTGCGATTCTACTTTCTTATTAGTACTTAGTCTTTATAGTTAACAGTTCATTAGCCTGTGTGATGATGGCATGATTTTTTTATGCCTCCACGCTGTGCTCTCTCACCGCAGGCCACTCCGGCCGGCACCGGCACCCACGCCCTGCTGCTTGTCACTTCAGTGTTCTCCCTGACGCGTCTCCCTCACCCATCGCCACGTCCCATCCTTCGCGTGCCATGATTACCCTGCCGCCCGCAAATCCCTGGCCATTACTCGCCCTGCCACCAATCCTCCTCGAGAGTTTCAGCGAGACCGAACCCTCGCTTTGTTGAGTGTCACAAGATGGCACTATGCAGTACTGCACCTGCAGTAGCCGCCACTGACAAGTAGATCCGATGTCTCATGGGCCCACATGTCAGTGGCAGCTAATGCAGGCGCAGTACTGCGGAGGATTTCAATCCCGCAAGTTGCCTGCCTTATCTGTCTTGCATTCGCCACCTGCTACCGCTGGCGTTTGTTACTTGCCCTGCAACTAATAATTCTCTTCGAGACGTGCTCCGGCTGATTTCAGTCAGACCGAACCGACGAACCCTATCTTTGTCTAGTCTAGTGTTGCCAGCTGCATGCCCCCTCACAGTCTTGCCTGCTTCGCTCATCGACTGAAAATCCTCTGCAATACTACGAGTGTGTACCGCCACTGACATGTGTATCTGATGGATCATTTTAGGGTATGAACAGCAACAAAGAAGTCAATAATGTAACCCCCCATCAAAATAGGTGTCGTTAGGATAGTCCTAACTACTGTAGTAGTTCATTTTTAATTCATTTGTGGGCGACAATTAATATAAACCAGGAGGGAGTACTACAGAAAAAAATGGTGCTGGCACGACGCGGTCCTCCCACGCTCGTATTTGCCGCACTCGTCCTGAAGATGGTATGAACATCAGACTTTTCTTCTTTTCACACTATTTGTACATGATACTAAACTTGTCCAGGCGGTAATTTGCTTTAATCGTTTACTGTTTGAATCAATGTAACAGAAGGAAGGAAGCTAGGAAGAAGTGTGGCTAAAGGACTTACGGTTGCCAGAATACGCTATGCATCCCAAGTTAGTAGAACACAGCATGTGAAGCTAGCAATTCAGTTCTCCGCTAGGTTGGGTGCTGCGGTTGGTATTAATCAGTGGCACTTTGTCGATGATGTGGTTATGTTTACAAAAAGACATGCGTCCCTCACTGGTGCTACGAAGTGGGCAGAGGTTGGCCATAGTAACAAGAGATATATAGTACGAGACATTCTGGTTAGTGTTGTCACACCCCCACACAAGTATTTTTTTCCTGCAATCTCCATCCTGCACGTTTACAGCAACTTGTTATACAATGTACAAGATTCCTGGGACATGGAGGACACACAGGAGAGTGCAAGAAAATTTTTGAAAATTGTTGGTGAGCGCTACAAGGGGTGGCACTCGACTTTGCATGCCACCTATAAGAGTTATTCTACCGATGAAGAACGTATACGAAACCAACCTACTGATGTAACGACACCCGAGTGGTTGCACCTAATAGAATATTTTGGGTCTGAGCGATTCAAGGTCAGCTAACTTTTTAATAGCTTCGCATCATACACAAAATATTTCATTTACTTTCATTCGTGGATTTAATTCTTAAAATTATTGCAGTCAATAAGCAGGACCAATTCTCAAAATCAAAGGAGACAAAAGGTGTGTCACTTGCTATGCTCCAAATCCTACGCCCATCTTAGTTACGAGAAGGTATGAAAAATAAATCACGCTTTTACTTTGCACTGCAAACAATATTTATACCGACATGTTGAAGTTTACTTGTATTTTATGTAGCGAGACCCAGAGACCAGAGAATAACCCGATGACATACAACTGTGGGACGCAAGCCATTTGTTGAACGGTAACTGGACAAACAAGTTGGCAGAAGCTGTACATGTCAGTAACACTTCAAACAATCCCCAATTAAATAAATAGATCCTGACACGTGCCCAAGTGGACGACACGGAAGCAGAGCAGGGAGGCCCAATTCCAAATGAGGAGAGAAACAACATCTTCCAGTGTTGTTATAGATCCTCAATCGGTTGTGCAGGATCACAGGTTCGAGGGCGTGGTTATATGGCTAAACCAACTGGTCCCAAAGGTGAACGTATGCGTATCCAGATGTCTGAACACCTCAACGACCAAGTTCGAAACTTAGAAGTTAGAAATGCAGGCCTGAATGAAATAGTGCGGGACTTGGAAGGAAGAAATGATAGCTTAAACACCCAGATGGACTGCATAAACCAGAAGAAAGAAGAGTTAATCGTTGAAGTCCAGAACATACAAGGTCAGATAGCAGCTGATTGTGAACAGACAACTAAGGAAATGCAGGACATGCGCACCTCATTGGCTGAAATGCACAAAATGATGATGGCGACCACTCCACAGAAGGTCCAACAAATAAGGAACCAACAAAAGCCACCTGCTCCAACAATTAGTCCCGGTCAGCTTAGGAAAACTCTTAGCATGCAAACACGTTGCTTAAGTAATCCTTGAGTGTTGTTATGCGTGTTGTAAAATTGATGGTTGTTTATTGTTAAACTCGTGATTCTGTTGCCACTAATTTTCAAACCTGGTGCATTCGGGTTCTACTGCCGCTAATTATAAAACGTGGCAATACGAATTTCTTGTCACGAATGATAAATTGTTGCAATAGGAAGCTATTGCCAATACGGATGATAAAACATGACAATAGAATAACAAAACGTTGCAGTATAAACATTTGGCAACGACTCAAAAAACGTTGCATTAAAACACTATTGCCACAGATATGAAATCGTTGCAATACCAAACTATTCGCCACGGATGCGAAATCGTTGTGGTACCATACTAGTTCCAACAAATCTGAAATCGCTGTAATACGGTACTATTCGCCACGTTTGTGGACTCGTTGCAATACCCAACTATTCGCCACAGATACGAAATCGTTGTAGTACCAGACTAGTTCCCATGGATCTGAAATAGTTGCAATACGGTACTATTTGCCATGTTTGTTGACTCGTTTCACTAACCTACTATTTGCCATGAACGTTAAATCGTCGCAGTATCATACTATTTGCCACGGATGTGAAATTGTTGCAATATCTTACTATTTGCCACGGCCGTGAAAATCGTTGCAATACTGTACTATTACCAAGAATGTGAAAATCGTTGCAATCACGTACTATTACCACGAACGCGAAATCGTTGCAATACAATGCTATTCGTTGCAATACGTTAAATCGTCGCAATACGGTAAACAGTTGCAATAACATACTATTTGCTACAAATGTGAAATCATTACAATACCGTACTATTGCCACACCTGCGAAATCGTTACAATACAATGCTATTCGTTGCAATATGTTAAATCGTCGTAATACGCTAAACCGTTGCAATAACATACTATTTGCCACGAATGCGAAATCGTTACAATACCGTACTATTGCCACGCCTGTGAAATCATTACAACCACATACAATTACCACGAATGTGAAATCGTTGCAATACCATGCTGTTTGTTGCAATACGTTGAATCGTCGCAATACGCAAAATCGTTGTAACAACATACTATTTGTCATGAATATGAAATCGTTCCAATACCCAACTATTTGCCACGATCGTGTACCCGTTGCAATACCGTACAATTTGTTGTGATACGTTAAATCGTCGCAATACATGAAACCATTGCAATAGCGTCCTATTTGCCATCGATGTAAAATCGTTGCAATACCATACTATTCGCCACGGATGCCAAGTCGTTGCAAATAACCTATCACCGCGGGAATTATTGCGACGATTCGTAAAAACTATCGCCACACTCTTTTTCGTTGCAACAGCGACCTATTGCGACGAAAAACAACCTATTGCGACGAATTTTTTCGTTGCGATAAACCGGAATCCTTGCAGTGATATAGCCAGCACAAGCTTCACGTCTCCCGACGCTACGGACTGCTGTATTGCGGGATGGGTAACGGGCGATGCCCACTTGTCTCACATACCAAAAAAGTCACCGCACTGCACGTCGCCTTCTCTCTCACTCTACTCTCCGTGCTCCACCAGTATTTCCTCCCCTCCTCCCGCTGCCTGCTTTACCAGTATTCCCTCCGCTCCTCCGGTCGTATGTTTATTTATTAATTGGTTGTTTAATTGTTTAGTAATTAGTTATTTAAATGTTTATTTACTAATTATTTTTTTAATTGTTAATTCCTTTTTTAAATACTTAAATTGCTTGAGTGTTTATTTATGATATGTATATAAATGGGCTTCGGGCCGGCTCGATCCAGCAGAGCCCATTTATGGCCCGACACAACCACTTAGTAGTCACTTATGTGTATAGACGGGCACGGAGACGAAAAGCGACGGTGATGACAGCAAGCCCCCGCGCGTGGGCGGTGGGATCCAACGGTGCATAAAGTATGACATCTGTCTTGTAACGTTGTCTGTCTTTTAACGGCAGACCCAGATGGGTATTACTTAGGATGGCTAAGTCATTTCTCTGTCTCTCTCTCGTTCTTTCCTCCTCTCTCTCTCGTTCTTTCCCCTCTCTCGTAAATGACTAAAAATTGAAAGATTAATGTAACCTGTACAATTTGCGTTACCTGTTTCGAACCGGCCCGTATCACATGTATTATGCATGTGAGGCATGCAGGTTCGGAATTGACCCTTTCTTGGACAGTCTAAGAGTGATCGAGGGGGTGTAGCTTGTGATGAGACACAGGTCTGCATCCGGACGAGATTTCGACATCATAACCCTGACGTTCTTTTCTGCACCAATTCCAGGTGTGTAGCTGGAGAACAGCGGGTTTATGCTGCCGAAATTTCATCCGTATCCAGACCACACGCCTTGTCGTAATCACACCCACTCGGTCACTCTTGAGTGAGTTTAGGACCTATCCTTTCCAATAGATGTAGGGCCATGACATTATACAAAGTATAAAATAACCATAATTGTTGTGGCTTTGAACTGCAGAGTTAAACATGGGTGGATACTGCAGTTGGATGTATACTAGCTGGAAGAGCAGATCCGATGGTCACTCAGATGAGTGTTTCACGAAGAGAGATGCTTTTGTAGAATGAGCTTTTTTGTTGTCAAGTATCGATATGATGTGGTGCCCATCTATGAAATGCTGGAACAGAAAGTTTTTGAACAAAGTGAAACATTCAATACACTTGCGTCGAAGCGGTTACATGTCACATTATGAAGTGTGAACCTTACACGGCAAGACAGCTCCTCAAGCTGTACAAGAAGTGGAAACAGACAATGATGATGACACGGGGGTTGATATCATGGATGAGATGCTGGAAGCTATACAACCAAAGCTTACGGAGGATCCTCCTACAACAGATGTTGAAAAGTTTTTCGAGCTTCTCAAAGCTTCAGAAAAGCCGCTGCATGGACACACTGAAATAGCACTCCTCACTTTCGTGACTAGACTTATGGCAATTAAGTCGAAGTACTTCTTTTCTAATAATTACTATAACAACCTCATCAAATTGTTCAGCGATGTCCTTCCACAGCCCCATAAATTGCCTAGAGATATGTACCAGGCGAAGAAAATTATTTTCGGTCTTGGTATGAAATACGAGAAGATTGATGTGTGTCTGGACAACTGCATGCTTTTCTGGAGAGAGCATGCCAATGAGAACAAATGTTTAGAATATGGTCAACTGTGATGATAGAAGTCACACGTAAGCAGCTTCGTTACTTACTCGTGATACCTCGGTTGAAGCGGTTGTTCCTTTCAAAAAAAATTGCTAGACACATGAGATGGCACAGAGAAGGTGTACGTCAGAATAATGGAATCATGAGCACTCGTCCGACGGTGAGGCATGTAAAGTAATGGACCGGTTTGATCTAAATTTCGTTCATGAAGCGAGAAATATTCACATCAGGTTGGCGACAGATGGATTCTCGCCATTCAGTACAAATGACACACCATACTCCTGTTGGCTTGTCTTTTGTCATTCCGTGCAACCTACCGCCGGCTTTTTGCATGAAGTATGAGTTCATGTTTCTTAGCCTCATTGTACCTGGGATGGATCATCCTGGACCATGTCTCAATGTGATGTTGAAACCATTGATCAAAGAATTGAAAATGTTGTGAACAGGAGTCGAAGCGTACGACTGTTACAAGAAGCGTAAATTCAACCTTCGAGCTGCTTATTTGTGGTCTGCCCATGATTTCCTAGCATATGGCTTGTTTTCTGGATGGAGCACTCATGATCGTTTAATGTGTACGATATGTGCTTCAGACATGGATTGCTTTCGACTTACTCATAGAGGCAAGATAAGCTAATCCGATTGTCACATACGTTCGGTGCCTCCGAATCACGTGTTTAGGAAACAGAGGAATGTCTTTAGAAAGGACATCGTTGTCACTAAAGGACTACCGAAATGTCTTAACAGGTCAGAATTATCTGATATGTTGGACAAATGGGTGCCAGATGAAGGTTGTGCTGGATATTTTCTCGATTACATAGGGGATGACAATTGAACTCATATATGTGGACTATGGGAGCTCCCATATGTGAAGTCGTTGATACTAATGCACAACAATGATGTCATGCATCAAGAGCCTAACATGGACGAATGTATCAGAAGAACAGGAATGGACATGATGAGCAAAACAAAAGACAGATTAAAGGCTCAAAAGGATCTGGCTAAGCTTTGTAACCGTAAACTCTTGAGCTCTTCGAAAGTAGAGGTAAACCACGTTCTTCTTTCTGTCTTCGACCTAGAAAAAATAAAGAAGTTCTTGAATGGTTGCAAAGTTTGAAATTCCCAGATGGTTACGCAGCTAGTCTGAGACGATCCGTGAACGTGAAAATAGGAAAGCTCATTAGGTTGAAGAGTCATGATTATCACATAATCATGGAAAGACTTCTGCCTGTTATGTTTTGGGGCTACTTTGATGAAGCGATGTGGAAGGTGTTAGCCGAGCTTAGTGACTTTTATATATAACTCCGTGCTAAAGAAATCATACAAAGATGATGAGTAAGTTTGAGAAGGAGATACCGGTACTATTGTGTAACATGGAAAATTTTTCCTCCGGGGTTCTTCAATCCAATGCAACATCTCCTTATCCATCTTCCATTTGAAGCGAAAGTGGGCGGTCCCATGCAATATAGGTGGATGTATCATATTAAAAGGGCACTAAGATATCTGAAACCAATGGTTGGTAACAGGGCAAGAGTTGAAGCATGCATCGCTGAATCTTTTTGAATGTGGCCTAGAGGGGCGGGGGGGGGGGGGGGGGGGTGAATAGGCCTTTTTGAAATTTGTCGGAACCTGCAACACTTAACAACCAGATCAAAACCAGAGATATCGGACTAGTCCGGTAAAGTGCAGACTAGTCCGGTGTATACCGACTAAGTTAATCAAGTTTGATCAATTAATTTGATTATAGGATGTATGCAGCGGAAATGTACTTGTGATTTAGGTGTTGCACGATTATAAACGAGGATATATCACAATTCAATCTTATACTTAATGATTCAACGTAAAGTAAGCAATATTGATTCAAACCCTAGATTGTTGTGATGAATAAGAACGATGAACACAAAGCAAGAACACAAACGATTTATCCCGTGGTTCGGCTCCCACAGAGGCAACCTACATCCACGTTGAGGAGTCCACAAAAAAGACGGGGTCTTCTCCAACCCTACCCTTGTCGAATCGCCACGAAGGCCAATCCTCTTCTCTTATCACAAGGGTAAATAACCGAATTAAAGGGGCCTTCTCACACGTTGAGGGCTCCCCTAGATTACAATGACAACTCCACCAAGAACACACTCAAAATATTACAATGAAAATTATAGGAGTGTGTTAGGGAATCAAACCAAGAGCTCAAGAGTGATGAAATGTGTCTCTCCAATGTTTCAAAGTGTATCCTCAAAGGAATGATCTTTTTGGGTTTTGATTTCGTGGAGAGATATGTTTTTGAGGCTCTTGGGAGGTGTGATGGCACTAGGGTTTGAGAGGGATTAAAGTTGGGCCGTGCACCTCTATATATATGGGGTTTCTAAAAGTGACCGTCAGGGTTTAGAAAGATCGGACTAGTCCATGGTGGACACCGGACTAGTCCAGTGTGCTGTGTGTAGCAAACCCTAAGTGTCCCGAAATATCGGACTAGTCCGGCTAGGAGCGGACTTGTCCGATTTCGCTTCTGGAAATCTTCGGACTAGTCCGATAGTCATCGGACTTGTCTGGGTAGTGAAACCCTAAGTGTTTATGAGGACAAGTCCGCACTTGGAGGACTTGTCCGATTTAGGTCAGAGAGTTTTTCGGACTAGTCCGTGCTAATATCGGACTTGTCCGATTGAGATCAGAAAGATATCGAACTAGTCCGGTGTGTGATCGGACTTGTCCGATTTTGTGAGACTTGTGAAGTGTTTTGAGGACTAGTCCACACTGGGGAGGACTAGTCCAATTCTAGTCAGAGAAATATCGGACTAGTCCGTGGTGATATCGGACTTGTCCGATCTTGTGCAGAGAGAGATATCGGACTAGTCCAGTGTCAGTTGGACTAGTCCGGTCCTGTATAAATTTGTGCAATGTGTGTTTTTATTTGAGATTGATCTCTTGGTGTGTGTTTCCTTAACACACTCCACACACATTGATCTACTACACTTGTTCCTTGAGAACTTCTCCACATGGTTCCTCATTTTTCCTTCTTTTTGGCACTGAGCTTATTTCCAACTTAAAACCCGTGCTCATCTCAACAAAGTTGTTAGGATGTCATTTGGTTGTCATAAATCATCCAAAACCCACAAGGGATTCCTAGATGCACTTTCAGTCTCCCCCTTTTTGGTGATTGATGACAACCAATTGAGATTTCACAAGATATGACAAAAATTGAGCTTTTCATAAAGTATGCACATATGTGTTCAAAACACATTGAGCAATGAATACATGATCCATATGTGCACTCTTTATGGTGGGATGCAAAACTAATGAGTATGAGCAATAATTTTGATGATAATGAATTAATTGACATGGATGTACCAACAATAAGCATAGAAGACAATGTTGAACCAAAAACACAGATTTCATCAATAAGAGCATAACAAGTTCATAGCATTGCATCTCAGGACTATAATTAACAAAATAGCATATAAAACAGTTTACAACCCTCAAAATAGACAAAGAGCACAAATGAAGCTCTCTCCTCGTATCCTACAGCTAAGACTGTAGACCTAAGACTCCCCCTCAATCTCTCCCCCTTTGCCATCAAGACACCAAAAAGAAGGAGAGGAGGGACCTAAAGTCTTCACGCCTCGCTGTACATCCTCTCATCGTCTTCATCTTTGTCTTCGGGCTGATGAGGAGGAGGAGGAGGTGCAGAGCCACTCAAGCCCCCAATGCCAAAATAGGCAAGCTCGGAGGGGGTCAAGGGCCCGAGCTCGGTGAAGTAGGAATAAGAATCTTCAGACATTACCAGAGATCCAATGGGCTAAATCTCCAGTTTCTTGCATATCTGCTTCACATTGGCCTTGACATACTTCATGTCTTCTTTTCTCCTCTTGTTGAGCTTGTGGGCCTTCACCTCGGCCTTCTGCAAGAAGCAAAGATGGCAGCCAAGTATTTGAAGATGCCACTTGCAGATCCTTTTTGAGGAGCTGCCCTAGTGGCAGGGGCAGCCCTGGCATCTTCACTTCTTCTTGTCAGAGCCTCAGGACTATAGGCTGGAGAAGGAGCAGCCTGCATGCTTGGCTTCTGAGGCATCTGAGGCCTCAAAGGGAGGTGCTCCACATATTTAACAAATTCAATCCCAGTTACCTTCTCAATCACAAACATCAGATATGGAGCATAGCCACAAGACCTGTTGGGTGTGCATGAAATGTTCACTATGTAATTCCAAATGTAGTCAGCCACATCAAACTGACAATCCTTGCTTATCACTCTCATCAGTGTCTGGAGATAGCCCTGCACACTCCCAGCATCCCCATCCTTGGGGGCAATTGTCTTCCTAAAAACTCTGTTTAGGACCACAAAGAAAGGCTTCATGTTCTTCGTTGAGGGAGGGTTGAACTTCGAGTTGGGCTCATAGAGGAATTTCATCCTGTCCTTCTCAATGACACCTATGTTGTGGATGATCAAGCTGTCATGTCTTGAGGTGTCAAGGTGGAGCAGGTTTGCAAAGTCTTCATGAGTGATACTGTACTTGGATCCTTCAGTCATCCAAGTAACACTCTCTTCATCTTCACTTGAGAAATGGCACATCACAAAGAATTGCGCTATGACCTCATCATTCCAGTTGTTTCTGAAGGCGAAAAGATCCTTCAGTCCATGCTTTTCTATTGCTTCCACCACTTCGAAAAATAGGGAGTAGCCCTTCTTCTCAAAATGTGCCCAATCAATCCATTGGCTGCGCACTACCAGTGTCTTCATGGGGAGGTACACAGATTTGTAGAAATCTACATGGAAATTGCTCCAAAATCTTCCGTCGACAGCTTGCTTCGGATGGCCATACCAATCAATACTTCTGAACTTCGCAGCCGAGTCGCTGCCCTTCCCATTGAATCTTTCTTCAGTGGGGTCCCTGACCCCTTCCCTTGGAGCATGCAGCTTTAGGGGGCCAACTGGGCCCGTTGCTATTCCCTTGCCCTTAGCTTGGCGAGGGCCACTTGTTGCTGCAGCAGCCTTGGAAGCTGGCTTCTTTGCCAGCACCTTCCGACGAGCCTGAGGAGGAGATGGAGCTGGCTCGGAAGGACGCTCTTGGCATTTCTTGCCAAGGCTTGTC
Source organism: Tuctoria greenei (assembly GCA_036927565.1). Lineage (NCBI taxonomy): Eukaryota > Viridiplantae > Streptophyta > Magnoliopsida > Poales > Poaceae > Tuctoria > Tuctoria greenei. The sequence goes on from JAYESD010000002.1 coordinate 140,849,448, forward strand.
GAGGGCCGAGGTGCGACCTCATGGTCCATCTCGGCCTCGAAATCGGAAATCTCGTCGTTTGAGCTCGACATGCCCTGAGAATGAATTGTGTAAGACATGAATGAGAATGGATGATACAAGGTATAGGTGAGAAATAATAACAAGGAACTACATTGAGGAATTGAAATATTAGGTTTTGAGTTCAGAAAAATCGGACAAGTCCGGTGTACAGGCACGATCTAGTCTGGGTGATCGGACTTGTCCGTGCATGGACCGGACTAGTCCGATATTCATCCTCAAAAACCTAACTTATGAGACAAATGGACTTATTCAATGCATGATTAGCCTAACAGCAATGTAATACATCAAGGACACTAGTATTAGTTGAAAGAAGCTAGGCTATTCGATCAACAATGAAGAAAATAGGGATTTCTAGGGTTTGAGCAAAAATTACCGAAGAAATCGCTTGAAACTTGGAGATGAGGGTGTTGAAGTCCGGACAAGTCCGTGAACTTCAATCTCTGAGCAAGGAAGCTTGATTTCCGCCCAAATGCGAATATTTTTGGTGGAGAAAGCAAGAAATCGCCTTGGGAGCTCCAGCGCGAAGAGAGAGAACGCGTGAGGCAAGAGTGGAGGTGAAGGAATTAGGGTTTGGCGGCGGCTAGGGTTATGGTCACGAAAAATCGGGACTAGTCAGAGCTTTTCCAGAGGCTATATCGGACTAGTCCATGGTCTACCGGACTAGTCTGGCCTAACCGGCGCTCTGCGGACTAGTCTGCATGTGCGGACTAGTCCGGGTAACCACGGACTAGTTCGTGGTCACCAGGCAAGAACTTCTTAGCCCATTCATATATATTTGAAGGTACATATTTAGAAAATAGGGAGGCAAATCAAATCAACTAATCTTGATGAATATGATCAGTAAGCATACAACAATCAATCAATGACAATAATTCACCAAGATCTAGTAATTGACATATTTTTTTGGAGAAAATTGAGAGAGATGATTTTCACAATCCAATCAACATATTTTGAAGAAATCATACAAGTATGCAAAATTTCAAGCCACATTCCAAGCATCAAGGATTTTTAGTTCATTTCGAAGCTCGCAAAAGCGTTTTTCATCAAGTGGCTTCGTGAATATGTTGGCCAATTGTTTTTCGGTGTTGACATGGGAGATGGCTATATCTCCTTTCATGGAGTGGTCTCTCAAGAAGTGATGTTGGATGTCTATGTGTTTGGTTCTAGAGTGCTCAACTGGATTATGGGCAATTTTAATGGCACTCTCATTGTCACAAAGGAGTGGAATGCGGTTCATATTGTAACCATAATCTCTTAGAGTTTGTCGCATCCAAAGGAGTTGTGCACAACAACTCCCGGCTGCAACATACTCTGCTTTGGCTGTGGATAAGGCAATGGAATTTTGTTTCTTGGAGGACCAAGAAACTAGAGATCTCCCTAGGAATTGGCATGTACCGGAGGTACTTTTTCTATCTACCTTGCATCCGGCATAATCTGCATCTGAGTATCCAATGAGGTTGAATTTGGAACCTTTTGGATACCAAAGACTAAGGTTGGGTGTATGAACTAAGTATCTCAAGGTCCTTTTTACGGCTGTCAAGTGACACTCCTTAGGGTTGGCATGAAATCTTACACACAAACATACAATCAACATAATATCTGGCCTAGATGCACATAAATAGAGTAGAGATCTAATCATGGAGCAATATACCTTTTGGTCGATGCTAGGTCCATCTTTGTTGAGATCCAAGTGGCCATTCGTTGCCATGGGAGTCTTTATGGGCTTCGCCTTGTCCATCCCAAAGTTCTTGATTATGTCTTGAGTGTACTTCGTTTGGCTTATGAACGTCCCTTCCCTTTGTTGCCTCACTTGGAATCCCAAAAATTATTTTAGCTCTCCCATCATAGACATCTCAAACCTGTCTGTCATGATTTTACTAAATTCCCCACAAAAAGATTTGTTAGTTGAACCAAAGATTATATCATCGACATAGATTTGACAAACAAAAAGATCATTGTCAAAATTCTTTGTAAATAGTGTATAATCTACTTTGCCAATCTTAAAGCCATTTCAATTAAGAAATCTCTAAGACACTCATACCAAGCTCTAGGAGATTGTTTGAGGCCGTAGAGAGCCTTACGCAATTTAAATACGTGGTCGGGGAACTCTTCGTCTTCAAACTCGGGGGGTTGCTCCACATACACATCCTCCTTGATTGGTCCATTGAGGAAGGCGCTTTTCACATCCATTTGATAGAGCTTGAAATCATGGTGAGTAGCATATGCAAGTAATATTCTAATAGATTTAAGTCTAGCTACGGGAGCAAAGGTCTCATCGAAATCCAAACCTTCGACTTGTGAATACCCTTTGGCCACAAGTCGTGCCTTGTTCCTTGTCACCACCCTGTGTTTGTCTTGTTTGTTGTGGAAGACCCATTTGGTGCCGAAGACGTTGGATTTGGATCTTTCGACTAGTTCCCACACCTCGTTTCTCTTGAAATTGTTGAGTTCTTCTTGCATGGCCACTACCCAATTTGGATCCTTCAATGCATCCTCAACCCTGCGGGGTTCCAAAAAGGACAAAAACGAGTAATGCTCACAAAAGTTAGCTATGCGAGATCTAATAGTTACTCCCTTTTGGATGTCACCGATGATGTTGTCGATTGGGTGATCCCTTTGGACACAGTGGTGTACTCTTGGGTGTGGTACTTGCTGTCTTGAATCTTCATGATCATCTTCTTCTCCCCCTAAATGATTTTCTTCGTTGACTTGTTGATCATCTTCACTTAGGTTGATCTTGTATGGTAGCTCCCCCTTGATCATTGGTCTCCTCTTGTGGTTCATTTTCCTCATGGACATGTAGAGGTGGCTCTTGTGGTCGAACTTCGCCTAACGCCATTCTTCTCAATGCTTGGCAAGGAGCTTCTTCTTTATCTAGCACACATGGACCAACTTGCTCCTTTTGGGAGCCGTTAGTTTCATCAAACACTACGTCATGTGCTACTTCAACAAGTCTGGAGGTCTTGTTGAAAACACGATAAGCGTAAGTGTTCGAATCATAACCAAGCAAGAAACCTTCATTGGACTTCGAAGCAAACTTTGAAGTCCTAGGTTTCTTGTTTAAAATATAGCATGGGGAACCGAAAACTCAAAAGTATGAAATATTAGGCTTGTTACCTGTAAGTAGCTCATAGGATGTCTTCTTGAGTAGTCGATGAAGATAAAGTCGATTTATGGCGTGGCAAGCGGTGTTAATCGCTTCCGCCCAAAATCGATCCGAGGTCTTGTACTCATCGAGCATTGTTCTCGCCATCTCTATGAGAGTTCAGTTCTTTCTTTTGGCAACTCCGTTTTGTTGAGGGGAGTACAGAGCTGAAAACTCGTGCTTTATGCCTTCTTCATCTAGGTACTCCTCCACTTGTGTGTTCTTGAACTCCGTGCCATTATCGCTACGAATGTTCTTGATTGTCAATGAGAATTCATTTTGAGCTCGCTTAAAGAACTTCTTGAGTATTCCTTGTGTTTCTGACTTATCATGCAAAAAGAAAACCCATGTGAAGCGAGAAAAATCATCAACAACTACTAAACCATATTTGTTACCACCGATGCTTATGTGGGCAATTGGACCAAATAAGTCCATGTGAAGTAGCTCGAGCGGTCTTGTTGTAGTCATGATGTTCTTGGCGGGGTGAGGTACTCCAACTTGCTTCCTGGCTTGGCACGCGCTACAAGGCATGTCTTTCTCAAACACAACATCCTTTAAACCTCGGATGTGATCGCCTTTGAGGAGTTTTTGAAGGCTTCTCATACCAACATGCGCTAGCCGTCTATGCCACAGCCAACCCATGTTGGTCTTTGCAATCAAGCATGTGTCAAGTTCAGCTTTATCCTTGTTGAAGTCAACAAGATAATGTTTTCCCTTTAACATACCCTTGAATGCAATGGAATCATCACTCCTTCTGGAGACGGTCACACCCTCGTTAGTGAACAAGCAAATATAACCTTTGTCACATAATTGAGATATGGACAACAGGTTATAATCTAAGGAATCTACATGTAATACGTAAGAAAGAGTGTGTTGTGGTGATATGGCAATTTTACCGGTACCGAGAACCTTTCCTTGACTATTGTCTCCGAAGTATATGCCATCACTTGGATCCTCATTTGCTTCATATTAAACGAACATCCTTCTTTCTCCAGCCATATGGTTGGTGCAACCACTGTCTAGCACCCATTTGGATCCACCGGAGGAATAGGTCTGGAAAAACAAATTATGCCTTGGTTTTAGGTACCCAAGCTTGCTTGGGTCCTCTTAGGTTAGTCACAAGGGATTTGGGCACCCACACATGAGATTTGGTGTTCTCATGGCGTGGCCCAACATAATGAGCATAAACCTTTCCATAGTTACTTCTCATTAAGACATAAGATGCATCAAAAGTTCTAAATAGTAACTTTTGTTGTTTATACACAAGACTAGTCTGGGGGGCCGGACTTGTCCGGAGTACCGGACTTGTCCGGACCCTAACCGGACTAGTCCAGCGGTCATGCGTGTTGTACTCATTAATTTTTGATTTTCCAGTTTGGAAGATACCACCCTTTACAAAGACATTGCTATCCCTGTTATTCTTATGGCTTCTAGCTTGTTGCTTTTCACCATAAGAGTAACCAATGCCATATTTGACATTTGGAGGTCTTGTGACCAAGTATGCACTACGTGCATACTTGATCTTCTCCTTGTCAAATATACCATTTTTTGCAGGATGCTTGTCCTTGATAGAGGGTGACTTGTCTTTCAAACTGTTGTCAGTTTTACCACATGTACAAGTAGGATCAACTTCAGTTTTAATGTGTTGAGAAGGTGAACTTGAAGAAGATGAAGGGTCACCTTGCTTGAGTGACTCAACTTGCACTTCAAGGATCTTGTTAACCTTGATTGGGTTAGCAAGTTCTTCCTTGATTGCAGCATTTGAGTCGTTTAACTCCAAGCAAGCTTCCTTGCTTGAAGATAACTCAACCTCTAGTGACTTGCTTCCCTCCTTTTCAAGCTCTAGAAGTTTGTCAAGTTCAACATATTCCTCCTTTTGGGAGACAATCATGTCTTCTTGACGGTGTATTAACCTGTCCTTCTCAACAAGTTGATCAAGTAAAAATTTCATATTAGTGGCCGTTTTCTTATCTAATCCAATAAGCATATCTTCATTATCACTAGCAATGTCGCTATCATTAGAATAGGAATGCATGGAGGAAGGTTTCGTTGTTACCTTGCGTTTACCTTCATTTGCCATGAGGCAAGTGCTGTTTCCCTTCTATGCTCCAAGTGTAGGGAAGAGAGTAGACTTCTTGGATGTCTTTTCGATGGCTATGCTAGCCATCTCTTCTTCTTCTGATGATGAGGACTCATCATTTGAGTCCCACTCTTTCCCTATGTGCGCTTTTTCGGCTTGTTTCTTCTTGTTGAAGAATTTCTTGGGTTGGGGCTTGACTTCTTTAGTCTTCTTCTTGTTCTCTTCATATGGGCAATCAACTATAAAGTGGCTATACTCACCACAATTATAGCATGCCCGCCTCAACTTTGGCTTTGTTCTTTCCTTGTATTTTCCTTCACTTGATTTGGCGCCTTGTCTATTCTTCATCATTTTCTTGAATTTCTTCATGAATAGTATCATGTCATCTTCATCCAAATCACTGCTCTCATCGTCACCGTCCTCCTCTAATTGAGGTTCTCATTATTCTTTAGATAAAAGCTTTAGGGTGGACTTCAAGGAAACCCCTTTCTTCTTTGCCGAGGTAAGGTCGGCAATTTCCTTGACATGCTTTGCTTGTTTTTCAATCATCTCGAAATTGATGATTTTTACAAGTAATTCATCCGGAGTCATTTTCTTGTATTCGGGGCTTTCGCTAATCATTGAGCATAGGGTGACGTTGCGAGGCATGAAAGCTCTAAGGATGAACTTCACCACCTCGTGGTCATTCCACTTCTTGCTTCCGTATGATCGAACCTTGTTGATGAATGTCTTTAATTGGTTGTACATATCTTGAGGTGACTCGTCTTCTTCGATTGCGAATCTTCCTAATTCACATTCGATCATTTCGATCTTTGCTTCACGCACATGACGGTCACCTTCATGTGCAATTTGCAATGTGTCCCATATCTCCTTCGCAATCTCGAGTCCGTCCACCTTGGTGAACTCGTCCCGACTAAGCGGAGAGGTAATGACTTCCGCAGCTTGAGCATTTCGATGAATTGCCCGCTCTTGGCTAGGTGTAAGTTCTTCATCATCGTATGGGATATCTATCCTTGTGAACACAATATGCCATAAACTTGGATTGAGAGAGATTAGATGCATTTTGATATTCTGCCTCCACATTGAGTAATCACTTCCATCGAAGTGTGGGGCTTTTCCTAGAGGGATAGATAAATAATGATTATTGCTGGAATTAAGATGATCATAGTTGAAAGAATATCGGGAGTAGTCGGTGTGACTACCCCCCTTCTTCTTATCTTCAATCTTTACTTTCCCGTTGGAAAGTGTCTTCTTTCTTAGGAGTGCCTTTAATTCCAGCGTCTCCTCATCGTTCGCCCTCGAAGTCTTGAATGGCTTCGAGGAGCTTCTCCACCTTTTGGTTCTTGTCATCATCAACCTTTTCTTGGCTGTTGCTCTTGTGGACGTCCTTCATGTCCGACATGATCTCTTCGAGCAATTAGTCTCTTTCTTGAAGAACCTACTCTGATACCAATTGAATGTGGCCTAGAGGGGGGGTGAATAGGCCTTTTGGATCCTGCAACACTTAACAACCAGATCAAAACCAGAGATATCGGACTAGTTCGGTAAAGTGCGGACTAGTCTAGTGTATACCGACTAAGTTAATCAAGTTTGATCAATTAATTTGATTCTAGGATGTATGCAGCGGAAATATACTTGTGATTTAGGTGTTGCACGATTATAAACTAGGATATATCACAATTCAATCTTATACTTAATGACTCAACGTAAAGTAAGCAATATTGATTCAAAACCTAGATTGTTGTGATGAATAAGAACGATGAACACAAAGCAAGAACACAAACGATTTATCCCGTGGTTCGGCTCCCACAGAGGCAACCTACATCCACGTTGAGGAGTCCACAAAAGGACCGAGTCTTCTCCATCCCTACCCTCGTCCGATCGCCACGGAGGCCAATCCTCTTCTCTTATCACAAGAGTAAATAACCGAATTCAAGGGCCTTCTCACACGTTGAGGGCTCCCATAGATTACAATGACAACTCCACCAAGAACACACTCAAAAGATTACAATGAAAATAACAGGAGTGTGTTAGGGAATCAAACCAAGAGCTCAAGAGTGATGAAACGTGTCTCTCCAATGTTTCGAAGTGTATCCTCAAAGGATTGGTCTTTGTGGCTTTTGATTTGGTGGAGAGATATGTTTTTGAGGCTCTTGGGAGGTGTGACGGCACTAGGGTTCGAGAGAGATTAAAGTTGGGCTGTGCACCTCTATTTATATGGGGTTTCTAAAAGTGACCTTTAGGGTTTAGAAAGATCGGACTAGTCCGTGGTGGACACAGGACTAGTCCGGTGTGCTGTGTGTAGCAAACCCTAAGTGTCCCGAAATATCGGACTAGTCGGGCTAGGAGCGGACTTGTCCGATTTCGCTTCTGGAAATCTTCGGACTAGTCTGATAGTCATCGGACTTGTCCGGACAGTGAAACCCTAAGTGATTATGAGGACAAGTCCGCACTTGGAGGATTTGTCCGATTTAGGTCAGAGAGTTTTTCAGACTAGTCCGTGCTAATATCGGACTTGTCCGATTGACATCAGAAAGATATCGGACTAGTCCGTTGTGTGATCAGACTTGTCTGATTTTGTGTGACTTATGAAGTGTTTTGAGGACTAGTCCGCACTGGGGAGGACTAGTCCGATTCTAGTTAGAGAAATATCGGACTAGTCCGTGGTGATATCGGACTTGTCCGATCTTGTGCAGAGAGAGATATCGTACTAGTCCAGTGTCAGTCGGACTAGTCCGGTCCTGTATAAATTTGTGCAATGTGTGTGTTTATTTGAGATTGAGCTCTTGGGATGTGTTTCCTTAACACACTCCACACACAATGATCAACTACACTTGTTCCTTGAGCTCTTCCCCACATGGTTCCTCATTTTCCCTTCTTTTTGGCAATTATCTTATTTTCAACTTAAAACATGTGCTCATCTCAACAAAGTTGTTAGGATCTCATTTGCTTGTCATAAATCATCCAAAACCCACAAGGGATTCCTAGATGCACTTTCACTTTTACTCTTAAGGATGTAGGATACTTCTAAAGTGTTTACTTTTTGTAGAAAAACAATGTCAATACTTTAACAATGTGGTACAATATGGATGAGCAACCTCCTTGTAGCGATTTGTTTATTTTTGCAACAAGAGGCACTACTGTTTGTAGTTGCATTTTCTATGACGCTAGCAAAGAAGAAAGGAGTGCTGCTTTTCTCTACATATATGCCAATATAGTTGAGATGGAAAAAATATTCTGAGTAAGTGTTTGTCCTACATTTGTGCTAATCTGCATATTTTGCAACGCATATATCTAAAAAGTTCTCCTTTCGTACACTGAGTTCCACAAGGAAAATTGGACAAATAGACAACAACTTACAAGAAAACAAGTAGAAGGGATGCGACAGGAGGGAACAAAAGGAGGACCTAATTTCCTATCCTGGTTTTGCGATCATGTAACATTTTCTTGTTAACTTGTTAGTATTAACAATGTTTTCTAATAACTTACAAATATTTACAAAGTTTTTTAATAACTTCAAATATTCGACAGTGCACGAAAGATGCCAACGTCCATGAAGACTTGTGACAATTATCCTATGTATTGGTTAAAGTTAGAAGCTACGATCAATATGCTGTCAATGACTTCCAATTATGTACAACTCAATTTGAATCTCTATGTCCTCTCGCGGCAACATGTAATACCAGAGTTGTGATGAGGGCAACCGATTCTCAAGGATGTGAAAATAATTACTATAGGATTATTAAAAAAATCATTAAATTTGCATTTGTCCGAAATAAGGATATTCGAGCAGTATTCTTTGACTGTGATTGGTTTGATGCCAGTCGTGGAATTATTGCACACCAAATCGAGCAAGTGTACTATCTACCTTATCCATGCAAAAAAATCAAAGCTTGGTGGGTGGTACATAAGGTGAATCCTCATGAGCGGTTATACACCCCAGGAGATGATGATTACCATGGGAAGATGAGGTTTATGAGGTTTACCAAGAGGAAGAGTTGCCATACTCGTTCACAATCGAGCCTGGTGTAGGACTCAATGACTTAGTTGAAGATGCTCAATATATCAAGATTGTTGCTATGCGGAAACGGAAACGAAATGCAATCGAGACGATCATGAAAGAAGATCGATGGGCTTGTTTAAGGAGTAGGGCGCATGACCGTGATGTTGATGAATTTTGAAATTTATGAAGTCACATTTTTTTCATTAACTTAACATGAATTTTGTATATTATCTTAGTATATTAATCAATTATTACTTAAACAGCATGTCATCATCGAAGCTAAAGAAGGGGAAGGGTGTGATATGGTTCCTTGCCCAAGCACGAGAGCAGACACGAGACGTTTTCTCAGGTACCTCGTCAGCTGCGAATTGACGCTCTCAGCTGTTCAGGTACCTTCTAGACTTTGCGGCTCAGATCGAATTGGGTCAAGTGGCCTTACATCACACAGAGGTAAATTTCAATTGACAATCACATTATTTTAAGTTACACTTATCAATAATTAGTTCTTATAAATCCTTTATTTTTGCAGTCTGACTCAGAATATTCTGAGTCAGAGTCAGAGGTTAGGGCATCGCCATAAGTTAATCAGCCAACTGAGTCGGTTAGCCTCCCTTTGGAGCTACCGAGCATGGAGCCTTCGGGCTCCGGTGGTGACCGACCTTCCGGGTCACAAGACACGGTGCCGCCGCAAAGGTGACAGATGAGGAGGACCCACTTTTCGGCTCCTCCTCCGGTTCCTCATGAGCAGATCACTATCCGTCCTATCAGAGACAGGTAAAAAACCCGTAGAGTATTAAATATTAGATGTTGAATTACGGTACTAAATGAGTTAAAAAATTTTGCAGATCTTGGTATTATTGTTGGTTCACGGGCCAGGGACACCACACGTAGTTTAACAATGTCATCGGGGCTTTAGTTAAGTTGCACTATCCCAGTGTCATCACTGGTTTCCCTGCTCTGTCGTGGGATGACAACGCTCGTGTCTCTCATGAGGTCCATGACACCCTTCAGGGAGCCGTGTGGAGCGATTTTAGGGTAAGTTTAACTGTTTAATTTTTTGAACTCTCATTTAAATTCTTAATGTATTTCATTAAAAATGTTTGTTTGCTTAAAGATGAGGTACTAGTTAGAGGAACCGAGTGAGAGCATGGAGGAGCATGCGAGACACGTGTTCCACCGCAACGCTCGGAAGCTCGTGACGGTGATGTTGTCGTACGCCCAGATTGCCTTCAACAAGTTCCAGAAGTGGCATCCAGATCAGCAGCAGCAGGAACGGGATCCGTTTAGGAAGGACGCCGACACATACTTGAGAGAGGAGGAGTACGCAAAGGTAAGTTTTTATTGTTAAATATTTACAATAGTTACGTATGTTAATAGTATTGATGAAATATTAACTATGTGCAGGCTAGTATTTCCTGGTTACAAGGGCAAACCGACGCGTACCGAGCTCTCTGTCGGTATTGGGCTAGCGATGCTTTCATCGCTAAGTCCATGATGGCTCGACAGTGTAGGGGTCGGGCGGCGAGCACAACTACAACGGCGATGGCTGTTTGCATTTGGCTAAACGCATGATAAGTACATTTTAAGTTCATTTACGTGTTCATAATATATTTGTCCTACTAACACGACTATACAAGAGCGAGCGACCTGTTAAAGCCGGCCTCGAACCCAGGTTAGGAAGAGAGGTCACAATAGAAGTGACCCTTTCCAGCATGGGCAATGCAGTCAGGTTGCGACCAATCGATTGGTAAGTTTTCAAAATTCATCAATTTAATTATAACTAATAATATTATTGACACGCTTACACGGTTTCTTTATTTTTAGGAAAACTACACACAGGAGGTCGTGAAGATACACGGCGGAGGGTACGATTGAGAAAATGCACCGTCGATCCCCAAGCCGTGTACGCGAGCGGAGGCGAGAAGGCCCATGGACGGTGAGTTGGTCATTTGTTTCATTTGTTTCAATCTACCTTCTTTTACTTTTTTCATTCTTTTGCATGTTTGCCATTTTTGATGGAGTTGTAGGTCAGCGCGAGCATCAAGAGGTGCTTTATCGATGCAGGCCTCGTCCGTTGGGCTGTCAAGTGGCCGTCTCTCGCAGAGCGACCTCAAGTTCCATGCCATGAAGGAGAGTAAGAGAGTGGGAGAAAGAGAGGATTAATGGAGAGAGATAGAGAGGAAGAGAGTGAGAGAGAGGAAGAGTGTGGGAGGAAGAGAGTGAGAGAATGAGAGAAAGAGAGGGAGAGGAAGTGAGAAAGTATGACAAAAAGAGAGGGAGAGGAAAAAAGTGAGAGAAAGTGAGGGAGAGGAAGAAAGTGAGAGAAAGAGAGAAAGAGAGAGAGAGAGAGAGGAAGATAGTGAGAGGGTGGAAGTTAGAGAGAGGAAGAGTGTGAGAGAAGGAAAAGAGAGATGCATTTATAACATGTCTAACTCTAATGTTGTTTTGTAGGGTTTGGGGACGGAGGCGCAAACTCTTTCGGCACAGCTACCGGCACCTGGAGGGACGCGCGAAGACGAGCTTCGGCTCGAAGGTAGTCGAGGGGCTAGCGTGTAGCCTATTTGTAATGTGTTATGGTGAATGTGTTGTCTGACTATATATTGCTGCTGCGAATGCGTTGTTTGAATATGTGAGCTCGCCATCGTGCGAGGCAGGTAGTTTCTATTTTTTTAAAAAAATAATAGACTTAACTTACGTTGGCTATGGCAAAGCCGACATAAGTTGGCTTGACAATGCCGACGTAAGTTAGCCCAGGCTACTAACGTCGGCTTTGCAATAGCCGGCATAAGTAAGGGCTCTTAAATACATCGGCCACAGCTGGCCGACGTAAGTAACCTAACACAGCCTGGTAACTAACTTACGTCGGTTGTGGGATGCCGACGTAAGTTAGTTAACTTACAACCAAACATTTACGTCAGCAAATAACCATCGTAATTAAGAAAAACCGATATAAGTTACTTAGTTATGTTGGTTTGGGCCGTAATTACGCCGGCGACGACCGACATAAGTGATCAGAATTCTTGTAGTGGTCTAGCTTACCAAATATATTTCCGATATACACACATACACACACACACAAATATATATATAGCAGCATATATATTCAACCAAATATCTTTGTGTGTGTGTGTGTGTATATATATATATATATATATATATTTATATATATATATATATATTTATATATCTTCCAGCCAGATTGTATACATTAGATAACCACAAGGTAGGAACTTAAAAAAACATATTAGACTTTAAACCCATGATTATAAACAATGTTAGTCAAGTTATAATCATGGATTATTAAACTCAGATTTTATTATAATGGTCAAACATTGCTATATATCAAAAAGTTTCATATTTCCTTAAACATTAAATCTGGAATGAAAAAAAACGTTACATGAGACTAATTCTAACAAAAATTTGGGGACTGACCATAAACCATTGTCCAATTGATATGTCAATATTTCAAGAAATATGATCTAGTCATAAGATTATTGAATTATAAGTCACCTAAGTAATAATATTTCATAATAAGAATGAACCCTTAATGTTCTTATTACCATATTCAGGGAAAAATAACTTAATTTATGGTAGGAAATAATTCATTATTTGGGTCATAATTCTGTTATTCAATGTTGAAAAAATAACTTAGAGTATTGCAATAAAAATCATTGATGCTCCATTTGTAATTAATTCACCAGGAAATTTCCTTCCCATCTATAGGATTCGTGAGCAGTGTTATGATGGAGCTTCAAATATGAATAATGGTGTGTTGAAATTGATTCAGGGTGAAAAATCCTTATACATTCTATGTGCATTGTTTTGCCAAATCAGCTGCAGTTAGTGGTTGTTAGCATTACAAACATTTAGTTCAGTTGTTGCAGATTTCATCGATTATGTTCCTTTTATAGTTAACACTATAAGTGCATTGTGTATGGGAAATGATTTTGTACTTGCAAAACATCATGATGTTCTGTTAAAAGGTGGAGAATGGTGAGATTAACATTGCATAATATTGAACTCTGAAAGTAACCAAGCTAAATCTAGATATAATAGATGGGGTTCACATCTTAAAACATTGCCTCGTATTTTTCGAATGCGGGAGACTACATTGGAGGTATTTGAGGTTGTAAAGAAAGATTAAGTTAAACTAACATGTAATGGTAGAACAAAATGCAAAAGCTTGATTTTGTATTCATCATGTTTTTGACGATAGACTTCTTAAGGATAGCTGGTGATTTATCACGTGCTTTGTAAAGAAAAGGATCAATATATTGTTGAAGCAACAAGTTTAATTATGGATGTGAAAGATCATTTGCAGGATATGAGGGATAATGGGTGAGAGCCATTAATCAAACGGGTGACTGCCAAAAATGCATAAGGAAGTGAATGCAAAAGGGGCATATTTGTGCAATTGAGAGGTATTTTGAGCTATGAATCTTATAAGGATAAATTTGTGCAACAAAATGGGACTGAATGACTCAATGACTTGATGATATGCTACATCGAGAAGGAGATATTTAGAAGCATTGGTAATAAGAAAAAAAATCATATAAGAGTTTGAAGACATGAAAAAATGTTGTATGTTAGTGTCAAAAAAATTATTGGTATCTAAATATTCTCTGTGTTCCCAATTATTTTGAAATAATCTCATCAAAATCAGTATTGTAACAATTTTATTATTTTTTCAGATTGTTACTCATAAGGGTAATGGACTATCGGCACAAATCTCTGTGATATACTTTATCTTTATATATCAACTTGCTTTAAGTCTTTAAATTTTAAATTTACATATGGGAATATTTGGATATGTTTAATAGAGTATCAATCCGCCTACAATTTCATCTGGATCTGTCAGTGCATGCAAATTGCTATCATTAAAAAGTTCCATGACTCCGGCCCAAAATACATCAGGAATGTTTGCTAAATTCAATCTACAAAAAGCAGAGTGGGGGCTTGGCGGCTGAAATAACCTAACCCAATGCTTATACATGCCTTGACATTCATCCTGTCAAAATATCCTACGTTCCTGACTCAATATATATGCATTATAAGTTATACTATTAATTTGGAGTAGTCCTAGAGAATTAAAATGAAAGTGCTACCGAATTTGATGCCCATAAATTAAAATTGCAGATGGGGGTAAGACTGCCCCACAGTATTCGCTCTCACTAAGAATCAAACTCATGGCTTGAGTAGTTGTACTCAGAGTACTTAACTATTAGACTAAGCACCCTTTCACATTTATGCCCATTAATATGTATACACCAAATAAAATACACATTGTCGGTGGTTTTGATCCGGCAGATCTCCCGACACTACTAAAAGTGTTTGCGGAGTTTGAAGTTCGCTGTGGGCGCGCGAAGATTCAAGAAGGTGAAATGTAAAATGACACAGGAGACACAAAGATTTACGTGGTTCGGGCTGCCTGAGCGTAATACCCTACTCCACGGGGTGTGTTGGTGTTGTATTGGATGTATGAACTCAACTCAGGTGAAGTGAGTTGAGAGCGCGTGTGAGCTGCTTAGACCAGCTTAGATCAGATCAGATCAGATCAGGTCAGATCAGCCTCTCCTTCTATGTATCGTCGACCTGTCCTTTTATAGTACAAGGGCCGACCGTTACAAGTTGGCCTGGCCTGACATGTGGCCCCGGCGGCTACTAATATTGATACACATTTGATGCGCTTAATTACCCTTAATGACCGAGTTACAGGCTTTGACAGCGTCGTTACTGGTAATAAGGGTCGTTCGATCTTGTGTCATTAACATATTATTAATGACATTTAATCGGGTCTTGAAGTCCTTGATTCCCCTTTGAAGATCCGGAGCCGTTGCAGGGTCTACCAGAGGTTTGAGGCTGAAGATCCGACTGTTAGACACGTGGCAACTCTAGAGCATACTATGGGGAACAGATAGGTCCGGTGCCACCAGACACGTGTCAGTTCTGAAGCTTCCCTCAGTCTGGGGTTAGGTCCGGGGGTGCCGTCATGGTACATAGCCTGAAGCTTCCCCCTTGTGGGCGGTAGCTCCGGTTTGATGGTACACGTGGTGACCCTGGGACTAACCATGTTGGGGAAACGGGTCCGGTTATGTCTGACATGTGGGCCTCCGAAGGTCTTCAAATAAAGTAGATGACATTTCCTTGAGATCTTTGCAATCTCAAGGGGTATACGGAACTCGGTGTACCAACAGTAGCCCCCTGGGCCCACCTCTGGGGAAGACCCTTGGGTGAAGTCATTCCGCCGGAGGTGGGTCCATCCTTCGACTTTTGAGCCGAGTCTTCAAAGGTCTTCAGATGTGCCGTTGGCGATATTTTTGGAGTTAAATCCTCACCGCGTGGCATATCCCGGGTGCAGCAGATGAGATCTTTGGCGTGCGGATCTCACGCATTTGAAGGTCGCCGGTTCCCGATACGAAAATCGTATTGGTTCCGCGGGCCTTGTCAGGCCGCCGCCTTCGGGCTTCCCGCCTTTTATGATGACAACCGTTCAATTGGGTAAGAACCTCAACTTGATCGTCGGGGTGGTCCTGGGCCCTCTTGTCATCGGCAGGGTGAAATTTTTGAATAGTATCTTCGGCTTCCCTGCGGTTTCCATCCAAGCGTTGCGGGGGCTTACTTAAGAAGGAAAGCACGCACCGTCTGGGGTTCTTTACACCTCTCATCCGAACCTGCGCTCGAACTCCCAAACTTGTGCTTGCTTTTCCTCTCTTGCCTTGCTGTGCTGCGATGGAGTTGGGTCTCTGCAAGAGCTGCTTGACAACCGAATGTGACCTGAAGAAGGTCTGGGCCCTCATGGGGTGGTCCCCGGACTTCTTCAACCACCGGGTCCGCGCCGGGGGAGAGCTCCCATTCGAGAAGGAGCACGCCGGCGAGATGGTGTACTTTTTTGCGTACGCCATGGTGGGGTTGATCCCCCCTTTTTCCTCCTTTTTCTTGATGCTGCTAGACTTCTATGGTCTGTAGTTGTACCACCTTGGCCCCCACTCCATTCTTCTAGTGTCTGTCTTCGTCCACTTCTGTGAAATGTGGGTGGGTATCCCCCCTGCATTGAGCTTTTCTGGACATTCTTCACCGTCCACACCACCGGAAGGAGTGATGAGTACCTTGGATTCTACTACTTTGTGAAGCACAATAAGTGCCCATTCAAGTACCTCCGGTCGTTTCCCTCTGGAAAGTGGGACGATTGGAAGAAAGACTGGATAGCCATTTGGGTGGAGGAGCACGAGAAGCTGGAGCTGCCCGAAGGCCTCCCCAACATCGACATTGCAGTCTGGAGTGAAGCTCCGGTGCTGTCGGATGCCTTCAACCCTACTCTGACCAGGATCCGCCAATGTGTGGAGGGAGGATTGACTCCTCAGGCGGTATTTTGCAATTTCCTGGTCAACAGGTGGGCACCGCTGAAGAGGAGAGAAAAGCTTGCTTGGTCCCTCAACAGTGTGATGGACGATGACCGGGTCGAGACTGGGCTGAAGTCCAACATGGAGGGGGCGACCTTGGAGTTTCATCCCAAGAAGTTCCAGCACGGCATCGACGTCGCGGGTGATGAATTGACCCCACCACCAGCTTTCCTCCCTCTGAACGTGGAAGTACAGTTCAACATGGAGCTCCGGCAGACGATGCCGGTGCTTGACGACCTCGGTGTCATCGAGAGATGATCGACTTCCAGGGTGGTGATCCCTGGGGCTTCTGAAGGTAGCTCCGCCCCTGTCCCGAAGCCAAGGACCGAAGTCATCGGCAAGGGCAAGGAGCCGGCGGCCGAACCCTCGAGCCGGAAGAGGAAGCTAAAGCATGCCGACGGAAGGTCCGTCAGGCCTGCACCCTCTGCAGCAGCTCCTTCTCCGCAGAGGGGGAGGTCTTCTACAACTACTGCGACTGTACCTGCAGCAGTGTCTTCCCGGGGTGCTAGCCCCGGGCAGGTGACTCTAGTACCAGGGCCAGCTAAGGTCTCTGGGTCCGGAGGTCCTTCCCGGTCGAGGGGGGCCTCGACTAAGGAAATGCCCGCGGCTGCAACAAGTTTCGGGGGGCCTTCCGGAGCTATCACGCCGGCAGCGGCCATGGTCAATCCATCAACTGAAGAGATTCCGTGCAAGCTGGTGCAGAAGCCTTTCGAGGTAATCTTTAATCTTTACCTCAGACAGTTGTTTTGTTGTAGTAACTGTTTTTTAAGTTTCTTCCTCCATCATCTGCAGCATCCCCAAGAAGAGGAGTGAGGCTCTGCCCTCAGCCACAACAACTGAAGCTGTGAGGGCGGAGGCTTCTGCTCCTGTCCTGGTGCCGCCCCAAGTGGTGGCTGAAGCTGCGGCAGCTCCGGCACCAGCTGTCGTGGTCATGGACCTCGACTCATCCCCCGAGACTCCCATGGTAGCGGCGGACCACGGGAGAGAAGATGCGCCAGTGGCACCTGCCCCGGAGGTTGAAGCCTCGGGTCTTGATGCTGAGATGTTGGAAGCTTCAGCCACTGAGCCAGAGGAAGCAGTGATTCTGGCCTCAGAGCTGGAAATTGTCGAAGCCCTGGCGGTTGAGCCGGAGGTTATTGAAGTCCCGGCGAGCGAGCTGGATGTTGAGGAAGTCCCGGCGGTTGAGCTGGGTACTTCCAAAGCTCTAGCCTCAGAGTCGGTTGACACTGAAGCTCCGACTGCAGAGCCGGTTGCAGTTGAAGACCTTCCGGCTCCTGAGCCGGTTGAGGTTGAAGCTCCGGCCTCAGGGCCGGTTGTTGCAGAGGCATCAGCACTTGAACCCATGATGGTCTAGGTGCCAACACCCGAGTCACCAGCGGAGGAGGAGCCCAGGCCAGAGCCAGAAGTAGCCCCTGCTCCAGAAGTGATGACGGTGGAGGTGCCTGCTGCTGAGCCAGGATGCCCTGATGAAGTCACTGGCCCCCTTCCTGAGGGGGCAAATGAAGACCTGGCGGCAGGGCCTTCGGAAGCACTTCCGGAGGTCAGAACTTCTTCTGCGGGACCCTCCTCGATGGCGACTGAGGCTATCCCAGAGGACGACCCTAGTGCCATGGAGGCTCAGGGGACCACTCTTGTGGAGTGGGACCCAATTTTTGTAAGTGAGAGCGCGCTGGAACAAGCGGAGGAGACCCCAGCAGGTCCGGACCCTATCCCCCTGTCGCTGTCCATTGACAATGCTTGCTCCAGTCTGCGTCAAGTCCATCTAGCGTTCTACCATGACAGCAAGGCTCTTGAAGAGGAGCACCAAACCCTTAGGCGGTGGCGTCATCGGCTCTACTTTGAGACCAAGCTGGCGCAGTCAAGGCTGGCAGACGACAAGGAGTGGATCAAACAGGAGAAGGTCTGCCTAGAATACTGGGGCAAATTATTGGATGATAGAGAGAGCTTGACTCGTGCCCTTGACACTCAATCCCGGGCCATTTATGAGCAGGCCAAGGCAACTAATAGTGTGGCTAATGATCGCCAAGAAAGGCTTGAAGCCATTAACACTAGCCTCATCAAGCGCCGGGAGGCACTTGAGGAGAGGGAGAAGAAGCTCGAAGACGAAGAGCAAAAACTCCTAGAGCTGCGGGATGATTTCTTGAAGAGGGAGGAGGAGCTCGCTAAAAAGGTGGCTCCGGCTGACAAGGGCCTTGAGGAACGCACCAAGAAATTGGAGGAGCGTTGCATTGAGGTGGAGGAGAAGGCCTGGGTGCGAGGACAGAAACTCTATAAGCAAGAGTGTGCCATCGCTGACAGGGAGAAGAAAGTTAGGGGCCGGGAGAAGGACCTGGTCGATCGCCGGAACAAGATCTACCTCCGGGAGGAGGAGCTCGGAAGACTCGAGAAGCAGGTCGCTGAAAAGATTCAGCAAAATGACAAAGAGGTTGAGCGCCTTGCTCGTGAGAATTCTGAACTGGCAGCGGCTAAAAGATCCTTGGAGGAACTGAAGGGCTTGAGGACTGCGGACTCCCTACAGGTTTGGGAGTTCCTGAGCAAAGCCAACGACGCGCTGACACCAATGGGCTTAAGTCCCGTGTGTCCGGATGATCAGGAGCCGGAGCTGAACCTGGCGTTGCAAGCGTTGAGCTCGCCGGGTGACAAACTCTCCAAGGAGTGTGATGTCATCACGGACCAGTTGGAGACTGAGGGGCAATCCCTGGCGAAGAACATCGCAGAGTATTTGTTGACGTGCTACACCAGCCGGGATCCCCAATTTCCTCTAGACCCGGTGCTTGAAGGTCCCGTCGAAGGAGAAGGTGAAGCCACCCGAGCCAACGTGTCGGAGGTTGCTCAGAAGGTCGCCCAATTCTTCCATAGGGTCTAGGACCATCTCTGTAGCTCCCACTTGTATTCTCTCTTTTTCTTCCCCAATTTTGTAATCCCTTGTCTCCAGATGAATGAAATCCACAATTTGTTAATGAATTTCATTTTTTGTCTTCAACACTTCTGTCTTCACTTGGCCCCCTGGTAGCTGTACACGATTTGATTGTGAACATGTACCAAGAGGATATTATATTTTGTTGAAGACTCATTTGCTTCGAACTTGAAGAGTGTAGGTTCGAAGTCTTCGATAGTGAAGGCCCCCTAAGGTTGTCGGAGCTCAGAAGCTCCGGCATTGACTACCGTCGAAGCTTAGTACTCCGGCAATAGTCCCTATCAGCGCGTAGAGCATCGATAGTTAGCCCTCTGGGGTGTTGGAGCTTAGTAGCTCTGGCAGTGACCTTTGCCAATGCGTAGCTTGTCGGCAGCAGACTTCGCTTGTGGGGTCTTCTCACCATCTTTTATTCCGCGTCGACGGCTGGCCCCCCTAGCTTTGCCGGAGCTTGGTTGCTCCGGTAATGCTCGTTTTCAATGTTTAACATCGATCACAAGCCACCTAGGGAGACTCGGAGCTTTGTTAGCTCCGGCGTTTCTCCATCAACATGGATTCTTTATTTTTCCTGCACACTGAAGCCAAGAAAAATAGTAAAATTCGCTCCTTGCCTATAACTTCGTCGTGGCTTACGATTCCTAAGAAAGTTTTAGGTCAAACACAATTCTGAATACAACTGAATGCGTTGCCTTCTTTCTACCAGATCCAATTGTACCCCCTGTACCCCGGACCTATAATGAAAGACATCTTCATGTGAAACAGACTCCACGTGCATTTATTTTGTACAGACTCAACATTTTTTATTTTTCTCTTTCTTGTCTATAACAAAGTTGTGCAATTCTTAAGAAATTTTAGTTCGACCAATTCATGTACAATTCGAGCTTTATTGTCAATTCTTTTGGATTCAAATATTGTTCATGGCCCACTCGCCTGAATGCCGCCAAGCCAATCTAGGACCGGAGTGTGCTATCGACTTAGCCTGGTCAAGCACCCTAAGTACGCCACTCTACCTACACCCCAGCAGGCCGAAGTAAGGCGGGTCCAAGAACAAGTACACTCTTAGGGTACGGAACCAAGCTAAGCGTGTTTCATTTCTCGTTTGACCCAGGGTAGCTAGCCACACTTTTGTCCTGAGACTGTGACAAGTGTTGCATGAACTTTGCGGACCTTCCGGGAAAGGTCCGGATGTTCTCCTGGAGGAACTACCTGACTCTGTACAACGACTTTATAACATACACCTCAAGTTACTACGGACTCACCTCCGTGATATTAAGTGTAGAACTTACGGAGGTGCTCAATATTCCAAGGATTTGGGAGAGGTGTCCCATCCTCAGTAGCCAAGCGAACGCTTCCGGGACAGGATACTTTAATCACTCGGAAGGGTCCCTCCCAGCTGGGGGAGAGTTTGTTTAACCCTTCTCTGGATTGTATTCTCCGTAGCACTAGATCGCCTTCCTCGAGCCGTCGGTTGTGTACATGCCGCTGATGATAGCGCCGAAGGGCTGGTGGTATCGGGCATTCTGAACAGCTGCTTGGCACCTTCCCTCCTCAAGGAGGTCTAGGTCTTCACGCCGGAGCTGGTCCTACGTGGCTTCATCGAAGGTCCAGACCCGGAGTGACCCCAAGGTGATTTCCGGAGGAAGGATTGCTTCAGCTCCGTACACCAGGAAGAAGGGTGTCTCTCCAGTTGACCGGTTTGGAGTTTTCCTATTGGCCCATAGAGTGGGCGAAAGCTCTTCAATCCAGTTGGCTCCATGTTTTTTCAAGCGCTCATAGGTGCGCGTTTTGAGTCCTTTCAGGATTTCAGCATTTGCTCTCTCGGCCTGGCCATTGCTTGCCGGGTGAGCTACGGAGGCGTAGTGAACTTGAATGCTGAGGTCTTCACAATATCCTTGAAATGCAGAGCTTGTGAATTGGGTCCCGTTATCAGTAATGATTTTGTTTGGGACTCCAAATCTGCATACAATGGACTGCAAAAAGTTGATAGCAGATTGCTTGTTTATTGTCACAACTGGAGTTGCTTCCGTCCACTTGGTGAACTTGTCAATGGCGACATACAGGAACTTGTAACCTCCGACGGCTCTTGGGAAAGGTCCCAAGATGTCCATCCCCCACACGGCGAAGGGCCATGTAGGAGTTATCATTTGTAGAGGCTGAGCCGGTGTGTGAATTTGCTTTGCATGTTGGCATGCTTCGCATTTCTTCACCAGCTCCGTTGCATCCTGGAGTGCTGTAG
Source organism: Tuctoria greenei (assembly GCA_036927565.1). Classification (NCBI taxonomy): domain Eukaryota; kingdom Viridiplantae; phylum Streptophyta; class Magnoliopsida; order Poales; family Poaceae; genus Tuctoria; species Tuctoria greenei. The sequence continues at coordinate 140,871,286 of JAYESD010000002.1, forward strand.
GCCAGTAGAAGCCATGCCGGAAGGCTTTACCGACCAGCGTGCGGGAAGACGCGTGGTTCCCACACTCGCCTCCATGGATTTCTGCGAGGAGCTCGCAACCTTCTTCCCTTGTGATGCACCGCATTAGGACGCCATTGGCACTGCGCCGGTAGAGATCCCCTTCTACCAACGTGTATCTTTTAGCCAATCTGACTATCCGGTCAGCGGATACATCATCGTCAGGAAGGATGTTGTCTTTCAAGTAGCTCCGGATCTCCGAGATCCATGCATTAGAGCTAACTTGAGCATTTGAGTCTTGCATGTTGGGTTGCTCGGAGCTTCCGGCAGCACCTACGACCCATGATGGCTGCCATGGTAACAGGGCCATCGGGACCGTCAGCTTCGGGATGCTGATCTCGCCCCCTTCGCTCAGTTCGGCAGGCTGAGCTGTGGGTTTTGACAACCTCCGGACAAAATTTCCGTCAGGAGCTGGAGCTCCGGTTGACGCTTTCGTCGAGAGTTCGTCGGCTTTAGCGTTGTGGACATGCTGGACGTGGTGGAGGTCTAGGACTTCGAAGTCCTTCTGAAGCCTCTGGACTTCAAGGAGGTAAGCAGCTAGCTGGAGATTGTTGCAGGAGCATTCACCCTTCACTTGTTTAATGATGAGTTGTGAATCTCCCTTGACCAGCAGCTGCTTGACACCGTACGACAGTGCCATCTTTAGTCCGTAGATGAGTGCTTCGTACTCCGCCATGTTGTTGGTCTCCTTGAAGTCAAGGTGCACCATGTATTTTACCTTCTCCCCGGTTGGTGCGAGGAGAAGGATTCCAGCTCCGGCCCCCTGCTTTTGCATGGAGCCGTCGAAGTAGAGGGTCCAGTGAGGCTCGGTGAAGACAGGAGCCTTGTGTTCCGGCTTCTGCTCACTGGGGCCCCCATGGTTTGATGGAGAGGGAGTCCATTCCGCCACAAAATCAGCCAATGCTTGACTCTTGATTGCTTGTCTTGGAATGAATTCGAGATCGAATTTGGCCAATTCCGCTGCCCACTTTCCAATATTCCCAGTTGAATTGGGATTATGCAAGATTGCTCGAAGTGGGTAAGAAGTCACCACTGAAATCTTGTGAGCTTGGAAGTAATGGCGAATCTTCCTGGAGGTGATAAAACTGCATAGAGCAGCTTATGCACCTCTAGGTATTGAGTCTTGGCGTCATGAAGTACTTCACTGATGAAGTACACTGGGCGCTGAATGGTCCGGACCCTCTTAGAGGGGCCCGAAGCTTCCTCTTCATTGACCCAGATCCTTCCTGAGGGATCCAGACCTTCTTCGGGGACCTCCGGGTCCTTGCTAGAGGGACCCGGAGCTTCTTCAGAAACGACCTGGACCCTCCCAGAGGGGTCTGGGTCTTCTGAAGTAACTTCTTGTGGACTCAAGTCTGGGAACTGGGACCCAGACTCGGTTTCAGGAACCTCCGGACCCTCCCGAAGGGGTCTGGATTCCTGAGCATGGGATGGTTCTGGTCTCTCCGCAACCCGGACCATACTCACGACTTCGTCAGTTGCTGAAATGTAAAGCAGCAAAGGCTCACCAGGGTTCGGAGCTACCAGAATTGGTAGGGTGGTGAGGAGCTGTTTTAGCTCCTGGAACACCTTTTCTGCTTCTTCAGACCATTGGAATGGTCCGGACTTCCTCAATAACTTGAAGAAGGGAAGTGCTCGTTCCGCCAGTCTTGAAATGAACCGACTGAGGGCTGCTAGACATCCAGTCAGCTTTTGGACATCTTTGATGCGGGCTGGTGGGCGCATGTCTTCAATGTCTTTGATCTTCGCCGGATTAGCCTCTATGCCCCGGTGATTTACCAGGAAACCAAGAAGTTTTTCGGAGCTAACCCCGAAGACACACTTGTCTACGTTTAGCTTTGTGTGGGTGACCTGCAGCTTGTTGAAGACAGCCTATAAGGTGTCAAGGAGTGACTCCTTGTTCTTGACCTTGACCACGATGTCATCGACGTACACTTCCACTATGTCTCTAATGAGTTCTTCAAAAGTTTTGTACATAACTTGTACAAAGGTTGAAGCTCCATTCTTGAGACCAAATGGCATGGTTGTATAACATTACAATCCATCTACTATGATGAAAGATGTATGCTCTTCATCTTCCCTAGACATTCTGATTTGATGACACCCAGAATATGCGTCTAGGAAACACAGTAATTCACACGCGGAGGTGGAATCCACTATCTGATCTATTCTAGGTAGTGGGAATGGATCTTTTGGACATGCCTTATTTAGTGTTGTGTAGTCAATACACATCCGAAGCTTCCCGCTGGCCTTGGGCACAACGACTGGGTTTGCCAGCCATTTTGGATGGAAGACTTCTCGGATGAATCCAGCTTCGAGCAACTTCTTCACTTCTTGTCGAATGAAGTTTTGTCGCTCCACGGATTGCTTCCGAGGCTTCTGATGCACGGGTCGGGCGTCAGGGTAGATCTTCAGATTGTGCTCAATCACTTCCCTGTGGATCCCAGGCATTTGTGATGGTTGCCAGGCAAACACGTCGACATTAGCCTGGAGGAAAGCGATGAGCGCGAGTTCCTATTTGTCATTCAGTTCCCCCAATATACGGGTGGTTTGAGCGGCATCGGAACCGATTTGGATGACTTTGACGGGAATGTCAGTGTCGCCGCTTGGCTGCACACGAGGTGCAGAAGTCGAGCCTCGTTGATGAATGCTCGGGGGTTTTGGAGCTTGCTCCTGCCTAGAGTCCTCCTCTTGCGCCGTAGTAAGCGCATGAAGTTCTTCCAGAGCGGTTACTCCAGCAGTGCAATCTCCGCGGATCCGGAGAACGCCTACTGGTGTTAGCATCTTTAACACCAGGTAGCCATAGTGAGGAGCTGCCATGAATTTGTACAAGGCAGGCCTACCCAAGATGGCGTTGAAAGTTAAGTTGATCTGAGCAACGCCAAAGACCAACTTCTCAGTGCGATACTTCTCCCGGGTCCCGAACGTAACGGGGAGAGTAATAGCACCAAGTGGGGTAATGGCTCCGGGACCTACTCCAGAGAAAGGTCGGGAGGGGTGAAGATCCGAAGGTCAGAGCTGAAGCTTGGTAAAAGCTTCGAAGCTTATGAGGTTCAGCCCCGAACCTCCGTCTACCATAACATGGTGGAGCTGAATGTTATTGATGGTAGGAGATACCATCAAAGGTAACTGGCCTGCTCCAACCATGCTTCGAGGGCAGTCTGAAGCATCAAAAGTGATGGCTGTGTCCATCCACTTCTGATGAGGCTCCGCCCTGGCTGTAGGAGCTACAGCAACCATGTCCCGACGCATTGTCTTGAGGACGCGGCGGGAGGTGATGTCCCATGATCCACCAAAAATGGTGTTCATGGTCTTCCGATGCTCGTTGTCAGAGACGTCAGAATCGTCATCGACGGAGGTGTAGACGGCGTTCAGAACCTTTTTAGGATCCTGAAAACCTAACTCCTCTTCAGTCAGAGCTTCGTCAACTTTTTGTTTTCCTTCCCTCTGTCAAAAAGGAACTTCTTCCCGGCGCTTGTTGTAGCGCTCGGCAAGGTTTTGGACCTCCCGACAGTCTTCCAAACTGTGATTGTCCATCTTATGAATTGGACACCACAACTTGGGTTTGCCACCATCTTCAAAAGACGGTCGAGGTCGCTTCTCAGGTCGTGGCCCCCGGCCACCCGGAGCTGCAGCAGCTGCAGCATTAGATGCGCCGGCCGACGACTTCCTCTTGCCATTGGTCTTTTTCTTCTTTTTGCCACTCCCGGAGGTAGTGGCTTCGCCTTTGGAGGGTTTCTTGCGATCCTCCGGAGGTGTTTTGGAGTGCATTTCACGGCCCTCCGCAGCTCTGACACATTTGTCGGCCAAGCTGAAGAGACCTGTGACACTAGTGATCTCCTTGATCGCCAATTTCTCCAACATCTTCTTATCTCGTACGCCTTGTCTAAATGCCAAAATGACAGAAGCGCTAGAGATAGAAGGGATAGTGTTTCGTACCTGAGAGAATCTCTAGATGAATGATCGCAGCGACTCTCCCCCTTTTTGCACGACTGCAAAAAAGTCCAGTTCGGTGCCTGGTCGAGTGTATGAACTCCCGAAGTTGGCGGTGAACTATCGGCACAACTCCTCCCAACTGTTGATGGAGTTGGGTGCAAGGCTCATAATCAAGGACCGGGCGGTCCCAGTTAAAGCCACTAGAAAATAGTTGGCCATTACGGCCTCATTTCCTTCAGCTGCCAGGATAGCAGTGGAGTAAATCTGAAGAAATTCGACGGGATTAACGGTCCCGTCAAACTTCTCCAGCAGATGAGGTCGGAATTTCTGTGGCCACCTAACCATACGCAGATGAATGGCCAGGGTTGAACAGCCTCCTCCTACTCCTTCAGGAGCAGGAATGTCCTGAGATTCTCGTCTTTCACGAGCACGCTCGATATGGACTCGGCCGTTTTGTTGACGGTATCAGCGATCAAGCTCTGCTCGGAGGTCATGAGTTGAAAGCCTTGATACCGTGTGAGTGCGTCTCGCCCTGGAGGGCAACGACGTCACTTGCTGTGACGCAGCATGTCTCCTGTTGTTTGAAACGTGTGGACCGAGTCTGCCAGACAAGGTCCGTCGCTGCGACAGGGCCCGTCCTGAAGGAGGAGGACCCTGATTACTGATGCGGTCGGCTGCTGCTGCAACCAAGTGTTCCACATCGGCCCTCCACTGCTCCATTGCATCTCGGGATACATCCGGAGGTGGTGGGCGCTGAAGGAGAGCACGTGCTGCATGGAGCGCGTGTTCCGGTTTGTCATGATTCGTCAACACATTGATTGACGCCGGTGCACCATCGCGCTGCCCAGCTTGATTTGCTGGTAGAGGCGGCGGTGGTGGAAGTGTGACTCCTGCTGGAACTGAGGTTCCTGCTGGTGGCTGCATATTGGAGGGATTGCCCCCAGCAGCTTGAACAGCGGGATGACCATTGGATGATTCAGCAACTGAGTTCACCATTCTTGAAATCTCAGGCACCCCCTACCTGGCACGCCAGCTATTGGTGGTTTTGATCCGGCAGATCTCCCGACACTACTAAAAGTGTTTGCGGAGTTTGAAGTTCGGTGTGGGCGCGTGGAGATTCAAGAAGGTGAAATGTAAAATGACACAGGAGACACAAAGATTTACGTGGTTCGGGCCGCCTGAGCGTAATACCCTACTCCACGGGGTGTGTTGGTGTTGTATTGGATGTATGAACTCAACTCAGGTGAAGTGAGTTGAGAGCGCGTGTGAGCTGCTTAGATCAGCTTAGATCAGATCAGTTCAGATCAGGTTAGATCAGCCTCTCCTTCTATGTATCATCGGCCTGTCCTTTTATAGTACAAGGACAGACCGTTACAAGTTGGCCTGGCCCGACATGTGGCCCCGGCGGCTACTAATATTGATGCACATTTGATGGGCTTAATTACCCTTAATGACCGAGTTATGGGCTTTGACAGCGCCGTTACTGGTAATAAGGGTCATCCGATCGTGTGTCATTAACATAGTATTAATGACATTTAATCGGATCTTGAAGTCCTTGATTCCCCTTTGAAGATCCGGAGCCGTTGCGGAGTCTACCGGAGGTTTGAGGCTGAAGATCTGATGGTTGGACACATGGCAACTCTGGAGCATACTGTGGGGAACAGATAGGTCTGGTGCCACTAGACACGTGTCAGTTCTGGAGCTTCCCTCCGTCTGGGGTTAGGTCCGGGGGTGCCGTCATGTTACATAGCCCGGAGCTTCCCCCTTGTGGGCGGTAGCTCCAGTTTGATGGTACACGTGGCGACCCTGGGACTAACCATGTTGGGGAAGCGGGTCCAGTTATGTCTGACATGTGGGCCTCTGAAGGTCTTCAAATCAAGTAGATGACATTTCCTTGAGATCTTTGCAATCTCAAGGGGTATACGGTACTCAGGGTACCAACACACATCTTATGGGGATTTGTTTCACCATAGTCCCCTTGTGCTTCCCATATTAGTCTCTGGATTAGTAATTGATATGCACAAGAGAATGAAATTAGCTCCATACAATGAGTATTTATTATAAGAGGCAATTGCAAAATTGACCCCCTTTTCAACTCTAACTGTAGGTTTGACCCTCGTTTTTGGAATTTGTCCATATGACCCTATTTTTTTCAATTGAGCAAATGAGTTGATCCTACTCCATGAAGCCTATTTAACTGTGTTAAGTCCATGATAAAAAGAAATATTTACCCTTACACAATTGATCCTACTTTCCATTGTAATCTTTATGTATGACCCTACTATGTGCATCAAAATTTCAATATTATCCATACTATTATAGAAGAATTTCAACAACAGTTTAAAAACTTTTTATCAATATTTTGCCTTTAAATTAAATTCATGACAAGAAAGAATAAATGATCAAAATGTATTGGAAAGAAAGCATCAATCATCATCATCACACGCCACTCGTCATTTTTCTCGTGTATATACGTCGTACCAGCCTGCCTGCCTCTTAGCTTATATATAGCCTCTCATCTGACTTTGTCCCAGGGCTGATGCGGTCGTATGCACCTTGCATGAAATCAAATGCACAGGCATCAAACTTGGATGGAAACTTGTCGACGCGCAAGCGTGCGTCGCTGCCGCCTTATGGGAGGTAACGGAGGATGGAGAGAAGTTGCAGATACGAGGGTTATGGGAGAGTCAGGAGTATTTTGGTCAGGTTTGCATTATCCATTCATTTTTTAATTTTTTATGATCTAAAATTAGCTGGAGCTAACGGTCGATCTAGGATCAAATGGAAATTTCAATTTAATAAAAAAGATCAAATATGTGAACCCTAAAAAAGAGGGTCAAACATACAATTAGATTTTAAAATGGGTCAAGAAAGTAGTGTTCCCTTATTATAAACCCATATAGATCTTATAAGTATTTTTTAAGTTACACTCAACTTGGCCGGTTTAGGGACCACAGAAAATATCAATGCATTGTTAAAAATCAGCGGAGCGGAACGACACCAATATTGCCTCCCAGGCAAACTTGAGCGTAGGACTAGACTTAGTCGTCATCCTCGCACACCTCAACTTCTTCTTCTGGTTATTGTCAACATGTAAAACAAGGTGTGAGTAACAAAGGTACTTAGTAAGTCCTAACACTACTCAAGGTGATGTTTTATGCATGAGAACTTTAGCAAAAAGAGATTAGACAACATAGTTTTTATAAAAAACATTTTATGCAATGTTCTCTTTAGATGAGATTTGCAAATAAATGGAGGAAAAAGTTGAAGTCATTAATTTTTGTTGGTGGCACCCGAGGAAGATGAACTACATCCACCAGTACATCTTCAGATCTCGTGGTTATACTAACTCCTGCTAATATTTTGTAACTCAAGTTATAGTGTTTAAAGACCGTGAAAATGGCTATACGGATGGGTTAATACTTACTTTACCGACTGACTATGTACTCTTGATCAGGAAGTAGTATAATGCTCATCTAATCTTCTCCAATTAACCCCACAATCCATCTTGAGATGCACCCAAAGGATATTTGGGCAATTACTCTCTCAGTTGAGCCACCGGCAATTACTCCTTTGTGACTTTTCCTGGTGTTTGGTGCCTACCAGATTACTCATGTGACAGTCAAAAGGAGGTAGAGCGAGTTTCATCCATACAGGTTTTATGGTACAAAATCACTATGATAAGAACCAATGAGTCCGCACTTATATTTGTGAGGTGGATTTATCGAATCCACAACAGATAGACTATCCAAACACACAACTACTCTTTCCACTATAAGAATCGTTAAATATGGTGTCGGTTTTCCTAAAAGCGTCAGGGCCGTCAAATTTAAATGAGTTAAGATTGTCGGTTAAGAAAAACCAACACACATAATATATAAGTAGGCCTGAAAACCGACGCATATAATAAATATGTTGGCCTCCCTGACATGCAGACATTCATAAACTTTAATGCGTCGGTTTTCCTCGAAGCCGACGGTCATAATGTGGGTCCACCCACCCGGCTCCGAAATTTGTCCGCGTGCGCACTGCTCCCGAAATTTCGCAGCCTGCGCAGCTCCCGAAATTTTGCTGCCCCCTTTATTTCTACGCCCACCCACCGAGTGACCAGCTCCCCATATTTTATTCCCGATGGAGTCCACTGCTGTGTGTGCGTCCCTAGCAAGCAGAACCCTACCCGCCACCGTCTGCGGCTCCACCCCCGCTGCTTCTCCCACAGCCACCAGCCACGAGCAGCGCCAGCTCGCACGACACCGCTTCGCGGAGCGCGCCGACCTCGGCATGCAGAGCGGGCCGCCATCCCCAGCGCGACGGCCTCGGCGGCGCCGGCCCCGATGTCCAGCGGCCACGGCGAGTGCGGCGTCCTGGCTCCTGCGACCATGTATGCGCGGCATGCGGCTCGGGTCCCGGCATGGCATACCGGCATCGATGCGGTCTCCCAGTGCGGGTCCCAACACGGGAAACACCTTCCGGCGCAGCGCCGCTCGTCATCACGCCACCCGTACGCCGTCGCGCTGCCCCTCTACGTCGTCCGCGGTCCTCCTCCCCGTCGTCGCGCTGCCCCTCGGAAGCCTGCAAGGGACGCCCGTTGTCCCAGCGCCGCCAAGGATATGATTGCATGTTTTTGATTTTTTTGTGAATGTTTTGTGAGGAATTTTTTGGGGATTGAATGTTTCGTGAGGATTGAAGTATCGAGCTTGTCAATTGATTGTTTCCTGAGGATTGAATAATCTAGCTTGAAGTTGTCCGGAAATGGATTTGTTGAATTGGAGAAGGGATGTGAAAAGCTAGTACTGAAAAACTGTTATTTTAGGTGGCGCGTGGACCGGGGCGGACTGAGGAAATTGATCTTTTTTGTGTCAGGAATATAAGAGCATCGGGGTTGAGGTACCGACATTCTTAATCGTATTATATATGTCGGTTCGCATGCCAACACACATAAGAGTTAGGTGCGTCGGTGCGTCAGAACCGACACTCATAAGATTAAATGTGTCGGCCCCGACGCATTTATAAGTTAAATGTGTCCACGGTATTTCGTCGGCTAAAAGCGTCGATGCACCGACACTTTTACTGTATGAATGTCAGTTTCTATAGCCAACCGGTGCTCATATGGCCCACGCCCTATTGATGAATTCCTGTAGCGTTCACAACATCCCACATCAACATGCATCCCACTTCACTTAACACCAGTTGCTAGACACCATCTAACTTCCTACTCACACCATCAAAATCATTTAAAAATTTTCACAAATCATGTGAGTAATGTGTAGTGAGTCATATGATGTGAATATGATAGTGGTTCCTAAACATTCTAATAGCAAAGAGGTACTCTCATCATCACTATAGTATAGTGATGGAGTTCTTAGGATATCAAGAGGTTGTGTCATCAAAGTAAAGGAGGGTTTGTGGTAGTCAACTCTATTATCTTGTAACTAAAGTTGATGTATCATTTCAAATTATTGATTGCGAGTAACTAATATTAATACCATGTTACTGTTATCCTTGGCCAGTAGCTGACAGCAATATCAGGCCACCGACATAGTCGTCCCTACCATCATTCAAATAGGTCATAAGAACAACAATAGTTAAGAGACACATAGTCATGCAGAAAAAACAGCTCAATAGGTGCGATTGTGGAAACATGGATTCAATATGATCAAGTAATGTTAGACCTCGTGTTCACACTCTTCATCAAGCTCTTCTTCGTAATCCGAGTCTTTGGGTTCTTCTTCAAACTCTTTCGTTGCTATAGTATGTAACTGCGAAGAATATAAAATTCCAAGAATATGAATATTGAGAATTTTAGGTAACTATTTGTAAAGATATTATTTTATTTGAAACTCATATGTGAATTTCCTTAATTTATGGGTAATTAAATGTTTTTGGGAGGTTATACTAGTTTATCAATTTACATAATTTAGTTTAGCCAATTGTACTTGTATTTTGTCCTAGAGATTAAAATACTTTTAGGAATATGTCTAAATTTTTCCCATATTCAAAAATGTATTTTACAGTATCAGGCGTGCACTGATTCTGTGAACTTAGCAGTTTTGTAGTGCTCACATGTGCGCCAGAGTAGTCACTATGTGTTGGTGTTATTGGTTCACGTTGACCGAGTCCACATAAATGACTCCATGCATGTGTGGGCACAGGTGCTGACTGGCACTGACCTAGCGGCTGAGAAGGCTGCCACATGGGCATAACTACCGAGGTGTCTGCCACCTCAGCCCGCCAGCAAGGGGTTGAATCAGATGAGTTGCCTCTGATTCGGTCGCCAGGTGTGCAGAAAAGCTTTGCGCACAGCCACTTGAGCAACACGTGTGTGCCACGTAGGCTAACAGAGGTGACACGGTGGCTGTACCAGCTGGCGTTTGGCCACACCTACAATGTTTTATTCGTGTTGGGGGTGCTAACTACGCGACGTGAGGAATGCATTGGTGGTGGCAGTGACTTGCCGGAGATGGCGACGGCGGTGGTGCTCACGGGTTCACACGTATGTGTCCTTTTTCTTCAATTCCCTGCATCTTTGGCATTCGCGTGCTTGTTTGGTGAGGTTGGTATGGTGTGCAAGGCCAGTGACGCTGTCTCGGCGACCGGCGGCATGCGCGTCGGCGAACTCGGCCCGTGCCAGCACGCAACGCCGTAGCGCGTGCGTTATCGCGTGGGGAGGAGAGAATGGGTGCTAGAGGTTCCAAGGAGGGAAGGGATTGAAGGGTTGGGTGGCTCACGTGAGCGACTTTGGAGGTCGCCGGGCTTGACGCTTGAGGAAGAGAAAAGGAAATCTCGAAATCGGCTCTTGGTGGTGCTTGAATTCGCTTGACTATGGACTCAGGAGTTGGAGTGGTGCGGCGCTTTGGTGGGGTGATGCACCGTTAAATAGCTGGGCAATGGTGGCTTAAGGCGGTGATCGCAAGATATTTATGCGTGCAGAGATTTGGGGCGCATCGCTCGGGTTTAATGGGAGTGACGATGGGTGAGAGACACTAGCAGCGCGGATTGGTGCAACATGATTTGAGGAGTCAGGCCGCCAGGATGCCAGGCGAGCGCGCGGGCGCTGGGAGCGTTAAGGTGGTGGTTCCTGGAGGTTGAAATAGGACTGTGGCTTGGCGGGCTGGGCCAGGGTGAAGGAAGGAAAGGAGAAGAAAGGAGCAGGGTGCATTTGGGAGAAAATTAAAGGAAGAACCCATGGGAAGGAAGAAAGAGTGGAGAGAGGCTGGGCCGCGCGGTGAGAGAGAAAAGGGAAAGAGAGGGCCAGTTGGGCCGCCAAGGAGAAGTGAAGAAGAACGGGCTCTGCAGGAGAGGAAAGAAATGGAGGTGGGCTAGCCTGGAAAATGGAGAAGACAAAGGAAGAGATGGGCTCGGCCCAGGAAAAGAATGGAAGGGAAAAGAAAGGGACTAAAGAAATATTTATGAATTTCTCCTAACTCTGGAATTTTTGTTAATTTGAATTTGTGTTCTAGAATAGAATTGAACTCAGCTGATTGGCGACCAGCTCTTATATTCTTGTTATTAGAACTATTAAGTTTTAATATTGGCAATTGATTTCATGCTTTGATTCGCAATTGAGTTACGTATATATTTGTGTTTGTGTGTATGTGTGAAGTTTGAATTTGTCCAAGATTTGAAAATTTTAATTTATGAGTAACTTTTATTGGATTTCAAACCTGGGGCTGTTGCACATCTCTTCCCAAAAAACCATATGCACTAGTTTCAAATTTTTTTATGACCCAATTAGCTATGAATGTAAGTGCGCATTTTAATGTTTGGAATTACCTGTAAATTTAAGAAGAATTAGGGCACAATTCAACTAGGGTGCAACTTGCGATTCTTCTTTTTGGGACACAAAATACCAGGAAATGAAAGCTTTTGGATAGGCGTATTACACAAAGCGTAGATGCTTCACACGCAAGAAAGATAAAAAGTGAAAATGCAGATCTTATGTATGGTCCCAGCTGTCTTGGCAGTTGGGTTTGTGTTGTCCATGCATATGGTCCTCAATTTTAGCAGTGCTCCATGCAAAGGCACCCCCATTGGTTGCGGGTGGTATGCTGGAAATGGACAAAAAGGTGTGGGTAGCAGGTGTTGGTATAGGACTAGTGGGGAGCTGTTCTGAGGGTTGATTTTTTGGATAATGATAAAACAAACTACCACGCTTATCTTCGTTATATATTTGGCATTTAGGATATCAGTACGGTCTAAATAACTACTCACTCCATCCCCGTGACAAGTAATTTGGGATGAAGAGAGTATGTTACTTGCATGCTTTTCTATTGATAGTAGTTTTTTAGGTCAAGTCTACAAGCATATAGTTTTGGAGATGTTGATCTAGACATCATATTAAAACTTAAAATTATCTCTCATGATGTGAAACTACATCCAGATAATTCTCGTGGATTTTGGATGCGTGATGACGATAAGGGTCTCAGCAATCTAACGTCTTGAGAATCATTAGGGAGTTCAAATTTTAGTCCGGGAAATTTGGTGAGAGAATAGTCTTTATGAAGGCCTTAAGGACAAGGCCGGACTAATCTGAGAACACCAGACTACTCCGATGTTACACGGACCAAAATCCCTTGTGTGACTTCGATCTTGTCCATTTGGGATGGAGTAGTCCGTTTGAGTGACTCTATGCCTCTTTGGGATTATGTCCTAAAAGGCTGGACTAGTCCTTCCTTGGGGCTAGGCTAGTTCGTCCTGTCTGACTAGTCTGTTTTTAAATGAACCAAGAGTCCTTGTCTAAGTTCGGACTAGTTCAGAGTGGGCTAGACTAATTGATTTTGTGAGAGAAGATGGCCGCTGGGGCTAAGTCCTGGTAGGTCAGACTAGTGTGCCCTGGTGTGTGAGACCTATGTGTGCTGAATACATTGGCTATGGCGATAAAAGTTTTGAATATCACCAAAAAAACCTTTTTCAACATGGTCGGACTCTAGGTCCAAGCTCCAGGAAGGTCCGACTTGTTTTGGGTAGCTCCAGCAAGATCCGACATAAGGTTCGACTTGCTTTGTCTAGGTCCGACTTCTTTGTCTAGCTCCGACTTCTTTGTCTGGGTCTGACATTTTCCGACGCTAGGTCCGACTAAGCTTTAGTATGCTATGACGCTAGGGCCGACTAGCTTTGGTAAGATCTGGTGTTAGGTCCTGCTAGATTTGGTAAGCTCCGGCTCAAGGTCTGATTAATTTTGGCAAGGTTTGAAGCTAGATTGCAGTGGTTCTGCCTTTACTTTAAAAAGATTCGAACTTGCTTTACATCTATGGAAATTTTGCTTAGTATTATTTCACTAAGTTTTTGGTGTGTTTTGGTGGTCATGGTTGATATCTTTTTTCTATGGTTTGCAACATGCTTATGTGAGGTGCTCACGTAAGGTGTTGTAGCTTCAGAACTAACGTGAGTCAAGTGGAGGACTTGTGCTCGGAAGTATTGGTTGTTTATTCATGTGCAGGTGTTGCTTGAGTTCAAGACATAGCTAGTGACGGGATCCATTGAACTAGTCTTAGGGAGAATATGAGGTTCAACAAACAAGTTCGAGAGGAATTGTGGTTGAGTTGATCGGGAGGTCACGCAACATGTTTGAATCAAGAACAATGCATATGAAGGTATCATGGACATCGTTGGAATTTGTTCGCACATGTGAAAGTAGTGTAGGGACGTGGCTACATGGTTTTGAGGCGTGATGAAAAGATGTGGATGTAAAAAATTGGTCGGAAAGGTCTAACCGACTAGGTTATGCACTCAGGTTGCGGCTAAGTCGGTTTTGACTCAAATATGGAAATATTTGATTTGGTGACGATAGGATTTTGTGTGAGTCATGAAGTTGAGTTGTTTTAGGAATGTGGGATGCGTTTCTGAGGTGTTTGGAAGTCTTAATATTGATTCTATCTGCGTATAGAAGAGTCTTGAGAAGATATGAAAAGTCTCGGTTGAATCTGAGTAGGATTTGAGTCCTAGTTAGGATTGGGTTGGCCTAAGGGCTGGTTATATAAGCAAAAGAGGCCAGATCTCGTGGTATACGACATTGGGGTTGTTCCTTTTGTGTTTTTATCAATAAAATTTGTAGTCTAAAGGAGTTTTTGTGCCTTGTTCGTCCGACTTGTTTTCGTCAAGTCTTTCTGGTCGAGTTTCTGCTACCTTTCTTTGGTGGTTTTATCATAACTCGAGTTTTATAGATCCAATTGATGTGATTCTTTGTTATTTGTCTTCACAACTCGGTTATCTATCATCTGTAAAAATTTCACGGTCATTGGATTTGTGGTTTAGGATCTACACGAGTTTCTTTGTAGTGTTGCAGATCTGTTTTCTCGGGTAGAACAGATTGACCTTTGTTCGATCTTTCGATCGTAACTTGAATTTTTATCGAGGGTTTTTTGTGATTCTTGTTGTTGGATCTTTGTGACTTAATTATCCACAATATATACTGGTTTTTTCACTATTTATCACGTTTATATTAGTCACACACACAATTTCTTAACAGATTGATTTTCTGTTGAGGGGTTTTTGTTGCTTCCGCTAAAAAAATTTTAATCTACCATTCACCCCGCTCTGGTATCTTTTCATGTGCTCTTCAATCCTACAATTGGTATCAGAGCCACGGTGCTCTAATCTTTGAGATTTGCACATGTTTTGACTAATCATCATGGAGAAATACTCCGCAAAACCTTGTGTGTTTAGTGGTATTGATTTTCAGGTTTGGAAGGCATGTATGGAAGCTTTCATCCAGGCACAAGGCTTCGCAATATGGGAAAAGGTGTACAAGCCTTATGAAGTGCTGCCAAACGATGGAGTTGCAGCTACAAACATGAGAGATGTCCACAACAACAACAAGGCTCAGAACCTGATCATACAAGGATTAACTCAAAGCGACTTCGACCATGTTGCTCACCTCCGATCTGCATATGATGTGTGGAAAACACTATGCAACTACCACGAAGGATCCAACACAATCAAAGAGGTAAGGCAAGACATATTCAAAAAGGAGTACATGCACTTTGAGATGCAACCAGGTGAGTCCATCGACGATCTCTTTGCTCGCTTTAATAAAATTTTCAGCAACTTGCGTAGCGTCAATGTTAATTTTTCAGATGCTGAGAATGCTAGGTAATTACTAAGTGAATTAGACATGTCAATTTGGGAGATGAAATTTACATATATTCATGAATCTACTGTCACGAGTACACTTACTTTAGATGTTCTATATTCTAAAATGAAAACTCATGAAATTGACATAATCTCACGTAAGAACCCCAACAAGTCTCCTGTGTTCGTTTCTCAACGTGACATGCCTAGATCCGGCCCATCTTCATCTTGTGGAACACTAGTTTTGTTGTCCTCTCTAACCCTTGAACAGACTAAAGAGTTTCCAGAGGAAGAACTTGCACTCATCTCTACTCGGTTCTCAAAAGCATTGCAAAATATGAGAACTAGAAGGAGAGGAAGTGTCAGACCTCAACAATGCTTCGAATGTGGTAAGACAGGACATTTTCACACGGATTGCCCTAACCTTTCAGGTCCTACTTCCCGGGAAGAAAAACAAACAAGGAAAAGGCACTCCTCTGCTAACGATAACAAGAAGAAGAAGGGATTTACAGGTCGCCAACTGGTACATTTTTATCTCCGCACTTCAAGAACTTGGCTCAAGCGATGTTGACATTGGAATTGACAAAGATGAAGATGATTTGGCAAACTTGTGCTTCATGGCTATCAAATCATGATCAAGTATGGAGGAGGCAGAACACAACAACGACAATGAAGAGGTATGTCCTACTTGCGAAGAAATGTGTGATGCTATTTCTCGTGCCACTGTTATAGTTAAGAAAAATGACAAAAAGCTTAGGGACAATGCTGTTAAAATTGAGTCACTAGAATATGAAATAAATCACTTGAAATCTTTGATTCCTAGTGATAATTCTTGTTCCTCATGTGAGCTTATATATGAACAATTGTCCTCTTTAAGAAGTGCGCACATCTCCACACTTGATAAGCTAGAACTTGAAATTGAAAAGAACAAAAAGCTTGCTGCCCTTAATGATCAAAACATGAAAGATGCTAGCTGTTTTACAATTGTTTCGTATTGTTCTACTTGTGATGATCTTGATAAAAAACTACACGATGCTATGAATGAGATTTATATATTAAACAATTCTTTACATTCTCATGAAGTTAAATATTGTTCTAATTGCAAACTAAAAGGAAAAACTTCATGTGAAAACTGCCTAAAATTATCTAAGAAACTTGAATACATGAATAGGATAGTAGAGCAGTTTTGTATTGGGAACAAAAATCTAAACTTGCTGCTGAATTCTTCCAAATCTTACAATGATAAAACTGGTTTAGGTTTTGATTTTCATGCTCATGCTAAGGCACATCCACCTAGAATTATAAAGTCATTAGGAAGTGGTTTGATTGAAATAGTTCCTAAACATAAAGAAGTGGTTTTCAAATCTGCAGGGATGTTGTCTCATTCAGTTTCT
Organism: Tuctoria greenei; assembly: GCA_036927565.1. NCBI lineage: Eukaryota > Viridiplantae > Streptophyta > Magnoliopsida > Poales > Poaceae > Tuctoria > Tuctoria greenei. Next base: position 140,887,743 of record JAYESD010000002.1, read on the forward strand.
AATAAACATGTTGCTTGCTCATATAGACATGAACACAAAGTTAAATTTCATTGTACCTACTGTAGTAGAGATGTTCATGTTATAGATTTATTATAGACTAGTTAAACAACAGAAAAAGGAAAGAATGATTGCTAGATCACATAACAACCAAGCAAAACTTGTTGCGCGTGCTGAACTGAATATTACAAACATGCAACTTGCTGTAACGAGTCAAAAACATGCAAAGTTTACTCCCAAACCTACTGTTTTTCGTGCTACACATGTAACACCTCGTAAGTCAGTAGTTGGGTACAAAAATCCTCAAACTTTGGCTCATAAACCTGCTGTTTTATCTCAGCTTTCACGTATTATTCATGTTAGACATTGTGTGACTCAGTACTGGATTCCTAAATGCCTTTTGACTAACCCCAGTATTGAGTCATCGACGTATTATGCTTCTATGTAGGCTACACGCTTGATGAAGGAGAACATTTGGATTGTGGATTCAGGTTGCTCACACCACATGACCGGTAACAATGATTGGTTCTCCTCCCTCTCTTTTGTGTCAAGTGTAGATAATGTTACTTTTGCCAATAATTCTTCAACTCCTATAATTGCTAAAGGTTCGGTTAGAGTAAATAATCACTACACTTTGAAGGATGTGGTACTTGTCAAAAAGTTGAAATAGAACTTGCTTTCTGTTTCACAATTTCTAAATGAAATTTGGAAAATTTTTTCACTAAAAATTGCTGCAAGGTTGTAGATTTAAACAGTGAGCTTATTTTTAACATGTCTCGGTTTCGAAGAGTTTTTAAAGCTGATTTGGATATGTCTTCCTCTAGGCATAGGTATCTAGTTGCTAATGATTTAAATGACTTATATTTTTGGCATTGTAGACTTGGTCACGTAGGCTTTGATCATCTAACACGTGTTAGTGCTCTTGATCATATACGTGGGCTGCCTAAGGTTAAAGGAGACAAAGAAATTGTGTGCACTTCTTGTAGACATGCTAAGATGGTTGCAGGTTCACATACTCCTCTCACAATGATCATGACAACTGAACCAGGTCAACTTTTGCACCTTGACATCGTTGGACCTTCACGTGTTCAATCTTTCGGCGGTAAATGGTATGTTCTTGTGATTGTTGATGATTATTCTAGATACTCTTATGTTTACTTTATGGCATCTAAGAATGAAGCTTTTAGTCACTTTAGAACTTTATTTCTTAGATTATCAATTGATCACCCATGATCTTTAAAAGCAATTAGAAGTGATAGCGGACCGAATTTAAAAATCAATCTTTTGATCACTTTTGTGCTGAAAATGGAATAGATCATACATTTTCTTCACCATATGTACCTCAACAAAACGGTGTTGTAAGAAGAAAGAACAGAACCTTAGTTGAGATGGCTAGGACTATGCTTGATGAATATCAAACTCCTAGGAAATTTTGGGCTGATGCAATTGCAACCGCTTGTTATGTCTCAAATCTTGTTCTCTTGCATACTAAGCTAGGTATATGTGGGGTACCGGAGTCCACACATTTCAGGAATCGTAATTGGGTGGTGTCGTGCGATGCGGCTCCCAACAGCACACAGAAAAAGATACATCGTATTACATAAAACAACATAGTATTATACAAGCTTTGTCTTTTATAAATAATATACATTTAAATACACTACAACAGAAGATAAGTTCATAGCTCTCAACACTCAAGCCTAAGCTATGCAAAAGTCATTACGTTCAGCCCTAGAATGGAATCACACTGGCAGCACACCGAAAACATCACAACGCCGTGATGGTTCCCACTCAGCCGTGTACCCCGACGGGGGCAACGCCTCACCGGTGAACCCTTCATCATAAACATCATCATCTGCAGCAAAAACTTAAAATAGCAACCGTGAGCACGAAGGCTCAGCAAGACTTAACCGTCTCCACTAAGCATGGAACTCTATATGCAGGATATACATAAGATAGGATGAAAGTCTGCAATAAATGACTCGCCTAAATGTTAGTCCTTACTTTCAGCTTTTAGCAGCAAATTAAGGCTTCATGAATCTGAAATTTAGTGAACAATCTGATCTAAACATACAAGCATCAATACATAATTATTCCATAAAGCATGATTCAGTAATATTCAGCTCCAAATAATTAACTACATCATGACTCAGTGAACAAGAGGTACTCAATAACCGCGAGGGACGACGACTCGAAACGATATACACCTGCAGGGATACCCAAAAAGCACGACACATACACCCATACTCGGAGCTGTGACAGCACACTCCACACATGTTGTATGCAGCAAGCTTTCACCTGCTACCTACACGTCGAACCGGTCCCACCGCTATGAGCAGGAGGCCCCCACACGGAGTACGACGTACCCACTGGCAGGTTTAAACCTTGCTGCTCTCAACCCACACCTATAAGGCAGTAGGGTATGTCTCGACGCTAAGGTGGACAAGTTACATCGGTTTACTGGGCCCCATATATCCAGTATGCCTTCAGTACATTCAAACTTGCTCAACAAGGCCGCACAATGATCGGTCCTTGACGACACAGGCACAACTACAGCTCATAGACCCCTATGTCCTCCTGCTCTTAATCCATGCCCGGTCTCATATTTAATCAAATGGTGAATCTCTCACTCGACCAATCCCGTGTGAACCCAATTCCTGAACTCGCGAGTAGATTCCAACTACTCGACTTCTATCGAAGCAACTATAACATTAAGCATAGCATGAACACATCGAGGACTTAACCATCTACCCTTCTCTCATGGGTTCTCTGGTCATGCATGTGGAAAACTCCAAGAAAATCCTAGACTTAATGCACATACATCCAAACCCATATAGTGTGATACAAATAAAATTCAAAACATTGTTAAATGCAAACCGGGGCTTGCCTCACTGTGAGCCGGGATTAAAGTTAGTCTCCGGGTTGATGACTTCCAGTGGCTCCAGGGTCTCCTCGAGCTCGGCAACTATTCGATATGCAATGAAAAATGCAAGTGATTTAATTTTGGAATTATTGCAAAGCTTAAAGGAAAAAAAGTAAGTATATTAAATGATGGCCACTTGTTCCGGATATTTTTACAGAGCACACATTGAAATATGGGTGAGGTTCTGGCCAAATTTGGTATAAGTTCAAGGAAGTATCTGTTGTATAAAATTGAATGTATATAAACCCTTCCCAGAATTTTCATAGGAAAACTAGGAATTTAACATGGCTAAAAGTTGATGTTCTGTGTAGAGGATGTCAAGAGGGACTCAAAAAAATTGGTGTCACAATTTTCTAAGCATTCTACTGTGAGATATTGAATTTAGAAGTTTGGAAAAATTTCTGAAATGTTTCTAGACATTTTGGAATTTTCAGGTACATAGAGATTGCAAACACAATTTGGCTATTCAATTTAACTCCAATGGACATGTAACTTTTACTGGGACTCAAGGGAATTATTTGGAATAATGTGGACAAAGTTGAGAATTTTTGAATGAAGGGAGCACTAGTAATAAATTCCAAAGTCATTTTGCTTCATGGAATTATTGAAGATAATTTATGGATTTTCATACAGAGTGCACCACTTGAAGGTACAGATCATCCTGGTTCTAACAAAATTTATTTGGGAATTTTTGGACAAGTATTCTAGGAGATATGGATTTTCCAAGTTGGAGCAATTTCTGGGATAAAATTCCAACTGGAAACATTTGAATAAAGGCCGGGCCCACATATTTAAAAAGGGCCAATCGCTGGGTGGCAACACGGAGGTTTACTGGGCTAACCGCGTAGTCACAAATGATCCCCAGGCCGCAGCTGATCCGGGGTGTGCCGATGTCTCACTGACGATCGGGGCCCACCCGGTCGTCTTCTACCTCCAGCCACGCGCGCGACCGCGGCGGCGCCTCGCCGGACCTCTCGCCACCTGCCGATCCACGACATGGTTCTTCTCCAAACTCGCCGCCTAGCTATATTTTTAGGTGCTGAGCACATCGGTGGGGTCAGCGCACACCGGTGATGGGCGGAAAAGCTTGCGCAACGGCGGCGGCGGCGGTTAGGGTTTCAGCTATGTCGGCCGAATCCTACGGTGGGCTAAATCGATCAGGAAGAATTCGGGAAGCTTCATGGAAGCATGGGGAACAAGAATCTGGCCATAAGAAGAAGAGAGAAGGTTCGGAAAATGGTGGCGATGATGGACCGAGGAGGTGAAAACCGGCGGTTGGGGAAAAATGGTATTCCGGCTCGAATACCCGATGAAACACTATGAATCTTCTTCGAGGTGATGCGCCTGGTCATATTGAACAACATAGAACAAGTGCACAAGGAATAACCAAACGCATAAAAGGAATTTCGCGCACGAACCAACTCTACTCATACCCGAGGCTCGTCGGAAGAAATGGAAATATGGGGTCTAGGTGGCATGGCATGGGCTAAAACTTTACGAGCATGTTCTACATGGAATCACACACCTTTTTCCTTCAACGATCGAGATGAGTTGATGGTCGAGTCAGGGACAGGGAGGGGGATAAAAAGGAGGTCAGGGCATGCTGGGGGCAGCTGGAGGCGACCTCAACAGTGCAAGCAGCTGCCTGGACTTTGCATGACATGTCGTGTCACTTGGAGAGCGAAAACAGCACTTTGCTTTGGATGACAAGTGGGTCCCACCTCATCCTCATCCTTCCTCCATCAATTCTACCACCTAATTCATTCCAAAATTTTATAGATATTTGTGGGATGGTTGTATTAATCATATAGAATTTGATTTTGAATTCCCATAGTTGATTTGACAATGTTTCATTTAAATTCAAACTTGAATTTGAATTTGAGTTGAATTCAATGTATCCATTTAATTAAATAGCGAACTTGCATAAAAAATTATGAAGTTTGCAGGGAGGCTAATTGAAATATTTGGAAACCACTGGTCAACTCAAATCTTCATGTTAACTTCATCTCAATAGTAGCTAAGTTTATTTTTTTGAATTCCCTCATTTGGAGTTTGTATTTATTTGTTTTTCTCATTTCCATTTTATTGCTTTTTATTATTCAAAAAAAATTGTCCTAACTGAACTTTGAATTATTGAAATTTGGGCTTTTACATTCCTCCCCCCTTAAATGAATCTACGAAAGTAGGAGAGAAATTACCGGATATGAGACGATAAGAAATCTGGATAGTTGGAGCGGAGATATTCTTCGGATTCTCAAGTCACTTATTTAACAGTATGGTTGCTCTATAACACTTTATAGAACCACAATGTGCGGTTCTGTGTTGTTCGAGCCTTCTCGTCAAGAATCTAATTTGGATGTTCAGAGTATGTGAGATCCAGTTGCAACTCGCCGATTTTATCTGTGTGGACAGCAGCTGTGAACTTGAGACATTTCCGGAGATGAGATACGTGGAAAATGTCGTGGATACCAGCGAGAGATGCTGGCAACTCCAATCTATATGCCACAGGTCCACACTTCTCCGTAATAGCAAATGGACCAATAAACTGGGGAGCTAGCTTTCCTTTAAATCCGACCCGGTGAATTCCTTTCATCGGAGACGCGCGTAGGTATAAGTGGTCCCCGACATCGATGTGCAGCGGGCGACGCCCGCTGTCCGCATAATTCTTTTGTCGAGATTGAGCCGCTCTCAAGTTCGCTTGAATGATCCGAACTTGTTCCTCGGCTTCATTGACAAGATCAATCCTGAAGGTCACTCTTTCGCCGGACTCGCACCAATTCAGCGGGGTGCGACATTTTTTGCCATAGAGGGCTTCATATGGTGCCATCTTGATACTCGCTTGATAACCATTGTTGTACGAGAATTCCGCCAATGGCAAATGATCATCCCAATTTTTGCCGTGGTGGATGGCACACGCTCGCAACATGTCTTCAAGTACTTGATTCACCCGCTTAGTTTGTCCATCGGTCTGCGGGTGATAGGCGGAGCTTCTAATCAGTTTAGTACCCAACAAGACATGCAGCTGCTCACAGAAACAAGCACCGAACAGCAAGCCTCGATCTGAAATAATCGTGTGATGAATGCCGTGTAGGCACACAATTCTTGATATGTACAACTCCGCATATTTCTTGGCATTGAATCTGACATTTACCAGAATGAAATGTGCTGATTTGGTTAGTCGATCGACTATCACCCAAATCGAATCATGCTTCCAGAATGTGAGTGGCAATCCGACGATAAAATCCATACTCACATCCTCCCATTTCCATGCCGGAATATTCAGTGGTTGCAGCTGTCCTGCTTTCTTCATATGGTCGGCCTTCACTCGCCGACACGTATCACACTCGGATACGTACTTAGCAATCTCACGCTTCATCCGTGTCCACCAAAACTTAGTCTTCATGTCTTGATACATTTTATTACTCTCCGGATGAATGGAATATTTGGACAAATGAGCTTCGTCCAAAATTTCTTTCGAAGTTCCATGTCACTGGGCACTACAATCCGATTCTTGAACCATAGAGCACCCTGCTCATCTTTTCTAAAGCACTTCATGTCACCACTGTCCATCCTCTTGAGTATGTGAGACATACCCTTGTACTTCTTTTGAGCTTCAATAATTTCATCTCAGATCGTCAGAATGAGAGCAATATTGTATAAAGATCCATATGGAACCAAGTAAAGACTCGGTTCATCCTCTTCCATAGGTGTGATGGTCAAGTTATTGACATGAGATTTGCGGTTAAGCGCATCGGCAACCACTTTAGCTTTGTCGGGATGATAATGAATCTCAATCTCATAATCCTTGATCAACTCAAGCCACCTTCGCTGCCTCATGTTCAGTTCCTTCTGAGTGAAGATATATTTCAAAATATTGTGGTCGGTGTAGAGGTGAACCAAATTTCCAAGCAAGTAATGCCTCCACAATTTTAGAGCAAGTACCACGGCAGTGAGCTCCAAGTCATGAGTCGGATAATGCTATTCATGATTGCGGAGCTTCCATGATCCACATGAGACCACACGTCCTTCTAGCATAAGAACGCAGCCAAGACCGATGCCGGATGCATCGCAATAAACATCGAACGGTTTTGTCGTATCCGGTTGAGCTAAAACTGGAGCTGTTGTGAGAAGCTTCACCAATGTTTCAAATGCCTTCTCACATGATTCACTCCAATTATATTTGGTACCTTTCTTCAACAGCTATTTCATTGGTTTAGCAATTTTCCAGAAGCTCGGGATGAACCTCCGATAATATCATGCTAAACCAAGGAAGCTTCAGACTTCATGTACGGACTTTGGAGATTGCCATTTCAGCACTAGAACAATTTTACATGGGTCCACAGCAATGCCCTCAGCTGAAATAATGTGTCCCAAGAATGGCACTTGACTGATCCAAAATTCACACTTGCTGAATTTTGCATAGAGTTTATGGTCTCGCAATCGTTGGAGTACGATATGCAAGTGTTCAGCGTGTTCTTCCTCCGATTTGGAATAAACCAAGATGTGGTCGATGAAGACCACGATGAACTTGTCCAACTCTGGCATGAACATTGAGTTCATAAGGTACATAAAGTGGGCCGGAGCGTTGTTGAGACCAAATGACATGACGAGATATTCATATAGTCCATATCGCGTTGAGAATGTTGTCTTCGGTATATCTTCTGTCCGAATTTTGATTTAATGATATCCGGACCGAAGATCCATCTTGGAAAATACCTTAGCACCCACTAATTGATCGAAGATAATGTCGATGCGAGGTAGTGGATACTTGTTCTTGATAGTCATGGCATTTAGCGGACGATAGTCCACACATAACCGCAACATTTCATCCTTCTTCTTAACGAACAGCGCAGAGCAGCCCCAAGGTGGGAAGCTTGGGCGAATAAATCCTTTGTCCAACAGGTACTTGAGATGTTCTTTTAATTCAGCTAGCTCATTGGGCGCCATTCGATAAAGTCTTCGAGAGATCGGTGTGGTTCCTGGCGCAAGTTCAATCTTGAACTCGACGTCACGTTCGGGTGGCATGCCCGGCAGATTGTCGGGAAACACATCGGGGTATTTATAGACCACCGGAATGTCTTCCAACTTAAGGGATTCAGAGTGGTACGCTGCTGCGATTTCTTGAACGGGTTGATCAAGAATGAGAGTATGTGGACTGTGTAGTGGAGAATTCAAATGAATGGTTCGAGGAACGATGTCCAAAACAGCACCGTGGTGATGTAACCACGACATACCTAATATGACATTGATCTTTTGGCCATCTAAGATTATGAGAGTGGTTGGATATATTTTTCCACCCTTGCACAGTGGTGCTTTAGGAATCATACTATGAGCTGATATTTTCCCACCCGGGGAACAAATCATGTATGGATACTTAGTAGGAAATATTTGTAGTTGGTCCTTGACAACATATGCACTACTAATGAAATTGTGGGTGGCTCCAGAATAAAAAAGTATGATAATAGGGTGATCGATAAGAGTGAACGTACCCACGAGTACATGTTCGCCTTCCGGCACGTCCTCAATGGTGATGTGGTGGACGTTGTCGGGTTTAGTATTTGGTTTCTTGGGCTGGTTGCGGGGTTGATTAGCACCCTGATACGATACTTGTCCGCTGCTTTGCTTGTCTGGACAGTTGTAGGAGAGATGTCCGACATGCCACAGTTGTAGCAAGTGTATTGTGTCGGACCACCATAGGCCGGAGGACAGAAACTCAGCGCACGCTGCTGCTGTGGGGGAGCACGAGGTATCATCCTCTGTTGCTGCTGTGGCTGGGGCGGTCGAAAGCTTGGTGCATTGAATGGGCAGCCACGGATGAAAGTGCGTCTAGGCATCCCTGTGGGTTTTGGATGATTGATGACGACAATTAAGAGGCTAATGAGCTAAGTTGATCTTAAGCACAGGTACATAGATTGAAATGAGATGAAAACCCTCAAAAAGGAAATGGAGAAAACGGGCGTCAAAGACTCAAGCGTATAAATTAGGGTTTCTATGGCATTGAGCATATATGAGTCGTATCATATAATAGGGTGGTTGTATCATGTGCATTGAGATCATACCAAGGGGCTCAAAGTGGTGGTTTATCGAAAAACCTAAGTGAGAAGCCTAAAATGAGAAAACCCCTAGGAGGTCGAACTAGTCCGGGCCTCAGGGTCGGACTAGTCCGGCCGTGTCAGACAGGTCCGTTTTTGGACGAACCAAACGTCTCCGGAGTGTCCCAGAGTGATTTTGGATCTAAGTCCGAGTAGTCCGGACTTGTCCGTTTTTGGATGGACCAAAGCTCTCTGGAGTAGTTCGGACTTGTCCGTTTGGGCACGGACTTGTCCGTTTGGGACTTAGTGTGACAAACCAAGAGAAAACCCTAGGGGGCCGGACTAGTCCGCCCCTATGGCCGGACTAGTCCGGGCCAACTCAGAAAAGTCCTTTTGGAACGGACCAAGTGATTCTGTTCCACTTCGGACTAGTCCATTTTTGACCGGACTAATCCGATGTCTAGTGACCGTTTGAATTTGGAAATTTGGCGGGTAGCGTGACGTTCGTTGCTCAGTGTGGCAGTTGTCGGGAACTGACCAGGGGGTCAGTGGTACCATAGGGCCAGACTAGTCCGTGGTCTAAGGACGGGCTAGTCCGCCCCTTTGTTGATGTAAGCAAAAGGGGCTCAGGACCTCTATAAAAAGGGGACCCCCGGGCTCATTTGAAAAAGACTCGAACCCTAGCGCCGCCACAAGCATCCTAGAGCCTTCCAAAGCCTTCTACTCGTCCTACTAACTCCCTAAGAGCAAATCTTGAAGAGATTAGGGTTTGGGGAGGAGAGTAAAGGAATATCATCACGCTTTGGCTCTCGGTTTGATCTCTTGCACATTGTGTTGTGTTTTGTGGCTTGTGTGAGTTGAGCTTCATATGCTCCTCATTGTATTGATTTGTGGAAGCCTCAAGTTGTGAGTATCCCCATCAAACTTTGTGATTTCCCATTGATATAGTGAAAATCAAGCCGTCCATTGTGGTGGCTTGGTGAGAGAAGGGTCAAGTGAGACCCGGTCCTTGTGTGGACTTCTCAATGAGGATATAGGCTTCTTCGTGGAGCTGAACCACGGGATAAATCTCGTTTTGCCCGTTTTGCACTTTTCATAATCTCTAGCATTGCTATTAGGGTTCACATTTGACTTATTGTATTACACTTGATCACTATTGTAAACTTGCAATCTAAGTGTTTAAACATCACAATATGAGCTTCACAAGTTTGTTACATATTGTCTTTATTCTCTGTGAACTTTAATTCCGCAAACAACTTGTAGAAATCAAGTTTTAGGGTTTCCACCCTGTGCTGAGCAGACTAGTCCGGCCTGACTAGACTAGTCCGGCCACAGAGAATTAATCTTGTTTAATTAAGTCATTTCAGGTATTATTGCCTATTCACCCCCCCTCTAGGCGACTTTCAATTTGTATCGGAGCAGGCTTCTCCCCAAGAGTCTAACAACTTGGAGAAGTAATGGCCGGAAGGGGTGACAATGAGGTTCCGGTGGTCGTCTATGACACCAAGACGAAGAACGTCGATGTTCTTCAAGACGATCCAAATAATGACGAATAAGTTCAGATGCTCAAAGCACGGCTTCGTGAGAAGATCAACGTGCCGAAGAAAGAAATCAAGCCAATTGCTCCGGTCAACATCGACAATGGGGGTAGTTCACAAGACTACTTCTGGTATCCTTACAATTATGAGCAACTTACCGCTAGCAACCATTACTTGTCTATTCCCATTGGAAAACCTCCTCAATTTGATGGAAATGATTACTCTATGTGGAAGCATCCCAAGAATGACGAAGACATCACTCCGGAGCAAGCCGTCCATCTACATCGCAATGCTCAAGCCGTTGGAGTGATTACCTCCTCATTGACTCATGAGGAGTTCAACCGCATTGAAGGGTTGGAGGTTGCCAAGGAGATTTGGGATACCCTCAAGACGGCGCACGAAGGCAACCGCGTCATAAGGGAAGCAAAGATCGAGATGATCGAAGGAGATCTTGGGAGATTTACCATCATGAAGGGTGAATCTCCGCAAGATATGTATGACCGCCTCAAGACTCTCATCAACAAGAGTCGCTCATATGGAAGAACCCGGTGGACCGACCATGAGGTAGTAAAGAGGATGATTCGAGCATTCATGCCTCAAAACGTCACTCTTTGCTCACTAATTCATGAAAGTTCGGGCTTCCACAAGATGACTCCCGAAGAAGTGCTAGGGAGAATCATCAACCATGAGATGATGGAGAAAGAAGCGATGTTCTACAATGATCTACAAAGGATTTCCTCCTCCAAGAAAAGGGATGTTGCATTCAAAGCAACGTCCTCAAGATCACAAGAAAAGGGAGAAAGTGATGAAGAGAGTCCCGACACCGATGAAGAAGAAGCTCTCTTCATCAACAACTTTAAGAGGTTGTTTAGAAGGAGGAGGGGGAGCTACCAAAATGAGAGAAGAAGTAAAGACAATCCGAAGAAAAGATCAAAAAGGGCGGCCACTTCATTGTGGATTGTCCACATGAAGAAAACAAGAAGAAGAAGGAGGGCAAGTCCAAAGAGAAGAAGTACTTCAAGAAGAAGAAGCAATCTGGACATGCCCACCTTGGGAAGGAGTGAGAGTAAAATGAGGAATCCTCCTCCGATGAAGATGAGAAGGTAGCAACTATTGCTATGAACAAGACAACAATGAAGAACAATCTCTTCCCCAGCTTGGAGATCTCAAGGCCAACATGTCTCATGGCCAAAGAGGGAAGAAAGAAGGTTAAATCTAACTCCTTTTCTTCAATTTCTTCTCATGATGACTTTGATAGTAGTAGTGAAAATGAACACATGCTTAAATACATGAGCAAAAGAACCTTGAAGAGATTTAGATTGTTAACGAAAGAGATATTTGAGAAGTAAGAACTCATCAACCGTCAAGAGGACATGCTCATCCAACAAAAGGAGAGATGTCAAGAGGTAGAGGAGCTCTTGGAGCTTGAAAGAGAAAGAAGCAAGGCACTTGAGCGTGATCTTGCTTTGAGCAAGGAAACTTGATCAAACCTTGAGAACACTACAATTATGCTCAAGGATGAACTTGTTAGTTTGACACAAGCTAACAAAATCCTTGAGACGCAAGTGAAGTCTCTCAAGGTCAATGCACCTTATTCCTCTACAAGCTCACCTTCCACAAATGTTAAATCCGAAGCGTATCAACCTTGTAAATGCTCAAACTTAATCATAAAACTTAAAGATGAGCTAAAGTTGGCACAAACCAATCAAGTACCCAAGGGTGGCATTTTTGACAAGGATAAGGTGGCATATGCAGGTAGTGCATTTACCAACACAAGACATCCCCTTATCAAGGATGGTCTTGGTTATTCTAGGGGGATGAGGCAAAATCCCAAAACTCCTAAGAATGGCAAAGACTTGATTGTCTTTGTCAAAGGAGGCTCATACAACACTAAGGGAAAGAACATTTCTATTACACCTAAAATGCCTAAGAAAGAACCGCATCCATTGTTCCATGTATTGATGCTTCATATGTTTTATTGAGGAACAAGTTTGGAAAGGCATATGCTAGGTATGTTGGGCCACACCGCAAGAGTCCCAAACCTTGTGTGTGGGTGCCCAAGTGCCTCTTGACTAACATCAAAGGACCCAACACCGTTTGGGTACCTAAAGCCAAGGCCTAAATCTTTCTTGTAGGCATATTCCTCCGGTGGAACCAAGTGGGTCCTTGATAGTGCATGCACAAATCATATGACCGGAGAGAGGAAGATGTTTTTGGAGTATGAGCTTAATGAAGATCCAAGTGAAGGAATCTATTTTGGGGACAATAGCCAAGGAAAAATCCTTGGCACCAGTAAAATTGCTATATTCTCTAATAATACTCTTTCAAATGTCTTACATGTTGATTCACTTGATTATAACCTCCTGTCCATATCACAACTATGTGACAAAGGTTATAATTGTTTATTCACTAATGAGGGTGTGACCGTCACAAGGAGAAGCAATTACTCAATTGCCTTTAAGGGTGTACTCAAGGGAAAGCTCTATCTTGTGGATTTTTTCGCGGATAAAGCCCAACTTGATACATGCTTAATTGCGAAAACTAACATGGGATGTCTTTGGCACAGGAGGCTAGCCCATGTTGGAATGAGGAATTTGCAAAAACTCTTTAAGGGCGAGCACATCCGTGGTTTAAAGAATGTTGTGTTTGAAAAGGATAGGCTATGTCGCGAATGCCAAGCCGGAAAGCAAGTTGGAGCACATCATCCATCCAAGAACATTATGACAACATCAAGACCATTGGAGCTTCTACACATGGATCTCTTCGGTCCAATCGCCTATATTAGTATTGGTGGTAATAAATATGGTCTTGTTATTGTTGATGATTTTTCACGTTTCACTTGGGTGTTCTTTTTGCATGTCAAGAGCAAGACTCAAGGTGTCCTCAAGAGATACTTGAAGAGAGCTCAAAATGAGTTCTCCTTGAGTATCAATACCATTAGGAGTGACAATGGCACCGAATTCAAGAACACCCAAGTTGAAGAATTTTTGGATGAAAAAGGCATCAAGCATGAGATCTCGGCCCCCTACTCCCCTCAACAAAATGGGGTGGCCGAGAGGAAGAATAGGACTCTAACTGAGATGTCAAGAACCATTCTTGATGAGTACAAGACGTTGTACCGGCTTTGGGCGGAAGCGGTCAACACCACTTGCCATGCTATAAACCGGTTGTACCTTCACCGCATACTTAAGAAGACATCATATGAGCTCCTGACCGGTAACAAACCCAACATCTCTTACTTTCGTGTTTTTGGGAGCAAATTCTACATTCTTAACAAGAAGCCTAGGACTTCGAAGTTTGCTTCTAAGTTCGATGAGGGTTTCTTGCTTGGCTATGACTCAAACACTTACACCTATCGTTTCTTTAACAAATCCTCCGGAATTGTTGAAGTAGCACATGACGTAGTGTTTGATGAGACTAATGGCTCCCAAGTGGAGCAAGTTGATCCCATGTGCTAGATTAAGAAGAAGCTCCACAAGTAGTGATAGGAAGGGTGACACTTGGAGACATACGACCACAAGAGCAACCTCAAGTCACAAGTAACCATCCTATACATCAAGCAAGCTCTTCCTCAAATGATCAAGATCAACCTCCCCAAGATGCACTTCAAGAAGATAAAAATGAAGGCATCAATCAAGGGGGAGACAATGAGAATGAGGAAGACCAATATGATGAAACAAGACCTCAAGTACCTCACCCAAGAGTGCATCAAAGCGTTCAACGGGAGCATCCCATTGACAATATACTTGGAGACATCTCCAAGGGGGTAACTACTCGATCTCGTGTTGCAATTTTTTGTGAACATTACTCTTTTGTTTCTTCCTTGGAGCCCCACAAGGTTGAAGAAGCACTATGAGATCCGGATTGGGTGATGGCCATGCAAGAAGAGCTCAACAACTTTGAGAGAAATAAAGTATGGGAGCTTGTGAAGAGGCCAAATGCAAATGTTGTAGGGACCAAATGGGTGTCCCGCAACAAACAAGATGAACACGGGGTGGTTACAAGGAACAAGGCACGACTTGTGGCAAAAGGGTACTCACAAGTCGAAGGTTTGGATTTCAAAGAAACCTTTGCTCCCGTAGCTAGGCTTGAATCAATTCGTATATTACTTGCATTTGCTACTCACCATGATTTTAAGCTATATCAAATGGATGTCAAGAGCGCATTCCTAAATGGTCCAATCAAGGAAGAAGTATATGTGGAGCAACCCCCATGATTTGAAGATGAAGAATTCCCAAACCATGTGTACAAATTGCGTAAGGCTCTCTATGGACTCAAACAAGGTCCTAGAGCTTGGTATGAGGGCCTTAGAGACTTTCTAACTCATAATGGTTTTAAAATTGGGAAGGCGGACTATACTCTATTCACTAAGCACTTTAATGATGATTTTTTTGTTTGCCAAATATATGTCGATGACATTATATTTGGTTCTACTAACAAAGCCTTTTGTGATGAGTTTTCCAAGATAATGACGGAAAGATTCGAGATGTCCATGATGGGGGAGTTGAAGTTCTTTCTAGGTTTTCAAGTGAAGCAACTCAAGGAAGCACGTTCATTAGTCAAACCAAGTACACACAAGATATACTCAAGAAGTTTGACATGAACAAGGCCAAACCCATCAAGACTCCTATGGCAATCAATGGGCATCTTGATCTCAATGAAGATGGTCCAAGTGTAGACCAAAAGGTATGTCGTTCTATGATAGGCTCATTGTTATACTTATGTGCATCTAGGCCCAATATCATGCTTAGTGTGTTTATGTGTGCTAGATTTCAAGCAGCTCCAAAGGTGTGTCATTTGACCACCATTAAGAGAATTCTTAGATATTTGGTTCACACACCAAGCCTAGGACTTTGGTACCCCAAAGGCTCTAAGTTTAACCTCATCGGATATTCCGATGCAGACTATGCTGGGTGCAAAGTTGATAGGAAGAGTACATCGGGAACTTGGCAATTCCTTGGTAGATCTCTAGTGTCATGGTCCTCAAAGAAACAAAACTCCATTGCACTTTGCATAGCCAAAGCGCAGTATGTCACCGCTAGAAGTTGTTGTGCACAACTTCTTTGGATGCGACAAACTCTTAGGGACTATGGCATAAACTTGCGCCATATTCCTCTCCTATGTGACAATGAGAGTGACATCAAAATAGCTCACAATCCAGTTGAACACTCAAGGACCAAGCACATCGATATAGGCCACCACTTCTTGAGAGATCACTCCATCAAAGGAGACATTGCAATTTCCCATGTGAGAACCGATAAACAATTGGTCGATATCTTTACCAAGCCCCAAGATGAGAAAAGGTTTTGTGAACTTAGGAGTGAGCTAAATATCTTGGATTCTCGAAATGTGGCTTAAGTCTTGCACATCTGATTGCAATATTCAAAATTCACACATGCTTGCAAAAAACTCAACCTCCTCAATTTTTCACAAATTATTTTGAAATTATTGAATCCTTGTGAATCATGGTCATAGATTGATTGTTGATTCCTTCCTGACCATATTTACAAAGATCTTTTGTGAAATATAGTCCAAAAGGATCAAATCTCCACTCAAAATGTGAGGACCGGAATCCACACATCCGAGGATCTCATTGGGTGGTGTCGTGCGATGCGACACCCAACAGTATACAAGAATAGAACCAGAATAAAGTACAAGACCAAGTCTTTTATTTAATACACAGCGGAAGTTGTTTACAATACTATAGGAAAAAGAAATATATATATATCATAGCTACGCTCTCGGCACTAGCTATGCAAAAGCAAAGTTATCCATGCCTGGGATACTTTGCACTAGCAACACGCAAACTATGGCGGCGTGCAGGGTTCCCACTCGGCTGTACACCCTGGAGGGGGTGTTGCCTCATCGTCAAACCCATCCTCAACAGAGTAACCTGCAAAAACTCGTTAACTGCAAACGTGAGCATAAGGCTCAGCAAGACTAACCCGTCTCACTAGACATATGCAAGGTGGATGCTAAACATAGGTAAGTTGAAGCATAAATGTCTCGCCTACAAGTTGATCCTTATAATCAAGTTTTAAGTAGCAAATGACATTTCCCAAGAACGGCACATCATGGGCTTCACAATCAAACAAGAAACTCTTTACCAATGATATGACATGCTCGAGACACATAATGCTATTACAGCTAAAGTATGGGGAAATTGAAAATCTTTAGTTATACTATCTCTAAACCAAACAAGGTTGCAAAGTAATTATAATTCAATACCATATGACTTTTCTGACTTCTTTAGTATTTACTACGTCACCGCTCAGTGAACAAGTGGTACTCTATTACTGCGAGGGACAGTGATTGCAATCAAGACACACCCGGACAACACGACACATACGTCGTTCGGAAGTGTCAGCGAGCACACCTGTACCTACATAACACTTCAGTACTAGGAGTATATGGCCACCTTTCACAAGAAACTCGAATGCTGAGCCTGTCTCACCTCCGCAAACAGAAGGTCTCCACACGGAACACCTCATGTGTCCGCCGACCGATTTACACCTTACTGTCCTCAACCCACCCCTATCGATGGTGAGTTAATGGGTCTCGACATCCCAGTTATCAAGTTACATCAGTTTATTGGATTCCATATGTCCATTATATTGCCGGTACAATTCAAGCTTGTCCGAAGGGGCTGCATACGGACGGCCCTTAATCGACACAGGCAGGGCTATGCGACCGAGACTCAATTCTCGCTGCTTCCTATCCATTCCCTGCCCGGTCTCAATTTCATTATATTAAGCCATTTTCTATTCAACCAATCCTGTGAGATACATCTCTCGCGAGTAGATTCCAACTACTCGACTTCTACCGTATCTCCCATGCATTTGCGAAGCAGTTACTATAGGTCAACTGTAACTCGTGCCAAATAAACCCTGGGATTTTTGGTCATGCATGTGGAGTATCATTCACCCTAAACGTAATGCACAATTCATATACTACTCATCATAGTGATAAAGCAAAAGTTTATAAACGACTTAAATGCAAACCGGGGCTTGCCTTGTTGCAGGTCAGGTTCTGAGTTAGAATTTGGAAGATGCTCTTCCAAGGCCTCTGACTCCTCCTCGACTTCGGTTACTATACGATATGCATAAAATACGGTATGAATGACTTTGAAAATATTTAATATCAAGACCAGGATTTTAATTTATGGTGACCATTATAGGATAATTAGTTATTTGGCTTGGGAACGTTGAATTAGGTATTTAGGGAATACTATAGAAGTTCTTGCAAAGAACAGGAGATGATCAAAGTAGAGTGTGGTCTCTAAGATTATGGCAAGCAAATAACTTCCACAATTTTTAGAGATGAAACTGTAGCTTGAATATAGCCATCAGTTGATAATCAAGATAGAGAAAATTGTCCTGGTCCTAGCAAAAGTGGTTTCATAAATTTCTAAGCCTTGGTGAAGAATTTATTGAGTTTCTAAGTTGACAAGAATTTCTGGAATTGTCTTGTAATTGAACTTTTAAGCATTTAGTCAATATTCAGTTTGAAATTGAATTAAGACTAGAATATGAGGTCCATTAAATCCAAGATTTTTACAGGAGCTAAGGTATGACCAAAGGAAGATTCAGACAAAATTTGGTGTATAATAAAGCATCTGCATATCTGTGAAAATTCAATAACTGAAAACGGTAATTGAATTATACAGAGGTTAAAACAGGTGCAATGGCTCCCAAATTTTTGCTGTTAGTTAATAATAGGACTATAATTTTTATGTGAATGTTGGGGATTTTTCCACGGAATACTTCATCTGGAAAAATTGCATTTTACTTGGGAAAGATTAATTTCTACAGAATTAAATATTGATTTTCACAGAGCCTAATTGGTACTGAGCGAAACTAGAGCTCAAGGGCTTTCAAACAAAATTTGTTTGAATGAATTTGGAGTATTCTACAGAAAGATATTCAATTTAGAAGTTTGGACAAATTTCTGGAATTAAATACATCCCAAAGACCATGTGGCGCATTCTGGTTGAGGCAGCACCGGGGTCCACAGAATTAAAGCGTGCAGCCACACTAGATCTCAGCCGCACCGTGATCCCGCAGTGAATGGCAGGTGGGACCCAATGGGGTCATCGTCTACCTCAGGCAGGTGCTCGCGCGGAGCAGCACCCGCGGCGGTGGCTCGCCGGCGAGATCGCCGCCGGCTAAACCAACGGACCAGACTCGCGGAAACTTGCCGCCTGGGGGTTTTTGGGGTCGCTGAGCACGATGGTGAGGTCAGTGGGTCCTGAAGCTTGCCGGAAAAGGTCGTGCGACGGCGGCGGCGGCGATGAGCGCGCGGGCAACATAGAACTCGCTCCAGAGTAGCTGAAATCACTTGGGAATTTCTCCAAAACCTTTCTGGGATGATAGAGTTCAAGGATCTGGGCGTAGAAGGGGAGTGAGTTGCCGGGAATCACGAGTTCGACGGTGAACCGAGGTTTTCTCACCGGCGGCGAGCAAAACTCGAAATTCAGAGCCGTTGCTTGATGATTCTTAATGGTTCTTGCTCAGACAGGAGCGCTAGGGCCTATAGAAACTATCTCTAAGCAATTGCAAAGGATGATTACTTGCAGAAAAGGAATCGACATGAAAACTTAGCTAGTTATCTACTTTCGGCCGTAGGGGAAACGAACAATAACTCGCTCAAGCTTCAACGATAAGGGAAATGGTTTGTACCATGAGCTAGAGTTTGATCAGGCGCACCTTTTTGCTCTTTGGAGCTTGGCTTGAAACGGCGCGGAACGGCGGCACACCGCGGAGCAGTGGCGAGCGGCGGAAGAAAAGTCGTGAGGCAGTGGAGCTGCGATCGGGGATGAGGAGTGAAGGGAGCTTCGGCCGGCCTTTTATAGGGCCGCGGCGAGCAGGCAGGCAGCTCGCTGGAGCTGCATGCGCGCGCGCGGTGTCGAGCGGAGGTGCATCGGTACAGAGATGGCGGGGTCGAGCTGATCCGTTCAAAGAGGAGCTGACATGTGGGGCCCACTGTCCAGTGATACTCCCCACAGTTCAGTTACTAATTCATTTAAAAATAGAAGATCAACTCCAAAAATCATGAAATTTTGTGGAGATGGCAAATGAATTATTCTGAACACAATGGTGAACTCAAATCTTATGTTTAAAGAAGTTGGAGAAGAATTAAAAATTCAGATTTGAATTTGATTCAAATTTGCCAAGCACCTCAATTAAAATAGTAGATGAGTTTCTAAAATCTTGAAACTTTGTAAGCATGCAATTGAGGAATTTAGGAGCTCATGGAAAAATTTAGAGCCCTTAATTTGAATATTTGGGTTAGAGCTTATTAGGGCTTCATTTTGCATTGCTTACTAAATGTTATCCAAAAATTCTTATTCTTAAAAAGGGTGAATATAATATAATTTGGATTCATGGTGAAGTCCAATACCCATGTTAAAAGAATTTAACAATGAGTGCAAGAAAAGTTTTGGATGGCATAGTTTATGTGCACCATTATATTGGATATCTAAAATAGTTGATCACAAAACCCATATGAACTTAACATTCCATAAAAGTGGGGTTTTACATTCCTCCCCCCTTAAAAGAATCTCGTCCCGAGATTACAAAAGAAGGTAAAGGAAAAAGGATCTATCGAACATATGCCGCTAACAAGTCCGGATAGTTCGTTCTAAGATACTCCTCGCTTTCCCACGTGGCTTCTTCCGCACTGTGGTTGCTCCACAAAACCTTATAGAAATGCAAGGTGCGACTTCTTGTGGTGCGAGTCTTTTCATCAATGATCTGAGTTGGATGCTCGGAATAAGTGAGATCTGGTTGGAGAGCTTCCAAATCCTCTATACGGATATCAGCTGGAGCCTTAAGACATTTCCGCAATTGGGAAATGTGGAATACATTGTGGACTCCTGAAAGTGACGTTGGTAACTCCAATTGATATGCCACAGGTCCGCATCTTTCGATTATTGCGAACGGCCCAATAAAGCGTGGAGCTAGCTTCCCTTTTACCCCGAAGCGATGGATACCCTTCATAGGGGATACCCGGAGATAAACTTGATCTCCAACTTCGAAGTGAAGAGGTCGACGTCGTTTGTCCGCGTAGCTCTTCTGACGAGACTGAGCAGCTTTGAGATTCGCCTGAATAGTGCGAACTCGATCCTCGGCTTCATTTACTAAGTCGATGCCGTACACTGCCCGTTCACCTGATTCGCACCAGTTCAAGGGCGTGCGACACTTTCGGCCATAGAGAGCTTCATATGGCGCCATCTGGATGCTAGCCTGGTAACCGTTGTTGTATGAAAACTCCGCCAAAGGTAGATGATCATCCCAGTTCTTACCCTGGTGGATGGCACAGACACGAAGCATGTCTTCTAGCACTTGATTCACCCGTTCGGTCTGACCATCGGTCTGAGGATGATAAGCCGAGCTCCGAATCAATTTGGTCCCCAGTGCATCGTGGAGATGCTCCCAGAATCGCGAAACAAATACAGCTCCACGATCTGAGATGATGGTACAGGGTACACCATGTAGACATATTATTCTGGAGTTATAAATTTCCGCATATCGCTTCACATCGTATGCCACGCTGACCGGTATGAAATGAGCCGATTTGGTCAATCGGTCAACGATCACCCAAATGGAGTCGTGTTTATGGAGAGTGGGAGGCAACCCAACAATGAAATCCATACTGATATCCTCCCATTTCCAAGCCGGTATGCTTAAAGGTTGAAGCTGTCCAGCTGCCTTCATATGGTCGGCCTTTACTCGCCGACACGTATCACACTCAGACACGTATTTAGCTACTTCTCTCTTCATCCGAGTCCACCAGAATTTCTTCTTCAAATCTTGGTACATCTTGTTGCTTCCCGAATGAATGGAATACTTGGACAAATGAGCTTCGTCCAGTATCTTCTTTCTAAGTTCCATGTTTTGGGGTACCACTATACGGTCGTTAAACCAGATGGTACCCTCTTTGTCACTATGGAAACATTTCATTTCCCCCTTTATCATTCTTTGTCGAATATGCGACATTCCTATGTCTTCCTGCTGAGCTGCTACAATATCCTCCCTGATGGTAGGAATGAGAGCTAGGTTGTAGAGTGCTCCATATGGAACCAAGTAAAGACTCGGTCCTTCTTCTCCTTCCATTGTGGTGAGGGAAAGATTGTTGACATGGGACTTGCGGCTCAGTGCATCTGTGACTACATTCGCCTTGCCTGGATGGTAGTGGATCTCAATCTCATAATCCTTGATCAATTCTAACCATCGCCTTTGTCGCATATTCAAATCCTTCTGGGTGAATATGTATTTTAAGCTTTTGTGATCAGTGTAGAGGTGTACTAAATTACCCAGTAGATAATGCCTCCACATCTTCAATGCTAGCACCACAGCAGCGAGTTCAAGATCATGAGTCGGGTAATGCTGCTCATGATTCCGAAGCTGCCGTGATCCATACGCGATCACTCTTCGCTCCTGCATCAACACATAACCCAAACCAATCCCTGATGCGTCGCAAAAGACATCAAATGCTTTGGTTGTGTCTGGTTGGGCTAAAACTGGTGCCGTGGTGAGGTGTTTCACCAATGCTTTGAAACCTGCCTCACATGCCTCGGTCCATACATACTTCTGCCCTTTCTTCAGAAGTTCTGTCATTGGTTTAGCTATCCTGGAGAAATTGGGGATGAACCTCCGGTAATATCCAGCTAAACCCAGGAAACTTCGGACTTCATGTACAGACTTTGGAGACTCCCATTTAAGGACTTGGTGGATCTTACTTGGATCAACTGCAATCCCTTCTGCTGATATGATGTGCCCTAAAAATGGCACCTGGTTGATCCAGAATTCACACTTGCTGAACTGAGCATACAGCTGATGGTCCGTAATCGCTGAAGCACAATATGCAAGTGTTGAACATGTTCTTCTTCGGATTTTGAATACACAAGTATGTCGTCAATGAAGACCACGACGAACTTGTCCAATTCCGGCATGAATACTGAGTTCATGAGATACATGAAATGAGTCGGGGCGTTGGTTAATCCGAAGGACATAACCAGATACTCATACAGTCCATACCTTGTTGAGAATGTTGTCTTGGATATATCTTCTGGTCGGATTCTAATTTGATGATAACCAGAACGAAGATCCATCTTCTAAAATACTTTAGCACCCACCAATTGATCGAAAAGAATATCAATGCGCGGTAGTGGATACTTGTTCTTGATGGTGACAGCATTAAGTGGACGATAGTCTACACACAGCCTCAAGGTCTTATCTTTCTTTTCTACAAACAGTGCAGAACAACCCCATGGTGATGAACTTGGACGAATAAAACCTTTGCTCTCAAGTTCAGTTAATTGTTCCTTCAGTTCTGCAAGTTCCTTGGGTGCCATCTTGTAGGGTGGTCTTGAAATTGGCACTGTTCCTGGTGCAAGTTCAATCTTGAACTCTATATCTCTTTCTGGGGGCATACCAGGAAGATCTTCAGGAAACACGTCGGGGTATTCACATACTACCGGAATATCCTTTAGTTCCATAACCTCGGTATTGAGAATAGATGGTTCCAATGGAATGATGTTCTCAAGATTGAGAACGTGGGGTTGATGGAGTGGAGAGTTTAGATAAATCTTTTTAGGAATGATATCGAGAATAGCACCATGGTACTGCAACCATGCCATTCCTAAGATGATATCTATCTTTTGATGCCCTAATATCAGAAATGAAGTAAGATATATGGTCCCATCTAGGTTAAGTGGGATTCCAAGAACCAATTTATTTGTTACCGTTTTCCCGGCTGGAGTGCTAATCACATATGGAGTTTTTGTGGGGATTATTGGTAATTGACTGTTGAGGACAAAAGATTTACTAATAACAATATGCGAAGCTCCGGAGTCAAAGAGTATGACTACGGGTTGATCGAAGATAGAGAACGTACCCGTGAGCACGGGTGCGCCTTCCGGAACATCCTCGATGGCGAGGTGGTGGACGTTGCCGGGTCTGGTGGCTAGCTTCTTGGGCTAGTTGCGGGGTTGGTTGGCCCCCTGGTAAGATGATGGCCCTCTGCCTTGTCGATCCTGAGGGTAGTCCTTGGCGAAATGTCCCGTACGCCCACACGTGAAACACGTGTACGGGGTTTGGCCAGTACGAATGGGAGGACGGAATCCCGGTGCACGTGGTGTAGGTGGGATTGCACATGGGATCATCCCCTGCTGCTGTTGTGGCCAGAATCCGCCGTTGTTGAACTGACGACCACAGAACATTGGTGGTCGCGATGGCGGCTGCCACCTCTGGTCGGATGGTGATCGATACACCATACGGTACTTCTGAGGAGTACCACCTCCGCTGCTCTGCGGAGCACCCCTCTTCTTTTTATCGGAGGACAGCTCGCGCGTGGCGTCCTCCTGCATTATGGCAGCATTGACGATGTCGTTGAAGTTGCCGCGGTTGAACAGGACCAGCTTGTCCTTCAACTTGGAGTTCAAACCCTTGTAGAAGCATTCACGCTTCCGATCCTCGGTATTCACTTGGTCCTGAGCGTATTGGGCCAAGTGATTGAATGCTTTGGAGTACTCGTATGCACTCCTTCCTCCCTGTCTTAGCTCCAAGAACTCTTGAAGCTTCCTCCTCATAATTCCGGGAGGAACATGGTAGGCGCGGAACGCCTCCCGGAACTCGGCCCAGCTTATGACATGGCCGGCGGGGCGTGCTGCAAGGTAATTGGCCCACCATGCGCCGGCAGACCCCTGGAGTTGTTGTGCTGCAAACAGCGCTTTTTGCGGTTCGGTTATGTTGAGTAAACCGAACTTCCCTTCAATGGAGCGGAGCCAATTGTCCGCCTCCAAAGGTTCGTCGGCCTCCCTGAAGACCGGTGGATGCGTCGATGCGAAATCAGAGTAGGAACTCTGATATTGATGACGCGGTCCATCATCCTGTCGTCCCCCTCGATGGGACGAGTGCTGCACCAACGTCCGCGGTAACTCGGTTTGCTCGTCGCGCGAGCCGAGCACTGCAGCGAGAACCTCCGCGAGACTCCTGGGGAGTGTGGTTGGAGGTGGTGGAGGTGGTTGCGTCTGAGGCGTATTCTGCCCCGGGGGTGGTGTGTCATCCCCCTGTCCTCCACTAGATCCTCCCACCTCTGAGGCTGCACGAGTATGCACCATACTGCAATACAACGATTAACACGGTAAGTCCCATTGCCTCAAGTTCATCCTCCCTTAGAAATGCGGTAGATAATAATAGACGATGCATAGCATTTACATATATTGATAAAGCATAAACTTTATACAAAATATATCATCTCATGACCAAGTTTACAGTAGTAAACCCAAAATGATGGACTCCCCTTATGGAAATACATCTCTACCATACTTGGTCTTCCTGACATGTCATACTCATCTAATTATCTAGACATCACTACCATTACTCTTAATATGACACAAACATGGTCACAAAAGAGAAACACTAGCAACCATTTAACTATATGTTGCCCTGTGTTAGCGGAAGTGCTACCACATCTCACTTCAATACGCCCTACTCGACGTATTCAAGTTCCTCTGGGTCTTCTTCTTCCTCTTCATCTTCAGGGCTAGGCACCACTGATACGGGTGCTGGAGTAGAAGTTGATACATCATTCAACATCAACCTCTTCTTGGCGGCCATAGCTTGCCAATCTGCCTGTATCATAAACATCCCCCAGGCCTCATTCTCCTGTTGAGCCTGCTCACAGCTGGTCTTCCAGCTCTGAGCCTGCATCCTGGACTTATCCTGGTCCACAGTCACTGCGTTCAACTGAGTGTCCCGATGGTGTCCATAATGTAGGCTTGCCCCTAACTCAGTCTCCATTTCTAGAGCCTCCTGGCGAGACGCGACTAAATCCCTTACAGCGTCATGCCATTGATTCTCCCTGATATTTAAACGATGGTTGAGAGGAGCTATCATATCCCTAAGTCCGTCATTTGCCCACTCAAAATGATCTGCTCGAGCCATGGCTTGCTTCAGATTGTCCGTCAATTCTTTTATGCATGCCCTTTGATTTCCCTTCTCGCGATGGGATGCGGCTGCATACACCGCTAAAGCAGTCGTGGAAGTTTCGCCACGATTTTCTACCTCCATAAGCAAACGGGTTGCCCAAGCTTCGGAAGCCCTGCCGGTAACTGGAAAGAATTCATATGGAGTACCCACCAGACTATTGCCATGGAGTTTGCAGAATCTCCCTATGGCAACACTTGCGGCGTAGCTCCACGTTTCTTCCAATATTAACCCTTTAATCTTGATGGAGAATGGAGCCCATCCGAGATGCGGTGGACCAGCAGGCACATCAACATAGATGGTGCAACTCCACATACCGCTTTCCTGGAATTTCTTGCCCCAATATTTAGGCCACTTCCGGTAGCCAAATTGGCAAAGCGATTTCACAAACACGTCCGGAAAACCGGCGTGTCCGGTACACGTTGAGAACACCCATCCATTTGGTAACTGAATTCTTGGTGCTGCCATCTGTGGACAAGCATACCAGGATATCAATACACAGTATAAGTATTCAACTTAATCACTGATAATTTTGGATCAAAGAAACTATCCATTATCAAATGATCCAAGAAAGCTGCAAACTGGAAGTGATCACAGTTCTGTTCCAGCCGACCTGTCTGCATTAACCCGTAAGTTTCATACAGAAGAAGTCAGAACTAAAATTTAAGTTGAATACAAAAGTTGTAGTACACTTCAAAACCTTTCCAGATTGTACTCATACAGCTACTGTTGAACTAGTATGAACAATCTATACCGGTTTTGAGTTGACTCAAGGGTTCTGGAAATTTTGACAGAACCTCCCCTGTATATGGGCTTATCTCCACATTCTATACAGGTTTATCATGATAAGATATTGAGGTAATGTCAAAATAAACATTGAGTAACATCGTGTTAACAATCCAGAACTAAAGAAGTTCCACCACGAAAACCTTGTTATGTAGGTATTATGCATCAATTCACAATTATGTGCAAACTGTTCCAAGTTCTGGACTGCAGGAACCAAATTTGCGACAAATGGAATTAGGCATAGCTATACCCAGATCCAGGTCAGGAGCGATAAATAAAGTTGATAGATGACTTCCTAAGCTTTCCAGAAATGTATATGTGTAACCATATCACTGTTCTGGATTAGGAGTTATAACTATCCAAACTTAACAGTAAAACTGACTGGTTTGCATCAGCAGTCATGCAGTTCACTGTGCTGACTTCCCAATTTGGTTAAACTCCAATTAAAATTAGGAAAGACTTCCCATAACAAACTCGTAAATCTCCACCTACCCTTCTCAAACATATATCCCAATAAGGCAGTGGACTTTTCTACAGTGAGTTATGGCAAGAAATACAGAAACGGGTACAAAGGTGGGTTCATATGGAGTAATTACAGTAAACCCCAGTTTTCAACAGATTAACAAGCTTTTCTGTCTTTATGGTCAACAGGAAAGTTGGAGAGGTCTTCACGAGCTTTCCATCTATGTAGGATACTCTTATGTTATCTAATTGCTAACCAAGATTACAACCTGGCGAAGTTGAGCCACTTCAACTAGAAAGCAAGAATCTTGGTTCTATCTACCTTATCAAGTTGGAGTTTCTTTTTTATGAGCCCGAAATTACCAGCATCTGATAGTCGGACTTTCTCAAAACACAATGCAACCATTCTGTCGGTGGGGAGGGTCTAGTATCATGTTTGATACTGACGATACTACGTGCCTCACGAAAGGAAATTCTATCCGGTACATCCGGTTACGTCTATAGGTGGTTCCTATATCGTTCTCTCGCAATCGGTTTCTACACGGTCCTCTACCGAAATTAGTGTCCCTGTAGAAAGCAAACAATCCCCTGGCACGGGCACGCCGTACGGCGGCAGGGAAACAGAACAGGTAACCACAATATACAATTATATTTGAAAGTAAAAGCATACGACTCTGGAGTGAGTCGCCCTCGAGCGAGGTCATGCCTCAAGGTACATGGCTGTAAATACGTCTATACAGCAAAGACTCCCGTACGATCCGGCTTATACACGCTCGGGCATATGTGTTCGCATGTTCTCATAGATATGAGAACACACTATCGGGTTACATACCACCCGACGGGGTTTTCCTCTAACTTTGTGTCACGCTGGGGTACCGCGTGTCATATGTTCTCAGAAACATGGAAAGTTTCAAAGACTCATATTGACTTTCCGTGCCAAGCCACGGAAATTTCACATACCACCTCTCGTATGCTGAGCTTACCGAGATTGATCCGCTCTCGGTGGCGTACCTTACCTCTTACCTGATGTCGGAGCGTCGTTACAGAATATAATAACACATAGTTAGTTTACCACCTTTATAACTTATACTAGTAATACTCCTTCTAAAGGCATATAACTAATTCCTCACTCAAGTTCCTAATTTTTGAAAATATGTTCTTTTCAGGTACACTGTTCCCAATGATGCTCTGATACCATGTCCGTGAGGACCGGAATCCACACATCCGAGGATCTCATTGGGTGGTGTCGTGCGATGCGACACCCAACAGTATACAAGAATAGAACCAGAATAAAGTACAAGACCAAGTCTTTTATTTAATACACAGCGGAAGTTTTTTACAATACTATAGGAAAAAGAAATATATATATATATATATATATATATATATATATATATATATATATATATATATCATAGCTACGCTCTCGGCACTAGCTATGCAAAAGCAAAGTTATCCATGCCTGGGATACTTTGCACTAGCAACACGCAAACTATGGCGGCGTGCAGGGTTCCCACTCGGTTGTACACCCTGGAGGGGGTGTTGCCTCATCGTCAAACCCATCCTCAACAGAGTAACCTGCAAAAACTCGTTAACTGCAAACGTGAGCATAAGGCTCAGCAAGACTAACCCGTCTCACTAGACATATGCAAGGTGGATGCTAAACATAGGTAAGTTGAAGCATAAATGTCTCGCCTACAAGTTGATCCTTATAATCAAGTTTTAAGTAGCAAATGACATTTCCCAAGCACGGCACATCATGGGCTTCACAATCAAACAAGAAATGCTTTACCAATGATATGACATGCTCGAGACACATAATGCTATTACAGCTAAAGTATGGGAAAATTGAAAATCTTTAGTTATACTATCTCTAAACCAAACAAGGTTGCAAAGTAATTATAATTCAATACCATATGACTTTTCTGACTTCTTTAGTATTTACTACGTCACCGCTCAGTGAACAAGTGGTACTCTATTACTGCGAGGGACAGTGATTGCAATCAAGACACACCCGGACAACACGACACATACGTCGTTCAGAAGTGTCAGCGAGCACACCTGTACCTACATAACACTTCAGTACTAGGCGTATATGGCCACCTTTCACAAGAAACTCGAATGCTGAGCAAGTCTCACCTCCGCAAACAGAAGGTCTCCGCACGGAACACCTCATGTGTCCGCCGACCGATTTACACCTTACTGTCCTCAACCCACCCCTATCGATGGTGAGTTAATGGGTATTGACATCCCAGTTATCAAGTTACATCAGTTTATTGGATTCCATATGTCCATTATATTGCCGCTACAATTCAAGCTTGTCCGAAGGGGCTGCATACAGACGGGCCTTAATCGACACAGGCAGGGCTATGCGACCGAGACTCAATTCTCGCCGCTTCCTATCCATTCCCTGCCCGGTCTCAATTTCATTATATTAAGCCATTTTCTATTCAACCAATCCTGTGAGATACATCTCTCGCGAGTAGATTCCAACTACTCGACTTCTACCGTATCTCCTATGCATTTGCGAAGCAGTTACTACAGGTCAACTGTAACTCGTGCCAAATAAACCCTGGGATTTTTGGTCATGCATGTGGAGTATCATTCACCCTAAACGTAATGCACAATTCATATACTACTCATCATAGTGATAAAGCAAAAGTTTATAAACAACTTAAATGCAAACCGGGGCTTGCCTTGTTGCAGGTCAGGTTCTGAGTTACAATTTGGAAGATGCTCTTCCAAGGCCTCTGACTCCTCCTCGACTTCGGTTACTATACGATATGCATAAAATACGGTATGAATGACTTTGAAAATATTTAATATCAAGACCAGGATTTTAATTTATGGTGACCATTATAGGATAATTAGTTATTTGGCTTGGGAACGTTGAATTAGGTATTTAGGGAATACTATAGAAGTTCTTGCAAAGAACAGGAGATGATCAAAGTAGAGTGTGGTCTCTAAGATTATGGCAAGCAAATAACTTCCACAATTTTTAGAGATGAAACTGTAGCTTGAATATAGCCATCAGTTGATAATCAAGATAGAGAAAATTGTCCTGGTCCTAGCAAAAGTGGTTTCATAAATTTCTAAGCCTTGGTGAAGAATTTTATTGAGTTTCTAAGTTGACAAGAATTTCTGGAATTGTCTTGTAATTGAACTTTTAAGCATTTAGTCAATATTCAGTTTGAAATTGAATTAAGACTAGAATATGAGGTCCATTAAATCCAAGATTTTTACAGGAGCTAAGGTATGACTAAGGGAAGGTTCAGTCCCAATTTGGGGCATAATAAAGCATCTGCATATCTGTGAAAATTCAATAACTGAAAAAGGTAATTGAATTATACAGAGGTTAAAACAGGTGCAATGGCTCCCAAATTTTTTCTGGTAGTGAAGAATAGGGCAATAATTGTTATGTGAATTTTGGGGATTTTTCCAGGGAATACTTCATCTGGAAAAATTGCATTTTACTTGGGAAATATTAATTTCTACAGAATTAAATATTGACTTTCGCAGAGCCTAATTGGTACTGAGCGAAACTAGAGCTCAAGGGCTTTCAAACAAAATTTGTTTGAATGAATTTGGAGTATTATACAGAAAGATATTCAATTTAGAAATTTGGACAAATTTCTGGAATTAAATACATCCCAAAGACCAAGTGGCGCATTCTGGTTGAGGCAGCACCGGGGTCCACAGAATTAAAGCGTGCAGCCACACTAGATCTCAGCCGCACCGTGATCCCGCAGTGAATGGCAGGTGGGACCCAATGGGGTCATCGTCTACCTCGGGCCGGTGCTCGCGCGGAGCAGCACCCGCGGCGGTGGCTCGCCGGCGAGCTCGCCGCCGGCTAAACCAACGGACCAGACTCGAGGAAACTTGCCGCCTGGGGGTTTTTGGGGTCGCTGAGCATGATTGTGAGGTCAGTGGGTCCTGAAGCTCGCCGGAAAAGGTCGTGCGACGGCGGCGGCGGCGATGAGCGCGCGGGCAACATAGAACTCGCTCCAGAGTAGCTCAAATCACTTGGGAATTTCTCCAAAACCTTTCTGGGATGATGGAGTTCAAGGATCTGGGCGTAGAAGGGGAGTGAGTTGCCGGGAATCACGAGTTCGACGGTGAACCGAGGTTTTCTCACCGGCGGCGAGCAAAACTCGAAATTCAGAGCCGTTGCTCGATGATTCTTAATGGTTCTTGCTCAGACAGGAGCGCTAGGGCCTATAGAAACTATCTCTAAGCAATTGCAAAGGATGATTACTTGCAGAAAAGGAATCGACATGAAAACTTAGCTAGTTATCTACTTTCGGCCGTAGAAGAAACGAACAATAACTCGCTCAAGCTTCAACGATAAGGGAAATGGTTTGTACCATGAGCTAGAGTTTGATCAGGCGCACCTTTTTGCTCTTTGGAGCTTGGCTTGAAACGGCGCGGAACGGCGGCACACCGCAGAGCAGTGGCGAGCGGCGAAAGAAAAGTCGCGAGGCAGTGGAGCTGCGATCGGGGATGAGGAGTGAAGGGAGCTTCGGCCGGCCTTTTATAGGGCCGCGGCGAGCAGGCAGGCAGCTCGCTGGAGCTGCATGCGCGCGCGCGATGTCGAGCGGAGGTGCGTCGGTACAGAGATGGCGGGGTCGAGCTGATCCGTTCAAAGAGGAGCTGACATGTGGGGCCCACTGTCCAGTGATACTCCCCACAGTTCAGTTACTAATTCATTTAAAAATAGAAGATCAACTCCAAAAATCATGAAATTTTGTGGAGATGGCAAATGAATTATTCTGAACACAATGGTGAGCTCAAATCTTATGTTTAAAGAAGTTGGAGAAGAATTAAAAATTCAGATTTGAATTTGATTCAAATTTGCCAAGCACCTCAATTAAAATAGTAGATGAGTTTCTAAAATCTTGAAACTTTTTAAGCATGCTATTGAGGAATTTAGGAGCTCATGGAAAAATTTAGAGCCCTTAATTTGAATATTTGGGTTAGAGCTTATTAGGGCTTCATTTTGCATTGCTTACTAAATCTTATCCAAAAATTCTTATTCTTAAAAAGGGTGAATAGAATATAATTTGGATTCATGGTGAAGTCCAATACCCATGTTAAAAGAATTTAACAATGAGTGCAAGAAAAGTTTTGGATGGCATAGTTCATGTGCACCATTATATTGGATATCTAAAATAGTTGATCACAAAACCCATATGAACTTAACATGCCATAAAAGTGGGGTTTTACACAAAACTCAATATATATGAGTTTTAAGTCTTGGGACCGGACTAGTCCGCTCCTTGTACCGGACTAGTCTAGTGGTATGAGTTGTACGGACCCAGTCCGGATGCCGGACAAGTCCGGGTCCCTGACCGGACTAGTCCGACCCTTGGGGACTTAACCTCCCCAGGGTGCCCTCAACCTTCCCACTTCCGTTCAATCACTCTCTCTCCAAAACGCTCGAAAATCGTCTCCCAAACGACGATTTTCGACTCCCTCCACAAAATCTTGATTACGATCGATGGATTGAAGCCCCAAGGTGCTTAGGAACTTTTCCCCAAGCATCGGAGACCACTTCCTCTTTCACATTTCAACAAATCGAAGACTTGAAGAGGTATTCTTGACCTAACTCCAAAATCCTTGAAACTCAATTCTTTTGGGTCCATTGATCAAATCTTCTTCACAAGTGTTGTTGTACACATCAATGTGATCATATAGCTCCATTTTTGTGGTAGGATCCGTAGTTTTTGCAAACTTTCCCTAGATTAGGTTTCTTGTTGTGTGAACCGGACTAGTCCGGCCACAGGGCAGACAAGTTCGACCTAGTACGGACTAGTTCGGCCCCTGGGCGGACAAGTCCGGGTTACACACTGGAAACCCTAACCTAGGTTGATTTTGTGAATTGCTCCAATTTATCTTGACTCTCTGGACTTATCCAACTTTATGTGCTTCTCTTGTCAGCAATCATGTCGGACAATGAGTATTTTCCTCCCTCCGACTCCGAGACCGAAGCGGAGAAGCAGGCTCTCTTCCGCCAGAAACAAAGTAGGATCAAGAGATGGCTGCTGCGTACTTTGCCTCTCAGAGGGCAAAGAAGATGCAGCGTGAGGAGCACAACTCAGCTGCTGTCGAGGCTGCCCTAAAGAGGAAGAGGCTTGTGACCTTGGGTGAGCAAGCCAAGTCCTAGGGGGCAAGATCCTCCAAAGATAAGGGCAAGGCCCCTGTTGATGCTGCACCCAAGAAGAGGGTGACTGTGGCAAAGAAGGCTGCAAGCAAAGTGAAGAAGGGTGCCCCACAACCCATTGGCCCCTTGAGGATGTCCTCTCCTGCACGGAACCCAAACCGTGCAGCTGCTTTTGATGTCAACATCTTCAAGGGCAAGGGGGCTGAGAAGGCACGCAAGTTGAGGAAGATAAATGTTTATCAGCGTGACAGGAGCATAGTGGATCCCCGGTTCTGGTGTGACTTCCACTGTGACTACTACAGGACGGTCTATATGACCAAGCAAACTCCTGTCACAGATGCTCAGTGGATCGACTGGGATTACATGGCCCTGAAAGATCATCAAGCCTTCAATGTTGTGATTGAGGTTGTCGAGAGGCATGGTCTAAAGAAGCTTATGGCTTTCTAGTACGACTGGAATGTGAAGATCATCACTCAGTTCTACTCCACCCTTTACTTCCACACTGATGGGGACAGGAGGATCACCTGAATGGCCCATGGAGAGCAGTACTCTACCACCTTTTGGGAGTTTGCTCAGTTGCTTGACTTGGAGGATCAACTAGATAATGAGATCATCATTTCCAATCTGAAGCCAGTTGATCAGGACACATTGGAGTATATGTATCCAAGTCATGGATAGTATGAGGCTGGGCACATCAGAAATATCAAGCCCTTCTATAGTGTGCTCAACCGGGTCCTCAGAAAGACAATTGCCCCCAAGGATGGAGATGCGGGGATCATCCACGGCAATTTGAGGCATTTAATTGTCCTCATTGATGGAGATGTCCGCTTCAATGTGGTGGACTATATCTTTGATGACATCTTCAACATCTCTCGCACCCCCAACCGATCATGTGGATACGCTCTGTACATTATGTACATGATCGAGAAGATCTCCGGGCTCACATTCAAGAAAGATATCATTCACCGGAGGCTTCGACCACAACTCCCTCCTCCGGAGCCAGCTGCCCCTCGGAGGAAGAATGCGGATCCTCCCGCTTCTTCCCCTTGCTTCGTGCCATCTCCTCCACCACCTCCGCCTTCGACACAATGCGGAAGCGGCTTCTTCAAGTGCTTCAAAGCTCTCTTTTCTTCGTGTCGGAAGACAGAAATTTGGCAATGTTGCATGGAGTGTCGCAATGAGAAGTATCTCAAAGCGATGTGTGACAAGCTGGACATCCCTATGTCCCCCGCTGAGGAGAGCGATGGTGGGCTCACTTCCTTTCCCGAGTTCACTGCCGAAGAGCTCGCTGAATTTGGAGAAGCTGGGACTTTCACCGCGGACCCGATCGAGGATCTAGAGGCCACGGAAAGCGACAGCGAGCCCCGAGGCGGCAATGATGACTCTGACTCCGACGATGAGTAGTCCTAAGGGCTCTTTCTCACTTCTTTTCCTTTTTGGTGTCTTGATGCCAAAGGGGGAGAGATAGCAGAGATAGCTTGATGGGCTCTTAGATCTAGGGGGAGAGACATAGGGGGAGAGATGAAGGGTTGGTGTATGAGTGTATTGATCTATGTTGGACTTATGTTTTAAACCTCATTTCAAGTTGTATTGTAAGACTTAATCTATGTATTAAAGTATTCATGTATCTTGCCTAAATTTGTGATGTGTTGCCTCATTTTAATGTCTATTTTGCATAATCATTGTCTTATCACACTTTATGAACACATCACTTAGGCACCCCACCATAACATGCATATGTATGAGAACTCTCTCAATCTCTCTTACTCATGATGCATACATTGAGGGGGAGTCACTCATACAAATACATGTTATGAAAACAAATTATTATCCTTGGTGTTGAAGTCTTAATGTGTTGTCATCAATTCACCAAAAAGGGGGAGATTGAAAGTGCATCTAGGCATCCTCGTGGGTTTTGGATGACTGATGACGACAATTAAGAGGCTAATGAGCTAAGTTGATCTTAAGCACAGGTACAAGGATTGAAATGAGATGAAAACCCTCAAAAAGGAAAAGGAGAAAACGGGCGTCAAAGACTCAAGCGTAGAAATTAGGGTTTCTATGGCATTGAGCTTATATGAGCCGTATCATGTAAGAGGGTGTTTGTATCATGTGCATTGAGATCATACCAAGGGGCTCAAAGTGGTGGTTTAGAGAAAAACCTAAGTGAGAAGCCTAAAATGAGAAAAACCCTAGGAGGCCAGACTAGTCTGGGCCTCAGGGCCGGACTAGTCTGGCCGTGTCAGACAAGTCCATTTTTGGACGGACCAAATGTCTCTGGAGTGTCCCCGAGTGATTTTGGAGCTAAGTCCGAGTAGTCTGGACTTGTCCGTTTTTGGACGGACCAAAGCTCTCTGGAGTAGTTCGGACTTGTCCGTTTGGGCACGGACTTGTCCGTTTAGGACTTAGTGTGACAAACCGAGAGGAAACCCTTGGGGGCCGGACTAGTTCGCCCCTGTGGCCAGACTAGTCCGGGACAACTCAGAAAATCCATTTTGGAACGGACCAAGTGGTTCTGTTCCACTTCGGACTAGTCCTTTTTCGATCGCACTAATCTGGTGTCTAGTGACCGTTTGAATTTGGAAATTTGGTGGGTAGCGTGACGATCGTTGCTAAGTGTGGTAGTTGTCGGGAACTGACCAGGGGGTCAGCAGTCCCATAGGGCCGGACTAGTCCGTGGTCTAATGCCAGACTAGTCTGCCCCTTTGCCGATGTAAGCAAAAGGGGCTCGGGACCTCTATAAAAAGGGGACCCCCGGGTTCATTTGAAAAAGACTCAAACCATAGCGCCGCCACAAGCATCCTAGAGCCTTCCAAAGCCTTCTACTCGTCCTACTAACCCCCTAAGAGCAAATCTTGAAGAGATTAGGGTTTGGGGAGGAGAGTAAAGGAAGATCATCGCGCTTTGGCTCTCAGTTTGATCTCTTGCACATTGTGTTGTGTCTTGTGGCTTGTGTGAGTTGAGCTTCATGTGCTCCTCATTGTATTGATTTGTGGAAGCCTCAAGTTGTGAGTAGCCCCATCAAACTTTGTGATTGCCCATTGATATAGTGAAAACGAAGCCGGCCATTGTGGTGGCTTGGTGAGAGAAGGGTCAAGTGAGAGCCGATCCTTGTGTGGACTTCTCAACGTGGATATAGGCTTCTTCATGGAGCTGAACCACGGGATAAATCTCGTTTTGCCTGTTTTGCACTTTTCATAATCTCTAGCATTGCTATTAAGGTTCACATTTGACTTATTGTCTTACACTTGATCACTATTGTAAACTTACAATTGAAGTGTTTAAACATCACAATCTGAGCTTCACAAGTTTGTTACATATTGCCTTTATTCTCTGTGAACTTTAATTCCGCAAACAACTTGTAAAAATCAAGTTTAAGGGTTTCCACCTTGTGATGAGCGGACTAGTCCGGCCCTGACCAGACTAGTCCGGCCACAGAGAATTATTCTCGTTTAATTAAGTCATTTCAGGTATTATTGCCTTTTCACCCCCCCCCCCCCCCCCGCCTATAGGCGACTTTCAACAGAACATTGGCAATCGTGCCGGTGGCTGCCACCTTTGACCGGACGATGATCGGTACACCATACGGTACTTTTGTGAAGCCCCACCACTGCTACTCTATGGATCACTCCTCTTCTTCTCCATTACCAACTCGCGTGTTGCATCCTCTTGTACAATCACCGCATTGACAAAATCAGTGAACATTCCGCGATTGAACAAAGCAAGCTTGTCTTTCATCTTTGCATTCAAACCTCGATATAAACAGTCCCGTTTCCTCTCCTCCATGTTCACATGATCCGGCGCATACTGCGCCAAGTAATTGAAGGCCTTGGAGTACTCATGAGCACTCCTCCCGCCTTGCTTGAGCTCAAGCAATTCTTGAAGCTTGCGTTTCATAATTCCGGGAGGTATGTGATAGGCGCGGAACTCCTCCCGGAATTCAGTCCATGTCGCGGCATGACCGGCCGGCAGAGAGGCGACATAATTCGCCCACCATGCGCCGGCGGAGCCGTGAAGCTGCTGTGCCGCGAAGTGCGCCTTCTTCTGTTCAGTGCATTGGAGCAACCCAAACTTTTCTTCAATAGTGTGGAGCCAGTTGTACGCCTCAAGAGGTTCGTCGGCCACCGTGAAGACCGGTGGATGAGTCGCCAAGAAATCCGAGTAGGTGGAGTGTTGAGGCTGATGATTGTTTACGTCTGGATGCCCCCGCTGACGGAACGTATTCTGCACGAGGGTCTGCAGCAGCTCGGTCAGCTCGTCGCGCGAACCCACCATAGCTGCAATCACATCCGCCAACGTAAGTGGAGGAGGAGGTGGCGTTGGCGG
Organism: Tuctoria greenei; assembly: GCA_036927565.1. Taxonomy (NCBI): domain Eukaryota; kingdom Viridiplantae; phylum Streptophyta; class Magnoliopsida; order Poales; family Poaceae; genus Tuctoria; species Tuctoria greenei. The sequence goes on from JAYESD010000002.1 coordinate 140,924,957, forward strand.
TGTCAGTTGTCGTTGATCATGAGTTATCTGCTGCTGGGAGTCATCACCTCCCTGGCTCGTGCCACCAGTCTCGAGCGTGTTACAGGTGCGCACCATTCTGCAGTCAGAACCATGAATCCAACATGAGACGTGATATCGTAAGATCACTCAAGGATAACAACAATGGTGTGCGTATTAATAACTAAACTTGCATAAGGTAACATATTTGATAAAGTATAGACTTTATACAAAATACATCATCCCTGGACCAATGGTACAATAGCGAGTTCAAAAATAGTGAACTTCATGGATCGAAGTTCATTTCGTCTATCGTTGATCTCGACAAGGCGTTATGCACGTTATCGTGGGTATACACATTTTTATCTTCAATATGACACAAACATGGCCATAAAAGAAAAGAGGTTTGAGTGGGTCGAACTCTCAGTTCCACTGGTAAATGGTTGAGTATCAACAACTGGTCCATTACGACACTTCTCGAAGTGAATCGAGGACCAGATTCATAACAAGACCAATTTATGCCAAACCGATAAAGTTTCTGTTGAAACCTGACCAGTTTGTACTCAAACTCAAATTTAACCCAGTAAATGGCAGGATCATATCTTGAGGTGAACTACAAAGTTGAAGTACACTTCAATACCTTTCAAAAAAGTATTGGTTTGCCTTCAGTTCTTTTCTGGTTGAGAAGATATGGCATTGTAAACCTGACATCTTTTCTGGAAATTTTGACAGCATCTCCTTTGTTTATGCTGATTTTGGGCCACAATTTCCAGATATAAAACTTCACAATTTACAACATCCACAGATTACAAAATTGTAATAAAGATTACAAGGATTCCAAAATTGTCTTGCACGGCCTGGTTCGAATTTTTGAAAGGGAGATATGGTCAAAACAGTATGGAGTCCAGAGAGGGTTCCAGTTTCTGTCCAGCTTGGCAGATTTTGGAACTTTGAAATTTTTAACAGGTTAGATGGGAATTCAGTTATGGAGTTTAACATAAAAGTTTTAAAGGACTTCCTAAACATTCCATCCATGTATGGTACACCTTCATTGGAGTTTTCTACTGGGAGATATGGTGTCTTGAATTCAGGTCTTTTTCTGGCAGAAAACAGAACACTCTGTTTTTTAATTGGTGACTTCAAAGTCAACTCCAAATTTGAAAACTTAGTTCATACTCAGAGCTCGATAGCTAATATAAGTAGTTTTACATCTTCTCAGTTCTATTTTACAGAAAAGTGGGTAATGCATCAATGTAGTATATGTCGGTACTACGTGCCTCACAAAGTGAAAATTCTAAGCCGGTATTCCGGCATACGTCTCAACGGTGGCCTTAATGTCATTCACTCGCAAACGATTTCTAAACGCAATACAATCACATGGTCAGTGTACTTGTTACTACACACAAACTACTGATCAATCATATGGTGTCGTATGACACAGCCCGCATGGGCGATAATTTCAACAGTCACAATATATATGAAAGTAAAAACATTCGTCCCGTATCGTTCCATATGGGCCGCCCCGAGTTAAGCCACATCTCGAGGTACATGATCGGGTTTTCTACCACCCGATGGGGTCCCACGTCTTTTCATAGTGCTGCACCAGTAGGAGGCGCATCGGGTTATGTCCCACCCGATGGGGGCTCCCACTAATTTTGAAGCACGCTGGGGTACCGCGTGTCATATGTTTTCAAAAAACACGGAAAGTTTCAGAGACTCATATTGACTTTCCCTTGCCAAGCTATGGAAACAATCACATGCTACCTCTCGCATGGTGAACTTACCGCAATTGGTCCGCTTGCGGTGGCGTACCTTACCTCTTACCTGATGTCGGAGCGTCATTAAAGAAAATAATAACACATAAGTTAGCTTTGCCACCTTAAGTAACTATGCTATTAATAGTCCTTATGTGGGCTACTATCGATTCCTCACCATACACCTAAATTTTTCTCGTAGTACGATCCTTTTTAAGTGTGCTATTCCCAATGCAGCTCTAATACCAGGCTGTGAGTACCAGAGTCCACACATTACAAGAATCGCAATTGGGTGGTGCCGTGTGATGCGGCACCCAACAGCACACAGAAAAAGATACATCGTATTACATAAAATAACACAGTATTATACAAGCTTTGTCTTTTACAAATAACATACATTTAAATACAATACAATGGAAGATAAGTTCATAGCTCTTGACACTCAAACCTAAGCTATGCAAAAGTCATTCCGTTCAGCCCTAGAGCGGAATCACATTGGCAGCACACAGAAAACATCACGGCGGCGTGCAGGGTTTCCACTCGGCCGTGTACCCCGATGGGTGCAACGCCTCACCAGCGAACCCTTCATCATAAACATCATCATCTACAGCAGAAACTTAAAATAGCAATCGTGAGCACGAAGGCTTAGCAAGACTTAACCGTCTCCACTAAGCGTGGAACTCTATATGCAGGATATACATAAGATAGGACAGCAGTTTACAATAAAAGACTCGCCTAAATGTTAGTCCTTACTTTCAGCTTTTAGCAGCAAATTAAGGCTTCATGCATCTGAAATTTAGTGACCAATATGATCTAATCATACAAGCATCAATACATAATTATTCTGTAAAGCATGATTCAATAATATTCAGCTCCAAATAATTAACTACATCACGACTCGATGAACAAGCGGTACTCAATAACCGCGAGGGACGGCAACTCAAATTGATATACACCTGCAGGGATACCCAAAAAGCACAACACATACACCCATAGTCGGAGCTGCGACAGCAAACTCCACACATGTTGTATGCAGCAACCTTTCACCTTCTACCTACACGCAGAACCGGTCCCACCGCTACGAGCAGGAGGCCCCCACACGGAGTACGACGTACCCGCTGGCAGGTTTACACCTTTCTGTTCACAACCCACACCTATAAGGCGGTAGGGTATGCCTCGACGCTAAGGTGGACAAGTTACAACGGTTTACTGGGTCCCATATATCTAGTATGCCTTCGGTATATTCAAACTTGCTCAACAGGGCCACACACGGAATGGTTCTTGACCGATACAGGCACAACTACAGATCACAGGCCCCTATGTCCTGCTGCTCTTAATCCTTGCCCAGTCTCATATTTAATCAAATGGTGAATCTCTCACTCCACCAATCTCGTGTTAACCCAATTCCTAAACTCGCGAGTAGATTCCAACTACTCGACTTCTACCGAAGCAACTATAACATTAAGCATAGCATGAACACATCGAGGACTTAACCATCTACCCTTCTCTCATGGGTTCTCTGGTAATGCATGTGGAAAACTCCAAGAAGATCCTAGACTTAATGCACATACATCCTAACCCATATAGTGTGATACAAATAAATTTAAAACGCTGTTAAATACAAACCGGGGCTTGCCTGGCTCCGAGACAAGATTAAAGTTAGTCTCTGGGTTGATGACTTCCAGTGGGTGCAGGGTCTCTTTGGGCTCGGCAACTATTCGATATGCAAAGAAAATTGCAAGTGATTCAATATTGGGATTATTGCAAAGCTTAAAGGAAAAACAGTTAAGTATATTAAATAATGTCCATTGGTTCTGGAAATTTACATAGGACACTAGTAACTATGGGTGAGGTTCTGGCCAAATTTGGGCTAAGTTCATGGAAGTACCTGTTGTATAAATATCAATGTATATAAACCCCTCCCAGAAATTTCATGGGAAAAATGGGATTTTTAACATGGGTAAAAGTTGGTTCTCTGAGTAGAGGAGGTCACTAGAGACTCAACAAAAATTATTTCATAATTTTCTACGCATTCTACTATGAGATATTGAATTTAGAAGTTTGGACAAATTTCTGAAATGCTTCTGGACATTTTGGAATTTTTAGGTACATAGAGATTGGAAACACAATTTGGCTGTTCAATTGAACTCCAATGCACCTAAAACTTTTACTGAGACTCAAGGGAATTGTTTGGAATGATGTGGATAAATTTGAGAATTTTTGAATGAAGGGAGCACCAGTAATAAATTCCAAAGGAATTTTGCTTCATGGAATTATTGAGAATAATTTATGGATTTCCATACAGATGCAGCACCACTTGAAAGTACAGATCATCCTGGTTATAACAAAAGTTATTTGGGAATTTTTGGACAAGTATTCTAGGAGATATGGATTTTCAAAGTTGGAGCAATTTCTGGAATAAAATTCCAATTGGAAATATTTGAATAAAGGCCGGGCCACAGGTTTAAGAAGGGCCAATCGCTGGGCGGAAACACGTAGGGTTACTTGGTTAACCGCGTAGTCACTAATGATCCCCGGGCCGCAGCTGATCCGGGGTGCGCCGATCTTTCACTGACGACCGGGGCAAAGAAAAGTGCTCAACACGGAGTACCTTTGCTGCAAATCGGCTGGACAGAGAAGATTTCGAGTGAGAAGTAAAAATGGCGCTGGAGACTTCAAGGTAAAGAAATGGTCGAGTCAAGGACAGGGAGGGGGATAAGGAGGAGGTCAGGGCGTGCTGGGGGCAGCTGGAGGCAACCTCAACAGTGCAAGCAGCCTGGACTTTGCATGGCATGTGGTGTCACTTGGAGAGCAAAAACAACGCTTTGCTTTGGATGACAAGTGGGTCCCACCACATCCTCATCCTTGCTCCATCAATTCTACCACCTAATTCATTCCAAAATTTGCTAGATATTTGTGGGATGGCTGTAGTAATCATATAGAATTTGATTTTGAATTCCCATAGTTGATTTGACAAAGTTTAATTTAAATTCAAACTTGAATTTTATTTTGAGTTGAATTCAATGTAGCCATTTAATTAAATAGCAAACTTGCATAAAAAAATTATTAAAGTTTGCAGGGAGGCTAATTGAAATATTTGGAAACCATTGGTCAACTCAAATCTTCATGTTAACTTCATCTGAACAGTAGCTAAGTTTATTTTTTTGAATTCTCTCATTTGGAGTTTGTATTTATTTGTTTTTCTCATTTCCTTTTTATTGCTTTTTAATATAAATTTTTTTTGTCCTAACTGAACTTTAATTTTTTTAAATTTGGGCTCTTACAGTAAAACACCATATGAGCTTCAGTTTGGACATAGGCCTAGTGTTACACACATTTGGGTCTTTGGTCGCAAATACTTTGTTAAGAAACATGGTAATCTTGATAAATTTGAACCTAGATCCGTTGATGGCATGTTTCTTGGTTATCCATGTCATACTAGTGGATACCGTGTGCTTTTACTTGACACTAACAAAATTGTGGAGACTTGTGAGGTGTCTTTTGATGAAACTAGCCCAGGTACTATCTCAAATATTGCAGGTCCGAATCCATATCGCAGGGGCAGAGTATTTTCTTTAAAGATGAGGAAGAAGTGGTGCTGCTACCCGGAAATTCAGCAGCTAATGACAGTGTTTCAGCTCCTGATTTTGATTCTCAACCAGCACCGACGACCACCATTACTAGTCCTGATCGTCCTCAAGTCACAAGCTCATTGATTTGTGATGAGCATGAAGAAGAAGAAGCTTGTGAAGTATCTACTCCCCTCTGGATTCTCAAAAGTCATCCTCCACAACAAAACATTGGAAGCATGCACGAACGAGTCACACGGTCCAGGTTTTGCGATCCAAACTCTCATGCTCATTCTTCTTTTGTTGCTTCTTTTGAACCCAAAGATATATCACATGCACTCATTAATAAATATTGGATTATTACCATGCAAGAAGAATTAGAAAATTTTGAAAGATATAATGTTTGGAAACTTGTACCTCCACCTCAAGGTCACACTTTAATTGGAACTAAGTGGGTGTTTAAAAATAAACAAAGTGGGGATGGGGTTGTGGTTAGGAATAAGGCTAGATTGGTTGCTCAAGGTTTCACACTAATTGAAGGTCTAGATTTTGATGAAACTTTTGCTCCTGTTGCTTGATTAGAAGCCATAAGAATTTTGTTAGCTTTTGTTGCATCTAAAGGTTTCAAGTTATATCAAATGGATGGTAAAAGTGCTTTTCTTAATGACTACATAAATGAGGAGGTTTATGTCAAGCAACCATCGGGTTTTGAAAATCCAGATTTTCCTAATCATGTTTTCAAACTTTCCAAAGCCTTGTACAGTCTCAAACAAGCCCTTAGAGCATGTTATGATAGGTTAAAAACATTCTTACTTGAAAAGGGGTTTACCATGGGCAAGGTTGATAAAACTCTTTTTGTGCTTCAGCATGGCAATGACTCATGATTCGTTCAAGTGTATGTGGATTATATTATCTTTGGTTGTGCTTCTCATGATCTTTTGTCCAAGTTTTCAGCTATGTTGAGCTCATAATTTGAGATGAGTATGATGGGAGAACTCACGTACTTTTTGGGGCTGCAAATCAAGCAAACCAAGGAGGGGACCTTTGAGCATCAAACGAAGTATACAAAAGATCTCCTAAGGCACTTCAATATGTACAAAAGAAAGTCTCTTCGGATACCGATGGGAACAACAACAATACTTGAACTTGATGAAGATGGTGAACCCGTGGATCAAAAAGAATATAGAAGTATGATCGGATCACTTTTGTACCTCACGACATCAAGACCGAATATACAATTCAACGTATGTCTTTGTGAACACTTTCAAGCTTCCCCATGTGCTTCACATCATCAAGTCATCAAAAGAATACTCAAATACTTACATGGAACTCAAGAATTTGACATTTTTCTTCCTTCTTCCTCAACTATTACTTTGAAAGCCTTTTTGGATGCTGATTTCGGGGGTTGTAGGATTGATAGGAAAAGTACTTTGGGTTCTTGTCATTTTCTTGGTAATTCACTTGTTGCTTGGTCCTCTAGAAAACAAAGTTCAATTGCACAATCCACAGCCGAATTTGAATACATAGCTGCTGCTAGTGCTTGTTCACAAATTCATTGGATTGTTCAAACACTTAAGGACTATAGGGTTTATCTAGATAGTGTTATACTGTTTTGTGATAACACTAGTGTCATTTGCATTGCTAAAAACCCCGTGCAACATTCTAGAACAAAGCACATTGACATTAGGTATCACTTTCTGTGTGATAATGTTGAAAAAGGAAACATTGTGCTTCACCATGTAGATATTGAATAACAATTGGCTGACATTTTTACAAAACCTTTGGATTTCACATGTTTTTTCGTAGTGAAATAGTGGTTATGCATCCTCATGGCATAAATTGAGGGGGAGTTAATAAACTTGGGAAGACTATGTGTGAATCTAAATTTAAAATAGTATGAGCATAGTATTTCATACATATATGACTTTATGATTCCTTTTACATGCTGAAAGTTCTTACTACATTACTCATGTTATACATTTTGTAGCTTTTTCCATGACTAATAAATGGAATAATTACTTACACTAAATATGGTCATTATCGAACTTTCTTGCTATTTTGAACTTGTTGCATGCTCACAGGTGCTTTTCAAATGAAAAATTAATCAATCAACTATCCACATGCTGAGCTTTTATGATCAAATAAAAATGAGAAAAGAACAAGAGAATATGCATGCATCACACTTCTTCTTTTGAGATGGCTTATCATTGCACTTTGATATGAACTTCGAAGAAGTCGTGTATGACTAAAACCATGACCTTAAGCTTCTCATTGTAAAATGACATAGGCTTGGCTTGGTTGGTTAGAATAAGGCAGATGTGGCATATAATCTCTTACAAATGTTATATGATCAGAATTTGTGCTTTAAATAATATTGAAAAATGAAAATTGCAGCAACAACTGTCATGCTTTCAGGTTTTGAAATAGTTAAGTTTGTGAGATCATGACTTGCTTAAATTGAAAATTACACTTGATCTCTAGCATGGCTTACAGTACTTTATGTATCTCATTGATGTGATAGTGTAAGTTACTTGATAATATGTAACACCCTAAATTTTCGCATCATGCATTGCATACATGATCGTGCATTAAACATTAGTAGGATAAAAGAAAAATAATAAAACATAAAAGATGGAGCATATATACAAATATGAGTAGCAAAAGAAGAAAAAGAAAATAATACTTATAGCCTAAAACTTGTAATAGGGAATAAGTATAAAAATTATAATAATAAAAAATATATATAAAAGATATAAATAAATAATACATATAATAAGAAATATATATAAAAAGTAAATAAATAAAATAAATAAGATAAATAAAAATAATAAAACATAAATAATAATATAATAATATATATATAAAATATAAAGAATAAAATATATAAATAAATAAATAATATAGTAATAATAATATAATAAAAAAATAAAAAAAAAAGAAAAGCAAAACAATCGCTGGCCAGGCCGCCGACCGGCCCAGCCAGCGACAGCACCCTCGCCTTGGGCCCCAGCGCCCACCCCGACGCGCGACACCCCGCCACCCTCCCGCAGCACGCCGGGCCCCACCCCGCTCGCCCCGCCCACGCCCCGCTCGCCCTCCCGCGCCCCGCCCTCCGCGCCGAATCGCCCCGCCTCCAACGCGGCGCTCGCGCGCGCCCGCCCGACACCCCGCACCCGACGCACGCGCCGATGCGCCCGACCACGTTGCCCCCACCCCGCCGACCGTGCGGCGCACCGCCCGCCTGGCCCCGCTCGCCCGTACGCGCCTCCCGCGCGATCCCTGCCAACCCCGCGCGACACGCGTCTCGCGCGTAACTCCCAGCACTGGCCCTAGCCGCCCGGTATAAAAAAGCCCGAGGCATCGTAATCCCCAGCGCCCAGAAGGCCACACCGCCGGTACAGAAAAAAAAGAGGACCAGAGAGCTGCGCAGCCAGGGGAAGAAAAGGAAGAAAAAAAAGAGGGGAAGAAGAGGAGGAAAAAGAGGAGGGCGCCGCCGTTCGCCGGAGATCGTCGTCGCCGTCGTCGTGCCGCCGGAGGACTGCTGCGCCATCCACTCGTCTACGCATCACCTTCGTCCCTCGATCTTCGAAGTCATCGCATCTACGGTAGGATTCGTTTTTCCGATGCGAATTTTAGCGACGTATTAGATCTAGACGTAAATTGCTTTTAGTTGCACCATGAATTTATTTTCAGCAGCACTAATTCTCGTTAAAACCCCCGTAAACTCGTATGAACACGTATGAACTAGTTGCATCTAATTAATAGACATCCGTAGTTAATCAATTATTGTACTTTGCATGCATGCATGCCATCGCATGTTGATTAATGTGTGTGCATCATGTTGATTTGTATGTATATTCTTGTATGTGTGATCACGAGTAGAGGGAAGTGCTCAAGAGATCGTGTACGAGGATTTCGAGAATCAAGATTTTGAAGCGCTTGAGCAACCCTATCCGCCAGAGCAAGGCAAGTGTCCTTGAAGCATATTGATCCTGTTTTTAAAATAAATGTTTTGTTTGTAAAACTGCATGCTTGTGTCAATTTGATGGGAATCCTATGGTAGGAAGTTTACTAGACTTGCTAAACCACCCTTGTCACCTGGAATTTATGGTAGAGCGTCGGGATGAACTTTTTACCTTTTGCTTCGCTTAATCAACTAGGATGGGAATAACTATACCACTCAATTTAATTATGCATCAATGATATTCTGGTTAATGGGAACTGGTCAATACGATGGGTGATCCAAGCAAGCCTGGTATGTGGATGGGTTGGATGTTATGGTGGTTTGCTTTCTTTAGATCTAAGGACCGGTTCATGCGAGAATAAGCCAGGACTACAGTGCCACCATGAGGCCAAGTATGGGTGCGGCGTAGCTGATTAATTAGGGCTTTGCTAGTGTTGTTTGGACCATTGTGGATGCTCGGGGAAGGGGTAGTCGGATTGGGTTTCTTGATGATTGGCGGGACTACCCTGGGATCCGAATGGCTCAAGAGGGGGCCCTTGGTTGAAGATGTGCTCAGTTGGAGGCATCGCCACCGGTGAAACCTCAGTGGGGTCTAAATAGGCTAGTAATTCCTTTGTAAAGGCTATTTTGTGATCTCTTGGCCACACACCAACGAAAGTGTGTAATATGACTGACGGGTCATGGGCATAAGGGAGATTCTTAGTCGCCGAAAGGTGATGAAATCACGAACACGTGGGTAAAGAGGTACAAACTCTGCAGAGTTAATTACAACTATCATGATAGCCGTGCTCCCGGTTCTGAGCACCTGGACAACTTCCATGATTAGAGGGAAATTGGAATTTGGGATGGTTATGGTTTGATAATGGTTATGGTTTGGTAATGGTTATGGTTGATATTATGATTATGGCTATGGTTATGGATGGAATTATGGTTTATGACATTGATTATGGTTATTGGTAATGGTGAATTATGGACTGGTACTATTATGGTTACATGGTTAATGATGGGTTTACTTCACATTGATACATTGCTTTTCAAATGTTTTACTGTACTTTTCAGCACCTAGCCTTTATTTCATTCGACATTTGAATCAACCACATGTCATACTTTCCACACTTGCTGAGTACGACATGTACTCACTCTTGCAATCCCCCCCAACAGTTGCAGGTCAGAATTGTGAGTTTAATGGCGATAATGTGGAGATCTAGGCCGTGTCTACCATCAGCTTTGCCTGTGGTGTTGCATGGAGCTGCGCTATCCCTTTTGCTTAGTTTTCTTAGTTGTTTAATTAGTTTATTTCCGCTGCATTAGTTGAACTTGTCATTAATATTTATTAGAGCTTGTATTCGAGGATAATATAGTTTGTGTAATAAAATTTGATAATTAATCTTGTTCAGTGGTAATTTTCTGTATACTCTTTTGTGATTGCACTCGTGTATGTGTGTTGAACATCCTGGGCACACATATGCGTTAGCTTGGTTCAGTTTTCAGAACCGGGCGTCACAGATTGGTATCAGAGCCAAGTTGACCGTAGGACGCAGCCTAGATAGAATGGACACTTTAGAGCACATAGGAGCACTCAGGAATCGATTTGATTTTGTTGGCTTGCTGTTTGCTATATAAATATTGATTGCTTGTGTGTTTAATAGAGGATTTTGGGATGCTTTAGCATTGCCATGTCCACCTAGGCTAGTATAGCTAGTTGGTTAGCTTCATATCCCTTGATGCATATAGTTGGGGACGTTTCTTAATTCTTACCTATTGCTCTTCTTCAGATGGTGAGGACTCGCAACCAGAGGGATGTCAATGACGAGGAGGAGAACCATGGGGTACCTCAGAACAATACTGGACAAGGACCTGCTCATGGAGCTATCAATATTGAGCAGCTTTTGGCTATGCAAAACCAGCTCATGCAGACCATGATACAAACTATGGGCAGCTGTAGGCTGGCAATAACAACAATGAGCCCCACATGCCTCCACCGCCACCCCCACCTCCTCATAACCGATTGGGAGAGTTCATGAGTACTAGGCCGCCAACCTTTGCTCAAGCTGCTGACCCTATGGATGCTGATGATTGGCTCAAGTCCGTGGAGAAGAAACTTGCTATTGTCCAATGCAGTGACCGAGAGAAGGTCCTATTTGCTTCTCATCAACTCATTGGAGCAGCTGCAGATTGATGGGATGCTCATTGCAGTGCTCATGAGAACCAAGAAAGAATCACTTGGGCCGAATTCAAGGAGAATTTTCGTTCTCATTATGTGCCCGAGGGTGTTATGCTCTTGAAGAGGCAAGAATTTGAGAATTTGAGGCAAGGAAGATCAAGCATGAGTGAATATCTCAATAAGTTCACTCAACTCTCATGGTATGCGCCTGAGGATGTGAGTCGGGACAGCCGGAAACAATACTTGTTCATGAGGGGCTTGAACAATGAGATCCAGGTGCAATTGCTTAATTGTGATTATGTCAATTTCCAGAAGCTTGTGGACAAAGCAATTGTGGTTGAGAACAAGATTCGTGAGATGGAGCAAGAAATCAAGAGGAAGGCGCCATATCAAGGACAGCAACAAGGAAGTAATGTGCGCCCTCGCCTTGCACCACCCAATGCACCCTATTACAGCTCCTCTATTCTGCTCAGCGCCCTGGTTATGCATCGCGCCCAACTCAGTTTGTGCAGTAGCGCCCTATCATGCAAGCACCTAGGCCTCCAATGCCTTATGCACCTCGTGCTGATTTTCCTGGAGCCAATGTTCAAAACCAAGTTCGTCCCAATAATTCTGGTGGAGTTAAGAAGTGTTATACTTGTGGAGAAGCTGGACACTTTGCGCCTCAATGTCCTAAGTCGGGCCTTGGGCAAGGAAGCAATGCACCGAGGCAAAACCCAAGACCTAATAGAGGACAGCCACAAGGAAGCCGTGGACAGCAGAATTTTGCTCGTGGCAACGTGAACCATGTCTCTACGGAGGATGCTCAACAAGCGGATGACGTAGTCATTGGTATGTTTCTCGCCAACTCCAACCCCGCGACTATGTTATTTGATTCCGGAGCATCGCATTCATTCATTGCATCAAAGTATGTTGCCAAGTATAGTTTGCCTATCTCTCATATGAAGTTTACTCTATTGGTTAAGTCTCCTAGAGGAGAGATGAGGACAAATATAGTATGTCCAAAAGTAAGCCTTAGAATAAGGGGGGTAGACTTCTCCGCCAACCTCATTGTTTTAGATTCTCAAGGGTTGGATATTATACTTGGTATGGACTGGTTGAGGAAGCACAATGGAGTTATTGAGTGTGCCACAAAGACAGTGAAGTTGACCAATGAAGAAGGGATCACCATAGAATTTGAAGCATCTCAAATCTCACCGAAACAATTGGAATTGAATCATATGGACGGTGCCGCAATTGAGGAGATTCCGGTGGTGTGTGAATTTTTGGATGTGTTTCCAGATGAGTTGCCAGGTATGCCACCCGATCGAGACATTGAGTTTGTTATTGATTTAATACCAGGAACTGCACCTATAGCTAAGAGGCCGTATAGGATGCCTCCTATGGAATTAGCGGAGCTCAAGAAGCAGATTCAAGAACAACTAGAGAAAAGTTTTATTCGCCCTAGCTCTTCACCTTGGGGAGCGCCCGTTCTATTTGTGGACAAGAAGGATGGATCCCAGAGGATGTGCGTGGATTACCGAGCTCTCAACGAGGTAACAATCAAGAACAAGTACACCTTGCCCCGTATAGAGGATTTCTTTGATCAGATGAAAGGCGCCTGTGTGTTTTCCAAGATTGATTTGAGGTCGGGATACTTTCAAATGAAGATTAGACCATCGGACATACCCAAGACAGCTTTTAGAACACGGTATGGATCTTATGAGTACACCGTGATGTCTTTCGGATTGACAAATGCGCCTGCCTACTTTATGTACCTCATGAATAAAGTCTTCATGGAGTACTTGGACAAGTTCGTTGTGGTGTTTATTGATGACATTATGAGCTACTCGAAGGATGAGAAGGAACATGAGGAACACTTGAGGCATACGTTGCAGAAATTGAGGGAGCATCGATTGTATGCCAAGTTCAACAAGTGCCAGTTTTGGTTGAAAGAGGTGCCATTCTTGGGACATATAATCTCAGTAGGGGGAGTACCGGTTGACCCTGGAAAAGTAAGAGACGTGTTGAAGTGGGAGCCGCCACAGAATGTCAAGGAAATAAGGAGTTTTCTTGGGATGGTTGGATATTACTGTCGGTTTATCAAGGACTTCTCCAAAATAGCCAAGCCAATGACGAAATTGCTAATGAAGGGAAAGGCTTTTGGATGGACTGAAGCTTGTCAAAACAGTTTTGAGGAGTTGAAGAAGAGGCTAACAACATCCCCAGTTTTGGTACTGTCGGATGTAAGCAAGAGTTTCAACATCTATTGTGATGCATCAAGACAAGGACTTGGATGTGTATTGATGCAAGAAGGTCAAGTGGTCGCCTATGCGTCAAGACAATTGAAGAAACATGAGCAGAATTACCCAACACATGATTTAGAACTTGCAGCCGTGGTACATGCATCAAAGATTTGGAGGCACTATATACTTGGACATAGGTGTGAAATTTATACGGATCACAAGAGTCTTAAGTATATTTTCACACAAACGGATTTGAACTTGAGGAAACAAAGATGGTTGGAGCTCATCAAAGATTATGATTTGGGGATCAACTATCATCCGGGAAAAGCCAATGTAGTGGCCAATGCTTTGAGTAGAAAAGGAGTAAGTCATCAACTCACAGTTCGAGAGTTACCATTCGAGTTATGTAAGGAGTTTGAACGGCTGAACCTCGGATTTGTAAATGAGACGGAGATGATGGAGTTAAACCAAACCTTGGAGCAAGAAATTCGAGAGGCCCAAACCGCAGATGAAGAGATCAAGGAAATCAAGGAAAGGACTGAGGAAGGGAGAGAATTCAGATCATGAAGACGAATATGGTACCTTATGGCTTGGAAAGAGGATCGTTGTGTCGAATGTAAAGCATATTCGGGAGACAATATTAAAGGAGGCACATGACTCGCCTTACTCAATTCACCCTGGTATGTGGATGGGTTGGATGTCATGGTGGTTTGCTTGTTTTAGATCTAAGGACCGGTTCATGCGAGAATATGCCAGGACTACAGTGCCACCACAAGGCCAAGTATGGGTGCGGCGTAGCTGAATAATTAGGAGCGCTGCTAGTATTGTATGGACCATTCGATGGCGCGGGGAATGGGAGTCGAGGAGGGCTACCCTGGGATCCCCATGGCACACGAGGGGGCCCGTGGGTGGGAGAATGGAGATTCAAGCCTGCCGGTGAAACCTTAGTGGGCCCGTACATACTAGTAGTCCCTTTTGAAAGGCTATTTTGTGATCTCTTGGCCGCACACCTAAGGAAGTGTGATAAGGCATAATGGAGGTTCTTAGTCACCGAAAGGTGATGAAATCACGAACATGTGGGTAAAGTGGTACAACCTCTGCAGAGTGTAAAACTATCATGATAGCCGTGCTCCCGGTTAAGAGCGCCTGGATGACCTACATGATTAGAGGATTTTGGTATTGGGGTGGTTGGTTTATGGTTATGGGTTGGTAATGGTTATGGATGGTTTTTGGCTTATGGTTACGGATATGAATTTGAGTTATGGTAACTGGACATGGATAATGATGATGTTGGCAATAATTGGATATGGTTTATATTATGTTAATATGATGGTTATGATGGGGTTGTTTCACATAGACATAGTATAATGCTTTTCAAATGTTTTAATGTACTTTTCAGCACTTAGCCATTATTATATTCGTCATTTGTATCAGCTACATGTCATATTTTCCCACACTTGCTGAGTACGACATGTACTCACCCTTGCAATCCCCCCCAACAGCGGCTAGAGATATTTTGGAGGTCAACATGGAGCACTAGGTTGCGTACCGCTGTTGACTGCCTGTGGAGTTGGAGTCGCCTACGCTAGTTTATTTTCCGCTGCAATGGAATCAAGGTATATTTATATTTGACATGGTTAAATTCTGATTTCCATTTGTGATGCATTTGTGTATGTGTGATGAACATCCTGGGCACACATACACTGCACTTGGTTCGTTTTTCAGAACCGGGTGTCACATAATATGACTTGGATGAAGTTTTGTTTTATATGTATATGTTATAATATGCTCATGACAACTAAAATTTCTCTTTTGTTCCCTATTGAATACATTGTCAAAGGGGGAGAAATTGATCACACATTGCACACATTCACAAGTGTTTTGGCATGATTCTTATCAGGGGGAGAATTTTTGTATTTTTGTTTCTCTTCTCATTTTATTTATGATTTACAAAGGGGGAGAAATATGTATAGGGGAGAATTTTGTTTTAAATATTTTTATGTGAATAAGTCAATGTTCAAATTCTAAGCTGTGTTGCCAATGCATTCATCAAGGGGGAGATTGTGAGACCTATGTGTGCTGAATACATTGACTATGGCGATAAAATTTTTGAATATCACCAAACCACCTTTTTCAACATGGTCCGACTCTAGGTCCGAGCTCCAGCAAGGTTCGACAATAGGTCCGACTTGCATTGTCAAGGTCCGACTTGCTTTGGCTAGGTCCGACTTCTTTGTCTAGCTCTAACTTCTTTGTCTAGGTCTGACATGTTCTGGCACTAGGTCCGACTAAGCTTGAGTATGCTCCAGCGCTAGGTCCGACTAGCTTTGGTAAGCTCCGGTGCTAGGTCCTAATAGCTTTGGTAAGCTCCGGTTCAAGGTCCGGTTAGTTTTGCAAGGTTCGGAGCTAGATTACAGTGGTGCTACTTTTACTTTGAAATGATACGAACTTGCTTTACATCTATGGAAAGTTTGCTTAGTATTCTTTTACTAAGTTTTTGGTGTGTTTTGGTGGTTATGGTTGATATCGTTTTGCTATGGTTTGCAACATGCTTACGTGAGGTGCTCACGTAAGGTGTTGTGGTTTCAGAACTAACATGAGTCAAGTCGAGTACTTGTGCTCATAAGTATGGGTTGTCTTTTCATGTGCAGGTGTTGCTTGAGTTCAAGACATGGCTGGTGATGGGATCCATTGAACTAGTCTTAGGAAGAAGATGAGGTTCAACAGCCAAGTTCGAGAGGAATTGTGGTTGAGTTGATCAGGAGGTCGCACAACATGTTTGAATCAAGAACAATGCATATGAAGGTATCGTGGACATCGTTGGAATGTGTTTGCACGTGTGCAAGGAGTGCATGGACGTGGCTACATGGCCCCAAGGCGTGATGAAGAGATGTAGATGTAAAAAATTGGTCGGAAAGGTGCAACCAACTTGGTTATGGACTCAGGCTGCGACTGAGTCAGGTTTGACTCAAATATGGAAAGATTTGAGTTTGTTATGATATTATTTCATGTGAGTCATGAAGTTGAGTTGTTTTAGGAATGTGGGATACGTTTCTGAGGTGTTTGGAAGTCTTAAGATTGCTTCTATCTGCGTATAGAAGAGTCTTGAGCAGACATGGAAAGTTTCGGTTGAATCTGAGTAGGAGTTGAGTCCTAGTTAGGATTGGGTTGGCCTAAAGGCTGGTTATATAAGCAAGGGGAGCCAGAGCTCATGGTATACGACTTTGGGGCTGTTCCTTTTGTGTTTTGATCAATAAAATTCGTATTCTAAAGGAACCTTTGTGCCTTGTTCGTCCGACTTATTTTCGTCAAGTCTTTATCGTCGAGCTTCTGCACAACACTACCTTGCTTTGGTGATTTTATCATAACTCCAGTTTTATAAATCCAATTGATGTGACTATTTTTAAGTTGTCTTCACAACTCGATTATCTATCATCTGTAAAAATTTCACGATCATTGGATTTGTGGTTTAGGATATACACGAGTTTCTTTGTAGTGTTGCTAATCTGTTTTTCTCGGGTAGAACAAATTGACCTTTGTTCAATCTTTCGATCGTAACTTGAGTTTTTCTCGATGGTTTTTTGTGATTCTTGTTGTCGTGTATTCGTGACTTATTCTCCATAATCTATTCTAGTTTTGTCACTATTGATCATGTTTAGATTAGTCGCACACACAATTTCTTAACAGATTGATTTTCTACTGAGGGGTTTTTGTTGCTTCTGCTGAAAAAGTTTTAATCTACCATTCACTCCCCGTATGGTAGCTTTTCTCGTTCTCTTCAATCCTACATGGTGGCCAAACTAGTCCGCTTTGACCAGACTTGTTCGTTCTCAAACGGACCAATGGATTCTTTCTGAGATTGGACTAGTCCATTGTGAGATGTACTAGTTCGGGTCAGCTGACCGTTTGAATTAAAAAAGGTGGCAAGGACTTTAAGTTTGTGACATAGGTGGTCCCCCAAAGGTCAGACTAGTTCCGGGTCCAGGCAAGACTAATTCGGACTTTAGTTGGTGGCAACGGTATATAGAAGGGATCCACTACAGGAAACCCAACGATAAACTACGGCCAAAATTATTAGCGACGGGGCCATCAGTTTTAAAGTAATTTTAGATGGCTAATGTCAGCCATCATTCAATAGTCCTTTATTGGCAATGGTTGCCTCAAGGCCATCGAAAACTAGGTCTCGGGGTTTTATTTTCGACGGTGCACCGTTGTTGCTAAACGGTCGTCGTCAACATGGGACTAATACATGGCGGATCTGAACCAGTATTGGCGACAGTTGACATATGCTGTCATTTACTAGGACATTATTGACGGCGGTTAACCTAGGTCGTCGAAAGCTAAGTCTCAGAGTTTTATTTTCAACAGTTAATAGTTGTTCCTTAGTAAGCCGTTGGTAATATTGGCTTAATTCCCGCCCCACCCGAGCCCGACGGTTCATCCTCCTCACTCACTCGTGCCGCCGCAGTCTTAGCTAGCATCGTGTTGTCACCGCGCTTGGCCGCGCTCGCCGTGCTTAGCCACACCGTCCATCACTGCTGCTACGCTCGCTGCCACGCTCACTCACCGCCACACACCCTCGTTGTCACCCTCTCTTCTTTCTCCACACCAAGTAAGTCACTCCTCTACCTCCTCCACGGCGGCCACCACCCAAGCCCCCCTCTTCCATCGGCCCCACCCAAGCCTCCCCCCTCCCTTCACCCGAGAACATCGGCGAGCTCCCCTCCTTGAGCCCTCCCACCCTCATCCATCGACCTCACCCTCCCTCCCCCCTCCACCCTCCGCCCCCTCCTCAAGCCCTCTCAACTTGAGCCTCTCCCCCTCCCCGAGCCACCACCCAACCCAAGCCGCTCCCCCTACCCGAGCCCCCCCTCCCCAACCTGAGCCTGTGGCCTCCACCTTCCCTCCCTCTGCCCGAGCCCCCCCCCCCCCCCCCACCCTCACCCTTGAGCCTCCACCCCCATCCTATTGGCAAGCAATGTATTGTGAATGCAATGGAATGCAAAGAAATTGTGAATTGAATGAATTGTTGATATGCAATGTAGTGAATTGTTGGTATGCTGCAATAGAATTGCGAATTATGGAATTACATGTTAATTACATGTTGATTTTGCAATAGAATTGTGAATTATATTAATTTCATGTTGATTGATTTTTGATTATGAATTACAAGTTAATACTTACATGCAATGGCTTTCTTTAATTTTTTTTATATTATCTTGTTTATTATGTTGCAAAAGTGGATGAATGTCGCCACTAGCAAGAAGGAGTGGGGGGCGAGGTGATGAAGCTGCAGACCGTAGAAGTCCATTAGCATTAGGAGGAAGCTGGAGAAGGGTGGGATGAGCCCCAGCATGGCGAACGCCATGAAGTAGATGATCTCGCCGGGGTTCTCCTTCTTTAAGGGGAACATGCTGAGGCGAATAACGTTGTTGAAGGAGTCGCTCGACCACCCCATGTAGGTGAGAACCTCAACAAATCTTCCTCTTTCTTGATCCGGCTGCAAGGAAGACCCAACTACATCGCCGCACAGTGGAGTAGAAGTGGAAGAAAGGTTGCAAGGGCAGAGAGCTCTAAGCGCAATATACGATGAAGGTGTAAAGAGTTCTCTCCTCATGCGGACTTTATCCCTTTAGTAAGCCTCCGCAACGCTTGAGTGGAAGCTACCTCCGAACCCGGATCTCAAATGACCTCGTCAATGACAAGGGGGCCCGAGTCCACTTTGTTTGAAAAAGTCGCACTAGGTGAATCGTTGCCATGATAGGAAGTTGGAAGCCCGAGGGCGTCAGCCTGTTAGGGATACAAAGATCACACTGGGAACCAATAAGAATATTGTATTGGGAATCAACGACCTTCAATTGCATGAGATCTGCATGCCAGGATCCCACTCACCATATCAAGAAGGGCCAGGTGGCAATGGCATAACTGCGAACTGCCGTCCCAACTGCCCAACATAAGACCTTTGAAGTAGTGACAAGGGAATCGATGATGGCCCCACCTCTGTTATTGAGACCTCTCCCGAAGGTGTGCCCGGGGGCCACTGTCGATACCCTGGATACTAGGTACCTCCTGATACTATGGATAAAGTTATGGAGTTTCGCTCTCCAATGTTGAAGAGTTCCAAAGGCCCGTGTCCTGAAGCTCTGGGCCTGCCTCCCTAATTTGGGTAGCTCTGGAGCTACCACATGTCCTGCAGGATGGGACCTACCTCCCTCCACAGGGAAGCTCCGGTGCTGCAACGTGTCTAGGGACCTAACCCCCAGTAGAGGGAAGCTCTGGTGCTGCCACGTGTCTAGTAGCTCCAGACCTAACCCCCAGTAGAGGGAAGCTTACGAGCTGCCACATGTCAGACCTCTGAAACTACGCCTTCAACATGAAGACAACTAAATCTCCAACGGCACGGACATTCAAGAGGCTATTAAATAGCCGTTACAAAACCTGTTTAACACATCATTAATGCCGTATTAATGATGCATGATCAGAGGGTTATCAAGATTGGTAACGCCGCCATTAAGGCACGTTATCACACTGTTAATCACCCATAACACTAGTAGATCGTCTATAGGGTGTTAATGACAGTTGGGGCCACTTGTCGGGCTAGGCATACACTATAGCAGTCAGTCCTTAGCGTATAAAAGGGTTGCACTGCACGGTAGAAGGCATCTAAGCACAGATGCATGCAAGCAACCTCAGACACCCGCTACATATTCATACAATCAACAACCACCCCGTGGAGTAGGTTATTACGCTAAGGCGGCCCGGACCACATAAAAACCCTCGGTGTTCACCTCTTGTTCTTGATCTTATGCGCGCCCCTACCGAATACGAACCTTCGTGGACTACAATTTAGTAGTATCGGGGGAAGTGTCGTTGCTACACTTGAACATTTGGCATGCTAGGTAGGGGCAGCCTAAGATCTCAAGATGGTGAATTCTGCCGCTGCATTGTCCAACGGTTTGGCTGAGCAGCCTGTTGGAGGAAATCCCTCCAACATGCAGCAGCCAGCCAACACTATTGTCCCGGCGGGTGTCGTTCTGCCACCACCTCCACCATCTCAGCAAGATGGTGTATTTGTGTCAATTACTGCATCGACTAACAACCCAGAGAACATGTTGAATGCAGCGCGAACTCTTCTTCAGTGTCCCCCAGTGCCTAGAGCTCCTCCGACCGCAATGGAGCAATGGCGTGCTGGTGTTGAGCATTTAGTTGTAGCTGCAGCTAATGCCCTAAGTGTCCAAGGTCTGTCCCACGCTGGGCAGGCACGTACTCAGAATAGGACCTTGTCTGGTAGACTTGGTCTTTAGACGTCACAACAAAGGAGATGTGTGCCCTCCCAGCAAGTGATGTCACTGCCCTCTGGGGCATGCCACACTCATACGGCATTGAGACTCCTGATGTAGGACCTCTGGTAGGAGCTTGACCGCTGATACATGAAGCAAGACGGTCACGTCCATATCGAGCGCGCTCGCTAGAGGCAAGAGGCTCGAGGACCCCTTCTCCAATGGGATTGGGGGGCGTATGTTCAGCCCCTACAATGCATCTTCGCATAACTAATTGGCTGCTTAAGTTCCGCCCCATCTGCCAGAGAAATATGACGGGACAGACAATCCCATCGAGTTTCTTCCGATTTACTCCACTGCCATCCTCACAGCTGGAGGTTATGAGGTCATGATGGCTAACTACTTCCCCGTGGCTCTAACTGGGACAGCAAGGTCCTGGTTTATGAGTTTACCTCCTAACTCCATTTATAGTTGGTAGGAACGCTGTCGCCAGTTCATCGCCAACTTCGGGAGCTCATACACCTGGCCTAGCACTAAATTGGATTTGTTCGCCATACAACAGAAGGCAGGAGAGTCGCTGCAATCATTCATCCAGCGGTTTTCTCATGTACGGGATACGATTCCTTCTATCTCCAACGCCTCTGTCACTATTGCATTCCGAAGGGGAGTTAGAGACAAGAAGATGCTGGAGAAGCTGGCAACCAAAGACATCAGCAGTGTCACGTAGCTCTCCAGTCTAGCTGATAAAAGTGCTAGGGTTGTGGAGGGTTGGGAGATGCACTCCAAACCAGCTGCAGAGGCTGGTAAATCCTTCTTCAAGGCTGAAGTTGCTGCCTCAGGCAGTGGAAAAAAGAAAAAGAAGTCCAATGGCAAGAAAGAGTGATCGGCCAGCACGCGTACTGCTGCTGTTGCTGCTGCAGCTCCCGATGGTCAAGGGCCACGCCCCGAAAAATGACCACAACATTCGTTTGAGGACGGTGACGGCAAGAAGATGTGGTGTCCGATCCATAAAACGAACCACCATAACCTTGAAGGCTGTCGCAAGGTCAAGTGTCTTGTTGAACGCAACAACAAGCGCCAAGAAGAAACCCCTTTCCGCCAACGGGAAGGGAAACAGAAAGTCGGCGAAGCTCCGTTTGATAAGGAGCTAGGCTTCTAGGACGCCAAGAAGTCCCTGATGGTCTTCTACAACACCGTCGATGACGAATCTAATATCTCTGACAATGAGCATCGGAAGACTCTCCATATGATATATGGAGGGTCCTGGGATATTACTTCCTAGCATATCCTCAATATAGTGTGTCGGGAGATGGCTGCAACAACTCCCACCGCCAAGCCAGAAGCTCATCGGAAGTGGACAGATACTGCTATCACCTTCGATGCTTCGGATTGCCTGAAGAACATGACCGGAGCTGGTCAGTTTCCTTTGTTGGTCTCTCCTACTATCAAAAACATCCATCTCTATCATGTCCTAGTAGATGGAGGTGCGGCCCTCAACCTCCTCAGCTTCGTAGCTTTTGTGAAGCTCCAGCTCAGCCTATTGGACCTTAGGCCCTCACGTCATTTCTCTGGAGTACGTTCGGGAGCCATCACTCCTCTCAGATCAATTACACTCCCGTTGACCTTCGGGACTCAGGATAACTATAGGTCCGAGAAGCTGGTTTTTGATGTGGCACACATCAGCCTTCCCTTCAAAACCATCCTAGGCAGGCTGGTCCTGTATAGGTTCATGGTCGTAGCCCATTACAGCTATTTGGTGTTGAAGATGCTGACTCCTTTAGGCATCCTTCGGATCTGTGGGGATCGTACTGCTGGAGTCACTGCGCTGGAAGAACTTCATGTGTTCGCAATGGCGCAAGAAGAAGAATCTTACAAGGAGCGACCAGCTCAACAACCTTCGAGCTTGCGTCAACATGGCTCAACCTCTGCACCTCGTGTGCAACCAAGTGCCGACACTGACATCCCTGTCGAAGTCGTCCAAATTGGTTCCAATAATGCCCATACCACTCGTATATCGAGTCTGGACGACAAATAGGAACTCGGGCTCATCACTTTCCTCTGGGCGAATGTCGATGTGTTTGCATGGCAACCATCACAAATGCTTGGGATCCCTAGTGAGGTGATTGAGCACAGCCTGAAGATATACCACGATGCACGACCAGTACATCAGAAGCCCAGAAGCAATCAATCGAGTGGCAAAACTTCATCTGACAAGAAATCAAGAAGCTACTCAATGTTGGCTTCATTCGGGGGGTTCACAATCCTCGGTGGCTGGCAAACCCGGTCATTGTACCAAAGGCCGACGGGAAGCTTCGGATGTGCATCGACTACACTACCTTGAATAAGGCATGCCCAAAAGACCCATTTCCACTTCCTAGATAGATCATATAGTGGATTCTACCTCCGGGTGTGAATTACTATGTTTCCTAGATGCATATTCTAGATATCATCAGATTCAAATGTCCGGGGAAGATGAAGAGCATATTGCCTTCCTTACAGTAGATGGGTTGTACTGTTACACTTCCATGCCTTTCGATCTCAAAAATGCTACTTCAACTTTTGTCCTTTATCCTCCGCCATGTCCAGCGTCTTAACAACGCTGAAGCCGACGACCTCTCGACGAAGGCTTCAGCCGGGGCACAAGCACCCGATGGGGTTTTTGTCAGGAGATTGTCATCACCTGCTGCTCAGCCTGTCGAGCTAAGTGAAGGGGGCAAGACAAGTACCCAGAACCTGGCGGTCCCGATGGCCCTGTTACCATGGCGCCCACCAGGGATTGTAGGCCCTGCAAGAAGCTCCGAGCAACCCAGCGCGCAAGATCCAGATGCTCAAGTTAGCTCTGATGCATGAATCTCGGAGATTCGAAGCTACTTGAAGGAAAACATCCTTCGTGAAGATGGTGCTTCTGCTGAGCGAGTCGTCAGATTGGCTAAAAGATACACGTTATTAGAAAGGGATATCTACCGACGTGGTGTCAACGACATTCTAATATGGTGCATTTCTCGGGAAAAAGGACGCGAGCTACTTGTAGAGATCCATGGAGGCGAGTGCGGGAATCATGCATCATCTTGCACATTTGTCAGTAAGGCCTTTCAGCATGGTTTTTATTGGCCTACAGCACTCCAAGATGCAGTCAAGTTGGTAAAGAAGTGTGAAGCGTGCCAGTTTCATGCAAAGCAGATTCACACACCATCTCAGTCACTGTAGACGATACCTCCCACGTGGCCATTTGCGGTGTGGATGATGGACATTTTGGGACCTTTCCCAAAAGTCGTCGAAGGTTACAGGTTCCTGTATGTCACCATCGACAAGTTCACAAAGTGGTCAGAAGCTACTCTAGTTGTGACAATCAACTAGCAATCTGTGATCAAGTTCTTGAGGACCATTGTCTACTGATTTGGAGTTCCGAACAGAGTCATCATTGACAATGGAACCCAATTGACAAGTGCAGCCTTTCAAGAGTATTGTGAAGATCTCGGCATACAAGTAAGCTACGCATCAGTAGCTCACATGGAAAGCAATGGCAGAGCTGAGAGAGCAAATGTAGAGATACTCAAAGGACTCAAGATGCACACATACGAGCGCTTGAAAAAAACATGGCACAAACTTGATTGAGGAACTTCCGTCCACTCTGTGGGAAAGCAGGACAACACCTAGTCGGGCTACTGGAGAGACACCTTTCTTTTTGGTGTACGGAGCTGAAGCAGTCCTTCCTTCAGAGATCACCATGGGGTCCCTCCGAGTCCAGACCTTCGATGAAGCCGCGCAGAACAAGCTCCAGCATGAAGACCTAGACCTCGTTGATGAAGGAAGGTGCCAAGAAACTGTTCAGAATGCACGATACCGCCAGGTGCTCAGGCGCTATCACCAAAGGCATGTGCGCAACCGACAGCTACAAGAAGGCGATCTGGTGCTGTGGAGAATATTAACTCGTGAAGGGATGAACAAACTCTCCCCCAGCTGAGAAGGTCCCTTCTGAGTGATTGAAGTTTCCCGCCCCAGATGCGTCCGCTTGGCAACAGAGGATGGGACCCCACTTCCCAATCCATGGAACATCGAGCACCTTTGTAAGTTCTGTGCTTCGCTTCATGGAGGCGAGTCTGTATTTACACATAATGTACCTTATAGAGTCCATGATTAGAGCTGGTAGGTCTTAGTTAAAAGGCACACTTAACTTGGTCATTGTACTTTAAGTGTCTGTAGGATCGAAGAGCATTTGAAAAGCTACCAGAGGGGGGTGAATGGTACATTACAACTTTTTCAGCGGAAGCAACAAAAACCTTTCGGTAGAAAATTGATCTGTTATAAAAACCGTGTGTGCGACTAATCTAAACGTGTTCAACTGTGACAAAAGTGGTAGATATTATAGAGGATTAATTCACAAAGACACAACAACAAGAATCACTGAAATCCGTCGAGAAAAACTCAATTTACGATTAAAGATTGAACGAAGGTCAATCTGTACTACCCGAGAAAAACAAGATCTGTAACACTGCAATGAAACTCGTGTAATCCAAAACCACAAATCCAATGACTGTAAAATTTTTACAGATGATAGATAATCAAGTTTTGAACAAGAACCAAGAATAATCACGTCGATTGGATCTGTAAAACTCAAGTTATGATAATACCACCGAAGCAAGGTAGCGTTGTGCAAAAACTTGACGCGGAAGACTTGACGAAAACAAGTCGGACAAACAAGGCACAAAAGCTCCTTTAGACTATGAATTTTATTGATAAAAACAAAAAGTCATGCACCATGAGCTCTAGCCTCCCTTGCTTATATAACCAGCCCTAAGGCCAACCCAATCCTAACTAGCACTCAAATCCTACTCAGATTGAACCGAAACTTTCCATAACTGCTCAAGACTCTTCTATACGCAGATAGAAGCAATCTTAAGACTTCAAAATACCTTAGCAACGTATCCTAGATTCCTAAAAACAACTCAACTTTGTTACTCAAACGATAACCTATCATAACCAACTCAAATCCTGCCATATTTGAGTCAAACACGACTCGGCCGCAACCTGAATCCATAACCTAGTCAGTTGGACCTTTCCGACCAATTTTTTACATCCACATCTCTTCATCACGCCTCATAACCATGTAGCCACATCCATGCACTCCTTGGACATATGCAAACACCTTCCAACGACATCCATGATACCTTCATATGCATTGTTCTTGATTCAAACATGTTGTGCGACCTATCGATCAACTCAACCACAATTCCTCCCGAACTTGGTTTTTGAACCTCATCTCTCCTTAAGACTAGTTCAATGGATCTCATCACCAACCATGTATTGAACTCAAGCAACACCTGCACATGAAAAAGCAACCGATACTTCCGAGCACAAGTCCTCGACTTGACTCTCGTTAGTTCCGATAACCACAACACCTTACGTGAGCACGTCACATAAGCATGTTGCAAACCATAGCAAAATGATATCATCCATAACCACCAAAACACACCAAAAACATAGTAAAAGAATACTAAGCAAGCTTTCCATAATGTAAATCAAGTTCTAAACCTTGCAAGGTAAAAGCAGAACCACTGCGATCATGCTCCGAACATTACCAAAGCTAACTGAACCTTGAACCAGAGCTTACCAAAACTAGCAGGACCTAACACCAGAACATGTCGGACCTAGCCAAAATAAGTCAGACGTAGACAAAGAATTCGGATCTAGACAAAGCAAGTCGGACCTTGCCAGAGCTACTCAAAACAAGTCGGACCTATTGTCGGACCTTGCAGGAGCTCAGACCTTGTTGAAAAAGATGTTTTGGAAGTATTCAAAACTTTTATAGACAAAGCCAATATATTCATCACACATGGGACTCACAATCTCCCACTTGATGAATGCATTGGAAACACAACTTAAAATCCAAACATTGGCTTATTCACATAAAAAGTTTTGAAAACAAACCCCCCCCCCCCCCCCTATACATATTTCTCCCCCTTGAATACTTCTCCCCCTTTTACAATGTATTTAGCAAGGTACAAAAGAGAAATTTTAATTTGTTATGAGCACATTATAACATATAAATATAAAGCAAAGATCATCCAATTCATACTATCAAGTAACTTACACTATCACAACAATGAGATACATAAAATATTGTAAGCCATGCTAGAGATCAAATGTAATTTTCAATTTAAGCAAGTCATGATCTCACAAACTTAACTATTTCAAGACTTGAAAGCATGACACTTGTTGCTGCAATTTTATTATTTTTCGAAGCACAATTTAAGCAAGTCATGATCTCACAAACTTAACTATTTCAAGACTTGAAAGCATAACATAAGTAAGAGATTTTTCGAAGAACAAATTTATATCATATGTGCATTTAAAGCATGACATTTGCAGGAGATTATATGTGCATCTGCCTTATTCTAACCATCCAAGCCAAGCCTATGTCATTTGACAATCAGAAGCTTGAACATGGTTTTAGTCATACACAAATTCTTCCAAGTTCATATCTAAGTGCAATGATAAGCCATCTCAAAAAAAGAAGTGCGATGAATGCATATTCTTTTGATCTTTTCTCAATTTATATTTAATCATAAAACTCAACATGTGAGTTGATTATTTGATTAATTCTTTATGATTAAAAGCACTTGTGATCATGCAACAAGTTCAAAACAGCAAGAAAGTTCGATCATGACAAGATTTAGTGTTAGTAATTATTCTAATTACTAGTCATGACAGAAACTACAAAATGTATAACATGAGTAATGTAGTAAGAACTTTTAGCATGTAAAAGGAATCACAAAGTCATATATGTATGAAATACTATGCTCATATTACTTTTGAATTCAGATCCCAAATTTGAAAGGTCCCCCTCAATTTAAGCCATGAGGATGCATAACCCCTATTTCAATACAAATGTAACAAAAACGAGCGAAATCCAAAGGTTTTGTAAAAAATGTTAGCCACTTGTTGTTAGGTATCAACATGGTGAAGCACAATGTTTCCTTTTTAAGCATTATCATGGAGAAAGTGATACCTAGTTTCAATGTGCTTTGTTCTAGAATGTTGTTGTGACACCCGGTTCCGAAAAATGAACCAAGTGCAGTATATGTGTGCCTAGGATTTAAAACACATACACAAGTGATTCACAAATGATAAACAGGCTATTACCACATCTCCAATTATTAAATAAGTACTTTTATTACAATATTCAATAATCCTCATATACAGCTCTAATGAACATTAATGATATTACTACTGCAGCAGAAATAATCTAATTAAGCAAAATTAAGCAAATACGATACCGTGACTCCAAGCAATACCACAGGCAAAGCTGACGGCAGCACACAGCCTAGAACTCCTCAATAACGTTGCGATACTCCCAATCCTGACCTACAACTGTTGGTGGGGGGAATTGCAAGGGTGAATACATGTCGTACTTAGCAAGTGTGGAAAGTATAACATGTATCTTGAACAAGGCATGATAATAAACAATGGATATTTGCTAAAAAGTACATTTAAAAGCAGGTAAAAAGCATACATAAGATGTCTATGTGAAGTAATTCCATCATATCCCACATAATTAACATAATACAAAACCATAATCAATTATGCATCCATATACCAGATTATTACCATCATCATCATCAATGTCCATTTATCATAACTCAATCCATAACCATAAACAACCAAATCCCAAGTTTCCCTCTAGTCATGGAAGTTATCCAGGTGCTCTTAACCGGGAGCACGGCTATCATGATAGTTTTTAACACTCTACAGAGGTTATACCACTTTACCCACAAGTTCTTGATTTCGTCACCTGTCGGCGACTAGAGAAGCCTCCCTTATGCCAATTACACTTCCTTAGGTGTATGGCCAATAGATCACAAAATAGCCTTTACAAAGGGACTACCAGCATATTCAGACCCACTGAAGTTTCACTGGTAGCGATGTCTCCAACTGAGCACATCCTAAACCAAGGGCTCGCTCTTGTGCCATTCGGATCCCAGGGCAGTCCTGCCACTATTGCAAACCCAACCGACTCCCACTCCCTGCTCCTCGAAATGATCCAAGCAATGCTGGCAATACACATAATTAATTGGCTAAGCCGCACCCATCTTCGCCTTGTGATGGCACTATTGTTCTGGCCCATTCTCGCATGAACCGGTCCTTAGATCCAAGGCAAGCAAACCACCATAACATCCAGCCCAATCCACAAACCATGCTTACCTAGATCTCCCAGGTCCCATGTTACCAATTAACCATGTTCATCAAATCACATCATCCATAAGTTCATTAATTCATAATTAAGCCGTTTGGTTGTGCTCCCATCCCAATTTATTAGAGAGAAGCAAAAAAGGTAAAAGCCCTTCCTGACTCTCTACAATGTATCCCAAGCGACAAAGATGGTCAAACAAGACTTGTAAACACTTATTTTGGGTTTCCCATCAATTTGTCACAAGCATGCAGTTTTGCAAACAAGACAACTAAAAATTGGATCAATATGGCCAAGGACACTTGTCATGCTCTTGAGCTTGATTAGGGTTGAAAGCTTCAAAGTTCTTTATTGGAGGTCCTCGACAACACCCTCTAGCGCATCTATTTCTATTCCGAGCGACAAACATGCAAAACACACAATTCAATCAAATAATGCTCATATAGTACTCAATATGACATGTCATGGCATGTTTAATGCAATTATGAAGTAAATCTTGTTAATGAGTTGCTATTAATGTTTACTAACTGGTTCTTATAGTTTTTAACAAGTTTGGACAGGTTTAGAATTGATTCGAGTCAATTTGGATATAATTCAGCACAATTCAGATTCAAAGGCTGGACAAGTTCGGTACCATGGCCGGACTAGTCTGCCCTGCGCAGAATCAGCGAGTTAGGGTTTTCTTGATCTACGAGAATTTGGAGAATTGGTATTGAATTCATGTGGGAAACAGAAAGTAGAACGTATAGCACGTGTCTAGAACTCCAAAGAACAAGAGTTTGGAGGCAACACTTGGATCTTGATGATCTAGGGTTGGTGATGAAGAACGCAAAGTCGATGAAGATCTTGATTGCTTGATCCTTCTTCGTGATCTCCTTCTCCTCCTTGCTGTTGGATCTCCCCTTGGTGGCGGCTCCCACGAATTAGGGTTTGTAGTGCTTTCAATTGTGGCAAAGAGATGTAAAAGTGGGGTGTTGGGTTGTTTATATAGGGGTGAAGGTGTAGGGTATGATGGATTTCTTGTTCAAGGCGGTCGAGGCCGTGTAGGGTCCCACATGGGCTCCAAAAAGGTTAGACATGACGACCTTGTGCCCACTTAAGGTAAAACTCTAAAACAAGTCGTGGGAGAAAAGATTGAATCGAAGTCGCGAACACCGGACAAGTTCACACTAGATCGGACTAGTCTGATATTAGTCAGAGGAAAAACGGATAAGTCCGGACGAAATCAGACAAGTTCGGGGACTTAGCAAAATTTTCGAAGAAATCGCACTGGACCGGACAAGTCCAGAACGGAACAGAGCAAAACGGACTAGTGTGCAGCAAAAACAGAGATGCTCGAAATGAGTTCAGAGAGAAATGCGGACTAGTCCGGGGCAAATCAGAAAAGTCCGCACTTCTCAGACATTTTAAGCACGGTTTTGCTTCAAATTCATTTTAAACTTGTCCCTTTTTATGTGGATTAATGTTAAACATATTTAGTGATGTATGCAATGCATGAAAATGAGGGTGTTACAAACCTACCCTCCTTAAAATGAATCTCGTCCTCAAGATTCAACGTAGAAGGAAAGAGATTGGGAAAATCTTTCTTGAGATCATCTTCCGGTTCCCAAGTTGCTTCTTACTTTGTATGATGCTTCCATTGTACTTTGCACCATCGAATAACCTTGTTCCTTTTGACCCCCTCCTGGGTTTCCAGGATTTTGACGGGTTGCTCGGCATAGGTCAAATCTGCCTCTAGTTCCAATTCTTCCATTGGCACTTGTTCTTTTGGTACCCTTAAGCACTTCTTGAGTTGTGAAACATAAAACACATCATGGACATCTGAAAGGTGTGTTGGCATCTCCAGTTTATATGCTACTTCTCCATGTTTGTCCAAAATCCTGAATGGTCCATTATAGTGGGGTGCTAACTTGCCTCTGACATTAAATTGCTTATGACCTCGCATAGGTGATACTTTGAGGTAAACAAAGTCTCCCACTTGAAAGGCTAGGTCTCTCTGTCTATTATTCGCATATCCTTTTTGTCTTGATTGGGCAGCCCTCAAATTTTCGTGGATTATTTGGACTTGTTTTTCATCTTCTTTCAACACATCAGGTCCAAATACTTGGTTCTTTCCTGTCTCACTCCAAAACAAGGGGGTCCTACACTTCCTTCCATATAGTGCTTCATATGGTGAAATCTTCAAACTTGCTTGGTAACTATTGTTATATGAGAATTCTGCATATGGCAAGCTTTTCTCTCAACTTCTTCCATGCTTTAAAGCACAAGCTCTTAACATGTCCTCTAAAATCTGATTCGTTCTCTCGGTTTGTCAATCGGTTTGAGGTTGATATGCCGAACGAAAATTCAACATTGTACCCAATGCTTCATGCAGTTTCTTCCAGAACCTAGAGGTGAATTGAGAACCTCAGTTCGAGACTATTTTCTTTGGAACTCCATGTTGACACACAATGTGCTGCATATATAGGTATGCCAGTTGTATTGCGGTATACTTGGTCTTGACAGGGATGAAGTAAGCTAACTTGGTTAACCGATCCACAATAACCCAAATCGAGTCATAACCGGACAAGGTTCACAATAATCAAACTATGAAGTCCATAACGATTTCTCCCCACTTCCATTCTGATATCTTTAGTGGCTGCAATAATCCAGCTGGCCTTTGATGCTCGGCTTTAACCTGTTGGCACACATCAGATAAGGCTACATATTCGGCTATGTCCTTTTTCATATTGGCCCACCAATAACATGTCATCAAGTCCTTATATATCTTTGTACATCCAGGATGAATTGAGTAAGGTGAGTCATGTGCCTCCTTCAATATTGTTTCCCGAATATGCTTAATATTAGGCACCACAATCCTCTTTCCAAGCCATAAAGTACCATGTTCATCCTCATCAAATCTGAATTCTCTCTCTTCTTGGGTTCTTTCCTAGATTTCCTGAATTTCCTCATCCTTGCTCTGACCTTCCCAAATTTCTTGCTCCAAGGTCGGATTTAACTCCATCATCCCCATATCATTCACAAATCAGAGATTCAACCGTTCAAACTCCTTACATAACTCAGATGGCAACTCTCAAACCGTGAGTTGGTATCTTACTCCCTTCCGACTCAAAGCATCGGCCACTACATTAGCCTTTCCTCGATGATAGTTGATTCTCACGACATAATACTTGATAAGCTCCAACCATCTTTGTTGCCTCAAATTCAGATCCGTTTGCGTGAATATGTACTTGAGACTCTTATGATCCGAATAAATTTCACGCCTATGACCAAGAATGTAATGTCTCCAAATTTTCAAGGCATGTACCACAGCTGCAAGTTTGAGATCATGGGTTGGATAATTCTGCTCATGTTTCTTCAATTGTCTCGATGCATAGGCTACCACTTGACCTTCTTGCGTGAGCACACATCAAAGTCCTTGTCTTGAGGCATCGTACAAATCCAAACTTCTTGCTCACATTTAGTAATACCAACACCAGTGCAGTTATAAATCTCTTCTTCAATTCCTCAATGTTGTCCTGACAAGATAGAATCCATTTGAAGAGCTTTCCCCTATTAGCATCTCAGTCATGCACTTCACTACGTTGGAGTAGTCCTTGATGATTAGTTAGCTTTGACATTTATTATGACGCCTCAAATTCAATGTTGACTCCCTCATCATTTGTCATTTGTGTTGTCCTTGTGGCTCACTGAATTATCCCATTATACTTCTGTGGCCAATCCATTCCAGGTGTTTTGTCCAATCCTTGTGATTCCAAAACAATAAGGTTGGCGAAGAATTCTACCCTCCTTATGGAAATAATTATTTTTGGACATATTACCTTTGTTCTCATCTTCCATATAGCTTCATCTAAAATGGTCAGTCTTCTAGTTGTGTCCATCTTGCATTGAGAGAGGTGGAACGAGATAGAAAAGAGAGGTAGCACGAATTCCCAACTATATGCATCAAGGGATATGACATTAAAAAACTAACTATACAAGCCTATATATAGACATGGCAATGCTAAAGCATCCCAGAATCCTCTACTAAGCACACAAGCAAACATTACATAGCAAACAACACACCAAACAAATTAGAACGCTTCCTGAGTGCCCCTATGTGCTCTAAAGTGTTCATTCCATCTAGGATGCGTCCTACAGTCAATCTGTGGCTCTGATACCAATTTGCGACACCTGGTTCTAAAAAATGAATCAAGTGCAGTATATGTGTGCCTAGGATGTTTAACACACATACACAAGTGATTCACAAATTATAAGCAGACAATTACCACAACTCCAATTATTAAACAAGTACTTTTATTACAATATTCAATAATCCTCATTACAGCTCTAATGAACATTAATGATATTACTACTGCAATGAAAATAATCTAACTAAGCAAACTTAAGAAAATAGCATAGCGCAGCTCCAAGCAACACCACAAGCAAAGCTGACGGCAGCACACGGTCTAAAACTCATTAACGTCATGATACTCCCAATTCTGACTTGCAACTGTTGGTGGGGGGAATTGCAAGGGTCAATACATGTCGTACTCAGCAGGTGTGGAAAGTATGACATGTAGCTTGAACAATTCATGATAATAAACAATGGCTATTTGCTGAAAAGTACATTTAAAAACAGGTAAAAACATACTTAAGATGTCTATGTAGAGTAATTCCATCATATCCCACATAATTAACATAATACAAAACCATAATCAATTATGCATCCATATACCAGATGATTACCATCATCATCATCCATGTCCATTTATCATAACTCAATCCATAACCATAACCATAACCAACCAAATCCCAAGTTTCCCTCTAATCATGGAAGTTATCCAAGTGCTCTTAACCAGGAGCATGGCTATCATGATAGTTTTTCACACTCTGCAGAGGTTGTACCACTTTACCCACAAGTTCGTGATTTCATCACCTGTCAGCGACTAAAGAAGCCTCCCTTATGCCAATTACACTTCCTTGGGTGTATGGCCAATAGATCACAAAATAGCCTTTACAAAGGGATTACCAGCATATTCGGACCACTGAGGTTTCACCAGTGGCGATGTCTCCAACTGAGCACATCCTAAACCAAGGGCCCCTCTTGTGCCGTTCAGATCCCAGGGCAGTCCTGCCACTATTGCAAACCCAACCGACTACCATTCCCTGCTTCCCCAAATGATCCGAACAATGCTGGCAATACAACTAATTAATTGGCTAAGCCACACCTATATTTGGCCTTGTGGTGGCACTACTGTCTTGGCTTATTCTCGCATGAACCGGTCCTTAGATCCGAGGCAAGCAAACCACCATAACATCCAACCCAATCCACAAACCATGCTTGCTTAGATCTCCCAAGTCCCATGTTACCAATTAACCATGTTCATTAAATCACATCATCCATAAGTTCATTAATTCATAATTAAGCCGTTTGGTTGTTCCCCAGTCCCAATTTATTAGAGTGAAACAAAAAATTTAAAAGCCTTTCCCGACTCTCTACAATGTATCCCAAGCGATAAAGATGATAAAACAAGACTAGTAAACACCTATTTTCGGTTTCCCATCAATTTGACACAAGCATGCAGTTTTGCAAACAAAACATTTAAAAACTGGATCAATATGGCCAAGGACAATTGCCTTGCTCTTGAGCTTGATTAGGGTTGAAATCTTCAAAGTTCTGGTATTGGAGGTCCTCGGCAGCACCCTCTAGCACAACTCCTTCTATTCTGAGCGACAAACATGCAAAACACACAATTCAATCAAATAATGCTCATATAGTACTCAATATGACATGTCATGGCATGATTAATGCAATTGTGAAGTAAAACTTGTCAATGAGTAGCTATTAATGTTTACTAACTGGTTCTAATAGTTTTTAACAAGTTTCGACAGGTTTGGAATTGATTCAAGTCAATTTGGAATTAATTCAGCACAATTCAGATTTAGAGGTTGGACAAGTCTGGTACCAGGGTCGGACTAGTCCGCCCAGCACAGAACCAGCGAGTTAGGGTTTTCTTCATCTATGAGAATTTGGAGAATTGGGATTCAATTCACGTGGGGAAGAGAAAGTAGAAGGTATACCATGTGTCTAGAACTCCAAAGAACAAGAGTTTGGAGGCAACACTTCGATATTGACGATCTAGGGTTGGTGATGAAGAACTCAAAGTCGATGAAGATCTTGATTGCTTGATCCTTCTTCGTGATCTCCTTCTCCTCCTTGCTGTTGGATCTCCACTTGGTGGTGTCTCCCAACGAACTAGGGTTTGTGGTGCTTTCAATTGTGGCAAAGAGATGTAAAAGTGGGGTGTTGGGTTGTTTATAGGGGTGGAGGCGTAGGGTTTGATGGTGTTCAAGGCGGTGGAGGCCATGTAGGGTCCCACATGGGCTCCAAAAAGGTTAGACACGACGTCCTTGGGCCCACTTAAGGTAAAAACCCTAAAACAAGTCCTAGAGGAAAAGATTAAACTGGAGTCACAAACACCCAACAAGTCCGCACTAGACTGAACTAGTCTGATATTAGTCAGAGAAAAAACGGATAAGTCCGGATGAAATTAGACAAGCCTCGGGACTTAGCAAAATTTTTGAAGGACGGGGTGAATGGACTAGTTCGCATTGGGCCGGACAAGTTCGGAACAGAACATAGAGCAAAATGGACTAGTCTGCAGCAAAAACGGAAATGTCCAAAACAGGTCCAGAGAAAAATTCGGACTAGTCCGGGGCAAATCAGACAAGTCCGCACATCTTAGACTATTTAAGCGCGGTTTTTCTTCTAATTCATTTTAAACTTGTTCCTTTTTATGTGGATTAATGTTAAACATATTTAAGGATGTATGCAATGCATGATGCATGAAAATGAGGGTGTTACAGTTGTACAGGGTTTTGAGCAATGCAAATAGCACTAGTGTTATCACAAAATAATAGAACACTATCTAGATCAACCACATAGTCCTTAAGAGTTTGACCAATCCAAATAATTTGTGAGCAAGCGCGAGCAGCAGCTACATATTCAGATTCGGCTGTGGATTGTGCAACTGATATTTGTTTTCTAGAGGACCAAGCAACAAGTGAATTACCAAGAAAATGACATGCACCTGAAGTACTTTTCCTATCAATCCTAGAACCCCCAAAATCAACATCCGAAAAAGCTCTCAAAGTAACGGTTGAGGAAGAAGGGAGAAAAATGCCAAATTCTTGAGTTCCATGTAAGTACCTGAGAATTCTTTTGATGGCTTGATGACGTGAAGCACGTGGGGAAGATTGAATCCGTGCACAAAGACATGCGCTGAATTGTATGTACGGTCTTGAAGCCGTGAGGTACAAAAGTGATCCGATCATGCTTCTATATTCTTTTTTATCCACTGGTTCACTATCTTCATCAAGTTCAAGTATAGTTGATGTACTCATTAGTGTCTGAAGATGCTTGCTTTTTTCCATGTCGAAGCGCTTAAGAAGGTTTCTTGTAGACTTCGTTTGATGCACAAAGGTACCTTCCTTGGTTTGCTTGATTTGCAGCCCCAAAAAGTACGTGAGTTCTCCCATTATACTCATCTCAAATTTTGTACTCATGATAGCTGAAAACATGGACACAAGATCATGAGAAGCACAACCAAAGATAATATTATCCACATACACGAACAAATAATGAGTCATTGCCATGCTTAAGCTCAAAAAGAGTTTTATCAACCTTGCCCATGGTAAACCCCTTTTCAATTAAGAATGTTTTTAACCTATCATCCCATGCTCTATGGCTTGTTTAAGACACTGCAAGGCTTTGGAAAGTTTGTAAACGTGATTAGGAAAATCTGGATTTTCAAAACCCAGTGGTTGCTTGACATAAACCTCCTCATCTATGTAGCCATTAAGAAAAGCACTTTTAACATCCATTTGATATAACTTGAAGCCTTTAGATGCAGCAAAAGCTAGCAAAATTCTTATGGCTTCTAATCTAGCAACAGGAGCAAAAGTTTCATCAAAATCTAGACCTTCAACTTGTGTGAAACCATGAGCAACCAACCTAGCCTTGTTCCTAACCACAACCCCACACTCACTTTGTTTATTTTTAAACACTCATTTAGTTCCAATTAAAGTGTAACCTTGAGGTGGAGGTACAAGTTGTCAAGCATTATTTCTTTCAAAATTTTCTAACTCTTCTTGCATGGCAATCCAAGATTCATTAGTGAGTGCATGTTATATATCTTTGGTTTCAAAAGAAGAAACAAAAGCAGAATGAGCGTGAGAGTTTGGATCGCAAAACCTAGACGGTGTGATTCGTTCGTGCAAGCTTCTAATGATTTTTTGTGGAGGATGACTTTTGAGGGATCGGAAGGGAGTAGACACTTCACAACCTTCTTCTTCTTCATGTTCACCACAAATCGATGATCTTGTGACTTGAGGACGATCTGGACCAGCAATGGTGGTCGTTGGTGCTGGTTGTGAATCAAAATCAGGAGCTGGAACAATGTCATTAGATACTAATTTTTTGGAAAGCAACACCACTTCTTCCTCATCTTCAACGCAAATACTCTACCCTTGCGGATATGAATCCATACCTGCGATATTTGAGCTAGTATCTGGGCTAGCTTCATCAAAAGAAACATAACAAGTCTCCACAATTTTGTTAGTGTCGAGTAAAAGCACACGATAGCCTCTAGTATGAGACGGATAACCAAGAAACATGCCAGCAACGAATCTAGCTTCAAATTTATCAAGATTACCATGTTTCTTAACAAAGAATTTGCAACCAAAGACGCTAAAGTGTGTGACACTAGGCCTATGTCCAAACCGAATATCATATGGTGTTTTTCCTAGCTTAGCACGCAACAAAACACGATTTGGAACATACAAGCGGTTGCAATTGCATCCGCCCAAAATTTCCTAGGAATTTGATATTCGTCAGGTATAGTCCTAGCCATCTCAACTAAGGTTATGTTCTTTCTTTCTACAACACCGTTTTGTTGAGGTACATATGGTGACGAAAATTGATGAACTATTCCTTTTTCAGCACAAAAATGATCCAAGGATTGATTTTTAAATTCAGTTCCATTGTCACTTCTAATTGCTCTTAATGATCTTGGGTGGTCAATTGATAATCTAAGAAATAAAGTTCTAAAGTGACTAAAATCTTCATTCTTAGATTCCATAAAATAAACCCAAGAGTATCTAGAATAGTCATCAACAATCACATGAACATACCATTTACCTCTGAAGGATTGAACACGTGAAGGTCCTACGGTGTCAAGATGCACAAGTTGACCCGATTCAGTTGTCATGGTCATTGTGAGAGGAGCATTGAACCTGCAACGATCTTAGCATGTCTACAAAAAGAGCACATAATTTCTTTGTCCCCTTTCAGCTTAGGCAGCTCACGTATGCGATCAATAGCACTAACACATGTGAGATGATCAAAGCCTACGTGACCAAGTATATGATGCCAAAAATATAAGTCTTTGGAATCATTAGCAGCTAGACACCTATGCTTAGAAGAAGACATATCAAAATCAACATTAAAACTCTTCCAAAATGAGAAATGTTAAAAATAAGTTCACTATTTGAACCTACAACTTTGCAGCAATTTTTATTGAAAATAATTTCCAGATTTTTATCTAGCAATTGTGAAATAGAAGCAAGCTGTATTTCAAATTTTTTACAAGTGCCACATCCTTCAAAGTGTAGTGATCATTTACTCTAACCGAACCCTTAGCAATTATAGGAGTTGAAGAATTATCGTCAAATGTAACATTCTCTACACGTGACACAAAAGAGAGGGAAGAGAACCATTCTTTGTTACCGGTCATGTGGCGTTAGCAACCCGAATCCACAATCCAAATATTCTCCTTCCTCAAGCGTGTAACCAATATAGAATCACAATACGTCGATGACTCAATACTGGGGTTAGTCAAAAGGCATTTAGGAATCTAGTACTGAGTCACACGATGTCTAGCAGGAATAACACGAGAAAGCTGAGATAAAACAACAGGTTTATGAGCCAAAGCTTGAGGATTTTTGTACCCAACTACTAACCTACGAGGTGTTACATGTGTAGCACTAAAAACAGTAGGTTTGGGAGCAAACTTTGCATGTTTTTGACTCATTACAGCAGGTTGCATGTTCCTATCATTGGGTTTAGCATGTGCAGCAAATTTTGCATGAAAGTTATGAGATCTAGCAATCATTCTTTCCTTTTTCTGTTGTTTAGGTAGTCTATAACAAAAATCTATGACATGACCATCTCTACCACAGTAAGTACAATGAAATTTAACTTTGTGTTCATGTCTAGATGAGAAAGCAACATTTTTATTTGAAACCAAATGAGACAACACTCCTGCAAATTTGAAAACCATATCTTTTTGTTTAGAAACTGTTTGAATCAAATCACTTCCTAATGACTTTACAATTTTAGGTGGATGTGCCTTAAAATGAGCATGAGAATCAAAAGCTAAACCAGATTTATCATTGCAAGATTTTGAGGAATTCAGCAGCAAGTTTAGGTTCTTATTTGCATTACAAAACCGATATAATGTCCTATGCATGTCATCAAGTTTATTTGACAGATCAAGGCAATTTTCAAATGAAGTTTTTCTTTTTAATTTGCAATTGGAACAATATTTAACTTCATGAGAACATAAAGCATTGTTCAATATAGAAATTTCATTCATAGCATCTTGTAGTTTCTTATCAAGATCATCACAAGTAGAACAATGCAAATCAATTGTAGAACAACATGCATCTTTCAAGTTTTTATCATTAAGTGGAGCAAGCTTTTTATTCTTTTCAATTTCAAGTTCAAGTTTATCAAGTGTGGAGGTGTGTGCACTTCTTAGAGAGGACAATTGTTCATATATTAAATCACATGAGGAACAAGAATCATCACTAGGAATCAAATATTTTAAACGATTCATTTCAGATTCTAGTGACTCAATTTTAACAGCATTGTCCCTAAGCTTTTTGTTCTTTTTATTAACTATAACAGTGGCACGAGAAATAGCATGACATATTTCTTCGCAAGTAGGACATACCTCTTTATTGTCGCTGTTGTGTTCTGCCTCATTCATACTTGATCTTGACTTGCCTGCCATGAAACACAAGTTTGCCAAATCATCTTCATGTTCGTCAATTCCGATAAACACGTCGCTCGAGCCAAGTTCTTGAAGTGCAGAGATAAAACTATTCATCAATTGGCGTCCTGTAAAACCCTTATTTTTCTTGTTGTTGTTTACAAAGGAGTGCTTCGTTCTTGTTTGCTTTTCATCATGGGAAGTAGCACCTGAAAGGTTAGGGCAATCCATGCGAAAATGTCCTGTCTTACCACATTCAAAGCATCGTCGAGGTCGGACACTTCCTCTCCTTCTAGTTCTCACATTTTGCAATGGTTTTGAGAACCGGGTAGAGATGAGTGCAAGTTCTTCATCTGAAAACTCTTCGATCTTTTCAAGGGTTTGAGAGGACAACAAAGAAAGTGTTCCACAAGATGAAGATTGGCCAGAGCTAGGCATGTCACATTGAGAAACAAATGCAAGAAACTTGTTGGGGTTCTTACGTGAGATTATGTCAATTTAATAAGTTTTCAATTTAGAATATAGAACATCTAAAGTAAGTGTACTCATGACAGTGGATTCACAAATAGATGTTACTTTCATCTCCCAAATTGACATGTCTAATGTACTTAGTAATTGCCTAGCATTCTCATCATCTGAAAAATTAACATTGACGCTACGCAAGTTGCTGAGAATTTTATTAAAGCGAGCAAAGAGGTCGTTGATGGACTCACCTGGTTGCATCTCAAAGTGCATGTACTCCTTTTTGAACATGTCTTGCCTTACCTCCTTGATCGTGTTGGATCCTTTGTTGTAATCACATAGGGCATTCCAAACATTGTACGTAGATCGGAGGTGGGCAACACGGTCGAAGTCGCTTTGAGTTAATCCTTGTATGATCAAGTTTCGAGCCTAGTTGTTGTTGTCGACATCTCTCATATTTGTAGCCGTAACATGATCGTTTGACGGCACGTCGTAAGGCTTTTACACCTTTTCCCATATTGTGAAGTCTTGTGCCTGGATGAAAGCTTCCATACTCGCCTTCCGAACATGAAAATCAATACCATTGAATACGCAAGGTTTGCGGAGTATTTCTCCATGATGATTAGTCAAAACACGTGCAAATCATAAAGATTAGAGCACTGTGGCTCTGATACCAATTGTAGGATCGAAGAGGGGGTTGAATGGTAGATTACAACTTTTTCAGCGGAAACAACAAAAAACCCTCGGTGGAAAATTGATCTGTCAAAGAAATCGTATGTGCGACTAATCTAAACGTGTTCAACTGTGACAAAAGTGGTAGACATTATAGAGGATCAAGTCAAGAAGACATGACAACAAGAATCACTGAAATCTGTCGAGAAAAAACTCAAGTTACGATCAAAATATTGAATGAAGGTCAATCTGTTCTACCCGAGAAAACCCAGATTTGCAACACTGCAACAAAACTAGAGTAGATCTAAAACAACAAATCCAATGACCGTGAAATTTTCACAGATGATATATAATCAAGTTTTGAAGATTACTGTTGATGGCTCCTAAGATATACTAACAAATCATCCCTAGCAACGGAGCCAGAAATGCTTGTTGGCGGCTCCTAAGGTATACTAACAAATCATCCCCGGCAACAGCGCCAGAAATGCTTGTTGGTATTACTTATGCACCATTAAATAAACATCTCCAACTGATGTGCCTGAAATGCTTGTTAATGGTTCTATTGGATCACAGAGTGAATTCGCAAGTGCACAGAGGTATCATTGTAGAATTTCCCCTTAAGAGTATTCCCAAGGGTGTCATTTATTTGATCCGAAATGAAGGTGGGGTAGAGATATAACAATCATCAAGTGGAAAGGGTAGAAAGGTCTAGGTAAGAATCTAGTAAGGATGGATAAAATAATAGTGGAGGTAGTGTGACACACACAAAAGCTTTCAAGTCTAAGGGGGGTAAGAGGATCCTAGAGGTTAGTTAAGGTTGAGAGTTGTGGAGGAACTCCTACTATGCTCTATTGTACATATACATAGTCTAAACTAATTATTCATAAGCTAGATTAATAGTGAATACTTATGCTATGTGGTTCAACACATCGGGCATGAGCTTACCTCTAGCAATACTAGGGCGACTCCCGCCAAGAGCCTGTGGCATAGCCGAATGTGGAGGATTACAAAGGACAGATAGGGTTGTCACCACCTACTGCCTACCTCTTCAATCTGTGGGTCAACGAGACATCAAATGCTACTTAGCTATCCTAGCACCATGATAGCATATTAAGTAATTACCTTAATATCCTAGGAACAATCCATCATAAGGCAATGAATTGAATCATCATTGAACCAATGTTGATACACAACATAATTATCCATACTAATCTAGTTATGTCATAATTAACTAGACTATAGTGGGGGGTCTATAGGTTCTATGATAATGAGATATGTTCATGATGAAATAGTCATAGAAGCTATACCTTCCACATACATGGACTCCACAATCAAACAAGAAACTCTTTGCCCAAGTATATGT
Source organism: Tuctoria greenei (assembly GCA_036927565.1). Taxonomy (NCBI): domain Eukaryota; kingdom Viridiplantae; phylum Streptophyta; class Magnoliopsida; order Poales; family Poaceae; genus Tuctoria; species Tuctoria greenei. The sequence continues at coordinate 140,967,631 of JAYESD010000002.1, forward strand.
ATAAGTAGAGACTAAAGATATTATCTTTATTATGCATGAAGTCACAAATACAAGAAAGAATACATGAGCCATACCTTTCCCAATGTAGGATTGGGAAGAGAGAGACTCCTTACTCCTTTCCCAATTTGGACTTGGGACTAGAGACTCTCCTCTCTACAACCTAACTCCTCTAAGACTATGGATGATAGTGTATACAATAGAGATGAAGCTCAAGTGGTGTGTGTTGAAGTGAGGGGTAGGGTGTCCTATTTATACTAGTGTTGAGGTCGGTTCCCACCACCAAAACGAGCGAATCAGTCAGCATTGACTCCTTCAAGCCAGGAGGAGCCAACACGCGTCGTTGGACAGCGTTTGGCGCCAGGAAGGGGTCGGCCGAACCTCTGGTTCGGCCGACCTGGTTAGCACTCCAACGAGGAGTGCTTCCTCCAGGTGGCTGCCAGGTGGGCCCCTTGATGTATATGGGTGATACACCGTTAGATCTCCTCGGATACTTCTGTTTGCGGGCAATTTGATCCATAGGATGCCACATGTCATCGCTTGATTGGTGGGATGATATTTTATAGGATTGGTCCCTCTACATTTCCTCATTTCCTGCGTAAAATGTTGCATACACATATTTCTCCAAGTCCAAGTGGAATTGGGTTAGATAGAAAGGTGATGTGTGTAAGAAATGACAAATCCTTCACATAATTGAGTTAAATTGACGGATGAAATTGGTATATAACGGCCGTCAACAAACTCCCCCAAGCTTATCCTTTGCTCGTCCCGAGCAAAGTCAAGACTTTAGGTTGATGATCAGGAGTTGCTACAATGTCTTATTTTCAAAAGTATCTAATGCACAAATGATACTCTACCTAATATTGCAGAAATTAGCTATGATACTCTACCTTTCTTAAGTTATCATGGGGCTTATGCTTTTTCATATTCATGAGTAATTGAAAGGTAGAATAGCAAATGGGGCAAACATAGCCTAGAAATCAAGTTCCACTTAAATCCCGGAGAATTCAATTTAGATATTAAGTACCTAAATTTGATTCTCTCAGTCACTCCTTTGTGGATAGTGGAAATATTTCCTCACCAAAGTATTGTGCCTCTACTATTCCTACTCATTGAATATGGCTTGTATGTGGAGCTTGGTAAGGAATGTAAGTAGGCATATTTGCAACACATAATATTGCTAAGTCAAAAGAGTAAGCCTTAGGAGAATTCAAATCAAAAAATTTTGATTCAAGACTAGTGCATGTGTGATGGAGTGGAAGTGAATGTGGATACTTGAGATAACTCCTTTATGGTATAATCTCTCTTTCTTTTGCAGGCATGAAACATGGCTACTTTTCTTCTCTCTTTTTTTCATGCTTATGATGTAAACATGCTTTTTTTATAGCCATGTCTTCTACTCCCTTTCTTTGCAATGAATTTTGAAGAGAGTGCTAAACATGAATAACATGGAGTTTCTCTTTTTATTGTGGTATGGTGGATATGATGGACGTTTTGCTTACTTCTAGTGTAGAAGATAGCATGTGCAAGTGAAGTCTTGAATTCAAAAAGAGTTGAATGATTTCTCACATAGGTCTATACTAGTTTGACTAGGCTCAATGTGAAAGCAAATAGCATATGCATAAGGTTTTGTCTTTGTATAAATATCATATGGCTTTGGTAGGTATTTCCAATCAATTGAGGGAAACTTAAATCTTTTTAGAATTTCTCCGAAAATCTAAGTTTTACTTTCAAACTAGGACTAGCAGCCCTATTACCAATTCTAGTCTTGCAACAACCTAGAATTAGATCAAGCTTTTGCTACCCACAACTTCCAAATTAAGGTAAAAGTATTTCAAACCAATGAAAGCAATATTCGGAGAGTAGCAAGTTGTAAACTAGAGACTTAGGAAAATAAAACAGAGCAACTATTCATCATTTCATCTATATGAATTCTAAATCACTCTTACCGCACATCTTTATTTGATGAAAGAAAATATAACCTATATATTTTTTTAATGCAAGGTGGATGATGGATGGATGGAAAATAAATATGCAAGGAATGTGATACATGTTATCTCAAGTGGGGGTCCTCCCCCAAGCTTGTTCTTCAACTACCTCCGTGATAAGGTTGAACCCTTGATGACGGAAGTATGTTGCAAGATCGGCTTGTTGTTGTTGTAGCACTGTGTTGAAGTTGGTGAATTGAGCATCCATGTGTTGTTGCCAATCCTGGGTACCTTGAACATGCTCTTGGAGTGTGCTGTAGATGTCACCCATTCTAACTTCAAGTTCTCCCATACGTCTAGTGAGGTCCGTCATTCCTTGGCTATAGTCATGATGACTTCTAGCTGAAGAGGAATGACGTCCTCTCATGGACGTTGGGGGCAAGCTACTAGAGCTTGAAGTGGAAAAGGGTGGATCCCTTTGCCATTCTTGCCAAGATGATCCCCCAGTCTCATACGTCGGAGGTTGAGTCCATACGGGCGCATAACCTGTTGGGTTCTCTTCCTCTTCGTACTCATGGACCGGAGAGATTATCAGTGGCATGCCTGTGGCTGCAGCCCTCGCACGATTCCTTGTTACCCTGCCAGAGACATTACTTCTTCTTGCTTCCTCAAGGGGAAGAAGGGTAACGGTTAGCCTTCGGCATTTGTACAAATGAAAATCCGGGTTAGGTAACCGAATTTCATTGACAAAGCCGGGATAGAAAAATATCAAGGCCCCATCTTGATCATGCTTAAGGGTATGTCCTTGCACTAAATAGTCTTCATCAATTAATTCTCTTTCAGTTTCAATGTATTCAAATGAAGAGTATTTAAGTGTGCCTACCCTATCAGCAATATGAGTAATCAACGAAGTGCATTCAATTGGTCCTGATTTTGAAATGTAATCTAACCATTGTGTCATCATAGCTTTGACTGGAGCAACTTTTATCTTTTTAGTCATGGCAAACAAAATTTTCAATTCATCATCTCGCACAACCCTAACATCTCCCCTAGGGAACATAGTCATAGCCAACCATCTATGTATGAAGCGTAAAGTAGGGTTTTGGATGTGGCTATTCCTAGGAGCCCTACATGTGACCTCACTAGTTAGCTCATGCCAAAAACTTTGTTTGTTAAACTTTGGAAAATTGTCTAAATCTAGCAAACACCGTTTACGAAAGCCTAGGATGCTACCTAATTCTTTCCATAGGATGTTGTATTCTTTTTGAAATAATCTAAAAGTAATACCATCAAATCCTATTCTTGGCGTGCAAAGGAATTGGATAGTGAGAAGGCGTGAACCTTTCTCCTCTATGTGAGCAAAGTCATCAAATCCAATTGCATGCCAAACGGAAAGAAATTCGGAGTCCATACCTATTTTGGAGATCAAATGTGGATCGTAAGCCTTGGTGTGGCGGAACTCACGATCTTGGAGAAGCCTGCGTGCTTGATCTTCAACTTTGCTTCGTATGTCGAGGTCGTTGTCATGAATAAGTTGGTGTGGGTTGCTTCTCTCTTCCATGGGAGTGTCCTCACACACACCTCTCCTCCTTGGTCTTGTACCCATGGAAGAGAGGCGTGCACTAGAACCTTCACCATGGCTTGAGCTTGCAACCCCCTTCCTTTTTTCGAACAACCTCTTCATGTCTTTTTGAGTTCAACAAGCAAGAACAAAACAAGGTGAGAAAAATTCCGAAAAGAAGCGATGTTTGGAAAACAAAACTCTCAACGAATTTTCTCCTCTTGAAAGCTTGAGTGCAAAATGCAAATGCAAACAAAAGAAAATATTTTGGGGATGGATTTGAGCAAGAGTGTTGCAATGAAGATCAATAAAAACAAGGTTAGCTAGAGAGTGACTTGGGGAGGTGTAAAATGATGTGGTGCATGAAGAGAAGTGCTCCTCACAGCCACAATTTATAGGGTGCAGCTTCCAACGGTCACTTAGGGTTCAAAATGTAGCCGTTGGAGGAAGGGGAGCCAAATTGGCTCCACTCCCTGTTCGGCCGACCAGAGGGTTCGGCCGACCTGACAGGAGGCCCCCCGCTGTTCCCCTTTTGGCAAGTGGCTCCCCAACGGCTATAAAGTTAGCACGTTGGTGAAATGCCACATGTGCAGCTCAGAAAAATTGTTTTTCAAATAAAAACCCTTTTCAAATCCAATAAAAACTTTCTTTTGAAAAAAAAAAGAAAGAAAAATGAAAGTTGAGAATATAAGTTTCTCAACTTCCTAGGGAAAATCAAATATGCAATGGGAAAAATCCAAATGGGGTGGAAAAAGAAAGAAATAAAAATAAAGTGGGATAACTACCAATTTGACCTATTGGCGTAGGTCTCACCATCGTCCGATGAGATGGACATTCCTCCGTCTTCATTTCACATCCGGCCCTGGAGGGATGGGTTTTAACGGCTTGTCTTGCTTCTTCCGCCATTCCTTCTTTGGCGGCTTGGTGGATTTGGGCCTTTGGGAAGGTCCAGATGATTCCCTCGCCTTTGGATATCGGTGTGGTCGAAACGATGGATTCTCCTCGTAGATTAATCTTCTCATGAATGCAATGAGTGAGTCCACCTTTGGAGGTGTGACTTCAACCTATCTGATGTGTTTATCATTCGGCCCATACTTGATTCGAATCATGGAGCATTGTTCCGATTTTGGTTGAAAGTTAAACCTTTCCTCCTTGCCATTGATATGAAAGTGGATTTCTCCAGCTCCCACATCTATGCGAGCTTTTGCAGTGCTTAGGAATGGATGCCCAAGAATGAGTGGTGCATCTTTCTCAGTGTCCATGTCTAGCACCACAAAATCCATGGGTATGAAGCAGTTTCGGATCTTCACCGGGACGTCTTCAACAATATCTGCTGGATAACGGATTGAAGAGTCAGCCAGTTGTAGCTGTATTGGTGTTGGAGTCAGCTCTATGAAGTTCAGCTGGTCGAACACAACCTTTGGCATCACACTAACAATTGCTCCCAAATCACAAAGTGCCTTGTCAAAGTGGTGAGCCCCAATTGAGCATGAAATGGTAGGACATACGGGGTCCTTCTTCTTTTCAGGAAGCCTATTGAGGATGGCTGCACTGCAGTCTTCCGTAAGCTTGGCGACCTCAGTGGTGGGCAATGGCCGTTTGTTGTTCAATATGTCTGTGAGATAGCAAGCATAAGTGGGTACTTGCATCGCATCAATCAAGGGCACATTGATGTGGATCTTTTGGATGATCTCAACAACACGGTTGAATTGCTCATCCACTATTGGCTTCCTTTGTCTATGAGGGAATGGCAATAAGTTGGTGTCTATAAAGTGTTTGGCCATTCTCTCACCAAGTAATTCACTTGGGACATCCTCCTTCTCAGGCTCAGTTATCCTCTTTTCTTGTGTGGGATATGGTGGGTCACGAGTGGTCTTTCCTCCTCTTGTAACCACTACACTGACTTTCTCCACTAGGGCTTCTGGCTGCCCCAGAATTTTGTTGTTTTCTAATGGAGGGACAACTGCAACAAGTTGTGCCAACTGAGTCTCCAACATCTTGTTGAAGCTTAGTTGATTCTTGAATGCTGAGGATAGTCCTTCAATCTTTGCATTGATATTCTCTAGGGTCTTGTCATTAGCTGACAACTTATTGGATAGGGCTTCGTTGATCTTGAGCTGGCTAATGACAAGTTCTCTCAAGTTGGGCTGATTTCCAGGGTTGCCATTGTTGTTGTACCCTCCTTGAAAGAATGGGCGTTGTTGACCCCACCCTTGACCTCCTGGACGATAGCTGTTGTTGTTGTTGAAATTTCCATTGTTGGTGAGGTATAGGGCATCCTCACGAGTTTCTGGGCAATCATTGCCCATATGACCCGTGTTGCCACAGACTTCACACGTGATGTGAGAGTCTAGGGCATAGGCATTGCCAGACACTTCACCACTGGCTTGTCCATCAATTTTCTTCATTAGGAGGTCCAATTTTACCGCGATCATGTCCACCTCCTTCAAGGTGTGCATGCCTCACTGTCGGGTATGGAGACGCTCATCGTTCCATCCCATGTTGGACACCATCTTCTCAATAAGATCTTTAGCTTTTGGCACCGTCAATGAGAAGAAGGCTCCTCCAGCAGCAACATCCAAATGGTCACGAGCTGATGGGATCAGCCCAATATAGAAATTCTGAATAAGGAGCCAGTCATCCATCCCATGGTGGGGACAGGCTAGGATGTACTCCTGAAGCATTTCCCATGCCTTGGGAATAGATTCCTTGGGCTCTTGCTAAAAGCTAGAAATCCTTCCACGTAGGGCATTGGTTTTGCCCAACAGGAAGAATTTGGTGAGGAATGACGTAGAACACTTCTCCCAAGTGTCTACAGCACTTCGGTTCGCGTAGAACCACTGTTTCTCTCTCCCAAGGAGAGAGAACGGGAATAGTCTCAGACGGACCGCATCCGGAGACACGTCCTTGATCTTAAAAGTGTTGCAGATCTCGAGGAATTGTTGCAGGTGAGCACTTGCATCCTCGTTAGCCATCCCACAGAATGGGTTGGCTTGCACCATAGTGATAAGGCCAGTTTTGATCTCGAAGTTCACATCTCCCGTGTTAATAGTGGGCCCAATAGGCACATTGTTAGCAGAGTGAGCTGAGAACTCACGAAGGGTCTTCTGAGCCATTGGCGTTTGGATTATTGGTGCAGAAATGTTGGCTTGCTTTGCCGCTCGAATCTTCTGAGGAGTAACGACACAGGGTCGGTCTCTCAGAAGAGATTCGGGATCTTCAACAAAGTTTTCCAGCAGGCGGAAACCATACATACACTACCCTGTTTTCACATTGAAAATGCGAAAACAAAGAATGGTTATCTTACTAAAATCCTACCCAGGGTTCTATCCTATTCACTCAGTCATGTTATATATCTATTTGCCTTCCCCGGCAATGGCGCCAGAAATGCTTGTTGACGGCTCCTAAGATATACTAACAAATCATCCCTAGCAACGGAGCCAGAAATGCTTGTTGACGGCTCCTAAGGTATACTAACAAATCATCCCCGACAATAGTGCCAGGAATTCTTGTTGGTATTACTTTATGCACCATTAACTAAACATCTCCAACTAATGTATGCTTGTTAATGGTTCTATTGGATCACAGAGTGGATTCCGCAAGCGCACGGAGGTATCATTGTAGCATTTCCCCTTAAGAGTATTCCCAAGGGTGTCATTTATTTGATCCCAAAGGAAGGCGGGGTAGAGATATAACAATCATCAAGTGGAAAGGGTAGAAAGGTCTAGGTAAGAATCTAGTAAGGATGGATAAAATAATAGTGGAGGTAGTGTGACACACACAAAATCTTTCAAGTCTAAGGGGGGTAAGAGGATCCTAGAGGTTAGTTAAGGTTGAGAGTTATGGAGGTACTCCTACTATGCTCTATTGTACATATACATAGTCTAAACTAATGATTCATAAGCTAGATTAATAGTGAATACTTATGCTATGTGGTTCAACACATCGAGCACGGGCTTACCTCTAGCAATACTAGGGCGACTCCCGCCAAGAGCTTGTGGCATAGCCGAACGTGGAGGATTACAAAGGACAGATAGGGTTGTCGCCACCTACTGCCTACCTCTTCAATCCGTGGGTCTACGAGACATCCAATGCTACTTAGCTATCCTAGCACCATGCTAGCATATTAATTAATTACCTTAAGAGCCTAGGCACAATCGATCCTAAGGCAATGAATTGAATCAATGTTGATACACAACATAATTATCCATACTAACCAAGTTATGTCATAATTAACTAGACTATAGTGGGGGTCTATAGGTTCTATGATAATGAGATATGTTCATGATGAAATAGTCATATAAGTTATACCTTCCACATACATGGACTCCACAATCAAACAAGAAACACTTTGCCCAAGTATATGTATAAGTAGAGACTAAAGATACTATCTTTATTATGCACAAAGTCACAAATACAAGAAAGAATACATGAGCCATACCTTTCCCAATGTAGGATTGGGAAGAGAGAGACTTCTTACTCCTTTCCCAATTTGGACATGGGACTAGAGACTCTCCTCTCTACAACCTAACTCCTCTAAGCCTATGGATGATAGTGTATACAATACAGATGAAGCTCAAGTGGTGTGTGTTGAAGTGAGGGGTAGGGGTCCTATTTATACTAGTGTTGAGGTCGGTTCCCGCCACCAAAAGCGCGCGAATCAGTCACCATTGACTCCTTCAAGCCATGAGGCGCCAACATGCGTCGTTTGACCGCGTTTTGCGCCAGGAAGGGGTCGGCCGAACCCCTGGTTCGGCCGTCCTGGCCAGCATTCCAAACGCGGAGTGCTTCCTCGAGGTGGCTGCCAAGTGGGCCCCCTTGATGTATATGAGTGATACACCGTTGGATCTCCTCGGATACTTCTGTTTGTGGGCCATTTGATCCATGGGATGCCACGTGTCATTGCCTGATTGGTGGGATGATATTTTATAGGATTGGTCCCTCTACATTTCCTCATTTCCTGCATAAAATGTTGCATACACATATTTCTCCAAGTCCAAGTGGAATTGGGTTAGATAGAAAGGTGATGTGTGCAAGAAATGACAAATCCTTCACATAATTGAGTTAAATTGATGGATGAAATTCGTATATAACGGCCGTCAACAATAACCCAAAAATAATCACGTCGACTGGATCTGTAAGACTCGAGTTATGATAAAACCAACGAAGCAAGGTAGTGTTGTGTAGAAACTCGACGAGAAAGACTTGTCGAAAACAAGTCGGATGAACAAGGCATAAAAGCTCCTTTAAACTACGAATTTTATTGATCAGAACTCAAAAGGAACAGCCCCAAAGTCGTCCACCACGAGCTCTGGCCTCCCTTGCTTATATAACCAGCCCTAAGGCCAACACAATCCTAACTAGAACTCGAATCATACTTAGATTCAACCAAAACTTTCCATAACTGCTCAAGACCTTTCTATACGCAGATAGAAGCAATTTAAGACTTCCAAACACTTATAAACGTATCCCACATTCCTAAAAACAACTCAACTTCGTGACTCACATGATAACCTGTAATATCCAACTCAAATCTTGCCATATTTGAGTCAAACACGACTCAGCCGTAGCCTGAGTCCATAACCTAGTCGGTTGGACCTTTCCGACCACTTTTTACGTCCACATCTCTTCATCACGCCTCGGAACCATGTAGCCACGTCTATCCACTCCTTGCACACATGCAGACACCTTCCAACGACGCCCACGATACCTTCATATGTATTGTTCTTGATTCAAACATGTTGCGCGACCTCCCGATCAAGTCAACCACAATTCCCCCAGGACTTGTTTGTTGAACCTCATCTTCTCCCTAAGACTAGTTCAATGGATCCCGTCACCAGCCATGTCTTGAACTCAAGCAACATCTGGACATGAATAAACAACCAATACTTCTGAGCACAACTCCTCGACTTGACTCTTGTTAGTTCCGATAACCACCACAACACCTTACGTGAGCACCTCACATAAGCATGTTGCAAACCATAACAAAATGATATCATCCATAACCACCAAAACACACCAAAAACTTAGTAAAAGAATATTAAGTAAGCTTTCCATAATGTAAAGAAAGTTCAAAACATTGCAAGGTAAAAGAAGAAGCACTGTGATCAACCTCTGATCCTTGCCAAAGCTAACCGAAGCTTACCAAAACTAGCAGAACCTAACGCTGGAACATGTCGGACCTAGCCAAAATTAGTTGGACCTAGAGAGAGAAGTCGGACCTAGTCAAAGCAAGTCGGACCTTGCCGGAGCTATCCAAAACAAGTTGGACCTATTGTCGGACCTTGCTGGAGCTCGGACATAGAGTTGGACCTTGTTGAAAAAAGGTGTTTTGGAAGTATTCAAAACTTTTATTGACAAAGCCAATGTATTTAGCACACATAGGTCTCATAGTGTGTCTTTACCTTCCCAGGGTTCGAACAAGATGAATAGCACACTACTTGATTCTGTACATTAAGTGTGTCCTTGTCTCTCCTGTTATTCGAGCCTATTATGAAATAGATTTTGTGTGAAAGCAGACTCCAAGTGCATTACTTTTGTGCAAGCTTGATACTTTTATTATCTTTTTCTTCTTGTCTATAGCAAGTTTGTGCAGTCCCTTTGAAGTTTAGTCCCTGACATTCGTGTGATATATAAGTTGTATTGGTAATCACCTTTTGGGTCTTAGTACTGCTAGATGGTCTACTCGCCTGAAAACCAAAAGCCAATGATAGGTCCGGAGTGTGCTATCGACTTACCCTGGGGTGGTACCATAAGTATGCTGCTCTATCTATATCCTGGCAGATCTCAGTAGGGCAGGTCCGGGAGGCATTCAGACCTAAAGGGATTTATCCTGTACACTTATGGTATTCCATTGAGTTCCATGGGACCTAAAATTCAAAGAAGGATAATAAGTCGCAAATAAGTTATAGTCAAGACGACGAATTGTATTGCTTTTCTTGTTTCTTATACATAGGAAAAATGAATATTCGATGGCAATTTGACTGGTGATGGTGGATGTTGCAGGAGCACTTAGCTCCGACAACCCATAGGGGGCCCACCGTCGACGTTTTAAGAGTTGAAAGTGGGTGTTGTTGAAGCTACCAGGCTCCTACAACTCCCAGGGGGCTCGCCATCGACGTTCCAAGCGTTGATAGTGGGTGTCGTCGAAGCTACCAAGCTCCGACAATAAAATTGTGCACATCTACCAGGGGCCAATAAGACAAAGGGCAATATATTGAAGACACACAAAAAACGGAATTCAAAAGGATTTCATTAATTCAAAATCATAGGATTACAAGATGAAGGCAAAAAGGAAAGGTCCTAACTACTGGAGTTCCTATTAAAAAATGAGGCAACTATCTGGGCAGCTTCTTGAACGCTAGCCCTGGTGGCTTCTTCCTCCTCGGCAACGGGTCCTTTGAACACTGGAGTTAAAGACATCTAGGGGCCCCAACTCTTGAAACACGTCAGCAGAGACTCGGCAACATTCTTGCCAAGGACCTTCCTTCCGTCTCCAGCTTGTCGACGACCATGTCTCCCACAGCTTCTAGCTTCTTGCCGGTAGAGTTCAATGCTGCCAGTGCCTTGTCCATCTTTGGCTCTGGGTCAGCGGACGTACAGGGCTGAAACCAAATGGCACCAGAGCTTCATTGGCTTGCCCCAAAAAATCCAAGATTTGTTGGGACTCAGTTGCTCTTAAGTTCTTAAGCTCCTCCAGTGATCTCCTGGCTGTCGAGAGTTCCGCCGAGCCCTCCTTAGAGAAGCGCTCAACTTGCTTAGCATGATGATGGCTCATTTCAGCCACCTGCTTCTCTTGGTCGCTGAGCTCCCTCTCTCAGAGGTGAATGTGGTTCCACCGATCTGTCAAGTCCTTCTCCTTGGCCTTCACCTTCTCCTCCCTGATGGACATGTCAGTCTCTCTTTTGGATACGTTTACCCCCACTGACCATATTCGGTCCTTCTCTTGTTCGCACCACAAATTGGACTGTTCTGTGCGATGAGCCAGGCTTTGCTTCCCTAGGGACAGTTTCTGGGATACCCCTTTCTCCCTCTTCACGAGGTCTTCCTCCTTCTATTGGAGGTTGACCTCCTTATTATCGAGCTCCTCCCAGCGCTTGAGGAGAGTTTCCCTTAACTCCTCGAGACTTTCCGAGCGGCTGATGGCCATTTCACGGGCCCTCTGCGCATGCTCGTAGATCTCCTGAGCCTTCTTGTCGAGGGCCTTAATAGTGGCCTCTCGTTCATCCAACACCTTGTTCAGGCGCGACTATTGGGCCTTCTCCGAAGCCACCCACTCCTTCTAGTCGGTGATCCTGGACTTCATCAGCTTCGTATCAAAGATGAGATTTTGGCGCCAATGCCCTAGCATGGTGCGCTCCTCTACAAGAGACCTCCGCTCGTAGTCAAAGGCAAGCTGGACCCGTCGGAGGCTGGAGCAACCATTGTCAATTGACAGCTCTAGGGGGATTGGCTCTGGGCCTGCTTGAGGGTTGTCTTCCTGTCCCTCCAAGTCTTTTGGGATAGACGTTGGAGCCCATGGCACGAGCATGGACTCTAACAAATCAACATCGGTGGGGCTAGTCTTCGGCAATTCATCAATCTTCAGTGCGGGTGAGGAAGGTCCCACAGCTGGATCTTCAATCATCAGTTCAGAAGGCGGAGGACCTGCGGTCGGATCCTCTGGTTGCGGCGGCTCAGACATGGTCACCTATGGGGTTGGCATCAAACTGATGCGAGAGCTTCTATTGCCGACTCCGAAACGGTCGGAGCTTCCTCAAGTACTTCTTCCACATGGTCCAGCGCTACCACAGGATCTTGTAGCATCGGCACTGGGCCTGTCTCCACGATAGCCGGCGTTAGAGTTGTCGTGTCATCCTCCACCACCAATGGGAGAGAAGCAGGAGCTGGGGCGGGAGCTTCAGCCGATGCAGTCTCCAAAGCTGCAGTAGGCACTGAAGCTGTTGCACTTGCTCTAGACGTTCTGGAAGCAGAGAGTACGGAATTCATGACAAAGAAAGAAACAAAATCAACACAAAAGCTAAAGATTGATCCTTACCTAGGGGTATTGCCGCTCCAATCAGCACAGATCTTCTTCCTCGGGTGCTTGGAGCTAGAGCCCTCCATTGTCCATGTGGCGGATGCTCCAGGCCCTGAACCAGGTGTTGAGGCAGCCGCCGGTGCTGCCATGTTTGGTACCTCTATCGAAGGACGAATTGCTCTGAACCCAGAGCCCTCTGCTAGCACCGGGGCCAGGGGCGACTTGCCGAAGCCAGCGCCCTCAGTGGGCACTGGAGCCGGAGAACCAGCCGGAGCTGGGGCACGACCACCATGGACCTAAGCCGAGGCTGAGGGGTCACTCCTTTCGGAGCTTCCCTCACACTGCTCCCATCACTCCTTGTCGTCTTTCGCTTGCGACTCGGAACTTTTATGGGAGCTTTATCTTTGTCTCGGCTGGAGGTTGATTTCTTGGGAGGTGAAGCTGCAGGACCTTTGCCTTCACCACTGACTAGCGTAGGTCTGGAGCCTTCATGGGAGCAAGGAGCTCCAGAGATCAAAATCCCTACCGGAGGAGTGCTCTGATGCTTGTCCATGAGGCCCAAATGATCAAGTGATGGCATCTTCTTCCACAGCTCCCTCTAGAATTTTGGCACCATATCCAGGAGCAAGAACTCCACCGGAGTTGTCAGATCATCAGGTGGAATGACTCTGTGGTGTAGCTTTTGGAGATGAAGCTTCAAGCCTTTTCATCCAAATTGGACACGATACCAGTCTCAATTCGGTATGGATCCATCTCACCACCGAATTCCCACGCAGGCCACTCCCTCTTCTTCAGCGGAGCCCACCGGTTGGTCGAGAAGTTGGCGATGACCATTGTTGACAGTCCTTAAGTACCATATTTTGACCGTCAATTCACCTCATAATGTGCATAAAAGAAACACAAAACATAGTGGTAGGGCTATACACTAACCCAATTCCACAAGTGTTGGTGTCTATTTGTATGCAGGTGAATTATTACCCAAAATACCAAAACATGCAGGGATGAATCCATGAAAATTGATTTCAACGAATCAAGCGATGACACGTGGCAACACATGGATCAAATGACCCACAAATAGAAGAATACGAGGAGATCCAACGGTGTTGCACCCATATACATCAAGGGGGCCCACCTGGAAGCCACCTTGAGGAAGCACTCCCCGAGGGGAGGCTTGACCAGGTCGGTCGAACCAGGGGTTCAGTCGACCCCTTCCTGGCGCCAAACCCAGTCAAATGACACATGTTGGCTCCTCCCGACTCCATGGAGTCAATGGTGACTGATTCATGCGTTAATTGTGGTGGGAACCGACTCTTCTCCACCTATAAATAGACCCCCTCACCTCACTTCTCACACACACCAAAAGTTGAGAATAGTGCTACACTCCAAAGGTTTAGAGTAGTCCTAGAGGCTACCAAACTAGAAGGAGAGTGTGGTGAAGAGTCTCGAAGAAGGAGGCTTGGGCTTGTCAAGTCCCTCTTCTACACTTGTACCCCTACAAAGGTTTTACTCAATCAAGTAAGCCTTTGTGAATTCAATACAAGTTTGATCTTTTATTCTTAGTAGTTTGCACAAGTAGTTACTTGTGGGTTCACTGCTGTAATTTATTAGAGGCTCTAGTTGTAGCTTTGTATTCGAAACAACTAGATTAGTGATTTAGAACGTAAGTGTGGTGCTTAGGTTATAAATCATGAGTGGATATCTCGTATACCAACGGATTGAAGAGGTGGGCAGTAGGTGGTGACAGCCCTATTTGTCCTACGTAATCCTCCACGTTTGGCTATGCCATAGGCTCTTGGTGGGAGTCGTCCTACTATTGCTAGGAGTAAGCCCGTGCCCGAAGCAAGCATCCACTAGAAACTACCTTGAATTAGGATCAATACTTTGAATTCCTCTCTATTCCATGCCTACCAAACAACTTTGTGTCCTTGGGTGAGCTAGTTCGAAATATTAGCACACACGTTCTTTGGATTCGATACCCTTGGGAATACTCCTTAAGGGGAAGTGATATGTAGGATCGAAGTGCACGTGAAAAGATACCAGAGGGGGGGGGGGGGTGAATCGTAGATTTAAAAATCTTACACAGCGGAAACAATTAAATCCGAACCCCTTCGGCAGAAAAACGATCTGTTAGGGAAATCGTGTGTGAAACTAATATAAATGTGTTTCACCGTGACAAAAGTGATATATATCAGAAAGAATCAAGTCACGAGGAAAACACAAGAGGAATCACTCAAAGGTCAATTTGTCCTACCCGAGAAAAACAGCTCTGGAGCGCTGCAAAGAAACTCGTGTAGATCAGAAACCACAAATCCAATGACTGTGGAATTTTTACAGATGATAGTAATCAAGTTTTGAAGACAACCCAAAAAGAATCACGTCAATTGGATCTGTAAAACTCGAGTTATGATAAAACCACCAACAAAAGGTAGTGATGTAAAGAAACTCGACGAGTAAAACTTGTCTGGAACAAGTCGGACGAACAAGGCTCAAAAATTCATTCAAACTACGAATTTTATTCAATAGAACATAAGAGGAACAGCCCCAAAGTCATACACCACAAGCTCTGGCCTCCCTTGCTTATATAACCAGCCCTTAGGCCAACCCAATCTCAACTAGGACTCTAATCCTACTCCGATCACGAATCGAAACTTTCCATAACTGCTTAGGACTCTTCTATATGCAGATAGAAGCAATCTTAAGACTTCCAAACACCTTAGGAACATATCCCACATTCCTAAAACAACCCAAATTCGTGACCCACACGAAATCCTAACATAACCAACTCGATACTTTCCATACCGAGCCACAACCGACTCCGCCGCAGCCAAAGTCATCAACCGATACGATCCAATCCTTCCAACCAGATCTTCCCATCCATAAACCATCTTCAGAACCATGTTGCCACATCATGCACCGCATGCATACGTGCAAACACCTTCCTTCGACGTCCAGTAACCTTCATATGCACTGCCCTTGATTCAATCATCCTGTGCGACCTCCTGACCAGCTCAACCACAGTTCCTCCGGAACATGGTTGTTGGAACCTCATCTCCTCCATGAGACTAGTCCAATGGATCCCGTCACCAGCCATGACTTGAACTCAAGCAACACCTGCACATGAATAGACAACCAATCCGTACGAGCCCAAGTCCATGACTTGACTCAAGTTAGTTCCGAACACAACACCTTACGTGAGCACCTCACATAAGCATGTTGCAAAACCACAGTAAAACGATATCAACCATATCAACCAAAACGTGGCAAAAACATAGCAAATGAATACTAAGCAATCTTTCCATAGATGTAAAGCATGTTTGAAACATTTCATAGTAAAAGCAGGAACATTGCAATCAAGCTCCGAATGTTGCCAAAGCTAGCCGGAACTTGAGCCAGAGCTTATCAAAGCTAGTACAACCTAGCGCCGGAGCTTACCAAAGCTAGTCGGACCTAGCGTCGGGGCTTATCAAAGCTAGTCGGGCCTAGCGCCAGAGCTAGAAAAACATGTCAGATCTAACCAACATAAGTTGTACCTAGCAAAACACATCGGAGCTTAACAATGACATGCTGGAGCTATCAAAGACATGCCGGAGCTAAAGACAAAGCTCACTGGAGCTACTCAAAAACATGTCGGACCAAGACAAAGCAAGTCGGACATTACGTCGGACCTTGCAGAAGCTCGGATCTAGAGTCCAACCTTGCCAAAAAAGATGTTATGACAGCATTCAAAACTTTTATTGTGAAAGCCAATGTATTCAGCACACATAGGTCTCACAATCTCCCCCTTGATGAATGCATTGGCAACACCATTTAAATCCGAACATTGGCATGAAAAGATTTGAGAATAATTTTCAGTTTTCTCCCCTGTGCATAATTCACCATATTATCTCTCCCCCTTTGACAATGTATTCAGCAAGGTTCAAAAGAGAAATTTTAATTTTTATGAGCATATTATAACATATACATAAAAAACAAAGCTCATCCAAGTCATACTATCAAGTAACTTACACTATCACAACAATGAGATACATAAAGTAGTGTAAGCCATGCTAGAGATCAAATGTAATTTTCAATTTAAGCAAGTCATGATCTCACAAACATAACTATTTCAATACCTGAAAGCATGACACTTGTTGCTGCATTTTATTATTTTTCAAAGCACAAATTTAGATCATATGATATTTGCAAGAGATTATATGCGCATCTACCTTATTCTAACTAACCAAGCCAATCCTATGTCATTTGACAATCAAAAGCTTAAGGACATGGTTTTAGTCATACACAACTTCTTCCAAGTTCATATATAAGTGCAATGATAAGCCATCTCAAAAGAAGAAGTGTGATGCATGCATATTCTCTTGATCTTTTCTCAACTTATGTTTATTCATAAAAACCCAACATGTGACTTGATTACTTGATTAATTCTTTATGATTAAAAGCACTTGTGAGCATGCAACAAGTTCAAAACAGCAAGAAAGTTCGACCATGACCAGATTTAGTGTAAGTAATTATTCCAATTACTAGACATGGCAAAAACTACAAAATGTATAACACGAGTAATGTGTAAGAACTTTCAGCATCTAAAAGGAATCACAAAGTCATATATGTATGAAATACTATACTCATATTATTTTAATTTCAGATTCACACACAGACTTCCTAAGTTTCAAAACTCCCCCTCAATTTAAGCCATGAGGATGCATAACCCCTATTTCACTACGAATATAACGAAAACGAGTGAAATCCAAAGATTTTGTAAAAATGTCAGCCAATTGTTGTTCGGTATCTACATGGTGAAGCACAATGTTTCCTTTTTCAACATTATCACGGAGAAAGTGATACCTAATATCAATGTGCTTAGTTCTAGAATGTTTCATAGGGGTTTTAGCAATGCAAATGGCACTAGTGTTATCACAAAACAGTGGAACATTATGTAGGTCAACTCCATAGTCCTTAAGTGTTTGAACAATCCAAAGAATTTGTGAGCAAGCACTAGCAGCAGCTACATATTCAGATTCAGCCGTGGATTGTGCAACTGGGCTTTGTTTTCTAGAGGACCAAGCAACAAGAGAATTACCAAGAAAATGATAAGCACCAGAAGTACTTTTCCAATCAATCCTACAACTCCCAAAATCAGCATCCAAAAAAGCTTTCAAGGTAACGGTTGAGGAAGAAAGAAGAAAAATACCAAATTCTTGAGTTCCATGTAAGTACTTGAGAATCCTTTTTACGGTTTGACGATGTGAAGCACGTGGGAAAGCTTGAAACCATGCACAAAGACATATGCTGAATTGTATGTCCGGTCTTGATGCCGTGAGGTACAAAAGTGATCCGATCATGCTTCTATATTCTTTTTGATCCACGGGTTCACCATCTTCATCAAGTTCAAGTGTTATTGCTGTTCCCATTGGTGTTCGAAGAGGCTTGCTTTTGTACATGTTGAAGCGCCTTAGGAGGTCTTTTGTATACTTCGTTTGATGAACAAAGATACCCTCCTTGGTTTGCCTGATTTGCAGCACCAAAAAGTACGTGAGTTCTCCCATCATACTCATCTCAAATTTTGAATTCATCATAGCTAAAAACTTGGACACAAGATCATGAGAAGCACAACCAAAGATAATATCATCCACATACACTTGAACGAATAATGAGTCATTGCCATGCTTAAGCACAAAAAGAGTTTTATCAACCTTGCTATGGTAAACCCCTTTTCAAGTAAGAATGTTTTTAACCTATCATACCATGCTCTAGGGGCTTGTTTGAGATCGTACAAGGCTTTGGACAGTTTGTAAACATGATTAGGAAAATCTAAATTTTCAAAACCCGGTGGTTGTTTGACATAAACCTCCTCATCTATGTAGCCATTAAAAAAAACACTTTTAACACCCATTGGATATAGCTTAAAAATTTTAGATGCAGCAAAAGCTAATAAAATTCTTATGGCTTCTAATCTTGCAACAGGAGCAAAAGTTTCATCAAAATCTAGACCTTCAACTTGAGTGAAACCTTGATCAACCAACCTAGCCTTATTCCTAACCACAACCCCATCCTCACTTTGTTTATTTTTAAACACCCATTTAGTTCCAATTAAAGTGTGACCTTGAGGAGGAGGTACAAGTTTCCAAACATTATTTTTTTCAAAATTTTCTAACTCTTCTTGAATGGCACTAATCCAAGATTCATTAGTGAGTGCGTGTGATATATCTTTGGGTTCAAAAGAAGCAACAAAAGCAGAATGAGCATGAGAGTTTGTATCGCAAAACCTGGACCATGTAACTTGTTCGTGCAAGATTCTAATAATCTGTTGTGGAGGATTCATTTTGAGAACCCGGAGGGGAGTGGACAATTCACAAGCTTCTTCTTCTTCATGTTCATCACAAATCGATGATCTTGTGACTTGAGGAGGATATGGACCAGCAATGGTGGTTGTCGGTGCTGGCTGTGAATCAAAATCAGGAGCTTGAACAATGTCATTAGCTGCTGAATTTTCGGGCAGCAGCTCCACCTCTTCCTCATCTTCAACGAAAATGCTCTCCCCCTGCGGATATGGATCTGGACCTGCAATGTTTGAGCTAGTACCTGGGCTCGCTTCATCAAAAGACACTTCACAAGTCTCCACAATTGTGTTAGTGTCAATTAAAAGCACAGGGTAGCCTCTTGTATGAGATGGATAACCAAGAAACATGCCATCAATGGATCTAGGTTCAAATTTATCAAGATTACCATGTTTCTTAACAAAGCATTTGCAACCAAAGACCCGAAGGTGCGTAACACTAGGCCTATGTCCAAACAGGAGCTCATATGGTGTTTTGCCTGGCTTAGCGCGCAAGAAAACATGATTTGAGACATAACAAGCGGTTGCAATCGCATCAGCCCAAAATTTCCTAGGAGTTTGATATTCATCAAGCATAGTCTTAGCCATCTCAACTAAGGTTCTGTTGTTTCTTTCTACAACACCGTTTTGTTGAGTTACATATGGTGAAGAAAATTGATGATCTATTCCATTTTCAGCACAAAAGTGATCAAAATTGCTTTCCTCCGCTACCGAGTTTCAACACCGTTTTGTTGAGGTACACATGCCGGTCATGTGTTGAGTGGACCCGCTACGGAGTACCCAATGCTTTCCTCCGGCTTTGTAGTTCACCTACACACATGAATTCAATTTTTGATTTTTGGCACCCAAGCTAACTTAGGTCCTTGTATGTGTGATACAAGTGTTTTTGGGACCCAAAGTTGCTTGGGAAGCTTTCCCTTCATGCCCTTCATGTCCTTGCCAATGAACCTTGCTTTCACCTTGCCATCTACTTTACTGAAGAGATAATAGTGATCATCAAAGGTAGACTTGTAGTTAGTAGGCAAATTTGGAGAAGGCCGGTTAGGAAGAGGACACTCCCTTGTATGGTGACCAGTGACCTCGCAATGTTGGCAATAAGAACCAATTTCCCTGATGAAGCTCGCTTTAAGCTCCGGTGAGGGCACCTTTCCTTTGTTAGGCACCGAAAAGGATCCAAGTCCTCTCTTGTTGAAGGCCTTTGCTTGTTGGAAGAGGATTTCTTTGTGCTTGACTTCTCCGTTAGATAGTCTTGCCACACTAGTGCGGAGACTTTCAATTTCATCCAACAAATCCTTCTCCCTAGCATTCTATTTCAAAGGCAAAGACTTATGCAAGACATTAGTGGCATGAGAAACAATAGATTCCTTATCATTAAGGGTTTCTTTCTTTATAGTTTTCAATTCTTGATCAAGGGCTTCATAAGCAAGGTTAAGTTTTGATGCTCTTAGGGCTTCATAAGAAAGGTTAAGTACTTGATGCTCTTGGATTAACTCATTGTGCTTTCCCAAGAGTGCTTGGTGTGCTACGTCAAGCTCATGATGATCTAGCTTGATTTGAGCCTTATCCTCCTCAACTTGCTTGACATGAGATTTAAGCGTGTCATGCTCCTTAAGTATACTTTCATACTTTTCAAGCAAATTGAGGTTAGCACTCTCGATCTTAGCACGAGCTTCTTTAAGATCCTTGACCTTACTCTTTTCCCTTTTAATGATAGTGTGGTATTCATTTATCAATGAAGCTAAGTCATCGGGGGAAAGCTCATCATCGCTAGAGTCATCAGATACCTTGGTGTTACCTTTTGCCATGAGGTACATGGGAGGTGGACGAAGAGATGAATCATCATTGTTGGCAATGGCAAGGCCGGCCAAGCTCTCTTCTTCAACTTCACTCTCTTCATCACTAGATTCTTCATTGGTGATCCATTCATTTGCCTCACACATGAACACCTTTTGTGGACCTTTTCTCTTCTTTGGAAAGAGTTTTGCCTTTTTGCCTTTGTCATACTTCTTCTTCCCAAAGAATCTTGGCTTGGTCTTGACCTCTTCTTCATCATCCTCACTATCCTCAAGCTTGCGATGCTTGCCCTTGTGGTTCTCTCTTCTTTTGTCCGGTTTTGGACAATCATAGGAGATGTGGCCTTGATCACCACAATTATAGCAAGTCTTGTTGTCATCTTTTCTTGGTAGAAATTTTTTCTTTTGGGGATCAAAGGTTTATCCCTTCTTGGCAATCTTGGATTTCAAGTGAGAGAATTTTCTCATCATCAATGCAAGCTCATCATCGTCATCTTCACTTGATGCTTGCTCTTATTCACTTGAGCTAGGCTCGACCACTTTCTTTTTCTTGAGATTTGTTTTCTTGGTGGAAGCCTTTAGCAATTCTCTTTGAAGATGATTCCTCCATCATCCCAAGCACACTCATCTCATGAGCGTGAATCTCTCCAATAAGTTCCAAAACTTCAATGTGATCAAGAGATTCCTTTTGAAGCATGGAGTTGATGATGTTGTACTTTGGCTTAGGAAGGAGCATAAGAATCTTGCGGTTGATGAGTCCCTTGCCAAGAGAAGCAATATCAAGAGCATTAATTTCCTCAATGAGAACATTCAAGCGAGAAAACATTTCATTGACATTTTCATGAGGTAGCATTTTGAACTCATCATATTTGGCCTTAAGCATATGATACTTTAGTTCTTTAACACGAGAAGAACCATCATGAATTTCAATCAAGCAAGCCCAAATTTCACAAGCCTTTTCTTTGCTAGCAATCCTAGCAAACATATCTTGACTAATGCATTCGTAAATAGCATTTCTAGCTTTTGCAGCCCACTTGATTTGATCACCTATATAGTTATGCTCACCAAACCACGCATGGGTCGCTTCCCATACCTCGGGAGCAATAGCCTCTAGATAAGCACACATACGTGCTTTCAAATAGGCAAAGTTCTTGCCCTCGAAGATGGGAACTGAAACCCCAATCTTGGCCCGTTTTAGCTCTCTAGCGGTGAAGCTGGAATGATCCAATGAGCAACCTAGCTCTGATACCAATTGTAAGGATCGAATTCCCAAGAGGGGAGTGAATTGGGCTTATTTTCAAAAATTAAAGTAATAAAAACTTAACTACTAAAAGCCCAATTCCCTATGAAAACAACCTATGCATTCAAGTGAATAATAATTTTGCGGTGTAAGAAATGCATAAGTGTAACGGGAAAGGAAGAATGTGCAAACTCCCGAGGAGACACGAAGACACGGTGATTTATCCCGTGGTTTGGCAAGATCATCAAGATCTTCCTACATCCACGTTGTGGCACCCACCAAAGGGTATAGCCACTCCCAAGTCACTGAGACCAGGGATCTTCACTAAAAGTCTCTGTTCGCCATCTCTGGCAAGGTGGAGCTCAAGCCTTGTACAAGTTTGATCTTCCGGGCTTCCACAACCGACTTGGCAAGCTCCAGAAGGCTCTCTCCAATCACCAACTGTTACACAGTGAATGCAATCACCAAGAGATACTCCCTTACAGCTCTCACTAGATTAGAGACTCCAATCACCAAGAATGGAAGCACACACACATCATCTCTAGCAAGTTCTAGCCTATCTCTTGGTGTACAAGTGGTGTAAATGATGTGGAAGTGGTTGCTCAACATCTTGAATGCTTGGTAATGTGTAGAGTAGCTCTGGGCATCAAGACTTTTTGAAATGACTGGTTGAAAGGGTATAAATAGCCAGCTTCCACGAGATAGCCATTGGAAAAGTAGGCTGACATCACTGTTCTGCAAACACCGGATGATCCGATGTTCTACCTTCAGTTGTCATCGGTCGAATACAAATTAGTTGATGTCATTGTGTTAGATATGACCGTTGATCGACCGATGTTGTATACACCTGTACGTCGGATAATCCGGTGACACATGATCCAGAATGGTCCAGAAATAATGCTTACTGGAATAATTGACCGATGTGTTATAATTGTGCATTGGATGGTCCGGTGTTACACTTGGTCTAGGGAAATTGCTTACTGGAATGATCGACCGATGTAACACTTTCTTCATCATCGGATGATCCGGTGTATACCCAAGTTTGAGGTCTTTTCTGCTGTTGAGCCAACTCGACCAATGTAGTCTTTTATGGATACATCGGATGATCCGGTGAGTAGATTTTGTCTGCTTTGAGTTGTTCTATGTGATTTTTTTTTGGAATTTGTACGAGTGACCTCTTAGACATTGGTTTAAATGTTCTTCTGATGACGACTAAGTCTCGTGTGCTGTCAATTTTGATGAAATAATTTTGACATATATGTTTTTTCTTTTAGTCTTCATGAAAATTGATTGACCTCGTAAAATAGTTTGTTGAGGGGTCTCCAATTGTATCCAATGAGCAGTAGATGATATAAATATAGAATCCATTAAGTGTGATGAATGATATGAGAGACCTTGCATCCACAAACTTATTAGTAATATCCAACGGTTGTCATTAATCACTGAAACCATACCTTATGGGGGCCTAGATGCTTTCAACGTTGCATATCAAAACACGTCGCGACCGAATGAGCAAAACGACCCAACGAAATAGAGCCATAGAAGAGACAACAGGAGGTCGGTCGAACCCCCTGGTCGGCCGACTTGTTTTCTGCACCGTACGACTCCCTTTCGCTCTAGAAAATTGGTTTGGATTTCCTGTCCCCACTTTTATGTGCTACCCTGCAGTTTGAGTTGATTTCATATTTTTCATTGCATATCTAAAATGAATCAACTCAAAATAAAATTTGGTAGTCAAGAATTTGCTTAAGCTGAAAATTTGAATACTTCGTATTTCAATTCATTACATTGTTTATTATTCCCATAATTCAATAGGAAAAACACATCATCTAGGTATTTGACTAGTGTGATATGGTAAATGAGTTCTTTAGAAATCATCCTTTTGCTTGAAATTGATTTTGACATTTGTAACTATTTGAAGTCTTGAACTTTGCCTAAATCTCTAATTGGAAATTTATATACCCACCAAGGCAATATGATACATTCATTGAAAACCACAAGCATATGCCACTTTGCTTTTCATTAAACTTTATCAAACCCGTGACCCAATTGAGTGACATGCATGAACTATTTGAATTGAAAACTCTTGTGCACTCCATTCATGCAAAATTTCTCACATTGAGAGTTTGCATCCATCGATTACCCATCCGTCAAAAAGAAACTCCATAAATTACAAATGAAAGCCTCTCTAGAAATAAAAAGGAGTAGAAGAAATGGCTACAAGAAAAAGAAAAAGCATCCACTCTTGAAAAAGAATAAGAGTGCTCAAAAAAAAGTAGCCATGTTTCATCCTTAAAAGAGACCAAATTCGCGGGAGTTATCACCTCACCCCTCCATTCCATTCATGTGCAATTTTCACTTCACTTTGTTCATTGCATAAGTCTCTCATAGGATCAAGTTTTTGACTTAGTAACATATGAATTGCAAATGTGTGCCACATTCATCCCTACCAAGCTCCAGATATAGCCACTTTTAGTATAGGGACAAGAATTGGCAAAACATGTCATGGTGAGGACTCAAACACTTTGAGAGATTTGAGAGATTCCGGTTGAGAAGGCAAGGGCAAATGTTCCTATGACTTTCAAATATAGCAATTGCCAAATCATTTCAGCAGAGAATGATCCAAGGGAACTTCATTCTAACCGTTCCACTTTTCAAACACCCAAGATTGATGTGGTAGCCACATACACAAAGGGGATCCATGAATTCAGGTATAAGTTGAAATATCTAGTATCCTTATTTTCTACCTTATAGCAAATTCATGACAACACTCTAGTTCTTCTTGCCTTCACTCGAGGACGAGCAAAACTCTAAGTGTGGGGGGGTTTGTTGACGGTCCTTAAGTACCATATTTTGATTGTCAATTCACCGCATAATGTGCATAAAAGAAACACAAAACATAGTGTTAGGGCTATACACTAACCCAATTCCACAAGTGTTAGTGTCTATTTGTATGCAAATGAATTATTACCCAAAATACCAAAACATGCAGGGATGAATCCATGAAAATGGATTTCAACGAATCAGGCGATGACACGTGGCAACACATGGATCAAATGGCCCACAAATAGAAGAATACGAGGAGATCCAATGGTGTTGCACCCATATACATCAAGCGGGCCCACCTGGAAGCCACCTGGAGGAAGCACTCCCTGAGGGGAGGCTTGAAAAGGTCGGCCGAACCAGGGGTTCGGCCGACCCCTTCCTGGTGCCAAACCCAGTCAAATGACACGTGTTGGCTCCTCTCGACTCCCTGGAGTCAATGGTGACTGATTCGCGCGTTAATTGTGGTGGGAACCGACCCTTATCCACCTATAAATAGACACCCTCACCTCACTTCTCACACACACCAAAAGTTGTGAATAGTGCTACACTCCAAAGGTTTAGAGTAGTCCTAGAGGCTACCAAAGTAGAAGGAGAGTGTGGTGAAGAGTCTAGGAGAAGGAGGCTTGGGCTTGTCAAGTCCCTATTCTACACTTGTACCCCTACAAAGGTTTTACTCAATCAAGTAAGCCTTTGTGAATTCAATACAAGTTTGATCTTTTATTCTTAGTAGTTTACAAAAGTAGTTACTTGTGGGTTCGCTGCTTTAATTCATTAGAGGCTCTAGTTGTAGCTTTGTATTCGAAACAACTACAATAGTGATTTAGAATGTAAGTGTGGTGCTTAGGTTATAAATCATAAGTGGATATCTCGTAGACCAACGGATTGAAGAGGTAGGCAGTAGGTGGTGATAGCCCTATCTGTCCTTCATAATCCTCCATGTTCTGCTATGCCATAGGCTCTTGGCGGGAGTTGTCCTAGTATTGCTAGGAGTAAGCCCGTGCCCGAAGCAAGCATCTACTGCAAACTACCTTGAATTAGGATCAATACTTTGAATTCCTCTCTGTTCCTTGCCTACCAAACAACTTTGTGTCCTTCGGTGAGCTAGTTCGAAAGATTAGCACACACGTTCTTTGGATTCGATACCCTTGGAACACTCCTTAAGGGGAAGTGCTACAACGGTATTTCCGTGCGCTTGTGAATTACTCTGTGGTGTTAAGAAATACCAACAACCATCAGGAGTGTCACCCCTCTATCGATGCACTCTTGGATCCTTGTCAAGATCGGGTTGTACTCCTCCGACAGTGTCAGAACCACCTCCTAGGTGTCGGTGTCAACATACGGAATGCTGTCAAGCAGCTCCAGCATGTCGTGGCGATCCACCATCATCATCTCCCAGTCCTTCCAGCTGTCCAACTTCCCGGAAGGGAACGTCTTCAGATACTTGAGGGGCGAGTTCTTGCACTTAAAGAAGTAGTAGAGGCCAAGAAACTCATTGCTCTTCTCGGTTGTGTGGACCATGAAGAAGGTCTAGAAAAGCTCGATTCAGGGCAGCACACCCACCCACATCTCGCAAAAGTGGACGAATGTCGCCACTAGCAAGAAGGAGTGGGGGTCGAGGTGATGAAGCTGCAGACTGTAGAAGTCCAGCAGCATCAGCAGGAAGCTGGAGAAGGGTGGGATGAGCCCCACCATGGCGAACTCTGTGAAGTAGACGATCTCACCGGGGTTCTCCTTATTGAAGGTGAACTTGCCGAGGTGAATCAAGTTGGTGAAGGAGTCGCTCGACCACCCCATGTAGGTGCGGCCCTCGACAAATCTTCATCTTTCTTGATTCAGTGGCGAGGAAGACCCAACTCCATTGCCGCAAAGTGGAGAAGAAGTGGAAGAAAGGTTGCAAGGGCGAAGAGCTTTAAGCACAAGATCAGATGAAGGCGTAAAGAGTTCTCTCCCCGTGCGAACATTCTCCCTTTAGTAAGCCTCCACAATTCTTAGATGGAAGCTACCTCCGGACCCAAATCTCAGAGGACCTCGTCAATGACAAGGGGGCCCGAGTCCACTCTGTTAAACAAAGTCGCACCAGGCAAACAGTTGTCATGATGGGAAGTTGGAAGCTTGAGGGCGGTAGCCTAACAGGGCTACAAAAATCACGTTGGGAACCGATACGAATTTCTTATTGGGAACTGGTGACCTTCAATTGTGTGAGATTTGCATGCTAGGATCCCACTCACCATATCATGAACGGCCACGTGGCAATGGCATAAATGCGAACCCCCGTCCAAACTGCCTAGCAAAAGACCTTTGAAGCAGAAACACGGAAATCAATGATGGCCCCACCTCTGTTATCTAGACCTCTCCCAAAGGTGTGTTCGGGGGCCACTGTTGATACCCCAGATACCAGGTACCCCTGATACTGTGGATAAAGTCATGGAGTTCTGCCCTCCAATGTTGAAGAGTTCCGAAGGAAACACGTGTCCCGCAGCACTGGGCATGCCTCCCTAATTTGGATAGCTCTGGAGCTACAACGTGTCCTGCAGGACCAGACCTACCTCCCTCCACAGGGAAGCTCTGGTGCTGCAACATGTCCAGTAGCTCCAGACCTAAACCCCACTAGAGGGAAGCACTAGTGCTTCCACGTGTCCAGTAGCTCCGGACCTAACCCCTAGTAGAGGGATGCTCCAGAGCTGCCACATGTCAGACCTCCGGAACTACACCTGCAACATGAAGACAGCTGAATCTCCAACGGCACGGACATTCAAGAGGCTATTAAACAGCTGTTACAAGACCTGGTTAATGCGTCATTAATGTCATATTAATGAGCATGATCAGAAGGCTATCAAGACTAGTAAGATCGCTATTAAGACACGTTATCACACTATGAATCACCCATAACACCAGTAGATCGTGTATATGGTGTTAATGACAGTCGGGGCCACTTGTCAGGCTAGGCATACACTATAACAGTCAGTCCATAGCATATAAAAGGGTTGCGCTAAACGATAAAAGGCATCTGAGCTCAGACGTGTATAAGTAACCTCAGACACTCGCTACATATTCATACAATCAACAACAACCCAATGAAGTAGGGTATTACGCTTAGGCGGCCCGAACCACATATAAACCCTCGATGTTCACCTCTGGTTCTTGATCTTACGCGCGCCCCAACCGAATACGAACCTCTGCAGACTACACTTTAGAAGTACCAGGAAAGTGTCGTTGCTACACTTCGACAGTCACTCTTGGGTGGGTTTAAGACCTATCTGCCTAGTTGTAGGGCCATGATATAACATAAAGACTAAACTAATAATGATTTGTCTGCTTTGAAGATATACTCTCAAACATGGCTGAAGACCGCACTTGAATGTATACTGGTTGGAAAAAGAAAGGAATCACTCAGAGGAGTGGTTCACCAAGACAACTGCTTTTATACAACGAGCTTTTTCGTTGTCAAACAATAGTAAGGTGTGGTGCCCATGTAGCACATGTCAGAATGACAAGTGTTTCGGTAATGTGACGTTGATGTTCCACTTATGTCAAAATAGTTTCATGCAACATTATGAGGTGTGGACCTGAAAGTAGCCTAGAGGGGGTGAATAGGCAATAATCGAAAATTTAGACTTAATTAAAAATTGTCCTGTCAATACAAGTCGGACTTGTCTGACCAAAAATCAGACTTGTCGGACTGAAGTCAGACAAGTCTGACTCAGATCGAATAAGTCCGAATGAATCTACAAGAAAGTACTAAAAATGAAATTTTTATGCAATCTAGTGAATGAAAATACGTCCTACCAGTTGTAGTAGTTGATAGAAACAAGATTGAGTGCTAGAAATGAAATAAACCTAAATGATCACTAGAAAGTAAGAACTTTGCGGAAATGAAAATGAATACAATGGACAAGAGAGTTTTCACTCGAGGTTTGGCTTCACGAAGAAACCTACATTACATTGAGGAGTCCACGAAGGATCAGGTCTAACAGCCCTAACCTCGCCAAGACGCCTCAAAGGTCAAGTCTTGGATGCTCCACTATCACAACAGATTACAAACTTCCTTGAATCAAGAAATCACACGAGAAACCACGCGCGATGCCTAACTGTCTAGGGGAAAACCCCAAGAGTAACAAACACGCAATCACAAAGAAACTCAGCGAATCAAATGTTGCTCAACTCCCTATGGACTTCTCTTGCCAAGTCTCATATTCACTGCTTCAGTCTTCCTCAAAAACTTTGGATTTGGGCTTAAGAGGGTGAAGAACAAGGAAGGAGGCTTTCTTCAGGGCTTGAGGTGGCTCTGAGAGTTTTTGTAGGCTTAGGCACTGTTTGGGGTTGAAATCCCCAGCTATTTATACTCCAAAAGTTTTTAGCCGTTAGGTGATAGCCCAAGTTGGACAAGTCTGACATAACTGTGACACCTGGTTCCAAAAATAAACCAAGTGAACACGTATGTCTGCCCATGACGTTGATCACACATAGACGACCAAACCACAAACGATATACAGAAGATTACCACAGCACAAACAAATAAATAAGTACTTTTGTTACAATATTCAATAGTTCTCGAATTACAAACTCTAATGATCATTATTTCTAATACTACAACGGAAAATAAACTAAACATTAAGCTAAGCAACTAAGCAAATGGGATAGCGCGGCTCCAAGCATAACCATAGGCAAGTCGACGGCAGCACACAACCTAGAACTCTGCATTATCCTCAACATACTGCCAAACATCACCTGAAACTATTGCTGGGAGAATTGCAAGGGTGAGCACATGTCGTACTCAGCAACTGTGGGAAAATAATGACATGTAGCTTAAACAAGGAATGATAATAAATAATGGCTATTTGCTGAAAAGTACATTTAAAACATATGAAAAAGCATTCTACAATGTCTATGTAAATTAATCCCATCATATCCCAAATAATTACCAACTATGAGCCCAACATCATCATTTACTGTCGGATCACATCCATCAATATTTATTCTTCCATATACCAGATGCTTTCCATCATCATCAGCCATGTCTGTTTATCATAACCCACTACATAACCACAATCAATTCCATGACCATAACCAAACCATCCTAAATTCCCATGTTTCCACTCTAATCATGTGATGGTCCAAGTCGCTCTTAACCTGGAGCACGACTATCATGATAGTTTTTAACACTCTGCAGAGGTTGTACCACTTTACCAACAAGTTTGTGATTTCATCACCTTTTCGGTGACTAAAGAACCTCCATCATGCCCATGACCCATCAGTCACATTACACACTTCCATCAGTGTGTGTCCAAGAGATCACAAAATAGCCTTTACAAAGGGACTTCCATCATATTCAGACCCACTAAGGATTCAACGGTGGTGATGCCTCCAACTAAGCACATCCAACCAAGGGCCCCCTTTTGTGCCATTCGGATCCCAGGGCAGTCCCACCACTATTGCAAACCCAACTGACTCCCATTCCCTACTCTCCTAAATGATGCGAACAATGCTGGCAGTACACCTAATTAATTGGCTAAGACACACCCATACTTGGTCCTATGGTGGCACTACAAAACCTGGGTTGTCGCTCCACGAACCGGTCCTTAGATCTAGAGCAAGAGAAACCATCATATCCTCCAACCCAATCTGCAAACCATGCTTTCTTAGATCTCCATATCCCATGTTACCAATTAACCGTATTCATCAATTCACATCATCTATAAGTATATTAATTCATAGTTAAGCCATTTGGTTGTTTTCCACTCCTAATTAGTTAGAGCTAAGCAAAAAGGTAAAAATGTCCTTCTCAACTCTTTACAATATATTCCAAGCGACAAGGATAGTCAACCAAGACTAGTAAACACCTATCATGGGTTTCCCATCAATTTGACACAAGCATGCAATTTTGCAAACAAAATAATTAAAAACAGGATCAAAATAATCGAGGACACTTGCCTTGCTCTTGAGATTAGTTAGGATCAAAAGCCTCGAAGTTCTGGTGCTGGAGGTCCTCAAAAGCACCATCTAGAGCGCTACCTCTTATTCCGCGCAACAATCATATGTAACAAACATTACAATCAATAAATGCTCATATATTGCTAAATATGTCATGAAATGCATGATTGATGCTATTATGTGGTAATGCATGTTATTAGGTTGATATTATTTCATACTATCTAGTTACAATTAAGTCTTACGTGTTAGAACAAGTTTTAAGTCATTTTGAACAATATTAAAGAAGTTCGAGGAATTTCCATATTCGGGAGGCCTGACTTGTCCGCACCATAGGCCGGAGATGTTCACTTTGGACCAGAAAGTTGATCGTACTAGTGTGCACTGGACCAGACAAGTCCGCTATGGCTAGGGTTTTGGCGAATTTCCAACTAGAGCATAGTTTGAGTTAATATGGAACCATAATTTATGTAGGAAAGATGGATCTAGGGTATTTACCGTGAATCCTAGGGTTCAAGGGTTGAGGATTCGATGAAACTCGAGATCTTGGCATCTAGATCGCAGAAAATGAAGAATTAGCGAAGAAAGATGTTGACATCAAAGAAGATTGCAGAAGCGCTAACAATCTTGCTTGATTCTCCTTCCTCCTTCTCTTCCTTCTCTCCTTGCAGTGAGGTCTCCTTCCTTCTCGAAGAATGGCGGCATAAGTCGTGCAGGGGCTAAGGGTTGCTATCGCGGGAAAAAGGGCGAAAGGTGGACGGTAGGGTGTTTATATAGGAGGAGAGGTGGTAGGGTTAGGGTAGAATCCAAGTATAAGGTGGTATAGACTTTGGTGGGGTTCCACTTGGACTCCGTAGGGGCAGGACACGACGTACTTGGACCCATATAAGTATATTACCAATCAACCTGTCCTGGGGCAAAAATGGAATCCTAGTCGAAACCCTCAAGACAGGACAAGTCCGTAGGCAGTCAGACAAGTCCATCCAGGGTTCCATAAAGTTAAACAGATAAGTCTCGTACAGAGACGGACAAGTCCTTTCAAGATCAGAAAGGCAGTCAGACAAGTCTGGTGTCGGGCCAGACAAGTCCGGGATTGTCCATTACTGAAACCAGACTAAGCTTTTGGGAGTTTTTGACAGAGATCATCAGACCATTCCGTACAAGCAACGGACATGTCTGGACAGGTACAGAACCAAAACCGGATTAGTTCGCAAGAATTAATGGGCAGCTTCGGAGGACATCAAAAATGAATTCTGGACTAATCCGTAGCAATTAGCGGAAGAGTCGGGGGGGGGGGGGGTAACAGAGAGTAAATCGGACTAGTCCGAGGTCCAATTCGTACAAGTCCGCAATGATACATGTTTTTGATTGCTATTTTGGTTCTAATTCATTTTAATCTTGTCCCTTTTGTGTTGTATCATGTTAGACATATATAAGAATGAATTCAATGCATGTGTATGAAAATGAGGGTGTTACAATAACCTCGACCATGTTCGACCTGCTGACATCAAAGACAGTACGGCTAACCACTTTGATTTGAATCTGCGTGCAAAGCCATGTCAGACAAGTCTGACTAATCTCGGACATGTCTGACATGCAAGGAGAGACTTTTCAACTCAGACTAATCTGAGGCACTAAGTCAGAAAAGTTTACCTCGGACTTGTTCGACCCACTTCGAACATGTCTACATTAGAACAGGGACGATTCCAACTCGTCTAAACACCCATTTCGGACAGTTCCGAGTTTCAAGTACCTCGAACATGTTCGACCCGCTTCGAACATGTCTGAATTAGAATAGAGATGTTTCGGACATGTCCGACATACAGATTCGGACTTGTATGAATTCCATCAGAGAGGTTTTGGACTTATCCATCCCAAGATGTCGAACAAGTCTGACCTTAACAGTTAGGGTTTTCCTAAAACCTACCCAAGAGGTTGAGCTCCCATTTGACTTGCTAAGTTTCCACGTGTCGTGTCTCTCTTAATTGTACGAATTTTCCTATGACTCAAGGAGAAATAGAAAACCAATTTCTACTCCACTTTTCATGCCTTTTCTCCTTTTTCATGAATTTCATTCCATACTAAATTTTTTGCAAGAACTCAACCAAACTAATTAGCTCTTCAAATGTTTGTCATTAATCAACCAAAACCCACAAGGGACCTAGATGCACTTTTAGGACCTTTCATAGTGAGACACCTTCTCAAGCTGTAGAAGATCGAGACGAGGCTGACAGCATGGGGGTTAGGATGGACGAGATGCTTGAAGCCACAAATCCTAAATTGACAGAGGATCCTTCCAAACGGAGGTTGAAGCATTCTTCACGTTTCTCAAAACTTCATAAGAGTCGTTGCATGAACACACCAAAGTGACGCTCCTCACTTTCATGACTATATTCATGACAATTAAGTCTAATATTTCTTATTCAATAACTGCTACAACAATCTCATCAAATTGATCAGCAATATCTTTCCACAGCCCCCATAAAGTGCCTAAAGATAGGTATCAGTTCAAGAAATTGATTTTTTTGTCTTTGTATGAAATATGAGAAGGTTGATATGTGCTCGGACAACTGCGTGCTTTTCTGGAATGAGCATGTCAAGGAGAACAAGTGCTTAAAATGTGATAAAGTGAGATTTTTAAAAGTTGTTATTGACGATGGTGCAAAAGTAATGACTCAGGTCGCACAAAATCAGCTTCGCTACTTGCCTATCACACCTAGGTTGGAGCGCTTGTTTCTCTCAAAAAGAACAGCCAGACACATGATGTGTCACAAAGAAGGTGTACCTAACAACAACAGAATGATGGTACAACCGTTAGACTATGAGGCATGGAAGGCGCTTGATCGCTTTGATGCAGATTTTGCCAACGGGAGAAATGTTCGATCTATTTGGCGACAAATGGCTTCTCACGGTTCAGTACAAACGCCACACCATACTCTTGTTGGCCCATGTTCGCTATTCCGTACAACTTACCACCATATCTTTGTATGAAGTATGAGTTCATGTTCATTTGCCTTATTGTACCTAGACTAGGTCATCGTGGTTCATGACTGAACGTGATGTTGAATTTGTTGACTGAAGAGTTGAAAATGTTATGGACAGGAATCGAAGCGTACGACTGTTACAAAAAAAATCAACCTTCGAGCTGCATACTTGTGGTCTGCTCACGATTTCCCAGCATACGACATTTTTCTAGCTGGAGACTCATGGTCATTTGAAATGTCCGATATGTGCTTCAAATACAGAATGTTTTTGTGTAATCCATGGCGAGAAGATATGCTACTTACATTGCCATAGACGTTGGTTACCTCTCAATCACATGTTTAGACAATAGAGAAATGCCTTCAGAAAGGATCCGTTATCAAAAAAGAACCACCGCAATGTCTCAACGGGTCATAGATTGCGGATTTGTTGAACAAGCTAGTGCCAGATGAAAATTGTCCTGGATACTTTGTTGGTTACAGAGAGGACCACAATTGGACTCATATATGTGCACTATAGAAGCTACTGTATGTGAAGTTCT
Source organism: Tuctoria greenei (assembly GCA_036927565.1). Classification (NCBI taxonomy): domain Eukaryota; kingdom Viridiplantae; phylum Streptophyta; class Magnoliopsida; order Poales; family Poaceae; genus Tuctoria; species Tuctoria greenei. The sequence continues at coordinate 141,001,777 of JAYESD010000002.1, forward strand.
TAATTCTAATGCATAAAATTGATGTCTTGCACCAGGAACGTAACCTCGGCGAATGCATTATAAGCACATGCTTGGATATGACGGGCAAAACAAAAGACCATATAACGGCTCGAAAGGATTTGGCAGAGGTTTGTAACCATCCAACTCTTGAGCTCTCTGAAGCTGGTGGCAAACCACGTGCTTTATTCTGTCTTCGACCAAAAGAAAAAAAGAAGTCTTGAGGTGGTTGAAAAGATTGAAACTTTTAGACGGTTATGGTGCTAGCCTAATACGAGCCCTAAATGTTAAGACTGGAAATCTCATTGGGTTGAAGAGTCATGATTATCACATAATCATAGAAAGACTTCTGCCGGTTATGTTTTGGGGTCATCTTCCATAAGAATGCCAGAAAGCTCGTGACGCAGTCACTATCTAATGCCCACAGTCAAGCTACGCAAGCGTACTTCAAATCCAAGAGTGAGCCAGGGCAGTTTAGGGACATGGCCGACAAATACTTGACGAAGGCGCAGTACGCAGAGGTAAAGTTTTATTTTACTTTCCTTCATTATCTGATTCTGTTAACAATATATTCATCCAATAATAAATGTGTGTGGGTCGGCGTAGCATGGCTTGAGTGTCGTGCGGACACGCACCGTACCCTGTGTGCCCTGTGGACGAGCGAGGGCTTCCAGGGCGTGTCTATCACCCGTCGAGAGAGTAGAGGGACAGATGGGAAACGGTTTAGTGCAGATGGCTACTTACGTCTCGCTAAACGGATGGTAAATGTGACTTTAATTCTATTTAAGTAATTTTATAATTTTCATTGTGCTAACATGTATTGATAGGAGCGTGAGAGCAGTCAAGAGCAGACACCTATCTAGGTGTGGAAGACGAGTCACTTGGGAAGTGACCTGTCACAGCCTGACCAGATGTGTTCTCAGGCATGATGACATTATTTTTCTGTATTTCCAGACAAGGTACAACCAGGAGATGCAGAGGCTTTGAGGCGAAGAATACGATTGGCAGACGCGCCAATCATCCCCCAAGCCGCGTATGCAAGTGGTGGCGGGAAACCTCACAGACGATGAATTCTGTTATTTTTAATTTACTGTCATGTACTTTGAGATACAAAAATTTAATAATATTACTTTTTTTGTAGGTTATCCATCTTCGATGGAGTGGTCGACTCAAGGGAGGCACATCCTTCCTCGAGAGCCTCTTCATCACTGCGGGCTGGGCCTAGCAGCCATACTAGCCCAGACCTGGAGCTCCAGAGTGTCCGGGAGGACCTCCAGAGGATGCAGAAAGAGCTACAATAAGCGAACCAGAGGCAAGCAGGGGCCCTCAGGGCTAGGGACGAGTATCATAAATCGCTACAGCTGCATACTGCCATGCAAGTAAGTTCTAACCGTTGTACTTAACATTTATAATATCTAAATGACATGTATATGATAATGCTTTGCTTTTGCAGGTTGTAACCACAGTCGCAGGACAGCAGGCGGTCGTTCCCCAGTGACAACCGCCACCGATCAAGCTGCCACACGTGCCAATGACAGGAGTATAGGTACAAAATTACTAAAAATAGCCGAAACTAGTTAAATTTGCTCAAATGTAGTAAAATTTGAGCAAACTTACTCAAACATAGCCAGAACTATTTAAAATTGCTCAAACTTAGTAAAATATGATTAAACTTACTCAAACTTAGCCAGAACTAGTTGAACTTGCTCAAACATGCTCAAATAGACAAAACTAGTCAAACTTGCTCAAACTTGGTAAAATATGAGCAAACTTACTCAAACATAGCCAAATCTAGTTAACTTGCTCAATTCTAGCTTGCAATAAGCAAATTTAGTCAAATATGTATTTTTAAACTTATAACTTGTATAACTACACTTGCACATCACAAAGATCGGCGACGGAGGCTCAAACTCCATCGCTGCAGCTTTCGTCTCTTGGACGACAACTCAAGGACGACTCCCCAGACTCTGGAGCTAGTGGACCGGGCAGCATGTAGCGTGGCGTGTGTATAGTCTTTGTGAATTGGTGTTTTGCAATGATTGTTTATATATATATATATATATATGTGTGTGTGTGTGTGTGTGTGTGTGTGTGTGTGTGTGTGTGTGTGTGTGTGTGTGTGTGTGTGTGTGTGTGTGTGTGTTGTGTGTGTGTGTGTGTTTTGCAATGCCTGTGTGAGCTGGCCATCGAGCTAGGGCAGCATTTTATGTTTTTAAAAAATTACCTTCCTTATTAATGACTGTTTTTGGTACTTTGACTTCGTTAATTAGCCATAATAAAGGATGACGACCACGAGCACCGTCGTCATAATCCGTAATAAATAACGACAGTAGCGGCCACCGTCATCTATAAGCCAACTTAATGAATGACGGCCTACGACTGGTCGTTGCCAATAAGCCCCACTTGCTACCACGTGGCATGGTGGGCTAATTGATGACAGACTCCTCTGGTCGTCTTCAATTATGTTATTAATGACGGTTGTCGTCGTTGATAACCTTATAAACGAAAAATAATCGGAGACGGTCGGAAACCATTGTCTATAAGTTGTTACTATCGTTAATTACTTATTAACGTAGGTAAGGGCCTTAATGACGGTGGTTTCCAACAGTCGTTTATCGTCGGGTTTCTGTAGTGATCCTCTGACTTTTTTTTTACCTCTCCTACATCCTAGCGTCATCATAGCAAACCTAGAGCTCCTCTAAGCATTCTCCTCACTTTATTGACCTCTAAGAGTGATTTTTGTGGGATTCGTGAGAGAAGAGAAGGGTGATTTGATGAGGATATCACAACACAGGAGACGCATATTGAACTGCATGGACCAATCACAAGAGCACGAGCACGGTTAATAAATCAGCAGGTGAACTCGCTCCTAACTTCCTTTGCATGTGAATTTGAGAATAGATTGCTATGTTATGATTTAAGTATTATTAGGAACAATGGAGAAGATCAAAAAGTGAAGGGAATAGGCCTTGCGAACGTGGAGAAACAGCTGGGACGTCCACAAGTTGATGGAATCAGTTTACAACTCGGACTCAAGTTCAACTTGGAGTCCAGGAGTAGTCACCCTTAAAACGGACGCCCAAGATGCATACGGACTCTGTTTTTGATGTTCTACATATGCATGGAAAGAGGAGAAGATAAACATTCTAATGGCTCCTGTCTCACCTCAAAATTGCTCCGGAGACAACGGGAATCATTAAAACAATTCGAGTCTAGATTTCTGTCCGGTGTTGCACCACCGAATTGGGCCTTTGGGCCTTGTATCCCGTATGAGTCCATTAGGGATGCATCTAAGAGTGTTTTGGCCGAACCCCAGCCTTTAAATACTGCAAACTCTGGTCATATTCGGTGGGTTTTGCTTAGTTTAATAATATCACCGTTCTACGGTTTGTGAGACCCCAACTTCGCGATTTCAGATCATGTCTTCGACGTTCTTGCTTGTGTTCTCGGTTGCACTTGCAGGGATTAGCCTTCTTGGCGAGGTAAGCATGTGCAGCACGGTTTATAACCAACAAGCAGTGGTGTAGTGATTGCAGAGGTATTCGAACTGCTCGAGTGCCGCGGATCATCAACGTCGAGTTCTCCACCCCAATCGACTTACCTTTCAGGAGATCAGGCCTAAACTACTCATCAATTGGTATCAGATTTCCAGGTTACCTGTAGTTATCTTTGTTTTCTTTCCATTAGATCGGTTTTCTTTTGTACCTACAGTCCACAAAAAAGCCACAAAAAAAATTAAATCATTTTTACCGCTTCCTAGACTATAGTGTTTGCAGTTTCGTTTTTCAGTTTGCATTCGTATGGTCGAGTCTTGTTGCTTGTTTAGCTTTGTGTTTTGGGTCCTAGTTATCATGTTTTGTCCTTGCTTTCTTGCCGTTCGACACCTATTCTACAATCCATAAACAACAAACCGATCCACCACGTTCATCGATTTGCCCTAGCTAGCCGCCTTGCGTGAACTCCCGCATCGCCAGGCCTAGATTAGGGGACAAACATTTGTGCCACTCATCCTTGAATCATCACACACCACCCCATTAGTTTGTTGTGCAAATTTCTGATCGTTTTCATATCCGATTGTGAGTTCTTTTCTCAAATCGAGTTGGAATCAACATCCAAAAACCATAACTCGGGCAGCCGACCTTAAAACGGTCATAACTTTCGCATACAAACTCGAAATGGGGCAAGTTTTTTCAAAATGATCTACGCAAAATTTCGCATCTGATTTTCCACCGCGTAGCTGTGTTCGGCGAAATTAGATTGCTTAAATTCCCCTCAGAAGATAGGCTACCCGACCTCCGAAGTTTCAGCATGAATTTTAAAGATTCTTCTTGGTTTTCTATAGGCCGCATATTACATCCAATTGAGCTAGAATGCGATGCAAGTGGCATTAGTATTGGAGGCGTTCTCATACAATGAGGTAAACCCATTACTTTCTTTAGTAAAAAAGTTCATGGTTCTTCTCTGAATTATTCTCCTTATGATAAGGAATTGTATGTCTTAGTGTGAGTATTACAAACTTGGCAACATTATCTTTAGTCTAAGGAGTTTATCATACATCCGATCATGAATCATTGAAGTACCTTAAGTGTCAAACCAATCTGAATAAATAACATGCTAAATGAATTGATTTCATATAGTCATTTCCATACGTCATTAAGCATAACAAAGGGAAGGAAAATGTCATTGCCGATGCATTATCTAGACGTTATACCATGTTTTCCCAACTTGATCATAAAATTTTAGTTTGGAAACAATTAAAGCATTATATCTTACTGATTTTGACTTCAAAGATGCTTTTGAAAATTGTAAAGAAGGAAGAACTTGGAATAAATATGTGATGCGAGAGGGTCTCCTCTATCGCACTAACAAGCTATGTGTTGTAGCTAGCTCCGTTCGTATACTACTTTTGCAGGAAGCACATGGAGGAGGCTTGATGGGACATTTTGGAGTGAAGAAAACTGAGGACATGCTGTCCACACACTTCTTTTGGCCAAATATGAGGCGTGATGTCCAGCGCTACGTGCCACGATGCACTACTTGCAATAAAGTTAAGTCTCGCCTTAACCCACATGGTCTTTATATGCCTCTTCCTGTTCCTAGTGTACCTTTGGAGGATATTTATATGGACTTTGTTTTGGGATTGCCTAGGACTAAGAGGGGGAGGGACAATATTTTTGTAGTTGTTGATCGTTTCTCCAAAATGGCACACTTTATACCTTGTCATAAGAATGATAATGCCTCACACATTGCTGATTTGTTTATGATGGAAATTGTTCGTTTACATGGTGTCCAAATACCATTATTTCTGATTGTAATGCAAAAATTTTAAGTCATTTTTGGAGAACTTTGTGGTATAAATTGGAAATCAAGTTGCTGTTTTCAACTACATGTCACCAACAAACGGACGGCAAACTGAGGTAGTTAATCATATTTTATCCACTATGTTGCGGGCTGTCTTGAAAACAAATTTAAAGTTGTGGGAGGAGTGTTTACCACATATAGAATTTGCTTACAACTGATCCGTTCACTCCACGACGAAGTAAGTCCATTTCAGGTAGTGTATGGTTTCAATCCTCGTGCTCCTATTGATTTACTACATTTGCCTCCTTCTAAAACTATAAATTTGAATGATACACAACAATCTGAATTCATTCTTAAGATGCATGAAACTACAAAGAAAAAAATTGAAAAGATGAATGAGAAGTATAAGATTGCAGGTAGTAAAGGTAGAAAAGAAGTAAAACTTGAACCGGGAGACTTGGTGTGGTTACATTTGAGAAAAGAGTGATTCCCTGACTTGAGAAAATCTAAACTTATGCCACGAGCTGCTGGTCCTTTTAAGATTGTTGAAAAGATTAATGATAATGCATATAAGCTTGAGTTGCCTCCCAATTTTGGTGTTAGTCCCGCATTTAACATTTCAGATTTGCGACTGTACTTGGGAGAAGAAGATGAACTTGAGTCGAGGACGACTCCAATTTAAGAAGGGGAGGATGATGAGGACATCACAACAGCGGAGACGCACATTGAATTGCAAGGACCAATAACAAGAGCACGAGCACGGTTAATAAATCAGCAGGTGAACTCGCTCCTAACTTCCTTTGCATGTGAGTTTGAGAATAGATTGCTATGTGATAATTTAATTGTTATTAGGAACAATGGAAACAAGTGAAGGTAAGAGGCCTTAGGAACATGGAGAACCAGCTGAGACGTCCACAAGTTTATGGAATCAGTTTACAACTCGGACTCAAGTTCAACTCGGAGTCCAGGAGCAGTCCACCTTAAAACGGACGCCAAGTATGCGTACGGAGTCCGTTTTTGATGTTCTACATATGCACAGAAAGAGGAAAAGATAAACTTTCTAATGGATCTGGTTGCACCTCAAAATTGCTTCTGAGTAATTGGGAATCATCAAAACAAGTCGAGTCCAGATTTTTGTCCGGTGCTGCACCACCGAATCGGGCCTTTGGGCCTTGTATTGTATGAGTCCATTAGGGACGCGTTTAAGAGTGTTTTGGCCGAATACTAGCCTTTAAATACTGCATCCACTGGTCATATTTGGTGGGTTTTGCTTATATAAATAATATTGCCGTTCTATGGTTTGTGAGACCCCAACTTCGCGATTTCAAATTGTGTCTTTGACGTTCTTGCTTGTATTCTCAGTTGCACTTGCAAGCATTAGCCTTCTTGGCGAGGTCAAGCGTGTGCAGCACAGTTGATAACCAACAGAGCTATGGTGTAGTGATTGCAGTGGTATTTGAACTATTCGAGTGTTGTGGATCATCAACGTCGAGTTCTCCACCCCAATCGACTTACCTTTTAGAAGATTGGGCCTAAACTACTCATCATGATTCATAGGTTTTTAGCTCTCGGTTTGATCTCTCGCACTTTTTTGATTGATTCGTGCTTTTGTGTTGTTGTATTTCAATTCAAAAAACTGCGAGGTTGTTGTGGGAGCACTCAACTTGTGAGCAGTCCCAAGGATCTTGTATTTACCCTTGTGATTTAGCGGAGAACTGGGTTGACCTTCATGGCAACTTGGAGAGGTTTAGCGTTTAAAGAGACCCGACCCTTCGTGGACACCTCAATGGAGACGACGATTCCTGTGTGGAGTTGAACCTTGGATAAATCGTGTCTTTTGTCCTTTTACATATTTGTTCATCGCTAGAATCACTTGTTAGGGCTTATCATCATTCATATCTCATACATATTGTTCATCGTGTTAATCTTTTGATCTAATTTGGTTGTAGTATTCCTACTCACTTAGTCAGATTGCTAGATTATTTGTCTAACTTCCACTGAAACAAACTCAAAGAAAAACACATAAAAATCCAATATTTTCTTAATTTCTGTTTCCTAATCAGACTAGTGCATCATAATACCGGACTAGTCCATCCTTTGAGTCTGATTACGTTTAAATTAAGTGCTTATTCACCTCTCTTTATACAACATTCATGAGGTCATAAATCTCTCTACATTTTATTATATCAGTACGACACTATAGGTAACATCATTTTGCCACGATTCCTAAAGCAAGGGAACCTTCTAAAATCCGGTGAACAAATAGGAAGAAACAGGGAGGGGCACTTCTTCCTATATTTGAGAGATATGTAAAATGGTATTTTTTATACCACGGGATAGTTGCTCCGTGATATTTTTTTAAGCAGAGGATGAGACATCAAGGGTTCGGAAGAAATCGAATCCGGATAGGCTGCGCACTACAGGAAACGCGACTATTTGTGACGTCTAAGTTTACTTGCGATAGCCGGCCATCGCAAATAAATTAATTTGCGACGGCTTTCCTGGAGCCATCGCAAAAACATAGGGTGTCGCAAATAAAAGCTTATTTGTGATGGCTTTGGCCGCAGCCGTCGCAAATAAGACTTATCTGCGACGGCCAACACTAGGGCCGTCGTAAATAGGTATTTATTTGCGATGGCTACAAAAAGGACCGTCGCAAATAAGATTAATTGCGACGGCCTAAACCTAGGGTCGTAGTAATTAAGAAAGCTGTCGCAAATAAGGGCTTATACCTGCCCCATCAGCCTCAATAGACTCATTCTCAAACAGCCAGCCATCGCCATCCCGCGCCTGCCACCGCGCACCTGCCCACGCCGGCCGCCGCGCTCCCGCCCGCCGCCACCGCCCCCGCCGTTGCGCTCCCGCCCGCCGCTATGCTCCTGCCCGCCGCCGGCCACCGCGCTCCCGCCAGCCGCCGCTGCGCCTCCTCGAGCAGTCGTCGCCCCGCCTGATGAGGACATCACAACAGCGGAGACGCACATTGAACTGCAAGGACCAATCACAAAAGCACGGGCACGGTTAATAAATCAGCAGGTGAATTCGTTCCTAACTTCTTTTGCATGTGAGTTTGAGAATAGATTGCTATGTGATGATTTAATTGTTATTAGAAATAATGGAGAAGATCAACAAGTGAAGGAAAGAGGCCTTGGGAGCGTGGAGAACCAGCTGGGACGTCCACAAGTTGATGGAAACAGTTTACAACTCGGACTCGAGTTCAACTCGGAATCTAGGAGAAGTCCACCTTAAAACGGACGCCCAGGAGGCATACGGACTCCTTTTCGACGTTCTACATATGCACGGAAAGAGGAGAAGATAACCTTTCCCATGGTTCTGGTCCCACCTCAAAATTCCTCCGGAGTCATTGGGCATCGTTGAAACAAGTCGAGTACAGATATCTGTCCGGTGCTGCGCCACCGAATCGGGCCTTTGGGACTTGTATCCTGTAAGAGTCCATTAGGGACGCATCTAATCGTGTTTTGGTTGAACCCTAGCCTATAAATACTGCATCCGCCGGTCATATTCGGTGGGTTTTGCTTAGATCAATAATATCGCCGTTCTACGATTTGTGAGACCCCAACTTTGCAATTTCAGATCGTGTCTTCGACGTTCTTGCTCGTGTTCTCGGTTGCACTTGCAGGGATTAGCCTTCTTGGCGAGGTCAAGCGTGTGAAGCACAGTTGATAACCAATGGAGCCGTGGTGTAGTTATTGCAGGGGTACTCGAACCGCTCGAGTGCCGCGGATCATCAAGGTCGAGTTCTCCATCCCAATCGACATACCTTTCAGAAGATTGGGCCTAAACCTTACTCATCAATTGGTATCAGATTTCCAGGTTGCCTGTGAGGTATCTTTGTTTTCCTTCCATTAGATCGATTTTGTTTCGTACCTAGAGTCCACAGAAAAGCCACAAAAAATAGATCGTTTTTACCCCTTCCCAGACTATAGTGCCTACAGTTTCGTTTTTCAGTTTGCATTGTTGAGTTTGCATTCATGTGGTCGAGTCTTGTTGCTGGTTTAGCTTTGTGTTTTGGGTCCTAGTTATCGTATTTCGTCCTTGTTTTCTTTCTGTTCGACACCTATTCCACAATCCCTAAATAACAAACCGATCCACCACGTTCATCGGTTTGCCCTAGCTAGCCGCCTTGTGTGAACTCCCGCATCGCCAGCCCTAGATTACGTGACAAACCTTTGTGCCACTCATCCTTGAATCATCACACACTACCCCATTAGTTGCTGTGCAAATTCCTGATTGTTTTCATATCGGATTGCGCTGTTCTCAAACCGAGTTGGAATCAACATCCAAAAAAATTTAACTCGGACAGCCTATCTTAAAACGGCCATAACTTTCGCATACAAACTCGAAATCGGGCGATTTTTTTTCAAATTCATCTACGCGAAATTTCACATCCAATTTTCCACTGCGTAGCCGCGTTCGGTGAAATTAGATTGCCCAAATTCCCTTGGAAGATAGGCTATCCGGCCTTCGAAGTTTCAGCACGAATTTAAAAGAATATTTTTGATTTTCTATAGGCCGCATATTACATCCAATTGAGCTGCAAATTTGTGTGCTTCATATCTTCGTGCTCCTGAGTAAAGAAAAAATATCAAAAAAATAATACAAAAAGGAAAAAAAATAGTGAAGAGCACACATATTAAAGCAATTGGCCTATACTACTTGTGTTGTGATTGTTGGTTATATCATTTTGTCTTCCTTTTGCCTTGCTACTTCCTTGTGTTGTGCTAGGCTCTAGAGCACTTGGTTGACCAGCAACAGTTTCTTGCATTGAATACTTATTCAACTTTGTTTACCTGTTAATGATTTCCTACTTATTAGCCACCATATTGTGCCATCCAAGCTCCACCTTTCTCTTGAGCATAACAGGTACCTTTGCAATCACCCCACGCTTCAGGTTTATCTCACCGTCCACACCACCTGCTGTGTCGGTAAGAACACTTGTAAGAGCATGGTAAGATGCTTGAGCGAGAGAGATTGTTTTCTTCCACCTTTCACATTGTCACTGTAGTTGATAGGGATAACATTTTTTTTGTCTTTTGTTTCCTACTAACAATGGCAGGAGAAGACAATGATAACGAATGTGTTCAACATGCTGAGTTACGTGATATGATGAAGATAATGACAGATATGTTCGCCAAATACAACGCAGCAACGGAGGAGTCATTGACAAACTTGACTCGCCAACTTGATGACCTTGCTATTCGGATGAATACTTCTGAGACTCGGTTGCCTCTCGCTGGAAGACAAGAAGACAATGCTTATGATGAACTGGAAGATCACAATAATCAGCCAAGACTGTCACTTTATTGTCGAGGTATGGGAGGTAATAATCATAACAATTATAATCGTCCTCCTGATGATCTTTTTGCTAAAGTGAAATTTACTATACCCTCTTTTCCTGGTGCTTATGATGTTGAGGCTTATCTTGATTGGGAGATGATAGTAGAGCAAAAGTTTAATTCACATCTTGTTCCTGAACAACATAGAGTTCGTCAAGCCACTAGTGAGTTTAAGGACTTTGCTATCATATGGTGGAATGAACTTGTTAAAACTAGAACTGATCCTCCAATATGGGATAGATTAAAGGAAGCTATGCGTGTTCGATTTGTTCCTCCATCTTTTCAGCAGGACCTTCGCAAAAAATTGCAGCGCTTAGACCAAGGTAACATGTCCGTAGAGGAGTATTATCAAGAGTTACAAAAGGGTATGCTACGGTGTGGGATAGTAGAGGACATGGATGATAAAATAGCTCATTTTTATGGGGGGTTGAGGTGTGAAATTCAGGACATTGTTTATTACAAGGAATATGATACTGTTAATAGATTGTTTCAGCTTGCTATGTTGGCAGAAAAAGAACTACAGGGCCGACAACAACAGCAACAACGCACGAGGAGCAACTTCACGCCGCGTGCAGCGACTACACCATCCAAAACAGCACCATCTTCGACCAACCGTGCAGCGACTACACCATCCAATGGCGGCCAACGAACTATACCTACTGCTCCACCTTCTCACATACCAGAAGGCAGCAAGGCGACATGATTCAAGCCTTCATCGTCTACTCCTTCTATGGGTCGTACTTCCGACGTTAAGTGTCACTGCTGCCAGGGACTTGGTCATATGATGAGAGATTGCCCGAGCAAACGAGCATACATAGCACGCGACGATGGCGGGTATGATAGTACTTCAGATGTTGAAGATGAATATTCTCTTGCTACTGACTTTACAGATCCAAATGACGAACACACTGAAGAAGAGGTACTTGGTACAGCGGCGACGGAGAACTATAGGAGCATCATTGTGCAGTGTGCCTTGAGCTCCAAAGTGGAGACCGATGACAAGCTACAATGACACAACCTCTTCCACATGTTTCTCGTCGTCAAGGACTGTCGTGTACACACTATAATTGATGGAGGTAGCTGCGATAACTTGGTGAACACAGACGTCGTCAAGAAACTTGGTTTGACAACAAGAGCACACCCTCATCCGTACCACATTCAATGGTTCAACAACAGCGGTAAGGTTCGGGTAACACAAACAACGAGAATACATTTTTCAATTGGTTCTTACCATGATTTTGCTGATTTTGATGTTGTTCCTATGGAAGCTTGTTCTCTTTTATTTGGTCGTCCTTGGGAATTTGATACAGATGCTATTCATCATGGTAGAACCAATAAATATAATCTCATGCATAAGGGAAAGAAAATCACTTTGCTCCCCATGACTCCTGCTGAAATTGTGCATTTTGAGAAGAGTAAAATTCGTGATGGCAACGCAACAAAATTAGAATCTGAAAAACAGCAAGTTATTAAGTTAAAATCATCATCGTTGCTTGCAACTAAATCTGAACTTGCTAATTTATTCGATGCTAAGGGGATGTGCTATGCTTTAGTTTGCAAAGAAGACATGTTTTTACATCATGAATTGTCTATTGCATTGCCCCCTGCTGTTGCTAACCTTCTGCAGGAGTTTGAGGATGTGTTTCCCTCCGAGACACCCCCTGGATTACCACCGATGAGAGGCATTGAACACAAGATCGATTTGATTCCAGGAGCAAGTTTGCCAAATTGCGCAGCATACAGGGCGAATCCACAGGAAACTAAGGAAATTCAGCGACAAGTACAAGATCTTTTGGACCGCAGGTACATTCGTGAAAGCCTTAGCCCTTGTTCTGTTCCTGTTCTTTTGATTCCTAAGAAAGATGGTAGTTGGCTCATGTGTGTTGATTGTCGAGCGATTAATAACATCACCATCCGATATTGTTATCCAATTCCTCACTTAGATGACATGTTTGATGAATTGAGTGGTGCTATCAGCTTCACGAAAATTGACTTGCGTAGTGGTTACCACCAAATTAGAATGGCACTAGAAGATGAATGGAAAACTGCATTTAAAACCAAGTTTGAACTTTATGAGTGGTTAGTCATGCCTTTTGGTTTAACTAATGCACCCAGCACATTTATGCGATTAATGAATGAGGTTTTACGTGCTTTCATTGCACAATTTGTGGTGGTTTATTTCAATGATATCCTCATTTACAGCAAGTCATATGATGAACATCTTGATCATTTACGTGCTGTTTTTACTGTTTTGAGAGATGCACGTTTGTTTGGTAACCTTGAAAAGTGCGTCTTTTGCACCAATCAAGTCTAGTTTCTTGGCTATGTCATTTCCTCGCAGGGAATTGAGATGGATGAGGCAAAAATTGAAGCAATCACTAGCTGGTCAGCCCCAACAACCGTTACACAGGTTCGTAGTTTTCTTGGTCTTGCTGGTTTTTATCGGTGCTTTGTGCGGGATTTCAGCATCATTGCAGCACCTCTACATGAGCTAACGAAGAAGGGAGTGCCATTTTGATGGGGCGAACAGCAGCAACAAGCTTTTGATGCTCTCAAATCGAAGCTTACACAAGCACCATTGCTACAACTTCCTGATTTTGACAAGACCTTTGAGCTAGAATGCGATGCAAGCGGCATTGATATTGGAGGCGTTCTCATACAAGGAGGTAAACCCGTTGCTTTCTTTAGTGAAAAACTTCATGGTCCTTCTCTGAATTATTCTACTTATGATAAGGAATTGTATTCCTTAGTGCGTGTATTACAAACTTGGCAACATTATCTTTGGTCTAAGGAGTTTGTCATACATTCCGATCATGAATCATTGAAGTATCTTAAGTGTCAAACCAATCTGAATAAACAACATGCTAAATGGATTGATTTCATAGAGTCGTTTCCATACATCATTAAGCATAAGAAAGGGAAGGAAAATATCATTGCCGATGCATTATCTAGGCATTATACCATGCTGTCCCAACTTGATCATAAAATCTTTGGTTTGAAAACAATAAAAGCATTATATCCTACTGATTTGGACTTCAAAGATGCTTTTGAAAATTTTAGAGAAGGAAGAACTTGGAATAAATATGTGCTGCGAGAGGGTCTCCTCTATCGTGCTAATAAGCTATGTGTTCCAGCTAGCTCCGTTCGTCTATTACTTTTGCAGGAAGCACATGGAGGAGGTTTGATGGGACATATCGGGGTGAAGAAAACTGAAGACGTGCTGTCCACACACTTCTTTTGGCCAAAGATGAGGCGTGATGTCGAGCGTTACGTGTCACGATGCACTACTTGCAACAAAGCTAAGTCTCGCCTTAACCCACATGGTCTTTATATGCCTCTTCCTGTTCCTAGTGTACCTTGGGAGGATATTTCTATGGACTTTGTTTTGGGATTGCCTAGGACTAAGAGGGGGAGGGATAGTATTTTTGTAGTTGTTGATCGTTTTTCCAAAATTGCACACTTTATACCTTGTCATAAGAATGATAATGCCTCACACATTGCTGATTTATTTATGACGGAAATTGTTCGTTTACATGGTGTGCCAAATACCATTGTTTCTGATCGTGATGCAAAATTTTTAAGTCATTTTTGGAGAACTTTATGGTATAAATTGGGAACCAAGTTGCTGTTTTCAACTACATGTCATCCACAAACGGATGGACAGACCGAGGTAGTTAATCGTACTTTATCCACTATGTTGCGGGATGTCTTGAAAACAAATTTGAAGTTGTGGGAGGAGTGTTTACCACATATAGAATTTGCTTACAACAGATTCGTTCACTCCACGACAAAGGTAAGTCCATTCCAGGTAGTGTATGGTTTCAATCCCCGTGCTCCTATTGATTTACTACCTTTGCCTCCTTCTGAAACTATAAATTTGGATACTACACAACAATATGAATTCATTCTTTAGATGCATGAAACTACAAAGAAAAATATTGAAATGATGAATGAGAAGTATAGGATTGCAGGTAGTAAAGGTAGAAAAGAAGTAAAACTTGAACCGGGTGATTTGGTGTGGTTACATTTGAGAAAAGAGCGATTTCCCGACTTGAGAAAATCTAAACTTATGCCACGAGCTGCTGGTCCTTTTAAGATTATTGAAAGATTAATGATAATGCATATAAGCTTGAATTGCCTCCCGATTTTGGGGTTAGTCCTATATTTAACATTTCAGATTTGTGATCGTACATGGGAGAAGAAGATGAACTTGAGTCGAGGACGACTCCAATTCAAGAGGGGGAGGATGATGAGGACATCAAAATAGCGGAGACGCACATTGAACTGCAAGGACCAATCACAAGAGCACGGGCACAGTTAATAAATCAGCTGGTGAATTTGTTCCTAACTTCTTTTGCATGTGAGTTTGAGAATAGATTGCTATGTGATGACTTAATTGTTATTAGGAATAATGGAGAAGATCAACAAGTAAAGGAAAGAGGCCTTGGGAGCGTGGAGAACCAGCTGGGACGTCCACAAGTTGATGGAAACAGTTTACAACTCGGACTCGAGTTCAACTCGGAGTTCAGGAGCAGTCCACCTTAAAACGGACGCCCAGGGGGCATACGGACTCCGTTTTCGATGTTCTACATATGCACGGAAAGAGAAGATAACCTTTCCCATGGTTCTGGTACCACCTCAAAATTCTTCCGGAGTCATTGGGAATCGTCGAAACAAGTCGAGTTCAGATATTTGTCCGGTGCTGCGCCACCGAATCGAGCCTTTGGGCCTTGTATCCCATAAGAGTCCCTTAGGGACGCATCTAATCGTGTTTTGGTCGAACCCTAGCCTATAAATACTGCAGCCGCCAGTCATAATCGGTGGGTTTTACTTAGATTAATAATATCGCCGTTCTACAGTTTGTGAGACCCCAACTTCGCAATTTCAGATCGTGTCTTCGACGTTCTTGCTCGTGTGCTCGGTTGCACTTTGCAGGGATTAGCCTTCTTGGCAAGGTCAAGTGTGTGCAGCACGGTTGATAACCAACGGAGCCGTGGTGTAGTGATTGCAGGGGTACTTGAACCGCTCGAGTGTCGTGGATCATCAACGTCGAGTTCTCCACCCCAATTGACATACCTTTCGGAAGATCGGGCCTAAACCTTACTCATCACCGCCGCATCTCCATGTCTTTGCCTCCCACAAGCCGGGCGCATCTCCATTGTGATGTTAAATTTTCTTTCTTCTCCATTTCCATTTCATTGCTAGTTAGATTTAGGTGATGCAATGTGTTGAATTGTGAGCCATCATCTACAATTGTCATGCTTAGAGTGTTGTAATTATAAGCTTATGTTTAGGTGATGCTTATGTTTAGGTGATGTGTATGTTGAAATTTTGATTCCTAGAATTTTGATACTTACAATCGAATTCAAGCGTAAAATTGATTTGAATTGAATTTATGTTGAGAATTGATTTGATACTTCTGAATAGAATAGAATTGAACTGAATTGATGCTTATGTTAAAGTTTATGATTATGTTTATATTGAGAATTAAATTGCTTATGTTTAGGTCAATGCTTATGTCTATGTTTATAATACAATTGTTTATATTTAGGTTCATGTTTATTAATTGATAAATTACAATTTAATAATTCTTATGTTACGTTTAATTGAATTGCTTTGTTTTTTAGATTATGGTTATAATTTTTAATTTGATTGCTTGAGTGTTAATGTATGTACAAAAATGGGATTCGAGTTGGCTTGACCCGACACAACCCATTTAGGACCCGACAAGGCCTATTTATTTGGAAGTTGAAGTATGCATCTAAACCAGGGTTGTAAAATCACGCCTGGACGCCTAGGTGCCCGCCATTGACGACAATTTATTTCGCTTTAAACTGCAGAGCCAAACATGGGTGAAGACCGCAGTTGGATGTATACTGGCTGGAAGAGCAGAACTGATGGTCACTCGGATGAGTATTACATCAAGTTAGATAAATTTTTGGATTGGGCATTTTTGTTGTCAACAGAAGATATGGTGCGGTGCCCATGTACAAAATGCCAGAACACCAAATTTTTTAGAAGATTGGAGCTTTTGTTTCACTTATTTTGAAACGGTTTCACTCCACATTATGAAATATGGACCTTCCACGGCGAGACTAAATCTTGAGTCATAGCAGAAGTGGATGACAATGATAATATAACAGAGGTTGATAGGATGGATGAGATGCTAGAAGCTCTGGAAGCGGAGGATCCTCTTACAAATGAGGCAGGGGAGTTCTTCGAGGAGCTGAAGAAATCACAAGAGCTGTTGCATGAACACACGGTTGTGACCGTACTTGCTTTCTTGACCAGATTTATGACAATTAAGTCCAAATACTTTTTTTCCATCAACTGCTACAATGATCTCATGAAATTGATCTGCGATATCCTTCCACAACCTCACAAAGCGCCTAAAGATATGTATCACTGAAAGACCAAGATATCTGGTCTCGGTATGAACTATGAGAAAATCGATGTGAGCCCAGACAACTGCATGCTATTCTAGAAAGAGCACGTCAATGAGAAGATGTGCTTGAAATGTGGTAAACCGAGGTATGTCAAAGTTGTTAATGACGATGGCGATAATGTGATGACAGATGTCGCACATAAGCAGCTTCATTACTTTCTTGTGACACCTCGGTTGAAGCGGTTGTTTCTTTCAAAAAGAATTGCAAGACACATGAGATGGCACGAAGAAGGTAAATGTGAGAACAAAGAATTCTTGATGCGTCCGTCCGACGGTGATGCATGAAAGGTGTTGGACCGTTTTGATCCTGATTTTTATCGTGATGCGGGGAATGTTCGCATTAGATTAGCGACAGATGGATTCTCACCGTTCAGTACAAATGCCACGTCACACTCCTATTGGCCCGTCTTTGTCATTCCATACAACCTGCCACCGGCTCTTTGTATGAAGAACGAGTTCATGTTTCTCACCCTCATTGTACCTGGACCTGATCATCCCGGGTCACGTCTCAACGTGATGTTGAAACCGCTGATTAAAGAATTGAAAGTCTTGTGGACAGGAGACGAAGCGTACGTCAGTTACAAGAAGCAGAATTCAACCTTCGATCTGCTTATTTGTGGTCTGTCCATGATTTGCCGGTATACGACATGTTTTCCGAATGGAGCACTCACGGTCGTCTGACGTGTCCAATATGTGTTTCAGACACGGATTTCTTTCGACTAACTCATGGAAGCAAAATATCTTACTTTGATTGTCACGGACGTTGGCTGCCTTCGAATCACATGTTTAGGCAACAGATGCATGTTTTTAGAAAGAACACTGTTGTCACTAAAGGACTACCAAAACATCTCAACGGGTCCGAAATTTCTGATATGTTGGACAAACTGGTGCTAGATGAAGGTCGTCCTGGATATTTTGTAGGTTATGGAGAGGAACATAATTGGACTCACATATGTGGACTTTAGGAGCTACCGTATGTGAAGTCGTTGATTATAATGCACAACATTGATGTCACGCATCAGGAGCGTAACATGAGCAAAAGTATCATAAGCACTTGCATGGATATGCCTGGCAAAACGAAAGACAATTACAAAGCTAGACTAGATTTGGTAGACATTTGTCACCGTCCAACTCTTGAAATCTCTGAAAGTGTTGGGAAGCCACGTGTTTCTTTCTGTCTTCGATCTAAAGACTTTGAAATTCCCAGATGGTTATGCAGCTAGCTTGAAACGAGCCGTGAATGTGAACACAGGAAACCTCACTGGGTTGAAGAGTCATGATTATCACATTATAATGTAAAAGACTCTTACCTGTTATGTTTTGAGGCTATCTAGATGATACGGTGTGGAAGGTTTTAGCCGAGCTCAGATATTTTTATAAACAGCTTTGTGCTAAAGAAATCAAGATAGGGATGATGGATAAGTTAGAGAAGGGGATATCCATACTTTTATGTAAGATGGAAAAAAAATCCACTGAGTTTCTTCAATCAAATGCAACACCTGCTTATTCATCTTCCTTTCGAAGCTAAAGTTGGCAGTCATGTGCAATACAGGTGGATGTATCACATTGAAAGATCGCTACGATATCTAAAACCAATGGTTGGCAACAGGGCAAGGGTGGAAGGGTGCATCGCTGAAGCATATGCTCTTAAGGAAGTGGGATACTTTTTAAGTGTCTACTTTACAGAAGAAAACAATATCAATACTTCGGCAATGCGGTACAATGTGGACGAAGCACCCCCTTTAAGCGACCTCTCTATTTTTCAAACGAGAGGTACTGCCATTGGTAGCTACATGACGTACGTGCTATCCGAACGTGACAGGATTGTTGCTTTACTCTACATGTACGCAAATATAGAAGACATGCAGGAATACTTCAAGTAAGTGTTTGTCCTACATTTATACTAATTGACATATTTTGCCACACATATATTCTAAAAGATGTGTTTTCCCGTTCAGCGAGTTCCACAGACAATGTTGGCCACATAGGCATCAACCTACGGCCAAACAAGTAGAAGGGATGCGAAAAGAAGGAATAAATGGAGGGCCGAGTTTCCTATCCTGGTTTTGAGATTATGTAATACTCTCCTGTCGTCTATATATTATAAGTTACTATTATTAAAGAAGAGTTATTTTAACTTATGATCATTTATGACAGTGTTGGACTCTCAATGTCCACGAAGATTTGCGGCAGCTATCTTATGAATTGGTGAATGTTATAAGCTATGGTCGATATGACGTAAATGGCTTTTGATTCCGTACAACTCATTTTGAAGCTCTTCGTCCTCTCGCGGCAACATCAAATTCTGGTGTTGTGACGAGAGCAATTGACACTCAAGGGAATTTGACCGATTATTATGGGATCATTAAAAAATCCTTGAATTTACTTTTACTGGAAATAAGACCCTTCGAGTTTTCTTCTTTGACTGTGACTGGTTTGATCGCACTCATGGAACTCGAGAAAACCAATTTGGAATGGTGGAAGTGAAACATAAGGACCGACTATGAGGTTACGATACATTTGTTCTTGCACATCAAGTAGAACAAGTGTATTATCTACCTTATCCATGCACGAAGCTCAGTGCATGGTGGGTGGTATATAAGGTGAATCCTCGTGAGCGGTTATATATTCCTGGGGATGAAGGTTACCATGATGGTTAAGACGTTGAAGAAGTGTACCAAGAAGAAGAGTTGCTAGACACTTTTATCGTCGAGCTTGGTGCAGGACTAGGTCAATTAGTTGGAGATGTTGAAGATGTTGAAGATGTAGAGTCAGATGACATGCAAAAATGGAAATTAGAACAGGCCACGATGGAAGATAGTTGGGCTGGTTTAAGGAGTAGGGCACATGATAATGATGTTGATGAATTTTGAAAGTGATTACAAGTAATGTTTTCTTGAAGATAGTAACATGAATTTCGTATATCTTATTTGCATATTTACTGATTATCTATTAAAATAGGATGGCGTCAAAGAAAGGTAGAAGGTGCCGCCGGCGACGCGGTTCTACCCCTCTAGACCAGAGGACGCTTTCGCAGGTTCCTCGTCGACCGGGAGCACACGCTCTCAGCTGTTGGGGCACGTTCTGACCAGCTCTAGATCTTCGTCACAGGTAAATTTCACTCGTTTTTGATAAATTCTTCAAATTCAATTTCCAATTAAACTTACTTATGAATTATTTGAATGTTGTAGTCCTCACCGACTGACTCAGAGGCAACAACGCCAGTTGACCTTGGCTACCCTTCGGTGAGCCAGCCCATGGCCAGCCAACCCTCGATTGGCGAGCCTTCTGTTCCTGAGCCCTTTGACTCGGTTGGTGACGAGCCTTTTGGGTCACCTGACGTGGCGCCCCAGCAGACGCGGAAGATGAGGAGGACTCACTTTGTCAGTCCTCCTACTGTACCTTAACAGAGGATCGTGATTCGTATGGTCGGAGACACGTAATAAAAATTGTAGTGTTCAATTCTAGTTTCTTTTGGTTACTTAAGTAATGAATC
This sequence comes from Tuctoria greenei, assembly GCA_036927565.1. Lineage (NCBI taxonomy): Eukaryota > Viridiplantae > Streptophyta > Magnoliopsida > Poales > Poaceae > Tuctoria > Tuctoria greenei. The sequence continues at coordinate 141,022,370 of JAYESD010000002.1, forward strand.
AATAAATATCTTGCAGGGTTTAGTGGGACTTGTCTTTCACCTGTGAGAGACATTACAGACAGGTGAACGGTGTCCTCGGGTCCTTAGTGCATTTGCAATATCCCGGGGTCATCGACGGGGTGTCTGCCCTTTCGTGGGAGGACTACGCACGCGTCCATCACCAGGAGCACGACAACCTTCAGAAGGTCGTATGGGCCAATTTTATGGTAAGTATGTTAAAAAAAGTTTATAAGTTTTACTCTTAAACTCTTTTAATGAACATCTCTTTAATATATTCTTTATCAAAGGCAAGTTATATTTTAGAGGACCTGAATGACCCTCGCATGGTTCAGGATGCGAGGAGAGTGTTTCACTACAACGCTGCTAAGGCGCTTCGACAAGCTTTGTCGAATGCTCGTACTCAAATTATCAATGAGCACTTGAAGGCGAACTAGCAGCACGTGCTACACTTCCAACAAGAAAGCGAGAGGCACCTGATGGAGGTGGAGTACGCGCAGGTACGTGGGGTGTAGTAAATATTTTTTCTGGTAATTTCCTCAATGGTATTTTTAACGATCTACAACTATGTGCAGGGCCACGTGAGCTGGTTGCAGGGTTGGTCCGATGCATTTCGAGCCCTTTGTCGATACTGGGCTAGCGATGTGTTTAAGGATAAGTGCGGAAAGGCTCGAGAGTGCAGAGGGGTCGAGGGGAAGAGCAGGCACGGCCAAGATAACCACTTGCGTTTAGCTAAACACATGGTAAGTGTATGTAACTTATGTTTATATATTCATAATATACTGTTCGTACTAACACGTATTAACAGGAGCACGAGACGGTGGTGCTGCCGACCCCTGCTGAGATCTGGAAGAGAGGTCACAGGGACCCTTCTCAGCCTGAGGGGTGCAGTCAGGTTGTAGCCGAGCGATTGGTAAGTTTAGAAATCATTCATATTAAATATAACTATATGGATTGTTGATCTTACACAGTTTTCTTGTTTACCAGGCTAGCTACGGGGAGGAGGCCAGAAAGATACACGGCGAAGATGTCGATTGGGAACGTGAACCAATCGATCTTCAAGCCGCGTATGTAAGCGGAGGTGGAAAAGCACACAGAAGGTGAGTTTATAAGTTATTTTATCATTTTCAATTCAAAGTATTAAATATATTTCAATTTCATATTACTGACTCTCTTTTTTATAGGCTCGCCATATTCGACAGAGTTGTCGACTCGAGGGCGGCGAGACCTGCGAGAGGTAGCTCCATGCAGGCTTCGTCAGTGGGCACGTCAGCTCGTCGCGTCTCGTAGAGAGACATCGAGATGCAGTCCCTCCGACAAACTGTATAAGAGAATATCAGGCGATAGAAGGAGGAAAGGAGGGAGGCGGAACGAAAAAGGATCGCGTTGGAGGCCACGATATCTTCCCAGGCAGCCTGGATGGCGTAGATGCGGGAGACAATGGAGGTAACAAAATGAAAACTGAAGTTCTTATTAATTTAGCGTAAATGACTTACTAATAGGTAATATCTAATGTTTGCAATGACATATCATGGCTCGGGCGTAAGGTTTGGAGATCCAGCTACCGCTACTTCCGGTCTTTCTAGGCGATCCTTTTTCTACGGGTCAGATAATTTTCTATGTCAACTTAACAATTCTAGTTTTACTTTAACTTTACCAAAATAAAGCAAGGAAATAGAGTGAGAGTGAGAGATAGTTAGATAGAGTGAGAGATAGAGTTAGAAGAGGGAGGAAGATAGAGAGAAAGGGATTAAAATAGAAAAAAGAGGGAGATAGTTAGATAGAAGAAAAGGATTCAGATAGAAGAAAGAGGGAGATAAAAGAAAGAGTGAGAGATAGTTAGATGGAGTGGGAGAGGAATGAAGAGAGAGAGTGAGATGTATATGGAGATAGGGGGAGAGGGAGATAGAGGGTGAGAGAGATGTAGATGGAGATAGAGGGAGGAAGATAGAGGGAAAAGTGTAGTAGGGAGATAGAGTGAGTGAGAGATAGATTGAGATAGAGATAGGAATGAAAAGAGAGGGGAGGAAGATGTAGATGGAGATAGAGGAAGAGGAAGATAGAGGGAGAGAGGGAGATGTAGATGGAGATAGAAGGGAGGAAGATAGAGGGAAAAGGATAGCAATAGAGAGATAGAGTGAGAGAGAGAGATTGAGATAGAGAGAGAGATGAAAAGCGAGGGGGATCTAGATGGAGATAGAGGGGAGGAAGGGAGGGAGAGAGATGTTGATGCATTTATATTCTAACTCTAAGTTTTATTAATTGCAAAGATATGCGACGGCTGCTCAAACACCGTCGCCGTCGTTACCGCCACCTGGAATGAGGCGTGACGACGACTTCGACTTTGGAGGTTGCTTCGGAGGTCAGACGGGCGAGTGAGTCCTTGTTTGCTTTGTTGATGGTGATGTACAATGTATCAACGATGTTGTTTGTGATTGTGATATATTGTGATGTTGTTTGTGATATATTATGTTGTATGTTCTGTGATTCTAGCCATCGATCCGGGTAGTATTTTCTGTTTAAAAAAAAAACCTTATTTGCGACGGCTTTTTATAGTGTCGTCGCAAATAAGGCTCTAAGCTGTCGCAAACTAGCCTCTATTATTTGCGACGGCCAGACCGTCGCAATTAATTCCTTATTTGCGATGGCCCAGCTGTCGTAAATGGTTGTGTGGGTCCCGTTTGATGGTCGCGTGGGTCCCATCGGTTGAACTTATTTGCGATGGCTTGGCCGTCACAAATAGGGCCTTAATTGCGACGGCCAGGCCGTCACAAATAGGCTTGTGGGGCCCATCCGCCCCCTGGCAATAACTTGTGACGGCTTCTGCCAGCCGTTGCAATTAATCTTATTTGCGACGTATAACTTGCGACGGCAAAAAACCATCGCAAATAAACGAAAAAGTCGCAAATAGCTTATTTGCGACGGTTTTTTCCCAGAGCCGTTGCAAGTCATCGGGATTCCTGTAGTGGCGGTCATACCTGGACGCGCTCTTTGAGTTCTCATATGTAAAACGGTATGAAGCATAAATATAAAGTGCTCGGAATAGTTTTCCATGTGAACTTTCACCTCAAAATGAACACAAATTTTTCGGTGTACCATCGGATCAGGATTCTGGAACTAAACATGCTTCCCTCCAGTAACCCGAATCTCCAGCGAGCCAGATGCATGGCACTAGCTAGCTGTGCCCGGCCGCTTGCGTAAGTTAGCCAGCCATTCCTGCTGCATGAGAGGGGCCCCACCTCCATCCTGCCCTCCTGCAGCTTTCCTCCACCTCTTAAAAAAACAATTCTTGGCAAGTAATTAATCCTTGCTCTAAAGTCTATAGCCGATCGATTATGATTATTTATTTTCTTGTGATTCTCTCTCTAGCCAGCTCATTCCTCCAATTCTTTTCCTGTACTTTCGTACCCCCCCTCCACTCCACTTCAACATCCAAGCATGTTCCAGAATCCCAACAGAAGAATAAATGTACGGAGTATCTACACAAGTGTGTTCCCACAACACACGCAGACTACAGCTAAAATACCTTGTCCTTCCCAGCTACAAAATATATGTATATACGAGTGGGTGCGATAATAATTTTATATACGTTGTTCAACTTCAAGAACTGTGTAATTCTCTAGGTAGTTAGTGAACTTGATGCGATCACAGAACCATTAGAGATGCAGACGAAAACCATTAGAGCTGTTGTTTCTTGCACCTCTGATCGACTACTTGATTCTCGCGCCTCCAGTCCTAGGAGAAAATATAAATACGAAACGGAACATCAAAATGTTGCTCGTCACCTGTAAGGGAATAATTTGAACACAAGACTTGTCAAAATTGAAGCATCAATAACATTGATTTTTTTTAAAACGGCTTATATTTCCACTTCCATCCCCTCATAGAGAAGATGGAGATCCAGTTCATAATAGGAGATACCTGATTGCACTTAGGAGAGATCTCCCTCCTTGTGCAACCCTATATAATGCCATCATCATGGCAATATATACAGTGCCAAAATATGGAAAGAAACACAAAAACATAGCTACTACGAGCTAGCTGTTTTTAAACTGTTTTCAGCTACCACACAAAATAACTAAGGCAAATTACTACTCAAACGACACACCACAGACTTTCCTCTTCAGCTTCTTCGATCTTCCAGGAATTCATCAATCTTCCTCATCCATCACATCATGTGTCTTCCCTTTTGCTTCCTTCTCCTCCGGCGCAAGCACAAGGAGCGGCCTCTTCTGTTTCTTTAGCAAACGCATAGCAGTGTCCAGCATCGCGTCAGCGCCAGCTCTGATCTTTGTATGCATGTCGTCTGAGTATAAACCTGCCCAAAAAGATAACAGAGAGCAAGCATGACATATTATTTCTATCGGGCTTTTTATCAACCTCTTGTCAAAACAAACTTTATTTCTGGCTTTCCATACAGCTCAATAAACTGCTCCCAAACCCAACACATACACCCTCTCACCATCTGGGAGAGTTTCTTTGATCCATTTCCAGTATTTTCCAAGACATTTAGGTCTTACAGAGGAATCAAAGCAAAGAGCAATCATACCCCATACTAACTTAACAACCTCACATTCAAACATAAGGTGATTCATTGTTTCATCCCTGTCACGAAAATAACAGGTCACATCCCCTTCACAGTTTCTATTTTTCATGATATCCTTAGTCAAGATAACCTGATTCTCCATTAGCCATAGAAAAACTTTAATCTTCTAAGGGATCTTAGCTTTCCAAATTCTTTTATAATTTTGATTACGAGTTGCAGAATTCATATGCACATAAACTGATTTAACAGAGAAAGTACCAGATTTATTCCATGACCATACTACTCTATCAACCTGGTCATTAAGCTGTTGTTCATTTAGAACAGCTGCAAGTTCATACCATTGGCAATGAAAAATCACAGGCAGGTTTCTATGAAACTGAATCACCCACCCATTCCCAGCACATTGTTCAACTGTGATCTCCCTATCCATACAAATTCAAATAAAAGTGGATATTTTTCACTAAGAGGTACATCAAAAAGCCAAGTATCATACCAGAAGCATACCCTATCTCCATTCCCTACTACAAACTCATATATATGCCTCTTACTTTCATCAGATCCCTCCACACTGGGAGTCTGACATTCTATTTTTCACTGCTACAATAAGCCTCATCACAGGCGGCTCCAAACCTATTATCACAAACGGCTTTTAAAACCGTTTGAAACGAAGAGTCTGTGATAATCCACAATTTCACAGGCGGAGAAGTGATACCGCTTGTGAAGACATATTATCATAGGCAGTTCTTTACTTAGGCTAGCCGCCTGTGAAGATGTATTATCATAGGCGGGTCGTGTAGCATATATAACCGCCTGTGATAAATGTCTTATCACAGACGGGTATTGAAGCATAACTAACCGTCTATGATAATGTGTCTTCACAGACGGGTATTGAAACATAAATAACCGTCTATGATAATGTGTCTTCACAGACGGGTACTGAGGCATAACTAATCGTCTATGATAACGTTTCTTCACAGACGGGTATTGAGGCATAACTAACCGTCTATGATAATAAGTCTTCACAGACGGGTATTGAAGCATAACTAACCGTCTATGATAATTTGTCTTCACAGACGGGTATTGATGCATAACTAACCGTCTATGATAATGTTGTTATCACAGACAGACGTTTACCTACATCAGCCGTCCGTGAAGACCGTTTAACGCAGCTAGTTTCTACCATAACAGTACCGCCTGTGAAAATTAGGTTATCACAGATGTTTCTTTACTTGTATCTAGCCACCTGTGATAATTGTTTTTCACAGTCATGCCTAGTCGTTGGTTAATAACCGCCTGTGATAAGGTATAACCTATGCAGTACTACTGCTGTTATTTCTAATTTCCAGGCCAATTCAATATTGTCGGTACCCTAAAAACCGTACACCCCCTGAGATTACAAAGATCTCAGGGGAAGGACGACTACTCGAGTTGAATACCCTCGGAGGCCCACTTGTCAGACATGACCGGACCAGCTTTTCCAACATGGTTAATCCCTAGGTCGCCACGTGTACTACCGAACCGGAGCTACCGCCCACAAGGGGGAAGCACCGGACTGAGTACCGAAACGACACCTCCGGACCTAACCCCTGACCGAGAGAAGCTCCGGACCTGACACGTGTCAAGTGGCCCCGGAGCTTCCTGCTTCCCGCAGCAAGCTTCGGAGCTGCCACATGTCTAAACATTGGAGCAAGCCGCCTCTAACCTCCGGGAGACCTTATAACTGCTCCGGATCTTCAAAGGAGAGCCAAGGATTTCAAGACCTGTTTAAATGTCATTAATGCCATATTAATGACACTTAAACGGACGATCTTAACGCCTGTAACGGCATTGTCGAAGCCCGTTACAGGATCATTAACAACAATTAATCGTGTATCAATACTAGTAACTGCCAGGGCCACATGTCGGGCCAGATAGCTTGTAACGGCCTGTCTTTGTACTATAAAAGGACAGGCCGACGATACACAGGGGGAGAGAGACACGGACGGTAGATCATACGTGATAAGCCAATACAACATCAACATCCCCGTGGAGTAGGGTGTTACGCTCAGGCGGCCCGAACCACGTAAATCCTAGTGTCTCCAGTGTTAAACCGCAATTCACCTTCTTGAGTCTCCGCGCGCCCACACCGAACTACGAACTCCTACGACACTTTAGCTGTGTCAGGAGATCTGCCGACTCCAACAGTCGACAGTTGGCGCGCCAGGTAGGGGGGCGCCTCAGATTTTCGAGAATGGTGAACTCAGCGGCTGGATCATCCAATGGCCAACCTGCTGTTCAAGCTGTTGAGGGCAATCCCTCCAACAGGCAGCCACCAGCAGGAGCCACTCTCCCACCACCACCGTCTTCTCCGGCGAATCGTGCTGGACAACGTGATGGTGCTCCGGCGTCACTGGCTGCGTCAGCAAGTCATGACAACCCGGAACATGCGCTCCATGCAGCGTGTGCTCTTCTCCAACGACCACCACCTCCGGACGCATCTCTAGATGCAATGGAGCAGTGGAGGGCCGATGTGGAGCATTTGGTCGCAGCAGCGGCCGAACGCCTCAACAACCAAGGACCTCCTCCTTCCGGACGAGCCCCGTCGCAGCGGCGGACTTTTTCTGGGAGGCTTGGTCCGCACGTCTCCAACAATAGGAGACGTTCTGCGTCACAGCAGGTGACATCGTTGCCCTCCGGGGCACGACGTACCCATACGGTATCTAGGCTTTCAACTCATGACCTCCGGGCGGAGTTGGATCGCCGATACCGCCAACAGGATAGCTGTGTCCACATCGAGCGTGCTCGTGAAAGACGGGAAGCTCAGGACCTTTCTACTCTGGAAGGAGTAGGAGGAGGCTGTTCAGCCCTAGCCATGTACCTGCGCATGGTTAGATGGCCACAGAAGTTCCGGCCACACTTGCCGGAAAAATTCGACGGGACTGTCAATCCCGCTGAATTCCTTCAGATATACTCCACTGCAATCTTGGCAGCTGGAGGAAACGAGGCTGTAATGGCCAACTACTTTCCAGTGGCCTTAACCGGGACTGCCAGGTCCTGGTTTATGAGCCTTCCATCCAACTCTATCAACAGTTGGGAAGAGTTGTGCCGTCAGTTCACTGCCAACTTCGGGAGTTCATACACCCGACCAGGCACTGAACTGGATCTTTTTGCAGTCGTGCAAAAAGGGGGAGAATCTTTGCGGTCCTTCATCCAGAGGTTCTCTCAGGTACGCAACACAATCCCTTCTATCTCAAGCGCTTCTGTCATTGTGGCATTTAGACAGGGCGTACGGGACAAGAAGATGTTGGAGAAGCTGGCGATCAAAGAGATCACCAGCGTCACGGAACTCTTCAGCCTGGCAGACAAATGTGCCAGAGCTACGGAGGGCCGTGAAATGCACTCCAAACCAGCCTCGGAGGATCACAAGAAATCCTCTAAAGAAGAAGTTGCTACCTCCGAGGGTGGCAAGAAGAAAAAGAAGACCCACGGCAAGAAGAAGCCGTCGGTCGGCACATCCAACGTTGCAGCTACTGCAACTCCTGGTGGCCGGGGGCCACGTCCCGAGAAGCGACCTCGACCGTCTCCCGAAGATGGTGGCAAACCCAAAGTGTGGTGTCCCATTCACAAAACGGGCAGCCACGGTTTGGAAGACTGACGGGAGGTCCAAAACCTTGCCGAGCGCTACAGCAAGCGCCGGGAAGGATCTCCTTTCCGACAGAGGGAAGGAAAACAGAAGGTCGACGAAGCTCCGGCTGAAGAGGAGTTAGGGTTTCAGGATCCCAAAAAGGTCCTGAAGGCCGTCTACACCTCCGTCGACAACGACTCTGACGTCTCTGACAACGAGCGTCGGAAAACCATGAACACCATTTTTGGTGGGTCATGGGACATCACCTCCCGTCGCGTCATTAAGACTATGCGGCGGGATATGGCCGTTGTAGCTCCTACAGCTAGACCGGAGCCACATCGAAAGTGGATGGACATATCCATCACTTTTGATGCTTCGGACTGTCCTCGAAGCATGGTCGGAGCTGGACAGTTACCTTTGATGGTATCTCCTACCATTAATAACATCCAGCTCCATCATGTTATGGTGGACGGAGGTTCGGGGCTGAACCTCATAAGCTTTGAAGCTTTTACCAAGCTTCAGCTCCGACCTTCGGATCTACAGCCCTCTCGACCTTTCTCCGGAGTAGGTCCGGGGGCCATTACTCCACTCGGAGCTATAACTCTCCCCGTTACCTTCGGGACACGGGAGAAGTATCGCACCGAGAAGTTGGTCTTCGACGTCGCTCAGATCAACTTACCATTCAACGCCATCTTGGGTAGACCTGCCTTATACAAATTTATGGCAGCTGCTCATTATGGATACTTGGTGTTGAAGATGCCAACACCAGTAGGCGTTCTCCGGATCCGCGGAGATCGCACCGCCGGGGTAACTGCTCTGGAGGAGCTCCATGCATTAACCATGGCGCAAGAGGAGGACTCCAGACAGGAGCAAGCTCCAAAACCCCCGAGCATTCGTCAACGGGGCTCAACCTCTGCACCACGTGTGCAGCCAAGCGGCGACACCGACATTCCCGTCAAGGTCGTCCAAATTGGTTCCGATGCCGCTCAAACCACCCGCATATCGGGAGGGTTGAACGACAAATAGGAACTCGCGCTCATCACTTTCCTCCGGGCTAATGTTGACGTGTTTGCCTGGCAACCGTCACAAATGCCTGGGATCCCTAGGGAAGTGATTGAGCACAATCTGAAGATTTACCCCGATGCTCGTCCTGTGCATCAGAAGCCTCGGAAGCAATCCGTAGAGCGACAGAACTTCATCCGACAAGAAGTGAAGAAGTTGCTCGAAGCCGGATTCATCCGAGAAGTCTTCCATCCAAAATGGCTGGCAAACCCAGTCGTTGTGCCCAAGGCCGGCGGGAAGCTTCGGATGTGCATCGACTACACCACACTGAATAAGGCATGTCCAAAAGATCCATTTCCACTACCTAGAATAGATCAGATAGTGGATTCCACCTCTGGGTGTGAGTTACTGTGTTTCCTAGATGCATATTCTGGGTATCATCAAATCAGGATGTCTAGGGAGGATGAAGAGCATACTTCCTTCATCACAGTAGATGGATTGTATTGTTACACAGCCATGCCATTTGGTCTCAAGAATGCAGCTTCAACTTTTGTACGAGCTATGTACAAAACTTTTGAAGAACTCATCAGAGATATAGTGGAAGTGTACGTCGATGACATCGTGGTCAAGGTCAAGAATAAGGAGTCCCTCTTGGACACCTTGCAGGCTGTCTTCGACAAGCTGCGGGCCACCCGCACGAAGCTAAACCCAGACAAGTGTGTCTTCGGGGTTAGCTCCGGAAAACTTCTGGGGTTCCTGGTAAGTCACCGGGGCATAGAAGCTAATCCGGCGAAGATAAAAGCCATTGAAGAGATGCGGCCACCAACCCGCATCAAAGACGTCCAAAAGTTAACTAGGTGTCTAGCTGCCCTCAGTCGGTTCATATCAAGACTGGTGGAACGGGCGCTCCCCTTCTTCAAGTTGTTGAGGAAGTCTGGACCATTCCAATGGTCCGAAGAAGGAGAGAAGGCATTCCAGGAGCTGAAACAGTTCCTCACTACCCCACCAATTCTGGTAGCTACAAACCCTGGTGAGCCCTTGCTACTTTACATTTCAGCTACTGACGAGGTTGTCAGTATGGTTCTGGTTGCGGAGAGACCAGAACTAACCCATAATCAGGAATCCAGACCCCTTCGGGAGGGTCCGGAGGTCCCTGAAAGTGAGTCTGGGTCCCAGCTCCCAGACTCAAATCCACAAGAAGTCACTTCAGAAGACTCAGACCCCTCCGAGAGGGTCCAAGTCATTTCTGAAGAAGCTCCAGGTTCCTCCAGCCAGAACCCAAAGGTCCCTGAAGAGAATCTGGACTCCTCCGACAGGATCCGGATCAATAGAGAGGAAGCTTCGGACCCCTCCGGGAGGGTCCGGACCATTCAACGTCCGGTATACTTCATTAGTGAAGTATTACATGATGCCAAGACTCGATACCTAGAGGTGCATAAGCTGCTTTATGCAGTTCTTATTGCCTCTAGGAAGCTCTGACACTACTTCCAAGCTCACAAAGTCTCGGTGGTGACCTCTTATCCACTTCGAGCGATCCTGCATAATCCCAATTCAACTGGGAATATTGCAAAGTGGGCAGCGGAATTGGCTGAATTCGATCTCAAATTTATTTCAAGACAAGCAATCAAGAGTCAAGCGTTGGCAGATTTCATGGCGGAATGGACTCCCTCTCCATCAAACCCTGGGGGCCCCAGCAAGCAGAAGACGGAACATCAAGTTCCAACCTTCACCGAGCCTCATTGGACTCTTTACTTCGATGGCTCCATGCAGAAGCAGGGGGCCGGTGCTGGAATCCTTCTCCTTGCACCGACTGGGGAGAAGGTAAAATACATGGTACACCTTGACTTCAAGGCAACCAACAACATGGCGGAGTATGAAGCACTCATCTGGGGGCTAAAGGTGGCACTGTCATACGGTGTCAAGCAACTGCTGGTCAAAGGAGATTCACAGCTCATCATCAAGCAGGTGAAGGGTGAATGCTCCTGCAATAATCTCCAGCTAGCTGCTTACCTCCTTGAAGTCCAGAGGCTTCAGAAGGACTTTGAAGTCCTAGACCTCAACCATGTTCAGCGTGCCCACAACGCTGAAGCTGACGAACTCTCGACCAAAGCGTCAACCGGAGCTCCAGCTCCTGACGGAATCTTTGTCCGGAGGTTGTCAAAACCCACAGTTCAGCCTGCCGAACTGAATGAAGGGGGCGAGATCAGCATCCCGAAGCTGACGGTCCCGATGGCCCTGTTACCATGGAAGCCATCAAGGGTCGTAGGTGCTGCCGGAAGCTCCGAGCAACCCAGCACGCAAGACTCAATTGCTCAAGTCAGTTCCGATGCATGGATCTCGGAGATCCGGAACTACTTGAAAGACAACATCCTTCCTGACGATGATGTATCCGCTGACCGGGTAGTCAGATTGGCTATAAGATACACACTGGTAGAAGGGGATCTCTACCGGCGCGGTGCCAACGACATCCTAATGCGGTGCATCACAAGGGAAGAAGGCTGCGAGCTTCTCGCAGAAATCCATGGAGGCGAGTGTGGGAACCACGCATCTTCCCGCACGCTGGTCGGAAAAGCCTTCCGGCATGGCTTCTACTGGCCTACAGCGCTCCAGGATGCCACTGAGCTGGTAAAGAAATGCGAAGCATGCCAATTTCATGCAAGGCAAATTCATACACCCGCTCAGCCCTTACAAATGATACCTCCTACATGGCCCTTCGCTGTGTGGGGGATGGACATCTTGGGACCCTTCCCAAGAGCCGTCGGAGGTTACAAGTTCCTGTACGTCGCCATCGACAAGTTCACCAAGTGGCCGGAAGCAATTCCAGTTGTGATGATCAACAAGCAATCTGCTATCAACTTTCTGCAATCCATTGTAAGCAGATTCGGAGTCCCAAACAAGATCATCACTGATAATGGGACTCAATTCACAAGCTCCGCATTCCAAGGGTATTGCAAAGACCTCGGCATACAGGTTTGCTACGCTTCCGTAGCTCATCCCGCCAGCAATGGCCAAGCTGAGAGAGCAAATGCAGAAATCCTTAAAGGACTCAAAACGCGCACCTATGAGCGTTTGAAAAAGCACGGAGCCAATTGGATCGAAGAGCTTCCGCCCACTCTATGGGCCAACAGGACTTCTCCAAACCGGTCAACCGGAGAAACACCCTTCTTTCTGGTGTACGGAGCTGAAGCAATCCTTCCTCCGGAAATCACCATGGGTTCGCTCCGAGTCCGGACCTTCGACGAAGCCGCGCAGGACCAGCTCCGGCGTGAAGACCTAGACCTCCTCAAGGAGGGAAGGTGCCAAGCAGCTGTTCGGAATGCCAGATATCGCCAGGCTCTACGGCATTATCACCAGCGGCATGTACACAACCGACAGCTCGAGGAAGGCGATCTGGTGCTACGGAGAATACTATCCAGAGAAGGGCTAAACAAACTTTCCCCCGGATGGGAGGGGCCCTTCCAAGTGATCAAAGTATCCCGTCCCGGAAGCGTTCGCTTGGCTACTGAGGATGGGACACCTCTCCCAAATCCTTGGATCATCGAGCACCTCCGTAAGTTCTACACTTAATTCCACGGAGGTGAGTCTTGAGTAACTTGAGATGTATGTTATAGAGTCATTGTACAGAGTCGGGTAGTTCCTCCGGGAGAGCAGCCGGACCTTTTCCGAAAGGTCTGTAAAGCTCAAGCAGCACTTGTTACAGTCCCCGGACTAAAAGCGTGGCTAACTACCCTGGGTCAAACGAGAAACCAAGCACACTTGGCCTGGTCCCGTACCTTAAGAATGTACTTGTTTCCCCTGTACCCCGGACCTATAATGAAAGACATCTTCATGTGAAATAGACTCCACGTGCATTCATTTTGTGCAGGCTCGATATTTTTATTTTTCTTTTTCTTGTCTATAACAGAAACGTGCAATTCTTAAGAAATTTTAGTTTGACCGGTTTATATACGACTCGAGTTGAATTGTCAGAACTCTTGGATTTAAATATCGTTTATGGCCAACTCGCCTGAAAGCCGCCAAGCCAATCTAGGGCCGGAGTGTGCTATCGACTTAGCCTGGTCAAGCACCCTAAGTACGCCACTCTACCTACACCCCGGCAGGCCAAAGTAAGGCAGGTCCATGGACAGTTGGATCTAAGAGAAAAGACAACGCTTCCAGTTGTATTTAAAATCGCGTTCAACTTAAAATTTACTTGAGAATCGTAAGCCGCGATGAAATTATAGACAAGGAACAAATTTTATCGTTTTTCTTGGCTTAAGTGTGCAGGAAAAACAAAATATACGTTGATGGAGAAAAGCCGGAGCTAACCAAGCTCCGACCCCCTCAAGGGGGTCTACCATCGGCGCTGAGTAAAAGATGGTGAGAAGACCCCGTACATGGAGTCTGTTGCCAACTTACCAAGTGTTGCTAAAGGTCATTGCCGAAGCTACTAAGCTCCGACACCTTGGAGTACTAACTATCGACGCTCTACGTGTTGATAGAAGCTATTGTCGGAGCTACTAACCTCCAGCGATGGACAGTACCGGAGCTTCTAAGCTCCGACAACTTCAGGGGACCTTCACTATGAAAGACTTCGGAACCAAATTCTACAAGTTCGAAGCAAATTCGTCTTCAACAAAACTCAGTATCCTTTTGGTACATGTTCACAATCAAATTGTGTACATCTACCAGGGGGCCAAGAGAAGATAAAGATGTTGAAGACAAAAAATGAAATTCGCAAAAATTTGGGGATTTCATTTATCTGGAGACAGGAGATTACATCTGGAGACAAGGGAGTACAAAATTGAGGAAGAAGAGAAAATACAAGCGGGAGCTAAAGAGATGATCCTAGACCCTATGGAAGAACTCGGCGACCTTCTGGGCGACCTCCGATACGCTGGCTCGGGTAGCTTCGCCTTCTCCTTCGACGGGGCCTTCAAGCACCGGGTCCAGAGGAAATTGAGGGTTCCGGCTGGTGTAGCACGTCAACACGTATTCTGTGACGTTCCTCGCCAGGGATTGCCCCTCGACCTCCAGTTGGTCCGTGATGACGTCGCCCACCTTGGAGAGCTTACTGCCTGCTGCGCTCAACGCTTGCAGCGTGAGGTCCGGCTCCGGCTCCGGATCATCCGGGCGCACGGGGCTGAAACCCATCGGCGTCAGCGCATCGTTGGCCTTACCCAGGAACTCCCAAATCTGCAGGGAGTCCACTGTCCTCAGGCTCTTCACTTCTTCCAAGGATCTCTTGGCCGCCGTCAGTTCGGAATTCTCACGGGCGAGGCGCTCAATTTCTTTGGCGTTTTGCTGAATCTTTGCAGCAACCCGCCTCTCAAGTCTTCCGAGCTCCTCCTCCCGGAGGTGGATCTTGTTCCGACGGTCGACCAGGTCTTTCTCCCTAGCCTCCACTTTCTTCTCCCGGGCAACAAGGGCACACTCGTATTCGTAGAGTTCCTGCCCTCGCACCCAGGTCTTCTCCTCTTCCTCGAGGCAGCGCTCTTCCAACTTCTTAGTGCGCTCCTCGAGACCCTTGTCCGCCAGAGCTGTTTTCTCGGCGAGCTCCTCTTCCCTTCTCAGGATGTCATCCCGCAGCTCCAGGAGTTTTTGCTCTTCGTCTTCGAGCCGTCTCTCCCTCCCATAGAGTGCCTCTCGGCGCTTGATGAGAGCTGCGTTGATGGCTTCAAGCTGCTCGAACCGAGCATTGGCCGCGTCATTGGCAGCCTTGGCCTGATCATGGAACTCCCGAGAATGAGCGTCGAGGGCATGGGTCATGTTCTCCCTCTCATCCAGCAGCTTCTCCCAACACTCCAGGCGGATCTTCTCCCGCTTGATCCACTCCTTGTCATCCGCATGCCTCGACTGCGCCAGCTTAGTCTCGAAGTGGAGCCGATTACGCCACCGCCTAAGGGTTTGGCGCTCCTCTTCAAGAGCCTTGCAGTCGTAGAAGAAGGCCAATTGGACCTGACGCAGACTGGAGCAGGCGTTGTCGATAGACATCGACAGCGGGATGGGCTCCGGACCTGCTAGGGTCTCCTCCGCTGGTTCCAGCGGGTCTTCACGTACAAAAATTGGGTCCCACTCTACGAGAGCGGAACCCTGAGCTTCCAAAGCGCTAGGGCCTTCCTCCGGGATGGCCTCAGTCGCCATCGAAGAAGGCCCCGCCGCCAAGTCTTCATTCGCCCCCTCAGGCAGGGGGCCGGCGACTTCGTTTAGGCACTCTGGCTCTGCCACAGGTACCATCGATGTCGTCGCCCTCGGAGCAGGAGCTACTGTTGGCTCCGATCGGGGCACCTCTTCTGAGGGAGACCCGAGCTCCCTCGCCTCTTCAACCGCCGGCTCTGCGACCGGCGCTCCAACAACAACCGGCTCAGCGACCGGTGCATCGGAGGTAACCGACTCAACTGTCGGAACTACCTCGACTTCCGGCTCGCACGCCGGAGCTTCAATCACCTCCGGTTCAATCGCCGGGGCTTCAACGAGTTCCGGCTCTGAGACCGGGACTATCACTTCTTCCGGCTCTACAGCCGGAGCTTCCATTACTGCAGCACAAGGACCCGGAACTTCAATCTCCGAGACAAGTGCCGCCGGCATGTCTTCACTCCGGTGGTCCGGCGCTACCACGGGAAGTTCTGGGGACGAGTCAAGGTTCATGACCACGACAGCCGGCGCCGGAGCTGTCGCAGCCTCAGCCACCATTTGGGGCGGAGCCAGGACAGGAGCGGAAGCTCCCACGTCCTCAGAAACCGTGGCCGAGGGTGGAGCTTCACCCCCTTTCTTAGGGACGCTGCAGAGGATGGATAAAGAGAATTAACAAACAATCACTACAACTAAAAAGTTAACCAGGGTAAACATCAAAAATTACCTTGGAAGGCTCCCGCACCAGCTTGCGCGGAACCTTTTTCCTGGACGTTCCGGGCTGGCCAGGGTCGGCGTAGGAGCTCTAGGAGGCCCCCCAGAACTCGCCGCAGCCACGGGAGATTCCCGAGTTGAGGCTCTCCTCGATCGGGAGGAACCCCTGGACCTGGAGACTCCAACCGCCCCGGGGGCCGGAGTCGTACACCCAGAGCTAGCACCACCGGAGGGCTCTACCACGGAGAAGGAAGCGCTTCGGGAGGATCCCACTGCAGGAACAGTCTCGTTCCGAGAGGACCCCACCACGGGGACAGTCGCCACGGCACCAAAAGATCTTCCCCCTTGGGGAGAAGGAGCCAAGGTAGAAGCAGCGGGCATGACGGACCTTCCGTCGACATGCCGCAGCTTCCTCTTCCGACTCTCCGGCTCCTCCACCAGCTCCTTGCCCTTGCCGATGACTTCAACCCTCGGCTGTGGAGCAGGGACTGAGCCATCTTCGGGCACCCCAGGGATCGCCACCCGGGTGGTTGGTCTCCTCTCGACGATGCCAAGGTCGTCAAGCGCAGGCATCTTCCGCCGGAGCTCTCTGCTGAACTCCACTTCCACGTTCAGAGGGAGAAAGGCCGGCGGCGGATTCAAGTAATCTCCGTCGACGTCGATGTCGTGCTGGAATTTCTTGAGGTGGAACTCCAGCGTCTTCCCCACCATGTCGGACTTCAACCCGGTTTCAACCCGGTCCTCATCCATCACGCTGTTGAGGGCCCAGGCGAGCTTCTCCCTCCTCTTCAGCGGCGCCCACCTGTTGGTCAGGAAGTTGCAGAACACCGCCTGGGGAGTCAATCCTCCCTCCACACATCGGCGGATCCTAGTCAGGACAGGGTCGAAAACTTCCGCCAGCACCGGGACTTCACTCCATATCGACGTGTCGATGCTGGGCAGACTGTCTGGCAGTTCCAACCGCTCATGCTCTTCCACCCTGACGACAATCCAATCTTTCTTCCAGTCATCCCACTTCCCGGAAGGGAACGACCGGAGATACTTGAACGGGCACTTCTTGCACTTCACGAAGTAGTAGAAGCCAAGATACTCGTTGCTCCGGCCGGTGGTGTGAACAGTGAAGAAGGTTCGGAAGAGCTCGACGCAGGGGGGGATGCCCACCCACATCTCGCAGAAGTGGACAAAGATGGACACAAGGAGAATGGAGTGGGGACCAAGGTGGTATAGCTGCAGACCATAGAAGTCTAGCATCATCAAGAAAAAAGAAGAAAATGGTGGGATCAGTCCCACCATGGCGTACGAAGAAAAGTACACCATCTCGCCAGCGCGCTCCTTCTCAAAGGGGAGCTCTCCGCCGGCACGGACCGAGCGGCTGAAGAAGTCCGAGGACCACCCCATAAGGGCCCGGACCTTCTTCAAATCGTTGCCGGTCTTTAGGCGACTCTCGCGCAGACCCAACTCCATCGCAGCACAGCTAGGCAAGAGAGGAAGAGCAAAGTACGAGTCGGGAGTTTGAGAGCAAGATCAGATGGGAGGCGTAAAGAACTCCTGACGGTACGCCCTTTCCTTCTTAAGTAAGCCCTCGCAACGCTTGGATGGAAACCGCAGGGGAGTCGAAAATACTACTCAAGAGTTCAATTCAGCCGATGACAAGGGGGCCCGGGACCACCCCGACAATCAAGTCGAGATTCTCACCCAGGCGAACGGTTGTCATCACGAGGCGGGAAACCCAAAGGCGGCGGCCTGACAAGGCGCGCGGAACCGATACGGTTTTCGTATCGGAAACCGGCGACCTTCAATTGCGTGAGATCCGCACGCCAAAGAACTTATCTGCCGCCTGAGGTGTGCCACGCGTCGGGATTTAACTGTAAAATCCTGTCAACGGCACCTCCGAAGACCTTTGAAGACCCAGTTCAAGAGTCGCAAAGGTGGACCCACCTCCGATGGAACGACTTCACCCCGGTGACCTTCCTCGGAGGTAGGACCAGGGGGCCACTGTCGGTACCCTAAAAACCGTACACCCCCTGAGATTACAAAGATCTCAGGGGAAGGACGACTACTCGAGTTGAATACCCTCGGAGGCCCACTTGTCAGACATGATCGGACCAGCTTTTCCAACATGGTTAATCCCTAGGTCGCCACTTGTACTACCGAACCGGAGCTACCGCCCACAAGGGGGAAGCACCGGACTGAGTACCGAAATGACACCTCCGGACCTAACCCCTGACCGAGAGAAGCTCCGGACCTGACACGTGTCAAGTAGCCCCGGAGCTTCCTGCTTCCCGCAGCAAGCTCCGGAGCTGCCACATGTCTAAACATCGGAGCAAGCCGCCTCTAACCTCCGGGAGACCTTGTAGCTGCTCCAGATCTTCAAAGGAGAGCCAAGGATTTCAAGACCTGTTTAAATGTCATTAATGCCATATTAATGACACTTAAATGGACGATCTTAACGCCTGTAACGGCACTGTCGAAGCCCGTTACAGGATCATTAACAACAATTAATCGTGTATCAATACTAGTAACCGCTAGGGCCACATGTCGGGCCAGGTAACTTGTAACGTCCTGTCTTTGTACTATAAAAGGACAGGTCGACGATACACAGGGGGAGAGAGACACGGACGGTAGATCATACGTGATAAGCCAATACAACATCAACATCCCCGTGGAGTAGGGTGTTACGCTCAGGCAGCCCGAACCACGTAAATCCTAGTGTCTCCAGTGTTAAACCGCAATTCACCTTCTTGAGTCTCCGCGCGCCCACACCGAACTACGAACTCCTTCGACACTTTAGCTGTGTCAGGAGATCTGCCGACTCCAACAGTCGACAAATATAATTACAGAACAAAAAACAACAATATCATCACATAACAAAAGTCAACAATATTATCATCACAGAAGTCAATTTCACTAAAACAATATACATATGTACAAGTTACAGATACAATTCATCTCAAAGTTTACAAGTTTTCACTAAAAACTGTTTCTATTGGCATAGTCGCAAAGTTCTGGCACATCAGCTGCTATACAATTCTCATCAAAGAACTTCCTTTTTTTGTGAAAAATTTCACGACGAATGAACTGACAGAGTTCAGCAGCAATCTTGTCGGCTCCTCCACTAGGAATACTTCTACAAACCGGCCATTCTTCATTCAGATTCTTCGTGTGCTGCAATATAACACATAACAAGGTTTAGAATGCATTGGTTTGAACAATCTCAAAGTATAGATCAAAGTGAGAGTATACATGAATTTATTTGGTATTTTTGGAGCAGTTGTACTATGAGCAATCGAATTTTGAAGTTGGAATCAAAATATGAAAATAATGTTTCTGGTAATATTGAACAACAGAGAATATAAGCATTAAACTATGCTAGTTACAATGAAAATGAAACACAAAAGTAAGAAAATAAGGTATCGACATTAAGGATAACTTACATCCTCACGATTCACTCTATATACGCCGGCGGTCCGAAGATGCTCGCATACATAATACCCGCATAAGACACTCCCAGCAGGCTGCTTCGGACAAGCATAATACGTTTTAATGTCCAATGCATTCGTATTAGGAGGTCTCTGACCGCCAAGCTGTTCCGCGTAAAACCGCCAAGCGCTGTAATATAAGAAATGTCATATAAAACTTGTCAACACATTCTAAATGTGCGTAAATTAAAATTATTGAATAAACGTACGATTTCAAAATGGAAAGGAAATCTTTGTAACGATCTGGTGGGTAATCGGCCGAGTCCATGACTGTTGCCATTCCCTGCATTGGCTTGTTGAAGATCATTATGTAGTGATTACTGCAAACATACAAACACGCGTGTTAACAATTACCAATAATTGCTATTTCAATGTCATGTATCGAACTTACTCGAAGTGGAACGGAGCCTTTACGAGGTCATTGCCGTCTCTGACAAAGTTAAACATCGCATGTCCTATGTAAGCTGCAACTTCTGTCTTTCTATCCTTCTTAAGTTTTGCAATTGTTTTTTCAAAATCCCTTTTTTTCATGTGTATGTACTGTCCTGATTCTCGATTCGCCTGGACGTCGAATAGCGACTTTGCAATCCTAGTAGGGTCAAAGATACCTGTCTTGCGCTCCAACTTTTCATTATCCATGTATTGCATCCTATTGAAGAAGTCCAGAATTTTTATAATCTCATGAAATGCGTATGCGTGTAGTAAGAAAAGCAAATACAAAATATTAGAGCACTTACAAGCACCAGACGAGTAGCAGGTTGATTTCGAGCATGCCTCGATGGAAAAGGGAATGCAGCTCTTCAAATAAAATGACTCGTCTATCTACTCCAGTGCTCCAGAATGCTTCTTTTGGAATACGAAATGTGACGCAATCAAGACCATATTTTGTGCTGACAGTGATGTACCACTCATGCATTCTTCTGAGCTGGACGGGTTGTTTGCTAAGTTGTACAGATGTCATGAACGGCTTTCCATTCTTAAATTCTGGAGGAACATCCTCAAGCTTGTATATTGGAACTCCTGGTATAACTAAAGCCGTCCGCCGATTATACATGACACCGTCTTCTTCCCACTCCTCGATATCTTCTAATGCTGGCTCATGAGAAGAACGAGATGCACTCGATTTTCTAATATTTTCCTTCATAGCTTCCAAATACTTTGACACTTCTGATGAAGGTTTCTTAATTTCGTATGAGCTAACTTTGATAGGCACTGATGATCGAGGAGTAGTCGTCGGAAGTTGGACACTGGCTTGTTGTTGAACCTGTTGTTCAACTGATTGCTCTTTACTCCCAGCAGTTGGCTCTAGTACTACTTCAAGCTGTTGCTCAACTGGTTGCTCTTTACTAGCAACAGCTTGCTCTGGTACTGCTTGAAGCTGTTGTCCAACTTGTTGCTCTTGGATATTATCCTTGCTGAGACATAGGGGGAGTGGATCTTCCTGGACTGGGAGTGGATCTTCATGCACTTTCGCCTTAGAAGATGGGGTTGCAGTATTTGGAGATGCAACGGGGCTAGAAATTGACTCATCGTCCAACACGATATCGCGTCGGTGCCAAAGGATTAATTGGTTGATAGCCTGCCCCAGAGTCGCGATCCCCTCAGGTGTGACGTGGTCTATTTCATAATCTTCATAATAATTATCAATGATCTGAAGAACTTGCACCACAACATAATACAACGGAAGTGGACTCCCGTTGAAGTCACGATCAGGCTTTGCCATAGCAGTGGTAACCTGTTTGGTTTTGTTCCCTGCTCTTCCTATCGGGACAAGAAGACGACAAGATTTGTCGTTAGCAATATCATCGACAGTGAACTTATGGGCTGACCCTGAGCCTGGCACGGAACCAACGCTGCTAGGGTAGGCAGTTGGAGATACTAATTGCTCCTTTTGCACCGGAACCATCATTGTACTCGGTGCCACTAATTGTCCTGATTGTCTAAGTTGTTCCATTATTTCTTGCATATTTTCTTTGACCTTTTGAGCAATCATTTCATCAAGTGTTTTCTTAAACTTCTCACGTCTTCTATATGTGTTATCTTTAGGGAAACCATCTAGCCAAGGCATTTGATAAGAGACCGCTCGAACCCGTCCGCTGTGTTTAGGGTTTCCTAAGATAGCGGTAAGTTGGTAATTCTCCCTCTTCGGCTTGAAGAGACCCTTCTGTTGCTTTTCAATTACTTCTTTCATTTTATCCTCTACTTCATTCAGAGAGTCGAGCTTTTCAAGTTTGCCCTCGCTGGTCAAACCTGACCGAGCAAAGACCCAGCGTTGAGTTCGCTCATCGCACCCTTCTAATGGGTGAGGAATGCTCTTACTGGTAATTTCGTCTAATATCTTATTCCATTTCTAGACTTTGGGGCCATATCCGGCAGACCCCAAGCGATGATGGTATTTGTTCTTTTTTGCAAGCTCTGACCTAGTTTCACTTAGAGCTTTAGCATCAGGTGTGCTCTTTTGACGAACAAACTCTTGCCACTGAGCTTGTGTGATTTTTCCCATCTTCCTCGGGCTAGGGACCTTATCGGCCTTAACATAAGCATTCATTTCACTCTTCCAGCATCGAAACTTCTTGCTGCAAGAGACCAATGTTGCTTTCTTTAAAGCTTCTTCTGTGCCTTTTGTGAATTTGAATTGTTTCTTTATCTTTTCCCACAACCCATTCTTGGTCTGCTCGGGTAATTTCCTCCAATTATCGGTTGTGATCGGCACAACCTCCCTAACAAGAAAACCGCATGCATTACGGTACTTGGTAACTGAATCCAGTGGTTCTTTGGGAATCCCACCTGGACCGACCCTTGTTATGTACATGATGTGGTCCAATGGACCCTTATTGGGACCTCGTTGCCCTCGTTTCCGCTTGAGTGAAGCTGAGGATTCATCCATTGGAGAACCTTTTGCGGTTTTAGGGGCCGATGTCACCTCATTGTCTTCGCGATTAATCTAGGTAGAAAAAAATTATAAGACTTCGTATACTTGACAACCAACATTAACTTGAACTGGTGAAGTTAAAATTTGTGATCCATACCTCATCGGCAGGATCATATTCCGGGTCTAGATCCACTGAAGTCTTTTTAATTTTTATATTCGGAAAAGGATCCCTGTAATTTCAATGAAAACGATAATTGAACAACTACATACGGTTCTTAAACAATGACCGCCACTAAAAATACATGATCTTCTCAGACCGTTGTTAACCAAGAATCGTCTATGAAGTTCATTGCATTACAGGCAGTTATCAATTAAGAACGGTTAACGAAGATCATGTGTTTACCCAGACGGTTGTTATTTAAAATCCATCTATGAAGTTCATTGCATTATAGACGGTTCTTAATTAAGAACCGCCAATGAAGATCATGTATTTACCCAGACGGTTGTTTTTTAAAATCCATCTGTGAAGTTCTATGGATTACAGACGGTTCTTAATTAAGAACCGTCTATGAAGATCATGTATTTACCCAGACGGTTGTTTCTTAAAATCCGTCTGTGAAGTTCATTGCATTACAGACGGTTCTTAATTAAGAACCGTCTGTGAAGATCATGTATTTACTCAGACGGTTGTTCTTTAAAATCTGTTTGTGTTGTTCTGTCATCACAGGCGGTTATTATATCATTCATCATCACAGTCGCATATTTTTAAGGACCGCCTGTGTTTGAAAATTTGAGGCGCCTGTAAAAATGCTTTTTGTAGTAGTGTTTCACACATCTAATAGGTCTCCCCTTATTTTGCTCTAACAATGTCCTGCCATATTCCTTCCTCATTTTCAATTTCCCACCACCATTCAGTCAACAAACAAATGTTCATTTTTCTAATCTCTTTGATCCCAGACCACCTTTGTTTTTAGGTTTGCATATTTTTTCCCACTTCACTAAATGGTACTTCTTTTTCTCTTGCCTCCCTTGCCACAAGAATTTTTTCTCATAATATCAATTTTTGCAATCACAGTTTTGGGCATAAGGAACATGGACAGATAGTAAATCGGGACATTACTAAGACATGGATTTATCAAGACTATCCTACCTGCCATCGATAAAACACCCCCCTTCCATCCTTCAATCCTTTTCTCAACTTTAGAAATCAAGGCTTGCCAATCAGAAGTATATAGTCTATTAGCATACAGAGGTACTCATAGATATTTTATGGGGAGATTGCCTATTTGGCAATTAAAAATAGAAGCAAATTTCTCAACAATTTCCATTTATTTACCTATTGCAACTATTTCACTTTTCTCAAAGTTAATTTTCAGGCCTGCCATCTGTTCATATATAGATAACAGTAGTTTAAAGTTTCTATCTCCTTCCTCATTTTCCTCCAGACACACAATTGTGTCGTAGGCGTATTGTAACACATTAACCCCATCTGGGATTAGGTTACACGCCAGGCCTTTAAACAAACTATTAGTCTAAGATCTTTGAATCATCTTGTTAGGCAATCAGACACCACATTGAAAAGTAAAGGAGACAGAGGGTCTCCTTGCTGCACCCCTTTGTCACTTTTAAAATGATTCCCATTCAGGTTATTAATTTTCACACTTAGAGTGCCACTAGTCACCACTGCCCTGGCCGAAGTGCACCACTTTTTATCAAAACTCCTTAATTCCAAGCATGAAAATAGGAATTCCCTATTTACGTTATCATATGATTTCTCAAAATCAAGTTTCAATATCAACCCAGTAACATCCCTCTTTCCTTTTGTCTCATGGAGCACTTCATGAAGTGTAAGAATCCCACTCATGATGTTTCTAGATGGGCTGAAAGTTGACCGGGCTCTATGGATTATTTTATTTGCAACTTTCTCCAGCCTCCGTGTTAACACCTTAGTAAACCATTTATACAAACAATTTAATACACAAATGGGTATATATTGTTGTATTTTATCAGCCTCCTTTGTTTTAGGTAATAGGGTTATAATTCCATAGTTTATCCTTTGCATGTCCATTTTACCCATATAGAACTCATTAAAAATTTCCAATGCATCCATTTTAATTATATCCCAACAATATTGATAAAACTCCACAGGAATCAAATCAGGACCAGGTGCTTTATTCTTTTCCATCTGGAAAAGAGCACCTGATACCTCCTATTCAAAAACCTTTGTTAATTCTAAGTTATCTTCCCCTGATACATTTTCCCTAGGCTCCCACAAACTTGTGTCAAGCCTATAGTTACTAGTGCTACCTTTACCAAACAGCTCCTTATAGAACTCAGTAGCATACTTGATGAGATCCTCATTACCTTGAATAATTCTATCCCCCTCTTTGAACATATAAATTGTATTTTTCCTTCTATGCCCATTAGCAATTTTATGGTAATATGCAATATTCATATCTCCATTAAGTACCATTTTCATGACTCCGCTTATACCAATATAATTCTTCAATTTCAAGCAGTTTCCATAATTCTTCTTGCAGATTCTTTTTATTCAGAAGTCATAATCTGCTAAGTGAGATTTTTCTTCTTTTATTTCCAAATTATTCAGCTCCTCCTGAATTTCTTTTTTCCTTTTTTTTGTTAATTCCAGCTTCATTTTACACCCATCCTTTAAAATATTTTTTAAATTTCTTCATCCTGAGTAAAAACCTACGGAGTGCATCTTTATCTTTCGTGGGGCACTCCCAAATTTCTTTGACTTTAGAAAAGAACTCTGGGTGCTTAAGCCAAAAATGTTCAAAATGGAAGTTAAAGCTTTTTCCTTGTAATTCTTCTTCTAGTACCAAAATTAGAGGGTTGTGGTCAGATAATCCTCTAGGCTTTTTAATTATTTGCACCAAAGGAAACTAATCTTCCCAGTCATAGGACATTAAGACTCTATCTAATACCTCTAGAGTGGGGTTTTTCTGATTATTCGACCAAGTGAATTTCCCACCAGGGCCCTCAATCTCTCTCAGGTCTTTTGTGTTAATGATACAATTAAAACTATAAGAAAACCTATTAGGATAGAACTTTTTTTCTTCTCACTCCCTCCTCTGATAATATTGAAGTCCCCTCCCAGGATATAAGGTAACTTAGTGTGTTGGTAGAAGGATAGCATCTCAATAAGAAAATTTTCTTTCTCCTCATCTTGTGCAGCACCATATACATTTATTAAACTCCATTTTTTATTGATCTTCTTATCAATGACATCTATCTGACAGTAAAAGGTCCCACCCTTAGGGCTCCTTTGGTACCAAGGAGAAGGAAACCCAGGAAAGCAAAACCTTTCTTTCATCTTCCCTACCCCCTTCCTTCCTAGGGGCTACCCTCCCCTAAGGTGAAGGGTTTATTTGGCAGGTTAAGGGAGGAATTCCCACGGATTTAAAAAAATAGAAAAAGCTATAAAATGCTTAGAAAATCGAAAAATACACTTTTGCATTTAAAAAAAACACCTAAACTAAAAAAATCAGAAAATGCTCAAAATATTCAAAAAAACTCAAAAATACACATTGAAATACAAAGAGGCCACTAAAAAACAGAAAAATATGCAACATGATAAACTTGTAACACCCATATTTGTAGCGATAATAAGAACTACAATCTCGTAAACATTATAGATTGAAGATTACATGTATCATTTTGAGAAGTACATGAATAAAGTTCAATGTGGACATGCAAGGTCACTAACAACACTTTTACAAGTTATAGAAGGTACATATTTCATTGAACGGATACACTTCTTTAAATGAAAACAGCTGAAAAGTCTGAAAACGGAATAGTAAGCTTGCAAGACATCATCATCACTGAGTTGTGTTCCAGAATGATAATCTCAAAGACTTCATAGAACTGCAGCAAGTCAACCAACTATGCAAAAAAGAGTCCCTTTTCATGAGTATGTTACTGCAGATCACAAACAACACAAACGTTAATAAATATAACATCAGACAAATACAGTCTAATCTTAATTACACTCCAACAAAAAAGTTGATGCCACATATACTCAGCAAAAATAACATGCAACCAATCCAGCAAAGACGAAGTCTGAATTTGAAGGACCAGGCAGCTGCAGTGGTACTGGTAGATTATCTATTACTTGTACAAGAACATCAGAAATGAAAAGGCCACCACTTTACATCAGAGTTGCAATTCAAACGAAGATGTAAGTACAGTTTGTTGTCAGCCGTGCCTGAGAACTGAGCCTGCAGTTTGGCAAGACAGCAGAGTGGAGCTGAGCATGCAGTTTGGCAAGACAGCGGAGTGCCAGAGTACATATATATACATCGGCAGAACCGAACCAGAGCCTCACTTCACGACTGGCTTACTAAGATAAAGCGAAATGTTAAAGCAAAGACAAGATTTCTGTAACTAAGATAAAGCGAAATGTTAAAGCAAAAATAAGATTAAGATAAAGTGAAATGTTAAAGCAAAGACAAGATTCCTGGCAACAACTGTAGGAGAAGACTACTGGCTGCACAATACAATGTAGGAAAATCACAAGTGTGTATGTATTTCATTTCTTTAAGCACGATCCTGTCACATGCTCTCTCCCTAGTCCCTACCAAGTAGGAAACAAACAAATGGCACACATTCATGTCAAGCAAACACCATGTTGACTCATTTTACTCAAAATGCTGCACCTATTCATTTCTTAAGCATAGCAAACAGCACACAATCACATAATTTGCTAGCTTCACAACAGGAACATGCCTTTTCACAACAGCTACAAAAATATATTGACAATGTCAGGTACCTTGCCTTTTTTCTAATGATTTATTGATCTCAGTTCAAATGCTGCAAAGATATTCCTTTTTGGTTATGTTATTTGTCGACTGTTGGAGTCGGCAGATCTCCTGACACAGCTAAAGTGTTGAAGGAGTTCGTAGTTCGGTGTGGGCGCGCGAAGACTCAAGAAGGTGAATTGTGGTTTAACACTGGAGACACTAGGACTTACGTGGTTCGGGCCGCCTGAGCGTAATACCCTACTCCACGGGGGTGTTGATGTTGTATTGGCTTATCACGTATGATTTACCGTCTGTCTCTCTCTCTGCCCTGTGTATCGTCGGCCTATCCTTTTATAGTACAAAGACAGGCCGTTACAAGCTACCTGGCCCGATATGTGGCCCTGGCGGTTACTAGTATTGATACACGATTAATTGTTGTTAATGATCCTGTAACGGGCTTCGACAGTGCTGTTACAGGTGTTAAGATCGTCCGTTTAAGTGTCATTAATATGGCATTAATGACATTTAAACAGGTCTTGAAGTCCTTGGCTCTCCTTTGAAGATCCGGAGCAGTTACAAGGTCTCCCGGAGGTTAGAGGCGGCTTGCTCCAATGTTTAGATACGTGGCAGCTCCGGAGCTTGCTGCAGGAAGCAGGAAGCTCCGGGGCTACTTGACACGTGTCAGGTCCGGAGCTTCTCTCGGTCAGGGGTTAGGTCCGGAGGTGTCGTTTCGGTACTCGGTCCAGTGCTTTCCCCTTGTGGGCTGTAGCTCCGGTTAAGTAGTACACGTGGCGACCTAGGGATTAACCATGTTGGAAAAGCTGGTCCGGTCATGTTCTGACAAGTGGGCCTCCGAGGGTCTTCAACTCGAGTAGTCGTCCTTCCCCTGAGATCTTTGTAATCTCAGGGGGTGTACGGTTTTTAGGGTACCGACAGTGGCCCCCTGGACCTACCTCCGAGGAAGGTCACCGGGGTGAAGTCGTTCCATCAGAGGTGGGTCCACCTTTGCGACTCTTGAACTGGGTCTTCAAAGGTCTTCGGAGGTGCCGTTGGCAGGATTCTACAGTTAAATCCCGACGCGTGGCACACCTCAGGTGGCAGATACGATCTTTGGCATGCGGATCTCACGCAATTGAAGGTCGCCGGTTTCTGATACGAAAACCGTATCGGTTCCGCGCGCCTTGTCAGGCCGCCGCCTTTGGGTTTCCCGCCTCGTGATGACAACCGTTCGCCTGGGTGAGAACCTCGACTTGATCGTCGGGGTGGTCCCGGGCCCCCTTGTCATCGGCTGGGTTGAACTCTTGAGTAGTATTTTCGACTCCCCTGCAGTTTCCATCCAAGTGTTGCGAGGGCTTACTTAAAAAGGAAAGGGCGCAGCTTCGGGAGTTCTTTACGCCTCCCATCTGATCTTGCTCTCAAACTCCCGACTCGTACTTTGCTCTTCCTCTCTTGCCTAGCTGTGCTGCGATGGAGTTGGGTCTGCACGAGAGTCGCCTGAAGACCGACAACGATTTGAAGAAGGTCCGGGCCCTTATGGGGTGGTCCTCGGACTTCTTCAGCCGCTCGGTCCGTGCCAGCGGAGAGCTCCCCTTTGAGAAGGAGTGTGCTGGCGAGATGGTGTACTTTTCTTCGTACGCCACGGTGGGACTGATCCCACCATTTTCTTCTTTCTTCTTGATGCTGCTAGACTTCTATGGTCTGCAGCTATACCACCTTGGTCCCCACTCCATTCTCCTTGTGTCCATCTTTGTCCACTTCTGCGAGATGTGGGTGGGCATCCCCCCCCCTGCGTCGAGCTCTTCCGAACCTTCTTCACCGTTCACACCACTGGCCGGAGCAACGAGTACCTTGGCTTCTACTACTTCGTGAAGCGCAAGAAGTGCCCGTTCAAGTACCTCCGGTCGTTCCCTTCCGGGAAGTGGGATGACTGGAAGAAAGATTGGATTGTCGTCAGGGTGGAGGAGCATGAGCGGTTGGAACTGCCAGACAGTCTGCCCGGCATCGACACGTCGATATGGAGTGAAGTCCCGGTGCTGGCGGAAGTTTTCGACCCTGTCCTGACCAGGATCCGCCGAAGTGTGGAGGGAGGATTGACTCCCCAGGCGGTGTTCTGCAACTTCCTGACCAACAGGTGGGCGCCGCTGAAGAGGAGGGAGAAGCTCGCCTGGGCCCTCAACAGCGTGATAGATGAGGACCGGGTTGAAACCGGGTTGAAGTCCGACATGGTGGGGAAGACCCTGGAGTTCCACCTCAAGAAATTCTAGCACAGCATCGACGTCGACGGAGATTACTTGACTCCGCCGTCGGCCTTTCTCCCTCTGAACGTGGAAGTGGAGTTCAGCAGAGAGCTCCGGCGGAAGATGCCTGCGCTTGACGACCTTGGCGTCGTCGAGAGGAGACCAACCACCCGGGTGGCAATCGCTGGGGTGCCCGAAGATGGCTCAGTCCCTGCTCCACAGCCGAGGGTTGAAGTCATCGGCAAGGGCAAGGAGCTGGCGGAGGAGCCGGAGAGTCGGAAGAGGAAGCTGCGGCATGTCGACGGAAGGTCCGTCATGCCCGCTGCTTCTACCTTGGCTCCTTCTCCCCAAGGGGGAAGATCTTCTGGTGCCGTGGCGACTGTCCCCGTGGTGGGGTCCTCCCGGAACGAGACTGTTCCTGCAGTGGGATCCTCCCGAAGCGCTTCCGTCTCCGTGGTAGAGCCCTCCGGTGGTGCTAGCTCCGGGTGTCCGACTCCGGCCCCTGGGGCGGTTGGAGTCTCCAGGTCCAGGGGTTCCTCCCGATCGAGGAGAGCCTCGACCCGGGAATCTCCCGTGGCTGCGGCGAGTTCTGGGGGGCCTCCTAGAGCTCCTACGCCGACCCTGGCCAGCCCGGAACGTCCGGGAAAAAGGTTCCGCGCAAGCTGGTGCGGGAGCCTTCCAAGGTAATTTTTGATGTTTACCCTGGTTAACTTTTTAGTTGTAGTGATTGTTTGTTAATTATCTTTATCCATCCTCTGCAGCATCCCTAAGAAAGGGAGTGAAGCTCCACCCTCGGCCACGGTTTCTGAGGTCGTGGGAGCTTCCGCTCCTGTCCCGGCTCCGCCCCAGATGGTGGCTGAGGCTGCGACAGCTCCGGCGCCGGCTGTCGTGGTCATGAACCTCGACTCGTCCCCAGAACTTCCCGTGGTAGCGCTGGACCACAGGAGTGAAGACATGCCGGCGGCACTTGTCTCGGAGATTGAGGCTCCAGGTCCTTGTGCTGCAGTAATGGAAGCTCCGGCTGCAGAGCCGGACGAAGTAATAGTCCCGGTCTCGGAGCCGGAACTCGTTGAAGCCCCGGCGATTGAACCGGAGGTGATTGAAGCTCCGGCGTGCGAGCCGGAAGTCGAGGTAGTTCCGATAGTTGAGTCGGTTACCTCCGATGCACCGATCGCTGAGCCGGTTGTTGTTGGAGCATCGGTCGCAGAGCTGGCGGTTGAAGAGGCGAGGGAGCTCGGGTCTCCCTCAGAAGAGGTGCCCCGATCGGAGCCAGCAGTAGTTCCTGCTCCGAAGGCGACGACATCGATGGTACCTGTGGCAGAGCCAGAGTGCCTAAACGAAGTTGCCGGCCCCCTGCCTGAGGGGGCGAATGAAGACTTGGCGGCGGGGCCTTCTTCGATGGCGACTGAGGCCATCCCGGAGGAAGGCCCTAGCGCTTTGGAAGCTCAGGGTTCCGCTCTAGTAGAGTGGGACCCAATTTTTGTATGTGAAGACCCGCTGGAACCAGCGGAGGAGACCCCAGCAGGTCCAGAGCCCATCCCGCTGTCGATGTCTATCGACAACGCCTGCTCCAGTCTACGTCAGGTCCAACTGGCCTTCTTCCACGACAACAAGGCTCTTGAAGAGGAGCGCCAAACCCTTAGGCAGTGGCGTAATCGGCTCCACTTCGAGACTAAGCTGGCGCAGTCGAGGCACGCGGATGACAAGGAGTGGATCAAGCGGGAGAAGATCCGCCTGGAGTGTTGGGAGAAGCTGCTGGATGAGAGGGAGAACATGACCCATGCCCTCGACGCTCATTCTCGGGAGTTCCATGATCAGGCCAAGGCTGCCAATGACGCGGCCAATGCTCGGTTCGAGCAGCTTGAAGCCATCAACGCAGCTCTCATCAAGCGCCGAGAGGCACTCTATGGGAGGGAGAGACGGCTCGAAGACGAAGAGCAAAAACTCCTGGAGCTGCGGGATGACATCCTGAGAAGGGAAGAGGAGCTCGCCGAGAAAACAGCTCTGGCAGACAAGGGCCTCGAGGAGCGCACTAAGAAGTTGGAAGAGCGCTGCCTCGAGGAAGAGGAGAAGACCTGGGTGCGAGGGCAGGAACTCTACGAATACGAGTGTGCCCTTGTTGCCCGGGAGAAGAAAGTGGAGGCTAGGGAGAAAGACCTGGTCGACCGTCGGAACAAGATCCACCTCCGGGAGGAGGAGCTCGAAAGACTTGAGAGGCGGGTTGCTGCAAAAATTCAGCAAAACGCCAAAGAAGTTGAGCGCCTCGCCCGTGAGAATTCCGAACTGACGGCGGCCAAGAGATCCTTGGAAGAAGTGAAGAGCCTGAGGACAGTGGACTCCCTGCAGATTTGGGAGTTCCTGGGCAAGGCCAACGATGCGCTGACGCCGATGGGTTTCAGCCCCGTGCGCCCGGATGATCCGGAGCCGGAGCCGGACCTTGCGCTGCAAGCGTTGAGCGCAGCAGGCAGCAAGCTCTCCAAGGTGGGCGACGTCATCGCGGACCAACTGGAGGTCGAGGGGCAATCCCTGGCGAGGAACGTCACAGAATACGTGTTGACGTGCTACACCAGCCGGAACCCTCAATTTCCTCTGGACCCGGTGCTTGAAGGCCCCGTCGAAGGAGAAGGCAAAGCTACCCGAGCCAGCGTATCGGAGGTCGCCCAGAAGGTCGCCGAGTTCTTCCATAGGGTCTAGGATCATCTCTTTAGCTCCCGCTTGTATTTTCTCTTCTTCCTCAATTTTGTACTCCCTTGTCTCCAGATGTAATCTCCTGTCTCCAGATAAATGAAATCCCCAAATTTTTGCGAATTTCATTTTTTGTCTTCAACATCTTTATCTTCTCTTGGCCCCCTGGTAGATGTACACAATTTGATTGTGAACATGTACCAAAAGGATACTGAGTTTTGTTGAAGACGAATTTGCTTCGAACTTGTAGAATTTAGTTCCGAAGTCTTTGATAGTGAAGGTCCCCTGAAGTTGTCGGAGCTTAGAAGCTCCGGTACTGTCCATCGCTGAAGGTTAGTAGCTCCGGCAATAGCTTCTATCAACACGTAGAGCGTCGATAGTTAGTACTCCAAGGTGTCGGAGCTTAGTAGCTCCGGCAATGACCTTTAGCAACACTTAGTAAGTTGGCAACAGACTCCATGTACGGGGTCTTCTCACCATCTTTTACTCAGCGCCGATGGTTGACCCCCTTGAGGGGGTCGGAGCTTGGTTAGCTCCGGCTTTTCTCCATCAACGTATATTTTATTTTTCCTGCACACTTAAGCCAAGAAAAACAATAAAATTTGTTCCTTGTCTATAATTTCATCGCGGCTTACGATTCTCAAGTAAATTTTAAGTTGAACGCGATTTTAAATACAACTGGATGCGTTGTCTTTTCTCTTAGATCCAACTGTCCATGGACCCGCCTTACTTTGGCCTGCCAGGGTGTACGTAGAGTGGCGTACTTAGGGTGCTTGACCAGGCTAAGTCGATAGCGCACTCCGGCCCTAGATTGGCTTGGCGGCTTTCAGGCGAGTTGGCCATAAACGATATTTAAATCCAAGAGTTCTGACAATTCAACTTGAGTCGTATATAAACCGGTCAAACTAAAATTTCTTAAGAATTGCACGTTTCTGTTATAGACAAGAAAGAGAAAAATAAAAATATCGAGCCTGCACAAAATGAATGCACGTGGAGTCTATTTCACATGAAGATGTCTTTCATTATAGGTCCGGGGTACAGGGGAAACAAGTACATTCTTAGGGTACGGGACCAGGCTAAGTGTGCTTGGTTTCTCGTTTGACCCAAGGTAGTTAGCCACGCTTTTAGTCCGGAGACTGTAACAAGTGCTGCTTGAGCTTTACAGACCTTTCGGAAAAGGTCCGGCTGCTCTCCCGGAGGAACTACCCGACTCTGTACAATGACTCTATAACATACATCTCAAGTTACTCAAGACTCACCTCCGTGGAATTAAGTGTAGAACTTACGGAGGTGCTCGATTTTCCAAGGATTTGGGAGAGGTGTCCCATCCTCAGTAGCCAAGCGAACGCTTCCGGGACGGGATACTTTGATCACTCGGAAGGGCCCCTCCCAGCCGGGGGAAAGTTTGTTTAGCCCTTCTCTGGATAGTATTCTCCGTAGCACCAGATCGCCTTCCTCAAGCTGTCGGTTGTGTACATGCCGCTGGTGATAACGCCGTAGAGCCTGGCGATATCTGGCATTCCGAACAGCTGCTTGGCACCTTCCCTCCTCGAGGAGGTCTAGGTCTTCACGCCGGAGCTGGTCCTGCGCGGCTTCGTCGAAGGTCCGGACCCGGAGCGAACCCATGGTGATTTCCGGAGGAAGGATTGCTTCAGCTCCGTACACCAGAAAGAAGGGTGTTTCTCCGGTTGACCGGTTTGGAGAAGTCCTGTTGGCCCATAGAGTGGGCGGAAGCTCTTCGATCCAATTGGCTCCGTGTTTTTTCAAACGCTCATAGGTGCGCGTTTTGAGTCCTTTAAGGATTTCTGCATTTGCTCTCTCATCTTGGCCATTGCTGGCGGGATGAGCTACGGAAGCGTAGCAAACCTGTATGCTGAGGTCTTCGCAATACCCTTGGAATGCGGAGCTTGTGAATTGAGTCCCATTATCAGTGATGATCTTGTTTGGGACTCCGAATCTGCTTACAATGGATTGCAGAAAGTTGATAGCAGATTGCTTGTTGATCGTCACAACTGGAGTTGCTTCCGGCCACTTGGTGAACTTGTCAAAGGCGACGTACAGGAACTTGTAACCTCCGACGGCTCTTGGGAAGGGTCCCAAGATGTCCATCCCCCACACAGCGAAGGGCCATGTAGGAGGTATCATTTGTAAGGGCTGAGCGGGTGTATGAATTTGCTTTGCATGAAATTGGCATGCTTCGCATTTCTTTACCAGCTCAGTGGCATCCTGGAGCGCTGTAGGCCAGTAGAAGCCATGTCGGAAGGCTTTTCCGACCAGCGTGCGGGAAGATGCGTGGTTCCCACACTCGCCTCCATGGATTTATGCGAGAAGCTCGCAGCCTTCTTCCCTTGTGATGCACCGCATTAGGATGCCGTTGGCACCGCGCCGGTAGAGGTCCCCTTCTACCAGTGTGTATCTTTTAGCCAATCTGACTACCCGGTCAGTGGATACATCATCGTCAGGAAGGATGTTGTCTTTCAAGTAGTTCCGGATCTCCGAGATCCATGCATCGGAACTGACTTGAGCATTTGAGTCTTACATGCTGGGTTGCTCGGAGCTTCCGGCAGCACCTACGACCCTT
The DNA here is from genome assembly GCA_036927565.1 of Tuctoria greenei. NCBI lineage: Eukaryota > Viridiplantae > Streptophyta > Magnoliopsida > Poales > Poaceae > Tuctoria > Tuctoria greenei. Next base: position 141,056,961 of record JAYESD010000002.1, read on the forward strand.
GATGGCTGCCATGGTAACAGGGCCATCGGGACCGTCAGCTTCGGGATGCTGATCTCGCCCCCTTCGTTCAGTTCGGCAGGCTGAACTGTGGGTTTTGACAACCTCCGGACAAAGATTCCGTCAGGAGCTGGAGCTCCGGTTGACGCTTTGGTCGAGAGTTCGTCAGCTTCAGCGTTGTGGGCACGCTGAACATGGTTGAGGTCTAGGACTTCAAAGTCCTTCTGAAGCCTCTAGACTTCAAGGAGGTAAGCAGCTAGCTGGAGATTATTGCAGGAGCATTCACCCTTCACCTGCTTGATGATGAGCTGAGAATCTCCTTTGACCAGCAGTTGCTTGACACCGTATGATAGTGCCACCTTTAGCCCGCTGATGAGTGCTTCATACTCCGCCATGTTGTTGGTTGCCTTGAAGTCAAGGTGTACCATGTATTTTACCTTCTCCCCACTCGGTGCAAGGAGAAGGATTCCAGCACCGGCCCCTTGCTTCTGCATGGAGCCATCGAAGTAAAGAGTCCAATGAGGCTCGGTGAAGGTTGGAACTTGATGTTCCGTCTTCTTCTTGCTGGGGCCCCCAGGGTTTGATGGAGAGGGAGTCCATTCCGCCACGAAATCTGCCAACGCTTGACTCTTGACTGCTTGTCTTGAAATAAATTCGAGATCGAATTCAGCCAATTTCGCTGCCCACTTTGCAATATTCCCAGTTGAATTGGGATTATGCAGGATTGCTCGAAGTGGATAAGAGGTCACCACCGAGACTTTGTGAGCTTGGAAGTAGTGTCGGAGCTTCCTAGAGGCAATAAGAACTGCATAAAGCAGCTTATGCACCTCTAGGTATCGAGTCTTGGCATCATGTAATACTTCACTAATGAAGTATACCGGACATTGAATGGTCCAGACCCTCCCGGAGGGGTCCGGAGCTTCCTCTCTATTGATCCGGATCCTGTCGGAGGAGTCCAGATTCTCTTCAGGGACCTCCGGGTTCTGGCTGGAGGAACCTGGAGCTTCTTCAGAAATGACTTGGACCCTCTCGGAGGGGTCTGAGTCTTCTGAAGTGACTTCTTGTGGATTTGAGTCTGGGAGCTAGGACCCAGACTCACTTTCAGGGACCTCCGGACCCTCCCGAAGGGGTCTGGATTCCTGAGTATGGGATAGTTCTGGTCTCTCCGCAACCAGAACCATACTGACAACCTCGTCAGTAGCTGAAATGTAAAGTAGCAAAGGCTCACCAGGGTTTGGAGCTACCAGAATTGGTAGGGTGGTGAGGAACTGTTTCAGCTCCTGGAATGCCTTCTCTGCTTCTTCGGACCATTGGAATGGTCCAGACTTCCTCAACAACTTGAAGAAGGGGAGCGCTCGTTCCGCCAGTCTTGATATGAACCGACGGAGGGCAGCTAGACACCCAGTTAACTTTTGGACGTCTTTGATGCGGGTTGGTGGCCGCATCTCTTCAATGGCTTTTATCTTCGCCGGATTAGCTTCTATGCCCCGGTGACTTACCAGGAACCCCAGAAGTTTTCCGGAGCTAACCCCGAAGACACACTTGTCTGGGTTTAGCTTCGTGCGGGTGGCCCGCAGCTTGTCGAAGACAGCCTGCAAGGTGTCCAAGAGGGACTCCTTGTTCTTGACCTTGACCACGATGTCATCGACGTACACTTCCACTATATCTCTGATGAGTTCTTCAAAAGTTTTGTACATAGCTCGTACAAAAGTTGAAGCTGCATTCTTGAGACCAAATGGCATGGCTGTGTAACAATACAATCCATCTACTGTGATGAAGGAAGTATGTTCTTCATCCTCCCTAGACATCCTGATTTGATGATACCCAGAATATGCGTCTAGGAAACACAGTAACTCACACCCAGAGGTGGAATCCACTATCTGATCTATTCTAGGTAGTGGAAATGGATCTTTTGGACATGCCTTATTCAGTGTGGTGTAGTCGATGCACATCCGAAGTTTCCCGCTGGCCTTGGGCACAACGACTGGGTTCGCCAGCCATTTTGGATGGAAGACTTCTCGGATGAATCCGGCTTCGAGCAACTTCTTCACTTCTTGTCGGATGAAGTTCTGCCGCTCTACGGATTGCTTCCGAGGCTTCTGATGCACAGGCCGAGCATCGAGGTAAATCTTCAGATTGTGCTCAATCACTTCCCTAGGGATCCCAGGCATTTGTGACAATTGCCAGGAAAACACGTCAACATTAGCCCGGAGGAAAGTGATGAGCGTGAGTTCCTATTTGTCGTTCAACCCTCCCGATATACGGGTGGTTTGAGCGGCATCGGAACCAATTTGGACGACCTTGACGGGAATGTCGGTGTCGCCGCTTGGTTGCACACGTGGTGCAGAGGTTGAGCCCCGTTGACGAATGCTCGGGGGTTTTGGAGCTTGCTCCTGTCTGGAGTCCTCCTCTTGCGCCGTGGTTAATGCATGGAGCTCCTCCAGAGCAGTTACCCCGGCGGTGCGATCTCTGCGGATCCGGAGAACACCTACTGGTGTTGGCATCTTCAACACCAGGTATCCATAATGAGCAGCTGCCATAAATTTGTATAGGGCAGGTCTACCCAAGATGGCGTTGAATGGTAAGTTGATCTGAGCGACGTCGAAGACCAACTTCTCAGTGCGATACTTCTCTCGTGTCCCGAAGGTAACGGGGAGAGTTATAGCTCCGAGTGGAGTAATGGCCCCCGGAACTACTCCAGAGAAAGGTCGAGAGGGCTGGAGATCCGAAGGTCGGAGCTGAAGCTTGGTAAAAGCTTCAAAGCTTATGAGGTTCAGCCCCGAACCTCCGTCCACCATAACATGATGAAGCTGGATGTTATTGATGGTGGGAGATACCATCAAAGGTAACTGTCCAGCTCCAACCATGCTTCGTGGATAGTCCGAAGCATCAAAAGTGATGGGTGTGTCCATCCACTTTCGATGTGGCTCCGGTCTAGCTGTAGGAGCTACAGCGACCATATCCCGCCGCATAGTCTTAATGACGCGACGGGAGGTGATGTCCCATGACCCACCAAAAATGGTGTTCATGGTTTTCCGACGCTCGTTGTCAGAGACGTCAGAGTCGTTGTCGACGGAAGTGTAGACGGCCTTCAGGACCTTCTTGGGATCCTGAAACCCTAACTCCTCTTCAGCCGGAGCTTCGTCGACCTTCTGTTTTCCTTCCCTCTGTCGGAAAGGAGATCCTTCCCGGCGCTTGCTGTAGCGCTGGGCAAGGTTTTGGACCTCTCGACAGTCTTCCAAACCGTGGCTGCCCGTTTTGTGAATGGGACACCACACTTTGGGTTTGCCACCGTCTTCGGAAGACGATCGAGGTCGCTTCTCGGGGCGTGGCCCCCGGCCACCAGGAGTTGCAGTAGCTGCAATGTTGGATGTACCGGCCGACGGCTTCTTCTTGCCATGGGTCTTCTTTTTCTTCTTGCCACCCTCGGAGGTAGCAGCTTCTTCTTTAGAGGATTTCTTGTGATCCTCCGAGGCTGGTTTGGAGTGCATTTCACAGCCCTCCGCAGCTCTGGCACATTTGTCCGCCAGGTTGAAGAGTTCCGTGACGCTAGTGATCTCTTTGATCGCCAGCTTCTCCAACATCTTCTTGTCCCGTACGCCCTGTCTGAATGCCACAATGACAGAAGCGCTTGAGATAGAAGGGATTGTGTTGCGTACCTGAGAGAACCTCTGGATGAAGGACCGCAAAGATTCTCCCCCTTTTTGCACGACCGCAAAAAGATCCAGTTCAGTGCCTGGTCGGGTGTATGAACTCCTGAAGTTGGCAGTGAACTGACGGCACAACTCTTCCCAACTGTTGATAGAGTTGGGTGAAAGCCTCATAAACCAGGACCTGGCGGTCCCGGTTAAGGCCACTGGAAAGTAGTTGGCCATTACAGCCTCGTTTCCTCCAGCTGCCAAGATTGCAGTGGAGTATATCTGAAGGAATTCAGCGGGATTGACAGTCCCGTCGAATTTTTCCGGCAGGTGTGGCCGGAACTTCTGTGGCCATCTAACCATGCGCAGGTGCATGGCTAGGGCTGAACAGCCTCCTCCTACTCCTTCCAGAGTAGAAAGGTCATGAGCTTCCCGTCTTTCACGAGCACGCTCGATGTGAACACGGCCATCCTGTTGGCGGTATCGGCGATCCAACTCCGCCCGGAGGTCATGAGTTGAAAGCCTAGATACCGTATGGGTACGTCGTGCCCCGGAGGGCAACGATGTCACCTGCTGTGACGCAGAACGTCTCCTATTGTTGGAGACGTGCGGACCAAGTCTCCCAGACAAAGTCCGCTGCTGCGACAGGGCTCGTCCGGAAGGAGGAGGTCCCTGTTTGTTGAGGCGTTCGGCCGCTGCTGCGACCAAATGCTCCACATCGGCCCTCCACTGCTCCATTGCATCTCGAGATGCGTCCGGAGGTGGTGGTCGTTGGAGAAGAGCACGCGCTGCATGGAGCGCATGTTCCGGGTTGTCATGACTTGCTGACGCAGTCAGTGACGCCGGAGCACCATCACGTTGTCCAGCACGATTCGTCGGAGAAGACGGTGGTGGTGGGAGAGTGGCTCCTGCTGGTGGCTGCCTGTTGGAGGGATTGCCCTCAACAGCTTGAGCAGCAGGTTGGCCATTGGATGATCCAGCCGCGGAGTTCACCATTCTCGAAAATCTGAGGCGCCCCTACCTGGCGCGCCAACTGTCGACTGTTGGAGTCGGCAGATCTCCTAACACAGCTAAAGTGTTAAAGGAGTTCGTAGTTCGGTGTGGGCGCGCGGAGACTCAAGAAGGTGAATTGCGGTTTAACACTGGAGACACTAGGACTTACGTGGTTCGGGCCGCCTGAGCGTAATACCCTACTCCACGGGGGTGTTGATGTTGTATTGGCTTATCACGTATGATTTACCGTCTGTCTCTCTCTCTCTCTGCCCTGTGTATCGTCGTCTTGTCCTTTTATAGTACAAAGACAGGCCGTTACAAGCTACCTGGCCCAACATGTGGCCCTGGCGGTTACTAGTATTGATACACGATTAATTGTTGTTAATGATCCTGTAACGGGCTTCGACAGTGCCGTTACAGGTGTTAAGATCGTCCGTTTAAGTGTCATTAATATGGCATTAATGACATTTAAACAGGTCTTGAAGTCCTTGGCTCTCCTTTGAAGATCCGGAGCAGTTACAAGGTCTCCCGGAGCTTAGAGGCAGCTTGCTCCGATGTTTAGATACGTGGTAGCTCCGGAGCTTGCTGCGGGAAGCAGGAAGCTCCGGGGCTACTTGACACGTGTCAGGTCCGGAGCTTCTCTCGGTCAGGGGTTAGGTCCGGAGGTGTCGTTTCGGTACTCGGTCCGGTGCTTCCCCCTTGTGGGCGGTAGCTCCGGTTAAGTAGTACACGTGGCGACCTAGGGATTAACCATGTTGGAAAAGCTGGTCCGGTCATGTTCTGACAAGTGGGCCTCCGAGGGTCTTCAACTCGAGTAGTCGTCCTTCCCCTGAGATCTTTGTAATCTCAGGGGGTGTACGGTTTTTAGGGTACCGACATTATTGAAGTAGTAATACATATTACATAAAATAAAGTAATCTGAATCTATTATGAGAAACAGAAAAATATTAGAAAACATCAATCATGTCACTTTTACTTATAGTAGAATGACAGTTCAAGTAAGTATATCAACATCAAACCAAAGATTCTCCAGAACTTACATAATAAGACGGGAACCGCTAATGCAATCTTGCCAATACCTTCATCTGCTTGCATTATCTTTTTGATTCTCGCCTAGTATAACGGAGCACACTATGTAATACTTCAACCTATAGTGACAAGTACATACACCAAAATTCGAAAACCAAAAATTTCAGTAATCAATACAGAAGTTGTTAAAAACACACAGCTTTCTTATTCCGTGAAAGAATGTAACAAATCCAACAATAGCATGATATCATTCGGTCAAAGTAAATAGAAGCCGCTCCTGCAGCACAAACGATACAGGTTATGTGGCTTGAAGCTCCAAGTCATGTTGCTAGCTAGCTTCATGGATGTAGAATGGCATAGAGGTTTTGAAAATGCAAACTAACACAAAAGCTACCAATACGCGATGCACATGTCAAATCCCGCAGCTTAGGCACCGAAGAACACAAACACAAGCTGGAAACCCAACAGCCGTACATGCTCATATATAGTTGGGAGATCTCACAAAAACTCCCTCCCTGGTCCGGCGAACCGCGTGTGCTCCGGGGAGGCGAGTGGCGCAGAGTGTTGGGCAGGGTGAGCGGCGCGGGGACCAGGGGAGGCCAACCGCGAGGGGGGTGGCTAGCAGCGCCGGAATGTGGGTGGGAGCGGCACCGGACGGTGGAAGGGGAGCGCGCCGGGCGGTAGAAGTGGAGAGGCGCCGGGCGATGGAAGGGGAGCGGCGCCAGGCGACGGGAGGGAGCGGCGCCTGGCGGCGGGGGAGGAGCAGCGCGTGGGCGGTGGGAGAGAAGCTCGGGTGAGGACGCGTCCGAGTAGGGATTTCTTGCCCGAACCCTCGAGGTCGGGGAGGAAAGGCCCGTGGTTTCCCGTGGTTTCGGCCGGGAAAAGGAGTTGTCAAATGGGCTATAGGGAAAATTCAGTCCGGGTTTTTTGGGTCAGGGAATAGGCCAGGATTCCGGAGGGATTCCAGGCTGCCAAATAAGCCCTTAGTGTTTAAGATTTCAAACCTCTCATCTTTAACCATGGATAACATTCCTCCTGACCTCCCTCTGGAGGGAATACTAGTATAGCTATACTTCATACCAGGGTCAACTACCCTGATAGTACTATCATCCACTTTTTGCAACATGGTCTCTTGCAGGCAAATAAAATCCAAAGAAAATTCATACATTAAATCTTTAATGTATGTTTTAACTCCTTTTTTCCCCCAACCACCTATAATTCCAAAACTGTCCTTTCATTTTGTAATTTTTTTTGTTTATTTTTCCTTTACCCAGAGACTTCTGGGTTCCTTTCCCTCTATATACACTACAACAAACGAGTAAAAGGACGTCGGGTGTATGATCGTCGATTGGCTACTATAGTCGACGGTCATATTCTACAGGCGTTGGTGTGCCGACGGTTATAGCCGTCGCTCTTTATTCAACGTTTTTAATCTTTAAAACCATGAGTACTGACGGCTTTAACTCCTATAACTGTCGGTTTCGAATACCATTGCTTCTAAAGTTATAACCGTCGGATCCCCAGCCCGACAGTCTTAAATGATTATAGCTGTCGGTGCAAATGCCTAGCCGACGTCATTATGCTTTTGAACATTTTTTTTGTAAAACAGCTAGCACGTACATCCTAGCCATTTATTAGTTCTTTTTCTTTTTTACACCCACAGATCCATATCTCAATGATGAACAATTTCGTGGTACACATCCATATGAACAATTTCAGTGATGAACAACTAGCACATCCACGAACTCCATATCTCAGTACACATCCATATGAACTCTAATACAAGATAAACAAGAGCACAAACTCACCAAAAAGATAAACACAAGCAAATCTCACTATGGGCTAAACAATTTCGAGCTCCAGATCGGATAAAAAAATAATACAAGCATGATTGGTGTGGATGCCGCCGTGCACGCCGGCCGGCACCGGCGCTCTGCCGCCGTTCGCTGTTCTGATCGGCGCAACTGCCCGCGGCCATCACCGCGCCCTCCGGATGGTGCACGGACGGCACCGGCGCTCTGCCGCCGTTCGCTGTTCTGCTCGGCACAACCACCCGCGGCCATCACCGCGCCCTCCGGATGGTGCACGGCCGGCACCTCGAACCCGTCGCGCCAGATCTGCTCGGCGCAACCACCCACCACCACCACCAGCACTGCACCGGATCCACCACCAGCGCCACTTTGAAGGTCCTCGTCGGTGCGAAAACCCGCGCCGCGCCGGATCTCCTCTCTAGATCCAGCACCGCGCCGGGACCCACGTGCCGCCCGAGATGCTCCGCCACGCGCACCTTCTTCGGAGGTCCTCGTCGGTGCGGTGCTGGCCGCAAGTGCGGCGGCGGCGAAGACTAAATGGCAGAAGCGGCGGCGGAGGTGCGCGAGTGCTAGGGTTGCAGAAGTGGTGGTGGGCTGCGGGGTGAAAGAGTCCGCCCGTGAGCCGTGAATACAAAATAGAAGTGCCGATTGGTTTTACAGGAGAGGCCACCCGTGAATAAAAAAGAGAAGCGTTGATCGTGCTGCGTTGGGCCCACTTAGAGGCGTCGGCCTCAGGAATGCGGCTTCCCTCCTCCCATTCGGTCCTCCCATGCGTTCTCCCGTTGACGTGTCAAAATATTATTGGTTCTTCATTAATACTCAGTTTAACTACCATATCTTCACAACAAATAAGATGATGACACATCAGCGGAAGGACGCATGGGAGGACAAACGGGAGGAGGGAAGCCGTGTCCCGGCCTCAGAGGCCTGGCCGACGGTTCTTATTAAGGCCGTCGGTGTCTTATTTTTTGCCCACGCTTTTATTTGTGCCATCGGCTTTTGTTGTGATCCTGACGGTTTTAATTGTAAACGTCGGCTATTTTCACAAACCATCACTTATAATGTTATGGCCGTCGGGCAAGAAAAACCGACAGACTTAGTGATCTTAGAGTCGACGGCCCCGACGCCTTTATATATCCCGACGCCCTATTGATTGTTCTTTGTAGTGATATTGAAAGGTCAGTCCTCCTACTTCTTCTAAGTAGTTCATGATTGGCCACTCCAGCAGTATTGTTATCCACATCAATACTCTCCACATCATCATGTGAAGTCATCCCTTCTTCAATTCTATCCTTTTTCCATTGTAGCAATTTAATACCAGAATCATTTTGTACACTATTTTCCTCAAGAACCTCTTTTTTATTATTATGAACATCTTTTTGTTTCAGCTTCATTCTAGCTACTTCAATATCTCTAAGCAAATCAACCTTATCAAAGTCATCACTACTAATATTCACACCCATACAACTAGCTATATCGACAATATTATCAACAGCTAGTAAAACAAAACAGGAAGAGGCTGTACAGGTCATACCTTCAGCTTCAGTCATCTTAGGCTTGCAAATCTCATTGTCCTTTTCCACCATCATCACTTTGTCCTCCAGTATCTTGCTCTTCCTAGTAATCTGAATGATCTGGTTCTCATTCACCCTTCCAGCTTTTTCCTTCATCCCTCCTGTATCCATCTGGATACTTTCTCCAATCTTCACCAGTCCACTGCCAGTACCTTTTCCACCCTTTTCTCCCAGTTCACTCTGAATCCCCAGTACCTTCAGCTCCATGTTTTTCCCCATAAAGCTAGACTCACACCTTGTCATTCCAAACTGCTGCTGTCGACTATTGGAGTCGGCAGATCTCCTGACACAGCTAAAGTGTCGAAGGAGTTCGTAGTTCGGTGTGGGCGCGCGAAGACTCAAGAAGGTGAATTGTGGTTTAACACTGGAGACACTAGGATTTACGTGGTTCGGGCCGCCTGAGCGTAACACCCTACTCCACGGGGATGTTGATGTTGTATTGGCTTATCACGTATGATCTACCGTCCGTGTCTCTCCCCTCCTGTGTATCGTCGGCCTGTCCTTTTATAGTACAAAGACAGGCCGTTACAAGCTACCTGGCCCGACATGTGGCCCTGGCAGTTACTAGTATTGATACACGATTAATTGTTGTTAATGATCCTGTAACGGGCTTCGACAGTGCCGTTACAGGCGTTAAGATCGTCCGTTTAAGTGTCATTAATATGACATTAATGACATTTAAACAGGTCTTGAAATCCTTGGCTCTCCTTTGAAGATCCGGAGCAGTTACAAGGTCTCCCGGAAGTTAGAGGCGGCTTGCTCCGATGTTTAGACATGTGGCAGCTCCGGAGCTTGCTGCGGGAAGCAGGAAGCTCCGGGGCTACTTGACACGTGTCAGGTCTGGAGCTTCTCTCGGTCAGGGGTTAGGTTCGGAGGTGCCGTTTCGGTACTCAGTCCGGTGCTTCCCCCTTGTGGGCGGTAGCTCCGGTTCGGTAGTACATGTGGCGACTTAGGGATTAACCATGTTGGAAAAGCTGGTCCGGTCATGTCTGACAAGTGGGCCTCCGAGGGTATTCAACTCGAGTAGTCGTCCTTCCCCTGAGATCTTTGTAATCTCAGGGGGTGTACGGTTTTTAGGGTACCGACAGTGGCCCCCTGGACCTACCTCCGAGGAAGGTCACCGGGGTGAAGTCGTTCCATCGGAGGTGGGTCCACCTTTGCAACTCTTGAACTGGGTCTTCAAAGGTCTTTGGAGGTGCCGTTGACAGGATTTTACAGTTAAATCCCGACGCGTGGCACACCTCAGGCGGCAGATAAGATCTTTGGCGTGCGGATCTCACGCAATTGAAGGTCGCCGGTTTCCGATACGAAAACCGTATCGGTTCTGCGCGCCTTGTCAGGCTGCCGCCTTTGGGTTTCCCGCCTCGTGATGACAACCGTTCGCCTGGGTGAGAATCTCGACTTGATCGTCGGGGTGGTCCCGGGCCCCCTTGTCATCGGCTGAATTGAACTCTTGAGTAGTATTTTCGACTCCCCTGCGGTTTCCATCCAAGCGTTGCGAGGGCTTACTTAAGAAGGAAAGGGCGTACCGTCGGGAGTTCTTTACGCCTCCCATCTGATCTTGCTCTCAAACTCCCGACTCGTACTTTGCTCTTCCTCTCTTGCCTAGCTGTGCTGCGATGGAGTTGGGTCTGCGCGAGAGTCGCCTGAAGACCGACAACGATTTGAAGAAGGTCCGGGCCCTTATGGGGTGGTCCTCGGACTTCTTCAGCCGCTCGGTCCGTGCCGGCGGAGAGCTCCCCTTTGAGAAGGAGCGCGCTGGCGAGATGGTGTACTTTTCTTCGTACGCCATGGTGGGACTGATCCCACCATTTTCTTCTTTCTTCTTGATGCTGCTAGACTTCTATGGTCTGCAGCTATACCACCTTGGTCCCCACTCCATTCTCCTTGTGTCCATCTTTGTCCACTTCTGCGAGATGTGGGTGGGCATCCCCCCTGCGTCGAGCTCTTCCGAACCTTTTTCACCGTTCACACCACCGGCCGGAGCAACGAGTACCTTGGCTTCTACTACTTCGTGAAGCGCAAGAAGTGCCCGTTCAAGTACCTCCGATCGTTCCCTTCCGGGAAGTGGGATGACTGGAAGAAAGATTGTATTGTCGTCAGGGTGGAAGAGCATGAGCGGTTGGAACTGCCAGACAGTCTGCCCGGCGTCGACACGTCGATATGGAGTGAAGTCCCGGTGCTGGCGGAAGTTTTCGACCCTGTCCTGACCAGGATCCGCCGATGTGTGGAGGGAGGATTGACTCCCCAGGCGGTGTTCTGCAACTTCCTGACCAACAGGTGGGCGCCGCTGAAGAGGAGGGAGAAGCTCGCCTGGGCCCTCAACAGCGTGATGGATGAGGACCGGGTTGAAACCGGGTTGAAGTCCGACATGGTGGGAAGACCCTGGAGTTCCACCTCAAGAAATTCCAGCACGGCATCGACGTCGACGGAGATTACTTGACTCCGCCGCCGGCCTTTCTCCCTCTGAACGTGGAAGTGGAGTTCAGCAGAGAGCTCCGGCGGAAGATGCCTGCGCTTGACGACCTTGGCGTCGTCGAGAGGAGACCAACCACCCGGGTGGTGATCCCTGGGGTGCTCGAAGATGGCTCAGTCCCTGCTCCACAGCCGAGGGTTGAAGTCATCGGCAAGGGCAAGGAGATGGCGGAGGAGCCAGAGAGTCGGAAGAGGAAGCTGCGGCATGTCGACGGAAGGTCCGTCATGCCCGCTGCTTCTACCTTGGCTCCTTCTCCACAAGGGGGAAGATCTTCTGGTGCCGTGGCGACTGTCCCCGTCGCGGGGTCCTCCCGGAACGAGACTGTTCCTGCAGTGGGATCCTCCTGAAGTGCTTCCGTCTCCGTGGTAGAGCCCTCCGGTGGTGCTAGCTCCGGGTGTACGACTCCGGCCCCCGGGGCGGTTGGAGTCTCCAGGTCCAGGGGTTCCTCCCGATCGAGGAGAGCCTCAACTCGGGAATCTCCCGTGGCTGCGGCGAGTTCTGGGGGGCCTCCTAGAGCTCCTACGCCGACCCTGGCCAGCCCGGAACGTCCGAGAAAAAGGTTCCGCGCAAGCTGGTGCGGGAGCCTTCCAAGGTAATTTTTGATGTTTACCCTGGTTAACTTTTTAGTTGTAGTGATTGTTTGTTAATTCTATTTATCCATCCTCTGCAGTGTCCCTAAGAAAGGGGGTGAAGCTCCACCCTCGGCCACGGTTTCTGAGGCCGTGGGAGCTTCCGCTCCTGTCCTGGCTCCGCCCCAAATGGTGGCTGAGGCTGCGACAGCTCCAGCGCTGGCTGTCATGGTCATGAACCTTGACTCGTCCCCAGAACTTCCCGTGGTAGCGCCGGACCACAGGAGTGAAGACATGCCGGTGGCACTTGTCTCGGAGATTGAAGTTCCGGGATCTTGTGCTGCAGTAATGGAAGCTCCGGCTGCAGAGCCGGAAGAAGTGATAGTCCCGGTCTCAGAGCCGGAACTCGTTGAAGCCCCGGCGATTGAACCGGAGGTGATTGAAGCTCCGGCGTGCGAGCCGGAAGTTGAGGTAGTTCCGACAGTTGAGTCGGTTACCTCCGATGCACCGGTCGCTGAGCCGGTTGTTGTTGGAGCGCCGGTCGCAGAGCCGGCGGTTGAAGAGGCGAGGGAGCTCGAGTCTCCCTCAGAAGAGGTGCCCCAATCGGAGCCAACAGTAGCTCCTGCTCCGAGGGCGACGACATCGATGGTACCTGTGGCAGAGCCAGAGTGCCTAAACGAAGTGGCCGGCCGCCTGCCTGAGGGGGCGAATGAAGACTTGGCGGCGGGGCCTTCTTCGATGGCGACTGAGGCCATCCCGGAGGAAGGCCCTAGCGCTTTGGAAGCTCAGGGTTCCGCTCTCGTAGAGTGGGACCAAATTTTTATACGTGAAGACCCGCTGGAACCAGCGGAGGAGACCCCAGCAGGTCCGGAGCCCATCCCGCTGTCGATGTCTATCGACAACGCCTGCTCCAGTCTGCGTCAGGTCCAACTGGCCTTCTTCCACGACTTCAAGGCTCTTGAAGAGGAGCGCCAAACCCTTAGGCGGTGGCGTAATCGGCTCCACTTCGAGACTAAGCTGGCGCAGTCGAGGCATGCGGATGACAAGGAGTGGATCAAGCGGGAGAAGATCCGCCTGGAGTGTTGGGAGAAGCTGCTGGATGAGAGGGAGAACATGACCCATTCCCTCGACGCTCATTCTCGGGAGTTCCATGATCAGGCCAAGGCTGCCAATGACGCGGCCAATGCTCGGTTCGAGCAGCTTGAAGCCATCAACGCAGCTCTCATCAAGCGCCGAGAGGCACTCGAAGGGAGGGAGAGACGGCTCGAAGACGAAGAGCAAAAACTCCTGGAGCTGCGGGATGACATCCTGAGAAGGGAAGAGGAGCTCGCCGAGAAAACAGCTCTGGCGGACAAGGGTCTCGAGGAGCGCACTAAGAAGTTGGAAGAGCGCTGCCTCGAGGAAGAGGAGAAGACATGGGTGCGAGGGCAGGAACTCTACGAATACGAGTGTGCCCTTGTTGCCCGGGAGAAGAAAGTGGAGGCTAGGGAGAAAGACCTGGTCGACCGTTGGAACAAGATCCACCTCCGGGAGGAGGAGCTCGGAAGACTTGAGAGGCGGGTTGCTGCAAAGATTCAGCAAAACGCCAAAGAAATTGAGCGCCTCGCCCGTGAGAATTCCGAACTGACGGCGACCAAGAGATCCTTGGAAGAAGTGAAGAGCCTGAGGACAGTGGACTCCCAGCAGATTTGGGAGTTCCTGGGTAAGGCCAACGATGCGCTGACGCCGATGGGTTTCAGCCCCGTGCGCCCGGATGATCCGGAGCCGGAGCCGGACCTCGCACTGCAAGCGTTGAGCGCAGCAGGCAACAAGCTCTCCAAGGTGGGCGACGTCATCGCGGACCAACTGGAGGTCGAGGGGCAATCCCTGGCGAGGAACGTCACAGAATACGTGTTGATGTGCTACACCAGCCGGAACCCTCAATTTCCTCTGGACCCGGTGCTTGAAGGCCCCGTCGAAGGAGAAGGCGAAGCTACCCGAGCCAGCGTATCGGAGGTCGCCCAGAAGGTCGCCGAGTTCTTCCATAGGGTCTAGGATCATCTCTTTAGCTCCCGCTTTTATTTTCTCTTCTTCCTCAATTTTGTACTCCCTTGTCTCCAGATGTAATCTCCTGTCTCCAGATAAATGAAATCCCCAAATTTTTGCGAATTTCATTTTTTGTCTTCAACATCTTTATCTTCTCTTGGCCCCCTGGTAGATGTACACAATTTGATTGTGAACATGTACCAAAAGGATACTGAGTTTTGTTGAAGACGAATTTGCTTCGAACTTGTAGAATTTGGTTCCGAAGTCTTTGATAGTGAAGGTCCCCTGAAGTTGTCGGAGCTTAGAAGCTCCGGTACTGTCCATCGCTGGAGGTTAGTAGCTCCGGCAATAGCTTCTATCAACACGTAGAGCGTCGATAGTTAGTACTCCAAGGTGTCGGAGCTTAGTAGCTTCGGCAATGACCTTTAGCAACACTTGGTAAGTTGGCAACGGACTCCATGTACGGGGTCTTCTCACCATCTTTTACTCAGCGCCTATGGTAGACCCCCTTGAGGGGGTCGGAGCTTGGTTAGCTCCGGCTTTTCTCCATCAACGTATATTTTGTTTTTCCTACACACTTAAGCCAAGAAAAACGATAAAATTTGTTCCTTGTCTATAATTTCATCGCGTCTTACGATTCTCAAGTAAATTTTAAGTTGAACGCGATTTTAAATACAACTGGAAGCGTTGTCTTTTCTCTTAGATCCAACTGTCCATGGACCCGCCTTACTTTGGCCTGCCGGGGTGTAGGTAGAGTGGCGTACTTAGGGTGCTTGACCAGGCTAAGTCGATAGCACACTCCGGCCCTAGATTGGCTTGGCGGCTTTCAGGCGAGTTGGTCATAAACGATATTTAAATCCAAGAGTTCTGACAATTCAACTCGAGTCGTATATAAACTGGTCAAACTAAAATTTCTTAAGAATTGCACGTTTCTGTTATAGACAAGAAAGAGAAAAATAAAAATATCGAGCCTGCACAAAATGAATGCACGTGGAGTCTATTTCACATGAAGATGTCTTTCATTATAGGTCTAGGGTATAGGGGAAACAAGTACATTCTTAGGGTACGGGACCAGGCCAAGTGTGCTTGGTTTCTCGTTTGACCCAGGGTAGTTAGCCACGCTTTTAGTCCGGGGACTGTAACAAGTGCTCCTTGAGCTTTACAGACCTTTCGGAAAAGGTCCGGCTGCTCTCCCGGAGGAACTACCCGACTCTGTACAATGACTCTATAACATACATCTCAAGTTACTCAAGACTCACCTCCGTGGAATTAAGTGTAGAACTTACGGAGGTGCTCGATGTTCCAAGGATTTGGGAGAGGTGTCCCATCCTTAGTAGCCAAGCGAACGCTTCCGGGACGGGATACTTTGATCACTCGGAAGGGCCCCTCCCATCCGGGGGAATGTTTGTTTAGCCCTTCTCTGGATAGTATTCTCCGTAGCACCAGATCGCCTTCCTCGAGCTGTCGGTTGTGTACATGCCGCTGGTGATAACGCCGTAGAGCCTGGCGATATCTGGCATTCCGAACAGCTGCTTGGCACCTTCCCTCCTCGAGGAGGTCTAGGTCTTCACGCCGGAGCTGGTCCTGCGCGGCTTCGTCGAAGGTCCGGACTCGGAGCGAACCCATGGTGATTTCCAGAGGAAGGATTGCTTCAGCTCCGTACACCAGAAAGAAGGGTGTTTCTCCGGTTGACCGGTTTGGAGAAGTCTTGTTGGCCCATAGAGTGGGCGGAAGCTCTTCGATCCAATTGGCTCCGTGCTTTTTCAAACGCTCATAGGTGCGCGTTTTGAGTCCTTTAAGGATTTCTGCATTTGCTCTCTCAGCTTGGCCATTGCTGGCGGGATGAGCTACGGAAGCGTAGCAAACCTATATGCCGAGGTCTTCGCAATACCCTTGGAATGCGGAGCTTGTGAATTGAGTCTCATTATCAGTGATGATCTTGTTTGGGACTCCGAATCTGCTTACAATGGATTGCAGAAAGTTGATAGCAGATTGCTTGTTGATCATCACAACTGTAGTTGCTTCCGGCCACTTGGTGAACTTGTCGATGGCGACGTACAGGAACTTGTAACCTCCGACGGCTCTTGGGAAGGGTCCCAAGATGTCCATCCCCCACACAGCGAAGGGCCATGTAGGAGGTATCATTTGTAAGGGCTGAGCGGGTGTATGAATTTGCCTTGCATGAAATTGGCATGCTTCGCATTTCTTTACCAGCTCAGTGGCATCCTGGAGCGCTGTAGGCCAGTAGAAGCCATGCCGGAAGGCTTTTCCGACCAGCGTGCGGGAAGATGCGTGGTTCCCACACTCGCCTCCATGGATTTCTGCGAGAAGCTCGCAGCCTTCTTCCCTTGTGATGCACCGCATTAGGATGCCGTTGGCACCGCGCCGGTAGAGATCCCCTTCTACCAGTGTGTATCTTTTAGCCAATCTGACTACCCGGTCAGCGGATACATCATCGTCAGGAAGGATGTTGTCTTTCAAGTAGTTCCGGATCTCCGAGATCCATGCATCGGAACTGACTTGAGCATTTGAGTCTTGCGTGCTGGGTTACTCGGAGCTTCCGGCAGCACCTACGACCCTTGATGGCTGCCATGGTAACAGGGCCATCGGGACCGTCAGCTTCGGGATGCTGATCTCGCCCCCTTCGTTCAGTTCGGCAGGCTGAACTGTGGGTTTTGAAAACCTCCGGACAAAGATTCCGTCAGGAGCTGGAGCTCTGGTTGACGCTTTGGTCGAGAGTTCGTCAGCTTCAGCATTGTGGGCACGCTGAACATGGTTGAGGTCTAGGACTTCAAAGTCCTTCTGAAGCCTCTGGACTTCAAGGAGGTAAGCAGCTAGCTAGAGATTATTGCAGGAGCATTCACCCTTCACCTGCTTGATGATGAGCTGTGAATCTCTTTTGACCAGCAGTTGCTTGAAACCGTATGACAGTGCCACCTTTAGCCCGCAGATGAGTGCTTCATACTCCGCCATGTTGTTGGTTGCCTTGAAGTCAAGGTGTACCATGTATTTTACCTTCTCCCCAGTCGGTGCAAGGAGAAGGATTCCAGCACCGGTCCCCTGCTTCTGCATGGAGCCATCGAAGTAAAGAGTCCAATGAGGCTCGGTGAAGGTTGGAACTTGATGTTCCATCTTCTGCTTGCTGGGGCCCCCAGGGTTTGATGGAGAGGGAATCCATTCCGCCACGAAATCTGCCAACGCTTGACTCTTGATTGCTTGTCTTGAAATAAATTCGAGATCGAATTCAGCCAATTCCGCTGCCCACTTTGCAATATTCCCAGTTGAATTGGGATTATGCAGGATCGCTCGAAGTGGATAAGAGGTCACCACCGAGACTTTGTGAGCTTGGAAGTAGTGTCGGAGCTTCCTAGAGGCAATAAGAACTGCATAAAGCAGCTTATGCACCTCTAGGTATCGAGTCTTGGCATCATGTAATACTTCACTAATGAAGTATACTGGACGTTGAATGGTCCGGACCCTCCCGGAGGGGTCCGGAGCTTCCTCTCTATTGATCCGGATCCTGTCGGAGGAGTCCAGATTCTCTTCAGGGACCTCCGGGTTCTGGCTGGAGGAACCTGGAGCTTCTTCAGAAATGACTTGGACCCTCTCGGAGGGGTCTGAGTCTTCTGAAGTGACTTCTTGTGGATTTGAGTCTGGGAGCTGGGACCCAGACTAACTTTCAGGGACCTCCGGACCCTCCCGAAGGGGTCTGGATTCCTGATTATGGGTTAGTTCTGGTCTCTCTGCAACCAGAACCATACTGACAACCTCGTCAGTAGCTGAAATGTAAAGTAGCAAGGGCTCACCAGGGTTTGGAGCTACCAGAATTGGTAGGGTAGTGAGGAACTGTTTCAGCTCCTGGAACGCCTTCTCTGCTTCTTCGGACCATTGGAATGGTACAGACTTCCTCAACAACTTGAAGAAGGGGAGCGCCCGTTCCGCCAGTCTTGATATGAACCGACTGAGGGCAGCTAGACACCCAGTTAACTTTTGGACGTCTTTGATGCGGGTTGGTGGCCGCATCTCTTCAATGGCTTTTATCTTCGCCGGATTAGCTTCTATGCCCCGGTGACTTACCAGGAACCCCAGAAGTTTTCCGGAGCTAACCCCGAAGACACACTTGTCTGGGTTTAGCTTCGTGCGGGTGGCCCGCAGCTTGTTGAAGACAGCCTGCAAGGTGTCCAAGAGGGACTCCTTATTCTTGACCTTGACCACGATGTCATCGACGTACACTTCCACTATATCTCTGATGAGTTCTTCAAAAGTTTTGTACATAGCTCGTACAAAAGTTGAAGCTGCATTGTTGAGACCAAATGGCATGGCTGTGTAACAATACAATCCATCTACTGTGATGAAGGAAGTATGCTCTTCATCCTCCCTAGACATCCTGATTTGATGATACCCAGAATATGCGTCTAGGAAACACAGTAACTCACACCCAGAGGTGGAATCCACTATCTGATCTATTCTAGGTAGTGAAAATGGATCTTTTGGACATGCCTTATTCAGTGTGGTGTAGTCGATGCACATCCGAAGCTTCCCGCCGGCCTTGGGCACAACGACTGGGTTTGCCAGCCATTTTGGATGGAAGACTTCTCGGATGAATCCGGCTTCGAGCAAATTCTTCACTTCTTGTCGGATGAAGTTCTGTCGCTCTACGGATTGCTTCCGAGGCTTCTGATGCACAGGCCGAGCATCGGGGTAAATCTTCAGATTGTGCTCAATCACTTCCCTAGGGATCCCAGGCATTTGTGACAGTTGCCAGGCAAACACGTCAACATTAGCCTGGAGGAAAGTGATGAGCGCGAGTTCCTATTTGTCGTTCAACCCTACCGATATGCGGGTGGTTGGAGCGGCATCGGAACCAGTTTGGACGACCTTGACGGGAATGTCGGTGTCGCCGCTTGGCTGCACACGTGGTGCAGAGGTTGAGCCCCGTTGACGAATGCTCGGGGGTTTTGGAGCTTGCTCCTGTCTGGAGTCCTCCTCTTGCGCCGTGGTTAATGCATGGAGCTCCTCCAGAGCAGTTACCCCGGCGGTGCGATCTCCGCGGATCCGGAGAACGCCTACTGGTGTTGGCATCTTCATCACCAAGTATCCGTAATGAGCAGCTGCCATAAATTTGTATAAGGTAGGTCTACCCAAGATGGCGTTGAATGGTAAGTTGATCTGAGCGACGTCGAAGACCAACTTCTCGGTGCGATACTTCTCCCATGTCCCGAAGGTAACGGGGAGAGTTATAGCTCCGAGTGGAGTAATGGCCCCCGGACCTACTCCGGAGAAAGGTCGAGAGGGCTGGATATCCGAAGGTCGGAGCTGAAGCTTGGTAAAAGCTTCAAAGCTTATGAGGTTCAGCCCTGAACCTCCGTCCACCATAACATGATGGAGCTGGATGTTATTAATGGTAGGAGATACCATCAAAGGTAATTGTCCAGCTCCGACCATGCTTCGAGGACAGTCCGAAGCATCAAAAGTGATGGATATGTCCATCCACTTTCGATGTGGCTCCGGTCTAGCTGTAGGAGCTACAGTGGCCATATCCCGCCGCATAGTCTTAATGACGCGACGGGAGGTGATGTCCCATGACCCACCAAAAATGGTGTTCATGGTTTTCCGACGCTCGTTGTCAGAGACGTCAGAGTCGTTGTCGACGGAGGTGTAGATGGCCTTCAGGACCTTTTTGGGATCCTGAAACCCTAACTCCTCTTCAGCCGGAGCTTCGTCGACCTTCTGTTTTCCTTCCCTCTTTCGAAAAGGAGATCCTTCCCAGCGCTTGCTGTAGCGCTCGGCAAGGTTTTGGACCTCCCGGCAGTCTTCCAAACCGTGGCTGCCCGTTTTGTGAATGGGACACCACACTTTGGGTTTGCCACCATCTTCGGGAGACGGTCGAGGTCGCTTCTCAGGGCGTGGCCCCCGGCCACCAGGAGTTGCAGTAGCTGCAACGTTGGATGTGCCGGCCGACGGCTTCTTCTTGCCGTGGGTCTTCTTTTTCTTCTTGCCTCCCTCGGAGGTAGCAACTTCTTCTTTAGAGGATTTCTTGTGATCCTCCGAGGCTGGTTTGGAGTGCATTTCACGGCCCTCCGCAGCTCTGGCACATTTGTCTGCCAGGCTGAAGAGTTCCATAACGCTGGTGATCTCTTTGATCGCCAGCTTCTCCAACATCTTCTTGTCCCGTACGCCCTGTTTGAATGCCACAATGACAGAAGCGCTTGAGATAGAAGGGATTGTGTTGCGTACCTGAGAGAACCTCTGGATGAAGGACCGCAAAGATTCTCCCCCTTTTTGCACGACCGCAAAAAGATCCAGTTCAGTGTCTGGTCGGGTGTATGAACTCCTGAAGTCGGCAGTGAACTGACGGCACAACTCTTCCCAACTGTCGATAGAGATGGGTGGAAGGCTCATAAACCAGGACCTGGCAGTCCCGGTTAAGGCCACTGGAAAGTAGTTGGCCATTACAGCCTCGTTTCCTCCAGCTGCCAAGATTGCAGTGGAGTATATCTGAAGGAATTCAGCGGGATTGACAGTCCCGTCGAATTTTTCCAGCAGGTGTGGCCAGAACTTCTGTGGCCATCTAACCATGCGCAGGTGCATGGCTAGGGCTGAACAGCCTCCTCCTACTCCTTCCAGAGTAGAAAGGTCCTGAGCTTCCCGTCTTTCACGAGCACGCTTGATGTGGACACGGCCATCCTGTTGGCGGTATCGGCGATCCAACTCCGCCCGGAGGTCATGAGTTGAAAGCCTAGATACCGTATGGGTACGTCGTGCCCCGAAGGGAAACGATGTCACCTGCTGTGACGCAGAACGTCTCCTATTGTTGGAGACGTGCGGACCAAGTCTCCCAGACAAAGTCCACCGCTGCGACGGGGCTCGTCCGGAAGGAGGAGGCCCTTGGTTGTTGAGGCGTTCGGCCGCTGCTGCGACCAAATGCTCCACATCGGCCCTCCACTGCTCCATTGCATCTCGAGATGCGTCCGGAGGTGGTGGTCGTTGGAGAAGAGCACGCGCTGCATGGAGCGCATGTTCCGGGTTGTCATGACTTGCTGACGCAGTCAGTGACGCCGGAGCACCATCACGTTGTCCAGCACGATTCGCCCGAGAAGACGGTGGTGGTGGGAGAGTGGCTCCTGCTGGTGGCTGCCTGTTGGAGGGATTGCCCTCAACAGCTTGAACAGCAGGTTGGCCATTGGATGATCCAGCCGCGGAGTTCACCATTCTCGAAAATCTGAGGCGCTCCCCTACCTGGCGCGCCAACTGTCGACTGTTGGAGTCGGCAGATCTCCTGACACAGCTAAAGTGTCGAAGGAGTTCGTAGTTCGGTGTGGGCGCGTGGAGACTCAAGAAGGTGAATTGCGGTTTAACACTGGAGACACTAGGATTTACGTGGTTCGGGCCGCCTGATCGTAACACCCTACTCCACGGGGATGTTGATGTTGTATTGGCTTATCACGTATGATCTACCGTCCGTGTCTCTCCCCTCCTGTGTATCGTCGGCCTGTCCTTTTATAGTACAAAGACAGGCCGTTACAAGCTACCTGGCCCGACATGTGGCCCTGGCGGTTACTAGTATTGATACACGATTAATTGTTGTTAATGATCCTGTAACGGGCTTCGACAGTGCCGTTACAGGCGTTAAGATCGTCCGTTTAAGTGTCATTAATATGGCATTAATGACATTTAAACAGGTCTTGAAATCCTTGGCTCTCCTTTGAAGATCCGGAGCAGTTACAAGGTCTCCCGGAGGTTAGAGGCGGCTTGCTCCGATGTTTAGACATGTGGCAGCTCCGGAGCTTGCTGCGGGAAGCAGGAAGCTCCGGGGCTACTTGACACGTGTCAGGTCCAGAGCTTCTCTCGGTCAGGGGTTAGGTCCGGAGGTATCGTTTCGGTACTCAGTCCGGTGCTTCCCCCTTGTGGGCGGTAGCTCCGGTTTGGTAGTACACGTGGCGACCTAGGGATTAACCATGTTGGAAAAGCTGGTCCGGTCATGTCTGACAAGTGGGCCTCCGAGGGTATTCAACTCGAGTAGTCGTCCTTCCCCTGAGATCTTTGTAATCTCAGGGGGTGTACGGTTTTTAGGGTACCGACAGCTGCATTGAAGAGCTAGGGCCTATCAACTCAAATTCTCCTACCCCCCTTCATCCAACAAATCCTCATCACTATCATCCCATGCCAGTATTTCCTGAGCCTTGGTCATCCTCTTTTCCTTAGTAGTTAATTCTCTTGTATCAAGCTAGAAACCTTTTTTTTGCATGCCCTTTTGCATCTCTTGCAACGATCTAGTCCTGAACCTAGGTGGAGCAGAGCTTCTGCCATCTGCAGGTTTGCTCCCCCATCCTTTGAAGAACCTGCATTTCTCATAAAGTCCATCCTTGGTTTCTTTGGAGAGGCCTGTTAGGTTTTCCTTGATCAGGCACAACTACTCTAAGAGCACGGTTCTCCATGTCTTCCTCCACCTCCCTTTCAAACACAAAGTCATAAAAATAGGGCACAATCACCCCTTCTACCTTGGCTGACACATTAGATATGTCCCTACAACCAATTTTCAGTCTCACATAGTCAATTCTCATCAAAGTAGATTCATCCACTTCTAAATTTACACCCACCAGAGAGCCTACATATGCCAGTATCTTGAGACCTCTTTTATCATAGGGGATCCCTTTGACCTGAAACTAAGCAACATTTAATCTTCCTTTTGCTCCCAAGTCTAGAGACCAAGGTTTCACTGAAATGGAAGCATTAGCACCTTGCAGACCAGGTTGTTAAAGTGGCTTCACACCTGCAGCATCTGCTGAGTAGGGAACCTCACCGTAAAACTGGTACCATCCACCTCTCTCGCCACCCACTTCCATCCTTTGTTCCCATGAAACTCCTTAAGTTCCTGTTCGATCTCTCTTGTTGTAGCATGACCAGAAATCACCTTAATCACCCCAGTAGAGAGTCTCTCCTTGAGTGTAATATCAGAGGGGTAATCTGGGATTATAAAGAATCCCTGACCCTCCACCTGAGCTGCATTCAGGAATGCTGCATGCTCACAGATCAACATCGAGTAACACTGCCCTCTCTGTCGCAACCCGAATTTTAACTAAAGACAAAAATCACTCCGAATTAAAACTTTTAGACAACTTGAACGAATGGTTGGTCACCAATAAAAATTTAGGCGTATAAATATATAAATACAAACACATTCATGTTCTAATGTGAAGTAAACTAGAAAATAGATCTGAAACTATGAACCTAAAATATGGTGATTATAATAAAAATAACTAAATGAATAGAACAACAGATATATGCATAGGTACATATGTGTAACACCTAATAAATCAAATGGAACGAATAAAACAAAAGAGAATATATTCAACCAAGAGGTAACAAAATATCTAGAAACAGGTTGACATAGAGGCAAATCAGCCAATGTAAACTAAACCAAAATTTAAGCTTAAAATCAAATTGCCAAAGTAGATTCAAAATGGATAATCAATTGATAAAAATTTGACTCCAACAAAAGGCTAGAATCCAAAAATTATCCCAAACTAGACTTGAATTCAAATTAATATATTTTATCCACCATGGAAGAATTTCCAAATAAATATACTACATAATATGAATTGAGAGCGTATCCGTGAAACAAATCAAACAAGAATTCAAATTCAAACTTAAATGAAATGGGAAAAGGAAATAAAAAGAGAAATTGAAACAAATGGGCAAAGCCCACCTTTCCCTCTCCCTGGTGCGGCCCAGCCAGACGGCCCGCTCCCCCTCCTCCTTTCTTTTTCTCCTCCTGCAGCCCAACCTTCTCCCCTCTCTTTTTCTTTTCTGAGCGGCCCAATTCTTTTCCTCTTCTCCAAGGTGGCCCGGCCTGGCCCAGCACTGTGCCGGCTTCTTTGTCCTCCCATTCCCCTTCTCAGCCCGACCGCGCCCCTGGGGAAACCGCGATGCGACATCACGGGGAGGTCACCTGTGCCACTGTACCCTCTGCTGCACCGCCTTGGTCACTCCCATCTTTTCCACCACGCCATCATGGCCATGAGGAACGTCCGCACCAACAAACCGAGCGGAACCGCCCTTCCTCTGCGCGCGTTCGATAAATTTCGCAGGCTGATGTCGCCTCACCATCTAGTCGCAGCCTCCAAGTCATGTCGCAGGCGTGCTGCTCCCTTTCCGTACGAACATCATGACCGCGAAAACCAGAATGCCTTGTCGCATCGCTGTGTTAGCCGAGCACATGAAAAGTAGTGTCGGCCGACGTCTCGCCCCAAACCGCCTCGACGGGCTATAAAACACGCCCCCTCCCCTTCATTCCCTCGCACAGAACCTTCGCCACACCTCCCTCTTTCTCCCTAACAGTCGAGCGTCCATCACCGAGGCTTCCTCGCCTCCAATTTGGACAGACATCGCCGGCCCCCGTTTTCTTCCCCAACTCCGGCTGCCGTCTCTGTTCCCGCTCCGGTGAGCACTTGTATCTCAATTAGTCGCGCATGTATATTCTCTGTACCTCCCCCTAGTCGGAACACGGTTTATCTATCACCATACACCATCGTAGCTCGGAATACTGTGAACCCTAACCACGCCGCTGTAGTCCCATGCTGCCCTTGTTGCACCTTCACATCGTCGGCTGCCTGGGAGCCTGATATTCTTGTCTGAGCATACCATATCACCTCTCTGTAGCATGAGGTAGGTGTAGATGTTCTCAGAATGGGGAGTAGACCCCTGCTCATTGTGCCCCCACGCCGCGTCGCCGCCCTAGCTGCAACGCGCTGCCACCGGCTACCGTGGAGCTCTCCCGTGGTTGGTCGAGCGCGGCACCACATACCCTACTCGCTCGTGCACTCTCTAGTTCACTTGGGGATGGTAGCAACGGCACCCACATCTCCACCACCGAGCGCTGCCCCAGCCCGTCGTGGCAGCTAGCCGCCATCCGTCGAGGGCGTCGTTCCGGCCCGGATAAGCCTGCAGAGGGCATCACTGCGCCCCTAGACACCCTCCCGACAACTCCGTTTGCTGGGCGCGCATGCAGCTCCTCCGCCGGCGAGCTCCCGCAGCCGCCTGCCGCCTCCTTCCCTTGTTTACCGGGTGCAGTGTCCACATGGCGCCAAATTGGCTGCCACCTCAGCGGCCCGAGCGGACGTGGTCGCCATGCTAGCCGATTGCCACACCGGCCACAGACCACACCTCCTCTCCCCTGTGGACCTTGTCCATGTGAACCTTAGATATATGCTCCATTGATGAATGGGCCCACTTGCCAGCCACTGGATGATGGTGGAATCGCCAGGTACACACGCGTGTGCACACATACCATTTCGACCCCACAGTCAGCCTCAGCCCGGCGGAGAAAACGCTAGATCCACCGTTTAGTGCACAAAGAAATATGAAAAACACATTTCATAATGTAAGAATAATCTGGAAAATATCCTAAAAATCATTAATTGCTTCTAGAACATATTAGGGGTGATTTATTGTATAAGTTGCATGAACATATTGTGTTAAATATTAATGGTTTGCGAAAATGAATGAACCAAATAGGAATTAAAGAGAAATAATGTTTAGCTTCTAAATTGATAATCATTTTGCAAATAATTTTCTAGAAGATCAATAGAATTATTTGATGACTAACAGGGGTCAGTCACCCAAATTAATTATAGAAAATGTTTGACTTGAAATCATCCAGAAGGTATTAGAAATATCAATGGATATTGATGATATCATAAAAAAATCGTATTTAACTAATATAGAATATGGAGTGGTAAAATAATTATCATCCTTTTAGTAAATTAATTACATTACCAATAGTCAATAGAAAATCATATATAAACTAGCGGAAGAATAGATTCCTCATAGATAATTATCAAGAAACCCCAGAAAATATTGTTAGGCATATATGATATAATACATGTGGTAATTGGCTAATATAATTACAGGATCGGGAAATGATTATCATTCCCATAGGGAAATCGAGTGAAATTCATGATAGGTAAAATACATATAGAAGCCCCTAATTAAACATTCTGTCCACAAATGACCTTCTAAATAATCCTAGAAATATATTACTAGGGCTTAGAATAGTAATTGATTAAAATAAAATACAGGACAATTGACTAATTAGTGTCATTGTAGAAAAGTAATTAGGAACCTATTGGATAGTAGAAACTCACATGTAAGCTCTGAAAAGAATGAACCCTACCCTAGTAACTCTCTGGAGTCCTAATACCCAAACACTAAAGAAATACAATAAGTTCATAACCCTTAGGGTATAATTAAGAAATCGATAAATTAAAAAATTGAATGAGTTGAAAAGTCACACACTAGTCTTCGCTAAAAATGTTGCCTTATGTTCAAACATGTTAGAACTCATGCTTAGTCTCTAAAATACGTGAGACTTACATTAGTAGAACTTTAGTGAATATACTATTGTGAAGATAGCATAATTATAAAGAAGGACCATAGAAATTTTGTCCACCACAATATACGTAATTCACAATATAAACTAGTGAATTAACCATAATGATCATGAACCCTGTAAATAACTAGAAGACCCGATAAAACCGTTATAACCTTTTAGTGACCATTTGACTGACCAAGAAATAGTAATGTTTCCAAATAAGCCACCAGTAGAATGACATATTCTCCGATGAGCCTTCTAAGGACCTTTGCAATCGCGTTATTGAATGATTGTTTGTATTATTGGAGTTCTATTTGGATTTCTTGGATCTTTATCAGTGAATTGTATTTTCTTCGCGTAGCTACATACTTAGCACTCGAAGAGTTCATGAAGAAATCTCAGGACCCGAATCACAAAGAACTGGACAAAGACTTTGATAAACATCGTAAAGGCAAACTCTAACTCCTTGATCATATTTCACCTATGTTTTGCAGTCGCACCTATTGCATGTTTTCATTGCATGACTGTATGTCTATTTTAAAATGTTGTTATATTATAAACCACTTGAATGTGGTAGTATGAGATATGTCGATGACTGAGTATCGGTGTTAGCTATTAGCCAACGATAAACAGTAACATGATAGTTACTTGCTATCAAAGGCTTGAAGCAAGACACTGCTTCAGTTACGATAATAGCAGTGACTATCACAAACCCCTCCTTGATCTTGACCACCCGAGCCCTTGACTACCTAACAGCTTCATCATTGCGCTATAGCAGTGATGCAGCACCTCCTTGTTAGTACTATGCTTAGGAACCCCTGTGTACATGATTGTGAAATGTGTTAAAATGTGTTTGGTGGTGTGAGTTAGGATATGGGTGGGTGATTAATGAACTTGTGTGTGAAGGGGAAGGGTGGTCGAGGCGGGTATGGTGATGGGATGTCGCGAGCTCCCTAAGAGGTATACCAGCTGCGGCTGCATATTCGGTGTAACTCACCGATTGGTGTTGAGTGCTTCAGTAATAGTCTGATGACCATGTTTTCCGGACTAGTCTTATGTTGAGTACTTCAGTTTAGTTCGATATTGTGTGTCCCGAACTAGTCCTTTTGCCAAGGACAGATGGATCCGCCTCACCAATATAAGGACTGGTTCATTTGACCGCAACATAGTGATTTCGTACAACCACGAAACCTATATGGGTGGGGCTCACTCTACCTTTCTGATAACTGCCACAAGAAAAAACCTGGAGAGCCATGGAGGACACGGTGGAACACAAAATGGCACAGAGATTGAGGGTCGTCTGTTGGCCCGCTGGGTAGTGAATGCCCGAATAGCTCCTGCGTTGGGCCGAGGTGTGATTGTGGGGTAACTCGGAGAAGATGAGATGAGCGTCATGTCATACCCTTGCAAGGTGTGGATGGCCTGTGGGTAAAGTGTACGAACTATGCAGAGTACTAACCTATCCGGAGAGCTGTTGTCACAGTCTTGGCACACTATGCTGTGAGCTCTTTATGGCCAGCATTAGTGCATCCCCTTGAAGTGTGTGTGTGGGTGGCCGAGGCTGCCATGTTTTGGAAAGTGTTGGCATGCATGCCTGAGTCGTCAGGGCCATAGGTCTGAAGACTCATTTAAGAGTGAGGGAACTGGCGAGATGGTTTGAAACTCCCCCAAGGCCCGCCAACTATAATGAAACTGATTCAACTATTTCTCCCTCTCATTGCAAAACTCTTTCCAAAGAGAACCTTGCATAAAATGCTTTTTGGCAAAACTAAGTCGCATGACCTCTCCTTGCTACAAGCCCCAAAGCATGAAACACCTCCCCTTGAGTAGTGTTAGGGCTTGCGGAGTACCTTATGTACTCACTATTGCTCTATATGTGGTTTATCAGAAGACAAAGAAGCTGAAGCGTGTGAGGACGACGATTAGGTCTAGTACTACCTCCCAAGTCTGCCTGTTGGGCATGACGCTGTTCTGCTCCGTTGTTTCTGGGGATTTATCTATTTTGGTGGTCATCCACAACCACGTCTAATGTAATCTAGATCATGTTTGTAAGACTTATATTGTTTATAAATAAATAATCATTGTATGGATCTCGATATATTCTGTTGTACGTACCAACTACTGATCCAGAGATTGGTACGGAATGCACAAGTGAACCCACGAAAGGTAGGTCCTGACACTGTCTCATGTCCAGGCTTCTCACATCTAGCACAGAAAGCATATTTGAACAAAGGACAAGAGCTTACCAGATGATTTGTACCACCGCAATTGAAGAAGTATGCATCCTTCTTCTCCAACTTCTCTGGCGGTGGAATCTCCAAATCATCCTGACGATGGGACCCTTGTTTTGGCTCCTTCCTCTTCTGATCTGTATGGCTTTCCCTTTCACTTCTCTTGGGATTTGATCAACACTAGTGCATTTAGGAACTCCTTTAGCATTACTGTCAATGATAGAGCTCTCTCCGTGCTCCTTACTGTCAATGTCCATGGGAGCCTCCATCTTGTCTTGCACGTAGCCTCCTTGGCCGCGACCACCCCTGGGTCTCCAGGGTTGGCCTTTGTACCAGGAGAAATCACGGCCACCTCGACCACCGCCAATCCTTCCTCTCCCCCAGTTACCACCACCGTTCCATCCCCTGCCTCCTCCTTCTTCCACACTTCACCCTCTACCACCTCCATTCCCAGCAGTCCAACCTATACCGCCTCCATTCCCAGCACTCCACCCTCTTCCACCACCGAACTCTCCTCCTCTCCCTTCATTCCCTCTAGTACCTATCACCATAATCACAGATGCAATTGTAGATCTTACAGCTTACGTGTAGGACTTTGGTGGTTTTCCCCAAAAATGCCCGCAAAACCAACTCAGATCGAAGGATTTGAGAGGAACTGGAGAGGGTTCGATGAACCCTAGGCTACCCTCCCGAACCCTAGGACTGAGTGTGGCGCGCATCGAGCGATCCCTTATAGCCGCACACCCAGGAAGCGCTGAATCCACCTCTGCTCTCCCGATCTCCTCCGTCGAACCACCACGTGGCGAAACCGATGTGCGCACCTGTGAGAGCGAGAGACGATCTCCCTGGGTGTCCGCCCACCCGACGCATGTCGCCCATCCAGGCCGCCTCGATCAATAACATTAATTAGTCTTCCTAATTAAATGAAATGGAGTAATAATAATGCATTAGACAAAGTGGGATGTCAAGTGTGCAGCAGGAGAATAAACTACTTGGAAGGTTCTCCCAAACGATGTTGCTTCTCCTCCTCCCCCCTCACATGGCCGCCAGCAACTCCGAGCCCTCATCCGCATGGCGCAGACACAAAAATATTGCAAGTGCAGGCGGCGGCAACCACCAGGATGATGCTAACCGAACACATGCAAGAATCTCCGGCCACGACTTTGGAAGGATCATGCGGGATTTGTTTATTAGCATGACTCTTTCCGCGATCCAGATTAAGCGAACGGGGCTCAGGGATTTAGACAACTAATCATAGGGTTCTCAATAACCTAGAAAGAGAGAGGAGAATGATAAGCTTTCCTGTCACAGTGTCATCGTCGATCGGCCTGTATATGATTGGATCATCAACGGCCTTGTCCTTAATTGCAGCACGGTAATATTATAAGTAATCATCTCACTTTAGAACATCCTGTGAGGATTTACTCTGTCAGAGAATGACCAGCTGGACGGTATATATATGCATACAGATGTGAGGATGAATCACCCGAGTGAATAGAAAAATGTACACGTGTTCTACCACGTCACTGTGTGGACGCATACGAGTTCTTGAAGATCTAGTTTTCGAAACCCAACGAGTTCTTGAAGATCGAATTGCCAAGATAAAAAATCCAAGCTAGTGACCAATCGGCGGGTACCTGTCTTGTTGTACCTGTTTCTGTATCTCCCATTCATAGAAGAGCCACCGAAGCTGATTGGGACTAATAAATAGCATCGATTTACTATAAATTGACCAAGTTCCAATACTGCAACAAAAATAATTTTCCCAAACCCTCTAAATTTGGTTACAAGCAGTTAGAAAGAAAAACCGTCTGAAAAAAAGAAATGGATCAAGAACCGCCTATGAAAATAATTTTTCACAGGCGGCTTAAAATACAAACCGTCTGTGCAGAGATGACTTATTTATCACAGACAGTCTTATAAAGAACCATTTATAATAAATAAGTCACCACAAACGGTTCTCATTGAATCCGCCTATGAAGAAACTATGAATTCAAATCTTCGCGACGCGTTTTTTGTCCCACCATAGAAAGTTGAGTGTGTTGCAACAAGCATATAACGTGTGACGCACAGTTGCCTTCAAGATAATTTCACAAGCGGTTGTATTTAAATCCGCCTATGAAGAGACTAAGAATTATTTTGTCTTACCCCGGAAATTTGAGCGCGTTATAATGAGCATATAAGGCGTGACACTGCATAGTGAACGTCAAATTCGGCAAGGGCGGTCTTGATGTCAGTTTAAAGAAATTTAATCTGGCATACAATACCGTTCTCGCTGAATTTGAGAAAAAAAACTTTTGTGTGGAGTTAATTAAGCGGTTTTCTCAAGTGTGACGCACAATGAAGATTTTTTATTGCGTTCTGTTTATTTCACAAACGTTTTTCACAAGCGGATTTAGTTAGAGAGTCCTGTGAATAGACATAGAATTATTTTGTCCCACCACATATAAAGTTAAGAGTGTGGCAACGAGCATATATGGCGTGGCGCATAGCTGCCGTCAAGTTCTGATTTCTTAAGGAAAACATCGACATGCAATGGAGGTGACGACACCTATCGTTGTACACTGGATTCCTAAGAAAGAAGAACTTTTTACGCAGAAATTAATCAAGATTATCATATCTTTTGCTCTAAAATGAATCTTGCATTTACTTTCATCCACCCACCTAGGAAACCACCTTTAAAGATGGCTCGTCGTTCAGTGGTTACAATTACCGAGGAGGCATGAAGAGCGTGTAGTTATTGCAAATATACCGTGTACTGTTAACCACTTGCACTAGCGATTTTCACAAGCGGTTTTATTAAGAACCACCTATGAAGATACATTTGACCCCACATGTAAATGACCCTCAATTTTTTTTAGCAATTTTTATAGTGATACATGGACAAAAACAACTTCAAAAAATATGAAAAAATACTGAAGTGTAAGTGCATTGTATTATGTCCAATAAATTTCACATTGAATACTTTATAAATTGATTAGAACAAAAAACAAATAAATATGTTTTTTGTCATTTTTGTATCTTGAAAAGTATAATGCTTTTGAGAGGGCTTTTTAATAATCATACCAGCCTCTATATTTTTGAGATTATAAAGATTTTGTTTGCATCAATGTGTGTTCAAAATTTAAAGAATGCCACATATGCATAAGAGCATTTGGATGAAATGAGAGACAACTTGAGTTTTCAAATGTTGGAATGCTTTAAAAATATAAAAATTCATACATGCATATATATACAATATGTACATACACACCAATTTTCAGTTGAAGATCCTTCTTTTAAAAGATATAAAAAATGAATAATATATGCATACGAATTATTATGAGATTTACCAAAACATACAAAAATTACATTTCTATCTTTGAACAAAATTGTTCCAAGGGTAGAGAATATTTTTTGAATAATATAGAAAAAATTGTCAAATTTGGACCCAATTTGCGAAATTTATAGAAGTTTGAATATTTATATTTGAATCAAAATAATAAAAGTGCAAACTAAGAACAGCCAAGGTCGTATTTGCCACAAGCGGTTTTTTTAAGAATGCTTGTGAAGATATTTATCACATGCGGTTTTATTTAGAGCCGCCTGTAATGGTGATTATAGAGTGAATCGTGAGGATGTAAGTTATCGTTACTTTTGAGTTACATTATCAATGTCACTAGCATATTTTTATACTTCCTTATGTTTTCATTGTTACCAACACATTCTAATACTTGTATTCTATTTTCATTGCAGTACACGGATGTGAATAAAGATTGACTGATTTCTAGGAGTGTGCCTGAGAAAGGAGTCGATAAAATTGTGAGTGAATTGTGTCTATTCATTCGCCTTAAAGTTATTCACCAAAGAGGAATGTTCTTCAACGACACAAGTTCACATGTCGATAGTCCTCAACTATGCAATTTTGAGAATGTCAGTAGTTTTTAGAGAAACTTCATGTATTGTTTCTATTTGTGTTTGAGATATACAAGCATCATATATGAATTTGTTTTTGTGCTGTTTGTAAATCCTGTGTACTTGTGAATAATGTATACGAGTTAGTGTTTATGCTGTTTATAAAGCCTGTGCACTTGGAAATTGTGTCGTCTGAAGAATGTATATGAATTTGTGTTGTGTGAATGTGTATTAGAATTTTAATTTGAATTTGTGTTCTGTATAGGTTATAATCTTCACAGGCGATTTTAATTATGAACCGAATGTGATAACAACAATTAGCTTAGACGGACCATATTATAAACCGACTGTGAAACATGCAATTTGCACGGGCGGCTCAGATACAATCCGCTTGTAAAAATTGTAATTTTCACAGTCGGATCCGATACCACCTGCATGTGAAAATGGTACTTTTTACAGTCAGATATGATACCACTCGCCTGTAAAAACTACATTTTTCACAAGCGGTTGCATAGTCCGCTTGTGGCAGCACCCTGTAGACCGGGTACCCCCGCATACAAGGAAGAAAAGATATTGGGCCCACCTTCTAGGAGGGGAAGCACCCAGTAGCCACCACGTGTCCCGCAACCCCGAACCCCGCCTCCCTGCTGAGGAGGACTCCGGTGCTCCCACGTGTCCCGCAGCTCTGGATCCCGCCTCCCTACTGAGGAAAGCACCGGTGCAGCCATGTGTCCTATAGTCCTGAACCTCGCCTCCGTACTGAGGAGAGATCCGATGTTGCCATGTGTCCCACAGCTCCGGACCTCGCCTCCCTGCTGAGAAGGGCTCCAGTGCAGACACGTGTCCTGCAGCCCCAGACCCCACCTCGCTGCTAAGGAAGGCTCCGGTGCTGCCACGTGTCCTACGGATCCGGACTCTTCCTTTTCGCCAAGAAGGGCTCCGGTGGTACCACGTGTCTAAGATTGAATCAAGGCATCGTGAGTATTAAAGACCATGAAACTGCTCCTTCAAGACCGTATTAGTGTGTCATTAATGCCGCATTAATACAGCACGATCAGCCTGCCTTAAGACGTGATAACGTTGCCTTCAGGGCACGGTAATATACATTCAAGACCATATTAAGTGCCTTAGATCGTGAATAGGATGGTTAATTACCCGGGGCCACCTGTAGGGTCCCGGCCATGTTGTAAACTGTCGACCCTAAACATATAAAAGGACCGGGCAGTCACACAGCAGAAAAAGAAGACTTAGACAGGCTCATACACACTGTACTCTCATACACGCTCATACGCTAAAAAAACACGCACTCCCGTGGATGTAGGATGTTATGTTCTGGCGGCCCGAACCACGTAAATCTCGATGTTCACTCGTGTTCTACGCTTCCATTGTTCTTGATAATTCGCCCCTCTTTAAAAAGAACTTCTGCAAGATGCTCCATAGCACTACCAGGGGAAGTGTCGTTACTACACTTCGACAGCTTGTGATAATGTGTTTAGAACCGCGTGCGATAAACCATTTTTAGTAGTGTTCATTTGAGCGGCTCCATTGTACAATGTTCATTCAGCAATCCAACGGCCCAAACTTCCTGATTGCATGATAGATGATTCAGGTTGGTATAAACCTCTACATAGAAAAAGACAAAAGAGCAAAAAAAAATCTGAAGGAGAAAAAATACGAGATGTGAATGTTGTTACCTTTCGATGAGTTGGCATGTGCATCAGCAAAAGAGCAAAGATTTGCGTGCAAGCTATGCGCGAACTCCTGAAACATTCGTTTGGTTGTATGCAGCAAGAGTAATGCAACGGTAATGGTATAAATTGTACCTTACAATACTACAGTAGTCGTTCCTGCTGGGTTAGTACCGAAGGATGGCAAAGCTTTATAAATTTTTAAAATAGTTTATTGCAAGATATTTTCTCTCACTTCCGTAATGTCATTTTCTTTCTAGTGCATTATATTTCTGTTTCATTTAATTTAAGAAATAAAAAGGAAAAAAATGAAGGTCCATCTTATATTTCCATGTCCTCTCCTCTCCCCCTCTGCCTCTCTGTCACACTCTCAACCAACCTCTCTCTCTCTCTCTTCGTGATTGATAGATATACTTGGCCCATGCTCTTCTCCCTCCTGTGATGAAGCCGATGGCTACCAATGGCATGGCTCCCTCCTTCTTCCCCGCAAACTTCCTCCTCCAAATGCAGCAGCCTCTCCATCATCATCAGCAGCAAGAGCACCCTCACCATGAGCACGAGCAGCATTTCCTCGCTCCGCCTCCACCCTCCCTCAGCCCCTTCCTCCACGACTTCAGCGGCGCCATGGCCCCGCCACCGATGTTTGCCGGCGGCATCGGCAACAAGCCGCCCATGTACCCTCCCGACGCCGTGAGCGACGACCTGCACGCGGAGCCGCAGCAGCAGGAGGGGACGGCGTCGGACGACGAGGAGGGGTCGGAGGCGGCGGCCGGTGGCGGAGCGCGTAAGCGGCGGCTGAGCGTGGAGCAGGTGCGCACGCTGGAGCGGAGTTTCGAGGTGGCCAACAAGCTGGAGCCGGAGCGCAAGGCGCAGCTGGCGCGCGCGCTGGGGCTGCAGCCGCGGCAGGTGGCCATCTGGTTCCAGAACCGCCGCGCGCGGTGGAAGACCAAGCAGCTGGAGAAGGACTACAACGTGCTCCGCCGCCAGCTCGACGCTGCCCACGCCGAGAACGACGCGCTTCTCGCGCAGAACAAGAAGCTCCATGCCGAGGTACTCTCCCAAGCAAGCTAGTATTCATAGATATCCGATCCGTGTATTGCTGACCATGCATGCTGACTACGCACAACACCGAGATCTATGTGATCTACTAGCACATCGTCCTTGGATCTTGATCATTGGCTGCATGGATCCTGGTTCAAGGTAGCAATCGAATTGTGATCTTGGATGTCCGAATGATTGGGACAGGTGGATATGTACAGAGTACTAACGACATGGCGTAGTACTAGTAACAGCGATAGGATTAGGACTGACTGCTACTCCGATCCAGAGGTAGGGGATAGGATCCATGTGGGTTTCAGCGCCCGTCCGTAGAAAGCGTGCGTGTCGGGATCGGTGCCGGCCATATCAACACTGCGCCTCCTGTCGGCCACACATGCATCGCTTTCTCTCTCCTCTGCTCTGTGCATGCACCATGATTAGCCACTCGATCTACCAAACACCGTCTTCCTCCCTTTCCCGAGGCCCACCATTCTGTGTCCATGTCGTCATGTGTGTGTTGGTTGGTTTGTGCTGCAGATCATGGTGCTCAAGGGAGGAGGAGGAGGAGGTGCCGGAGGAGGAGGGAGGCAGGAGGCAGCGTCGGAGCTCATCAACCTCAACGTCAAGGAGACGGAGGCCTCCTGCAGCAACCGCAGCGAGAACAGCTCCGAGATCAACCTGGACATCTCCAGGCCGGCGTCGGCAGCGGCGGCTGACGATGGCCGCATGAACAACAACCACCGAGCCGCCGCCCTCCCGTTCTACGCCTCCGCAGTCGGATGCCGCTCTGGCGGCGGCGGCAGCCTCGACATCGACCAGCTCCTGCAGCACAGCCACACGTCAGCGCCCAAGATCGAGCTCGGCCACGGCCACGCCGCCACGGCTGGTGCGGCTACCTTCGGCAGCCTGCTGTGCGGTGGCGCAGTCGTCGACGAGCAGCCGCCTTTCTGGCAGTGGGCCGCCGACGGACACCACAACTTCCAGTGACCCATGATCGTATATGCACGACGTACGTTATGTATATATGATCAGATTGATTGCACATTGATGACCAATGGCACAATCTACATAAGAGTTCTTGATTACAAATTGAAGAATGAAAAGTACTTAAATTTCTGTATGATCGGTCAGATATGAGAACGGTTTGAGAGATGAAATTCCTGAAATCATGAAGCAGGAGCCAGGAGGATTGGATCATTCTAGGTAGATTTTGGAGTCGAGTAGTAAGTATTATTCTTTTTTTTTCATTTTCACTTTTTATCTCATCACTATTTTACTTTTATTTTTGCTGTTTTATATAATTATATATAGGTGATTGATGATGATTACATTTGTTAGACGCTGGTGATCACTGTGTATAAGATTATGAAACCGTATCATGTTTGGCACTTGATCAAAGTCCATATTTTACTACTACTACTACTACTTTGTGTGGATCTACTGGAAATTGATACATATATATGGGAATCTATAAATGCAAGTTGTATTTATTTTTGTTCCTGTCGACGGATCATCTTGAGGAGTAGTAGCAGCAGTACCGTGGTGTGCGGTTGGTGTTTGGCATGTGGGCCTCATCTTAGAGGCTACGAAACAGACAGCTTGTACTGAGAGACTGTACGTTGTCCTAGCTGTACTTGTGCCCATTCGATTTGATTAATAGTAAAATGTATTAGAGGTTTGTGAACTACTTCAGCTCCCCATTATCTAGGTCTATAAACTTTTATTTTGTATTTTTTAATCCATGATTGTGGTCATATGTGTCATTCAGTTTCATAAATTTTTCTTTTATAGTTATTGGACATGAATTTTTTTAAATAGTGCACTATACGTTCATACCTCTTCGTCCATATATATGATCCGAACTGCTGTGGTTCGTACATATATGCATTACACATATCTCTCTTTACTATTTCTCTTGCCGAGCAACGCTAAAAAGAGCAGCCCGATACACATAGCTCCCGTTTGCGCTAGGTTCGGGAAAGAGTTCAAATCACTTTGGATCTTTTGTACGCAACTTTTTCTTGCATTTCTACTAGTGGTTGTTTCCAAGACTCGAACCTATGAACTCATGGTCACAAGGTTTCCAAGACTCGAACCTATGACCTCATGGTCACAAGGCAGCAACTTTACTTGTGCATCAATGCTCTCGTTCCTTGGCAGGGCAACTATATTGAGAGAATATCACTGGGGTCGCTGCTCTCTTTTGAGTCTGACACTACAAGTAATATTATGAGATCCTTCACCTTTCCATACAATATATTACCTTCCATCTGGTTATATTGCAAAGAGCAAAATTGACTAGGAATTCTTAGAGTGAGCTTGTGTCTGCATTATAATGCTGAGAATGGTGACTAAAGTTGCTTTGTACGAACCCCGACACCAGTGACAAAACTTAATGCAGCTCTTAGCATCCAAGATAAGAGAGATGAATGATGTTGGGACAAGCTCCAGCAACAAGTCCCTCAAAATTGCTTTTGACTTGACTAGCGATGGTTTATCGAATTTCAAAATTGTTGACCAGGTTATGGAGGAGGTTAACATTTCACCCACAGAAAATACGGCTGCCACTTTGAAGATGCAGGGTGAAGGAAGCAATTCACCAGTGAAGAGAACCTTGCAGAAGGCCCTAACTATCAAAGATGGAAGTATTGTGGTTTCCGAAGAGGATGTTAGAAGAAGCCAAAGAGTTAAGGCTAAAAACAAAGGAAAGAAGCCAATGAATGTCTTTGAGCTTCTTAAGAAACCAGGAGGCCAGGATATGAAGAACAAAGACAAGGTGAAAGGCAAGCATAAGGGAAAGGGTGATTCTTCTTCTCACTCTATTAAATATAAATTTCCTGATTTCCCTGTGCCTAATGATCTGGAAAATAATGATGAGGCTTACCATGAAATTCCAATTAAATCCATTCAATCTCTTGTTGTGGACTACTGCAAAATATCTCTTTCGGAGGTAACTGCAGAATTGCTGATGGCTGCCATCGATTCATCGTCCAATGAAGATGACTCCAATGCTGGCCAGGGAACTGAAGAAGATGAACAGAGAAGTTGGAAGGCCAAGGAGGAGAGGGTGCCAGTTGGTGGTTAATCAAGAAGATGATCTATTTTGGATAGGGACCTACATGATTAAGCATTATTTTGTGAACTTTATATTGTCTGTCAGCACTGTCTTTCAATTTAACTGTGTGTAGAACCTCTGCTATCTCTTACAAGTCTCTATGGATATTGCTATGGGCTTAATCTATTTGATATGGGTCCTCACCTATTGCTCTTTCTATCTATGGTTGATTTATCATCTCTGTTGTGAATGCTTTTGGCATTTACATTTGCCATATTTTCATCCCAAAAGCACTCACAATGGATAATAAAGGTTGCAAAAAGTGGGGAATCATGACATGGAACATTAGAGGTCTCAACTTTAAAGAAAAACGAAATGCCCTCAAAGACAAAGTTATGAATAATCAAATGGATATTTTTTTTGTATTCAAGAGACCAAGAAGGAACATATTGATAAGGATTTCATTAGAACTATTGCCTGAAGGAAGTTTGATAGCTTCATTTGCTCCCCTGCGAGGGGTGCTTTAGGAGGTATATTACTAGTCTGGGTAGGGGCTAGATTCAATGTGGTACCCATGAACATTCAATGATTTATTATCACTGCTAAGTTCATATTGCGAGTTAATGGGGATGAATACATACTATCAGCCATGTATGGACTGTCAGGGAGTGGAAAGGCAGGAAATTCTGCAATGGATGTGGAATCTGAATGTAGAAGAAGGAGCTAAATGGATGTTTCTTGGTGAC
Organism: Tuctoria greenei; assembly: GCA_036927565.1. Classification (NCBI taxonomy): domain Eukaryota; kingdom Viridiplantae; phylum Streptophyta; class Magnoliopsida; order Poales; family Poaceae; genus Tuctoria; species Tuctoria greenei. Next base: position 141,096,098 of record JAYESD010000002.1, read on the forward strand.
TTTAACTTATACAGATCATAAGAAGATAGAAATAAACTAGGTGGCAATCTGGGCGATATGTTAAACTTTAATACTGTCATCAGAGAGTTAGTCTTATTGAAGTGCCACTAAAAGGCAAAAAATATACTTGGAGTAACATGCAGAGAGATCTGTTGTTACAGCAAACCGGGTGATGTTTCATTTCTTCGGATTGATCTTCAGCATGCACAAAAACGGTCATGCACTCTTTGTCAAAGACGGTCTCAGATCATATTCCACTCAAAATTGAAGTAGGTACGTCAATCCCTAAAGCAAAAAATTTTCAGATTTGAGAATTGCTGGCTAAAAATAGAAGAATGCAAAGAGGTCATCAGGAAAACATGGACATAATGTGCAAGTTCTCACACAATTGTCGCAATGATATCAAATAAGTTTAAATTATTAAGGAAAAACCTGACTCGATGGGGTAAACCATTATTGGGACTTGCAAAAACTATATCTAACTGTGAAGGAATTTTGTTAACATTGGATAAATTGGAGGACCAGAGACCCCAGCACATATAGGAATATAATTTCAGAATCATACTGAGAAGATACATTGAGAAGCTGCTTAAATTGAACAATGAATATTGGAAAAATAGATACACGATGCTACAGAGCACAATGTTATACTCCTAATGCTACAGTCTCTGGGCTTCCCTCAGAAGTGGAATAAATGGGTCAGTGATGTTTTTGAATTCTAGCTCTGCACCGGTGTTATTAAATGGCGTTCCTGGAAAAGAATTCAGATGTAGAAGGGGCTTAAGACAAGAGGTCCGCTATCTCCTTTGCTGTTTGTTATTACAGCAGATTTGTTGCAATGCATAGTCAATAAAGAAGCAAAGAAGAAACTTATATCTTGGCCTATGAGACGATAAGGTCTCAAGGATTTCCCGATCATACAGTACGCTGATGATACACTATTGATAATGAAAGCATCCCAAAAAGAACTATTCAATCTAAAGGGGTTACTTGAATCTTTTGGTCAGTCTATAGGCTTAAGAGTCAACTATACGAAATCCTCTTCAATTCCTCTCAATGTTGATGTACAAACAGCACAAAGGTTAGCAGGGGTTTTTGGATGTAGGAAGGAAAATTTCCCTTTTACTTATTTGGGTCTACCCCTGAGTATTAATCAGCCTCGATTCCGAGATTATGTTCCCCTATTAAACAAGATGGAGAGAAAATTAGTAGCTATTTCAAGATTTTTGAACCATGCTGGCAGGTTGCAAAATATCAATATTCAGTGCTATCGGCGTTACCTACTTATACCATGTGCACACTCCTGCTTCCTAGAGAGGTATTACAACGAATTGACAAGGCTAGAAAACAATGTCTCTGGCATGGACCTAAAGCGTCCCGATCTGCAGATTGGAACTCAACATGTAATATAATAAGAAGAATGATGTTCGGTATAATATATTACACCACATGTGGAACCAAATCATACATAGATTTATTACAGTGGCATAGCCTTGTGAATAAAAATGAGAACAGCTAACAACATAACAATAATAGTCAACATAACGGAAAGAAGTAGCTCTTCATCGCCTATGGTTCCACCTTCAGCCCTTGGGTGCAGATGCGTCCCTACTCGAAGTCCTCCAGCACAAAGTCAGGATCCTCTGAAGATATCAATAACGTTTGAGTACAAAGGTACTCAGCAAGCTCTATCTCTCCCTACAGGAGGGGATGCAACAATATACATGCAATGAACAAATAACAATGCAACCCGATGCACCAGGACATCTCATCCTAAGAAGTTCTTAATCTCAATCTCATAACAGGTAGCTCTCAGTTATCAATACCACACCGTAACCCATCCTATATCGAGGACACGGCCATTCAAACATATTTTACACTCTGCAGCAATTGTACGCTGTACCCACATGCACAAAACAATCAAAGATAGCTCGTCATGGCCGACACCCAGTCGTAGCATCACCCAGTCCAATCGCCCTCCAACCCCGGGTCATGACTCAAATCAGTCTCCACCCACGTACCATCAACTGTGGACGACTGTCAAGCTAGCCACTGGGATTAGACTACGCCCTGCCCATACAGGATCACGTGGTCTCACTGAAAGGAAGTCAGGTGAGATGTCAAAACAACCCGGTCCTTGAGGCTCACTAGGGCAGCCACCATACACCGACTACAGTCGCAAGTCTACCACCACAGTAACACTTAAACCAACACTAACCCAATTTGCCCCGGTCTCAACTGATGTATACTCTCCAATGTACAACAAAACCATCATCACATAATATCATCATCTCAGTATGCAACCATGAAAACTAGTATGACTTCTCTCAATCACTCGAGTCGCAAATACTCGCAAATGCATAATCTATCTGTCGACTGTTGGAGTCGGCAGATCTCCTGACACAGCTAAAGTGTCGAAGGAGTTCGTAGTTCGGTGTGGGCGCGCGGAGACTCAAGAAGGTGAATTGCGGTTTAACACTGGAGACACTAGGATTTACGTGGTTCGGGCCGCCTGAGCGTAACACCCTACTCCACGGGGATGTTGATGTTGTATTGGCTTATCACGTATGATCTACCGTCCGTGTCTCTCTCCTCCTGTGTATCGTTGGCCTGTCCTTTTATAGTACAAAGACAGGCCGTTACAAGCTACCTGGCCCGACATGTGGCCCTGACGGTTACTAGTATTGATACACGATTAATTGTTGTTAATGATCCTGTAACGGGCTTCGACAGTGCCATTACAGGCGTTAAGATCGTCTGTTTAAGTGTCATTAATATGGCATTAATGACATTTAAACAGGTCTTGAAATCCTTGGCTCTCCTTTGAAGATCCGGAGCAGTTACAAGGTCTCCCGGAGGTTAGAGGCGGCTTGCTCCGATGTTTAGACATGTGGCAGCTCCGGAGCTTGCTGCGGGAAGCAGGAAGCTCCGGGGCTACTTGACACGTGTCAGGTCCGGAGCTTCTCTCGGTCAGGGGTTAGGTCCGGAGGTGTCGTTTCGGTACTCAGTCCGGTGCTTCCCCCTTGTGGGTGGTAGCTCCGGTTCGGTAGTACACGTGGCGACCTAGGGATTAACCATGTTGGAAAAGCTAGTCCGGTCATGTCTGACAAGTGGGCCTCCGAGGGTATTCAACTCGAGTAGTCGTCCTTCCCCTGAGATCTTTGTAATCTCAGGGGGTGTACGGTTTTTAGGGTACCGACAGTGGCCCCCTGGACCTACCTCCGAGGAAGGTCACCGGGGTGAAGTCGTTCCATCGGAGGTGGGTCCACCTTTGCGACTCTTGAACTGGGTCTTCAAAGGTCTTGGGAGGTGCCGTTGACAGGATTTTACAGTTAAATCCCGACGCGTGGCACACCTCAGGCGGCAGATAAGATCTTTGGCGTGCGGATCTCACGCAATTGAAGGTCGCTGGTTTCCGATACGAAAACCGTATCAGTTCCGCGCGCCTTGTCAGGCCGCCGCCTTTGGGTTTCCCGCCTCGTGATGACAACCGTTCGCCTGGGTGAGAATCTCGACTTGATCGTCAGGGTGGTCCCGGGCCCCCTTGTCATCGGCTGAATTGAACTCTTGAGTAGTATTTTCGACTCCCCTGCGGTTTCCATCCAAGCGTTGCGAGGGCTTACTTAAGAAGGAAAGGGCGTACCGTCGGGAGTTCTTTACGCCTCCCATCTGATCTTGCTCTCAAACTCCCGACTCGTACTTTGCTCTTCCTCTCTTGCCTAGATGTGCTGCGATGGAGTTGGGTCTGCGCGAGAGTCGCCTGAAGACCGACAACGATTTGAAGAAGGTCCGGGCCCTTATGGGGTGGTCCTCGGACTTCTTCAGCCGCTCGGTCCGTGCCGGCGGAGAGCTCCCCTTTGAGAAGGAGCGAGCTGGCGAGATGGTGTACTTTTCTTCGTACGCCATGGTGGGACTGATCCCACCATTTTCTTCTTTCTTCTTGATGCTGCTAGACTTCTATGGTCTGCAGCTATACCACCTTGGTCCCCACTCCATTCTCCTTGTGTCCATCTTTGTCCACTTCTGCGAGATGTGGGTGGGCATCCCCCCCTGCGTCGAGCTCTTCCGAACCTTCTTCACCGTTCACACCACCGGCCGGAGCAACGAGTATCTTGGCTTCTACTACTTCGTGAAGCGCAAGAAGTGCCCGTTCAAGTACCTTCGGTCGTTCCCTTCCGGGAAGTGGGATGACTGGAAGAAAGATTGGATTGTCGTCAGGGTGGAAGAGCATGAGCGGTTGGAACTGCCAGACAGTCTGCCCGGCATCGACACGTCGATATGGAGTGAAGTCCCGGTGCTGGCGGAAGTTTTCGACCCTGTCCTGACCAGGATCCGCCGATGTGTAGAGGGAGGATTGACTCCCCAGGCGGTGTTCTGCAACTTCCTGACCAACAGGTGGGCGCCGCTGAAGAGGAGGGAGAAGCTCGCCTGGGCCCTCAACAGCGTGATGGATGAGGACCGGGTTGAAACCGGGTTGAGGGAAGACCCTGGAGTTCCACCTCAAGAAATTCCAGCACGGCATCGACGTCGACGGAGATTACTTGACTCCGCCGCCGGCCTTTCTCCCTCTGAACGTGGAAGTGGAGTTCAGCAGAGAGCTCCGGCGGAAGATGCCTGCGCTTGACGACCTTGGCATCGTCGAGAGGAGACCAACCACCCGGGTGGCGATCCCTGGGGTGCCCGAAGATGGCTCAGTCCCTGCTCCACAGCCGAGGGTTGAAGTCATCGGCAAGGGCAAGGAGCTGGCGGAGGAGCCGGAGAGTCGGAAGAGGAAGTTGCGGCATGTCGACGGAAGGTCCGTCATGCCCGCTGCTTCTACCTTGGCTCCTTCTCCACAAGGGGGAAGATCTTCTGGTGCCGTGGCGACTGTTCCCGTGGTGGGGTCCTCCCGGAACGAGACTGTTCCTGCAGTGGGATCCTCCCGAAGCGCTTCCATCTCCGTGGTAGAGCCCTCCGGTGGTGCTAGCTCCGGGTGTACGACTCCGGCCCCCGGGGCGGTTGGAGTCTCCAGGTCCAGGGGTTCCTCCCGATCGAGGAGAGCCTCAACTCGGGAATCTCCCGTGGCTGCGGCGAGTTCTGGGGGGCCTCCTAGAGCTCCTATGCCGACCCTGGCCAGCCCGGAACGTCCGGGAAAAAGGTTCCGCGCAAGCTGGTGTGGGAGCCTTCCAAGGTAATTTTTGATGTTTACCTTGGTTAACTTTTTAGTTGTAGTGATTGTTTGTTAATTCTCTTTATCCATCCTCTGCAGCGTCCCTAAGAAAGGGGGTGAAGCTCCACCCTCAGCCACGGTTTCTGAGGCCGTGGGAGCTTCCGCTCCTGTCCCGGCTCTGCCCCAAATGGTGGCTGAGGCTGCGACAGCTCCGGCGCCGGCTGTCGTGGTCATGAACCTTGACTCGTCCCCAGAACTTCCCGTGGTAGCGCCGGACCACAGGAGTGAAGACATGCCGGCGGCACTTGTCTCGGAGATTGAAGCTCCGGGTCCTTGTGCTGCAGTAATGGAAGCTCTGGCTGCAGAGCCGGAAGAAGTGATAGTCCCGGTCTTAGAGCCGGAACTCGTTGAAGCCCCGGCGATTGAACCGAAGGTGATTGAAGCTCCGGCGTGCGAGCCAGAAGTCGAGGTAGTTCCGACAGTTGAGTCGGTTACCTCCGATGCACCGGTCGCTGAGCCGGTTGTTGTTGGAGCGCTGGTCGCAGAGCTGGCGGTTGAAGAGGCGAGGGAGCTCAGGTCTCCCTCAGAAGAGGTGCCCCGATCGGAGCCAACAGTAGCTCCTGCTCCGAGGGCGACGACATCGATGGTACCTGTGGCAGAGCTAGAGTGCCTAAACGAAGTCGCCGGCCCCCTGCCTGAGGGGGCGAATGAAGACTTGGCGGCGGGGCCTTCTTCGATGGCGACTGAGGCCATCTCGGAGGAAGGCCCTAGCGCTTTGGAAGCTCAGGGTTCCGCTCTCGTAGAGTGGGACCCAATTTTTGTACGTGAAGACCTGCTGGAACCAGCGGAGGAGACCCCAGCAGGTCCGGAGCCCATCCCGCTGTCGATGTCTATCGACAACGCCTGCTCCAGTCTACGTCAGGTCCAACTGGCCTTCTTCCACGACTGCAAGGCTCTTGAAGAGGAGCGCCAAACCCTTAGGCGGTGGCGTAATCGGCTCCACTTTGAGACTAAGTTGGCGCAGTCGAGGCATGCGGATGACAAGGAGTGGATCAAGCGGGAGAAGATCCGCCTGGAGTGTTGGGAGAAGCTGCTGGATGAGAGGGAGAACATGACCCATGCCCTCGACGCTCATTCTCGGGTGTTCCATGATCAGGCCAAGGCTGCCAATGACGCGGCCAATGCTCGGTTCGAGCAGCTTGAAGCCATCAACGCAGCTCTCATCAAGCGCCGAGAGGCACTCGAAGGGAGGGAGAGACGGCTCAAAGACAAAGAGCAAAAACTCCTGGAGCTGCGGGATGACATCCTGAGAAGGGAAGAGGAGCTCGCCGAGAAAACAGCACTGGCGGACAAGGGTCTCGAGGAGCGCACTAAGAAGTTGGAAGAGCGCTGCCTCGAGGAAGAGGAGAAGACCTGGGTGCGAGGGCAGGAACTCTACGAATACGAGTGTGCCCTTGTTGCCCGGGAGAAGAAAGTGGAGGCTAGGGAGAAAGACCTGGTCGACCGTCGGAACAAGATCCACCTCCGGGAGGAGGAGCTCGGAAAACTTGAGAGGCGGGTTGCTGCAAAGATTCAGCAAAACGCCAAAGAAGTTGAGCGCCTCGCCCGTGAGAATTCCGAACTGACGGCGGCCAAGAGATCATTGGAAGAAGTGAAGAGCCTGAGGACAGTGGACTCCCTGCAGATTTGGGAGTTCCTGGGTAAGGCCAACGATGCGCTGACGCCGATGGGTTTCAGCCCCGTGCGCCCGGATGATCCGGAGCCAGAGCCGGACCTCGCGCTGCAAGCGTTGAGCGCAGCAGGCAGCAAGCTCTCCAAGGTGGGCGACGTCATCGCGGACCAACTGGAGGTCGAGGGGCAATCCCTGGCGAGGAACGTCACAGAATACGTGTTGACGTGCTACACCAGCCGGAACCCTCAATTTCCTCTGGACCCGGTGCTTGAAGGCCCTGTCGAAGGAGAAGGCGAAGCTACCCGAGCCAGCGTATCGGAGGTCGCCCAGAAGGTCGCCGAGTTCTTCCATAGGGTCTAGGATCATCTCTTTAGCTCCCGCTTGTATTTTCTCTTCTTCCTCAATTTTGTACTCCCTTGTCTCCAGATGTAATCTCCTGTCTCCAGATAAATGAAAACCCCAAATTTTTACGAATTTCATTTTTTGTCTTCAACATCTTTATCTTCTCTTGGCCCCCTGGTAGATGTACACAATTTGATTGTGAACATGTACCAAAAGGATACTGAGTTTTGTTGAAGACGAATTTGCTTCGAACTTGTAGAATTTGGTTCCGAAGTATTTGATAGTGAAGGTCCCCTGAAGTTGTCGGAGCTTAGAAGCTCCGGTACTGTCCATCGCTGGAGGTTAGTAGCTTCGGCAATAGCTTCTATCAACACGTAGAGCGTCGATAGTTAGTACTCCAAGGTGTTAGAGCTTAGTAGCTTCGGCAATGACCTTTAGCAACACTTGGTAAGTTGGCAACGGACTCCATGTACGGGGTCTTCTCACCATCTTTTACTCAGCGCCGATGGTAGACCCTCTTGAGGGGGTCGGAGCTTGTTTAGCTCCGGCTTTTCTCCATCAACGTATATTTTGTTTTTCCTGCACACTTAAGCCAAGAAAAACGATTAAATTTGTTCCTTGTCTATAATTTCATCACGGCTTACGATTCTCAAGTAAATTTTAAGTTGAACGCGATTTTAAATACAACTGGAAGTGTTGTCTTTTCTCTTAGATCCAACTGTCCATGGACCCGCCTTACTTTGGCCTGCCGAGGTGTAGGTAGAGTGGCGTACTTAGGGTGCTTGACCAGGCTAAGTCGATAGCACACTCCGGCCCTAGATTGGCTTGGCGGCTTTCAGGCGAGTTGGCCATAAACGATATTTAAATCCAAGAGTTCTGACAATTCAACTCGAGTCGTATATAAACCGGTCAAACTAAAATTTCTTAAGAATTGCACGTTTCTGTTATAGACAAGAAAGAGAAAAATAAAAATATCAAGCCTGCACAAAATGAATGCACGTGGAGTCTATTTCACATGAAGATGTCTTTCATTATAGGTCCGGGGTACAGGGGAAACAAGTACATTCTTAGGGTACGGGACCAGGCCAAGTGTGCTTGGTTTCTCATTTGACCCAGGGTAGTTAGCCATGCTTTTAGTCCGGGGACTGTAACAAGTGCTGCTTGAGCTTTACAGACCTTTCGGAAAAGGTCCGGCTGCTCTCCCGGAGGAACTACCCGACTCTGTACAATGACTCTATAACATACATCTCAAGTTACTCAAGACTCACCTCCGTGGAATTAAGTGTAGAACTTACGGAGGTGCTCGATGTTCCAAGGATTTGGGAGAGGTGTCCCATCCTCAGTAGCCAAGCGAACGCTTCCGGGACGGGATACTTTGATCACTCGGAAGGGCCCCTCCCATCCGGGGGAAAGTTTGTTTAGCCCTTCTCTGGATAGTATTCTCCGTAGCACCAGATTGCCTTCCTCGAGCTGTCGGTTGTGTACATGCCGCTGGTGATAACGCCGTAGAGCCTGGCGATATCTGGCATTCCGAACAGCTGCTTGGCACCTTCCCTCCTCGAGGAGGTCTAGGTCTTCACGCCGGAGCTGGTCCTGCGCGGCTTCGTCGAAGGTCCGGACTCGGAGCGAACCCATGGTGATTTCCGGAGGAAGGATTGCTTCAGCTCCGTACACCAGAAAGAAGGGTGTTTCTCCGGTTGACCGGTTTGGAGAAGTCCTGTTGGCCCATAGAGTGGGCGGAAGCTCTTCGATCCAATTGGCTCCGTGCTTTTTCAAACGCTCATAGGTGCGCGTTTTGAGTCCTTTAAGGATTTCTGCATTTGCTCTCTCAGCTTGGCCATTGCTGGCGGGATGAGCTACGGAAGCGTAGCAAACCTGTATGCCGAGGTCTTCGCAATACCCTTGGAATGCGGAGCTTGTGAATTGAGTCCCATTATCAGTGATGATCTTGTTTGGGACTCCGAATTTGCTTACAATGGATTGCAGAAAGTTGATAGCAGATTGCTTGTTGATCGTCACAACTGGAGTTGCTTCCGGCCACTTGGTGAACTTGTCGATGGCGACATACAGGAACTTGTAACCTCTGACGGCTCTTGGGAAGGGTCCCAAGATGTCCATCCCCCACACAGCGAAGGACCATGTAGGAGGTATCATTTGTAAGGGCTGAGCGGGTGTATGAATTTGCCTTGCATGAAATTGGCATGCTTCGCATTTCTTTACCAGCTCAGTGGCATCCTGGAGCGCTGTAGGCCAGTAGAAGCCATGCCGGAAGGCTTTTCCGACCAGCGTGCGGGAAGATGCGTGGTTCCCACACCCGCCTCCATGGATTTCTGCGAGAAGCTCGCAACCTTCTTCCCTTGTGATGCACCGCATTAGGATGCCGTTGGCACCGCGCCGGTAGAGATCCCCTTCTACCAGTGTGTATCTTTTAGCCAATCTGACTACCCGGTTAGCGGATACATCATCGTCAGGAAGGATGTTGTCTTTCAAGTAGTTCCGGATCTCCGAGATCCATGCATCGGAACTGACTTGAGCATTTGAGTCTTGCGTGATGGGTTGCTCGGAGCTTCCGGCAGCACCTACAACCCTTGATGGCTGCCATGGTAAGAGGGCCATCGGGACCGTCAGCTTCGGGATGCTGATCTCGCCCCCTTCATTCAGTTCGGCAGGCTGAACTGTGGGTTTTGACAACCTCCGGACAAAGATTCCGTCAGGAGCTGGAGCTCCGGTTGACGCTTTGGTCGAGAGTTCGTCAGCTTCAGCGTTGTGGGCACGCTGAACATGGTTGAGGTCTAGGACTTCAAAGTCCTTCTGAAGCCTCTGGACTTCAAGGAGGTAAGCAGCTAGCTGGAGATTATTGCAGGAGCATTCACCCTTCACCTGCTTGATGATGAGCTGTGAATCTCCTTTGACCAGCAGTTGCTTGACACCGTATGACAGTGCCACCTTTAGCCCGCAGATGAGTGCTTCATACTCCGCCATGTTGTTGGTTGCCTTGAAGTCAAGGTGTACCATGTATTTTACCTTCTCCCCAGTCGGTGCAAGGAGAAGGATTCCAGCACCGGCCCCCTGCTTCTGCATGGAGCCATCGAAGTAAAGAGTCCAATGAGGCTCGGTGAAGGTTGGAACTTGATGTTCCGTCTTCTGCTTGCTGGGGCCCCCAGGGTTTGATGGAGAGGGAGTCCATTCCGCCGCGAAATCTGCCAACGCTTGACTCTTGATTGCTTGTCTTGAAATAAATTCGAGATCGAATTCAGCCAATTCCGCTGCCCACTTTGCAATATTCCCAGTTGAATTGGGATTATGCAGGATCGCTCGAAGTGGATAAGAGGTCACCACCGAGACTTTGTGAGCTTGGAAGTAGTGTCGGAGCTTCCTAGAGGCAATAAGAACTGCATAAAGCAGCTTATGCACCTCTAGGTATCGAGTCTTGGCATCATGTAATACTTCACTAATGAAGTATACTGGACGTTGAATGGTCCGGACCCTCCCGGAGGGGTCCGGAGCTTCCTCTCTATTGATCCGGATCCTGTCGGAGGAGTCCAGATTCTCTTCAGGGACCTCCGAGTTCTGGCTGGAGGAACCTGGAGCTTCTTCAGAAATGACTTGGACCCTCTCGGAGGGGTCTGAGTCTTCTGAAGTGACTTCTTGTGGATTTGAGTCTGGGAGCTGGGACCCAGACTCACTTTCAGGGACCTCCGGACCCTCCCGAAGGGGTCTGGATTCCTGATTATGGGTTAGTTCTGGTCTCTCTGCAACCAGAACCATACTGACAACCTCGTCAGTAGCTGAAATGTAAAGTAGCAAGGGCTCACCAGGGTTTGGAGCTACCAGAATTGGTAGGGTAGTGAGGAACTGTTTCAGCTCCTGGAATGCCTTCTCTGCTTCTTCGGACCATTGGAATGGTCCAGACTTCCTCAACAACTTGAAGAAGGGGAGCGCCCGTTCCGCCAGTCTTGATATGAACCGACTGAGGGCAGCTAGACACCCAGTTAACTTTTGGACGTCTTTGATGCGGGTTGGTGGCCGCATCTCTTCAATGGCTTTTATCTTCGCCGGATTAGCTTCTATGCCCCGGTGACTTACCAGGAACCCCAGAAGTTTTCCGGAGCTAACCCCGAAGACACACTTGTCTGGGTTTAGCTTCGTGCGGGTGGCCCGCAGCTTGTCGAAGACAGCCTGCAAGGTGTCCAAGAGGGACTCCTTATTCTTGACCTTGACCACGATGTCATCGATGTACACTTCCACTATATCTCTGATGAGTTCTTCAAAAGTTTTGTACATAGCTCGTACAAAAGTTGAAGCTGCATTCTTGAGACCAAATGGCATGGCTGTGTAACAATACAATCCATCTACTGTGATGAAGGAAGTATGCTCTTCATCCTCCCTAGACATCCTGATTTGATGATACCCAGAATATGCGTCTAGGAAACACAGTAACTCACACCCAGAGGTGGAATCCACTATCTTATCTATTCTAGGTAGTGGAAATGGATCTTTTGGACATGCCTTATTCAGTGTGGTGTAGTCGATGCACATCCGAAGCTTCCCGCCGGCCTTGGGCACAACGACTGGGTTTGCCAGCCATTTTGGATGGAAGACTTCTCGGATGAATCCGGCTTCGAGCAACTTCTTCACTTCTTGTCGGATGAAGTTCTGTCGCTCTACGGATTGCTTCCGAGGCTTCTGATGCACAGGCCGAGCATCGGGGTAAATCTTCAGATTGTGCTCAATCACTTCCCTAGGGATCCCAGGCATTTGTGACGGTTGCCAGGCAAACACGTCAACATTAGCCCGGAGGAAAGTGATGAGCGTGAGTTCCTATTTGTCGTTCAACCCTCCTGATATGCGGGTGGTTTGAGCGGCATCGGAACCAATTTGGACGACCTTGACGGGAATGTCGGTGTCGCCGCTTGGCTGCACACGTGGTGCAGAGGTTGAGCCCCGTTGACGAATGCTCGGGGGTTTTGGAGCTTGCTCCTGTCTGGAGTCCTCCTCTTGCGCCGTGGTTAATGCATGGAGCTCCTCCAGAGCAGTTACCCCGGCGGTGCGATCTCCGCGGATCCGGAGAACGCCTACTGGTGTTGGCATCTTCAACACCAAGTATCCATAATCAGCAGCTGCCATAAATTTGTATAAGGCAGGTCTACCCAAGATGGCGTTGAATGGTAAGTTGATCTGAGCGACGTCGAAGACCAACTTCTCGGTGCGATACTTCTCCCGTGTCCCGAAGGTAACGGGGAGAGTTATAGCTCCGAGTGGAGTAATGGCCCCCGGACCTACTCTGGAGAAAGGTCGAGAGGGCTGGAGATCCGAAGGTCGGAGCTTAAGCTTGGTAAAAGCTTCAAAGCTTATGAGGTTCAGCCCCGAACCTCCGTCCACCATAACATGATGGAGCTGGATGTTATTAATGGTAGGAGATACCATCAAAGGTAACTGTCCAGCTCCGACCATGCTTCGAGGACAGTCCGAAGCATCAAAAGTGATGGATATGTCCATACACTTTCGATGTGGCTCCGGTCTAGCTGTAGGAGCTACAGCGGCCATATCCCGCCGCATAGTCTTAATGACGCGACGGGAGGTGATGTCCCATGACCCACCAAAAATGGTGTTCATGGTTTTCCGACGCTCGTTGTCAGAGACGTCAGAGTCGTTGTCGACGGAGGTGTAGACGACCTTCAAGACCTTTTTGGGATCCTGAAACCCTAACTCCTCTTCAGCCGGAGCTTCGTCGACCTTCTGTTTTCCTTCCCTCTGTCGGAAAGGAGATCCTTCCCGACGCTTGCTGTAGCGCTCGGCAAGGTTTTGGACCTCCCGGCAGTCTTCCAAACCGTGGCTGCCCATTTTGTGAATGGGACACCACACTTTGGGTTTGCCACCATCTTCGGGAGACGGTCGAGGTCGCTTCTCGGGGCGTGGCCCTCGGCCACCAGGAGTTGCAGTAGCTGCAACGTTGGATGTGCCGGTCGACGGCTTCTTCTTGCCGTGGGTCTTCTTTTTCTTCTTGCCACCCTCGGAGGTAGCAACTTCTTCTTTAGAGGATTTCTTGTGATCCTCCGAGGCTGGTTTGGAGTGCATTTCACGGCCCTCCGCAACTCTGGCACATTTGTCTGCCAGGCTGAAGAGTTCTGTGACGCTGGTGATCTCTTTGATCGCCAGCTTCTCCAACATCTTCTTGTCCCGTACGTCCTGTCTGAATGCCACAATGACAGAAGCACTTGAGATAGAAGGGATTGTGTTGTGCACCTGAGAGAACCTCTGGATGAAGGACCGCAAAGATTCTCCCCCTTTTTGCACGACCGCAAAAAGATCCAGTTCAGTGCCTGGTCGGGTGTATGAACTCCTGAAGTTGGCAGTGAACTGACAGCACAACTCTTCCCAACTGTTGATAGAGTTGGGTGGAAGGCTCATAAACCAGGACCTAGCAGTCCCGGTTAAGGCCACTGGAAAGTAGTTGGCCATTACAGCCTCGTTTCCTCCAGCTGCCAAGATTGCAGTGGAGTATATCTGAAGGAATTCAGCGGGATTGACAGTCCCGTCGAATTTTTCCAGCAGGTGTGGCCGGAACTTCTGTGGCCATCTAACCATGCGCAGGTGCATGGCTAGGGCTGAACAGCCTCCTCCTACTCCTTCCAGAGTACAAAGGTCCTGAGCTTCCCGTCTTTCACGAGCACGCTCGATGTGGACACGGCCATCCTGTTGGCGGTATCGGCGATCCAACTCCGCCCGGAGGTCATGAGTTGAAAGCCTAGATACCGTATGGGTACGTCGTGCCCCGGAGGGCAACGATGTCACCTGCTGTGACGCAGAACGTCTCCTATTGTTGGAGACGTGCGGACCAAGTCTCCCAGACAAAGTCCGCCGCTGCGACGGGGCTCGTCCGGAAGGAGGAGGTCCTTGGTTGTTGAGGCGTTCGGCCGCTGCTGCGACCAAATGCTCCACATCGGCCCTCCACTGCTCCATTGCATCTCGAGATGCGTCCAGAGGTGGTGGTCGTTGGAGAAGTGGGCCTCCGAGGGTATTCAACTCGAGTAGTCGTCCTTCTCCTGAGATCTTTGTAATCTCAGGGGGTGTACGGTTTTTAGGGTACCGACACTATCATACGGACAACAAGGAATAATCCTCACATAGGTGCGACATGAGCAAAAAGGGATCGATGAAACTTGCCTTCACTACCCTCCGCGGCGTCGAACTCTTGGTCTTGCGGCGGCTCTGGATTCTCCTCCGGCACTTGCTCTAAATCGGCACGCACGCACAAACAATCCATACAAACAAGCACGCATTGATCAATACATCATACCAAAATAGTTGTATTAAGTACATTATGCATTTGTATGATTTTTAGAAGAGGAGTTTGGTTCAAACCGAGTTTAAAAGGCTGAGATCTTGGTTTTACAGTATTGGTCAAGTACTAATTCCGAAAATGAATAAATAAGGATATTGGTTAGTGAAATGTGTATTCTTGTGTCTGGTCTTGGCAAATACTACCAGCTTGGGCTTACGCTCAGGTTTATGGGTCCACAGCTTGGTCAAATGGCCTGGTAACGACTTGCTTTATGGTGCTGGGCGTGATGCACAAGGCCCAGGCGTACAGCTACCGTATGAATACATCTAAGGCCAACCAATCAGAGATCAACAAACCAGGTGCTTTTCGAGCTCGAATCTGCAGAGGAAAAATGAGGGAGAGTGCCGCTGAGAGTGGGGGAAGAGCATCCTCAGGTCAAGGCACATCTACAGGTGTAAGCAAATCCGGCAGGGACTAAAACTATGACTGTAATATCTTGAACATTTTACGAAAAATTAGTTTTGTGACTAGGAAAACAGAGGGTTGACCAAGCTTTGACTTCTTGAACCATTGATCGGATGAACGATCAGAGATCGTATATGTGTTGAGTTTGTCGAAATGATTTCAGAAAAATTAACTTCGTAGCGAGAAACACTAGAGGGTTGACCGAAGTTTGACTCCTTAAATCTTCGATCCGATAGACGATCAGAGACCTTAGTTGTGTAGAGCTCATCGAGACGATTCCGTTTCACTACTCATATGCTTAGATTCGGTGATTGGATGAGTCAATTGTGATCCCACTAAATCTAGACCGTTGGATGGGCTTCCAATTAGGTTAAGTAGGTATGAAATTGACTTTTATCCATCTTCTCCAACGAGCCGCCAGGGACTTGTTCTTCACCATCCAGCATCCCATCTTCTCCCAGCGCCACCTCCCAATCCTCTATTCCTTGTCGCTGCTTGCCGGCATTAGTGCCGCCTGTCCCCACCGCATGGTGCTGCTGCCGTGGTCCGTGGAGAAGAACAAGCCGACTGTTGAGGAGCCGCTTGCTGGCCTGCTGCTCCTGCCCTTCGCTAGTTGATCTGACATCAAGGACCCTGCCCATCGCTACTTGATCTGCCATGAAGGCGGTAAGGCAGTGTTGTGTGATTGAGCTGCTGGTGTTTTGTCCTGTCCATTGCCATTGTTGCCCGACAGATATTTGGTCAATGTTCTGTGATTGTGCTGTGCCTGCAAGGAATCAAGCCCTGCCGCTGTTGTATTTTGTTAGGTGCTCTTCCGTGGTTGCTGATAGGCAGGTGTGCCGCTGTTGTTGCCTCCGTAGGTAAAACAAGATGAAACAAGTTGACCGGTGCTATTTGTCTCATGTTAGGTGCTGTTGACCTTGATGTTGCAATTACATGACAAGTTGTTGCTAGGGGACATTGTTAATTGCTACTGCGCTGCTTTGTAGACATAGGCAAGGAAAATGAGAAGGAAAAAATATGTGATTAATTATTGTAATAGTATGTTTAGTTGTTTTATCAATTTAGAGGCTGGTTGACCAAATCTTGTGAACCTCAAAGTTATAGAGTTTTCTGTAGATGTCGAGTGTATCTATTTTCACCAATTAGCTAAGAAAAAAAGTGTGAGGGTTGTTTCTAAATGTTGTTTAAATTCCACAAGCTTTGAGGATCACAGTGTAGAGAAAACATCTGAGGTTAAGACAAGTGCAAGATGAGTTATTTCATGATACGTGTGATTCATTCGTTATTAATTTCTATCATGTTGTTGATTTATTACTTGAGTTTCAAGATTCAGTAGCTTCATGATTCTTTTATTCGAACTTCAAGATTCAAGTTTATATTTAATTATTATTCAAGTATCGATTTAGTTCGGAGTCGTTATTATATTCAAGTTCCTTTGAATAAATGCTGATCACACTTGCTCGGCTTTATCGGTAAATGCTAAAGAGTATTAAGTATTGTCTGTTAAATACTAAAATCCTCTAGCGGCTAGATCTATCCGGGGCTAATGCAAATCATGTGATTAATAATCAAGTATTCGGGTTCTAATCACAAGAAGAGGTGGAGGAGGATCAGAGGATGTAGGAGATTGAACGCACCTTTGTTGTGTGTACCTCGTTTAGGAGAAGGCCGACGATGATGGGAAGCCGGCGTGCGAAGGTGCTGCAGGGCGGGCGTCGTCTTGACATCGAGCTCCGGCAGGACATGGTCGACGTGGACAGAGGCAATGGTGTGCGAGCTTGGCCTTTCTCCTCACTGTTGTGCCCTTAATAATCGGATTTGCGATTCGTTATGGATGGGTCAACCCCCTGTTAATTGGTAATGAGTTCTTTTTATAGGTGACACAATGTGAGAGGGGCCAGACCGTGGTGACGGTTGTGCACCCCCGATTAGGGTGCGAGTGGACTCGGTCAAAGTCCATGTTGGAGACCAAAACTTTCTAACATTCTCCCCCTTGATCTCCTTGGATCAAGACTGACTTTATATCTTAGTCTAAACTTTATTTACTTAATTTTGAGATTAGCGTTAGCTTCTTTATGTTTGACATATAGGGCACGTCGTATCAAGAATAGCCGATTACGTGCTATGTGACTCGAACGACCATGATACATCTCACATTTAGAAGTAACTTTACTCTTAATGGCTCCTTAGTATCCAGTTGATCATAGGCTCCTCCTTAAACCTATATCGACTTTGTGTTCAACGAACACTTTGGTGGAAGACCTTTTGTAAACGGTACCGCAAGCAATCGCTTGTCACTGGTTTGCTCAAAAACAATAGTATGATCCTGAATTTTATCATTTGTAACCTAATATCAATGTGTTTGGTGGCACACTTGACTTGTTGCACTTGATACAAAACAACTTAAGTGGTTTAATGGTGTCGACCAGTCTTAAAACTGGGTAAAAAAAATTATAGTGTCTGCTCGACGGCTTCATGCTTAAAGAACATTTGATATACATCACTCATGATGTAGTGACCACTCGATTGGAGTTTTTCCACACTAAAACTCCAAAATAAGAGTGTTAACAATTGATTGTAGATTTTGCTACACATCTCGTAAAACTGAACTTTACTAAAACTTAATTCAAATGACGTCAATTCTTACTCATCTTATCATGAGGTCTAAATCACTTATAAAACTTTAAAACTTTTCTTATTTCTAAACTAGTAATCTATACCTGGATTGGATTTACTTATGCCAAAATATCCCGATCACTTAAAGTATGTCAGAGTGTATCATTAATTGAGCAAACTTAAATAAACTTCCGATAGCAGAAGTACACGGAACCAATTTTATATCGATCTCTGATTCGTTCCTATACTTATCACCCTTGACCTTAAGAGCAGACGTGAACTTAATCTATGCATACTACACATTCTTATGACTATAGTAAATATGCATTATCTGATAGTCTACCCCCTTATTTCATCTTGGTGAAACTTACATACTAACAAATAAGAAATATCACTAAGATCTTAATTCTTAACTTAATAACGATAAGGACAATACATATTTACTCATTAATGGTTGAGCAACATTATTTCTTAATGTAGGACATCATCTTCTGATAGAAGCTTAACCTTATTTTGTCTTAAACTTGAGATAAATAATTGTCATTCTTAATATCTTATAGTACTCAAATTCTATTGTATTCTAATTGAATGTGAGATATTATTAACTTATATACTCTTATCTCGATCCATGAATGGATTTACCTTAAAAATATCTCACTTCACTGTGTTACATGACATAACTCGTGGTTAACATCATCTAGAAACACTCTTAAATGTATTCCATTCAAAAAATGTCTTACTTATTATCATCTTACGACGACACTTACTTTCAAAAGCATTTATTATTCCTTTTAGAGTCACATTAGCTTTTATAGACTCATTACAGTCGACTAATTTGACTCCATCAGAAAACTAATTGTTGAAGACATGATAGGATTAGGCGTTCGAATCATAACTGAGCAAGAACCCTTCATCAAAATTCAAAGTGAACTTAGAAGTCCTCGATTTCTTGTTCAGAATAAAACATTTACAACCAAATACTTTAAAATATGAAACATTTGGTTTGTTACTGGTAAGAAGCTCATATAGTGTTTTCTTCAAGAGTCAGTGAAGATACAACCGATTTGTGGCATGACAAGCGATGTTCACCGCTTCAGCCAAAACTGGTCTGATGTCTTGTATTCATCTAGCATTGGCCTCACCATTTCAATTAGCGTTCCATATTTCCTTTCGGCCACCCCGTTTTGTTGAGGGGAGTAGGGTGCCAAAAATTCATGCTTTATTCCTTCTTCATCAAGGTACTCCTCAACTTGTGTATTCTTGAATTCTGTCCTGTTATCACTTCTAATGTTCTTTACAGTTACGGAGAATTCGTCCTGAGCTCTTTTCGGGAATTTCTTGAGGATTCCCTGAGTTTCTGATTTATCATACAAGAAAAATACCCAGGTGAACCTTGAAAACTCATCAACAATGACTAAACCATATTTGTTACCGCCGATGCTTATATAAGCATTTGGACCGAAAAGGTCCATGTGAAGAAGTTCCAGCGGTCTTGTAGTAGTCATCACGTTCTTGGCGGAGTGCTGTGCTCCAACTTGTTTTCCCGCCTGACAAGCGCTGCACAGCCTGTCTTTCTTAAAAACAACATCTTTTAAACCTCGGATGTGATGACCTTTTGGAAGTTTCTGCAGATTTCACATCCCAACATGGGCTAGCCGTCTATGCCATAGCCATCCCATGTTAGTTTTAGCAACCAAGCAAGTGTTGAGTTCAGCTTTATCTTTGTTGAAGTCAACAAGATAAAGCTTACCCTTCAACATTCCCTTGAATGCAATCGAGCCATCGCTTCTTCTAAAAACTGTCACACCCTCATTAGTGAATAAACATTTATAACCTTTGTCGCATATCTGAATAATCTACATGTAAAACATTCGAGAGAGTATGTTGAGAAGAGATTTCAATTTAACGCTAACAAGGACCTTTCCTTCGCTATTGTCTCCAAAGTATATCCCTTCACTTGGATCTTTGTTGCGCATTGCACGAACATGTTCCTCTCTTTGGTCATGTGATTGGTGCATCCGCTGTCTAGCACCCATTTTGATCCACCGGAGGAGTAGGCCTGTAAGACAGCATTATTCCTTAGTTTTAGGTACCCAAGCTTGCTTGGGTCCTCTCAAGTTAGTCACAAGAGTCTTGGGCACCCACACACAAGTTTTCGAATTCTTGTGGCGTGGCCCTGCATATTTAGCAAACACATTTCCATGTTTGTCTTTCATAAGTACATAAGAAGCATCAAAAGTACGAAATAGTATTTGCAAGTCAGATTCATGCGATTTTTCGTTAACAAAAGTGATTTTCTTCTTATCATGAACATTGGTGGACATGTGTTTGTTCTTGTTAAACCCAAGACCATCTTTGATGTTAGGAGGTCTAGTGATCATATATGCACTATGTGCATATTTGATCTTCTCCTTGTCAAAGATGCCACTTTGGGAAGGATGCTTTGCATGAGAAGTAGAAGAATCAGATTTGACAACATTTTTCTAATAGAACATGTGCAGTTTGCAATTGTTGTCGTACTTACACCTTTGGAAGGTGAGCTTTTGGAGGAGGAGTCACTTTGCTTGAGTGACTCAACTTCACTTCAAGAATCTTGTTACCTTTTGACAGTTTAGTAAGCACATCCTTGATTGCAAGGTGTGAGTCTTCTAGCTTGAGTAAGTTTACTTACTCAAGGCTAGCTCATGCTCAAGTGACTTGCTCTTCTCTCTTTCAAGCTCAAGGAGTTTCTCAACCACTTGATACCTCTTCCTTTCACAAATTAGCATATCTTCTTGTCGGTTGACAAGCTCCTCCTTCTCAAAGGTTTCATCTGACAACATTTTAATTTTCTTTAATGCAGTTTTACTCAATCCCCTAAACATCTCCTCATTTTCACTAGAACTATCAAAATCATCAATAGAGGAATGTAGCAAGGGAGGAGTGAGCCGAACCTTTTTCTTGCCTTTCTTAGCCATAAGGAAAGTGTATTTGTGAGCCTCCCGTCCTCCCATGTTTGGGAAGAGTGTAGACCTATTGGTGGGTTTCTTGATTGCAATGGTGGCCATCTCCTCTTCTTCATCGGAGGAGGACTCGTCGTTTGAGTCCCAGTCCTTGCCAATATGCGCTTGATGAGCTTGCTGCCTTTTTCTCAAGGTATTCTTTTCTTGAGGATTGGTTTCCTTCTTCCTCTTATTTTCATCATAGGTGCAGTCAAACATGAAGTGACTGAGCTCGCCACAGTTATAGCAAGTGCGTCGAGCCTTGGATTTTCCTTTCTCTTTGCTCTTCCCTTCATTTGAGTGGTTGTCGTGTCTTCTTTTCATCATGCCCTTGAATTTCTTGATGAAAAGTACAATATCTTCATCATCTAGGTCAATGCTCACGTCACTTGTATCTCCTACATCTTGAGCTTCACAAGTTTCCTTTCCTTTAGGCTTGCAGGTTGCTTTGAGAGCAACTTCCTTCTTTTTGGAGGTGGTGAGCTCAACTAGATCTTTGACGTATTGGGCTTTCTTCTCCATCATCTCATGGTTTATGATTTTACCCAATAGTTCATCTGGGGTCATTTTCTGAAACCCTGGGCTTTCTCAGATCATTGAGCATAAGGTAACATTTCTTAGCATGAAGGCTATTATCATCCTTTTGACCACCTCATGGTTAGTCCACTTCTTGCTTCCATAGGCGCATATCTTGTTGATAAGCACCTTCATCTTGTTGTACATGTATTGAGGTGCTTTGCCTTCTTCAATGGCAAATCACCCCAATTCTCCTTCAAGCATCTCAATTTTGGCTTCTCTAACTGACCCGTTTCCCTCATGAGCTGTTTTAAGTGTATCCCAGATTTCTTTTGCACTTTCCAATCCATCGATCTTGGTGAACTCCTCTCTGCTCCGTGATGAGGTGATCACTGCAATGGCTTGTGCATTGTGGTGAATTTCTTGTTCTTGTTTCAGAGTGACTTCTTCGTCCGTATCCAGGATATCTACACATGTGCACACAGTATGCCAAAGATTGGGATTCAAATAGATTAGATGCATCTTCATATTGTATTTCCACATGGTGTAGTCATTTCCGTCAAATTGCGGAGGTTTTCCCATGGGAATAGAAAGATAGTGATTATTTGAATTAAGACGATTGTAATTGTAATGATATCGGGAGTAGTCTTGATGACCACTCCCCGTCGTCTTCTCGTCCTCTTTTCCCTTTTGTGCCAGAAGTATCTTCCTCATAAGTGCCTTCAGTTGACACACTTCTTCATCATCATGTGGATTTTCCCTTAGTACATCGAAAGCTTTTGTATTTTGCTCTTCCTCGTCACTGAGCACCTTCGGGATGTCGTTGTTCTTCTCAGAGGCCATTGATCTCTCCGAGCAGTGAGTCTCGTTGATGGAGAACCTGCTCTGATACCAATTGAATGTGGCATAGGGGGGGTGTCGGTACCCTCCGTACCGGATACCCCTTGGGATTGCGAAGATCACAAGGAAACTCCATCTATCAGATTTGAAGACCTACGAAGGCCCCACATGTCAGGCGTAACCGGACCTGCTTCACCGACATGGTTAGTCCCAGGGCCACCACGTGTATCATAAGACCGGAGCTATCACCCACACATGGGAAGCTCCGAACAGAATACCAGTATGGCACCCCCGGACCTAACCCTAGAAAGAGGGAAGCTTCGGTACTGACACATGTCCAGCAGCATCAGACCTACTCGTCCACGACGGTAAGCTCCGAAGATGCCATGTGGCTGAACCGCCGGACCTTCAACTTCAACAATCAGACTAGTGGACCCCCCAACAGCTCCGGACCTTCAAGGAGCAATCAAAGACTTCAAGACCCGATTAAGTGTCATTAATGCCACTTTAATGACACACGATTGAATGGTCCTTAATACTGGTAACGGCATTGTTAAAGCTCGTTACCAGGCTATTAAGGGCAATTAACCTCATTAATTATGTATCAAGCATGTGTAACCGCCGGGGCCACATGTCGGGCTAGGCTAACGGTGTAACGACCAGTCCTTGTACTATAAAAGGACTAGTCGACGATACACAAGGGACGGTTCCAGACCACTACTGAACTCCCTGAGCTAGTCGAGCTTCTTCTTCTGGAGCTTCTTCTAGACTCACACGCTCAATACAACACCAACACACCCCGTGGAGTAGGGTATTACGCTCAGGCGGCCCGAGCAACGTAAATCTCTGTGTGCACTTGTCTTTCACCTTCTTGAATCTCTACGTGCCCATTACCGAACTACAACTCCTCGATCTACCAAAGGTAGTGTCGAGAGATCTGCCAAGTCCAAACACCGACAGTTGGCGCGCCAGGAAGGGCCGCCTGAGATTTCAAGTATGGTGAACTCAACTGCTGGATCATCCAACGGCAACCCTGTTGTTCAACCCGCTGGGGGCAATCCCTCCAACATGTAGCAACCAGCAGGTGCCATGGCTCGAGCAGGAGTCATGCCTCCACCGCCACCGCCTGCACCAGCACGTCAAGCTGAGCAGCGTGACGGTGCATCGGTGTCGGTCACCGCGTCGGCGAATAACAACAACCCTGAACACGCGCTTCATGCAGCGCGTGCTCCCCTCCAATGTCTACCACCTCCAGGTGCATCCCAGGGTGCAATGGAGCAGTGGAGGGCTGATGTGGAACATCTGGTTGCAGCAGCAGCCGACCGCATCAGCAACCAAGGTCCTCCTCCTTCGGGACGGGCCCCATCGCAGCGCTGGACCGTGTCTGGCAGACTTGGTCCACATGCTTCCAAAAATAGGAGGCGTGCTGCGTCATAGAAAGTTACGTCGCTACCTTCTGGGGCGCGACGTACTCATACGGTAACCAGGCTTTCAACTCATGACCTCCGGGTGGAGCTTGATCGCCGTTACCGTCCAATGACGGCCGCGTCCATATCGAGCGTGCTCGCGAAAGGCGAGAGGCTCAAGACAGTCCTGCTCCCGAGGGAGTAGGAGGAGGCTGTTCTGCACTGGCCATGCATCTACGCATGGTCAGATGGCCACAAAAGTTCCAGCCTCACCTGCCGGAGAAATTTGACGGGACTGTTAATCCCGCTAAGTTTCTCCAAATTTACGCCACCGCAATCCTTGCGGCAGGAGGTAACGAGGCCGTAATGACCAACTACTTCCCAGTGGCCTTGATTGGGACCACCAGGTCCTGGTTCATGAGCCTTCCTCACAACTCTATCAATAGTTGGGAGGAATTGTGCCAATAGTTCACCGCCAATTTCGGGAGTTCATACACCCGACCAGGCACCGAACTGGACCTTTTGCAGTTGTTCAGAAGGGGGGAGAATCCCTGCGCTCATTCATCCAGAGGTTCTCCCAGGTACGAAACACTATTCCTTCTATCTCCAGTGCCTCTGTTATCATGGCATTTAGACAGGGCGTACGATATAAGAAGATGCTGGCAGTCAAGGAGATCACCAGCGTCACGGAGCTCTTCAGCTTAGCAAACAAGTGTGCCAAAGCTGCGGAGGGCCGTGAAATGCACTCCAAACCACCTCCGGAGGATGGCAAAAAATCCTCCAAAGGTGAAGCCACTACCTCCGGGAGTGGCAAAAAGAAGAAAAAGTCCAACAGCAAGAAGAAGCCGTCGACCGAAACATCTACTGCTGCAGCTGCAGCAGCTCTGGGTGGCCGGGAGCCATGCCTCGAGAAATGACCTCGACCGTCCTCTGAAGACAGTGGCAACTCCAAAGTGTGGTGTCCTATCCACAAGTCGAACAACCACAACTTGGAGGACTGCCGAGAGGTCCAAAACCTTGCTGAGCGCTACAACAAGTGCGGGGAAGAAGTTCTTTTCCGTCAGAGGGAAGGAAAACAAAAAGTCAATGAAGCTCCGGCTGAAGAGGAGTTAGGCTTACAGGACCCTAAAAAGGTCCTGAAGGCTGTTTGCACCTCCGTCGGAATACCATGAACACCATCTTTGGTGGTTCGTGGGACATCACCTCCCGTCGTGTCCTCAAGACCATGCGACGAGACATGGCCTTAGTAGCTCCTACAGCCAGGGCGGAGCCTCATCGAAAGTGGATGGACACCACCATCACTTTGGATGCTTCAGACTGCCCTCGGAACATGATCAGAGCTGGTAAACTACCATTGATGGTATCTCCGACCATAAATAACATTCAACTCCACCATGTAATGGTGGACGAAGGTTTGGGGCTGAACCTCATAAGCTTCAAAGCTTTTGTCAAGCTTCAGCTCCAACCTTCGGACCTTCGCCCCTCCCGACCTTTCTCCGGAGTAGGTCCGGGGGCCATAACACCACTCAGTGCCATTACTCTCCCTGTGACCTTCGGGACTCGGGAGAATTATCGCACTGAGAGGTTGATCTTTGACGTCACTCAGATCAACTTGCCTTTCAATGCCATTCTGGGCAGGCCCGCCTTGTACAAGTTCATGGCTGCTGCTCATTATGGCTACCTGGTGTTGAAGATGCCAACACCAACTGGCGTTCTCTGGATCTGCTGAGACCGTACTGCTAGAGTGACTGCTCTAGAAGAACTTCATGCGCTTGCTACAGCGCAAGAGGAAGAATCCATGCAGGAACAAGCTCCGAAACCCCCGAGCATTTGTCAACGAGGCTCAACCTCCGCACCTCGCGTGCAACCAAGTGGCGACACCGACATCCCCATCAAAGTCATCCAAATCGGTTCCGATGCCACTCAGACCACCCGTATATCGGGAGGTCTGAATGACAAATAGGAACACACACTCATCACTTTCCTCCGGGCTAATGTCGACGTGTTTGCCTGGCAACCGTCACAAATGCCTGGGATCCCAGGGAAGTGATTGAGCATAATCTGAAGATCTATCCTGACGCTCGGCCCATACATCAGAAGCCTCGGAAGCAAATCGTAGAGCGACATAACTTCATACGAAAAGAAGTGAAGGAGTTGCTTGAAGCTGGATTCATCCGAGAAGTCTTCCATCCAAAATGGCTGGCAAATCCAGTCGTTGTACCCAAGGACGGCGGGAAGCTTCGGATGTGTATCGACTACACAACACTAAATAAGGCATGCCCAAAAGATCCATTCCCACTACCTAGAATAGATCAGATAGTGGATTCCACCTCCGGGTGTGAATTACTGTGTTTCCTAGACGTATATTCTGGGTACCATCAAATCAGAATGTCTAGGGAAGATGAAGAACATACTTCTTTTATCACAGTAGATGGATTGTACTGCTATAGTGCCATGCCATTTGGTCTCAAGAATGCAGCTTCAACATTTGTATGAGCTATGTACAAAACCTTTGGAGAGCTCATCAGAGACGTCGTGGAAGTGTATGTTGATGACATCGTCGTCAAGATCAAGGACAAGGAGTCACTCCTTGACACCTTGCAAGCTATCTTCGACAAGCTACGGGTCACCCGCACGAAGCTGAACCCAGACAAGTGCGTCTTCGGGGTTAGCTCCGGAAAGATTCTTGGTTTCCTAGTAAACCACCGGGGCATAGAGGCAAATCCAGCAAAGATTAAAGCTATTGAGGAGATGCGGCCACCAGCCCGCATCAAGGACATCCAGAAACTGACTGGATGTCTAGCCGCCCTCAGCCGGTTTATCTCAAGACTGGCGGAACGGGCGCTACCCTTCTTCAAGCTATTGAGGAAGTCCGGACCATTTCAATGGTCTGAAGAAGTAGAAAAGGCGTTCCAGGAGCTAAAGTAGCTCCTCACCACTCTACCAACCTTGGTAGCTCCGAACCCTGGTGAGCCCTTACCGCTTGACATTTCAGCAATCGACGAGGTTGTCAGTATGGTCTTGATTGCGGAGGGACCAGAACCATCCCAAGCTCCGGAATCTAGACCCCTCCGGGAGGGTTCGGAGGTTCCTGAAGGTGAGTTTGGGTCCCAGCCCCCAAACTTGGATCTACAAGGAGTTATTCCAGAAGATCTGGACCCCTCCAGAAGGGTCTAGGTCGCTCCAGTAGAAGCTCCAGGTTCCTCCAGCAAGGACCCGGAGGTCCCCAAAACAGGTCTGGACCCCTCCGGGAGGGCCCGGGTCGATGTGGAGGAAGCTCCGGGCCCCTCCAGGAGGGTCCGGACAGTCCAATGCCCAATGTACTTCATCAGCAAAGTACTACATGATGCCAAGACTCGATACCTAGAGGTGCACAAGCTGCTTTACGCAGTTCTCATCGCCTCCAGGAAGCTTCGCCATTACTTCCAAGCTCACAAGATTTCAGTGGTGACTTCTTACCCACTGCGTGCGATCTTGCATAATCCCAACTCAACTAGGAATATTGCAATGTGGGCAGCAGAATTGGCCGAATTCGATCTTGAATTCGTCCCAAGACAAGCTATCAAGAGTCAAGCACTGGCGGACTTTGTGGCAGAATTGACCCCCTCTCCATCAAACCCTGGGGGCCCTAGTGTACAGAAGCCGGAACTCAAGGCTCCGGTCTTCACCAAACCTCACTGGACCCTCTACTTCGATGGCTCCATGCAAAAGCAGGGGGCCGTAGCTGGAGTCCTTCTCCTCGCTCCAACCGGGGAGGAGGTAAAATACATGGTCCACCTTGACTTCAAGGCGACCAACAACATGGCGGAGTATGAAGCACTCATTTATGGACTAAAGGTGTCACTATCATACGGTGTCAAGCAGCTGTTGGTCAAGGGAGATTCGCAACTCATCATTAAACAGGTGAAGGGTGAATGCTCCTGTAACAATCCTCAACTAGTTGCTTATCTCCTTGAAGTCAAGAGGCTTTAGAAGGACTTCGAAGTCCTGGATCTCCACAATGTCCAGCGTGTCCATAACGCTGAAGCTGACGAACTCTCGACGAAAGCGTCAACCGGAGCTCCGGCTCCTAACGGAACCTTTGTCCAGAGGTTGTCAAAATCCACAGCTCAGCCTGCCGAACTGAGCGAAGGGGGCGAGACCAGCATCCCGAAGCTGGCGGTCTCGATGGCCCTGTTACCATGGCAGCCATCAAGGACGTAGGTGCCGCCGTAAGCTCCGAGCAACCCAGCACGCAAGACTCAAATGTTCAAGCAAGCTCCGATGCATGGATCTCAGAGATCCAAAGCTACTTGAAAGACAATATCCTTCCTGACGATGATGTATCCGCTGACCGGATAGTAAGATTGGCTAAAAGATACACGCTAGTAGAAGGGGATCTCTACCGGCGCGGTGCCAACAGCGTCCTAATGCGGTGCATCACAAGGGAAGAAGCATGCGAGTCCTCGCAGAAATCCATGGAGGCGAGTGTGGGAACCACGCGTCTTCCTGCACGCTGGTCGGTAAAGCCTTCCGACATGGCTTCTACTGGCCTACAGTGCTCCCGGATGCAACTGAGCTGGTGAATAAATGTGAAGCATGCCAGTTCCATGCAAAGCAAATTCACACACTGGCTCAGCCTCTACAAATGATACCTCCTACATGGCTTTTCGCTGTGTGGGGGATGGACATCTTGGGACCTTTCCCAAGAGCCGTCGGAGGTTACAAGTTCCTGTATGTTGCCATTGACAAGTTCACCAAATGGCCGGAAGCAATTCTAGTTGTGACAATAAACAAGCAATCAGCTATCAACTTCTTGCAGTCCATCGTATGCAGATTTGGAGTCCCGAACAAAATCATAACAGATAATGGTACCCAATTCACAAGCCCTGCTTTCCAAGGATACTGCGATGACCTCGGCATCCAAGTCAGCTACACCTCCGTAGATCACCCGGCAAGCAATGGCCAAGCCAAGAGAGCAAATGCAGAAATCCTGAAAGGACTCAAGATGCGCACATATGAGCACCTGAAAAAATATGGAGCCAACTGGATCGAAGAGCTTCCGACCACTCTATGGGCCAACAGGACAACTCCAAACTGGTCAACTGGAGAGACACCCTTCTTCCTGGTGTACGGAGCTGAAGCAGTCCTTCCTCCGGAAATCACCTTGGGGTCGCTCCGGGTCAGGACCTCCGACGAAGCCACGCAGGACCAGCTTCGGCGTGAAG
Organism: Tuctoria greenei; assembly: GCA_036927565.1. Taxonomy (NCBI): domain Eukaryota; kingdom Viridiplantae; phylum Streptophyta; class Magnoliopsida; order Poales; family Poaceae; genus Tuctoria; species Tuctoria greenei. The sequence continues at coordinate 141,124,580 of JAYESD010000002.1, forward strand.
ACCTTGACCTCCTTGAAGAGGGAAGGTGCCGAGCAGGTGTTCGGAATGCCCGATACCGCCAAGCTCTTCGGCGCTATCACCAACGACATGTTCACAGCCGACAGCTCGAGGAAGGCGATCTGGTGCTACGGAGAATACAATCCAGAGAAGGGTTAAACAAACTCTCCCCCAGCTGGGAGGGACCCTTTCGAGTGATCAAAGTATCCCGTCCTAGATGCGTTCGCTTGGCAACCATGGATGCGACACCTCTCCCAAATCCTTGGAACATTGAGCACCTCCGTAAGTTCTACGCTTAATATAACAGAGGTGAGTCTGTAATTACATGTGAGGTATGTTATAGAGTCATTGTACAGAGTCGGGTAGCTCCTCCGGGAGGGCAGCCGGACCTACCCAGTTAGGTCCGCAACGTCCATGCAACACTTGTCATAGTCTCAGAACTAAAGGTGTAGCTAGCTACCTTGGGTCAAACGAGAAATAAAACACACTTAGCCTGGTTCCGTACCCTAAGAGTGTACTTGTTTCCCCTGTACGCCGGACCTATAATGAAATACATCATTGTGTGAAAACAGACTCCACGTGCATTTACTTTGTACAGGCTCAATATTTTTATTTTTCTCTTTCTTGTATATAACAAAGTTGTGCAGTTCTTAAGAAACTTTAGCTCGACCAGTTCATGTAAAATTCGAGTTGCATTGTCTATCCTTCCGGGTTCAAACATTGTTGATGGTCTACTCGTCTGAATGCCGCCAAGCCAATATAGGGCCGGAGTGTGCTATCGACTTAGCCTGGTCATGCACCCTAAGTACGCCACACTACCTACACCCCGGCAGGCCGAAGTAAGGCGAGTCCAGAAACGATGGGACCTGAAGGAAACAAGACGGTGCTCTTGATTGTATTCAGAATTGTGTTCGACCTAAAACTTTCTCCGGAATAGTAAGCCGCAATGAAGTTATAGATAGGAAACGGATTTTACTTTCTTTCTTGACTTTAGTGTGTAGGAAAAATAAATATTACATGATGATGGTGAATGAAGCCGGAGCTGCCAAAGCTTCGACATCCCCCAGGTGGCTTGTGGTCGATGTTCAAACATTGACATAGAGCATCACTGGAGCTACTCAGCTCCGGCAAAGCTAGGGGGCATGCCGTCAACGTGAATATGGTGGAAAGACTTTAAAGTGGAGTCGGACGTTGACACACCATGTGTTGACAGAGGTCACTGCTGGAGCTACCAAGCTTCGACACCCCAGAGGGCTAACCATCGATGCTTTACGCGTTGATGGTGACTACTGCCAGAGCTACAAAGCTCCGATGATGGTCAATGCCAGAGCCACTAAGCTCCGCCAACCTCAGGGGTCCTACACTATCGAAGACTTCGGACCTACATTCTACAAGTTCGAAGAACGCAAGTCTTCAACAACCGTTACATCCTCTTGGTACATGTTCACAATCAAATTGTGTACATCCACAGGGGGCCAAGTGAGACAAAGGTGGTGTTGAAGACAAAAAATGAAATTCGAAGTCACAAAAATTTGGATTTCATTCATCTGGAGACAAGAGATTACAAAATTGGAGAAGAAGAAGAGGGAATACAAGCGGGACCTACAGAGAGATGGTCCTAGACCCTATGAAAGAACTGGGCGACCTTCTGGGCCACCTCCGACACGCTGGCTCGGGCGGCTTCACCCTCTCCTTCAATGGGGCCTTCAAGCACCGGGTCCAGAGAGAATTGAGGGTCCCGGCTGGTGTAGCACGTCAGCACAAACTCTGCGACGTTCTTCGCCAGGGACTGACGCTCTATTTCCAATTGGTCCACGATGACATCACCCATCTTTGTGAGCTTGTTGCCTGCCGAACCCAGCGCCTCCAACGCCTGGTCCAGCTCCGGCTCCGGATCATCCGGACGCACGGGACTGAAGCCCATTGGCGTCAGCGCGTCGTTGGCCTTTCCCAGGATGTCCCAAACTTGTTGGGACTCCACAACCCTTGCGCTACGCATCTCCGCCATGGATCTTTTGGCCGCCGCAAGCTCCGAGCTCTCCCGAGCAAGACGCTCCACCTCTTTGGCATTCTGCTGAATCTTTTCAGCAACTTGCCTTTCGAGTTTGCTGAGCTCATCCTCCCGGAGTTGGATCTCATTCTGGCGGTTGACCAAATCTTTCTCCCGGCCCCACACTTTCTTCTCCCTGGCGGCGATGGCATTCTCCTGCTTGTAGAGATCTTGCCCTCGCTCCCAGGCCTTCTTCACCTCCTCCTCGCAACGCTCCTCCAATTTCTTGGTGCGTTCTTCGAGGCTCTTGTCAGCTAGAGCTGTCTTTTGGACAAGCTCTTCCTCCCTATTCACGAGGTCATCCCGCAGCTCCAGGAATTTCTGCTCTTCATCTTCGAGCCGTCTCTCCCGCGCTTCAAGTGCCTCTCGGCGCTTGATGAGACTATCGTGGATTGCGGCAAGCCTTTCCTGGCGATCATCCGCAACATTATTTGCAGCCTTGGCCTGCTCATAGATGGCCAGGGACTGGTTGTCGAGGGTTCGCGTCATGCTTTCCCTCTCATCCAATAGCTTACCCCAGTACTCCAGGCAGACCTTCTCCCTTTACACCCACTCCTTGTCGTCAGCCAGCCTCGACTGCGCCAGCTTGGTCTCAAAATGGAGTCAGTTGCGCCACCTCATAAGGGTTTGGCGCTCCTCCTCGAGGGCCTTGCTGTCGTGGTAGAAGGCCAGCTAGACCTGGCGAAGACTGGAGCAGGCGTTGTCGATAGACAACGATAGGGGGATCTGGTCTAGACCTGCCGGGGTCCTCTCCGCTAGCTCCAGCGGATCTTCAGCAACAAAAATTGGGTCCCACTCTACAAGAGCGGTCCCCTGAGCTTCCACGGCACTAGGGCCGTCCTCCGGGATAGCCTCGGCCGCCGCCGAGGAAGTACTTGCAGCAGAAGTTCCAACCTCCGGAATTGACTCCGAAGGCCCAGCCGCCAGGTCATCAACAACTGGCCCCTCAGGCGGGGGGCCAACAGCTTCATCTTGGCACCCTGGCTCAGCAGCGGGCACCTCTGGGATCACCTCTTCCGTAGCGGGTGTTGAAGGTTCGATCGGAGCAGAAGCTACTTTTGGATCCAGCGAAGGCGCCTCCTCCGCCGCTGGCTCAAGTGCTGGCGCTTTGACCATTAAGGGCTCGGGCGTTGGCGCTTCGACCACCATAGGCTCAGGCGCCGACACCTCTGCAGCAACTGGCTTGGACGCCAAAACCTCTTCAACGACCGGCTCCACAGCCAAAACTTTTGTAGCAACTGGCTCTACCGCCGGAGCTTCCTCGACAGCCGACTCTAGTGCCAGAGCTTCATCAGCACCCGGCTCTACCGCCGAGACCTCATCAACCATCGGCTCGACTGCTGGGGCTTCAACAACATCCGACTCTAGGGCCGGAATCGTAGCTACCTCCAGCTTTGCGGCTGGAGCGTCCAACATCTCAACATCCAAGCCCGGAGCTTCAACCTCCGAGGTTGGCGCCGCTGGTACATCTTCATTCCCGTGGTCTGGCGCTACCACGGGAGCTTCTGGGGATGAGTTGAGGTCCAAAACCACGACAGCTAGCGCCGGGGCTGCCGCAGCCTCAGCCACCTCTTGGGGCGGTGCTGGAATCAGAGCTGGAGCTTCAGCCTGCACAGCCTCAACCGCTGCTGCAGGGACCAGAGCTTCAACCCTTTTCTTAGGTACGCTGCGGATGAAGGACGAAGAAACTCAAAATGCAGTTATAACAATAAAACAATTGACTAGGGTAAAAAATCAAAAATTACCTCAGACGGCTTCTGCACCAGTTAGCATAGAACCTCTTCTCTGAACGCTCCGAGCTGGTCCCAGCCGCCACTGGCGTGGTAGTCCCGAAGGTTCCCCCGGAGCTTGCTGCTGCTATCGGCATTGCCCTGGTCGAGGCCCCCCTCGACCGGGAAGGACCTTTGGACCTAGAGCCCTCAGGTGGCCCTGGTACTGGAGTCACTTGGCCGGAGCTAGCACCCCGGGAAGATGCCGCTGCTAGAGTAGATGCTGCCGTTGTAGACCTCCCCCTCCGGGGAGAAGGAGCCGCCACGGAAGAAGCAGGTCTGACGGACCTTTTGTCAGCATGCTTCCTCTTACGGCTCGAGGGCTCGACCAACTCCTTGTCCTCGCCTGCGACTTCGGTTCTTGGCTTCGAAGCAGGAACATAGCCGCCTTCAGGAGCTTCAGAGATCACCAACCCAGTGATCGAACGCCACTCAACGACACCGAGGTCGTCAAGCACCGGCGTCATCCGCCGGAGCTCCATGCTGAACTCTGCCTCCATGTTTAGAGGGAGGAAAGCTGCCAGCAGAGCCAAGTCGTTGCCCTCGATGTCGATGCCGTGCTGGAACTTCTTGAGGTGGAACTCCAAAGTTGCACCCTCCATGTTGGACTTCAAACTGGTCTCGATCTATCGTCGTCCAGCATACTGTTGAGGGCCCAAGCAAGCTTCTCCCTCCTCTTCAGCGGAGCCCACCTGTTGGTCAGGAAGTTGCAAAACACCGCCTGAGGAGTCACCCCTCCTTCCACGCACAGGCGGATCCTGGTCAGAGCAGGGTTGAAGGCGTCCGACAACCCCAGAGCTTCACTCCAAACTGCAGTGTCGATGTTGGGGAGGCCTCCCGACATCTCCAGCTTCTCGTGCTCCTCCACCCTGATGACAATCCAATCCTTCTTCCAGTCGTCCTACTTCCCAGAAGGGTACGACCGCAACTACTTGTACGGGCACTTCTTGCGCTTCACAAAGTAGTAGAAGCCAAGGTACTCGTCACTCCTGCCTGTAGTTTGGACAGTGAAGAAGGTGCGGAAGAGCTCAATGCAGGGGGGAATGCCCACCCACATCTCGCAGAAGTGGACAAAGATTGACACCAGCAGAATGGAGTGGGGGCCAAGGTGGTACAGCTGCAGACCATAGAAGTCTAGAAGCATCGAGAAGAAGGAGGAGAAAGGTGGGATCAACCCCACCATGGCGTATGCGGAGAAGTACACCATGTCACCGGTGTGTTCCTTCTCGAACGGAAGCTTGCCGACGCGGACCAAGTGGTTGAAGAAGTCAGGGGACCATCCCATGAGAGCCCGTACCTTCTTCAAATCATTATCGGTCTTCAGTCAGCTCTGGCGGATACCCAACTCCATCGCGGCACAGCAAGGCAAGGGAGGAAAAGCAAGCAAAAGTTTGGAAGGTTTGAGCGCAAGTTCGAATGAAAGGCATAAAGAACCCCAAACGGTGTCTGCTTTCCTTCTTACGTAAGCCCCTGCAATGCTTGGATGGAAACCGCAGAGGAGCCGATGATACCAGTCAAAAACTTCACCCCGCCAATGACAAGGGGGCCCGGGGCCACCCCGACGATCAAGTCGAGGTTCTTACCCCAGGCGAATAGTTGTCATCGTGAAAGACGGGAAACCCGAAGGCGGCGGCCTGACAGGGCGCGCGTAACCGATACGATTTTTGTATCAGGAACCGGCGACCTTCAATTGTGTAAGATCCGCACGCTGAGATCTCACCTGCCGCCTCCTGGATATGCCACACGTCGGATGTTTAACTCCGAACTATCGCCAATAGCACATCCAAAGACCCTTGAAGACACGGCTCAAAAACCGAAGAATGGACCTACCTCCGACGGAATGACTTCATACAAAAGGTCTCTCCCGGAGGTGGGCCCAGGGGGCCACTGTCGGTACCCTCCATATCGAATATCCCTTGGGATTGCGAAGATCACAAGGAAACTCCATCTACCAGATTTGAAGACCTACGAAGGCCCCACATGTCAGGCGTAACCGGACCTGCTTCCCCGACATGGTCAGTCCCAGGGCTGCCACGTGTATCATAAGACCAGAGCTATCACCCACACATGGGAAGCTCCGGACGGAATACCAGTATGGCACCCCTGGACCTAACCCTAGATAGAGGGAAGCTCCGGTACTGACACGTGTCCAGCAGCACCGGACCTACTCGTCCATGACGGTAAGCTCCGGAAATGCCACGTGGCTGAATCGCCGGACCTTCAACTTCAACAATCAGACTGGTGGATCCCCCAACAGCTCCGGACCTTCAAGGAGCAATCAAAGACTTCAAGACCCGATTAAGTGTCATTATTGCCACTTTAATGACACACAATCGGATGGTCCTTAATACTGGTAATGGCATTGTTAAAGCCTATTACCAGGCTATTAAGGGCAATTAACCTCATTAATTTTGTATCAAGCATGTGTAACCGCTGGGGCCACATGTTGGGCCAGGCTAACGGTGTAACGACCAATCCTTGTACTATAAAAGGACTGGTCGACGATACACAAGGGACGGTTCCAGACCACTACTGAATTCTCTGAGCTAGTCGAGCTTCTTCTTCTGGAGCTTCTTCTAGACTCACATGCTCAATACAACACCAACACACCCCGTGGAGTAGGGTATCATGCTCAGGCGGCCCGAACCACGTAAATATCTGTGTACACTTGTCTTTCACCTTCTTGAATCTCTGCGTGCCCATTACCGAACTACAACTCCTCGATCTACCAAAGGTATTGTCGGGAGATCTGCTGGATCCAAACATCGACAGGGGGGATTAGGATTTGAAAATTTTCTGCACACTTAATCAAATGGTCAAATTATTGATAGACCGAACTTGTCCGGTTGTCTGTGCGGACAAGTCCGATGTGCTAGGTGTGTGTCGATTTGACAAAGTGTTGAATCAGGATATAAACTTTGAAGCAGCAGAAATGTGAACAACAAGTAATATCACTTGAATTAACAATTGATTTTGTGAAGTTACACGTGAGAAGCAATTTACGATTCAAATTCTAATATTGATCAACTATGTGCCCTTATCAATTAATATGCAAAAACAAAGAAGCATGTGTGACACCGATTCTTACCGAGGTTCGATCTAACAAAAGAGATCTACACCTCGTTGAGGAAGCCCACACAGAGCCGGATATCTTCAAACCCTTTCCCTCGTCAATTCACCACACAAGACCAACTTGATTCCACTATCACAGGCAATCATTGAGTTTATGGGTCAACCTCACACGTTGAGAGCTCCTACAAGAATTACAATGAAAAGATGATCAAATACACTAAAAAATATTACAAAGAAGAGCACGAGTTTAAAGAGATCAAACCCCAAGAGCTCAACGAGATGTAGACAACGATCTCCCAAGCCCAAATATGAGTGTTCAATTGATTTTCACCTTTTGGCACTTTAGGTACGTGGGGAGATGTGTTTTTGGCTCTTGGGACAAGTGGCGGCACTAGGGTTTTAGTTCTGAACAGTACAATATGTGAATTGTACTTGTGGGGCCGTGGATCTCCTATTTATAGGCTTTCCAAAGAAGTTACCGTTAGAGATCTCGACGAACAGACTAGTCCGTACTGGGGACTGGACTTGTTCGGTGTGCTATGTAAAAGTCGACGTGAAATGTGCAGCACACTAGAAACCCTGATTTTGTGAGGTATACTGGACTAGTCCGGTTGGTGTCCGGACTTGTCCGGTGCCAAGTGAAACTGAACTCCAGAGAGTTGAACGCACTAGTCCCATCCAAGAGCATACTTGTCCGGAGCTATGTGTTATTGAACATTAGAGAGTTCAACGGACTAATGCGGTGCATGAATGGACTTATCCGGAGTGTAGTGTAAAGGGTTTACAGAGACTTGAACGGACTAGTTTGGTCTAACATCGGACTAGTCCGGTGCACTGTGAAAAGTGGTTCCAGAAAGATTATTGGACTAGTCCGGTATGTGATCGGACTAGTCCGGTGCACTGTGAAATTGGACAACAGAGAGTTAAACGAACTAGTCCGGTCCATGAACGGACTAGTCCGACGCTTAGTGAATTCTTAGGTGTTTTTAAGCCCTTACCCCTACGCAAAGACTTCAGCCTTTGGGATGTGTCTCTCACACACATCCTATACATTTAAATCTACTTTGCGCTTCAGTCGTCAGTTGGGCTTTTCTCTTTTGTACACCACTTCATTTTCACCTTTTTGAGTGCACCACACTATCTCATTTAGCTTAAACTGCAGTCATGACAACAAGTTCATTAGGATCTCATTTTTTTGTCATCAATCGTCCAAAACCCACAAGGGATTGCCTAGATGCACTTTCACTCCCTAACCTTGAAATTACCTTAATTCTTTCGTGCTCACGCATCACTGCAAAATTTTTGTAGCATCTCTCCTCCCACCTCATCAGCTGAAATTTCTCGAGCGGCTTTATTTCCCTTTTCTTCGCCTGCCAGAGGAGGATTCAGAGCTAATAAGAAGTTGAATTGCATCAACAATCACTTTACACATGCACACCTTCTGTACCTGATGCTTCTTCCATTTCTTTGGTTCTTCATGCAAATGGTCCTTAAGCATCTTACTAGTATACAAATTGATCCTACAAGAATCTTCCATTTTCCAACATTTCCCCTCGATGCAGTCAACAAAAACAATATGTGAACCAATGATTCTACGGTTAGTCACTTACCTACCCAAAGTAAGAAGATATATTACTTGCAGCAGCTACTAATACTTACCATAAAGATAGCTACACAACCTTTCATAATATCCTTTTTGTTCTAAACTCTTCACTACCTGTCATTAAGCATTGAAGGACCACATGTGGCCAGTCCACGTGACATAGCAGCTCTAGGTTGTAAACTTTATCAATTGTAGTAGATCTTACATCAGACGAGGTTCCTGGCCTTAGAAATTTATCCAACACGACTCCGAAAAAAAGTCTGACTAGCATACCTGTGTAAACAAGTGGGGAGATGCCATCATCGCTAAAATGTTTAGCCAATGCCTCAATGTTAGCGTGCTGTTTGCCCTCACATTGAGCGTAGTCAAACTAGCATACACCTATGTGAAAATATTTTAATACTTTTAAGATCACGATTGCACGGGCACATGTTAAACTTCTACACTAGAAGTTAGTAAAATTACATCATACCATTCCACCACCAAAAGGATACTCCATGATTTTCATGCATAATACTCTCTCCAAAATATTTGAAAAAGAAAAGAGGAGTAGAAGACATGGCTATAAGAAAAAAAAGAAAAAAAATGCATGCTCATATACAAGAGCATGATGAAAAAAAAGTAGCCATGTTTCATCCTCACAAAAAGAGAGTGAAAACAAAGGAGTAATCTTCATGTTTCCACTCCACAAATATTATATGACACTTGCACAAATCTTGACCAAAAGTATGATTTGTTTTCTCCTAAGGCTTACTCTTTTGACATAGCAATATATGTGTTGCAAATATGCATACTCTTGATCCCTCCAAGCTCCACATATAAGCCTTATTTAGATGTAGGACAATAAAGGCATTGCCTTGGTGAGGATACAAATACCACTTCCAACATAGGAGTGATTGAGAGCTTGTTTAGAACAATAGATGCAATCCATTTCATTGTATGTCACCATTTGAGAAAATTAAATTAAAATACCACTTGGAATTCTCCAAAAAATTGAGTGGATCTCATACATTAGGTGATGGATGCTCATTTTACCCTTCTGTCCTTCAACCACCCAAGAAAAGGATGAGGCATAAGCCTCATAATGACTAGGAAAAAAGGTGAGGTATCATAGCCAATTTATTCAATGCAAGGTAGAATATTTTGTTGTGCACTTGGTACTCTTGCGAAATATGACATTGTAGTAACTCCCGATCAACAACCTATGTCTTTATCTTTGCTTCGAGACGAGCAAAGGGTAAGCTTGGGGGATTTTGTCGACGGTCGTTATATACCAATTTCCACTGTTGACTCAATTATGTGAAGGAATAAATATTTCTTGCACACATAATAGTTATAAATAACCTAGTTCCATTTGTACTTGGAGAAATTGGTGCACGCATGTATTCTATACAGAATTGAGGTGAATGCATGACCACATAACATGGAAACAAACTTCCAACCAATCAGACGATGCCATGTGGCCTCCCATAGATTCAATGGCCCACATACAGGCGTGTACACGCATATTTTCACCTCTATTCATCTAGAAGGTTGACAAGGGCCCACATATTAGTGTCCAGGAGCAAGTGTGGCCCGAGTGGCACCACCACCAGCTCGGCCAACTATGGGGGTCAGCCAAACTGGTAAATGTGCCAAACTTGGTCCACTCCCACGTGTTGACCTCTGGTGGCTTCCTTGACGCGGGAGTAAGTGAAAGCCCGAGAGATTAGCGCACGAAACCGCCTGAGTGAGATTATAAATAGGGGGAGTGCCTCACCTCACTTTACACACAACTCCATCATTCTCTCTTGTATACACTAGTTCTCCTAATTCCTTAGTGTAGGTTAGGCTGTAGAGAGGATCCTCTAGCCCCAAGTACAAATTGGGAAAGGTATGGCTCATGTATATTTTCTTTTATTTGTGCTGCTTTAAATTAATATCATTAGTCTTTACTTATTCATATACTTGGATAAAGTGTTCCTTGTTTAGTTGTGGAGTCCATGTATGTGCTAGGTGTAGGTGTTCTTATGATCTAGTTATAATGCATTTATTATATTATCATAACCATCATACACCACCACTATAGTCTAATTAGGTATTCGTATGATTATGTTAATATGAGTAAGTTAGTGCTTGGTCCCAACATTGGTTTAAACGATGTTTATGTTAGTCATTGCTTTTGGAGGGTACTTGTAATACAGCTCTTAAGGTGTTTACTTGTTATGTAAGCATGGTGCTTAGATAATCATTTAGCGTTTGATGTCTCATAGACCAACGGATTGTAGGGGCATGTGGCAGATGGTGACAACCATGTCCGTCCTTCGTAATCCCCCATGTTTTGCTACATTGCAGGCTTATGGCGGGAATCGTCCTGATATTCTCAGGGGTAAACATATGCCCGATATGTTGGACCGCTAAGCCCTAGTACCCGTAGTTAGCATAGTCATTTGTACACTAGTTGGCTATGTATGTGAATACCTAAAGCACAGTAGGAGTAGCTCCTTCCCTAACTTATCCTTCACTAGGACATTCTTACCATTTAGAGTAGATTGCTTAGGTGTGTGCAAACTACACCTATTATCATCTGACCCCTATTCTGATAAATACTTAGTACCCCATACCTTGGTCATGAGAATAGTGTTCCCTTTACTTTACCGCCTTCCTTTAGGATAAATACGATACCCTTGAAAATACTCTTAGGTGAAATGCTAGAATGGTATCGTCCGTGCACTTGCGGATCTCATCTCCTATTGGAGATGATCTGTGGTTTTACAAAATACCAACAGTCCCCTGTATACAACATAGTATTCTCCAAGTATTGCGTTTTTGGCTTAGAATATTCTTGCCTTAAACTTGGAATTTTTGGGTAGCAAACTAAGTTCTGGGATATGATATAATAATAAGAGCTGCTAATATCCTAATTAAAAGTGAAACTTTATTTTTGGACAAAATCTAAAATGGAAGTTTCTCGTTTGATAGAAATTCCTATAGAAGCCATATGATGATTTGAATTTGATAAACCCAATGCATTTGCTATGTGCCTTCACATTGAGCCTTGTCAAACTAGTATAGACCTATGTAAGAATCTACTCATTCTTTAATGATCAAGATTGCACGGGTACATGCTAAACTTCTACACTAGAAGTTAGCAAAATTTCATGATACCATTCCACCATCAAAAGATACTACATGATTTCAATGCATAATACTCTCTTCAAAATATTTGAAAAGAAAAGAGGACTAGAAGACATGGCTACAAGAAAAAGAAAAATGCATGCTCATGTACAAGAGCATGAGAAAAAAAAGAGAATAAGTAGTCATGTTTCATCCTCACAATAAAGAGGGTGCATACAAAGGAGTTATATTCATATTTCCACTCTACAAATATTACATCACACTTACACAAATTTCGGTCAAAAGTATGATTTGTTTTCTCCTAAGGCTTACTATTTTGACTTAGCAATAAATGTGTTGCAAATGTTCCTACACTTGATCTCTACTAAGCTCCACATATAATTCTTATTTAGATGCAGGGCAAGAAAGACATTGCCTTGGTGAGGATATAAATACCACTTCCCACATAGGAGTGATTATATGCATCATTTGAGGAACTCAATTCAAACACCATTTGAAACTCTCTAGAAATTTGAGTGGAACAAACATTAGGTGATGCATGCTCACTTTGTTGTTCTATCTTTCAACCATCCAAGAAAAGGATAAGGCATAAGCCCCATAATGATTTAGAAAAAGGGTGAGGCACCATAACCAATTTATTCAGTGCAAGTAGAATATTATGTTGTGCACTTGGTAATTTTGAAAAATAGGACATTATAGCAACTCCTGATCAACAACCTAAGTATTTATCTTTGCTTCGGGACAAGCAAAGGGTAAGCTTGGGGGAGTTTGTTGATGATCGTCGAATACCAATTTCAACCGTCAATATAACTCAAATATGTGAAGGAATAAATATTTCTTACACACATTATATTTAAATTTGACATAATTCTGCTTGTACTTGGAGAAATAGTGCATGCAGGAGTTATATGCAGAAATTGATGGAGAATGAGGGGAGCAATCCTGAAAAAGTGCCACCACAACAAATCATGCAACAACATGTGATATCACATGGATCCATGGACCTATTACCATGCGTATCCTAGGGAATCCAATGTCGATTCAAGCGGGGATGAGGCATGGACCCACCTATCAGCCACCACAAGAAAGCACGGCCAAAGGGGGGCCAGGATTAGGTCGACCGATCCCCGGGCACCGCTGACTAGGTCCCGGTGCCTAACTCGGTCAGCCGACACGTGGCGCTCTCTTGTGGTGCCCTAAAGATGGTGGACACTGATTCGCGCACTTTTGGTGGCGGGAACCGCCTCTACTCCATGTATAAATAGAGGGGAAGGCCTCACTTCTCCCACACACCACTCAAGCATTCTATCTTGTGTTACACTAGTACTCTCCTAGTTCCTTAGTAGAGGTTAGGCTGTACAGAGGAGCCTCTAGTCCCATGTCCAAATTGAGAAAGGTATGGCTCATGTATCTCTTCTTTATTTTGTGACTTTATGCTTTATGATAATGATATTATTAGTCTTTATTTATTCAAATACTTGGGAAAAGCATTTCTTGTTTGATTGTGGACTCCATGTATGTGCTAGGTGTAGATGTTATTAAGATCTAGTCATAATGCTCAAATCATGTTATCATAAACATCATACACCACCACTATAGTCTAATTAGGTATTAACATGATTATGTTAATATGAGTAAGTTAGTGTTTGGCCCCAACATTGGTTCAACGATGTTTAGGTTAGTCATTGCCTTAGGAAGGTACTTGTAATGCAACTTTTAAGGTATTAACTTAACATGTAAGTGTGGTGCTTAGATAGTTAAGTAGCGTTGGATGTCTAGTAGACCCACGATTTGTAAGGGTCGGTGGCAGGTGGTAACAGACTTGTCCGTCCTTCGTAATCCCCCATGTTCAGCTAAGCTACAAGCTTGAGGCAGAAATTGTCCTGATGTTGTCAGGGATAAACCCGTGCCCGATGTGTTGGACCACTAAGCCGTAGTATTCATCGTTGACATACTCATGTGTACACTAATGGGCTTTGTATATGAATACTCAAAGCACAGTAGAAGTAGCTTCATCCCTAATTGACCTCCATTAGGACATTTTTACCCCTTAGAGTGGATCGCTTAGGTTTGTGTCACATGACCCCCACTATGTCATTTAGCCATCCTAACAGATTCCTCACTAGAACACCCTATTCTTCATTTTATCTTGCCACTCTTCCCTCGCATTCCTTTAGGATAAAATAAATATGATACCCTAGAGATTACTCTTGGGTGAAATGCTACAATGGTACTTTCCGTGCGCTTGCGGAATTCATCTTGCTTTGGCTTAGGTTAGCCTAGTGCCTCTGCAAAAATTCTGCTAGGATGAACTGTAGACATTAAGAAATACCAACAACCTACGAAAGTTGCTTAGTGGAATCGAACACACCCGACCTCTCAAAGCTCAGGTCTGAGACCATGCTCGTCAGCAACGCAGTAGCCCCTGAGGGGTCGACATCAAGCCACCTGAGCCCCGTAAGCCCAGGATATGCACGAGAATTTCGAGCCAGGGTCTAACAAAATGCGGGCATCAAGCCTCGACTAAGATGTTCACCCTGAACAAGATGAATGGTTTCATCCGCCTACTAGAGCGGTGCGGTCGGGTTTCGCTCGGACTTCACCGAATAGGCAGGTCATCGAGCTTGAGGGCTCGAGCTTCGTGTGAAGCCCCTGATGTGCTCCACTCCTTCCAGCAACTAATGACTCATTAACGGGGAGTGAAGCGAGTTCACTATGACAACAACCCTACCTCTGGTGAAGGGAGCGAGGGTTCGCCGCGTGGCGTCGATAGGCATGTCTGAAGGGTGTGAGTGGCCATCGATAGCCAAGTTGGACAGTGGTAACGATTGAATCCAGGAGCTTAGATTTTTTTCATTCTATCTCCTCGCATGAGTCAAGAAGGGTGACTTATACCCTCAGGCCGATCACCACGATCAACCAGAGGATCAAGGGCTTCTGATGGGGCGCAGAACCTCAACTACCAAAAGACCCTCACGGGCCATGCCTCTAGAGGATCAAGATGGTGTGATGAGGCCTTGAGCACCCGAGCTCGAGGTCAGGAAGGAGCTAGGTAGATAGATTTCAATGCGCAGTGAATGCCGTCACGATCAAGTTGAAAGCACTCGAGTGCTCTCTAGCATGCTTAGTGCACCCTGTCATATCTAACGAAGCGGTGGGTGTGTGTGCAGTATGACGAGTGCACGTGCGCCCTGGTACGGCCCACCTCAGCAACTAGATGGGGACACGCTGAACAGAGATCCCCCGATGCAGCGGCTTCATCAAGCATCCTAGCTTACGCGTGATGGGACAAGCGTCCTGTAGCTATGTCCCCCTTTTATGAAGAGTTAAGAAGGGGCCAACAGAGAGGGATATAAAATAGGGATCAGTTGTCACCCTAAGGAGGATAGGCAACTCGCTTGTAAGACAAACAACCCATGTTCAACAAAGCGCAGCAAGACACACGAATTGGTTGTAGGGCACCTTGCTCGAACCAGTATAATCTCACTGTCTTCACAGCTAGGCCACCTCAAGGACGAACGCGCAACACATTCGGTACTAGTCAGGAATCTAAATGCCGACACAAATGTTGCGATGAAATGGGCAATTTCCCGAAATCATCCTATGTTAAATTTGGATACCTATTTACATCACGCCAGAAATACAAGCAGTGAACCATTTGAATATCAAAATCACAAAATTAAGTTGATATAGCCAACAATTTCTCCAGGAAAAAATAGCAATTGGAAAAATTATATTACAATATGCAAAGCAAGAATGAACAGACTCTTCAAAATTCAAATGCAATGCCAGTCCTCAAGAGCAAAATGCAATGCCAATACACAAATGTGTTAGGTGTGTGATCTATTTGATTCAGTCTCCAAGTAGACTGAATCCTTCTCCCTATCTTACCTTGATCGGGAGTGCTCCTACCATACATGGTAGTGGGCCCCTTTCTTCATGCGACATATAAAAGGAGGCACTAACAGGGAGCACAACATCTAACGATTGTCGGGCTCCCACACTAGTGCCCCACAACCCTGACCTTATCTGTTTCGGTTAGTGCGGAAGAGCAAGGAAGGCCCCTGCCCTCAAGCCACCACAATTGTGCTGATGCTTCCACTACATCACCTCTCCACTGCACCACCATTTTCACTGCACCAGTTGCATCGTTGAATTCCAATGTGGAAGGTAACTCTAATCCCCAAACTCATAGTGATAAATCATGTTCATATTCTATTTATAATTATAGGATTGTTGTTTATCCCTAATTGTCGCATCACCCGATAGATTCAATGGCTAGAGTAAGAAATCTTAAGATTTAACAATGGTATCATGAGCTAATAAGGTAATTTAATTAGATCCAAAAAATTTAGAAGGAGGGGATTCAAATTTGAATAATATTAAGAAAGATCGTTAAAGAAACAAAAAAAATAGATTGGACCTTACCTTTTTAGAATCATGCAAATTTAGTGATTCATGATACACATCATTTTCACTATCTCAGGGTCAACAGCCACCACCCTAGCCGCCTCCACTGAGGGGTTGTAGCATGACCTCTGGGCCATTGGATACGTTAAAAAGGGTACCACCGACAGCTGTTCGATGGTCACATGCTTACCCACTGCTGAACGTGTGCAGCGGCGCAGAGGATGATAGCGACATCACGGTAAGGTTAATCGGAACCCTAGGGTTCCAGTGAAACCCAAATCCTAGTAGGGACTTGGGGCCACAGTTCTAGCAAAGGGACCTCGATGATGGCATGCTCATCCGCGTGTGAGCCCGCGCGATGGCACCGACCACCGAGCTCACTAGCAAGCAGAGGGCTCGCTCTCTCTGTACCACATCGTGGAAGGTGATGAGAGAGAAGGGGATTGGCGAAATGAATTAGGGTCCAAGGGGCAACGTATCAGCGCACCTCTAATCTTTTAGCTTTGTCATTTGGCCTATTATACCTCAATGCACAGAGAGGGTTGTGTCGCGCCATCGGATCAGGATACGACAGCGCGTGCGTAGCAACAGTGGTAAGTAGGCATGGGCCAGGTTGTGCGGGGAGGGGGTGGGGCTCGGGCCGGCTTCCCTCCGAGCTATAGAGCAGCCCACCGGGCTGCATGAGCGAGCATCGAAGTGCAATGGGCATGGGCCTGGGCGAACACATGGCCCATTAAGTACATGCACGAAAATAAACAGGTCGTGGGCTTTTTCCCATGTTGGGCCACATGCAGAATTTGTTAGGGAATTCGATTTTGGGCTTAGGGCCAATTTTTTAGCTGCGGGCTTCTTTTAATTTTTAAGCATTTTTCAACTTGGGCCACACAAAATAGTTAATGGGATGAGAACTTTTGTATTTTCTCTGACTATATGTATCTAAGCAATGATTTACATTGCTGCAATTTTAAGATATATTATGTTGTAGTTAGTAATTTGTAGCAAAACCAAATTTTCTCAGTCCTGTTAATTTGATATTTTTTAAAGATAATTATGTAATTTTAAGTATGCTTCCACTATTATATTTTCAATTTAAAGTTTTACACCAACATGAAAATCTTAATTAAAATAATTTGCTTAAGTTTCTACTATGATTCGAAGTATTTTTGTTGCAATTAGTTCTTATTTTACTATTTTCAGTAATTTTATTGTCGTCTATTTAAGTTTGACACCAACGTGAGAATTGATTAAGACCATATTTATGTCATTTTTGTCATAGAAAATTATCTCTAGTAACCAACGCGAAAGACAAAATTTTGCTCTATTTGGTAAAATTATTAAGTTGAATAAGTTTTACACCTACCCAACAGTGAAGTAAAACTCAATATTTCTATCGGTTTGTATACTTTATTTTGACCAACGTTAAATAATGCAGGCAATATTTATTTATGTTCTCTTTTTAATATACTTCAAAGTTCCCTTCGCTATGCTTTTTGCATTGAGTTTCATCTCTTTCATAGAGTCCATCAACGGGGGGAATTACAGCTCTTGAAGAGGGAAGTTAGATCTTGCCTTGGCAATCTCAGAGATCAGTCATGCTTTGATGACTCCACATCCCACTTAGATAGAATGAAGCTTTCAAATTAAGGAGGGAAGAATATGTAAGTTTGAAATTCAAATACGATGGAGATCGTATAAAATGGACTTTGTCAAATAGAAATTATTTGATGGTAATATAGAATTCCATTACTGAGGCTATCCGGGGAGCAATCCTTGGCTATGAGACCGTAAGGTCGACTATGACGGTCATTAAATACCAACTTTCGCCGTCAAATTAAATCGAATTCATAGAGGGTTTTATATATATGACACGCATGTCAGTTACAAATAACATAGTTCTACATGTTCTGGGAGAAATTGTGCATGCTGGTGATTATACACAAAAGGGAGATGAAAACACGACCATGTGCCAAAGAAGAAAAACTTCAACCAGCCCGACATTGTCATGTGGACTTCCATGGAATGAATGTCCCAAAAATAGGGATAAATCGATGCAGCTTCACCAGAAACCTCCAAAAGTTGCATCAGGGCCCACATATAAGTTATGTAGAGCTGGCACAACATGAAGTGGCACTAGGGACTGTTGGTCGACATCTCAGGTCGCCAAGACCTCATCCAAGTGCCAAACTCGGTCGTCTTCCACGTGTTGGCTCCTAGTTCACTCCTGATGACGACAACGATTAATTACAAGGGAGATTCGTGTGTGAAACTGCCTTAGATAGTTATACATAAGGGGTGTTTCACTCAATTACAACACACTTAGAAGTAATAACTCTCTTGTACTAGAATTCTACCAAGTCTTAGTAAAGAATTAGGCTTAGAGAGAAACCTCTCTAGTTCCTAAGTTATCTTGGAGAATTTAGTATGACTCCAGTATTTTTTCCTCTTTTTGTGCTTTATTTTGATTAATGGAAATAGTATTTTTCCTACACTAGTGATTGAAATACATGTTTATTTTTTATTAATATTCAATCATGTCCACCATAAACGTCCACTGTAGTTTACTTTTGTATGATATGGTTTTGCAAGTATAAGATTGATAGGATTTGTGTTCTGTGAAATTCCATTTCTAGGGTTCTCTAATTTTTCCATACACATCAAGAGGCAAAGAGTTTACCAACCATATCATAGTGCAAAAGGGGAGAGAAATATCCTGCAAACCAAAGTCAGAAATTGGAACTCCGATTTTCAAATATACATTAGGGCAAATCAAGGGAATATGCTACAGTTGTTTGAATTCAAATACTTCCCAAAGTCCAATAATGAATTTGAAGTGACCATTGTGTTGTTCATGTCAAAATTAGTTTGAGCACCAAGTTTGGTGATTTTTGAAGTTAATTTACTATTTCAAATTGAATTTTAAATGGAGCTGTGAGAGGGAGGTGTGTCATGTGGGGCCCACAGGTCAGGGGTCCACTTGCCAGCGCCACATCCATTTTCTCCTCCTCTTAGCACACACCACAGACGCATCACTGCCACTCTGCCTCACTGTCTGGAAGTTTCACAGCTACAGCGCATCACAACGCATTGAAGGCGAGCCAATCTCCTTACCCCGACGTCCTTACCCTCTCTTGGTGAAAATATCGGGACCTCTCTCTGTTTCCCGTCCGTCACTCTCCATTGCCGCCGCCCTCTGTTCATCACCTCACCAGCTGAAAGTTGCCTAGAGGAGGGGTGAATAGGCGGATAACCTGAAATTTAACTCAATAAAAGCTAATCAAATTACAGGGTGCGGACTAGTCCGGCCTGGGGGCGGACTAGTCCAGTCAGGATGATAAACTTGACCAAAGGTGAGATTTTTATGCAATCTAACGGACTTAACTTGATGAAATGTAAAGTGTATGAACCTAGCAATCTAGTAGATGGTGTGCCCAAAGTAAAAGCAACTAGATCGAGGCAGATCACAAGATTGAGACGAAGAACGTAGGTAGCCCTAACTTGATCTAGCGAATAACAGGGAAGTCAAATCAAAGACACAAGACGCATGATTTATCCCGTGGTTCAACACCACAAAGGATCCTACATCCACATTGAGGATGCCCACGGAAGGCAGAGTTTCACTCAACCCTTTCCTCACATAGCCACCACGAAGGCCGACTATCTTTCCACTAAATCACAAGTGTAATCACCAAATCCACGGGGCAACTCACAACCTGAGGCTCTTACAAGTTTACAACTCCAAAAGATTGAAGATCAACACCCACATGAACTCAAATCAATCAGTCAAACCGAGAGAATCAACCAAGAGCTCAAGATCAAGCAAACCCTTCTCTCCTCTTTTCCACAACTCACAAATCCTCAAGAATTGCTTTTAGGATTCCAAGAATGGTTGAGAGAGGGCTAGGATGGATCTAGGAAGGTTGTAGCGGCGCTAGGGTTCGAGAGAGGGCCTTTGGAGGCTGGGGGATCCCTTTTTATAGGGATCCCAACAAGTAACCACTGCCACTAGAAAAAGTGCGGACTAGTCCGTCCTTTGACCCCGGACTAGTCTGGCCTGTGGGGACTAGTGATGTCACCCTTGAACAACCACAAAGTCTCCTGCCACCTTTTGAATTCAAACGGTCACAAAACCATGAACTAATTCTTCCTACAACGGACTAGTCCAATCTCACACAAAATTGTTTGTTCCGTTTGAGAACAGACCATTCTGGCACACCAGACTAGTCCGACCCCTGAGGGCAGACAAGTCTGGCCATCCAGGACTTAGTCCCAGCAGCTACCTCCAAGTCCACAGTGGACTAGTCTGTCAAGGAACCGACTAGTCCAATCTCAGCCAGGAATTATTTTTCCGGACTGAAACAAACTAGTCTGTTGGAGCGGACTAGTCCGGCCGGCCCCCCCAGGGCGAACTAGTCTGGTCCTCCAGGACTTAGTCCCAGAAGGACACATACACACTCACCACGTACTAGTCCATCCCCAGACAGACAAGTCCAAACTCAGACCAAGACTCTTGGTCCGCCTAACATCGGATTAGTCCGATAAGGCCAAACTAGTCCGGCCTTCCAGCCCGGACAAATCCGGCTCTGTCCTTAGCGCTGACTCAACTCATCTCTCAATCTAGTCTAGCTTGGACTATGAGCTCTTAGGAGATTTTCAACATTTTGACTCACTGAACACACTCAAGCTAAGTAGCTAAACTCGACACAAAGAATTTAAAAGCCCAAGTTACATTCTTCGAGTTCTTCACATTTTTCTTTTCTTTTTCCTTTTTGAGTGCATCCAATGTCATCCATCTTTCAATCACCTGTGCTAACACTTGCAAAGCTCATCAGTCCCTTAAGTGTTTTTATTAATCATCAAAACCTAAGGGGATTATCCTATATGCACTTTCAACCTCCTCCTTTTTCGTGACTTGATGACAACTCATTGAGGTTTTTGATAAAAGATATAATTGAGTTGATTTTCATAACACACACATGTATAAGGAGCTCCCCCTTAATGTGTGCATGGAAGATTTTCAATAAGTTTCATGCACAAGAACGAAGTCTACGGGAGACTTATACATTTGTGTGTTATAGTGGGGTGCCTACGTGATGCAAGTGTTGAGATGTGAAAAGTGGAGTGAAGTATGCGTCTCAAATTTTAATTTAGCATCATCACACATATTTGACTAGAATGATATTCAATAGAATCAACATGACTAAATAGACAATAAGATTCACATAACATAGAGAAATATAGCATAGTGATAATGCCATTACAAAACAAAATGATAACGAGTAGCAAAAGTAAATATTACAACCCAGATTTTTAAAAACATAGCATAGTCCATAGATCTAATACTCCCCCTCAATCTCTCCCCCTTTGGCATCAAGACACCAAAAGGGAAAAGAATAAGGTAGAAGAGACATCCTAATTATACTAATCGTCGCTCTCGCTCGCCTCTCCACGGTTTTGGTCGCTTTCCGTTTCTTCATCGTCATCATCATTTTGGGCATCGTCTTTGTCTTCATCAACATCACCAACCTCCTCAGCAGCAGGAGTGGCACTAGAGGAACCACCCCCACCACCAAAGAGTGCAGCTTCCGCCTCCAAGAGCTTCGGAAAGGGGGTGTTGTCTTCATCCTCGAAGGCCTCTGGTGATGTAGGAATGTCCGCCTTCTTGCAAAGCTTGTGAATGTACTTGCCATGCTTCTTTGTGCTCCCGTGAGCCTTCACTTCCTATTTTCGACATGAGGTGAAGATTGATTTAAGAAACTTCAATGTAGCACTTGCAAGGTCACCGGGGGAGGAGGGAGCGGCAGGAGCCGGAGGAGGGGAAGAAGGAACAAAAGAGGTACTTCTCCTCGAGGCTCCGCCAATTTTCGGCGCAGGAGGAGGAATCTAAGGGCGGAGAGCTCTATGCTTGACATCCTTCACAAAATCCAAGCCTGAGACCTTCTCAATCAAGCACATGATGAGAGGAGCATATCCACATGAGCGGTTTGGAGTGTGGGATATGCTGAAGATATCATTGTAGATATAGTCAAAGACATTGAACTTGTCATCTTCAACTATCAACTTCATCAAGTGCCTCAGATTTTGTTGGATCATGCCTGTGTCCCCATCCTAAGGTGCTAGGGTTTTTCTCAATATATGATTGAGCACACTATAGAAGGGGTAAAGAATCTTGGTTGTCGGGGGATTGTAGAAGCCAACCTCGTACATGAATTCCATATCCTCCAAATCTAGAGCCTTGAGGTTGTGAATGATCAACTCATGGTTTAGGAACTCCTCAAGTCCAAGGATCCTAGCAAACTCATCATAGAGCATAGAATATTGAACTCCATTGGTCAACCAAGTCATCTTACTATCTCCAAAGGTGGAGAAGTAGCAAGACGTGTAGAATTGAGACACCACCTCTGTGTTCTAGTTGTACCTAAATTCAAGTAACTCTTAGAGGCCATGGTGCTCAACAGCTCCAGTTATTGCATTGATGGCTTGGTGACCCTTATTTTCCATCTAGGACCAATCTACCCATTGAGCATCTGTCACTGGTGTCTTTTTGGATAGGTGGACTAGGCGATAGTAATCGCAGTGAAAGTCACACAAAAAGCAAGGATCTGTTGTTGCTTTCTCATACTTGTAGGGATCTTTTAACCTTAGCCTTTTTTTCTTGCTCAGCCCCTTGCCCTTTGAAAATATTGCTCTCTAGCTCCGGTTGCAGGTTGGGATCATGCACGGGAGGAGTATTGACCAAAGGACCAATGGAGTCTTTTGGAGGATCATGAGGCTTCGCGGGTTGGTCATGAATGACGAAGCCTCTCCCTACAAGAGCTTTCTTCGTAGGAGGACCCTTTCCGAGTGGCATATTCTTTGCGGGCTCCTTTCCCTTGCCTTAGCTTGGCTGCTCTCTCCCATGGGTGCTTTGCCCTTATTGGCGGCTTGGGCCTTTTGCTTCTCACCCACAGTGACAATCCTTTTCATTCGGCTTGCCCGCTCTTCGGCCACTTGAGCTTGGGCTATGTCTTGATCACGTTTCTTTTTGAGTTGAGCTTCATGCATGCGCTCAAGCTCCTCTGAAATCCTCCTCATACCTTCAATGATAGCACTCTTGACGAGCTGCCTCCCTTTTCGGGTCAGAAAGAGTAGAGTTGTTGCGCCTAGACATGCTGAAATATGGATAACAGAAGGATATGATGTGAGATCAAGTAAGATATTGCGGTAGAAGTGTAGAAAATTCGCTGAGTTAGGAGTTAACCCTAGGTTAGGATGGACTTGTCTGGTCCCTAGCCGGACTAGTCCCGTCAGGAATGGACTTGTCCTCCTTCGTCCGAACTAGTTCGGACCACCCAGTGTTAAACCCTAACTATGCAATATTTCTACAAAAATTTGATACCAAGGCGCAATATCGCATGGAAAGGATCACAAGGTGATATATAAGCAAATGAGACTCTAAGTTACAAAAGAAATGACCTAGAATCAACAAAATCAAAAAAGTTGGAGTTAGGTCAATAACTCACCTTGAGATGAGAAAATCGGACAAATCCGCGGATGGAAGGGCAGAGTAGTATGGGATTCATCTTCCCGACACTTTGGAGAATCTATCACATGGATTCCTCAAAGATTTTGAGGGTTGGAACCAAAAATCGCCAATGGGGGCAATTTTTGGGAGAGAGAGGCTCGTGTTAGAGAAGTGAGAGAATGACAAGGGTCGAGCCTGACATTGGGGGTTAAGTCCCCAGAAGTACGGACTAGTCTGTTGATTATACTAGGCAGGTCCGGGCACCAGACCAGGTCCATACTAAGCTAGGAGTCCGGACAAGTCCGGTGACAGGATAGACTAGTCCGGTGTGGACTTGTATGAGCCTGCCTGGACATGTCTAGGATGCTGGACTTGTCCAGCCCCAAGGGCGGACTAGTCCGGTCCTAGACAGCAAATTCTCATATATATTGAGGAATTGGCAAGGAATGATCCATGTGGACTAAGATTTCACAAATATTCTCAATGAATATGGCCAATAAAGTAAACAAGAATTCACACAATGACCATGATTCAAGGAGACAATAATTGAAAATAATTTGATAGAAAATTGAGAAAGGCAAGTATTCAAAAACAAAACTAACAATCAGATATGCAACATCTCAAGCCACATTTTGAGAATCAAGGATATTTAGTTCATTCCTAAGTTTGCAAAAGCGTTTTTCATCTAGTTGCTTGGTGAAGATATCGGCTAGTTGTTCTTTGGTTCTTACATGTGAAATGACAATATCCCCCTTTATTGAATGGTCTCTCAAGAAATGGTGTCGGATGTCAATGTGTTTGGTTCTAGAGTGTTCAACGGGGTTATGGGCAATCTTGATGACACTCTCATTGTCGCATATGAGTGGAATATGGTTCATATTGAGACCATAATCCCTTAGAGTTTATCGCATCCAAAGATGTTGTGCACAACAACTTTCGGCTGCGATATACTCCGCTTCGACTGTGGATAGGGCAATGAAATTTTGTTTCTTCGATGACCATGACACTAGAGACCTAACCAAAAATTGGCAAGTCTTGAAGGTGCTTTTCCTATCCACTTTGCATCCGGCGTAATCCGCATCGGAGTATCCAATGAGATTAAACTTGGACCCTTTTGGATACCACAACCCTAGGTCAGGTGTATGAACTAAATAGCGCAAGATTCTTTTTACGGCTGTCAAGTGACTCTCCTTAGGAGCAGCTTGAAACCTTACACACATGCATACACTTAACATAATATCCAGTTTAGATGCACAAAGGTAAAGGAGTGATCCAATCATGGAACTGTAACATTTTGGTCGACGCTATGGCTGTCTTGGTTGAGATCGAGATGTCCATTCGTCGCCATTGGCGTCTTGATGGGCTTGGCCTTCTCCATGTCAATCTTCTTGAGGATGTCTTGAGTACACTCGGTTTGACATATGAAGGTGCCTTCCTTGAGTTGGTTTACTTGGAAACCTGAAAAGAACTTCAACTCTCCCATCATCGATATCTCAAATCTCTCCGTCATGATTTTGCTAAAATCTTCACAAAAAGATTGATTAGTATAACCAAATATTCTGTCGTCAACATAAATTTGGCATACAAATAAGTCATCATCCATGTTCTTTGTGAAGAGTGTATAATTGGCCTTTCCTATCTTAAAACCATTATCAATGAGAAAGTTTCTAAGGCACTCATACCAAGATCTAGGAGCTTGTTTGAGGCCATAGAGAGCTTTATGAAGCTTAAAGACATGGTTAGGATACTTATCGTCTTCGAAGCCGTACGGTTGCTCCACATACAACTCCTCCTTGATTGGTCCATTGAGGAAGGTGCTTTTCACATCCATTTAATACAACTTGAAATCATTGTGAGTAGCACATGCCAATAATATGCGAATAGGTTCAAGCCTAGCTACGGGAGCAAAAGTTTCAATAAAATCCAAACCTTCGACTTGAGAGTATCCTTTGGCTATGAGTCTAGCTTTGTTTCTTGTTACCACACCATGCTCATTTTTCTTGTTGTGGAAGACCCACTTGGTGCGTACCACATTGGCATTAGGTCTTCTCACGAGCTCCCATACTTTGTTCCTCTTGAAGTTGTTGAGCACCTCTTGCATGGCTATTACCTAATCTGGATCTCGTAGGGCATCTTCAACCTTAAATGGCTCCAAAGAAGATAAAAAAGAATAGTGAGCACAAAAATTAGCCATACGAGAGCGAGTCATTACCCCCTTGGAGATGTCTCCAAGTATGTTGTCAACGGGATGACCCCGTTGAACACATTGATGAACTCTTGGGTGTGGTACACTTGGTCTTGAGTCAACTTCTTCATCTCCCCCATCTTCATAGTCTCCCCCTTAACCAGTGCCACCATCTTGATCTTCCATTTATTGATTATGGTGATCTTGATCATGTTGTTGGTCTTGGGGATCTTGGACATGATCTTGTGCTTGGGGCACCTCTTGTGATGAGTTGGGTCACTTGAGTCTTGTTGCTCTTGAGGTCTTACATCACCAAGCACCATCCTTCTCAACGCAACACATGGTGCCTCTTCTTCATCTAGCACACATTGATCAACTTGCTCCACTTGGGAGCCATTTGTCTCATCATAACCACGTCACGAGCGATTTCAACACAACCGAAGGTTTTGTTGAAAACACGATAGGCGTAGCAGTTTGAGTCATAACCAAGCAAGAAACCTTCATCGTATTTTGATGTGAACTTCATAATTCTAGGTTTCTTGTTGAGAATGTAACATTTTCTACCAAAGACTCTAAAGTAGGACGTCTTCAGTTTGTTACCCATTAGAAGTTCATATGGAGTCAGCTTCAATAGGCGATGGACGTACAGGCAGTTTGTGGCATGGAAAGCGGTGTTGACCACTTTTGACCAAAACCTATCGGAAGTCTTGTACTCATAAAGCATGGTCCTTCACATCTCTATTAGAGTTCGGTTCTTCCTTTCGTCCACCCCATTTTGTTTGGGTTAGTAGGGTGCTAAAAACTTATGATTGATGCCCTCCTTGTCCAAGTACTCTTCAACTTGAGTGTTCTTAAATTCGGTGTTATTGTTGCTTCTTATCTTCTTGATTCTCAAGGAGAACTCATTTTGAGCTCTTCTCAAGAAGCTCTTGAGGACACCTTGAGTTTGAACTTTCTCATGCAAGAAAAACACCCAAGTGAAGCGGGAAAATTCATCAACAATAACTAAACCATATTTGTTACCGCCAATGCTTATGTAAGCAATGGGACCGAAAAGGTCCATGTGCAACATCTCCAGCGGTCTTGTTGTCGTCATCACATTCTTAGCGGGATGAGCTGCTCCGACTACTTTTCTGGCTTGGCACGCGCTACAAGGCCTATCTTTTTCAAAAACAACATTATCAAGACCTCCGACGTGATTTCCTTCAAGAAGTTTATAAAGATTCCTCATACCAACATGGGCTAGCGTACGGTGCCACAACCACCCCATGTTGGTCTTTGCAATCAAGCATGTGTCAAGTTGAGTTTTATCCACGGTGAAGTCCACGAAATAAAGCTTTCCCTTGAGCACACCCTTGAAGGAAATCGAGTTATCAACTTTTCTAGTGACAACCACACCCTCATTAGAAAACTAGCAATTATACCCCATTTCGCATAATTGAGAAATGGACGAGAGATTATAATCAAATGACTCAACATGCATGACTTGTGAAATAGTATGTTGTAGAGAAATAGAGATTTTACCCATACCTAGTACCTTACCTTGACTATTGATGCCAAAGTAGATACATTGACTTGGGTCTTCATTTTCTTCATACTCCACAAACATTCTTATCACTCCGATCATGTGATTGGTGCAACCACTATCTAGCACCCATTTTTAACCGCCGGAGGAGTAAGCCTACAAGACAAGTTTAGGCTTCGGTTTTAGGTACCCAAGCTTGGTTGTGTCCTTTGAGGTTAGTCACAAGGCATTTGGGCACCCGCACAAAAGGCTTCGGGCTCTTGCAGTGGGGCCCAACATAATTAGCATAAGTATAACCAAATTTGTTTCTCATTATGTCCAGATGCGCCGAAGTCATTGAACATGGTTATGTTGACATTTTTAGCATTTTGGACATTTATGTCAAGTTTCACTATTTCACTAGAGGTAGATGCATGATGTTCATTATTGACTTGAAATGAACCCTCCTTGACAAATTCAATTTGCATCTTGTTATTCTTGAGAATTCTAGAATTTTGCTTTCCTCCTCTTGAATAGCCAAGACCACCTTTGACCAAGGGAGATCTTGGGATCGAGTATGCACTACATGCATACTTGATCTTCTCATTGTCAAAGATGCCACCCTTAGGTGTGCTCTTCCTCTTTGCCAAGTTGAGCTCATTCTTTAGGTGAAGCACAAGGTTAACACATTTGCAAGATTTAGTGTTCGATTCTGTTTTAGGCAAGTTTGAGCTTGTTGATGAGGAAGAAGGGAGACTTGACATGAGAGTTGCGAATTGTGCCTCAACACTCTTGTAAGATTTGTTCAAGTTCACAAGTTCATCTTGGAGCACAATATTCGAACTCTTTAGGCTTGAGAAATCCTCCTTGCATTTCGCAAGTTCACATTCAGGTGCCTTGTTCTTTTCCTTCTCAATCTCATGAAGCTTCTCAAGGTTAAGATTCCTTTGCCTTTCATTGACAAGCCATTCATCTTGTTCCTCGACAAGTTCTTCCTTGTCTAAAATTACATCGAAAAGCTTTTTCATTTTAATAAAATCACTTTTACTTAAACCTTCAAACATATTGTCAGACCTATGTGTGCTGAATACATTGGCTATGACGATGAAATTTTGAATTTTTGCCAAAACACTCGTCTCATCAAGGTCCGACAATAGGTCCGGCTTGTTTTGGGTAGCTCTTCCAGGTCCGATGCGAGGTCCAATTTATGTTGGCTAGGTCCGACTTCTTTGTCTAGGTCTGACTTATTTTGGATAGGTCCGACTTGTTGTGGCTAGGATGGACATATTTTTGCCAGGCCCGACGCAAGGTTCGTCTAGCTTTGGTTAGCTCCAGCGCAAGCTAGGTCCGACTAGTTTTGGTAAGATCCGGTGTTAGGTCCGACTAGTTTTGGTAAGCTCCGGCGTTAGGTCCTACTAGCTTTGGTAAGTTCTGGCATTAGGTCCTGCTAGCGTTGGTAAGTTCCGACTCAAGGTCCGGTTAGTTTTGGCAAGGTTCGGAGCTAGATTGCAATGGTTCTACAGTTACCTTGAAATGATTCGAACTTGCTTTACATCTATGGAAAGTTTGCTTAGTATTCTTTTACTAAGTTTTTGGTGTTTTGGTGGTTGTGGTTGATATCTTTTTGCTGTGGTTTGCAACATGCTTATTTGATGTGCTCACGTAAGGTATTGTGGTTATCGGAACTAACGAGAGTCAAGTCGTGGACTTGTGCTCGGAAGTATTGGTTGTTTGTTCATGTGCAGGTGTTGCTTGATTTCAAGATATGGCTGGTGAAGGGAACCATTGAACTAGTCTTAGGGAGAAGATGAGGTTCACCAACCAAGTTCGGGAGGAATTGTGGTTGAGTTGATAGGGAGGTCGCGCAACATGTTTGGATCAAGAACAATGCATATGAAGGTATCATGGACGTCGTTGGAAGGCGTTTGCACGTTGCATGGAGTGCATGGACGTGGCTGCATGGTTCCAAGGCGTGATGAAGAAAAGTGGACGTAAAGAATTGGTCGGAAAGGTCCAATCGGCTGGATTATGCCTCAGGCTGCGGTTGAGGTTGTTATAGTTCGTTTATGGAAAATTTCGAGTTTGTTTTGGTTAGATTTCGTGTGGGTCACAAAGTTGAGGTTTTTTAGGAATGTTTAGGACGTTCCTAAGGTGTTTGGAAGTCTTAATATTGCTTCTATCTGCGTATAGAACAGTCTTGAGCAGATATAGTAAGTTTTGGTTGAATCTTAGTAGGAATTGAGTCCTAGTTAGGATTGGGTTGCCCTAAGGGTTGGTTATATAAGCAAAGGAGGCAAGAGCTCGTGGTTCACGACTTTGGGGCTGTTCTTCTTGTGTCTTGATCAATAAAATTTGTAGTTTAAATGAAATTTTGTGCCTTGTTCATCTGACTTGTTTTCGTCAAGTCTTTCTTGTCGAGTTTCTGCTCAACACTACGTTGCTTTGTTGGTTTATCATAACCCGAGTTTTACATATCCAATTGACGTGATTCTTTTTGGGTTTTCTTCAAGACTTGAGTATCTATCATCTTTAAAAATTTCATAGTCATTATATTTGTTGTTTTGGATCTACACGAATTTCTTTGCAGTGTTGCATATCTATTTTTTCTCGGGTAGAATAGATTGACCTTCATTCAATCTTTCGATCGTAACTTGAGTTTTTCTCGACGGTTTTTTCGTGATTCTTGTTGTTGTGTTGTAACACCCTCATTTTCATGCATCATGCCCTACATACACTCATATACATGTTTAACATTAACCCGCAACAAGAGGAACGAGTTTAAAATCTATTCGGAGCATTTAAAATTGATTTTGAGCAAAACCGCACTTAAAATCCAGGAAAGTGCAGACTAGTCCGATTTTTCTGAGGACTAGTCCGATTTGTCTCTGACTAAAAACGGACTTGTCCGATTTTGTGCGAACTAGTCTGATATTCCATAAATCCTTGAAAATTTGCTAAGTCCTTGGACTTTTCCGGACTAGTCTGATGTTCCAGCGGACTTGTCCGTTTTCCTCTCTGTTTAAAGTCGGACTTGTCGAATTTTCGGCCAGACTTGTCCGATTTTCTCTCTGGACGACTTCGGACTAGTCCAGTCCTTTCCGGACTTGTCCGATATTTCGTGACTCCGAGTTGATCTTTTGTTTTACGACTTGTTTCTTGGGTTTCACATTAAGTGGGCCTAGAGACGTCATGCCTAAATCTTTTAGAGCCCATGTGGGACTCTAAATCGGCCTCTACTCATCCCAAAACTCGAAATCCATCTAACCCTAGCCTCCACCTCTATATAAACAGCCCCACCCCTTGGATTGACATCTATTTGCCACTTTTCCACCCACCCAAACCCTAGTTCGTGGGGAGCCACCATCAAGGAGGGAGGAGAAGATCCCAAGCAAGAAGAAGAAGAGGAGGAAACGAAAGAGGATCAAGATCGCCACCAAGTTTCGTCCTTCACCACCAATTCATCCCCAAGTTCATCACCAACCCTAGATCATCAAGATCCAACCCTAATCTTCTTATCTCACAGAGGGCGGACTTGTCCGGTCTCTAGCGGACTAGTCCGATCTTTCTGGTTAAATTGTGTTGAATTAATTCTAAAATTTGATCTAATCGAATCCAAACCTGTATAAACTTGTTAAAAGCTATTAGAACTAGTTAGTGATCATTAAAAGCAATCTAGTAACAAGTTCTACCTTGCATTTGCATCAAGCATGCATGTCATGACATATTGAGTAATATTTGTGCACTCTTTGATTGTGTTTCTTGTCTTGTATGTTTATTGTGTGGATTAGACGGATTTGCGCTAGAGAGTGCCGCGGAGGATCTACAACACCAAGAGTTTGAAGGCTTTGACCCTAATCAACCACAAGAGCAAGACAAGCGTCCTTGAAGAATATTGATCCTGTTTTTAAAATAAATGTTTTGTTTGCAAACTGCATGCTTATGTCAAATTGATGGGAATCCTATGATAGGAATTTTACTAGAATTGTTTACCCACCCTTGTCACCTGGAATTGTGGTAGAGAGTCGGGATGGGCTTTTTACCTTTTTGCTTCACTTAATTAATTGGGATGGGAAAACAACACTACAATTTATAATTAAGCATTAATGATATTTTAATTAATGTGAACTGGTTAATATGATATGGTAATGGGTGATCTAAGCAAGCCTAGTATGTGGATGGGCTGGATGTTATGGTGGTTTGCTTGCTTTAGATCTAAGGACCGGTTCATGCGAGAATAAGCCAGGACTACAGTGCCACCATGAGGCCAAGTATGGGTGCGACGTAGCTGATTAATTAGGGCTTTGCTAGTGCTGTTTGGACTGTTGTGGATGCTCGGGGAAGGGGTAGTCGGATTGGGTTTGTTGATGATTGGTGGGACTACCCTGGGATCCGAATGGCTCAAGAGGGGGCCCTTGGTTGAAGATGTGCTCTGTAGGAGGCATCGCCACCGGTGAAACCTTAGTGGGGTCTAAATAAGCTAGTAATCCCTTTGTAAAGGCTATTTTGTGATCTCTTGGCCACACACCGATGGAAGTGTGAGATGGCACAATAGAGGTTCTAGTCATCGAAAGGTGATGAAATCACAAACATGTCGGTAAAGTGGTACAAACTCTGCAGAGTGTGTCTAAAACTATCATGATAGCCGTGCTCCCGGTTATGAGCACCTGGACAACTTCCATGATTAGAGGGAAATTGGAATTTGGGATGGTTATGGTTGGTTAATGGTTATGGATGGTTATGGATTTATTTCTGGTATTGAATATGGTTATTAGCAAATGGTGAAACCTGGAACTATTGATGAGGATGGTGAATTGTGGACTGATATTATGGTATTACTTATGATTATGATGTGTTCACTTCACATACATATAATATATTTCTTTTCAAACGTTTGAATGTACTTTTCAGCACTTAACCATTATTATTGTTGACATTTGAATCAGCCACATGTCATAATTTCCAAACTTGCTGAGTACGACATGTACTCACTCTGCAATCCCCCCCAACAGTTGCAGGTCAGGATTGGGACTTTAATGGTGATAATGCGGAGTTCTAGGCCGTGTGTACCGTCAGCTTTGCCTGTGGTGTTATTGGAGCTAAGCTATACCCTATTGCTTATGCTGCCTAGCTGTTTAGTTTGCTTAATTAGTTTATTTCCGCTGCATTAGTTCGACTTGTCACAAATATTCATTAGAGCTTGTATTCGAGGATAATATGGTTTGTGTAATAAAACTTGGTTAATTAATCTTGTTCTGTGGTAATTTTCTGTATACTCTTTTGTGATTGCACTCGTGTATGTATGATGAACATTCTGGGCACACATATACGTTAGCTTGGCTCATTTTTTGGAACCGGGCGTCACAGATTTCCTTCTATTCTCTTTTCCTTACGAGAATTCAACCCCTAATCTCTGAATTTATGTCGATCTAGAAAACCCTAATCTTCTGATCTCGTAGAGGGCGGACTTGTCCGGTCTCTAGCGGACTAGTCCGATCTTTCTGGTTAAATTGTGTTTAATTAATTCTAAAATTTGATCTAATCGAATCCAAACCTGTATAAACTTGTTAAAAGCTATTAGAACTAGTTAGTGATCATTAAAAGCAATCTAGTAACAAGTTCTACCTTGCATTTGCATCAAGCATGCATGTCATGACATATTGAGTAATATTTGTGCACTCTTTGATTGTGTTTCTTGTCTTGTATGTTTATTGTGTGGATTAGACGGATTTGCGCTAGAGAGTGCCGCAGAGGATCTACAGCACCAAGAGTTTGAAGGCTTTGACCCTAATCAACCGCAAGAGCAAGGCAAGCGTCCTTGAAGAATATTGATCCTGTTTTTAAAATAAATGTTTTATTTGCAAACTGCATGCTTGTGTCAAATTGATGGGAATCCTATGATAGGAAGTTTACTAGAATTGTTTACCCACCCTTGTCACATGGAATTGTGGTAGAGAGTCGGGATGGGCTTTTTACCTTTTTGCTTCGCTTAATTAATTGGGATGGGAAAACAACACTACACATTTAATTAAGCATTAATGATATTTTAATTAATGTGAACTGGTCAATATGATATGGTAATGGGTGATCTAAGAAAGCCTGGTATGTGGATGGACTGGATGTTATGGTGGTTTGCTTGCTTTAGATCTAAGGACCGGTTCATGCGAGAATAAGCCAGGACTACAGTGCCACCACGAGGCCAAATATGGGTGTGGCGTAGCTGATTAATTAGGGCTTTGCTAGTGCTGTTTGGACCGTTGTGGATGCTCGGGGAAGGGGTAGTCGGATTGGGTTTGTTGATGATTGGTGGGACTACCCTGGGATCCGAATGGCTCAAGAGAGGGCCCTTGGTTGAAGATGTGCTCTGTAGGAGGCATCGCCACCGGTGAAACCTCAGTGGGGTCTAAATAAGCTAGTAATTCCTTTGTAAAGGCTATTTTGTGATCTCTTGGCCACACACCGATGGAAGTGTGAGACGGCGTAATAGAGGTTCTAGTCATCGAAAGGTGATAAAATCACAAACACGTGGGTAAAGTGGTACAAACTCTGCAGAGTGTGTCTAAAACTATCATGATAGCCGTGCTCCTGGTTATGGGCACCTGGACAACTTCCATGATTAGAGGGAAATTGGAATTTAGGATGGTTATGGTTTGTTAATGGTTATGGATTTATTTCTGGTATTGAATATGGTTATTGGCATATGGTGAAATATGGAATTATTGATGAGGATGGTGAATTGTAGACTGGTATTATGGTATTACTTATGATTATGATGGGTTTACTTCACATACATATAATATATTGCTTTTCAAACGTTTTAATGTACTTTCCAACACTTAACCATTATTATTGTTGACATTTGAATCAGCCACATGTCATACTTTCCACACTTGCTTAGTACGACATTACTCACTCTTGCAATCCCCCCCAACAGTTGCAGGTCAGGATTGGGAGTTTAATGGTGATAATGCGGAGTTCTAGGCCGTGTCTACCGTCAGCTTTGCCCGTGGTGTTATTGGAGCTGCGCTATACCCTATTGCTTATACTGTCTAGCTGTTTAGTTTGCTTTATTAGTTTATTTCCGCTGCATTAGTTGGACTTGTCACAAATATTCATTAGAGCTTGTATTTGAGGATAATATGATTTGTGTAATAAAACTTGGTTAATTAATCTTGTTCTGTGGTAATTTTCTGTATACTCTTTTGTGATTGCACTCGTGTATGTGTGGTGAACATCCTGGGCACACATATGCGTTAGCTTGGTTCATTTTTCGGAACCGGGCGTCACCGATTGGTATCAGAGCCACAGGTTGACCGTAGGATGCAGCCTAGATAGAATGGACACTTTAGAACACATAGGGGCACTCAGGAATTGATGTATATATTGTTCGCTTGTGTGCTTAATAGAGGATTTTGGGATGCCTTAGCATTGCCATGTCCACCTAGGCTAGTATAGTTAGTTGGTTATCTTCATATCCCTTGATGCATATAGTTGGGGACGTTTTCTAATTCTTACCTATTGCTTTTCTTCAGATGGTGAGGACTCGCAACCAGAGGGATGGCAATGATGAGGAGGAGAACAATGGAGTACCTCAGAACAACAATGGGCAATGACCTGCTCATGGAGCTACCAACATTGAGTAGCTTTTGGCTATGCAAAACCAGCTCATGCGGACCATGATACAGACTATTGGACAGCTGCAGGCTGGCAACATCAACAATCAGCCCCACATGCCTCCACCGCCACCCGCACCTCCTCATAACCGATTGGAGGAGTTTATGAGGACTAGGCCGCCAACCTTTGCTCAAGCTGCCGACCCTATGGATGCGGATGATTGGCTCAAGTCCGTGGAGAAGAAGCTAGCTATTGTCCAATGCAGTGACCGGGAGAAGGTCTTGTTTGCTTCTCATCAACTAGTTGGAGCAGCTGCGGATTGGTGGGATGCTTATTTCAATGCTCATGAGAACCAAGAGAGAATTACTTGGGCCGAATTCAAGGAGAATTTTCGTTCTCATTATGTGCCCGAGGGTGTTATGATCTTGAAGAGGCAAGAATTTGAGAATTTAAGGCAAGGAAGATCAAGCGTGAGTGAATATCTCAATAAATTCACTCAACTCTCAAGGTATGCACCTGAGGATGTTAGTCGGGACAGCCGGAAGCAATACTTGTTCATGAGGGGCTTGAACAATGAGATCCAAGTGCAACTACTCAACTGCGATTATGCCAATTTTCAGAAGCTTGTGGACAAAGCAATTGTGGTTGAGAACAAGATCCGTGAGATGGAGCAAGAAATCAAGAGGAAGGCGCCATATCAAGGACAACAACAAGGAAGTAATGTGCGCCCTCGCCTTGCACCACCCAATGCGCCCTATTACAACTCCTCTATTCCTGCTCAGCGCCCTGGTTATGCACCAAGCCCAACTCAGTTTGTGCAGCAACGCCCTGTCATGCAAGCACCTAGGCCTCCAATGCCTTATGCGCCTCGTGCTAATTTTCCTGCTGCAAGTGCTCAAAACCAAGCTCGTCCCAATAATTTTGGTGGAGTTAAGAAGTACTATACTTATGGAGAAGCTGGACACTTTGCGCATCAATGTCCTAAGTCAGGCCTTCGTCAAGGAAGTAATGCACCGAGGCAAAACCCAAGACCCAATGGAGGAGCGCCATAAGGAAGCCGTGGACAGCAGAATTTTGCTCGTGGCAACGTGAACCATGTCTCTACGGAGGATGCTCAACAAGCGGATGACGTGGTCATTGGTATGTTTCTCGCCAACTCCAACCCCGCGACTATATTATTTGATTCTGGAGCATCGCATTCATTCATTGCATCAAAGTATGTTGCCAAGTATAGTTTGCCTATCTCTCATATGAAGTTTACTCTATTGGTTAAGTCTCCTGGAGGAGAGATGAGGACAAATATAGTATGTCCAAAAGTAAGCCTTAGAATAAGGGGGGTAGACTTCTCCGCCAACCTCATTGTTTTGGACTCTCAAGGATTGGACATTATACTTGGTATGGACTGGTTGAGGAAGCATAATGGAGTTATTGAGTGTGCCACAAAGACGGTGAAGTTGACCAATGAAGAAGGGATCACCGTAGAATTTGAAGCATCTCAAACCGCTCCGAAGCAATTGGAGTTGAATCATATGGACGGTGCCGCAATTG
Organism: Tuctoria greenei; assembly: GCA_036927565.1. Taxonomy (NCBI): domain Eukaryota; kingdom Viridiplantae; phylum Streptophyta; class Magnoliopsida; order Poales; family Poaceae; genus Tuctoria; species Tuctoria greenei. Next base: position 141,160,947 of record JAYESD010000002.1, read on the forward strand.
AGGAGATTCTGGTGGTGTGTGAATTTTTGGATGTTTTTCCGAACGAGTTACCAGGTATGCCACCCGAGCGAGACATTGAGTTTGTTATTGATTTAATACCTGGAACTGCATCTATAGCTAAGAGGCCGTATAGGATGCCTCCTATGGAATTAGCGAAGCTCAAGAAGCAAATTCAAGAGCAATTAGAGAAGGGTTTTATTCGCCCTAGCTCTTCACCTTGGGGAGCGCCCGTACTGTTCGTGGACAAGAAGGATGGATCCCAAAGGATGTGCGTGGATTACCGAGCTCTCAACGAGGTAACAATCAAGAACAAGTACACCTTGCCGCGCATAGAAGACTTGTTGATCAGATGAAGGGTGCTTGTGTCTTCTCTAAGATTGATTTGAGGTCGGGATACTTTCAAATGAAGATTAGACCATCGGACATACCCAAGACAGCTTTTAGGACACGGTATGGATCTTATGAGTACACCGTTATGTCATTTGGATTGACAAATGCGCCTGCCTACTTTATGTATCTCATGAATAAGGTCTTCATGGAGTACTTGGATAAGTTCGTTGTGGTGTTTATTGATGACATTATGATCTACTCGAAGGATGAGAAGGAACATGAGGAACACTTGAGGCTTACACTACAGAAATTGAGGGAGCATCAATTGTATGCCAAGTTCAACAAGTGTCAGTTTTGGTTGAATGAGGTGCCATTTTTACGTCATATAATTTCAGGAGGAGGAGTATCGGTTGACCCCGGAAAAGTGAGAGACGTGTTGAAGTGGGAACCGCCGCAAAATGTCAAGGAAATAAGGAGTTTTCTTGGGATGGCTGGATATTACCGTAGACTCATCAAGGACTTTTCCAAGATAGCCAAGCCTATGACGGAGTTGCTAATGAAGGGAAAGGCGTTCCAATGGACTGAAGCTTGTTAGAATAGTTTTGAGGAGTTAAAGAAGAGGTTGACAACAGCCCCAGTTTTGGTATTGCCGGATGTAAGCAAGAGTTTTGATATTTATTGCGACGCATCGAGACAATGACTTGGATGTGTATTGATGCAAGAAGGTCAAGTGGTCGCCTATGCATCAAGACAATTGAAGAAACATGAGCAGAATTACCCAACACATGATTTAGAACTTGCAGCCGTGGTACATGCATTGAAGATTTGGAGGCACTATATTCTTGGACATAGGTGTGAAATTTATATGGAACATAAGAGTTTGAAGTATATTTTCACACAAACGGATCTAAACTTGAGACAACGAAGATGGTTGGAGCTCATCAAAGATTATGATTTGGGGATCAACTATCATCCAGGAAAGGCCAATGTAGTGGCCGATGCTTTGAGTAGAAAGGGAGTAAGTCATCAACTCACAGTTTGAGAGTTACCATCCGAGTTATGCAAGGAGTTTGAACGGTTGAACCTCAGGTTTGTATATGAGATGGAGATGATGGAGTTAAACCCAACCTTGGAGCAAGAAATTTGAGAGGCACAAACCAAAGATGAGGAGATTAAGGAAATCAAGTAAAGGACCGAAGAAGGGAGAGAATTCAGATTTGATGAAGACGAACATGGTACCTTATGGCTTGGAAAAAAGATTGCCGTGCCTAATGTAAAGCATATTCGGGAGACAATATTAAAGTAGGCACATGACCCACCTTACTCAATTCACCCTGATTGTACAAAGATGCACAAAGACTTGAAGACTTGCTATTGGTGGGATACCATGAAGAAGGACATAGCTGAATACGTAGCATTGTGTGATGTGTGCCAACGAGTCAAGGCGGAACATCAAAGGCCAGCCGGATTATTGCAACCGTTGAAGATTCCGGAATGGAAGTGAGAAGAAATTGGAATGGACTTCATAGTTGGGTTACCACGTACTCGGTTCGGGTATGACTCAATTTGGGTAATTGTGGATCGCTTAACCAAGTCATCTCATTTTGTCCCTGTGAAGACCAAATATACAGCTGCACGATTGGCCGAAGTATACATGGAGCATATTGTGTGTCGACATGGAGTCCCAAAGAAGATAGTCTCGGATAGAGGTTCTCAATTTACCTCCAGATTTTGGCAAAAATTGCATGAAGCTTTAGGAACGAGGTTGAATTTTAGTTCAGCATATCATCCTCAAACGGATGGACAAACCGAGAGGACCAATCAGATTTTGGAGGACATGTTAAGAGCTTGTGCTTTGAAGCATGGGAAGAGTTGGGACAAAATCTTGCCATATGCAGAATTTTCATACAACAATAGTTACCAAGCAAGCCCTTAAAATGTCATCGTATGAAGCACTTTATGGAAGGAAGTGTAGGACACCTTTATTCTGGAATGAGGCAGGAGAAACTCAAGTATTTGGTCTGGATGTGTTGCAAGAAGCCGAAAAGCAAGTCCAAATAATTCGTGAAAACTTGAGGGCTGCCCAATCAAGGCAAAAATGATATGCGGACAATAGGAGAAGGATATTAATCTTTGAAATAGGAGATTTTGTTTACCTCAAGGTGTCACCAATGAGAGGTCATAAGAGGTTTAACATAAGGGGCAAGCTCGCACCTCGTTATATTGGACCATTCAAGATTTTAGACAAAAGAGGAGAAGTAGCATATAAGTTGGAGATGCCAGCTCATCTTTTAGATGTCCATGATGTCTTTCATGTTTCCCAGCTCAAGAAGTGCTTGAGAGTACCGGAAGAACAAGTGTCAATGGAAGAATTGGAATTAGAGGAAGATTTGACTTATGCCGAGCAACCGATCAAAATCTTGGAAACCAAGGACAGGGTCACAAGGAACAAGGTCATTAGATGGTGTAAAGTTCAATGGAAGCACCACACCGAAAAAGAAGCAACGTGGGAATTGGAAGAGGATCTCAAGAAGGAATTTCCCTATCTTTTCTCTTCTGCATCGAATCTCGAGGGCGAGATTCATTTTAAGGGGGGTAGGTTTGTAACACCCTCATTTTCAAGCATCATGCACTACATACACTCATATACATGTTTAACATTAACCCACAACAAGAGGAACGAGTTTAAAATTGATTCGGAGCATTTAAAATTGATTTTGAGCAAAACCGCACTTAAAATGCAGGAGAGTGCGGACTAGTCCGATTTTTCTTAGGACTAGTCCGATTTCTCTCAGACTAAAAACGGACTTGTCCAATTTTGTACGGACTAGTCCGATATTCCATGAATCCATGAAAATATGCTAAGTCCTTGGACTTTTCCGGACTAGTTCGGTGTTCTAGCGGACTTGTCCGTTTTCCTCTCTGTTTAAAGTCGGACTTGTCCGATTTTTGGCCAGACTTGTCCGATATTCTCTCTGGACGACTTCGGACTAGTCCGGTCCTTTCCGGACTTGTCCGATATATTGCGACTCCGAGTTGATCTTTTGTTTTACGACTTGTTTCTTGGGTTTCACGTTAAGTGGGCCTAGGGACGTCGTGCCTAACTCTTTTAGAGCCCATGTGGGACTCTAAACCGGCCTCTACTCATCCCAAAACTCGAAATCCATCTAACCCTAGCCTCCACCTCTATATAAACAGCCCCACCCCTTGGATTGACATCTATTTGCCACTTTTCCACCCACCCAAACCCTAGTTCGTGGGGAGCCACCATCAAGGAGGGAGGAGAAGATCCCAAGTAAGAAGAAGAAGAGGAGGAAACGAAAGAGGATCAAGATCTCCACCAAGTTTCGTCCTTCACCACCAATTCATCCCCAAGTTCATCACCAACCCTAGATCATCAAGATCCAAGTGTTACCTCCAAGTTTCCTGATTCATTGGAGTTCTAAACACCTGGTACAACTTCTATTCTCTTTTCCTTACGAGAATTCAACCCCTCATCTCTGAATTTACGTCGATCTAGAAAACCCTAATCTTCTGATCTCGCAGAGGGCGGACTTGTTCGGTCTCTAGCGGACTAGTCCGATCTTTCTGGTTAAATTGTGTTGAATTAATTCTAAAATTTGATCTAATCAAATCCAAACCTGTTTAAACTTGTTAAAAGCTATTAGAACTAGTTAGTGATCATTAAAAGCAATCTAGTAACAAGTTCTACCTTGCATTTGCATCAAGCATGCATGTCATGACATATTGAGTAATATTTGTGCACTCTTTGATTGTGTTTCTTGTCTTGTATGTTTATTGTGTGGATTAGACGGATTTGCGCTAGAGAGTGCCGCAGAGGATCTACAGCACCAAGAGTTTGAAGGCTTTGACCCTAATCAACCGCAAGAGCAAGGCAAGTGTCCTTGAAGCATATTGATCCTGTTTTTAAAATAAATTTTTTGTTTGCAAACTGCATGCTTGTGTCGAATTGATGGGAATCCTATGATAGGAAGTTTACTAGAATTGTTTACCCACCCTTGTCACCTGGAATTGTGGTAGAGAGTTGGGATGGGCTTTTTACCTTTTTGCTTCGCTTAATTAATTGGGATGGGAAAACAACACTACACATTTAATTAAGCATTAATGATATTTTAATTAATGTGAACTGGTCAATATGATATGGTAATGGGTGATCTAAGCAAGCCTGGTATGTGGATGGGTTGGATGTTATGGTAGATCTAAGGACCGGTTCATGCGAGAATAAGCCAGCACTATAGTGCCACCACGAGGCCAAGTATGAGTGCGGCGTAGCTGATTAATTAGGGCTTTGCTAGTGCTGTTTGGACCATTGTGGAAGCTCGGGGAAGGGGTAGTCGAATTGGGTGTATTGATGATTGGTGGGACTACCCTGGGATCCGAATGGCTCAAGAGGGGGCCCTTGGTTGAAGATGTGCTTTGTAGGAGGCATCGCCACCGGTGAAACCTCAATGGGGTCTAAATAAGCTAGTAATCCCTTTGTAAAGGCTATTTTGTGATCTCTTGGCCACACCCCGATGGAAGTGTGACACGGCATAATAGAGGTTCTAGTCATCGAAAGGTGATGAAATCACAAACACGTGGGTAAAGTGGTACAAACTCTGCAGAGTGTGTCTAAAACTATCATGATGGCCGTGCTCCCAGTTATGAGCACCTGGACAACTTCCATGATTAGAGGGAAATTGGAATTTGGGATGGTTATGGTTTGTTAATGGTTATGGATGGTTATGGATTTATTTCTAGTATTGAATATGGTTATTGGCAAATGGTGAAATCTGGAATTATTGATGAGGATGGTGAATTGTGTACTGGTATTATGGTATTACTTATGATTATGATGGGTTTACTTCACATACATATAATATATTGCTTTCAAACGTTTAATATACTTTTTAGCACTTAACCATTATTATTGTCGACATTTGAATCAGCCACATGTCATACTTTCCACACTTGCTGAGTACGACATGTACTCACTCTTGCAATCCCCCCCCCCCCCCAACAGTTGCAGGTCAGGATTGGGAGTTTGATGGTGATAATGCGGAGTTCTAGGCCGTGTCTACCGTCAGCTTTGCCTGGTGTTATTGGAGCTGCGCTATACCCTATTGCTTATGCTGCCTAGATGTTTAGTTTGCTTAATTAGTTTATTTCCGCTGCATTAGTTGTACTTGTCACAAATATTCATTAGAGCCTGTATTCGAGGATAATATGGTTTGTTTAATAAAACTTGGTTAATTAATCTTGTTCTGTGGTAATTTTCTGTATACTCTTTTGTGATTGCACTCGTGTATGTGTGATGAACATCCTGGGCACACATATGCGTTAGCTTGGTTCATTTTTCGGAACCGAGTGTCACATGTGTCTTTTTGATTTGATTCTCCGCAATCTATACTTGTTTTGTCATAATTGATCATGTTTAAATTAGTCGCACACACGATTTCTTAATAGATTGATTTTCTATCGAGGGGTTTTTGTTGCTTCCGCTAAAAAAGTTTCAATCTACCGTTCACCCCCTCCGGTAGCTTTCATGTGCTCTTCGATCGTACAATTTGTATCAGAGCCATGGTGCTCTAATAGTTGTGATTTCAAGTGCTTTTGACTAATTATTATGGAGAAATACTCCGCAAAACCTTATGTCTTTAGTGGTATTGATTTTCAGGTTTGGAAGGCACGTATGGACGCTTTCATCCAGGCAAAAGGCTTTGCAATACGGAAAAAAGGTGTACAAGCCTTACGAGGTGCCATCAAACGATCAAGTCACGGCTACAAACATGAGAGATGTCGACAACAACAACAAGGCTCGCAACTTCATCATATAAGGATTAACTCAAAACGACTTCGACCGTGTTGCACACCTCCTATTTGCATACGATGTATGGAAAGCACTTTGCGATTACCATGATGTATCCAACACGATCATGGAGGTAAGGCAAGATATGTTTCAAAAGGAATACATGGACTTTGAGATGCATCCAGGTGAGTCCATCAATGATATATTTGCTCGCTTTAATAAAATTCTCAGCAACTTGCCTAGTGTCAATGTAATTTTTTCAGATGCTGAAAATGCAAGGCAATTATTAAGTGCAGTAGATATGTCAATTTGGAAGGTAAAAGTCACATCTATTCGTGAATCTACTGTCATGAGTATACTTACTTTAGATGTTCTATATTCTAAATTGAAAACTCATGAAATTGACATAATCTCACGTAAGAACCCCAACAAGTCTCTTGCATTTGTTTCTCAACGTGGCATGCCTAGATCCGGCCAATCTTCATCTTGTGGAACACTTGCTTTGTTGTCCTCTCTAACCCTTGAACAGATTGAAGAGTTTCCACATAAAGAACTTGGACTCGTCTCTACTTGGTTCTCAAAAGTATTACAAAATGTGAGAACTAGAAGGAGAGGAAGTGCCAGACCTCAACGTTTCTTCGAATGTGGTCAGACAGGACATTTTCGCACGGATTGCCCTAACCTTTCAGGTATTACTTCTAGTGACGACAAGCAAACAAGGATGAAGCACTCCTCTGCAAACAACAACAAGAAAAATAAGGGTTTTACAAGACGCCAATTGGTAAATAGTTTTATCTCCGCAATTCAAGAACTTGGCTCGAGCGATGTGGACATCGGAAGTGACGAAGATGAAGATGATTTGGCAATCTTGTGGTTCATGGCGGGCAAGTCAAGATCAAGTATGGAGGAGGCAGAACACAATAGCGACAATGAAGAGGTATGTCCTACTTGCGAAGAAATGTGTGATGCAATTTCTCGTGCCACTGTTATAGTTAAGAAAAAGGACAAAAAGCTTAAGGACAATGCTGTTAAAATTTAGGTACTAGAGCCTGAAATTAATAGTTTGAATTCTTTGATTCCTAGTGATGATTCTTGTTCCTCATGGGATTTAATATATGAACAATTGTCCTCTCTAAGAAGTGCACACACCTCCACACTTGATAAACTTGAGCTAGAGATTGGAAATGTGAGACCTATGTGTGCTGAATACATTGGCTTTGATGATAAAAGTTTTGAATACTACCAAAACACCTTTTTAACAAGGTCCGACTCTAGGTCCGAGCTCCAGCAAGGTCCGACGGTAGGTCCGACTTGTTTTGGGTAGCTCTGGCAAGGTCCGACGTAAGGTATGACTTGCTTTGTTTAGGTTCGACATATTTTTGGGTAGCTCTAGTGAGTTTTGTCTTTAGCTCCGACATTTCTTTTATAGCTCTGGCATGTCTTTGTTAAGCTTTGACTTGCTTTTTCTAGCTCCGGCTTTTGGGTTGACTAGTTCCGACTAGTTTTGGTAGGCTCCGGCGGATGCTAGTTCTGCTAACTTTGGGAAGCTCCTATTGTTTGTATTTCGATGGACTTTGTTTTAGCTCCCGTTAGCTTTTGCATGTTTTGGAACTTAATTTTATTATTTCTATAAATTGTTCCAAATTTGTTTTACATTCTAAAATGTGCTTAAGATTCATTTACTAAGTTTCAGTGCGTTTTGGCTGTTACAAAAATGTCCACTTTTACTGTGGTTTGCAACATGCTTATGTGAGGTGCTCACGTAAGGTGTTGTGGTTTCAGAACTAATGAGAGTCAAGTCGAGGACTTGTGCTCGGAAGTATCGGTTGTTTTTTCATGTGCAGGTGTCGCTTGAGTTCAAGACATGGCTTGTGACGGGATCCATTGGACTAGTATCAGGGAGGAGATGAGGTTCCAACAATCAAGTTTAGGAGGAACTGTGGTTGAGCTGATCACGAGGTCACGCAGGGTGATTGAAGGAAGGGCAGTGCATATGAAGGAAACTGGATGTCCAAAGCAGGTGTTTGCATGTATGCATGCAATGCATGACGTGGTAACATGGTTCTGAAGACAGGATTAAGGAAGGAAAGATCGGGTTGGAAGGATCGGATCGTATCGGATGATGACTTCAGCTGCGACGGAGTCGGTTATGGATCGGATATGGAAAGTATCGAGTTGGTTATGATAGTTTTCATGTGGGACACGAAGATAGGTCTTTTTAGGAATGTGGAATACGTTCCTGAGTATGTTATGAAGTCTTGAGATTGTTTCTATCTGCGAATAGGAAGATCTTGAGCAGTTATGGTTAGTTGCAATTCGTGATCAGAATAGGATTAGAGTCCTCGTTAGAGTTGAGTTGGCCTTCGGGCTGGTTATAAAAGCAAGGGAAGCCATAGCTTGTGAGGCATGACTTTGGGGCTGTTCCACTTGTATTTTGATCAATAAAATTCATAGTTGAAGGAACTTTTGTGCCTTGTTCGTCCGACTTGTTTTTGTCAAGTTTTTCTCGTCGAGTTTCTGCACAACACTACCTTTCTTCAGTGCTTTTATCATAACTCGAGTTTTACAGATCCAATTGACATGATTCTTCTTGGGTTGTCTTCACAAATTGATTTTATATCATCTGTAAAAAATTTCACGGTCATTGGATTTGTCCTTTTGGATCTACAGGAGTTTCTTTGCAGTATTGCAAAACTATTTTTTACTCGATAGAACAGATTGACCTTTGTTCGATCTTTTGATCGTAACTTGAGTTTTTCTTGATGGATTTCCATGATTCTTGTTGTCGTTTCTTCGTGACATGATTATCTACAATATCTACTACTTTTGTCACGGTTGAACATGTTTAGATTAGTCACACACATGATTTCTTTAACATATCGTTTTTTTCTGGCAAGGGGTTTTTGTTGTTTCCGCTGAAAAAGTTTAAATCTGCCATTCGCCCCCTCGGGTAGCTTTTCATGTGCTCTTCGATCCTACAATTGGTATCAGAGCAACGATGCTCTAATATCTTTGATTTGCATGTGTTTTGACTAATCATCATGGAGAAATACTCCGCCAAACCTTGTGTGTTTAGTGGTCTTGATTTTCAGGTTTGGAAGGCACACATGGAGGCTTTCATCCAGGCGCAAGGCTTCGTGATATGGGAAAAGGTATACAAAACTTATGAAGTGCCACCAAACAATCAAGTTACGGCTAAGAATCTACGGGACATTGACAACAACAACAAAGCCCACAACTTGATCATTTAGGGACTCACTCAAAACGACTTTGATTGTGTCGCGCACCTCCAATCAGCATACGATGTTTGGAGAGCTCTTTGTGATTATCACAAAGGATCCAATACAATCAAGGAGGTAAAACAATATATGTTCAAAAAGGAATACATGCCCTTCAAGATGCAACCTGGTGAGTCCATCGATCAACTTTTTGCCTGATTTAATAAAATTCTCAGTAATCTATGTAGTGTCAACGTAAACTTTTTTGATGCCAAGAATTCTAGCCAACCCCTTAGTGCATTAGACATGACAATATGGGAGATGAAAGTAACATCCATTCGTGAATCAACTGTCATGAGTACTCTTACTTTAGATGTGCTTTACTCTAAACTAAAAACTCATGAAATTGACATTTTATCATGAAAGAATCCAAATAAGTCTATTGCATTCGTTTCACAACGTGATATTCCTAGCTCCAGCCAATCATCATCTTGCAATACTCTTGCTTTGCTGTCTTCACTAACCCTGGAACAAATTGAAGAATTTCCAGAATAGGAGCTAGCACTAATCTCTACTCGGTTCTCAAAAGCATTGCAAAATGTGAGAACTAGGAGGAGAGGAAGCTCTAGACCACAACGATGCTTTGAATGTGGCAAGGCAGGACACTTTCGTACAGAATGCCCTAACCTTTCAAGTCCTACTACCCGTGAAGAGAAGCAGAACAAGGTCCAGACCACCTATGGAAACTCCAACAAGAAAAAAGAAGGGTTCCATAGGATGCAAGATGATAAACAGCTTCATCACCGCACTTCAAGAGCTCAGTTCAAGTGATGTAGACATTGGAAGTGATGAAGATGATGATGACCTGGCCAACTTATGCTTCATGGCTGGCAAAACAAGATCGAGATCAAGTCAGGAAGATACATAACACAACAATGACGATGATGAGGTATGTTCTACCTGTAATGAAATGTGTGATGCAATTCCTCGTGAACTACCATTGTCAATAAAAAGGACAAAAAGCTTAGGGATAATGCTGCCAAAATTGAATCACTAGAATTTGAAATCAACCGCATAAAAACTTTGATTCCTATTGATGATGCAAGTCTCTCATGTGATTTAATCTATGAACAATTGTCCACATTAAGAAATGCACACTCCTCCACTCTAGATAGACTTGATGAAAAGTTGTCTGATTTTAATGTTAAAAATTTAAAAGATGCTTCTTGTTCTACATATGATCTACATTGTTCTGCATGTGACAATCTTGACAAGAAACTAAAAGATGCAATGAATGAAATCTCCATTCTAGACAATGCTTTACGTTCTCATGAAGTTAAATATTGTTCCAATTGCAAACTAAAAGGAAAAACTTCATGTCAAAACTACCTAGTTTTATTTAAAGAACTTGACAATAAAAATAAGATACTAGAGCAGTTCTACAATGGGAACAAGAACCTAAACTTGCTGTTAAATTTTTCTAAACCTTGCAATGATAAAACTGGTTTAGGTTTTGATTCCCATGCTTATTCTAAAACACATCCACCTCACGTTATAAGATCATTTGGAAGAGGTTTAATTAAAACTGTCCCTAAACAAAAGGATGTGATTTTTAAATCTGCAGGAGTGCTTTCTAATTTTGTTTCTAATATTGGATTCTCATCTAGACATGATTATAAAATGAAATTTCATTGTACTTATTGTGATAAAGATGGTCATGTTGTAGATTTCTTTTACAGACTAGCTAAACAAATTAAAAAGGATAAAGTGTCTGCTAGATCTCATAACTTTCATGCTAAATCTGCTATGCATGCTAAGCCTAAAATTAGAAACATGCAACCTGCGTTAATGAGTCAGAAATTTGAAAAAGTAGCTTCCGGACCTTCTGGTAAGAAATCCGCAAAGGCGGCTCCAGTAGTTCTGATAGTTTTGAGAGCTCCCGGACTTTCTATTGTTCCCTTCGGAACTTCAGCCTTTGCATTCGGAGCTTTAGCTTTCTACTTTGGAACTACTTCTCTTAACTCCAGAGCTACTGGTTTTTGCGCTAAACGAGTAAAAACTTTTAAATTAGTAGTTAAGAACAGAAAACCTCAACCCTTGACTCATAAATCTGCTATTTTGTCACAGCCTTTGCGTGTTGTTCCTACTGGATGCCGCATGGCTCAGTACTGGATTCCCAAATGCTTATTGACTAACCCCAGTATTGAGTCAACAATGTATTGTCCTTCTGTGTAGGTTTCACGGTTGAGGAAGGAGAACATATGAATTGTGGATTCAGGATGCTCACGCCACAAGACCGGTAACAGAGAATGGTTCTCCTCTCTCTCTTTAGTGTCACGTGTAGAAAATGTTACTTTCGTCAATAATTCTTCGACTCTTATTATTGCTAAATGATAGGTTAGAGTAAATGACCACTACACTTTAAAAGATGTGGCACTTGGTAAAAAATTGGAATACAACTTGCTCTCTGTTTCTCAATTGCTTGATGAAAATTTGGAAATAATTTTCACTAAAAATTGCTGCAAAGTTGTAGATTCAAATTGTGAGCTTTTGTTTAACATGTCTCATTTTGGAAAAGTTTTTAAAGCTGATTTTGACATGTCAACTTCTGAGCATAGGTGTCTAGTTGCCAATGATTCAAAAGATTTATTTTTCTGGCATCATAGACTTGCTAACGTAGGCTTTGATCACCTCACTCGTGTTAGTGCTCTTGATCGCATACATGATTCGCCTAAACTCAAAGCATACAAAGATATTGTATGCTCTTCGTGTAGACATGCTAAGATGGTTGCAGGTTCACATGCTCCTCTCTCGATGATTATGACAACTGAACTTGGTCAACTTTTCCACCTCGACACCGTTGGTTCGGCACGTGTACAATCCTTTGGAGGTAAATGGTACATGCTTGTAATTGTTGATGACTATTCCAAATACTCTTGGGTTTATTTTATGGCATCTAAGAATGAAGCTTTCACTCATTTTAGGACTTTATTTCTTAGACTATTTATTGATCACCCAGGATTGTTAAAAGCAATCAGAAGTGATAATGGAACTGAATTTAAAAATCAATCATTCGATCACTTTTGTACTGAACATGGAATAGAACATCAATTTTCTTCACCATATGTTCCTCAACAAAACGGTGTTGTAGAAAGGAAAAATAGAACCTTAGTTGAGATGGCTAGGACCATGCTTGATGAATATCAACTCCTAGAAAATTTTGGGCAGATGCAATTGCAACAACTTGTTATGGTTCAAGCTGTATTTTCTTGCATACTAAACTAGGTAAAACACCTTATGAACTTCGGTTTGGACATAGGCCCTGTGTTTCACACTTTAGGGTTTTTGGTTGTAAATGCTTTGTTAAGAAATGTGGAAATCTTGATAAATTTGAATCTAGATCCGAAGATTGCATGTTTCTTGGTTATCCATCTCACACTAGAGGTTACCGTGTGCTTTTATTGGAAACTAACAAGATTATAGAGACCTGTGAAGTTTCTTTTGATGAAGCTAGCCCAGGTACTAGCGCCGGTAGGATCAGATACATATCCTCAGGGGGAGGGTATTTTCGAAGATGAAGAAGAGTTGGTAATACTGCCTGATAGTTCTGAAGCTGACACGTGTCCAGCTCCAGACTTTGAACAAGCTCCGACTACCACCTCTGCTGATCCTGATCGTCCACAAGCCACAAGCTCATCAATCTACGATGAACCTAATGAAGAAGAAGCTTGTGAGACATCTATTCCCCTATGCATTTAAAAGAATCATCCCCCGCAACAGATAATTGGAAGCTTGCATGAACAAGTTACAAGATCCAGGTTTTTCGACCCCAATTCTCATGCTCATTCTGCTTTTGTTGCTGCTTTTGAACCCAAGGATATATCACACGCACTCACCAATGAATCTTGGATTATTTCCATGCGAGAAGAGTTAGAAAACTTTGAAAGAAATAATGTTTGGAAACTTGTATCTCCAGCTCATAACCACACCTTCGGAACTAAATGGGTGTTTAAAAACAAACAAAGTGAGGATGGTGTAGTAATTAGGAATAAATCTAGATTGGTTTCTCAAGGTTTCACACAAATTCAAGGCTTAGATTTCAAAGAAACTTTTGCTCCTGTTGCTAGATTAGAAGCCATAAGAATTTTATTAGCCTTTGCCGCATCAAAAGGTTTCAAGTTATCAAATGGATGTAAAAAGTGCTTTTCTCAATGGCTACATAGATGAGGAGGTTTATGTTAAGCAACCACCTAGTTTTGAAAATCCAAAATTTCCTAATCATGTTTTCAAACTAACTAAAGGCTTGTATGGTCTAAAACAAGCTCCTAGAGCATGGTACGATAGGTTAAAATCTTTCTTAATTGAAAAAGGTTTTACCATGGGCAAGGTAGATAAAACTCCTTTTGTACTTAGGCATGGCAATCACTCACTATTCGTTCAAGTGTATGTGGATGATATTATCTTTGGTCGTGCTTCTCATGATCTTGTGTCCAAGTTTTCAGCGATGATGAGTTTAGAATTTGAAATGAGTATGATGGGTGAACTCAATTACTTCTTGGGGCTGCAAATCAAGCAAACCAAGGAAGGTACCTTTGTGTATCAAACGAAGTATACAAGAAACCTTAAGTGTTTTAACATAAACAAAAGCAAGGCTCTTTGGACACCAATTGGTACAACAATGACACTTGCTTCACATCGTCAAGCCGTCAAAAGGATTCTCAGGTACTTACATAAGACTCAAGAATTTTGCATTTTTCTTCCGTCTACCTCAACCATTTCATTGAGAGCTTTTTCCGATGTTGATTTTGGGGGTTGTAGGATTGATAGGAAAAGTACTTCGGGTGCTTGTCATTTTCTTGGTAATTCACTTGTTGCTTGGTCCTCTGGAAAACAAAGTTCAGTTGCACAATCCACAGTCGAATCTGAATATGTAGCTGCTGCTAGCGCTTGTTCACAAATTCTTTGGATTGTTCAAACACATAAGGACTATGGGGTTGATCTAGAAAGTGTTCCACTGTTTTGTTATAAGACTAGTGCCATTTGCATTTCTATAAACCCCGTGCAACATTCGAGAACAAAGCACAATGACATAATTATCACTTCCTCCGTGATAATGTTGAAAAAGGAAACATTGTGCTTCACCATGTAGATATTGAACAACAATTGGTTGACATTTTTACAAAACCTTTGGATTTCACTCGTTTTTGTTTCATTCCTAATGAAATAGGGGTTATGCATCCCCATGGCTTAAATTGAGGGGGAGTTTTGAAACTTGGGAAGTACATGTGTCAATCCAAAATTAAAATAATATGAGCATAATATGTCATACATATATGACTTTGTGATTCCCTTTTCATGCTGAAAGTTCTTACTACATTACTCTTGTTATACATTTTGTAGTTTTTGCCATGACTAGTAATTTGAATAATTACTTACACTAAATCTGGTCATGATCGAACTTTCTTGCTATTTTGAACTTGTTGCATGCTCACAAGTGCTTTTAATCATATAGAATTAATCAAGTAATCAACTCACTTGTGAAGATTTTTATGGTCAAATATAAATTGAGAAAAGATCAAGAGAATATGCATGCATCACACTTCTTCTTTTGAGATGGCTTATTATTGCACTCATATATGAACTTGGAAGAAGTTGTATATGACTAAAACCATGTCCTTAAGCTTCTGATTGTCAAATGACATAGGCTTGGCTTGGTTGGTTAGAATAAGGAAGATGCAAATATAATCTCTTGCAAATGTTATGTGATCAAAATTTGTGCTTTAAATGATGATCAAAATTGCAACAACAAGTGTCATGCTTTCCGGTCTTGAAATAGTTAAGTTTGTGAGAACATGACTTGCTTAAATTGAAAATCACATTTGATCTCTAGCATGTCTTACACTACTTTATGTATCTCATTGTTATAGTGTAAGTTATTAGATACTATGACTTGGATGAGCTTTGTTTTATATGTATATGTTCTAATGTGCTCATAACAATTGAAATTTCTCTTTTGAACCTTTCTGAATACATTGTCAAAGGGGGAGAAATTGATCACACATTGTACACATTCACAAGTGTTTTGGCACGATTTCTTCTCAGGGGGAGAAGTATGCAAGGGGAAAGGGTGAAATTTGTTTCTATCTCATTTAATGAAATTTATTTCAATCTCATTTAGTTTTCAAAAAGGGGGAGAAATTGTTTTCAAACTTTTCATGTGAATAAGCCATCGTTCGGATTTTAAGTGGTTTTGCCAATGCATTCATCAAGGGGGGATTGTGAGACCTATGTGTGCTGAATACATTGGCTTTGACGATAAAAGTTTTCAATACTACCAAAACACCTTATTAACAAGGTCTGACTCTAGGTCCAAGCTCCAGCAACGTCCGTCGATAGGTATGGCTTGTTTTGGGTAGCTCCGGCAAGGTCCGACGTAAGGTCTGACTTGCTTTATTTAGGTTCGACATGTTTTTGGGTAGCTTCGGTGAGTTTTTTCTTTAGCTCCGACATATATTTTATAGCTTCGGCAAGTCTTTGTTAAGCTCTGACTTGCTTTTTCTAGCTCCGCCTTTTTGGTTGACTAGTTCCGACTAGTTTTGGTAAGCTTCGACGGATGCTAGTTCTGCTAACTTTGGGAAGCTCCTATTGGTTGTATTTTAACTGACTTTGTTTTAACCCCCATTACCTTTTGCAATTTTCGAAACATAATTTTGTTGTTTCCCTAAATTGTTCCAAATTTGTTTTACATTCTAAAATGTTGCTTAGTATTCATTTACTAAGTTTCTGTTGCATTTTGGCTGTTACAAAAATGTCCACTTTTATTGTGGTTTGCAACATGCTTATGTGAGGTGCTCACGTAAGGTGTTATGGTTTCAGAACTAATGAGAGTCAAGTCGAGGACTTGTGCACGGAAGTATCAGTTGTTTGTTCATGTGTAGGTGTTGCTTGAGTTCAAGACACGGCTGGTGATGGGATCCATTGGACTAGTCTCAGGGAGGACGAGATGAGGTTCCAACAATCAAGTTCGAGAGGAACTGTGGTTGAGCTGATCAGGAGGTCACGCAGGGTGATTGAATCAAGGTTAGTACATATGAAGGAAACAAGATGTCGAAAGAAGGTGTTCGCAAATATGCATGTGATGCATGACGTGGCAACATGGTTCTGAAGACAGGATTATGGAAGGAAAGATCTGGTTGGAAGGATCAGATCGTATCAGATGATGACTTCGGCTGCGATGGAGTCGGTTATGGATCGAATATGGAAAGTATTGAGTTGGTTATGATAGTTTTCATCTGGGATACGAAATTATGTTGTTTTAGGAATGTGGAATATGTTTCTGAGTTTGTTAGGAAGTCTTGAGATTGTTTGTATCTGCGAATAGGAAGATCTTGAGCAGTTATGGTTAGTTGTGATTCGTGATCAGAGTAGGATTAGAGTCCTAGTTAGAGTTGATTTGGCCTTCGGGCTGGTTTTAAAGCAAGGGAAGCAAGATCTTGTGAGATACGACTTTGAGGATGTTCCTATTGTATTTTGATCAATAAAAATCATAGTTCAAGGAACTTTTGTGCCTTGTTCGTCCGACTTGTTTTTGTCAAGTTTTTCTCGTCGAGTTTCTGCACAACACTACCTTTCTTCTGTCATTTTATCATAACTCGAGTTTTACAAATCCAATTCACGTGATTATTTTTGGGTTGTCTTCACAACTTGATTTTATATCATCTGTAAAAGTTTCACGTTCATTGGATTCTTGGTTTTGGATCTATACGAGTTTCGTTGCAGTATTGCACAACTGTTTTTTACTCGGTAGAACAGATTGACCTTTATTCCATCTTTCAATTGTAACTTGAGTTTTTCTCAACGAATTTCCGTGATTCTTGTTGTCATGTCTTCGTGACTTGATTATCTACAATATATACTACTTTTGTCAAGGTTGAACACGTTTAGATTAGTCACACACATGATTTCTTTAATAGATCATTTTTCTCTGTCGAGGGGTTTTCGTTGCTTCCGCTGAAAAAGTTAAAATCTACCATTCACCCTCCCTCTGGTATCTTTTCACATGCTCCTCGATCCTAAGAAAAGAACAGGGAGCTTACTGCACTTAACAATAAAAACTTGAAAGATGCTAGTGATTTGCATTGTTCTGCTTGTTTTGATCTTGATAAGGAACTACATAATGCTATGGATGAAATCTCTATTTTAAACAATGCTGTACGTGCTAATGAAGTTTAAAATTGTGATAATTTAAAATTAAGAGCAAAACCTTCATGTGAAAATTGTCTTGATCTGTCCAATAAACTTGATGACATGCATAAGACATTAGATCGATTTTATAATGCAAATAAGAACCTAAACATGCTGCTGAATTCTTCCAAGTCTTGCAATGATAAAACTAGTTTAGGTTTTGATTCTCATGCTCATGCTGATTCACATCCACCTAAAATTTTAAAGATATTAGGAGGGGGTTTGATTCAAATAGCTCCTAAATAAAAGAAGTGGTTTTCGAATCTGCGGGGGTGCTGTCTCATTCGGTTGCTAATAAACATGTTGCTTGCTCATCTAGACATGAACACAAAATTAAATTTCATTGTACCTACTGTGGTAGAGATGGTCATGTCATATATTTTTGTTATAGACTAGCTAAACAATTGATGAGGACATCAATACCATGAATACATCCACACCCACTCAACTACCTGTTTTCGGTCTAATTACTCGCGCTCGTGCACGTCAACTAAACTATCAGGTGAACTCATTCTTGGCCTTATGTCCATATTATCTAGACCGTGGAACCACGTGCTTTCTTGTTTTGCTTAGGAACAATGGAGAGGAGCCAAAGGGAAGGGAATTCACACGGACTGGATTTAGACAGCATAACATCACCAACTTGTGACAGCCACCACAACTTCATACGGACACCGATCCAGGAGTTCAAGTACTTCCTGGAAAGATTACCAAGTCTACTTTCAAACGGATCTGACCTCATATCCATATCTATTCGGAGTCGGCCACAATCATTATTTTAATTCAGAGACCTTTTCTGTCCATGGTGCTGCGTCACCAAAGTTGGGCCCATGGCCCATGTATCGTTAAGAGCCCATTAGGGAATCTTGATTAGGGTTTCTCACGACCCTAGGGAGGTATTAAACAGTATCCACCGCCCTCATTAGATGGTAGGTTTTGTTTATTCAAAAGTTAGCTTCTGCTGCTTCCATGTACACGCGTGTGTCGACTAGATCGCCCGTCTACTTGTATTTGGAACCCCACTTTTGGATTGTTTCAATAGATCAGTGCTTGTTCTTCTTGTTCTTGCGTGTCCTTCGATTGCTTGCAGGAACAAAGGCCCTCGTGGTGAGGTTGGTTGTGTGCCAGCAAGAACAATACAACTTCGGAGTCGGTGTACCGATCGCTAAGGCACATCGTTCTGGGTACGGTGTAGTCAGATCGCCAAAGTCTTCTCCTCCACAAGTCGAACTCTTCTATTCTCATCAAAAGATCGGGAACCAAGATCCTATCAACAACAAAAAAAAGGAAAGAATACAAGCTACATCTCATAACTCTCATGAAAATTTGTTGCATATGCCAAACCGAATGATAGGAACATGCAACCTGCTGTAATGAGTCGAAAACATGCAAAGTTTGCTCCCAAACCTACTATTTCTCGTGCTACACATGTAACACCTCGTAGGTCAGTAGTTGTGTACAAAAATCCTTAAGCTTTGGCTCATAAACCTGCTGTTTTATCTCTACTTTCCGGTGTTATTCCTGCTAGACATCGTGTGACTCAGTACTGGATTCCTAAATGCCTGTTGACTAACCACAGTATTGAGTCATCAACGTATTGTGCTTCTATGTAGGTTACACTCTTGAGGAAGGAGAACATTTGGATTGTGGATTCAGGTTGCTCACGCCACATGACCGGTAACAAAGAATGGTTCTCCTCCCTCTCTTTTGTGTCACGTGTAGAGAATGTTACTTTTGCCGATAATTCTTCAACTCCTATAGTTGCTAAGGGTTCGGTTAGAGTAAATGATCACTACACTTTGAAGGATGTGTCACTTGTCAAAAATTTGAAATACAACTTGCTTTCTGTTTCACAATTGCTAGATGAAAATCTGGAAATTATTCTCAATAAAAATTACTGCAAAGTTGTAGGTTCAAATAGTGAGCTTATTTTTAACATGTCTCAGTTTGGAAGAGTTTCTAAGGCTGATTTTGATATGTCATCCTCTAAGCATAGATTTCTAGTTCTAACGATTCAAAGGACTTATATTTTTGACATCGTAGACTTGGTCACATAGGCTTTGATCATCTAATGTGTGTTAGTGCTCTTGATCGCATACGTGGGTTGCCTAAGCTTAAAGGGGACAAAGAAGTGGTGTGCTCTTCTTGTAGACATGCTAACATGGTTGCAGGTTCACATGCTCCTCTCACAATGATCATGACAACTGAACCAGGTCAACTTTGGCACCTTGACACCGTAGGACCTTCACGTGTTCAATCCTTCGGAGGTAAATGGTATGTTCTTGTGATTGTTGATGATTTTTCTAGATACTCTTAGATTTACTTTATGGAATCTAAGATTGAATTGTTTAGTCAATTTAGAACTTTATTTCTTAGATTATCAACTGATAACCCATGATCTTTAAAAGCAATTGGAAGTGAGAACGGAACTGAATTTAAAAATCAATCGTTTGATCACTTTTGTGCTGAAAATAGAATAGATCATAAATTTTCTTCACCATATATACCTCAACAAAACGGCATTGTAGAAAGAAGGAACACAACCTTACTTGAGATGGCTAGGACTATGTTTGATGAATATCAAACTCCTAGGAAATTTTGGGTTGATGCAATTGTAATCACTCGTTATGTCTCAAATCGTGTTCTCTTACGTACTAAGCTAGGTAAAATACCATATGAGATCCAGTTTGGACATAAGCCTAGTGTTACACACTTTCGGGTCTTTGGTTGCAAATGCTTTGTTAAGAAACACGGTAATGTTGATAAATTTGAACCTAGATCCGTTGATGGCATGTTTCTTGGTTATCCATCTCATACTAGAGGCTACCGTGTGCTTTTACTTGACACTAACAAAATTGTGGAGACTTGTGAGGTGTCTTTTGATGAAGCTATCCCAGGTACTAGCTCAAATATTGGAGGTCCGGATCCATATCTGCAGGGGGAGAGTATTTTCGTTGAAGATGAGGAAGAAGTGGTGTTGCTGCCCAAAAATTTAGCAGCTAATGACATTGTTCTAGCTCCTGATTTTGATTCTCAACCAGCACCGACGACCACCATTGCTGGTCCAGATCGTCCTAAAGTCACAAGATCATCGATTTGTGATGAACATGAAGAAGAATCTTGTGAAGTGTCTACTCCCCTCCGAATTCTCAAAAGTCATCCTCCACAACAAATCTTTGGGAGCTTGCACAAACAAGTCACATGGTCCAACTATGATGAGTTCCGAATTTGAGATGAGTATGATGGTCGAACTCACATACTTTTTGGGGCTGCAAATCAAGCAAACCAAGGAAGGTACCTTTGTGCATTAAATGAAGTATACAAGAGACCTTCCCAAGCGCTTCAACATGGAAAAAAGCAAGCCTCTTCGGACACCAATGGCTACAACAACGACACTTGAACATGATGAAGATGGTGAACCTGTGAATCAAAAAGAATATAGAAGCATGATCGGATCACTTTTGTACCTCACAACATCAAGACCGGACATATAGTTCAGCGTATGTCTTTGTGCACGATTTCAAGCTTCCCCACATGCTTCACATTGTCAAACCATCAAAAGAATTCTCAGGTACTTACATGGAACTGAAGAATTTGACATTTTTCTTCCTTCTTCCTCAATCGTTACTTTGAAAGCTTTTTCGAATGTTGATTTTGGGGGTTGTAGGATTGATAGGAAAAGTACTCTGGGTGCTTGTTATTTTCTTGGTAATTCTCTTGTTGCTTAATCCTCTAAAAAACAAAGTTCAGTTGCACAATCCACACCTGAATCTGAATATGTAGATGCTGCTAGCGCTTGCTCACAAATTCTTTGGATTGTTCAAACACTTAAGGCCTATGGGGTTGATGTAGATTGTGTTCCACTGTTTTGTGATAACACTTGTTCCATTTGCATTGCTTCAAATCACGTGCAACATGCGAGAACAAAGCACATTGATATTAGGTATCACTTTCTCCGTGATAATGTTGAGAAAGGAAACATTGTTCTTCACCATGTAGATACCGAACAACAATTGGCTGATATTTTTACAAAACCTTTGGATATCACTCGTTTTTGTTTCATTCATAGTGAAATAGGGGTTATGCATCCTCATGGCTTAAATTTAGGGGTAGTTTTGAAACTTGGGAAGTCTATGTGTGAATCTGAAATTAAAATAATATGAGTATAGTATTTCATACATATATAACTTTGTGATTCCTTTTACATGCTGAAAGTTCTTACTACATTACTCGTGTTATACATTTTGTAGTTTTTTCCATGACTAGTAATTGGAATAATTACTTACACTAAATCTGATCATAATCAAACTTTCTTGCTGCTTTGAACTTGTCGCATTATCACAAGTTCTTTTAATTATAAAGAATTAATCAAGTAATCAACTAACATGTTGAGTTTTTATGATCAAATGAAAAAACTGAGAAAAGATCAAGAGAATATGCATGCATCGCACTTCTTCTTTTGAGATGGCTTATCATTGCACTTAGATATGAACTTGGAAGAAGTTTTGTATGACTAAAACCATGTTTTTAAGCTTTTGATTGTAAAATGACATAGGCTTGGCTTGGTTGGATAGAATAAGGAAGATGTGCATATAATCTCTTGCAAATGTCATATGATCTAAATTTGTTCTTTGAAAAATGAAAATTGTAGCAACAAGTGTCATGCTTTCATATTTTGAAATAGTTAAGTTTAATTGAAAATTACACTTGATATCTATCATGGCTTACACTACTTTATGGATTTCATTGATGTGATAGTGTAAGTTACTTAATAGTATGATCTGGATGAGCTTTGTTTTATATGTATGTCTTACAATATGCTCATAACAATTGAAATTTCTCTTTTGATCCTTGTTGAATACATTGTCAAAGGGGGAGAAATTGATCACACATTCACAAGTGTTTTGGCACGATTCTTCTCAGGGGGAGAATTATTGTTTTCTTATCATTTTATTTCTGATTTACAAAGGGGGAGAAATAAGTATATGGGAGAAATATTTGTTTTGAAATTTCTTTCTTTCTCATTTCATTGTTTTCAAAACTTTTCATAAGACAATGTTCGGATTTTAAGTGGTGTTGCAATGCATTCATCAAGGGGGAGATAGTGAGACCTATGTGTGTTGAATACATTTTCTATGATGATAAAAGTTTTGAATTTTGCCAAAACACCCGTCTCATCAAGGTCCGACTCTACGTCCAAGCTCCTGCAAGGTCCGACGATAGGTCCGGCTTGTTTTGGGTAGCTCCTGCAAGGTCTGATGCTAGGTTCGTCTTATGTTGGCTAGGTCCGACTTCTTTGTCTAGGTCCAACTTATTTTGGATAGGTCCGGCTTGCTGTGGCTAGGATCGACATGTTTTGCTAGGCCCGACGCAAGGTTCATCTAGTTGTGGTTAGCTCCGGCACTAGCTAGGATTGGTAAGATACTATTTTTGGTAAGATCCGGCATTAGGTCTTACTAGCTTTGGTAAGTTCCAATGTTAGGTCCTACTATTTTTCGTACGATTTGGCGTTAGGTCCTACTATCTTTGATAAGTTCCGGCGCTAGGTCCTGCTAGCTTTGGTAAGCTCCGGCTAAAGGTCCGGTTAGTTTTGGCAAGGTCCGGAGCTAGATTGCAATGGTTCTGCTTTTACTTTGAATTGATTCGAACTCCCTTTACATCTATGGAAAGTATGCTTAGTATTCTTTTACTAAGCTTTTGGTGTGTTTTGGTAGTTATGGTTGTTTGCATCATGGTTATGTGAGGTGCTCACATAAGGTGTTGTGGTTATCAGAACTAACGAGAGTCAAGTCGTGGACTTGTGCTCGGAAGTATTAGTCATTTGTTCATGTGCGGGTGTTATTTGAGTTCAAGACATGGCTGGTGACGGGATCCATTGAACTAGTCTTAGGGAGAAGATGAGGTTCAATAACAAAGTTCGGGAGGAATTGTGGTTGAGTTGATCGGGAGGTCATGCAGCATGTTTGGATCAAGAACAATGCATATGAAGATATCGTGGACGTCGTTGGAAGGTGTTTGCATGTGTGCATGGAGTGCATGGACGTGGCAGCATGGTTCCAAGGCGCAATGATGAAAAGTGGACGTAAAGAATTGGTCGGAAAGGTCCAACTGACTGGATTATGCCTCAGACTGCGGTTGAGGTGGTTATAGTTTGTTTATGGAAAGTTTCGAGTTTGTTTTGGTTAGATTTTGTGTGGGTTACGAAGTTGAGTTGTTTTAGGAATTTTTAGGATGTTCCTAAGGTGTTTTGAAGTCTTAAGATTGCTTCTATCTACGTATAGAAGAGTCTTGAGCAGTTATGGAAAGTTTCGGATGAATCTGAGTAGGAATTGAGTCCTAGTTAGGATCAGGTTGGCCTAAGGGCTGGTTATATAAGCAAGGGAGGGCAGAGCTTATGGTGCAAGACTTTAGGTCTGTTCCTCTTGTGGTTTGATCAATAAAATTCGTAGTTTAAAAGAACTTTTGTGCCTTGTTCGTCCGACTTGTTTTGGTCAAGTCCTTCTCGTCGAGTTTCTGCACAGCACTACCATGCTTTGGTAGTTTTATCATAACTGGAGTTTTACAGATCTAATTGACGTGATTCTTTTTGGGTTGTCGTCAAGACTTGATTATCTATCATATGTGACAATTTCACGGTCATTGGATTTGTGGTTTTAGATCTAGACAAGTTTCTTTGTAGTGTTGCAGATCTGTTTTTTATCGGGTAGAACAGTTTGACCTTCGTTGAATTTTTCGATCGTTACTTGAGTTTTTCTCAACGGTTTTTTGTGATTCTTATTGTCATGTCTTTTTGATTTGATTCTATACAATCTATACTGGTTTTGTCATGATTTATCAGGTTTAGATTAGTCGCACACATGATTTCTTAACAGATTAATTTTCTATTGAAGGGTTTTTGTTGCTTCCGCTGAAAAAGTTTTAATCTACCATTCAGCCCCCCCCCCCCCTCTGGAAGCTTTTCACGTGCTCTTCGATCCTACGCATATACTCATTATCACTATCAAAATCCTCATCTTTGATGGAACGCAAGGAATTTTTAGATTTAACCTTTCATTGTCCTTCCTTGGCCATAAGGCAAGTGTGGCTTGAGCTTTTCCACTCTCCCTTGTTTGGTAGCAGAGTCTTCTTCATTGTTGGCTTCTTGATGGTGACGGTTGCCACTCCCGCTTCATCATCAGAGGAGGACTAATTGTTGGAGTCCCACTCCTTGCCAATATGAGCGTGCCCATGTGATTTTTTCTTCTTGAACATCTTCCTCTCTTGAGGATTCTCATCCTTGATCTTCTTTTTCTTGTCATCTTCCTTGTCGTATGGGCAATTCACAATGAAGTGCCCATACCCACCACAGTTGTAGCACGCTCTCCTTGGTCTCGAATTGCTCTTGTCCTTGCTCTTGCTCTCATAGTTTGGCCCTCTTCTCTTCCTCATCATCCTCTTGAATCTTTTGATGAAGAAGGTCATTTCCTCTTCATCCATGTTGGTGCTTTCCTCTCCTTCACTTTCTTCCTTATTGCTTGAAGCTTGCACCTATTTGCCTTTGGACTTTGGTGAGGCTTTGATAGCAATGCCTTTCTTCTTGGAGGATGTGATCTTGGCAAGGTCGTTGACATGACGTGCTTCCATCTCCATCATCTCGTGGTTGATGATCTTGCCAAGCACCACATTCGGAGTCATCTTGTGGAAATTGGGACTCTCGCGGATGAGAGTACAAAGTGTCACATTGCAAGGTATGAAGGCTCTTATCATCCTCTTGACCACTTCATGTTCAGTCCACTTCTTGCATCCGTACGCCCGACTCCTATTGCTAAGAGTCTTGAGTCGGTTGTACATCTCTTGAGGGGTATCACCATCTTCCATGACGAATCTTCCAAGCTCCCCCTCGATCACCTCAATCTTGGCTTCCCTCACGGACCGGCTGCCTTCATGTGAAATCTTGAGGGTGACCCAAATTTCCTTGGCTTGCTCCAACCTATCTATTTTGTTGAATTCTTCTTGGTTCAAGGCTGAGTTGAGCACGACAGCCGCTTGAGCATTGCGGTGAATGAGTTATTCTTGTTTTGGGGTCTGCTCTTCGTCGTCCACGGGGATATCTATACCTATGCAAACAACATGCCAAAGTGTAGGATTGAGAGAAATAAGATGCAATTTCATGTTGTGTTTCCACATAGTGTAGTTAGTCTCATCAAAGTGTGGAGCTTTCCCCATTGGAATAGAAAGGTAGTTTGAATGTGAATTGAGGCACTCATAGTTGAAAGGATATCGCGTGTAGTCCTATTTGGGCTTCTTGAGCTTCTTCTCCTTCTGAAGCCTTCTCCTCCTCTTGGCCTCGTCTCTTGCTTTTTGAAGAAGGTCCGCAGGGCACTTCATTTTTTCATCTTCATCTTCAGTTTGGCAATAGAACGGAGGAGGCTTTGGCTTGTCCTTGGAGGTGTCACAAGTCTTGTCGTGCAAAGGATTAAATCCTTGTCCTCCGTGTGGCTGTTCTCGCCCGTGCCAATGGTGTTGATGATAGGAATCTCCTTCTCACTATTTTCCCCATCTCCTCTCTAAGCGGTTAAGCTTTTGGGAGAGTTAGACTCTGATACCAATTAAAAGTTGCCTAGAGGGCGGTGAATAGGCGGATAACATGAAATTTAACTCAATAAAAGCTAATAAAATTACAGAGTGCGGACTAGTCCAATCAGGATGATAAACATGACCAAAGGTTAGATTTTTATACGATCTAACGAACTTAACTTGATGAAACGTAAAGTGTATGAACCTAACAATCTAGTAGATAGTGTGCACGAAGTAAAAGCAACTAGTTTGAGGCGGATCACAAGATTGAGATGAAGAACGTAAGTAGCCCTAACTTGATCTAGCGAAGAACGAGGAAGTCAAATCAAAGACACAAGACACAGAATTTATCTCGTGGTTCAACCCCACAAAGGAGCCTACATCCACGTTAAGGATGCCCACGAAAGGCAGGGTTTCTCTCAACCCTTTCCTCACTTAGCCACCATGAAGGCCGACTATTCTTCCACTAATTCACAAGGGTAATAACAAAATTCATGGGGCAACTCACAACCTGAGGCTCCCACAAGTTTACAACTCGAAAAGATCGAAGATCAACACCCATAAGAACTCAAATAAATCAGGCAAACCGAGAGAATCAACCAAAAGCTCAAGATCAAGCAAATCCTTCTCTCCTACTTTCCACAGCTCACAAATCCTCAAGAATCGCTCTTAGGACTCCAAGAATGGTTGAGAGGGGGCTAGGATGGCTCTAGGAAAGTTGTGGTGGTGCTAGGGTTCGAGAGAGGACCTTTGGAGGCTAGGGGATCCCTTTTTATAGGGATTCCAACAAGTAGTCGTTGCCACAAGAAAAAGTGCGGACTAGTCCGACATTTGATCCCGGACTAGTCCGGCCTGTGGGGGCTAGTGATGTCACCCCTGACCAACTACAAAGTCCCATATCACCTTTTGAATTAAAACAATCACCAAACCACAGACTAGTCCGTCCTATAACGGACTAGTTCGATGTCACACAAAACTGTTTGTTCCGATTGAGAATGGACCAGTCTGGCACACCGAACTAGTCCGGCCCATGAGGGCAGACAAGTCCGGCCTTGCAGGACTTAGTCCCAGCAGCTACCACCAAGTCCACAATGGACTAGTCTGTTAAGGAATGGACTAGTCTGATCTCAGTCAGGAACTACTTTTTCGGACTGAAATGGACTAGTCTATCAGAGAGGACTAGTCCGGCCCCCCAGGGTGGACTATTTCGATCCTTCAGGACTTAGTCCCAGAAGGACACAGACACACTCACCAAAGACTAGTCTGTCCCCAGATGGACAAGTCCGAACTCAGACAAAGACTCTTGGTCCGCCTAACATCGGATCGGTCCGATGTGGCCGGACTAGTCCGACCTTCCAGCCCGGACAAGTCCGACCCTGTCCTTAGGGCCGCCTCAACTTGTCTTTCAATCTGGTCTAGCTTGGACTATGAGCTCTTAGGAGATTCTAAAAATTTTAACTCATTGAACACACTCAAGCTAAGTAGCTAAACTCGACACAAAGAATTTAAAAGCCCAAATTCCATACTTCGAGTTCTTCACATTTTTCTTCTCTTTTTCATTTTTTTGAGTGCACCCAATGTTGTCCATCTTCCAATCACCTGTGCTTACACTTGCAAAGCTCATTAGTCCCTTAAGTGTTGTCATTAATCATCAAAACCCGCGTGGATTAGCTTAGATGCAGTATCACTGGTTGTTTTTTGTTGTCATTTGCTCGAGCAACCAACAGAGAAGGTTCGCAAGAAGTCACACTCGTGTCAAGTTAGTTTGAACTGTTAATCAATTATCTCACCCTACTTAGTATATTAGCCGTCGGCCGTCTAGGAAGCTGTCGAGGGCACCATTGCGTTCCTGATGTTCTGAGCCATTCCACAACTGTCAAGCTTCATCAAGGTTCACAAGGATCTGTAATAGCTGTTACACAACTTCGTTCATCATTTCATTCACTGTCCTCATCACATTTACCTTTTTTCCATATATACCTAAGTGTGGCAGTAGCTAGGTTTCAGTTTAATTCGTTGTACACCATCAACAAGGCTTTATTCTAATTAAAAGTTATACTCCTCATTCCCTTGCACATCGTCTGGAACAAGAACCCAAGAAAACGATCGACGGGTGATGAAGAATGTCGAGTTTTCCTCGCCTCCTTTTGGAACAACCACCATCGCCGTTGAGCTCTATGCTCTAGCCATTTTTGCACCCATTGTGGTACAATTCCAAGTTTCTCGTGCATCACTAGTGTTGCACAACATCCTGGCGCATCAAATGGGTATCTCCCGAGTAAGAACGACGATGAGCACGCAAGCCATCGGCTGTCGCCGTCGGGTAGCTAGGCTCCGACCATCATCAAAGCTGGCTGAGTGGTCTAACGTGTTGCACACGTCCAGTTCGACACAGGCAGCGAGTTAGGGCTCAGCGGATGACCTAGATCGCGGTGACATAGCCGGAGGTTATGGGCATTGTCGGTACTCCGCGAATAGGGTACCCTCGCACACAAGCTCAAACTACCAAGGTACGTTCAGTGGTGCCACGTGTCCAGAAGGCGCTGGACCCAGGCCTTCCTCAAGTATGGGATCCAGTGCTGCCACGTAGACCACAAAGATGAGACCAGGCTTCCTCAGAGTGATGGGCTCTCAAGGTGCCACGTGTTCGGGTGGGACCTCTTCCTACTATAGGACGAGGTTCGACACAACCACGTGGCTCGAAGCACCAGGCCGGACGTCTCCCGCAGAGAAGGGCTCCTGAGGTGCCACGTACCCAGAAGGGCTCGGAGCTGCCATGTGTCATGAAGGGACACGGAGCCGCCACATGCCCCGAAGGGCTCTGGAGCTGCCACATGCCACGAAAACCAAGCCTGACCTCCCCCGGCGGAGGCCAGCCCCGAAGCTGCCATGTGTCCCGCGACTCTCCTTTGGCGGTGAAGTGAGGGATATAAGGGGTGGTGCACCCTGTCTATATCAAGCATTGAAGACAGGCACCCACCATCGGTAGGTAACGCGGAGCATGCCAATGGTCAGAGACCGCTGCACCCAATCACATCACAGTGAAGACACCACAAGCCTACCCTACCCTGCCAAGTGGGTACCTTGGGGTGACCAGATAGATGGACAGGACATCCCTTGACACCATCAGCGACTGCACATGGGCTACTGGCAACTGAGGTAGCAAGACGGCAAGTCATCAAAACCTTAGCCAGAGGAACCTTATGGGAGAAGCCATAGATCTTAAAGATAAGATCACCCCGGGGCCACCTGTCGGGCCCTAGACCCCACTTGTAAGGCGTCTGGCCTTGTCTATAAAAGGACCAGACCGCCACCATTACAAAGGATCCACGATCAAACATCAAATCTCCAACACACACACATACACACCAGCAATACAACCTCACTGTGGAGTAGGGTGTTACACTCTTTGCGGCCCAAACCACGTAAAAATCACAGTCTCATACTCTCATACGCACGACCACTAGATTGAGAACTAAGCCCTGCCGATCAAAGAACCTCTGCGGGCTACTCCTTAGCAGATTTGGGGGAAGTGTCGCTTTAAAACTTTGACATTTGGCGCGCCAGGTAGGGGCTTTTTCCCTCAAAAAATTGGTTGCGCTTTCATCGCAATGGCAAGCATCAAGCTTGAGAGCGGTGGCAAGAGCAGGCCGCAAAAGGTCTACCAGCGGGTCATCAAATACGTGGAGATGGAGTTCCAAAAGCCTGAATGGGCCGTTGAAACGGTCCACCAGGCTGAGAACCTCGACCCCAACGGCGACCACAAGCGTCGCAAAGCACTCAACATCATATGTGGAGGATCTTGGGAACCCACATCCCGGATCGCGGTCAAGACCTCGTGCCGAGCGATAACATGACTACACTATACTAACGCACTGATGCTGCACCACCGATGGACGAAGACGCCGATAAGATTCGATGCATCCGACTGTCGCGAGAACATGTCGAGAGTCGGTCTTCTTCCCTTCCTCTTCGCCCCCACCATCACCAATGTCAAGTTATACCACGTCCTGAGAGATGGTGGGACCGGCCTCAATCTCATTAGCTGTGCGGCCTTCAACAAGCTGAAGATCCCTGAGTACAGGCTCACCCCATCGAGATCATTCTGGGGGATAGGGCCAGGGAAGATTATCTCGTGCGTCAATATCCACCTCCGGGTGACTTTCGGAACGCCCGAGAACTTCAGCACGGAGAATATCCTATTTGACATCGCGGAGGTTAGCCTTCTCTACAACGCCATTATCGATAGGCCAACTCTGTGCCGATTCTTGGCTGCAGTCCACTACGGCTACCTCGTCCTCAAGGTGTCGACTCCCTCTGGCGTCCTCAAGATCTGAGGAGATCACAAAGCAGCAGTGTCTGCTTTGGAGGAGCTATGAGCACTAGCGACAGCCCCAACACCTACCTCGGGCGATGCTGGACCATGTAAGCCTTCACCAAGCCCGCGCGAGCGTGGCTACGTCGCTGCACCATGGGTGTAGCCCTCCAACAACGACGACGTACCCATCAAGGTTATCCAGATTGGCTCCGATGCTGCCCAGACCACCCACGTTGCGGGTAGTCTAGACAGCAAACAGGAATCAACACTCATCGCTTTCCCGATAGCTAATGTTGACGTGTTTGCCTGGCAACCGTCTCAGATGCCCAGCATCCCAGGGAGGTGATCAAGCACCACCTGAAGAGCTACCCCGATGCCTGGTCGGCACAGTAGAGGCCACGAAAGCAGTCCGTCGAGTGGCAAAACTTCATTCGTGGAGAGATCAAGAAGCTGCTCAATGCCAGCTTCATTCGGGTGGTCCATCAGCCTAGGTGGCTGGCCAATCCTGTCGTCATCCCTAAAGCTGGTGGGAAGCTTCGGATGTGCATCGACTACAATCTCAATAAGGCATGTCCTAAAGATCCTTTCCCTCTCCCTAGGATAGATAAAATCATGATTCAACCTCGAGATGTGACATGCTCTACTTTCTAGACGCTTACTCAGGGTTCCACCAAATCCCCATGTCTAGAGGACGAAGATCATACTGCATTTATAAATGTAGATGGCCTGCTGCTATGTCTCCATGACTTATGGCCTTAAGAATGCTCTCCCTACTTTTGTACGTGTCATGCATAAAACATTTGGGGACCTCATTTTGGACCTGGTAGAGGTGTACGTCGACGATATCGTTGTCAAAATCCAAACACATACATCATTATTAGACAACCTCGCCCTAGACTTCGATAGATTACGAACAATACGCAATGAAGCTAAACCCAGACAAGTGGATGTTTGGGGTCAAATTCGGGAAACTCCTTGGTTTCTTGGTCTCACACCAGGGGATCGAGGCAAACCCGAAGAATATCAAGGCAGTAGAGTTGATTCAGCCTCCAGCCTGCGTCAAGGACATGCAGAAGCTTGAAGGTTGCTTGGAAGCGCTCAGTCGGTTTGTCTCTAGACTGGTTGAACGAGTGCTCCCGTTCTTCAAACTGCTGCGCTAGTTGGACCGTTCATCTGGACATAGGAGGTAGAAAAGGCGTTCCCTGAGCTGAAGCGACAACTCACGTCGCTGCCCATCATGGTGGCCCCAAAGCATAGGGAGCCTCTGTACCCCTACATTGCCTCCACAACAGAAGTAGTGAGCATGGTCTTGGTGGCAGGGCGACCTGGTATCCAGCAACCTCAAGAGACGAATGGGCCCCTGCTGCTGACACTGAACCCCAGGGCTTGGGGACCTTAGGGTGCCCCGACAACCAAGAAGCCTCTGGGTCCCAGCCCCCGGAGGGTAGCTGGGTCCCCCCAAGGGGCTCTGGAGATCATGAAGCCTCTGTGTCCCAGCACCCAGAGGACGCCCTGGGTCTAGGGAACACGGAGTCTCTGGACCCGGAGCGGATGGAAGAAGGTGCACCGGATTCCCCAGGTTGGGAACGAGCTATCTAGCACCTGGTCTACTTCATCAGCGAAGTCCAACATGAAGAAAAAAAAGGTACCTTGAAGTACACAAATTACTGTATGCAGTGCTAATTGCGTTGAGGAAGCTCTGCCACTACTTTTAGGCACACAAAGTCTTAGTGGTGACCTCGTTCCCACTGGGGGTGGTGCTCTGCAGCCCCAACGCGACTATTAACGTCGCCAAATTGGCGGCGAAACTAGCGGAGTTCGAGCTCGATTTCTTGTTGCGGCATGCAATCAAGAGCCAAGCTCTAGGAGACTTCGTTGTCGAGTGGACTCGCTCACCAAGCAACCCAGGGGGACTAGAAGTGAGCGATTCGGAGCCTAGGGCTCTAGTGGTCAATGGACCCCATTGGACACTCTTCTTCGACAGATCATCGTGGAAGCAAGGATCGGAGCCGGTGCACTTCTCACCTCTCCAACAGGGGAGCAGTCCAAGTACACGGTGCACCTTGACTTCAAGGCGACCAACAACATGGCAGAGTATGAAGCCCTCATCTTTGGACTGACAGCTGTGCAGGGTCTCGGTGTCCAGCAGATGTTGGTCGAGGGAGACTCCTAGCTGATCATCAAGCTAGTCCAGGGTGAATGCTGCTGCAACGATCCTCAGCTAGTGGCGTACTTACTGCACGTCAACAAGTTAGAAGCTGGTTTCGAGGATTTGAACCTCTTCCACGTACCGCACGCCGACAACTCCATCGCCGACACCTTGTCAACTATGGCCTCCACTGGGGCCCCGGTTCTTGAATGTGTCTTCGACAGGAGATTAGTGCGACCAACAGCTAGGCCCGCAGTACCTAACGAAGAAGGCGAGCCCAACACCTCAAAGCTGGCGACCTCGGCAGCCCTGCAACCATAGGGCCCATCGAGGTTCTTGTTTGTCATCGGGGACCTCAGATTACCCAGCACCCAAGATCCAGAAGCTCAAGAGAGTCCCTATGCATGGTCCACGGAGATCCGGGACTACTTGAAAGACAACATCCTTCTGGAGGAACATGTATCCACTAAGCGGTTCGTAAGGATGGGAAAATGCTACACGCTAGTGGAAGGAGACCTCTGTCAACGTGGCGCCAACAGCGTCCTATTTTGGTGCATAACTCAGGAGGAGGGTTGCGACTTGCTTGGAGAAATCCACGAAGGAGACTGCGGGTATCATGCGACTTCCTGCACACTGGTCGGTAAAGTCTTTCGACATGACTTCTATTGGCCAACAGAACTCCAAGCTGCCGTCAAGCTGGTGAAAAGGTGCAAGGCGTATCGGTTTCATGCCAAGCAGATTCACACTCCAGCGCAAATGCTACAGATGATTCCACCCTCGTGGTCGTTCGCAGTCTGGGGGCTAGATGTCCTGGGACACTTCCCCAGGGCAGTCAAAGGGTACCAGTTCCTCTAAGTCGCTGTAGACAAATGCACCAAGTGGTCGATGGCAGCCCCAGTGATCGATACAACAAGGAGTTCGTAGTCAAGTTCATCAAGTCGATCGTCTGTAGATTCGGGGTCCTGAACAGGATCATCATCGACAACGTGACCCAGTTCACCAGTGCAGCATTCCAAGACTACTGCGAAGACCTTGGCGTCCGAGTTTGTTATGCGTCCGTAGCTCACCCAAATAGCAACGATCAAGTCTAAAGGGCCAACGCCAAAATCCTAGGGGCCTCAAGACACGTACATATGACTGCTTGGATAAACATGGTGCCAAGTGGGTCGACGAACTCCAATGTGCACTGTGGGCCAGTCGAACATCACCCAATCAGGCCGAGAGAAACACCTTTCTTCCTGGTGTATGGGGTCGAGGTCGTCCTCCCCCAGAGATCGCAGTGGGCTCCCTCTGAGTCCGGTCATTCATCGGTTCATTTCTATTCTCCCAACCTTTTCCTGTGGAGAAACAGATCGGGGCACCGGGACGAAGGGCCGCCGCCCTCTGCCCGTCGGTGCGCCTCCCGCGAGCCCCTCACCGCGCACGCTGTCGGTCCCCCGCCTCGCACACCATTGGTCCCCAGCTTCGCACCGTCTTCAGCGCTACCGCTGCTCACCACCTGTCGTGCAAAACCCTAGGGCGCCGCCACCATGGCAGTCGATGCCCGCCCGCCATGCCATCAAATCTCGCCCGCCCGCCCTGGTCATCGACGCTTGCCTGCCCTGGTCATTGACGCCCACTTCACAGGAGTATTCAGCCTCGCTTTCCTCGCCTGACACCAGCCCATTCGCACGATGGCTCCTGCCTCGCCCGCTTCGCTCGACGACGCCTGCGATGAAGTGTATCAAGGTCTCATGTTCACAACGGTAAGGTGCTATAGCCCAATCCGAACTGAGATTGTCTTGATGAAGTACTGTAATTGAAGTTTTTTTTACGAGTACTGTAATTGAAGTTTCATGTGTGAGTTCAATTTTTGGGACCGTTTGTACATGGATCCAGCTTAGGTGTTATATGCAGGAGATGACAATATTGATGCAATTGTTATTATCTTTTGTACACTCATCATATTTGTATTCCGAATATAAAGTGTTGTCGCTACCACTATGGGCTCCATATGATTAGCAATTTCAATGGACAAAGGTTAATGACGGGTTAATCAATCCATTGATTCAAAAAACAATTGAAATACGGACTAGTTTTGGTCCTACAACTCGAAAAATAGTCTTTGGTTTTTTGTGTTTCAGCTCAGATGATAGGAGAGAAGCCCAGCAAAAGATAAGGGTAAAAATAACATTGCAACCAAAACATCTTTTTTTTTTAGAGCTGAGATCTGTTTTCTGCCGAACATCTCCACTGACAACTTCACTTCCACCACAGAGTTGCTCTACCCTAGCATTTTTTAGCAGAGTTGCTCTAGCTACGGTGGAGTAGAGCCATACCAAACGCCCTAAAGATGACCTCCTCGTGGGATCTTCTGTCAGCCTTCGATCTTTTGAGGCTATGCAGCATGACGGTGTGGCCCAACAGTGGCCAAAAAACTCACCCCTGCCGCTCCAGAACTCATCACCGCAGCCCAGGAGGGCGTCCCCGTCCCCCTCGCCATCCACCTCCTAGTGCCTCAAGCCGAGGAAGCCCGACGCAAACAAACCCACCCTAGACTGAGACCCTTCCTCCTCAAGCAAGAGTATGGCACCATGATCACCATGGAGCCCGGCGGTGCAGAGCGTGCGCTCGAGTTTATCGCCCAGGCCACACAGGCGCTCGAGCTCCGCAGACAGGGCACTGAGTTTGAGCTTGCCATGCACCTCATGTCCTGTTACCATCCACTTCTCTCTCGACCGCCACGTCGACACCGTCCGCATCCTTGAGTGCACAGTCGCGGTCGTTACGCCTCCGCTGGCTTCTGAGACCGAGGCCGACCATGAGGGTAAGGACTGGTCCCTCGCTACGTTCTTCGGCTGGATGTATGTCGGAGACACACACACCACGCTCGGTCGGATGGACAACTTCGTCGCCTGCTACGGCACAGGCCTCCACATCAAGATGGCGGTTGCACTAGACGACTGCGATCCTTGCGACGCGGTAACATGCTGGTTATTCTCTCCTTCAGCTTCTCCACGTCTCTATCAAAATACACTACTACATTCGTCCTGATTTACTTACCCTCTAAGTCAATGAAAACAAGTTTTATTACTTGAACCTTAAATAAAAATAAATTCTATCTATACCCTCTGATCTGTAGTATCTCCACCTCCATTTATTAAAGTAGGATCCTCTAAGAAAATGAAGAGGGTGAGAGTGGTTAGTACAAAGTAAAATCAGCATTTCACGTCTTCCTTAATTTTCAAGTATTTTTTTTCTGCCACTGCAGCCTCCAGACTCAGTAAATTTTATTTCCGCTCGCATAGTTGCATTCCATTACTGAAAATGGTGTCAATCTTGGTATGAAGGCTCACTGTTACATATATCATTAAAACACCTGAAAACTAAATCTGGAGAGAAGCAGTTCCTGACCATCGTGTTTCTTTTTTGGACCGGAAATAATTAAAAGAAAATTGACTTTCCAATTCGATGAAGCACACAAGCTGCGCCGCAAAGCCCTTGAGATCCACCATCGCCCGAGGAGGCCTCAGATCGCCACTTGATGGCCCTTATCCTTGACGCCAAGGGTGACTACGATGGCACCCTCGAGCACCTTGTACTCGCCCCAATGGGCCTAATGTTGAGGTTGCCACCATTGGTGTCGCAAACTCGCGATAGGCCGGCTATACCTATCTTGCCCTGTCCCGTTTTGATAAACCATCTTCTCCTACCAGAAGGCATTGACTACTGTCCCCAAGTCAGCTCGTCGCAACGACAATCATTCAGTTGCATCCGTCTATGTCCGCCCTGCAGATGTTTACCACCGAACGGGGAGGCTCCGTGAGTCGAAGTCCTACTGTGAGACCTCCTGCTCATTTATGTAAAAGCCTGCACCTGGTGCTGCTGCTGACGAGGTGGCTGGAGGTCCAATGAAGATTCCTTCCATCTACGAGGCAGCACTTGGAAACATTGATGAGACCATCATAAAGCTTCTTCAGTGGTCACTCAAATTGCTCGAGGAATCAACAGGGCAGTTGAGCACAGTTGCTGGAATCGAGGCACAGATGGGTGTATTGTACTACATGATAGGGAGATATGCTGATTCAAGGAACACATTTGAGAGCGCTGTCACTATTACAATAAGCTTCATCTTAGGCAACTCCAAATGTGTTATCACACGTGGTTTTCAAAACCACCTAAAACAAAGAGCCTGTGATAATCTGCAATTTTCACGGGCGGAAACTAAAACCGCATATGAAATAAGTTATCACAGGTGCTCTTAACATTCATGAATCCGCCTGTGAAGACTCTTTATCACAAGCAATTTGTAACATAAGAGTAACAGCCTGTGATAATCAAGTTATCACAGACAGTTCTTTACCTATGACTAGCAACATGTGAAGACTCTTTATCACAGCTGGTTTATAACTTAAGAGTAACTGCTTGTGATAATAGAGTTATCTCAGGCGGTTCTTTACCTATGACTAGCCGCATGTGATAATATAATTTCACAGGAGGCTAGCCGTAGGTAAAGAACCGCCTGTGATAAAGTCTACCCTATGCAGCACTATCTGTTGTTATTTCTAATTTCCAGGTCAATTTCATATGCACATTCACACACAAAAGATGCACATTCACACACAATAGAAACAATATATTCTTACAAGCATCATCGACACAAAATCACCAAAAAGTCATCTCATATACATATGTAGAGTACATCTCAATTCATAGTTTACATGTTTCACTAAAAACTTTTTTGATACTCATATTGGAAAAGTTCTGGCACATCTGCTATTACACCGTCGTCATCGAAGAACAACCCTCTTCGATGGAAAATTTTGCAACGCATGAAGTGACACAGTTCACTCACAATCTTACTGTAGGATCGAAGAGCACGTGAGAAGCTACCAGAGGGGGGAGGGTGAATGGTATATTAAAACTTTTTAGCGGAAGCATGAAAACTCCTCAGCAGAAAATCAATCTGTTAAAAAATCATGTGTGCGATTAATCTAAGCATGATCAATTGTG
Organism: Tuctoria greenei; assembly: GCA_036927565.1. NCBI lineage: Eukaryota > Viridiplantae > Streptophyta > Magnoliopsida > Poales > Poaceae > Tuctoria > Tuctoria greenei. The sequence goes on from JAYESD010000002.1 coordinate 141,198,563, forward strand.
ACAAAACCAGTATAGATTGTGGAGAACCAAGTTACGAAGACATCACAACAAGAATCAAGAAAATCCAATAAGAAAAACTCTAGTTATGATTGAAAGATTGAACGGAGGGTAATCTGTTCTACTCGATAAAAACAAGATCTACAACACCACAAGGAAACTCGTGTAGATCCAAAACCACAAATCCAATGACCACGAAATTTGTACAGATGATAGAAAATCCAGTTGTGAAGACAATCCAAAAAGAATCACATCTATTGGATTGGTAAAACTCGAGTTATTATAAAACCACCAAAGCAAGGTAGTGCTGTGCAGAAACTCGACGAGAAAGACTTGAAAGAAACAAGTCGGATGAACAAGGCACAAAAACTCCTTTAGACTACAAATTTTATAAATTAAAAAACAAATAGAACAGCACAAAGTCGTGCACCACGAGCTCTGGCCTCCCTTGCTTATATAAGAAGCCCTTAGGCCAACCCAATCCTAACTAGGACTCAAATCCTACTTAGATTGAACCGAAACTTTTCATAACTGCTCAAGACTCTTGCATACGCAGATAGAAGCAATCTAAGACTTTCAAACACCTTAGGAGCATATCTCACATTCCTAAAACAACCCAAATTTGTGGCCCACATGAAATCCTATCATAACCAACTCAAATCTATACATATTTGAGTCAAACCTGACTCAGCCGCAGCCTGAGTCCATAACCTAGTCGGTTGGACCTTTCTGACCAATTTTACATCCACATATCTTTATCACGCCTCAGAACCATGTAGCCACATCCATGCACTCCTTGCATACATGCGAACATCTTCCAACGACGTCCACGATACCTTCTGAATGTAGCCTAGAGGGGGGTGAATAGGCTTTTTGAAACTTTGTCGATCCCTGAAACACTTAATAGATTGATCAAATATAGAGAAGGCCGGACTAGTCCGGTATGGTGCGGACTAGTCCGGTGTATGTGGATTCAAAAGATCAAGATTGATCATTAATTTCACCTGTAGTACTCTATGCAGCGGAAATCAATTGACAACTTGGATGTATTACAGCAATGAAACAATGTATTGCAAAGATCAACTTTAATTACGATATTTCAACATGATTTACACAAGTTTAAGCAAACCCTAGAATATGATGAACTATAAAACAAAGATGTGCGAGACAAGATTTTATCTCGTGTTTCGATTCCACGGAGGAAATCTACATCCCCCGTTGAGGAGTCCACGGAGGACCGGGTCTTCACCAACCCTTCCCTCATCGAATCGCCACGGAGGCCGATTCATTTTGGAGAATGATCATATCTTCTTGGCGATTGACGAGCTACTCCTTATCAACAATCTTATCCATTAAAAATTTCATTTTAGAAGCTATTTTTCTATCTAAACCAATAAGCATGTTTTCTTCATCATTATAATCATCAATATCACTATTAGAATAAAGCAAGGAGGAAGATTTAGATGTGACCTTTCTTTTTCCTTCCTTGGCCATTAGACACGTGTCGTCAGTGTCCTTCCATGTGCCCATGGTTGGGAAGAGAGTGGATTTCTTGGTAGGCTTCTTGATGGCTATTGTGGCCATCTCCTCTTCTTGTTCGGATGAGGACTCATCATTGGAGCAAACTTTGCATGTTTTCGACTAATTACAGCAGGTTGTATGTTCCTATCATTCGGTTTAGCATGTGCATCAAATTTTGCATGAGAGTTATGAGATGTAGCTTGTATTCTATCCTTTTTCTGTTGTTTAGCTAGTCTATAGCAAAAATATATGACACGACCATCTCTACCACAGTAGGTACAATGAAATTTAACTTTGTGTTCATGTCTAGATGAGCAAGCAACCTTTTTATTTAAACTGAATGAGACAACACTCCTGCAGATTTAAAAACCACTTATTTTTGTTTAGGAACTGTCTGAATCAAACCACTTCCTAATGACTTTACAATTTTAGATGGATGTGCCTTAGCATGAGAATGAGAATCAAAACCTAAACCATATTTATCTTTGCAAGATTTAGAGGAATTCAGCAGCAAGTTTAGGTTCTTAATTGCATTACAAAACCGATCTAATGTCCTATGCATGTCATCAAGTTTATTTGACAGATCAAGGCAATTTCACATGAAGTTTTTCCTTTTAATTTGCAATTGAAACAATATTGAAATTCATGAGAACGTAAAGCATTGTTCAATATAGAAATTTTACTCATAGCATCTTGTAGTTTCTTATCAAGATCATCATAAGTAGAACAATGCAAATCAATTGTAGAACAGCAAGCATCTTTCAAATTTTCATCATTAAGTGCAGCAATATTTTTGTTCTTTTCAATTTCTTTTTCAAGTTTATCAAGTGTGGAGGTGTGTGCACTTCTTAGAGAGGACAATTGTTCATATATTAAATCACATGAGGAACAAAAATCATCAATAGGAATCAAAGATTTCAAATGATTAATTTCATATTCTAGTGACTCAATTTTAACGGCATTGTCCCTAAGCTTTTTGTCCTTTTTTCTTAACTATAACAGTGGCACGAGAAAAAGCATCACACATTTCTTTGCAAGTAGGACATACCTCTTCATTGTTGTTGTTGTGTTCTGCCTCCTCCATACTTGATCTTGATTTGCCTGCCATGAAACACAAGTTTGCCAAATCATCTTCATATTCGTCACTTCCAATGTCCACATCACTCAAGCCAAGTCCTTGAAGTGCGGAGATAAAACTATTCACCAATTGACGTCCTATAAAAACCTTCTTTTTCTTGTTGTCGTGTGCAAAGGAGTGCTTCGTCCTTGTTTGATTTTCATCACGGGAAGTAGCACCTGAGAGGTTGGGGCAATCCATGCGAAAATGTCCTGTCTTACCACATTTGAAGCATCGTTGAGGTCCGACACTTCCTCTCCTTCTAGTTCTCACATTTTGCAATGTTTTTGAGAACCGGGTAGATATAAGTGCAAGTTTTTCCTCTGGAAACTCTTCAACCTGTTCAAGTGTTAGAGAGGACAACAAAGCAAGTGTTCCACAAGATGAAGGTTGGCCGGAGCTAGGCATGTCACATTGAGAAACAAATACAAGAGACTTGTTGGGGTTCTTACGTGAGATTATGTCAATTCCATGAGTTTTCAATTTAAAATATAGAACATCTAAAGTAAGTGTACGCATGACAGTATATTCACGAATAGATGTTACTTTCATATCCCAAATTGACATGTCTAATGCACTTAGTAAATGCCTAGCATTCTCAGCATCTGAAAAATTAACATTGACGCTATGCAAGTTGCTGAGGATTTTATTAAAGCGAGCAAATAGATCGTCGATGGACTAACCTGGTTGCATCTCAAAGCGCGTGTACTCCTTTTTGAACATGTCTTGCCTTACCTCCTTGATCGTATTGGATCCTTCATGGTAGTCGCAGAGTGCTTTCACTGTAAGGATTCCGGTTTATCACAACGAAAAAATTCGTCGCAATAGGTTGTTTTTTGTCGCAATAGGTCGCTGTTGCAACGAAAAAGAGTGTGGCGATAGTTTTTACGAATCGTCGTAATAATTCCCGTGGCAATAGGTTATTGCAACGCCTTGACATCCGTGGCGAATAGTATGGTATTGCAACGATTTTACATCAGTGGCAAATAGGACGCTATTGCAATGTTTTCATGTATTGCAACGATTTAATGTATCGCAACGAATTGTACGGTATTGCAACGGGTTCACGATCGTGGCAAATAGTACGGTATTGCAACGATTTCATATTCGTGGCAAATAGTATGTTGTTACAACGATTAGCGTATTGCGACAATTTAACGTATTACAACAAATAGCATGGTATTGCAACGATTTCACATTCGTGGTAATTGTATGTGGTTGCAACGATTTCACAGATGTGGCAATAGTACGGTATTGTAACAATTTCACATTCGTGGCAAAAAGTATGTTATTGCAACGGTTTAGAGTATTGCGACGGTTTAACGTATTTCAACGAATAGCATTGTATTGCAACGATTTCGCGTTCGTGATAATAGTATGTGATTGCAACGATTTTCACATTCGTGGCAAATACTACAGTGTTGCAACAATTTTCACAACCGCGGCAAACAGTAACATATTGCAACGAGTTATGGTGTAGCGATAATTTACCATATTGCAACGAATATCATGGTATTGCAACAATTTCACATTCGTGGCAAATAGTATGGTACTGCAACGATGTCACAGTCGTGGCAAATAGTATGATACTGCGACGATTTAACGTCCGTGGCAAATAGTTGCAATGAGTCAACAAATGTGGCGAATAGTACCGTATTGCAACGATTTCAGATCCGTGGGAACTAGTCTGGTACTGCAATGATTTCGTATCCGTGGCAAAATTTGTTATTGCAACGAGTCCACAAATGTGACGAATAGTACCATATTGCAACGATTTCAGATCCGTGGGAACTAGTATGGTACCACAACGATTTCACATCCGTGACCAATAGTTTGGTATTGCAACGATTTCTTATCTGTGGCAATAGTGTTTTAATACAACATTTTATGAGTCATTGCCAAATGTTTATACTGTAATGTTTTGTCATTCTATTGCCACGTTTTATCATCCGTATTGGCAATAGCTTCCTATTGCAACAATTTATCATTCGTGACAAGAAATTCGTAATGCCACGTTTTATAATTAGCGGCAGTAGAACCCGAATGCACCAGGTTTGAAAATTAGTGACAACAGAATCACGAGTTTAACAATAAACATCCATCAATTGATATTACAACACGCATAACAACACTCAAGGATTACTAAAGCGACATGTTTGCATGCTAAGAGTTTTCCTCAGGTGATCGGGACTAATTGTTGGAGCAGGTGGCTTTTGGCGGTTCCTTTGGTGGACCTTCTGTGGAGTGGTCTCCATCATCATTTTGTGCATTTCATCCATTGAGGCGCGCATGTCCTGCATTTCCTTAGCTGTCTGTTCATGATCAGCTGCTATCTGACCTTGTAAGTTCTGGACTTGAACGTTTAACTCTTCATTCTTCTGGTTTATGCAGTCCATCTGGGTGTTTAAGCTATCATTTCTTCCTTCCAACTCCTGCACTATTTGATTGAGGCCTGCATTTCTATCTTCTAAGTTTCAAACTTGGTCGTTGAGGAGTTCAGACATCTGGATACCCATACGTTCACGTTCGGGACCAGTTGGGTTAGCCATATAACCACGCCCCCGAACCTATGATCCTGCACAACCGATTGAGGATCTATAACAACGCTAGAAGATGTGGTTTCTCTCCTCATTTGGAATTGGGCCTCCCTGCTCAGCTTCCATGTCGTCCACTTGGGCACGTGCCTGGATATACATACGAAAAGAAAAGTCACAGGTAATTTGCGAATATTTATTTAATTCGGGATTGTTTGAAGTGTTACTCACATGTACAGCTTCTGCCAGCTTGTTTGCCCAGTTACCGTTCTCCAACAAATGGCTTGCCTCCCACAGTTGTATGTCATCGGGTTCTTCTCTAGTCTCTGGATCTCGCTACATAAAATACAAGTAAACTTCAACATGTCGGTATACATATTGTTTGCAGCGCAAAGTAAAAGCATGATTTATTTTTCATACCTTCTCATAACTAAGTTGGGCGTAGGATTTGGAGCCAAGCAAGTGACTCGCCTTTTGTCTTCTTCGATTTTGAGAATTGGTCCTACTTATTGACTGCAATAATTTTAAGAATTAATTCCACGAATGAAAGTAAATGAAATTTTTTTGTATGATGCGAAGCTATTAAAAAGTTAGCAGACCTTGAATCGCTCAGACCCAAAATATTCTATTAGGTGCAACCACTCGGGCGCCATTACGTCAGCAGGCTTGTTTCGTATACGTTCTTCATCGCTAGAATAACTATTATAGGTGGCATGCAAAGCCGAGCGCCACCCCTTGTAGCGCTCACCAGCAATTTTCACAATTTTTCTTGCGCTCTCCGGTGTGTCCTCCATGCCCCAAGAATCCTATACATTGTATAACAAGTTGCTGTAAACGTACAGGATGGAGATTGCAAGAAAAAAAATACTTGTGTGGGGGTGTGACAACACTAACCAGAATGTCTCGCATTGTATCTCTCTTGTTACTATGACCAACCTCTGTCCACTTCCTTGCACCGCTGAGGGATGCATGTCTTTTTGTAAACATAACCACATCATCAACAAAGTGCCGCTGATTAATGCCAACCGCGGCACCCAACCTAGCGGAGAACTGAATTGGCAGCTTCACATGCTCCGTTCTACTAACTTGGGATGCATAGCGTATTCTGGCAACCTTAAGTCCTTTATCCACACTTCTTCCTAGCTTCCTTCCTTCTGTTACATTGATTCACACGGTAAACGATTAAAGCAAATTACCGCCTGAACAAGTTTAGTATCATGTACAAATAGTGTGAAAAGAAGAAAAGTCTGATGTTCATAACATCTTCAGGACGAGTGCGGCAAATACGAGCGTGGGACGACTGTGTCATCCCAGGACCATTTTGTTCTGTAGTACTCCCTCCTGGATTATATTAATTGTCGTATCAGACCAACAAATGAATTAAAAATGAACTACTAGTTAGGACTGTCCGAACGACAACTATTTTGATGGGGGGGGGGGGGGGGGATTACATTATTGACTTCTTTGTTGCTGTTCATAACTTAAAATGAGCCATCAGGTACACATGTCAGTGGCGGTACGCACTCGTAGTACTGCAGAGGATTTTCAGTCCATGAGCGAAGTAGGCAAGACTGTGAGGGGGCATGCAGCTGGCAACGCTAGACTAGACAATGATAGGGTTTGCCGGTTCGGTCTGACTGACATCAGCTGGAGCGCGTCTCGAAGAGAATCATTAGTTGCAGGGCAAGTAATGAACGCCGACGGTAGCAGGTGGCGAATGCAAGACAGATAAGGCAGGCAGCTTGTAGGATTGAAATCCTCCGCAGTACTGCACCTGCATTAGCGGCCACTGACATGTGGGCCCATGAGACATTGGGTCTACTTGTCAGTGGCAGCTACTGTAGGTGCAGTACTGCATAGTGCCAGCTTGCGACGCTCAACAAAGCGAGGGTTCGGTCTCGCCGAAACTATCGAGAAGGATTGGTGGCAGGGCGAGTAATGGCCAGGGATTTGCGGGCGGCGGGGTAATCATGGCACGTGAAGGATGGGATGTGGTGATGGGCGAGGGAGACGCGTCTGGGAGGACACTGAAGTGACCAACAGCAGGGCGTGGGCGTCGGTGCCGGCCGGAGTGGCCAGCGGCGAGAGAGCACAGCATGGAGGCATAAAAAATCACGCCATCACACATGCTGATGAACTGTTAACTATAAAGACTAAGTACTAAGAAAGTAGAATCGCAAGGCATGCTAAAATAATTAGTAGAGCCTAGGAAAGAATGCAAATGATCATGATACACCCATCATCAATACATCTAAAGGACAAAATGTAGTCTCTCAAAATGCTCCAAGTTCAATGCCAAAGGAGTAAAAAACTAACACGCTCTGCCAAAACAAATGGCACGGTAGAGAGGCAGGTAGTAATGTGATGTGATATGAGTAGTTGGAAGCTACTACCGAGGATAGAGTTGGAGTGGGACATTTTTTAAGATCTAAAAGTAAAATTACGCTGGGGTGGAAGGAGTATTTCTAGTTTGTATATCTATACCTGCTGTTGGTTCATGCATCGTAGTACCAGGGAGTGAAGAACCTCGGGGTTCCTGAACATCATGTGCTGCAATATTATCTGCGTACCATGCAAACCATTTAATGTTGTCTCAATTTGTTTAATTTTGATAGTAAACACATTTATAGTTATACCAGGTGCTTGTTGGCCACCATGAATGCTTGTAGACGACATCATGGTTTGATGTCTTGTTCGTAATGTAAAGAGCATTGTAAGTAGTCATTCCAAATAGCAGTGATAACATTATATTACATGACCGACGTAGATTTTGGATCGGACGGTGTGCTTTCTATAAACTGGAGTGTTTGTTACTAACGGAGGAATTAGAAAAGAAATAATAGAAAAAAATGTACGATCCGAGAAAGCCACAAGAAAGAAAAAAGTGTAAAAACCATGGGAACTAAAAATCTTAGAAATACAAATTTGTAAAACGGGAATGAGAGTACAACATTTGGAGTGATTGATCAGATAACCTGTGTCTCATTTCCTTCTAAATCCAGAAATTACAAACTACTACCTCTGGTTTTTAGTATTTGTCCTTCCCGGCCAAGAATTGAACTAGAAATACACTACCGTAATAAGCTGTCGGAGCAACATTTATTTAGGGACAGATGTAGTGTGTGTGTGTGTGTATGTATGTGTATATATATATATATATATAACTAAATTCGTGAAACAGATAACTAAATTCGTGAAACAGAAGACCACATTTCTTCTTTGTTAATTTATTTGATCTTCGTATATCAGGATGGATCGTGTATAACTTAACTAGGCCAAAACTGCATGGATCTTGTAGAACCAAGCCAATATTGCTCTATAAAAAGACGACATGGATCATGTAGTTTACCTAGCACAAAACTGAAGTCCAGGATGCGATGTCGCAGGGAGGTGTCGGTGACAAAGAGTTCGGTAGAGCCCGTCAAACTTGGTCGCCCGGCGTTGTACCCAGGAGTCAACACCACCACGAGCTTTGATGCGTCACTGCGAGATCCATGGGGGAAAAATTGTAAAAACCGTGGGAAATGAAAACACGGGAATTTCTTAGGAATACAAGTATGGAACACAGGACAGAGAGACAACACATTTGGAGTACTGCGAGATCACCGGAAGGGCGGGGCAGCGGGGTGTCAAGAACGGAGGCCAGTGTTTCCATTTATACTCATCGTGGCTAAAATAGGGTTACAATAATAGGCAGGAATGAAATTGGAGGCGCAGGTAGTGAAAATTGAATTGTCAAAATCTCAAATGTGGTGCGCCAAGTAGAACGATAAAATTTTCGCGGGAGTGGAAAATTTGATGCAAGTTGTGCCCTTGTGCATGCATCCAATCGTGAATAATTACATCTCATGTCGCGTCGATTCCTGCACATGGTGCGTGTAGCTAGAGGGGTAGACTTCATCTTAGGACAACTTGCTCACTTCTTAATTCATCTTTGTTTCCATGCATGGAGATCAAAATCTAAAAGCAGTCATCTTCTAGCTAGTGGGACATTACAAAAAAAATATGAAAAAAAAATATGAATCACCAAATGTATATGTGCTAATGCAAACGATATGCAAATACATCCAAGTCCACAAAAGGACGATGGTAAACAATCAGCATTTTGTAACATTAATCTCAATGAAATGATAACATGTAGTATATACTACTACATACTAAAAATATATTTTCCCATGCGCTGACTACAAATGAAAAAATTGAGTGAAAGAACACAAAAGAGGAGAAACGCAGCCTCAACCCCGATCTCAATGGAGTTTCAACCAAGAGTCGTCGATTGTCGCAACACAATGAATTCTTGGCTAGACATTGAACAACAGTTATCTCACCCATTTTTCAGAAAGGAGTTGTTTTTAGATACTGCATAGGACACATTGTTCATGAACAGAAAAGACATTTATCATTAAAATAGTAACAACACATACATTACAAACAAGAACTACGAAACCATATAGAAAATAAGAAAAAGAAAAACTACAAATACTACTCTACTCGGAGTCGGGGGAGATCTTCACCACCTCCTTCTGCACCACCGCCTCCTCCTCCTCCATCGCTGCTGCCGTCGCCGCCTCCTCCGTCGCTGCTGCCGCCGCCTCCTCCGCTCCCGCCGCTGCTGCTGCCTCCTCCGGCAATTGAGTCCGAAGCTTCAGGGCGACGGTCCGCAGAAGATGCTGGTGGCCCTCCACCCCAGCCACCTCCCCGATCGTCTCGTAGAGAACATTGAGTCGACCGGCCACAAACCCTAACCCGAAGCATTAGGGGCTGGTGGTGTCCATGCTGATGCAGACGGGAAGTTTCCCAAGACCCAGACGGTCACACGAGCGAGATGTATCGGAAAATACATCCCACGCCAACTTGTCGAGCTTTTTTTGCATGCCCGGCCGTGGCGGAAAGGTGCTCGGTGGCCTCCTTCAGGCGCCGATCGAGTTCATTGAAGCGGTGTTCAACGAGGCGGACTGTCTCCTGAACCCAAACAGGATGAGGAGGTGTGGGCGCCGCGGGCGGAGAAGGTGACGGAGGAGGTGCGGGCACCGCCTCCAGTTCCACCAGCATTGGCTGCGACGGAAACGGAGAAGAAGGAGGTTCGGAGGACGTCGATGGCCAGGAGCGCTTCGGTGCGGGGCTACCCATTTGTGTGGTGACGGAGGTGCGGAGAAAGAGCGAGAGGTGATCGGCAATGGTGCGGCTGTGAAGGAAGAGAAGTTTGGAGGCTACGATCAATGGAGATGGAGTGGTGCGGTGGAGACGCAAGAGGACGGGTGTGCCTTTATAGTGGGTCCTCATCTAAGACCATCCGCACCAGCGTACTTTAAAGCATACTCTATACACTATTCTCCTTCAGCTTTTACACTACGTACTCTAAATTACACTGTGTAATAGTGTATCTAGTATGCTTTACAGTACGCCCCTGCGGATGGTCCGCGCGAGTGGAGATGATCGGATGCTTCGGAAACTGCACTTTCGAATTAATCCAAACTGCGGTTGACTTCCTCTAAGTTGTCACAACGGCTCGACGCGTCCCATCTCCGCTTCACAGGCAGTTTTTTTTAATTTTAAATGCAAAGGGTCCAGGGTATGCAGTGGCCCACTTGGCATACTTTCTAGGTCCGTCCGACGGTGTTTCAGTTTTTGTTCCAGTTTTTAATTTTGAAACGCAAAGGGCCCACCGGCCCAAGGTATATGCAATGTTCCAGTTTTTTTTAGTTTGTCACGCAAAAGACCTTGATCATATTTCATGACGTTACGTGTTTTCTCTTATATATATATATATATATATATATATATATATATATATATATATATATATATATATATATATATATATATATATATAGTTTGGCTCGTTGATCGTTGATCATATGTTTGGGGCGTAGGGTAGCATGCATGGACAACTATAACATGCATGTGAGAGAGACGTCGATGATCATATGTACTCCCACCGTCTCCATGAACTTGTCGCTTTGACGTAGTTCATTTTTTAACTACAAAGCCGCATCAGAAGAGCTTGTTTATTGGCTCATGGACGAGGAAAATTCTTTGTACGTAGTACAAAAAGTATAAGTTTGTCGGCGTTGCCGTTCGAACGCGAAGAATGCGGCCAGGTAGTTGCTCTTGTAGGTGTATGGTAATTACGTGAGTGTTTGGTCGGGTCAGGTGGTTAGTCCACTATGAACCCTAAACCCGGTGTTGAGGCCGTGTATTTTTCATTTGTGCGTACACTCTAGTGACATGTGACAAAGTGCTCAGTCATCAATTGCGTTTGGTTTGACGTCGAAGTTGGATTGGAGATTGATCATCCATTTCTTTATGTCTTGGATCATCCAAATTAACGTTTGGTTGGATGGACTGGACGATCCAATTTTTTGTTGGTAGGTTGGATGAAACTTGATTGGATTATTGAATCATCTAAGTTGCTAATTTCATAATATTAATTGGTTCTATACTAATTATCATATTACTAGCAAATATTAATGTTAATATCATAATTGTAATTATTAATCAACAATAAACAAGGTAATTATCACTAGTTACATTGCTAAGAAGCATAATTAGATAAGGTGGATGGACCCACATCCAACCAAATATCGTGGACCATCTCATCCAGCATATGCGAGGAATATTTTATATTCCTCAAACCTGGATCACCCGTCTGACCACGAAACAAATAACGCATGACTGGACCATCCAATTAATCCAAGTCATTCAATCCAAGACAAGCAACTAAACACAGATCTTTTTGGTCGCGTCATACGTGCTCGTGCGCATGATGATGGATCATGCACGCCGAGCGTCGAGTTATGCGGATCGCTGAGTAAATTTCGGACATGGAGTTTGTGTGCCCGTGCGCGCTGCAAGATTCAGTGCGTTCGCGTATGTGGCAATCATCAGGGCAGGGTGGTACAGTCGCGGGAACCGTGCAGTGCGCCCTTGGCTGTAAGATTTGGTGCGTGAACGTATGTGGCAACCATCTGGGCAGGGTCGCACAGAGACGGCTGTGTGGACGGGCCGCAGAGAATTCGATTTCCGCACCAAGGGGTTAAGAGATAAGACCATCTGATTCGCAGGCCAGTAATGGTGTTTGGGAACACGGTATTTTTGGAGTTTTAGAGCAATTAGCAATATTGTGGTATTTGAGATTACAATGGTATTTTTTACAGAATGGTGTTTGTCAACCAACAGTCCTATGTATTTCAAAATCGTGGTATTACAAAACTGTGTTATTGAAATAATTTGGTATTGCCATGTCATTTTAAAAACTGTGGTTTCCAAAACTTTAGTATTGAAAAACTGTGCTCCCAAACACATCCTAAAGCTTTACCGTGAACCACTGCGGATGGTCTTGACGGCAGGCCCGGCTCTGGGCCTAGGCGGGCGGAAATAAATTCCTGTGGCCCTGCCGCACAACGTCACGCGTGCGCCCCCGCCCCGCACACCTTCCGATGGAAATCCAGCTGAGATCCTTCGCTTCACGCTTGGTTTGTTGTCTGACACCGAAGGATGGAAATCCCTCATGTCCCGCTCCCACGATTATGCGATTTTGATCGGACGGCGTGCGTGGGGGGGCGCACGCGCCATGCTGTGCCGCAGGGTCGTAGAAAATTTGTGGGCTACTGCCTAGGGCCAGGCCGGTGGGTGGGGGTGGTGGGGCGGGCACGATGACAGTTGGTAAAGAGAAAATAAATAAAATTAATTAGTGTGTAGCTTTTTATTTTCGTAATTTTTTGAAATATAATTCTACTACGTACGTCCTACTAATGTGTTTAATACTCCCACCTTATCTTTTTAATTGTCGTTCAGACAGCAAGTTCTAGTTCATATATAGTTCAATGCTTTGTACAGAATGTCAAATAAAAGAATAAGGAGGGAGTATTTTTAGATACAGTATAATATTACTAATGTGTTAATTTTCCATATGCGATGTTTTTCGATAAAAGGAGGAGTTTTTCGTTAGTGCATGTACTGAAGGACACATTGTTCATGAACATAAAATGAAACACATTTTTCATTAACATAAAAACAACACATATATTACAAACAAGAAAAAACACACAGAAAACAAAAGAAAAAACTACTACTCATCCTACACTACTCGGAGGAGGACTTGTCCACCTCCGCCGCCGGTGCCTCCGCCTCCGCCTGAACCCCTGGCGGAGCATCCTCCAATACCAGATCGAACTTCTTCTTGCTGACGATGTTCACGAGTTGCTCGCAAAACTCCACCCCGGCCTCCTCACCGATCGTCTCGTAGAGGCAGTCGAGATGAGCGGCAACACAGCCTAACCCGAAGATGTAGTAGTCGGCGGAGACATGCTGGTGTGGTGGGGAAGGATACCAAGTCCCAGTCGGCGACAGGAGTGAGATGTATTGTGAAATAGGCACGAGCGCTTTTGCTTGCACGTCGGCAGCGAACAGGCTGTCGGTGACCTCCTTAAGCTTGTCGTCGAGTTTGTCGTTGCTTTCCTTGATGAGGCGGACAATCTCATCATAGTCCGACGAAAGAGGTGCGGGTGCTGCGAGCAGAGACGGGAATGGAGGAGGTTCGGGCGCCGCCTCCAGTTCCACCGGCCTTGGCCGCGACAGAAACAGGGAAGGAGGTTCGGAGGACGTCGATGACTTGGAGCGCTTTAGTGCGGGGCTACCCATTTGTGCAGCGACAGAGGTGCGAACAAAGAGAGAGCGATTGAGAGGTGCAATGGAGAAGAAGAGGACAGTGTGCCTTTATAGCGTGTCATCGTCTAAGCGCGTGAGGGGAGATGATCGGATGCTTCAAAAATTGTGCCTATGAATTGATGGTCAGAGTTACTTCAAACCGCGGTTCGCCTCCTCTCAGTTATCGCAACAGCTCAACACGTCCCATCGGCCAGTTTTTTAATTTGACACACAAAGGTGCAGAGATTAACATGGACGCGCGTGGCAATCGACTGAGAGTCCATATCTTTATTTTTTTAAGGATCCGACTCTTGCCGACTGAGAGTCCATATCGAACTGATAATTGTCATGATCATGGATGATGGTGGACATGAATGTAATGCATGTGAAAGAGACTCGTGATCAAGCATGTTTGGTCATGTGTTGAGGATTTTTGTGCCCCCTTGTTGAGGAACATGTTAATTGGATGACGTTGACGATCGTATGTGGCGTACGTGTTTTCACAAGTGTGTTCATTTGTTCCTAAAATCAGAACACGTAGCGGCTAGCGCCTACGCCTGTCGTTTCTTCAAAAAACGAGTACAGCGATACATAATGGCAGCATGCGATCGATTAATTTGATGAACCACGTACGTACGTAGTGAGAGTTGTGTTCTTATTAGATGATGGTAGTCCACATTCTATCCTCGTACTGTCGAGGGAACATCCTTGTGTCAAATTTGTTATCTCTATTGATGACAGGATAATATTCTTCATTAGTGTGGTAGTTAAACTGCCATATAGGTTGAGAGCATACACACATGCATGTGATAAATATAGAAATATATATACATGGTAGGAAATATTATTCTATTCTTGGAATACATGTTTGGGACGTAGGATGCATATGTACGTCTAACATCCATGTGACAGACCTCAATCATGTTTGCTGACGTTACGTGTTCTCTTTTTTGTTGAGAGATCGTCATGTTTGAGGCTCGTTGATCATGTTTGGGGCGTAGCATGCATGGACAACTAACATGCATGTGAAAGACCTCGATGCATGTGAAATAACATGCATGTTTTTAAAAGCAAGATATAGTGTTTCCTCAAGAAAAAATAATTTTATGAGATTGGGCGTACAAGCACAAAAGCTAGAACTTGAGCGATGCACCTACGAATTCCATATGCCGGGATGATCGACGGCAGCCGATCCACAAACTCGGTGGTAAGATCAGTAGTCGCCATAGAGCAGCTTGCGGTTGACCTCGAAGGAGACGAAGGCGTTGATGCACGCATAGTTGATCTGCTCGCCGGAGAGATTGTACGCGTCCTAGTTGTTCGTCCTCATTCCGTAAGGCTTCTCCATGTTGGCTCCCATCACGGCGCTCGCGATGTCCTTCAGCCCCGCGCGGCGGAGGCTCGGGCAATCCATCTCCTCCACCGCGAGCTCGGCCAGGTCCACCGTTTTGGCCACCTTCAGCTTCCAGTCCTTCCAAAGTCTATCGGCGTCACCCTCCACGCCGACACAGACGAAGCGGTAGTCGGAATCGGCGAGGAAATCTTCCAGCTTGTCGGGGAAGTAGTCAGCGTGGATGACCTGGAAGATGAGGTAGCGACAGTCGACGCAGAGCTGCAGAACGGTGACGGGGTTCTGGTCCGCGGAGTAGTTGTGGCGCCACTCGACGTCGAGCCCGACGACGAGCTTGTGAAGGCGTCGACGGTGGATGGAGAGGACCTCGTTGAGCCAGTCCTCCACGGCCTTGCTGGAGGACGTCACGGTGGTGGTGATCACATCTTCCTCGAACGTCATGTTGTACACCTGAGTCCCCGCCATTGGGTCTCTCTCCTTGTCGTCCCTACGGTTGTCGTCTGCGGTGGCGTGACGCAACTTCTCTCTTGTGCAAAACCTTCGTCTACACCTTTAGTTTGGATTTTAATTGGAAACGGGCCTGTATAACTGATGCAGTTACAATATGAGTGGAGGAGTTTTCGAATTTTATGGGCCCGAGCCCGGAGTAAAGAGAGTAATGAAGATTTTTGAATCTTATATACTCTATAATTTTTAATTCTTATCGTTATGACCACAAGTTGTATTGTCTCAACCTAACACCACGTACAACAACATTTCTCAGGAGCCCACCCACTGGATATGCCGGGTGGGCCACGGGATACCCTGAGTCCAGTCACCAGAGAGTAGCTAGTGTGATACATGCTGGAGAGATCAGCGGAATCGGGAACTGGCCAATGAAGATGGATGTCAGCAATGTCACGGTTAATGTATCGAAACGCGTGCCATCCTTTTTCTTCTTCTTCTTTTTTATAAGTTGTATTATTTTCCACCAATCTTCTAATCCTCCTTTATTTGAAGTCGTACGGTTGGATCAGGATACGTGGCCGGCGTACACTCTATAACACACTCGTGAAAGTAAAACACCCGATACATTTTATGACACACTTGTGAAAGTAAAATACCCGATACATTTTATTATTATGGAAGTCTATAACTAAGACTCAATCCAAATCGGGCAAAAATTTTGATGACCTTGACTTCTAGTTTGTTTTTGCAAGCCATCTGAATCAAGTCTTTTTTGTCTTCACCCTTTTGCAATGACGCTCAGAAACTGTTGATACGTACTCCAGAAACTGTTGTTGCATATTTTGTGATTTACTATGTGCTTTGCTGTTTGATTGCTCATTATGTTGGATCCGTGTTGGGTTTGAACATAGAGAGTGGACTTCTCCCTGCTGGTCCTGTCAGATAAACTAGGTGGTAGTCACTTTCTCTCCAGCTCAGTAGAGTTGGAAGTGGAAATATATTCCATTCTAAAAGATAAAAGAGATAAATAGTCCACTTGTTTATTCTTAGAACAGCAATATTAGAACTATTTTTGCGCATCAATGAACAGAAATATAAAGTTGATTACCTTAAGACGATACATTACAAACAACAAAAAAACAAAACACAAACTACAAACAAGAAAAGAAAAACAACACAACTAAGAAAAAGAAAAAAAACTACTTCTCCTCTACCTCGCTCTACCTACTTCTCCTTCTCCTCCTCCTCCTCCTTGGGCTCCTGGCTGGGCGGGGGCGCCTCCCGCGGCAGAGACGGGAAGCCTAGTTTCCTAGACGTTGCCGCCACCAGGTTGTCACGGCCTGTGACGCCGAGCTCGTCCGCCAGCGTCTCCCAGAGGACGTCGAGGCGACCGGCCAAGTGCGTCATGCCGAAGACGTAGTGGCCCGTGGTACCCATTGCAGCATACTCTGGAAGGGGACCAATCCCAAGGCTACGCATGGAGCGCGATGTATTGTCAAATACATTGCGCGCCATCTTTTGGAGAGCCCACTCCTTGCCCGGGGGAGTCTGGTCGGGGACGCTTCCCCTTGCCGACCTTCGGCGGGCTTGGCGGCGGCGTTTTCTTGTCAGCCATGGTGTTCTTGGCGCGGTTTTGGGAAGAGATGAAGAGTGGCTATGCGGAGAAGATGATGGCGTGCCCCGGTGATCTTATAGCGTAGTAGCAGTCTGGCTAGAGTGCTCATCCTCTGCAGTACTGCAGGTGCAGTAGAGGTGGCTGACATGTGGGTCCCACACCCTGTAGGGCCCTCATGTCAGCCATCTCTACTGCACCTGCAGTATTGTAGGGGATTTGAACCCGCCTGGTTGTTCGTCTCTCGACGCGCATAGTAGTGGTGATGGGACGCGGAGCGGTTCCAATTGAATTCAAAGATGCGCATGCGCTGCGCGCGTTTAAGGCGCCTCGATGACTGGCGCGCACGTAAGCTTGGTGCACTCAGTCGCATCAGCCGCCTGTACAAATGGCTACGACTTGAAGGACCAAACTTTATGCGGCAAACAACAACGTATAATACTTTCTCCGCCCCAACTCAACTCTATTTCTGTTTTGGTCGAACTAATGACCTTTGACCAATGATTTATATGGAATTTATTAACTTCAATAACATGTAGTACTAGATTGTATATTATGGAAATATTTTCATAGTGAATCTAAAAGTACAATTCTTGTATTGTTAAAACAGATCAAATTTTCTTAAATCTCAAAGATAGATTTGACGAAACCTAAGACTTCCCTTTGAAAAAGTTTTATATTTTATGCGGGGACCGGAGTCCACACATCTGAGGATCTCATTGGGTGGTGCCGTGCGATGCGAAAACTAACAGCACACACAAAAAGGATACGAAAACATATAAAGTTTTCATTTCATAATAAGCAGAGTTTACAAAAGAGTGTACAACAGAAGTACACACACAATGGAAAATACATACTCATAATCTCACCTAACTAAGCAGGAGAGAAGACGTCCATGCCCTAGGACGCTTCTCATTAGCAACAAAAAGAACATTCAGCAGCAGCGTGGTTCACATGAGATTTATCTCGATACCTCAAGATCTCATGTACAACCTGAACAGCGGAAATAAACCTAATACCTGCAAAAATCGTTAAAGCGCAAACGTGAGCATAAGGCTCAGCAAGACTAACCCGTCTCACTAGACATATGCAGGGTGAATACTAAGCATAGGTAAGGAATAGCATAAAAGAATCGCCTACAAGTGGATCCTTATAGTCATGTTTTAAGTAGCAAATGACATTCTTCAGGCATGGCACATCATAGACTCCACAATCAAACAAGAAATGCTTTGCCGATGATATGACATGCCAAAAGCACATACTGCTATTACAGGTAAAGTATGGGGAAACTGTAAACTTTTAATTGTACTATCTCTAAGCCAAACAAGGTTGCAAAGCAATTATAATTCAATATATCATATTCGTTTGACTTCTTCAGTATTTACTATGTCACGGCTCAATGAACAAGTGGTACTCTATTACCGCGAGGGACGGTGATTGCAAACAGGACACACCCGGACAACACGACACATACACACGTTCGGAAGTGTCAGCGAGTACACCAGTACCTACGTAACACTTCAGTACTAGTCTTATATGGCCACCTTTCACAAGAAACCCGAACGCCGAACCCGTCTCACCTCCGCGAACAGAAGGTCTCCGCATGGAACACCTCTTGTGTCCGCTGACCAATTTACACCTTACTATCCTCAACCCACCCCTATCGATGGTGAGTTAATGGGCTTCGACATCCCACTTATCGAGTTACGTCAGTTTACTGGAGTCCATATGTCCAGTATGTCGCCGGTACAAGTCAAGCTTGTTCGAAGGGGCCGCATACGAACGGGCCTTAACCGACACAGACGGGGCTACCAATCACTCTCCCAACACCTGCCTCGTCATTACCGACCCAGGCACGATGTGAGCACACCAAACTACACAAATCCCCGTCCACGTCTCATATTAAAGAGTTAACGTTATGGTAATAACTCGCGAGTAGGTTTCCCTCACTCGACTTCTCTCGCAAGAAGAATTCAACTACTTGACTTGTGATCAATAAAATGTGACCAATCTCGCGAGTAGTATCCGACATACTCGACTTCTACCGATCTTCCAACTAAACATTAAGCATAGCAATATAAATCGAGGGGGTCTTATACTACCCATCCACTTCAAAGATTATTTGGTCATGCATGTGGGGTATTCAATCAACATAGACCTAATGCACATATTAAGTCTATTCAATACAGTGTGTATAAAAACAAAACTTAAAAAGGCACTTAAATGCAAACTGGGGCTTGCCTTAGTTTGCGTCAAGTCAATGTCAGTCGTTAAGTCTTGCGCTTTCCTCCAAAGAGTCTGCCACGCAACTTCAAGTGGAAACACCATGGCCTTCTCCTCCAAGCAAAGTTTCTTGTCGATCACCTATCAACACGTTCCTATCCACATGATATGCATATAAGTAATTAAGTAATTTAATAATAGACTCTACGGGGTTGTGTAAACTTTAAGAACGAGGAGTTTGACTAGGAAGGACAGATATGCCTCTGTTGTGTGGGTAACCAGAGGATGAGTCAAGGTGGACAAAGTAGTGTCTGTATGAACTGAAAGGTACAACATAAAGCTACATTGCAACTTAGCATACCACACTTCAAGCTATGCCACACGAGATTGAAAATTCTGAATGGTGAAGAAGTGTTGGGCCGAGAAGTGTAAGGACGACTAAGGAATCAAGGGGGGACATCGAAAGCTTGAGTAAGAGTGGAGTGTACAAGACGAAGGTCGCGATTTAGCAGTCGACCAATGAACTTGACTTAACTCATAAAGGAGTAAACCTAGTTAAGCGAGCAGTGCTGTCGTAGGGTCCCGACTTAGGATGAACCATGATGGAACCTAACGACACTTGGGACTGAATTGAGATCAACATGGCTTGGACTTAAGAAGTCATTACAAGCACTGTTAACCTAGCATGAGTACCAAGACAACGTTCAAACCGCTTTTAGGTAAACCAGTTGCTATGACTAACGTCGCAAACATCGTTTAGGTGCTTACACGACGACACTAATGTAGTGTCTCCCGCAAGCTTGTCCAGGTGAGCTCGGTAAGCTCTCGGGACTTGAACATGATGCGAGACCTTGTCGTGAAGGCATGCTTTGCTATCTTGAGAAGATCGTCTTAGCGACGTCCACATCAACCCGGACTCATCAATGGGGTGAGCGGAATCCCGAACACCACCTTATGAGTCTTAAGGCTAGTGATGTCGACTCGGTTGTTGATAAACGACTTGACGAACCTACCGTCGATGAAGTGGTACACCAAGTTAACCAATCCTGTGATCGGTTAGGGAACATCCTCGACACAACTAAGGAACTCTTATCCAAGGTTCCCCTTGGTCTAGTTCTCCTTGTTGGTCGCAACGTTCTTGCATACCTCTACCCCAGGTCATCGGTGATCACCGACACACCTGGTTTGACCTAGAAGACATTTCATTGAGCACCTTGGCTACACCCAGGACTCGACGAGTCTCGCCTTGACTAAACCATAATTTGGCTAAAGGACCGTCGATCGTTGTGTCGTGGTTGTGTTCCAGCATCATGTACATTACAGGCATCCTTCATCTCGATGCCAGGACACGATGATGGCTCAGAATGTCACGACGACATTATGTGGTCAACGACGTCGACACGACTCATGGTGGAGCATCAAGAGCATGCACGGACAGGCCAACGTGATACAAACGACAAAGGAGGTCAACTTAGGGATTTTTATAGGAACGATATCAATGCGGAACATGGACGTACGACTTGAGAGTACCATTAGGGGTCACGACGAACGGACTTCGATGATGTCAAACAAGGCATTTTAGGGCAAGGCTCACCTTGTAGGCATTTCGCCGAATATCTTGGGGTTGTACTTGATTCCGTCGCTTCATCACCATTCAAAGGTATCTTGGCACATGTACTTGTCGATTGCCACATCATTCTACCCCTGCATCACAGACCAGCTCTAAACATCAAGAAAGTGGGTTCTTCCCTTGTAAACATTTCATCGAGCAGGTTGACTGCAGCATTGATCCGACCAATCTTTGCACAGATCAGAGCTAACCTTGGATCAATTGTCGATGCTGGTGTGTCAACGACATGTTCCTGCATTTCATCCATCACACCAATCATTCGTCTTACTTCCAGAACATAACCACGGCGCGGAACATCGCGACGACGTGGATATGGCACATGACAAAGCAATCCAAGCGCGTGCAGCCTTGCTGCAGCGCAGCGATGGAAGGAGGCGGTCTGTTGGCATGCTGCAGCAGTGTTAGTGAGTTGAAGATGCGCCTCGACGGCAAGAACAGACCACGCCCCGTAGGGAACATGCTTGGACAGCAAGGAGCATGGGCATGGCGAGAGCAGGCACGAGCAGAAGAGTAGGGCGACACAGCGCTGTGTGGACGATTGTCACCGTGGTGAGCAAATCAGCAAGGCAGCATGCACGGCGGACAGCAGCAAGGGCACAAGGCAGCGGGCGTGGCGTGGCACAGGCTGGAGACATGGCCATGACGCACTGCAGTGGGAGTGAACAGGGCTTTCGAGCACCTCGGACCAGGGCGCAGCAAGGTGGTGCGAGCAGCAGGCAACCAGGCGCGGCGAGATGTGGACGGGGTGTGGGTGACAGGCTCGGTAAACAGCAGGACGGCGGCGCTCGGCCATGGCGCGGGCGAACAGGGGCACAATCATGGCATGGGCGAGCAGGTCCGGCAAGCATCGCGGTGGCATGGCGAGGTGCTGCAGCGGCCAGGCGAGCAGGCGCGGGGCAGCGCCGGTGAGGAGGCGGAGCGCCGGGGCGAGGTGCAGCCGGCAGCGGTGGAGGCGCGCGGCGCGGGGAGACGCGGGCGCGGTGGTCGGGCGTCGCACGATGCGGGCCAGCGGGGCACGACGGGGTTGCAGGTGGGGGCACGGCGGGAGCGGCACGAGACGGCCAGCAGCAGCGGCAAGGAACTCGACCGAGGGCGCGCTCGCGGGAGCAAGGTAGCAGACCAGGCACGGGCGCGAGCCGCCATCAGCGGAAGGTAGGGCGTAGGCGGGAAAGGCGCGCGGCACGACAGGGAGGGGGCGCGCGCAGGCCGGGAGGTGGAGCGCCGGCGAGGAGCACAGTCGGCGGGGAGGCGATGCAGCAGCAGAGTGAAGCGAGGTGCCGTAGACGGGAGGAGTCGGGCGGCTATAGATAAGGACCGATGTGTTCATCGCCGTGGCACATGCATGCGTCTGCGTGGAGGCAGGGGAGGAAAGAGAGAGGAGGTGCCGACCTAACCGGTGGGGACCACTTGTGGGACCCACCGCCCTCATTCCTCTTTCCAATTTCAATTAGGGCTAGCAAACATGCTTCAAAAATATTCAACTTTGGCCCAATGACTAAATAAAATGTGAAGAATTTTATGGTGCAATCAGATTTCAGAGCTGAGGAAGTTGAATTTCGAACTCAGCTTAAATTTGAATTCAAGTGGTGATACTTGATTCAATGAAATAAATGATAGATTAGGTTCAAAAATCCTGAAGCTTTGAAGTTACCCTTTTTGAACCATAAGGGACCTCAGGAAAAATTTGGAGTTGGTTTGGACAAGGTTAAGTATAAAGTTTAAATTTGATGTACACTCTAAGTAAACTCTCAGTACGTGTCCAATAAATGGGAAACGTGCCTCAAAAATTTTTGAAACTTTACCGAGAGTCTATTTGGAATATTAGAAGGTCATGGAAAAATTTACCGTCTTAGCTTTGAACTTTTCTGAATGTCCCGTTTTAGGGTTGGAATAATTCCTTTTTCTTTCTCTCTATTTTTTTCTTTTCTTCTTTAATTTTTCATTGAAAATGTAAATACTTGGAATTTAAGGATTTTACACCTTAAGTTCTAAAATACATTAGCAACCATGTTCTATATGTAAAATTTTAACAAGCCCCTATTCTTTTAGTGAACATTGGTCAACTCATATGGTTCATGTGAGTTTGGTTTTCCAAGTCCACTTTCAAAATTTTTAAGTTCGCATTTTTACATTTTTGTTCTTCCGAATAGTGGGCTTTTACAATCCTTCCCCCTTAAAGGAATCTCGTCCCGAGATTCTAACAAGTAGAATAACAGAAACGATGAGGGAACAATCCGTAAAAGGGGGTCATTGACTAAGGAAAATGACAATGCCCTTCAAGACTTGGGTTCTACAAAATAGTGATTACTTCAGGCATCTTAAGAAATTCACAAGTTTGCTTCATGTGATTCCAGTCTTTAGGTTGATAACCTTGACAGGAGGCTCGACATGACAATATCACATCGTAAAACTTGGGTTTTAAAAAGTTATGTTGAGGTGTTGAGGTCTTCTTCATTCCGTCAAAATGAAGTAACCTTCTTAATTGAGGAGTTACTTAGAGTTCTATGATAGTTAAGTGTCCTTAACTATGGATGTTTCTCTTATGAAGACTTTTTTGCTTTGGTTTTGTAGTCGAAGCAATGTCATCAGGCAGTACAAGTCAAAGAGTTCCAAAGTTTGGTAATCAATAATAATCTCGCGAATAGAAAGATTTTAAGGCTCTAGCGAGGTCGAGAAGTCAATAAGAAACTCCTCGCAGCTAGAAACAGTCAATTGCCAGTACTCAGGCGATTTGAGTTTCAACAAGTCAAGGACAAGAACTCAACTGTGTTTTAGTCACAACGTGTCCCTTGTGCTACCCAAGATAATGAAACTGGTCGAAGGCGTTGCGAATGATAAAATTGATCACAACTCAAAAATGTTAGGCACTTCTTTAAGTATCTCAATGGGGTCACATATTCTTGCTCAAAACTCATTAGTAATTATGTTTCATGATGCATCACAAACCGGATGATGTTATGCAGACACAATGCAACTCCACGGATAACTATGCAAGGTATGGTGCATTCATTATTATGCTTTGAGCAAAAATAGGTAAGACAACTCAAACACAAACAGAAGTACCCTAGATACAGAAGGATTAAGTGACTTGGTCATTAAAAGTGTCGAACGACGAATGTCACTTTCACGTCTTGACCAAGTTCAAGAATTTCAAGGTAAGAACATTAGCAAGGAATGATGAGGTTTATCTCAAGGCAACAAAGTGTACATAAAGGAACAAAATGATTGAACTTCTTGTTGATGTGAAGTTCCCTGAATCTTGCTAATCACAGCTTACAGGTAGTTGTGATTCCTTAACAAAGGGTCAGGTTTTTCATCACGTAGGATTCCTAAGGTAGTATGTCTAACCTTTAGAAGGTGCGGTAGGGTTACCTTCAGAAGTTGCAAAGAGTCTGAAGAGTAAGGTTCTCATCACTTCCGTAGGTTGCACTAAGTGGTTGACAAGATAATGTGTTAGGCACGACATTTGTTAGTGATCCACGTTCTTGCTAAAGAATCTCCAGCTCATACTACTCACCTATGGCTTCTCGTCTCAGAGACTGAAGCAAGAGAGTGGTTTAGCGTGAAGAATCAACTGACTTCTTTAACTTGATGATCGAGTTCCCCAAGAAACGGGTTTCGAGAAGATCCATTAATTAAGCTTCTCATTGACCCAATGAGTCAATGTTGTACTCGGTCCTACTTACTTGAGCATTGCTTCCAGCACGTTGGTTCGGTGTTGATGTACCTTGGTATGACACCTAGGTGAACGTATCACTTTGATTACTAGGTGCACTCCTTCCCCCTTAAGGTTCAAGCTAGATAAGTGAGAAACTTACCCCAAACGATCCTTACGGGGAGGGTCGTTGACTAATAAAAGTGCAACACATGCTCAATACACCCTTAAAGTATGAGGTGCACGGTTGCCTAATTAAAACACTAATCATGAGCAACCGAGCCAAAGAGATTTGATTGAGTTTAATACTCAACTCTAATGGTAATTATTGTTGAATCACAACACCTGTGATGTTATGAAACTCCTCGAGTTGAACTCGAGAACCAAATGCCTAACAAAAACCAAAAGGTTCAAACTGGCCATGCTATGGTGACAAACGACTAGTCTGAACGCAAACTCGATTTTTAACCCAGTTAATGGCAAAATCAGATCTAGAGGTGAATAAAAAAGTTAAAGTACACTTCAAGACCTTTCCAAAAAGTATTTGTTTGCCTCTAGATCATTCCTGTTTTGCAAGTTATGCGATTTTAAAATCAGCAGATTTTTCAGAACTTTCAGCAGAACCTGCTTAAAAAGTAGCAGTTTTGATCTAAAGTTTTCAGGCTGTTCTGATGAAAATCTGGAAATATTCTTATATACAAAGTTGTAGAAAATGTAATAATATTTCCAGAATGTACTTACTTGTCTCCACATCAGTCCTGGTTCAAAAGATATGAATTTTTGAAGTTGGGTAAAATTTCAGCATTCAGAATTTGAATTCAGTTCAGATTGACCACTCTGCATTCAAACTCGATTTGTAATAGGTATATGACCGCATCAGGTCTGGAGCCAATTTCAGAAATTGTATCTGACTCTCTAACCTTTCCAACGGTTACTCGCACGATACCATTGGATCAAGGTTCTGCGAGTTATGGATTAAATTCAGAGGTGTACAGATTGCTGTCCAGTTCGGGTGTGCCTGGACAGTCTCTGCGATTATCCAAATTTCACCCACTTAAAAAAAAGATTTTGGTCTTGAGCTTAATAGAGAACTTGTAAAGTACTTCCAAAAATTTCTAAGGAGTACATACTTGCCCTCGTAGCACTTCTGGTTGAGAAGATATGGCAATTGCAAGTTGACAGTTTTTCTGAAAATTTGGACAGCAGCTCCTTTGTTTAAGGATGGTTTTGTCCATAATTTTCGGATATACAAATATCAACATTGGCAAAAATAACACATAGTAAACTTTTTGCATACATTCTCAAGATTCCCGAAAGGTAAAACCCGAAGCCAATCGATGCTCCTACTCAAAGCTAGGGTCTAAACAACAACTAAATCCAAATCTGCCAGATTCGGAAATGTCACGACACCTTAAACGATACTTCGATTTAGACCATGTTATTGCGAGTTTCTCCCTTTGTGTTGAATAGGAAGTTGATAGAGGACTATTTAATCTTTCCATACATGTATAAACATGCATAAGTTGCATTTCTAGTTTAAGAGTTATGGCCGTTAAAAGTTATGAATTTTTTTTCTGGCTGTTTCAGATAGCACTTATATACATGTACTATCTTCAACTCAGTTTTCTAATTAGTTATAAACTGAATTTGAGGTATAACTGAATAACAAAGTTGTAGAATAGCTCTTCTCCTTTCCATAAATGTATCATAATGGAATAGAAGAGTTTTCTACAAGGAAATATGGCAAAAATTCAGATGCTGGTCCATATAGTTTCAGAACAGCAGCTGCTGTGATAACGGTGCATTTTCATCACCATAAAAGCGTCTTTTGGATTGGAGGTCAATAGAAAACTTATAGAAGACTTCAAAAGCTTTCCAAAAAGTATTCACTTGCCTCTATAGCCCTCCAGGTTGAAGAGATACGGATTTTTAAAGTGGAACAATCGGTTCAGGTTTCAGAATTTAATTTGATAGATCATGGTTGTTTAAAGCTGATTTGGGCACTGATTTTCAGAGGGATAACCTCACAATTTGACAGCAAGTCCCATTACAAACTTGTTGTACAAGTCGCAAGGTTTCCGAAAATGTATTACACGAAGGTATTCGACGATTCTACAAATAGTTATGGTTGAAATGCCGAGGCTAGTTCATTATATCAAAGAGGTGAAGAAATGCTGGTTTCTAATGATTTGGACGAGTTTTCCCCAGTGTTGTTCTGTCCAACTCGTCCATAGAAAAATCATCGAGGACCTGGAGATCTCCCCCATCCCTATAGCATACTATGATGTCCTATGAAGTTTAACTAGAAGCACATCTTGACATAATCGAGCTAGATTCCGTCAAGAGTACACAAAAGTCTTAATCTTCATCCTTCTTCACATTGTACGTTCCAAGTCGAAACTTTGATCCAAATCTTACCAGCATCTGGTAGTTGGATCTTACAAGATGATAATGAAGCCATTCTTTCGTGGGGGATGGTCAAAGTATCAAATGTGATACTGACGGTACTACGTGTCTTACCAAAAGAAAAGTCTAACCCGGTATATCCAGATACGTCTATAGGTGGTTCTAATATCGATCACTCGCAAACGTATGCTACAAGGGTCGCTACCGGAGTTAGTGTACCTGCAGAAGATAAACAATCCCCTTTCACACCTTCACACCAGAAGGGCAGCACGGGAAACACGACAGGCAGTCACAATAATATATATGAAAGTAAATGCATACGACTTTGGTGTGAGTCGCCCTCGAGCGAAGTCATGTCTCGAGGTACATGGTTGTACTACGTCTGTACAACAAAGACTCCCGCACGAACCGGCTTATACACGCTCATGCATACGTGTTTCGCATGCTCCCATTGAACATGAATAGTTCTAGAGATGCATACTATCAGGTTATACACCACCCGACGAGGGCTCCCACTAATTTTGTGTCACGCTGGGGTACCGCGTGTCATATGTTCTCAGAAACATGGAAAAGTTTCAGAGACTCATATTGACTTTCCGTGCAAAGCCACGGAAATATCACATACCACATCTCGTATGTAGAGCTTACCGAGATTGATCCGCTCTCGGTGGCGTACCTTACCTCTTACCTTGAAGACGGAGCATCGTTACAGAATAATATAACAAGTTAGTTCACCACCTTTATAACTTATACTAGTAATAGTCCTTAATGGGCATATAACTAATCCTCACTCGACTACTCCGGAGTTTTCGAAATTAGGCTCTTTTCGAGCGTGCTATTCTGAATGAAGCTCTGATACCATGTCTGTGGGGACCGGAGTCCACACATCCGAGGATCTCATTGGGTGGTGTCGTGCGATGCGACACCTAACAGCACACACAAAAAGGATACCAAAACATATAAAGTTTTCATTTCATAATAAGCAGAGTTTACAAAAGAGTGTACAACAGAAGTACACACGCAGCGGAAAATACATACTCATAATCACACCTAACTAAGCAGGAGAGAAGACGTCCATGCCCTAGGACGCTTCTCATTAGCAACAAGAAGAACATCCAGCAGCGGCGTGGTTCACATGAGATTTATCTCGATACCTCGAGATCTCATGTACAACCTGAACAGCGGAAATAAACCTAATACCTGCAAAAATTGTTAAAGCGCAAACGTGAGCATAAGGCTCAGCAAGACTAACCCGTCTCACTAGACATACCCAGGGTGAATACTAAGCATAGGTAAGGAATAGCATAAAAGAATTGCCTACAAGTGGATCCTTATAGTCATGTTTTAAGTAGCAAATGACATTCTTTAGGCATGGCACATCATAGACTCCACAATCAATCAAGAAACGCTTTGCCAATGATATGACATGCCAAAAGCACATACTGCTATTACAGGTAAAGTATGGAGAAACTGTAAGCTTTTAATTGTACTATCTCTAAGCCAAACAAGGTTGCAAAGCAATTATAATTCAATATATCATATTCTTTTGACTTCTTCAGTATTTACTATGTCATGGCTTAAATGAACAAGTGGTACTCTATTACTGCGAGGGACGGTGATTGCAACCAGGACACACCCGAACAACACGACACATACGCACGTTCAGAAGTGTCAGCGAGTACACCAGTACCTACGTAACACTTCAGTACTAGTCGTATATGGCCACTTTCACAAGAAACCTGAACGCCGAACCCGTCTCACCTTCGCGAACAGAAGGTCTCCGCACGGAACACCTCTTGTGTTCGCCGACCGATTTACACCTTACTATCCTCAACCCACCCCTATCGATGGTGAGTTAATGGGCTTCAACATCCCACTTATCGAGTTACGTCAGTTTACTGGAGTCCATATGTCCAGTATGTCGACAGTACAAGTCAAGCTTGTTCGAAGGGGCCGCATACGGACGGGCCTTAACCGACACAGACGGGGCTACCAATCCATCTCCCAACACCTGCCTCGTCATTACCGACCCAGGCACGATGTGAGCAAACCAACCTACAGAAATCCCCGTCAACGTCTCATATTAAAGAGTTAACGTCATGATAACAACTCGTGAGTAGGTTTCCCTCACTCGACTTCTCTCGCAAGTAGAATTCAACTACTTGACTTGTGATCAATAAAATGTGACCAATCTCGCGAGTAGTATCCGACATACTCGACTTCTACCGATCTTCCAACTAAACATTAAGCATAGCAATATAAATCGAGGGGGTCTTATACTACCCATCCACTCCAAAGATTATTTGGTCATGCATGTGGGGTATTCAATCAACACAGACCTAATGCACATATTAAGTCTATTCAATACAGTGTGTATAAAAACAAAACTTAAAAAGGCACTTAAATGCAAACCGAGGCTTGCCTTAGTTTGCGCCAAGTCAATGTCAGTCGTTAAGTCTTGTGCTTTCCTCCAAAGAGTCTGCCACGGAACTTCAAGTGGAAACACATTGGCCTTCTCCTCCAAGCGAAGTTTCTTGTCGATCACCTATCAGCACGATCCTATCCACATGATATGCATATAAGTAATTAAGTAATTAAGTAATTTAATAATAGACTCCACGGGGTTGTGTTGGGCCGATGTGAATGGTGAAGAAGTGTTGGGCCGAGAAGTGTAAGGATGACTAAGGAATCAAGGGGGGGCATCGAAAGCTTGAGTAAGAGTGGAGTGTACAAGACGAAGGTCGCGATTTAGCAGTCGATCAATGAACTTGACTAAAGGAGTAAACCTAGTTAAGCGAGAAGTGCTGTCGTAGGGTCCCTACTTAGGATGAACCATGATGGAACCTAACGACACTTGGGACTGAATTGAGATCAACATGGCTTGGACTTAAGAAGTCATTACAAGCACTGTTAACCTAGCATGAGTACCAAGACAACGTTCAAACCGCTTTTAGGTAAACCAGTTGCTACGACTAACGTCGCAAACATCGTTCAGGTGCTTACACGACGACACTAATGTAGTGTCTCCCGCAAGCTTGTCCAGGTGAGCTTGGTAAGCTCTCGGGACTTAAACATGATGCGAGACCTTGCCGTGAAGGCATGCTTTGCTATCTTGAGAAGATCGTCTTAGTGACGTCCACATCAACCCGGACTCATCAATGGGGTGAGCGGAATCCAAAACACCACCTTGTGAGTCTTAAGGCTAGTGATGTCGACTCGGTTGTTGATAAGCGACTTGACGAACCTACCGTCGATGAAGTGGTACACCAAGTTAACCAATCCTGTGATCGGTTAGGGAACATCCTCGACACAACCAAGGAACTCTTATCCAAGGTTCCCCTTGGTCTAGTTCTCCTTGTTGGTTGCAACGTTCTTGCATACCTCTACCCCAGGTCTTCGGTGATCACCGACACACCTGGTTTGACCTAGAAGACATTTCATTGAGCACCTTGGCTACACCCAGGACTTGACGAGTCTCGCCTTGACTAAACCCTAATTTGGCTAAAGGACTGTCGATTGTTATGTCGTGGTTGTGTTCTAGCATCATGTACGTTACAGGCATCCTTCATCTTGATGCCAGGACACGATGATGGCTCGGAATGTCACGACGACGTTATGTGGTCAACGACGTCGACACGACTCGTGGTGGAGCATCAAGAGCATGCGCGGACAGGCCAACATGATACAAACGACAAAGGAGGTCAACTTAGGGATTTCTATAGGAACGATATCAATGCAGAACATGGACGTACGACTTGACGACACATGAGTACCATTAGGGGTCATGACGAACGGACTTCGATGATGTCAAACAAGGCATTTTAGGGCAAGGCTCACCTTGTAGGCATTTCGCCGAATATCTTGGGGTTGTACTTGATTCCGTCGCTTCATCACCATTCAAAGGTATCTTGGCACATGTACTTGTGGATTGCCACATCATTCTACCCCTGCATCACAGACCAGCTCTAAACATCAAGAAAGTGGGTTCTTCCTTTGTAAACATTTCATCGAACAGGTTGACTGCAGCATTGATCCGACCAATCTTTGCACAGATCAGAGCTAACCTTGGATCAATTGTCGATGCTGGTGTGTCAATGACATGTTCCTGCATTTCATCCATCACACCAATCATTTGTCTTGCTTCCAGAACATAACCACGGCGCGGAACATCGCGACGACGTGGATATGGCAAATGACAAAGCAATCCAAGCGCGTGCAGCCTTGCTGCAGCGCAGCGATGGAAGGAGGCGGTCTGTTGGCATGCTGCAGCAGTGTTGGTGTCTTAAAGATGCCTCAACGGCGAGAACGGACCACGCCACGTAGGGAACATGCTTGGACAGCAAGGAGCATGGGCATGGCGAGAGCAGGCACGAGCAGAAGAGTAGGGCGACACGGCACTGTGTGGACGACTGTCACCGTGGCGAGCAAATCAGCAAGGCAGCATGCACGACGGACAGCAGCAAGGGCGCAAGGCGGTGGGCGTGGCGTGGCACAGGCTGGAGACATGGCCATGACGCACTGCAGTGGGAGTGAACAGGGCTTTCGAGCACCTCGGACGAGGGCGCAGCAAGGTGGTGCGAGCAGCAGGCAACCAGGCGCGGCGAGATGTGGACGGGTGTGGGTGACAGGCTCGGTAAACAGCAGGACGGCGGCGCTCGGCCATGGCGCGGGCGAACAGGGGCACATTCATGGCATGGGCGTGAGCCGCCATCAGCGGAAGGTAGGGCGCCGGTGGGAAAGGCGCGCGGCACAACGGGGAGGGGGCACGTGCAAGCCGGGAGGTGGAGCGCCGGCGAGGAGCACGGTCGGCGGGGAGGCGATGCACCAGCAGAGTGAAGCAAGGTGCCGTAGACGGGAGGAGTCGGGCGGCTATAGATAAGGACCGATGTGTTCATCGCCGTGGCACATGCATGCGTCTACGTGGAGGCAGGGGAGGAAAGAGAGAGGAGGTGCCGACCTGACCGGTGGGGACCACTTGTGGGACCCACCGCCCTCATTCCTCTTTCCAATTTCAATTAGGGCTAGCAAACATGCTTCAAAAATATTCAACTTTGGCCCAATGACTAAATAAAATGTGAAGAATTTTATGGTGCAATCAGATTTCAGAACTCATCAAGTTGAATTTCGAACTCAGTTTAAACTTGAATTCAAGTGGTGATACTTGATTCAACGAAATAAATGATAGATTAGGTTCAAAAATCCTGAAACTTTGAAGTTACCCTTTTTGAACGATAAGGGACCTCAGGAAAAATTTGGAGTTGATTTGGACAAGGTTAAGTACAAAGTTTAAATTTGAAGTCGACTCTGAGTAAACTCTCAGTACGTGTCCAATAAATGGAAAACGTGCCTCAAAATTTTTTGAAACTTTACCGAGAGTCTATTTGGAATATTAGAAGGTCATTGAAAAATTTACCGTCTTAGATTTGAACTTTTCTAAATGTCCCGTTTTAGGGTTGGAATAATTCCTTTTTCTTTCTCTCTATTTTGTTTTCTTTTCTCCTTTAATTTTTCATTGAAAATGTAAATACTTGGAATTTAAGGATTTTACACCTTAAGTTCTAAAATACATTAGCAACCATGTTCTATATGTAAAATTTTAACAAGCCCCTATTCTTTTAGTGAACATTGGTCAACTCATATGGTTCATGTGAGTTTGGATTTCCAAGTCCACTTTCAAAATTTTTAAGTTTGCATTTTTGCATTTTTGTTCTTCCGAAAAGCGGGCTTTTACATTTTACTTTAGTTTTACATATGCAATATGCACATAGGATATATCACTTGATAGTTTTGCAAAAAAAACGGAGGAGAAATATGTATATCCCATATGCTACTACTACGTAAATTAGGGGTGGGCAAATAAACCGAGACCGAAAAATCGAAACCAAAAAAACCGAGATGAGAACCGAAAAGACCGGAATATCGGGTATCGGGTACTTTTAGGGTAGCAAATATAAATAACTGAAAAATAAATGTCGGGTTCGGGTACCACTCTCGGGTAACCGAAATAACCGAATAGTTGGTCCATCAAATAATAAGTTAAATTATGTGTGCTAAACTATGAACAATTCAAATTTGATATTTTATTTTCAAGTTGTAATCTGTAAAGTTGTTGGATATAAACGTTTATTTTTTATTTTTCATTTGTCAATTTATAATAAATTACCTCATGGGATTAAATTTATCAATCATATTAAATTTGTGCAAACATGACATGGATGTAACTTATAATTCGGATATATCGGGTAGGACCAAAGACCGAACCGGAATTTTGGTACCCAAAATGTTCGGGTACCTAATATTATTACAACAATTCGGGTAGTGATTTCAAGAAACTGAATTTTGGAAAAGATCGAAATACCCGAACCAAAATATCGGGTAGACCGAATGCACACCCCTAATGTAAATCCATTCGAAATAATTAGCTAGTTTGAGGATGAATGAAGTTGAGCTTGCGAGCTTGATGAGCATCGTCATTGTTTTGAGCAGCAATTAATTTATGGCATCATCAAATTTGGAGTAATTTTTCTAGATCATTTGGGGCCGAAAAATTAGTTAACACGCTATATATGAGGAGAAAGATTAGGATATGATACCTATTGCTTGTGTTGAATAACCCTGCACCGTGGACAACATATCCGACACTTCATTCTGGTCGCCAGGATCATTCTGCTCCAAGTCATCTGGGGCAGCAGGCGGAGGACCTTGATGTTCAGGATAAGGACCAGGCAAGAAATCATTGGTCAAAGGGAAGTTTGACAAAAGCTAAAAATAGAGTTGAGTTGGGACGGAGGGAGAAATACTTTTTACAGACCGCTTTGCAGGCCCCACTGCGGGCGATCTCCTGCCTGCTGACAACTCCAGCGGCTAAAGTAGCGTACAACTGCACTTTAGAAGCCGTAACCCCAGTTTGGATCAAAGGAAACTCACGGGACAGTTTAAAGGAATGGAATCCTCCGGAAGGAAAAGACATTCATACAAGTTTTGCAAGTAGCATTCCAAACGGTGCACTTTAGAAGCCATAACCATCACTGCGCGCGTCTCATTGTCTTCTCCACGAGTACTAATAAAGACACACCATCCTCTTCTCCGCAACACACACATGCCATCCACTTCTCCGCGCGTACTCTTCCTCTTTGTCTCCGTCGCGCGCGCCCTCATTGGTTTCCTTCGAAGCCCATGGAGTTCCGCTTGCCGCACGATATTGCGGTCCTGATCGCGGGGTGGGTCGCCGCAACCTCCCCACAGCCCATGGACGACCTCTCCAGTCTGCGCGCCACCTGCAAGGCTATGCACGCGGCGTGCCGAATTTCACCGTGGGCAGGCGCGTGGAGCTGGAGCGGGAGAGCATCTGGAAGTTTAACTGGAGCTATGACCACCTCGTGGAGCGCCTGGCAATCATCGGCAACCCTCATGCGTGCTACGTCACCGGGTTTGACCTTGTCTTCCTGCACGATCGCGTGCAGCCGGGCACCCAGTTCCTTGCCCGGGCGGCCCCGAACGGCCACATGGTGGCGGCCTATGTCCTCGCCATGCTCCGCTACGACGCCGACCGCGGGGCCCGAGACACCTTCGAGTATATTCGGCAGGTCGAAGGTGACACCCACGTTGGCTACAACGCGGTCGGGTCTGTCGCCATGAAGTGGACCAACAAGGAGTGTTGCCGATATCGGCATGAAGCCATGAATAGTATCAATGGTGTCGTCTGGAGGTTCCTGGGCAGGCCTCGTCCGGAAGCGCCGCTGGTGGCGGTACCCAACATTGATGATGATGCTTGGGGCTACTCAATAGGGGGGAACCAGGGAACTTCCCGCTGCGGCAGGCCTACGTGGGAGGAGTGGACAGTCTTTTGTACGGAGAACTGTAGGATTAAGCATGAGCATGACATGTTCTGCCGTCAGGCCTTGTACTCTATGGGTTATATTCCCTCCATTCCCGTTTGGATGCACCCCTAGTTCTCCCAACGCTAATTAAAAGAGAACAAAGGGAGTATATAAAATAGACTTGTAGTATATGTGTTTCCCCAATGCCCGGTCATCTCTGATGAATGTTGCACTTGTTGTGTTTCCCCTATGTGTGCTCGTCTTATGTTTAGCCCCGTTTGCATCAAAGGAAACTCACGGGACAGTTTAAAGAAATGGATTCTTCCAGAAATGAATACATTCAATCATCAGTAGTTTGGAACAAAGGAAATTAGTGTTCCCTTCTCTCTGTTCATTGTCTCCACTTTTCATTCCAGTCGTCGCTAATCGACAGAACTAGTTGTTACATAATCTCCAATAAACACAAAATAAACTAATCGGCACATCTAGTCTGCAGCACTTCCCATGAAGCAGTGGTAATAACTTCTGGCCCCGTATAGGAGTAGTGGTAATGATTACACCGTGTATAGGGGCATAGGGCCAATGGTACGTTGGAGTTCTACTTATCTTTTTCTAACATTTTTCTCGTCCTTTCTTTTTTTTCTCTCTGTTGATTGTCTCCACTTTTCTTTCCAGTCGTTGCTACCTGTTAGTGTTGTATACTACTACATTACAGACCGCTTTGCAGGCCCCGTTGCAGGCGATCTCCTGGCACCTCTAGCGGCTAAAGTATCGTATAGGCAACTTTACAAGCCACCGACGATGTGGAGGGTCGTTCATTAACAGAGAATACAGATAGAACAGATAGTTCACTAAACAGCAGATAGAAAACAAAATAACATATGGAATAGACAAACAACATTGAGTTCATTATCATAAAACATTACAACCTCCTACCTATATTACTTGTCGTTAGAACAAGTTTTTTAGTTCATATTTGAACTACAAAACTTGTCCTAATTATTAATCACAAGTACTAATATGGGAAGGAGGAAGTAGAAAACATGAAAATCAGCATCACGAAAAAAGAAAAAATAAAACAACACAAACACAAGAAGAGAAAAACATCACGACTGGATTAATCAGTTTCAAAAGATTTCCTGTTTTAAAGTTGGGTTGAACTAGAATGTAATCAGATGTTTGGTGCAATCGTGTAATCAACCATCTTTAACCATTGGATCGATCTACATTACGATCATTGAATCTTTTTATTTAACCCCCTCCACCAGGTGGAGGGGTGGTGGTTGGGGTGGAAGAGGTTAAATGAAAAGATGTAATAACCGTAGGATGCATAGATCCAACAGATGAAAATATTTGATTACACGACTGCAACAAAACTTTAATTGCATGTAGGGTTGTCAACGAGCCGAACTCGAGCGAGTTTGTTTCTACCATATATAAAAATTGTGTCCCATAGAACATTTTTAATAGAGTTATATAGTTTAGTTAATCATACGTACATATCATATAATGACAAAAACAAATGAGCTTCCTCGAACTTTTCGAGCTTGAGCTCATCAAGCTGGCAATACTCAACTTCATCCTCAAACTTTCAATCAAAACTAAGTTTGGTCCTTGAATTTTCAAATGGGTCAATTATTTAGTCCATTAACTTCAAAAAACCGTTTCACTTTCATCCTTACTCTGAGTTGGACATCCACATTGGCATGCCACATAAGATAGTTAATGTGTTTTTAATCCTGTTAATTTGTTATAGAAGTTTGTTTTATTTAAATGTTTGAAGTATGCATCATTATATGCATGTAAACTCTTTCTCATGTTGAAGCAAGCAGGCAAGAGTTTAAGAAACGATTTGAATGGACCCCTTAGTTGGATAGCTGGGAAGTACAACCGTCGGCCTACGTTTAGTCATTAACGCTAGCTTTTGAATATATGTAGTGCGAAAGGGTTTACTTTTGGTTTCACACTACACTAGCTAGCCTATATAAAGTGTATATGTGTTCCCCGATGAATACACAACAAACATTCTCCATACAGAATGAAACTTGCACGCCGCTTTCTTCTGCCAAAGGTTCGAAGGAAACTACTAGTACACGGATGCCTCTTACTCCATCTCTAGGTTTCCGATGACGCAGGCGGTTCACTACAAGACAAACCTAAAAAGCCTCGGTGTTGAGCAGCATGAAAGTTTTTTGATGAAAAAATGATTGCGGCCCCCGCTGTCAATTTTTGAACAAAAATCTTGCATGCCGACCGCTTGCCTCCTCCCATTTGTACTCCCATGCGTACTCCCACTGACGTGTCATCATCTTATTTGTTGTGAAGGTATGGTATTTAAACTAAGCATTAATAAAGGGACCAATACCATTTTAACACATCCGCGAGATGACGCATGGGAGGACAGAACGGGAGGGACACAGCTTGTATACTCCCATTCAGTGCTTCCATGCGTGCTCCTACTTAATTGTCATGATTTTATTGGCCCTTTCATTTACCTACCATAATGCCTGAATTAACTTCAACCAATTAGATGATGACACATTAGCGGGAGTACACATGGAAGCACAAACGGGAGCACCGAAGTTGCATCCGAACGGGAGGCCCCCGCAGTCAGTTTGTCATCAAGAAATTTGCATGCCGCTCATCACCGAGGCTTTGCTGGTTTGTCTGGTGGTGAACCACATGCGTCATCGTAAACCTAGATGGAGTTGGAGGACATGAATTAGAACATACCTGCAGGGGTCTTCCAACAACCACCGGGGACGCACGACGGGGGTTAAGGTATACACCGACACACCCGGACCGTACATATGTGCCAGTGAAGATGGAGCTCATCAGTCTCACAGTTATGGATAGAAAAAAAGGAAGAAGAAAAAGGATGGCACGCGTTTTGATTTATGAACTGTGAGACTGCTGACTTCTATTTTAATTGGCCAATTCCCGATTCAGCTGAGTGTTGTTGTACGTGGTGTTTGGTTGAGACAATGCAACTTGTGGTCATAACGATAAGAATTAAAAAGAGGAGTATATCAGGTTCAAAAATCTTCATTACGCCAGGTCGTATGATGGTCGGACACTCTCCAATCCACTTAGATTGAAGTGGATCCACTCCTACCCAAACGAGGAATTTTTTTATGGATACGGTATGCATATCCAAGGTTGTGCATACCGTTCCACATTTGTGACATGTGTCCACATGAATGGACGGATGAAGCAGTTGCATGACTATGACATGTGTGCACATGAACAAACGAGGTCTCGTATGATGGTCGGACATGACAGGGATAACACTAGGATTAATTCTAGGAATCGTATCCTCATCACTTGCAATCTATGCACCTCCTGGGCTCAGGTTGTGCACTGATCACCTGGCATATTCCCTACGCCTGCCCCCGCGGCCCGCACGCAGTGTCCATAACGAATTTGTGTGAGCGATTTTGACAAGCTATGAACGATTTGTCCAACCTCGGAAAGTTGAGCTCGTTGCAATGAGAATATAAGGCAACGTACGCTATTGTAGTCAGACATTCGATTGAAAAAAGATGGCGTACAAGACTCCTGCACGCCACATTTGATTTCAATCGAGCTCGCCCGGTTGAAATCAAACGGGACGTAAAGGAGGATTGTACGGGGCGGATGTTTCTTAGATAAAGCCATGGGCCCTTTCCGTGTCTAATTAAAAAACTGTCGGTGAAGCCGATGGGACACGTCGAGCCATTGCGACAACCGAGAGGGATGCAAACCGTGGTTTTTTATAAGCATAATTTTTCCTCGCATACGTTGGGCCCTCTGCGTGTCAAATTAAAAATTTCTCCTTTTATAGAAAAACATCTCCTTTAACGACGCACAGGAGAGCAAGTGCATACCGTTCTCAGATGGTGCCACACGTACTTCCTTCTCGTGTCTTCAATCGCTGTTCCCTGATCGTGGCACCATCTATATACCACTGGCCCCAATGTAACACTGGCCCAATGCCCCTATACGCGCGGTGTAATCATTACCACTACTCCTATACCCAGTGTCCGTAACGAATTCGTGCGAGCGATTTTGACAACCTGTGAACGATTTGTCCCACCTCGGAAAGTTGAGCTCGTTGCAACGGGAATATAAGGCAACACGCGCTATTGTAGTCAGACTTCTGAATGAAAAAGTATGTCGTACAAGACTTCTGCACGCTCCGTTCGACATCGTCCGCTCGCCCGGTCGAAGTCGACCAGAATGTGTAGGAGGCTTGTACGGGGTTGATGTTTTTTAGTAAAGCCCTGGGCCCTTTCCGTCGGTTGAAGTCCACCGGAACGTGTAGGAGGATTGTACAAGGCGGATGTTTTTGAGATAAATCCCTGGGCCCTTTCCGTGTGAAATTAAAAAACTACTAGTGAAGCTGATAGGACACGTCGAGCCGTTGTGACAACCGAGGGGGATGCGAAACGCGGTTTTTTATAAGCATAATTTTTCCCTGCATACGCTGGGCCCTCTGCGTGTCAAATTAAAAATTTCTCCTTTTATCGAAAAACATCTCCTTTAACGACGCGCCGGAGAGCAAGTGCATACCGTTCTCAGATGGTGCCACATGTACTTCCTTCTCGTGTCTTCAATCGTCATTCTCTGATCATGGCACCATCTATATACCACTGGCCCCAACATAACAGTGGCCCAATGCCCCTATGCACGGTGTAATCATTACCACTACTCCTATACCCGATGTCCGTAACGAATTCGTGCGAGCCATTTTGACAAGCTGTGAACGATTTGTCACACCTCGGAAAGTTGAGCTCGTTGCAATGAGAATATAAGGCAACGCGCGCTATTGTAGTCATACATCCAATTGAAAAAATATTTCATACAAGACTCAGCCACGTTCCTTTCGACATCGTCCGCTCACCTGGTCGAAGTCAAATGGAACGTGTATGAAGTGTGTACCGGGCGGATGTTTTTTTATATAAGCTCTATGCCCTTTACGTGTCAAATTAAAAAACTGTCAGTGAAGCCGATGGGACACGTTGAGCCGTTACGATAACTGAGAGGGATGCAAACCTCGGTTTTTTATAAGCATAATTTTTCAATGCATACGCTGGGCCCTTTCCGTGTCAAATTAAAAATTTCTCCTTTTATTGAAAAACATCTCCTTTAACGACGCCAAATTTTCCCCTTTGATCGGAATACCACCCTCATTGCTACAATAACTTATTTAGATTACAAATTGCCAGAGCTAGAGACGTATGCCCGTACATGGGCTCACGCATCATGGGGACGAACACCAAGCGTTCCAACGCAGTTTTGGCCAAGGAATACAAAGTGACTTAGCGCAGTTTCAGCCCACGAATAATAAGCGGCCTAGCGCAGTGTTGGGCCTACTCTGATAGCTTCACGTACGCCTTGTCCTGGCTGCCTCCCCACCAGACCCTTCGATCCACAATGGCCCCTCTCCCGATTGCACGAAACGCACCTGGAGGAGCATCTGCCGGCCGCCACGCTCTTGGAGGAGCATCCGCCGGCATCCACGCTCTTGGAAGAGCATCCGCCGTCCACCGGCATGGAGGAGCATCCGCCGGCCGTTGCACATGGAGGAGCAACAGCGCTAGGTACAAATGCTCACATAATGTTATTGTAGTTCAATCATCTTACGGATACGCTGATTGAATTGTAGGAAGCGATGTCAGAAGATAAGACATGGATGGGAAAAGACAGGCGTACGAAGGAGTGGCAGGATGGAATGAAGTCATTTTTAAATTTATCATTCCAGGGCACTCGTGAAGAAGAAACTAAGCCTTGTCCTTGCACCAAATATCATAATATTTGCCACGGGACACGCAAGGAAGTTCATCTTCATTTGCTTCGTAATGGGATGTCATTTGATTATACTTGTTGGGTACACCATGGAGAAAAACGAGTTGAGAAAAATATTGTTGAGCAATCAGCAAATAATGAGGAGATAATTTTTGATGATGCTGCTATGGAAAATATGTTGTCCAGTCTTCTTAGAGGCACTGGTGATCATGGTGGTACTTCAGCAGAAGTTGATGATCCAGAAAATGCTATAAACCAGCAAGAGCCAACTGGGTGTGCAAAGGCATTCTATGACTTATTAAATGATGCCAAAAAGGAGTTATATCTAGGTTGTGAGAAGGTGACCCAATTATCCTTCATTGTCAGGTTGTACCAGATAAAGTGTTTAACTGGTTTGAGCAAAAAAGCGTGTGAGTTGATCCTTGAACTATTCTCATATGTGCTTTCAGAGGGCCATTACATTCCTAATACACTTGATAAAGTTCAGAAGGTTGTTCGTGACCTCGGGCTGAGCTACGAAAAGATCGATGCATGTGTCAATGACTGCGTGTTATTCCGGAAGGACTATTCTCTGTTGGATCGATGCCCAAAATGTGGTGAATTAAGATGGAAAAATAGTACAGGTGGGGATGCAAGAGAGGCTTTACCTCGTGGAAAAGCCAAGAAGCTTGTAGCACGCAAGATTCTAAGATACTTCCCTCTTATTCCCCATCTTCAAAGGTTTTATAGGGCAGAATCAACGGCATCAAACATGTGCTGGTACAAAGAAGAACGTATCGATGATGGAATATTACGCCATCCTGCAGATTCGAAGGCATGGAAGCATTTTCATAGCATTCACCCAAATTTCTCATCTGATCCACGCACCATAAGACTTGGGCCAGCATCTGATGGTTTCAATCCTTTTGGAGTAATGAATGTTTCTTACAGTACATGGAATGTGATTCTAATCCCTTATAATCTACCACCTTGGTTGTGTATGAAGCAGCCTTATTGGTTGATGTCAATGATAATTCCTGGGCCAAAGTCACCTGGAAACAACATTGATGTGTATCTGTAGCCTTTGATTGATGAGCTACTGAAATTATGGTCTGATGGTGTTGAAACATATGACGGTTCAAAGAAAGAGACATTTCTCATGCGAGCTTCTATACTGTGGACAATAAATGATTTTCCAGCATATGCAATGCTATGTGGATGGAGCACAAAAGGTAGGCTAGCATGTCCATACTGCCATGTAAACACTGACGCCTTGTGGTTGAAACATGGACGAAAGTATTGCTACATGGGTCATCGTCATTTCCTACCTCTGGATCACCAGTGGCGTCGGGACAAAGCTTCTTTCAACAACAAAATAGAGAATAGAGAGGCTCCAACATCACTCTCTGGTCACGAAGTACTCCAACAATACGAGAATTTTGATCAAGTGAGTTTTGGACAGACGAATAATAAGAGAAAGCGCACTGAGGAAGATAGGTGGCATAGATGGAAGAAGAAAAGTATATTTTTTCAGCTCCTGTATTGGAAGACATTGCTAATAAGGCATAACTTGGATGTCATGCACATTGAGAAAAACATTTGTGATAGCATATTGGGGACATTGCTTAATATGGATGGTAAAACAAAAGATAGTCTACAAGCTCGTTTTGATATGCAGGAAATGGGTATACGGCCAAAGCAACATCCAGTGGGTATGAAAGGAAGTATGATTGTCCATCAGCATCATATACTTTGCAAAAAGATCAGAAGATCACCTTGTGCATGTTTTTGGCGGATGTGAAGATGCCCGATGGTTATGCCTCAAACATCAAGAGAAGTGTGGACATAACAGCACGTAAGGTATCAGGTCTAAAAACTCATGACTGCCATATTATATTTCAGAAGCTCCTTCCTATTGCAATACGTGACATATTGCCTGAAAAGGTTGTTGAACCTTTAATTGAGTTTAGCATATTCTTTTCTAGAATTTGTTCTAAAGAATTGGCGGAACTAGATTTGGATAAGATGATTGAACAATTTCATAAGACAAATTGTAAGCTTGAGATGTTGCTTCCTCCCGCTTTCTTTGATATCATGGTACATCTTCCAATCCATCTTGGCGAAGAAGCTCGCTTGGGTGGACCTGTTTCTTACAGATGGATGTATCCAATTGAGAGGTACCTTGGTACATTGAAGAGGTATGTACGTAACAGAGCTCACCCGGGGGGTTCTATAGCTAAGGGATATATTATGGAAGAGTGTATGACTTTTTGTAGCCAGTTTTTTTATAACATCAGCACCAAGCTTAATAGGCCGGAACGTCATGAAACTGCAACTAGGAATGAACCTTCTCTCGAGTCTAATATATTTACAGAAGTTGATAATTCTAAAAAAGGGTTTAAATGGGGCCAACTTACTATGGTGGAACTACATAAAATCAGGCATTATATTATTTCTAATGTTGAAGAGGCCGCTCCATGGATCAAGTACGTATAACTCAGATGTTCTATACTATATTGGTGCTTATTGTAGATGGCTAATTTAATTTTGTACCCTTTTCAGTGAGCATTTTGAAGAGCTGAAAAAGATTCATTCTCTTGATGTTGAAAAATGCCATAGAGATGAGCTTGTTTATTGGTTTCAGAAACGAGTAAGTACATGCAAGTTTTTACTTTGATGAAATATTGAAGAAATATCTGTTCTGAAGTTGATTTATCGATGACCCCTTTTATGCTAATTAATGTGTACAAATTACGACATTACACAAAGAAGGCAAAGTAACTGATTATTTGTATGCATTATCTAGAGGACCTGATCGTCGGGCATGTTTTATTAGTCGATCATTCATAAATGGCTTCTTCTTTCAAACAGCATAGGTGGAAAAAGATTTACAGACAAGGTGTTGTTCTTCGGGATGGTGATCATGAGTGGTATGGAGTAATCAAGAAAATGATTTCTGTTGATTTTGAAAAAAAAAATCAAGAGGTTATGTTATTTGAATGTGAATGGTTTGATCGGCCTCGTTGCGGTCAGAGCCAAAGCTGAGGCTACAAAATGAATTGATACGGAATGATAGATGTTGACACTACTATTTCTCAATTTAAGTATGAGCCTTACATTCTAGCCACCCAAGAAGAACAAGTTTTTTACGTTAGAAGTTTGAAGCAACCTAAATGGGCTACAGTTGTTAAAACGAAGCCACGAAACCTTTTTGCCATGCCCCTCGGAGATAGTGAAAATAATGTCACTAAGACGATGGAGGCTGAGACATTTGATGATCTACGACTTACTGATATAAATGAGGATATGACCGCATGGGATAGGAATGACATTGACGGAGCAACCGGTGATGCTTCCGCTCTTTCAAATGAAGATGACGATGACGACGATGACGATGATGATGATACATATATCAATGATGGTATTGTACCTCCAATATTGGGGGAGGACAGCGAAGAGGATGATTTTTTATATAGGTACTGTGTGAGCTAGCTGTACGTGAACTATGTAATGCAACGTTTGTGTTCCGTGGCGATAGATCGTATCGCCATGAACTTGTGAATCGTGGCATAAGTTCCTAATGCAATGTTTGTGTTTCGTGGCGATAGATCCTAACACCACGAACTGGTGAATCGTGGCAAACGTTCCTAATGGAAGATTATGTTCCGTGGCGATAGATCTTAACACCACGAACCGGTATTTCGTGGCAAAATATCCTAATACAACGATAGTGTTGTGTGGTGACAGATCCTATCGCCACGAACTTGTGAATCGTGGCATAAGTTCCTAACGCGACGTTTGTGTTTCGTGGTGATAGATCGTGATGCCACAAACTGGTGAATCGTGGCAAAAGTTCCTAATGCAACGATTGTGTTCTGTTGTAATAGATCCTAACGCCACGAACCGGTATTTTGTGGCAACAGATCCTAATGCAATGATTGTGTTTCGTGGCCATAGATCCTCGCCACAAACTGGTATTTTGTGGCAACATATCCTAATGCAACGATTGTGTTTCGTGGTGATAGATCCCATCGTCACGAACTGGTGATGCGTGGAAAAAAATTTTAATGCAACGATTGTGTTCCGCGGTGATAGATGCTAACGCCATGAACTATTGAATCGTGGCAACAGATCCTAATGCAATGATCACATTCCATGGCGATAGATGCTAATGCCACGAACTAGTG
Source organism: Tuctoria greenei (assembly GCA_036927565.1). NCBI lineage: Eukaryota > Viridiplantae > Streptophyta > Magnoliopsida > Poales > Poaceae > Tuctoria > Tuctoria greenei. Next base: position 141,243,478 of record JAYESD010000002.1, read on the forward strand.
AATCGTGGCAACCGATTCTAATGCAACGATCGTGTTCTGTGGCGATAGATGCTAATGCCACGAACTATTGAATCGTAGCAACAGATCCTAATGCAATGATCGGGTTTTGTGGCGATATGCTAATGCCACGAACTAGTGAATCGTGGCAACAGATCCTAGTGCAACGATCAGGTTCCGTGGCGATAGATGCTAATGCCACAAACTAGTGAATTGTGGCAACAGATTCGTGGTGCTAGATCCTAATGTCACGAACTAGTGAATCGTGGCAATAGATCCTAGTGCAACGATCGTGTTCCATGGTGATAGATGCTAATGCCACGAACTAGTGAATCATGGCAACATATTTGTGGCGATAGATCCTAATGCCACGAACTAGTGAATCGTGGCAAGAGATCTTAATGCAACGATCGTGTTCCGTGGCGATAGATGATAATGCCACGAACTAGTGAATCGTGGAAAAATACCAAGGTTACTGCAACGATTTAGTATTCGTTGCAGTACAATCGTTGCAACAGGGGGGAATCCTTGTAGTGTTTCCACACATCATATGCATTGGAGGTGAGCAACACGGTCAAAGTCGCTTTGAGTTAATCCTTATATGATCATGTTGCGAGTCTTGTTGTTGTTGTCAACATCTCTCTTGTTTCTAGCCGTGACATGATCATTTGATGGCACGTCGTAAGGCTTGTACACCTTTTCCCATATTGCGAAGCCTTGTGCCTGGATGAAAGCTTCCATACGTGCCTTCCAAACCTAAAAATTAATACCACTAAAGACACAAGGTTTTGCAAAGTATTTATCCATGATGATTAGTCAGAAACACGTGCAAACCACAAAGATTAGAGCATTGTGGCTCTGATACCAATTGCAAGATCGAAGAGCACGTGAAAAGCTACCAGAGGGGGGTGAATGGTAGATTAAAACTTTTTAGTGGAAGCAACAAAACACCCTCAATAGAAAATCAATTTGTTACAAAATCATGTGTGTGATTAATCTAATCATGACCAGTTATGACAAAACTAGTATACATTGTGGAGAACCAAGTTATGAAGACTGCATAACAAGAGTCACAAAAATGTGTCGAGAAAAAACTCAAGTTATGATTGAAAGATTGAACGAAGGTCAATCTGTTCTACTCGAGAAAAAACAGATCTGCAACACTGCAAAGAAACTCATGTAGATACAAAACCACAAATCCAATGACTGTGAAAGTTTTACACATGATAGATAATCAAGTTGCGAAGGCAACCCAAAAAAATCACGTCAATTGGATCTGTAAAACTCGACTTATAATAAAACCACCGAAGCAAGGCAGTGCTATGCAGAAACTCGACGGGAAAGACTTGACAGAAACAAGTCAGATGAACAAGGCATAAAAGCTCCTTTAGACTATGGATTTTATTGATAAAAACACAAAAGGAACAGCCCCAAAGTCATGTACCACGAGGTCTAGCCTCCCTTGCTTATATAACCAGCCCTTAGGCCAACCCAATCCTAACTAGGACACGAATCCTACTCAGATTCAACCGAAACTTTCCATAACTGCTCAAGACTCTTCCATACACAGATAGAAGCAATCTTAAGACTTCTAAACACATGAAGAACATATCTCACATTCCTAAAACAACCCAACTTCGTGACCCACAAGAAATCCTATCATAACCAACTCAGATCTTTACATATTTGAGTCAAACCTAACTCAGCCGCAGCCTGAGTCCATAACCTAGTCGGTTGGACCTTTCCGACCAATTATTTACATCCACATCTCTTCATCACACCTTTTTGCGTTGCTAGCTGATCACAGGAGTGCGGAAGAAACTTGGACGATAGTGAACTGAGGAGGACGCCCGCTGCTTGAACGTCGAGGGAGAAAATCCGCTGTGTTTGCGGTTTTGCGCCGAAGCAACCACAACAGAATGGTGGGGAGGGAGAGAAAGAACTTGCACGGCTTCCTGCAGGCTTGGGGGAGCGAGGAGATGGCCACACGCATCGAGCACCGTGGTTCCACCTCGAGCTCGCCAGCGGCAAAGCAAAACAGAGTGTTGCTTGGCTCTATACCGAGGAGAAAATCAAAATATCGATAGAGGAGTGTAGAGCACGCTTGTGTGGTGATAAGGGAGAAACAAGGAGATATTTCTGGTGTTTTCCTTTGAAAAATGGTAGGTGGTGCATGCCATCGTGGTGGCACTCTGTGAGGCATCGAACAGAGTCGGTTGAAGCTGTGCACAGCTGACAGGGTGGGCCCACAGCTCACTCTTCTCTTATCCTATTTGTTCTTTTAAAATTCCATTCAAACTTTCTCCAAATTTGGTCAAACTTGGCAGCCAAGATAAATCAGTTATGTGGCATCCAAATCTGAAATTGATTCTAACATTTGACAAAGTTTAAATCAATTTCAAATTTGAATTTTGATTCAAATGTATCTAAATGATAATATTGAACTAAATAGTAAATTAGGTTCAAAAATTTTGAAACTTGGCATGGAGTCTAAGTGAGGCAGGGAGAATCCAATGGTGAGTCTAAATTTGATATTTGACAATTTTCGTTTGAAGTTCGGATTTAAATTTGAATCTCCTCATTTAGGGTTTGGATATTATTCATTTTTTTCTCCTTTAATTTTAAGAGAAAATGTGAATACTTCGAAATTAGGGATTTTACCTCTTAAGTTCTAATATACATTAGCAACCTTGTAACTATATTTAAAGTTTTAACAAGTTCCCATTTCTGAATATCATTCCAGTAGCAATTTAATTCATATGAGTTCTGAATCTCCAACTTAACTGAAAATTTTTAAGTTTACATATTTCATTCTTGTGTTTTGCAAGTGTGGGCGTTTACAATTCTTCCCCCTTAAAGGAATCTCGTCCCGAGATTCTAGTGAAAGGAATAACGGAACGATTAGGGGATGAATGGTAAAAGAGAGTCATCGACTAAGGAAAGACAAGAACAGTCCAGAAGAATTGGGTTTGAGAAAGTATTCTTGCTGCCAACCACATCTCCGAGATATAGTGAATACTTTGGTGCACCTTGTAGAACCGCAATGTTTGCTTTCGGTGACTCAAGTCTCTTTGTTGATAATCTTGATCGAGTGCTTGACATCGTGATATCACGTCGTAAAGCTCCTATATCTTTCACTACACTTAGATTAGCGTCTTGCCATAGTTACTCTTACGCTGATACTATTTCTGTTACTGTTATAATCTTTACTTGAAGAATCAACACTTGCTCTTTGCTTCCGTCTATTACCTTGATAACTTTAGACCACACATGCAATTATTCTTGTTTCCTAGCCATGTTTTGTACTAATCCATATAAAGTTGACGTAGTATTTTCCCAGACAGGAATCAAAGTGTTTCACGAGAATAGTAATGGATTACTAAACTCGCAATGAATCGGTATTTTAATGTGTGAATAAAGGATTAAACTCTTTGCAATGTTATAAGAGAATTTAATATTCAGTTCCTCTTATGTTTTCAAAATGCAAAGATACCCAACATATGGTAACTAGAAGGTTTTTTTATGTGTCAAAGTCACCATATTTTTATTCAAAAAATCAAATCAAGTTCGAGAAGCTTTGCAAGGTTGATAATCAAATGGTACTATCAGGAATAAAGAAAATCAAGGATTTTGTGAGGTTGATCATTTAATTGATGATCACACGATGTATGATGGTATAGTTTCAAGAGTCAAGGTACTCGAACCTAAACAAGTCAAGGGTGAAGGTTCAAGCTTATCTTGGCTACAAGAAAGGTTGGTCGATCTATTACTCTTGTATTACTCAAAGAGGAAGAATCAAGGGGTTTCAGCATAATACAAGAGTTGTCAAATGGTTAAATGATTTAGACAACTTAAAGATTTAAATGGAGATACACATTCCTGCTCAGAATTTTAGGTATTAATCATGCATCATATAGTTTTTGTTTCATTAGCAATGGTGCTCCATGATGCATCACATGATGTATAGTGCAATGCTTATGCACATGGTATGGTGCATAATGATGCATATGTATGGTGCAAATGGTGCATACAAGGTTATTGCACGTGAAGGTTGTGCAATTCTCAAAGTCCTACAATATGGGTGCACTATCTTTTATAGTTTGAGCAAGAACGAGTAAAACCACTCACACAAGAATAATGAATAACTCAGGATTTACAAGGTTTGGATACCGTGGTTATGAAAGGCACTCAATAAGTAAGTCACTTTCATAACTCGATGACGGTCAAGGAATTCATATTAAATTTTGACAAGGAATGTGGGAAAACACTACACCATATTAACCTTTCCAAAACTTGTACATGCTCTAATGGACTTATCCATATCTTCACCTATGTTCTTGTTGCAGCTGCTGAACCAAGGAATCATTCCTAGGATAGAAATCACTAACTAAGTTACCTCAATAATCTAGTATAGCTAGACATAGGGTCGAGGCTACTAAAGTTGTTCTTAATGGTATTTCATATCACCTTCTCTTCAATCATGTAGCGCTGTTTGATATCCTATCCTCCTTGATAGCTCATGTGGAGTTGATATTACATTCCCTCTATGATGAGTCAACCTTGTTCTTGGAGCTGGATTCTTCGAGGATGTATTCCCACTTGATCATCCTGTGGTTGACACGTTCGATGCTGGAACACTTGAGTCAATTGAGTGCACTCCTTCCCCCTTAAGTTTCGAGCTAGGAGATCGAGAAACTTACTCCAAATAATCACCATGGGGAGGTGTTGTGCACTCAGAGAAGTGAAACCAAACTTGAATGAATTGGAAAATTCAAAACTAGTTCTACTGACTACCTCACTGTCCAGCTTGACCAGTCTGCACTTAACCAAGATTTTGAGCTATCTAACAGTAGAATCAGCCCTGGAGGTGAATAAACAAGTTGTATATAACTTCAGGACCTTTCCAGAAAGTATAGGGTTGCCATCAGATCAATTGGGGCTGAGGAGATGTAGCTTTGCAAAGTTGATATACTTTTTGGAGATTCTCTGCGGCATCCAGTGGTATATACTCACTTTGATCTAATGTTCTGTTACCTTTCTTGTCCAATTTCGGCCAAACTCACAACTACAAAGTTTAAGTATAACTCCTAAGATTTGTATACATGTTACATATAACTCTTGGTGATGTTTATTTTTCAAGTCAGAAGTAATGCCTAAAGGTATACAGGAACAAGGTCCAGGTTGGTTGGTTCTGTACAGTTTCTGTATATCTTAAAATTACACCAACTTAGGAGGGGATTTTGGCCTTAAGGTCAACAGAAAACTTGTATGACTTCCCAATATTTACATAAAATATCTATTTGCCTTCATAGCACTTCTGGTTTGAAATTTATGGAGGTGTTAATTAATTGGTACAAGAAAGTTCAAAACTGAAGTGTTGATTACAGTTCTGTTCCAGCTGACCATCCTGTATGAACTCAATATTTTCAAACTGGTGATGCCAGATACAGGATTATAGTTGAGTACAAAAGTTATAGTTCATTTCCTATCCTTTCCATATTGTATTAGCACACCTCCAGGAGAGCTCTGGAATAAAAGTTATACAGGTTTGAAGTTGACACACATTGCTGGGAATTTTGACAGAACCTCCCCTATATATGTGGGTTTTTGTCAACAGTTTATACAGATACAAAAGTTCAAGATATGGAGATAATGTCAATTACAAAATTTTACAACAACATGTTAACATCCCAAAAATTCAATGTTGCAACCCTTAACAAGTTTTATACAGGTTATAGCGCGCAAACATCAAACTGGGCATGTTATGGTTCCGGTTCTGAACTGCTAGAACAGACTTAGCGACAAATTGAATTAGGCTCTATTAATGCATGTTTTAGCTCAGGAGTTGAATAAGAAACTAGTATAGGACTTACTAATATTTTCAGAAAATTATAGTTTTGCCTATGTCAACTTGTAAGATTAGGAGATATGACTGTCTAAAGTTGACAGATGAGCTGACTGGTTTCTGCCAGCAATTCTGCGGAGTACCAGTTTGCACTTGAAATTTGAATTTGTTATGGGTCGAATGGAAAGACACTTTGAATTACAAAGTTGTAGGGATGATTCTACATTTCCAATAATTTATTTGTTTGTCTCCAGATCTGTTCATGTTTAGGAGATATGGATTTTTAAAGTTTGACAAAGGTACCAGATTTTTAGTGAAATTTTGACAGCACCTCCTTTGTATATGGCTGGTTTGAGCACAAATATACAAATAGATAGAATCAAATTTTGACATAAATTTAAATTACAATGATTTTACACATCTCGTAATGTTTCCAGAAATGTATCATGTGAACCAATTTGAATTTTGTACAGAGAGTTATGGTCGAATTAGTAAAGAGTCCAGAAACTGTTTCCAGTTTCTGTCCAGATTTGACGGAGTTTGGAATTTTGAAATTTTGAACAGGTAAGAAATGGATTATGCTCTGGTAATGAACATAAAAATTTTAATGGTCTCTCTTTTATTTCTAACAATGTATGGTACATCTTCATTGGAGTTTTCTACTGGGAGTTACGGCTTTTCAAAGTAGGTCTTTTCTGGCAAAAAACAGGGCTCTCTGTTTTTGAATCTTGTGAGTTCAAAACCTACTCCAATTTTGAAAACTTAGTTCAAAATCAGATCTCGATAGCTAATATGTGTACTCTTAAATCTTCTCAGTTTTATTTTATAGAAAAATTATTAATGCATCGATAGGATACATGTCGGTACTACGTGCCTCACAAAAGTGAAAATCCTAACCGGATATTACTGGCATATACGTATCAATCGGTGACGCTATAAACGGTCACTTGCAAACGTTTTCTAAGCGCAATACAATCACGTGGTTAGTGTACCTGCATAAGACATTCAATTTATAGAACACACATTATGGTGTTCAATGGCACAGCCCGCACGGACGATATTTCAGGCAGTTACAATAATATATATGAAAGTAAGATATCTGTCCTGTATCATTTCATACGGGCCGCCCCAGGCTGAGCCACGTCTCGAGGTACATGACTGGGTTTTATACCACCCGAGAGGGGTCACACGTCTTTGCATAATGCTGCACTAGTAGGAGGCGCATCGGGTTATTTACCACCTGACAGGGTCCCACATCTTTGTCTAGTGTTGCACCAGTAGGAGGTGATTCCGCGTGTCTATTAAAAAACACACTACATGTTTTTCAACCGCATGATAGGTGGCCACGTCATTTATCTCTTGCGCTATGGATCAGCGTTGCGTATGGCCCTTTGAACATTGAACATTCAAGAGTTGCATACTTCGTGTTTTTGACCACACGATAGGGTATCCACACTTTTGCCTGAAGCACGCCGGGGAACAACATCTTCATATGTTCCCAGAACCATGAGAAGGTTTAGAGACATATATTAACTCCCGTGCCAAGCCACAGGGGACAATCACATGCTACCTCTTGCATGGTGAGCTTATCGCAATTGATCCGCTTGCGGTGGCATACATTACCTCTTACCTGACGTCAGAGCGTCGTTATATAATATAATAACACATATGTTAGCTTTCCACCTTAATTAACTAATACTATAATAGACCTTATGTGGGCATAGTAACTAATTCTCACTCGACTACTTTGGAGTTTTCAAAAATAAGCTCTTTTTGAGTGTGCTATTTCCATTGTTGCTCTGATATCAGACTGTGAGGATCGGGGTCCCGAAATTCCAGGAATCACATTAGATGGTGCCGTGTGATGCGACACCCAACAAAACACACGAAAATACATAATAAAGATATAAATTTTTCATTTCATAATAGCATATTGTTTACAAAATAGTGTACAACAACGGTACACATGCAGCGGATAGTACATACTCACACTCTCAACATTTCTAAGCACAAGAGAAGTCATCCATGCCCGCGAACGATTCTCACTAGCAACACGAAGATCAATAAGGCAACGGCGTGTGTCACGTGAGAGATACATCTCGATAGTTTGAGGTCTCACGGACAGTCCATAACAGCAATAACATAATTAAACCTACAAAACTACATATAAAGCAATCATGAGCACGAAGACTCAACAAGACTTAACCGTCTCACCTAAACATGAAACTCTACATGCTTGAGAGTTCTAATATAGGAAAGCTGAATTTGCATAAAGGACTCGCCTATTAGTAAATCCTTAGCTCATTTTTAAAGTAGCGAATGACATTCCTTGAGCATGGCGCATCACGGACTCCACAATCAGACAAGAAATGCTTCATCCCCGATGTTACATGCTCAAAGCCGCATAGGTTTTATTCAAGTTAAATATTTATCAAATGCAAACTTAATTGTTCTATTTCTAATCCTTACAAGTTGCAATACAACAATAATCATGGCAACAGTTTCATAATAATTCAACTACTCTTTATTACTACGCCACGGCATAGTGAACAAGCGGTACTCAAATAACGGCGAGGGACAGTGATTGCAATCAGTAGACACCCGAATAACATGTCATGCACACCCGTGCATAAGAAGCGTGGTGTGCTCCTCATGACGTCATACGCAGCAACCTTTCACAAGAAACTCAAACGTTGAACCAGTCCCACCATCACAGGCATAAGGTCCCCGCAAGGAGCGTATCTGTGCCCGCCAGCAGATTTACACCTTGTTGCACTCAACCCACCCCTATCGACAGTGGGCTATTCCTCGACACCCAAGTTATTAGGTTACATCGGTTTCTTGGGTTCCATATGCCCAGGATGCATCCGATACAATTCAAACTTGTCCAGCAGAGCCGCACACGGATCGGTCCTCAATCGACACAAGTAGAGCTATGCACGTGAGACCACATCTCGTTGCATCCTATCCTGCTGCTCGATCTCAAATTCATATTCATAAACTATTCTTTGATCAAATTCATCCCGTGTGATAAAATCCGATCTCGCGAGTAGATTCCAACTACTCGATTTCTGCCGGATTCCTCAAAACATTAGCATGGTATTTTCTACTTATCAAGCTATAGATCTACCCAATACTCCATGGGATTTGTGAGTCGTGCAAGTGGAGTAACAAGCACCTTAGGTCCTAATGCAAAAAAATCACCCTAGACATAAGTGATACAAATCAAAACTGTGCTAAAGAACTTAAATGCAAATCGGGGCTTTCCTTGGGTTGCAGAATAAAAGTTAGTGAAGATCAGTTAGTAACTTTGCCATAGACTTCATCACAACTGACTCAACAGAGAAATCCCCGCCTCCTGTCATTGTTCTCATTTATCGCCTTCGTCGTGTTCCCTAACAATATGAATATGCATATAAGTGAATGCAATTTAGTAACTTAAGAAGTGAAAGTGTTTACAACTCGATCAGCACTAAACTTGGATAGAAATGGACAGGCCTGCCTCTGTTGTGCAGAGAAAAAGAGGAAAAATCAAGTGGACAAGTATTGGATCATGAGACAAAGTGTAATATGCACCATAGAAGAGCATATAGATTAACAAGGAAGGAAATTAGAGAATGATAAGAGGACAGCAACCTACTGCACAAGAAATACAGGAGGAGCTCTGCTGTATACAGGAAAACAACAGAGGAGGAATGAAAATGAAACATAGGGAAATGTGGATATGAAGTGACATGACCAATGTTTTAAACATATTGGTGGGGAACACAGTTTACTGTAGCAAATCAAGTCTTGTGATTCTGAAACTTTTACATTAGAGCACAGATTCTATGTGTGGGGTTCTGGCCAATGTTGAGCTATGATAATAGCAGCCATTGTCCTATAAAATTCAATGAAGCTAAACTCTTCCCAGAAATTTCATGAATAACCTGGAGCTTAAACATGACCAAGAGTTGGTTTTATGTTTATATGAGGTCAATAGTGATCCAAAAAAATTTGGTTTCATAATTATCTAAGTATTCTATTGTGAGATATTGATTTTAGAAGTTTGGACAAATTTCTGAAAATGTTTCTGGACATTCTCGAATTTTTCAGGTACATACAGGTTTGAAACTTAATTTGACATAGTAATTCAAGTCGAACGAGTCTGAAATTTTTACTGGAGTTCAAGAGATTTTAAATAAAGTATATGGCAAAATTTGAGATTTTTCCAATAAAAGGAACATCTGAAATTAAGTTTAAATCATTTTTTCTTAATGGAATTATTCATAACAAACTTTGTACTTTCATACTGATTTTAAATCTCCATAGTAAAGTAGAGTTCATGAGGAGCGAACAATTTATTTGGTAATTTTTGGACAATTATACCGGAAGATATGATTTTTGTAATTTTCAGAGAGTTCTGGGATTATTCTTCAATAGGAAAAATGTTTAAATCGGTACTGGGCCCAGGAGATTTAAATTGTCCGATGGAAAGCAAGCCACATGGGGCTGCAGAATTAAAGGCAATGGCCGCATTGAATCCCACGGCCACAGCAGATCAGGACGAAGCAAAGAATCACAGGCGGGGCCCACGGTACAGCTTCTTCTCCTACCTCCAGACAGCTCGAAATGGTGGCTTCCCAGTGCTTCGCTCGGCCGTTTCCGTGTCTGTGGGTGACAAAAGGAAGTGATGCAAACACAAGAGTTGATCCTAGGACCTGGGAACACATGTTGGGCAACATAGTGCTACACGGCGGCGATCGGAATGTCACCGGCGACGGTGGCAGCGGGGGAGGTTTGATGGCGACATGGGAATGGCTCGAAATTGGTCGAACAAGCTCGGATTTTTGACTCTACAGCACCGTTTCAACATGGGGAACCTGCATCTGGACCTTAGTTGCAGAGAAATTAATGAAACATGGAGTTCAGCAGAGATCTAGGTCCACCAATGGCGGCCACGAAATCTTGGTTTTCTATCTGTTTATTTGGTCTTTTTTCAATGTTTTTTGTTGAGATGGATCGACAGTAGGTATAGAATATATTATCCAATGAAATTGAGGCGAGATGAACTAGCAGCGACGAATTTCGCCGTCCAAACTGTGGTGTTGAATGAACTAGCCGAAAGAAATGCTCCCAAAACTGAGAGCACGACCTGGCAAATGGTGAACTGGACTTAGGGAGGCAACAGGAGGTTGAAGAGGACCTTTTTGCGTTGCTAGCTGATCACAGGAGCGCGAAAGAAACTTGGACGACGGTGAACTGAGGACGCCCGCTGCTTGAATGTGGAGGGAGAATATCCGCTGTGTTTGCGGTTTGGCGTCGAAGCAACCACAACAGAACGGCGGGGAGGGAGAGAAATAACTTGTGCGGCTTCCTGCAGGCTTCGGGGAGCGAGGAGATGGCCACACGCGCCGAGCACCATGGTTCCACCTCGAGCTCGCCAGCGGCAAACCAAAACAAAGGGTTGCTTGTCTCTGTACCGAGGAGAAAAGCAAAATATAGACAGAGGAGTGTAGAGCACGCTTGTGTGGTGATAAGGGCGAAACAAGGAGAGATTTATGGTGCTGTCCTCTGAAAAACGTGAGGTGGCGCATGCCATCGTGGTGGCGCGCTGCGAGGCATAGAACAGAATCGGTTGAAGTTGTTGTCACACCTGGTTATAAGAAGACAACCAGATGCTTTTCAGATGTATGTCAGGATCAATTTAACTCATACATGTGTAAACGAAAGTGAAATACTATAAATCATGCCATGTTCGAGTACATCACCTTATTACATAAATGGCCTTCCATGTCTAAAAGAAAAGTACATAAGCAGCGGAAATCCAATAAAAGGGCTCCAAACACAGGCATTGCACGGGGGATACGCCAGCCTAGAACATCTCATTGGGGTCTCCATAAAAGTCCTGGTTCTCCACCTCTTCATCTTCATAGACTGAACGGAGGGAAAATATGCAACTAACAAGTTTGAGTACCAACAGTACTCGCAAATGGGATGTTATGACATGAGGCTCATAACAAGGATGGCAAATAATAGGTAAAACACTATAGCAATTATAACTTACTCTAATTGTTGTTAAGCAACTACATCTAGGTGAAATTCCCAACCAACATCCCAAAATAACCAGGTAAGAGCAAGCCCAAAACCATCCATTATGTAACCATGTGCTAATTATGAATTAGGTTTCAAGCCGCTAGTGTAAGTGAGCACGGCTGTCTAGACAGTTTGACAAGACTCTGCAGAGTGTGTATCCTTTATCCACAGTTTGTGATTTCATCCCCTGTTGCCAGGTGGACTAAGGTAAACCTCCCTGATGCCCGTGATAGCTAACCACATTACACACTTCCGAAGGTGTGTGGCCAGGATATCACGACGAGGTATTTCTGATGGTTCTCCCGACTTGCAATGGGTACTCTAAGGTTTCACCGCTCCGACACCTGAAGTCTATTTTCCCTCCACCAGGAGAAGCCCCCTCTTGAGCCATGCGGATCCCAAGGCAGAATTCTGAACCCATTCCCCGCCCGTTCAATTACCTATACTACATTGGGAGAGACCAAATTACTAAACCAAGTTGTCCCATATACAATTCTGTGGTGATACTAAAAGGCTTAGCAACTTTCTCCATAAACTAGTCCTTGGAATTAGATAGGTGTCAAGCCCCATACCAAGGTCTTGTGCACGCATGCACCAATCTATACCAAACCCACTATCAGATTCCTATCTACTAAATTCATATTTGCCAGCATTTCATGAAGCATGGTAAAATAAACATCATATAGATAAGTTGATCATATTTAATTAAGCATGGCTAAGCGTGAACTAATAAATAGTAAAACACCCAAACCAAGCGACAAGGAATACTGGGGAAAAACTAGGGAAACATAGCATAGGATTCATATTTTAATTTAGCATGCATCTAACTAAAAGTTAACAAAAAGGGTGCAAGATGGTCAAGGAACTTGCCTCCAAAGTGAGCTTGGTGGTCGACGGGAAGTTGTTGCTCTTGAAGATTAAATGTCGGTTCTGGCCCCGACTCAAGTTTTACGACGATGCATGAAATCATAACATACAATAAGAACACATAGAATGCAAACACTTCAAATAAACATAAATTCCTACACAAAAGTGATTTTATGGTTAAATTATAGGCATAAACCAATTATTGAGAATTTAGAGTTAAATGAAATATATTGAGTAAAACATATTTTTAACAATTTTTAATACCATTTTTATATTTATTAGAAACCTATTATTATTTTCTAAAAATTTTTCACCTTCAAAATATGCTTAAAATAGATTTATAACATAAAATGTGCATTTTAAAAATTTTACACTTTTTTAAAAAATTATTTCTATGTGCCAATAAATTTTTATGAATTGAATACACTTAAAAAGTATTTTATGATTATTTAAGCAATTTAAATGAATTATAAAAATATTACAGAAATGAAAAATAATATCAAAACATTTTAAATCTGTTTTATAATTATTTTATAGAAATTAGGGGCTTTTATTTAATTTCTAGAACTATTAGGGTTTTTTTTGTAAAAATAGAACTATTCCAGAGGCTAAAAATATATTTTTACAAAGTCCAGGGGTTATTCTACAATTGTACAATATTTATTTGCTATTTTCTAATATTCCAGGGGCTTCAAAATGATTTTTACTTTATTTTACAATTATTCCCTAATTTCCAGAAAGTCCAGGGTTGATTTTATAAGTTTTTGGACCTATCTGTAAACTATTTAAAAAGTCCATGGGGCTATCTGCTAATCTACCAACGGTCACATTTGTTTGAATTTGGGCCGAGGGATTTAAAATGAACGGCCCGAATTTAATGTACCTAAGGGGTACGATAGGTTCTAATCTCGGTCGTTCAACCAAAATGGACATCCGGGATTGAGCCACGTGGGCTCGACCGGGGTTGGGCGGCGGTGCATGGCGGCACCGAGCGCGCGCGGCGGCAAGCTCGCCAGCGGCGGCCTAAACACGCAAAATAGGTACATCCAAATGGCGAAAAAGGAAGGGAGAAGCGAGGGGAACTCACCCAGGGTCGTCGCACGGCTGGAGGAGGGGTGGAAGACGGTCGCCGACTGTGAGTGGCGGCGGTGCTCGTCGGCGCCCGATGAAGTTGGCGACTCAGAGCCTTTCTCCACTGACGAGGATGTCCGGCAAGCTCCTAGGGATACGGCGAAGGTGTTAGGCTAGTTATCGAGGCGTGGAAATAGATGGAACGACAGGAACGGGGTCAGCTTTACCAAGCTCGGCGGCGCTAGAGTTTCGACATCGGGAATGGTGAAATCCGAGGGGGGGGGGGACGACAGGGTTTTATAGGGGAATGGTGTAGAAACGGGCGGCGGTCATCATGGGCATGATGCGACTCTTGATTAGGGAGAAACGGGCGACATTGAATCGGTTGAATGCGGCGGCGGTGATGGCGCGTGCGTTACCACGTGCGCGATGTGGCGGGGACGAAGGAACTGACAGGCGGGGCCGGCTTGGCAGCGGAAGAAGAGAGGAGAGAGGGTGCGGGGGAGCGGGCTGACGCGCGGGGCTGGGATGGTAGAGAGAGGGAGGGGGAAAGGGAACGCGGGCCGGCTCGGGGAAAGGAGGGGAAATGGGTCGGGGTTGGAATTCGGCCCAGGGAGTGTTTTTTTTTCTTTTTCTTTTCTTTTTGTTTTTCTTTTCTGTTTTCTTTTTCTTCTCTTTTATGTTTTGAATTTGTAAACTAAATTTCTAGCGAATTTAAATTTCAAAAATTTCACACAATCATATAAACATGATGCAATTGCCCGATATGAATTTTATTTCCAAAGAAAAATTGTTTTTGCAGCTCTTCAAAATTTCATTTTACACATTTTTTTCTTTTAAAAAATTTTGGGTGTTACAATTCTACCCCCCTAAAAAGAAATCTTGCCCTCGAGATTTAGACGTCCTAAGAGAATTGAAAGTGCATCTAGGACTCCCTTGTGGGTTTTGGATGATTTATGACAAGCAATTGGGATCCTAATCCGTTTGTTGAGATGAATGCAGGAAGATGCTGGAAAATGAGTAAAATGCCAAAAAGTGGGAAATTAAGAAGGAGAATGAATTTGAGCTCAAGAAGAAGAAATTAGTAGATTAGTATGTATGGAGTGTGTTAAGGAAACACACCCAAGAGCTCAATCTCACTTTATCACACACACACAATGCACAAAACCATACAGGACCGGACTAGTCCGATATCAACCGGACTAGTCCGATATCACATTCTGCACAAGATCGGACAAGTCCGGTCACCACCGGACTAGTCCGATATCTTTCTGTTCCACTTCGGACTAGTCCTCCCCAGTGCGGACTAGTCCTCAACACAATGCACAAGTCACTAGATCGGACAAGTCCGGTCACTACCGGACTAGTCCGATTCCCTTTCTGATCCACTTCGGACAAGTCCGGTGACTACACGGACTAGTCCGATTTACACTCTGTTCTAAATCGGACAAGTCCTCCAAGTGCGGACTTGTCGTTCAAAACACTTAGGGTTTCACAGGTCCGGACAAGTCCGATGTCAATCGGACAAGTCCGAAGATTTCCAGCAACGAAATCGGACAAGTCCGTTGTTTTTAATCGGACTAGTCCGATATTCCTGGACACTTAGGGTTTGCTTCTCACAGCACACCGGACTAGTCCGGTCTCCACCACGGACGAGTCCGATCTTTCTAAACCCTAACGGTAATGTCTAGAAACCCCATATAAATAGAGGTGGATGGCCCACTTTTAATCTCTCTCGAACCCTAGCGCCGTCACACCTCCCAAGAGACTCAAAAACCATCTCTCTCCACGAAGTTGAGTGCAAAATCGATCAATCTTTTGAAGATCACTTGTAGATCATTGGAGAGGCACTTTGCACACGATTGAGCTCTTGGTTTGAATCTCTAACACACTCTTGCATCTCAATTGTATATTTCGAAGTGTGTTATTGGTGGTTTTGAAACTTGTAATCAAGGGAGCTCTCAACTTGTGAGATCGCCCCTTCAACTTGGTGATTTACCCCTGTGTGATTAGTGGAAGAGGATTGGCCTTCGTGGCGATCCGACGAGGGAAGGGTTGGTAAAGACCCGGTCCTTTTGTGGGCTCCTCAACGTGGACGTAGGCTGCCTTCGTGGTAACCGAACCACGGGATAAATCTTGTGTCTTGTTCGTTTGTGTTCATCATTCTAGTTGATCAACATTATCTAGGGTTTGATTCATTTTGTTGAATTGAAGTTAAATAGTGAACAAGAATCATACTTGCAATAAAACTTAACATACAACTATTGAACTGTCATTATAGTTTATATTTCCGCTGTAAACGACACCGAAACAATCAAATTGACCTAACTTGATCAACCTAGCCCGTGAAATCCGGACTAGTCCGCACTTTACCGGACTAGTCCGATATATCTGGATTTAACCTTTTTGTTGAAGTACTACAGGAACCGAAAAAATTCAAGAAGGCCTATTCACCCCCCCTCTAGGCCTACATTCAATTGGTATCAGAGCAGGTTCTTCAAGAAAGAGTGCAACCACTCGAAGAGATCATGTCGGACATGAAGGAAGTCCAGAAAATCAACACCCAGGAAGAAATGAACCATGACAAGCACCAAAAGCTAGAAAGGTATCTCGAAGCCATCCAAGACTTCGATGATGATGATGAGGAGACGTTGGAGCTGAAAGCACTGCTCCGAAAGAAAGCACTTTCCAAAGGGAAAGCTAAAGTTGAAGAAAAGAAGAAGGGGAGTAGTCACACCGACTACTCCCGATATCCTTTTAATTATGACCGTTTAAATTCTAACAGCAGTCATTATCTATCTATTCCTCTCGGAAAAGCCCCACACTTCGATGGGAGTGATTACTCCATGTGGAGGCAAAACATGAAGATGCACTTGATTTCCCTTAACCCAAGTTTATGGCATATTGTGTGCACAGGAATAAACATCCCTGATGACGATGAAGAACTCACGCCAAGTCAAGAGCAAGCCATCCACAGGAATGCCCAAGCCGCAGCCGTTATCACCTCATCTCTAAGTAGAGATGAATTCACAAAGGTGGATGGATTGGAAATTGCCAAAGAAATCTGGGACACGCTACAGACAGCACATGAAGGTGACCGGCATGTGCGGGAGGCAAAGATTGAAATGATTGAAGGCGAACTAGGAAGGTTCGCGATTGAGGAAGATGAATCCCCCCAGGACATGTACAACAGACTAAAGACTCTTGTGAACAAGGTTCGATCGTATGGTAGCAAAAAATGGAATGATCACGAGGTTGTGAAGCTCATCCTTAGAGCCTTTATGCCTCGCAACGTCACACTCTGTTCTATGATCCGAGAAAGTCCTGGATACAAGAAAATGACTCCGGATGAACTGCTCGGCAAAATCATCAACTTTGAGATGATGGAGAAGCAAGCCAAGCATGTCAAAGAAATAGCTGACCTCACATCGGCCAAGAAGAAGGGAGTTGCCTTAAAATCCACACTCAAACCTCTATCCAAAGAAGCAAAAGAAGCTCAGTTTGAGGAGGACAGCGATGATGAAAGCAGCGAGCTGGACGAAGAAGATATGATTCTGTTCATGAAGAAATTCAAAAGAATTATGAAGAAAAGACAAGGAGCAAAATCAAGTGAAGGAAGATACAAGGAGAAGACAAAACCGAAGATGAGGCGGGCATGCTATAATTGTGGTGAGTACAATCACTTCATAGTTGATTGCCCATATGAGGACAACAAGAAGAAGAGTAAAGAATCCAAGCCTCAACCGAAAAAGTTCTTCAAGAAGAAGAAACAAGCTGAACAAGCACACATCGGAAAGGAGTGGGACTCAAACGATGAGTCCTCATCGTCCGATGAAGAAGAAATGGCTAGCATAGCCATTGAAAGCATGCCCAAGAAACTCACACTCTTCCCCACGCTCGGTGCAAAGAAGGCAAATGGAACTTGCCTCATGGCTAAGGAAGGTAAACGCAAGGTAAACATCAAAACTCCTTCTTCGCATTCTTACTCAAGTGATGATGATCTAGATAGTGATGATGAAGACATGCTAATTGGTTTAGATAGAAAAACTGCTGCAAAAATGAAATTCTTGCTTAACCAACTTGTTGAGAAGGAAGAGCTGATTGATCGTCAAGAAGACATGATTATCTCCCAAAAGGAGAAGCATGTCGAACTTGACAATCTTCTAGTTCTTGAAAAGGAGAAAAATCACACACTAGAGCTTGAGCTAGCTTCAAGCAAGAAAACTTGCTTGGAGTTAACCAACTCAAATGTTGCAATCAAGAATCAACTTGATGACCAAATCAAGGTCAACAAGATCCTTGAAGTGCAGGTTGAGTCACTCAAGCTTAGTGAACCTTCCTCCTCTTCAACCCTACCTTCTCAACCCACTTTAACTAATATCGCTCATGTTTGCAAATGTGATAAAACTAACATCAGGTTGAAGGAAAACCCTACCTCCACGAAGGACAAAAATCCTACCCAATGTATAATATTTGACAAGGAGAGGATCAACTATGCACGTAGTGCATATTTGGTCCAAAGACCTCCAAATGTCAAATATGGCATTGGTTACTCTTGTGATGGAAAGCAAAAAGCTGGAAATCATAAGAATGACAAGGGAAGGATCAGCTTTGTGAAGGGAGGACCCTCACAACCTGGTAACTCGAAAACTAAAAATCTGAACTCTCAAGAAAATCGGACTAGTCCGGTTGTGGTCCGGACAAGTCCGGTCATCCGGACAAGTCCGGTCATACAGACTAGTCCGACCCATAATCAACAGCAACTTCTGTTTAAAACATTTGATGCATCCTATGTTTTAATGAAAAATAATGTTGGTAAAGTGTATGCTTATTATGCTGGGCCACGCCATGGGAACACAAAATCCCATGTGTGGGTGCCCAAATGTATTGTCACTAACCTCCAAGGACCCAAGCAAGCTTGGGTACCTAAAACCAAGGCGTAATTTGTTTTTGCAGGCCTACTCCTCCGGTGGATCCAAATGGGTGCTAGACAGTGGATGCACCAACCACATGACCGGAGAAAGGAAGATGTTTGTGGAGTATGAAGTGAACCAGGACCCAAACGAAGGCATCTACTTTGGGGATAACAGTCAAGGAAGGGTCCTTGGTACCGGTAAAATTGCAATATCCTCTGAACATACTCTTTCGCACGTTTTACACGTTGAATCTTTAGATTATAACCTGCTGTCCATATCTCAGTTATGTGACAAAGGTTATAATTGCCTGTTTACTAACGAGGGTGTGACCGTCTCAAGGAGAAGTGATGGTTCCATTGCATTCAAGGGTATGTTAAAGGGAAAGCTTTATCTTGTTGACTTCAACAAGGATAAAGCCGAACTCGACACATGCTTGATTGCAAAAACCAACATGGGTTGGCTGTGGCATAGACGGCTAGCACATGTTGGTATGAGGAACCTTCAAAAACTCCTCAAGGGCGATCACATCCGAGGTTTGAAAGATGTTGTGTTTGAGAAAGACAGGCCTTGTAGCGCGTGCCAAGCAGGAAAGCAAGTTGGAGCACAACATCCCGCAAAGAACATCATGACCACGACAAGACCGCTCGAACTACTTCATATGGACCTCTTCGGTCCAATTGCTTACATAAGCATAGGCGGTAACAAATACGGTTTAGTTATTATTGACGATTTTTCCCGCTTCACTTGGGTGTTCTTTTTGCATGACAAGTCAGAAACACAAGGAACACTCAAGAAATTCTTCAAGCGAGCGCAGAACGAGTTCTCACTATCAATCAAGAGTATTCGGAGCGACAATGGCACGGAGTTCAAAAACATACAAGTGGAGGAGTACCTTGATGAGGAAGGAATCAAGCACGAATTCTCAGCGCCATACTCTCCACAACAAAATGGAGTTGCCGAAAGGAAGAATCGAACGCTCATAGAGATGGCAAGAACAATGCTCGATGAATACAAGACTTCGGATCGATTTTGGGCGGAAGCAATCAACACCGCCTGCCATGCCACAAATCGACTCTATCTTCATCGACTACTAAAGAAGACCCCCTATGAGCTACTCACCGGTAACAAACCGAACATTTCATATTTTCGAGTTTTCGGTTCTCCTTGCTATATTTTGAACAAGAAGCCCAGGACCTCAAAGTTCGCTTCGAAGTCCGATGAAGGTTTCTTGCTTGGTTATGATTCGAACACTTACGCCTATCGTGTGTTCAACAAGGCCTCCGGACTTGTTGAAGTGGCACGTGACGTAGTGTTCGATGAAACTAATGGCTCCCAAAAGGAGCAAGTTGATCAATGTGAATTAGGTAATGAGGAAGCCCCCTATCAAGCAATAAAGAGGATGGCCCTAGGCGAAGTACGACCACAAGAGACATCGACACAAATACAAGAGGAAAGTGAACCACAAGAGGAGATCAACAATCAAGGGGGAGCCTCGATACAAGATCAATCACAAGAATATGAACATGATCAACAAATCATTGAGGACAACAACTCAGGGGGAGAAGAAGATGATCACCAACATACGACCCCCAAGTGCCACACCCAAGAGTGCACCAATGCATTCAAAGGGATCATCCAATCGACAACATTATCGGCGACATCCAAAAAGGAGTAACCACTAGATCTCGTATAGCAAATTTTTGTGAACATTACTCGTTTGTCTCCTTTTTGGAACCCCGCAGGACTGAGGATGCATTAAAGGATCCGGACTGGGTGGTGGCAATGCAAGAAGAGTTGAACAATTTCAAGAGAAACGAGGTTTGGGAACTTGTGGAAAGACCCAATGCAAACATTGTCGGCACAAAGTGGGTCTTCCGCAACAAACAAGATGAACACGGGGTGGTGACAAGAAACAAGGCACGACTTGTGGCCAAAGGTTACTCACAAGTCGAAGGTTTGGATTTTGATGAGACCTTTGCTCCAGTAGCTAGGCTTGAATCAATTAGAATATTACTTGCATATGCTACTCACCATGATTTCAAGCTGTACCAAATGGACGTAAAAAGCGCCTTCCTCAACGGACCGATCAAGGAAGAGGTGTACGTGGAGCAACCACCCGGATTTGAAGACGAAGAGTTCCCCGACCACGTGTATAAACTGCGTAAGGCTCTCTATGGCCTCAAACAAGCTCCTAGAGCTTGGTATGAGTGTCTTAGAGATTTTTTAATTGATAATGGCTTTCAAATTGGCAAAGTAGATTATACACTATTCACGAAAAATCTGAATAATGATCTTTTCATTTGCCAAATCTATGTTGATGATATAATTTTTGGATCAACTAATCAATCTTTCTGTGAAGAGTTTAGTAAAATTATGACAGACAGATTTGAAATGTCAATGATGGGAGAATTAAAGTACTTCTTGGGATTCCAAGTGCGGCAACAAAGGGAAGGAACGTTCATAAGCCAAACCAAGTACACGCAGGACATCCTCAAGAAGTTTGGCATGGACAAGGCAAAGCCCATTAAGACTCCCATGGCAACGAATGGTCACTTGGATCTCAATGAAGATGGACCGAGCGTCGACCAAAAGGTATATCGCTCTATGATTGGATCTTTACTTTACTTATGTGCATCTAGGCCAGACATTATGTTGAGTGTATGTTTGTGTGCAAGATTTCAAGCCAACCCTAAGGAATGTCATTTGACAGCCGTAAAGAGAATCCTAAGATATTTAGTTCATACACCCAACCTTGGTCTTTGGTACCCAAAAGGTTCAAAATTCAATCTCATTGGGTATTCCGATGCAGATTATGCCGGGTGCAAAGTTGATAGAAAAAGCACTTCTGGCACTTGCCAATTCCTAGGAAGATCCTTAGTTTCTTGGTCATCCAAGAAACAGAATTCCATTGCATTATCCACAGCCGAAGCGGAGTATGTTGCAGCCGGGAGTTGTTGTGCACAACTCCTTTGGATGCGACAAACTCTAAGGGATTGCGGTTACAATATGAACCGTATTCCTCTTCTTTGTGACAATGAGAGTGCCATTAAAATAGCCCACAATCCAGTTGAGCACTCTAGAACTAAACACATTGACATAAGACACCATTTCTTGAGAGACCATTCCATGAAAGGAGACATATCCATCTCTCATGTCAACACCCAAAAACAATTAGCCGACATATTCACCAAGCCACTTGATGAAAAACGTTTTTGCGAACTCCGAAATGAGTTAAACATCCTTGATTCTCGGAGTGTGGCTTGAAAAGCTGCATACCTGTATGATTGCTTCAAAATATTGATTGAATTGTGAAAATTTTTCCTCCCCATTTTTCTCTCGAAAAACTATGTCAATTATTAGATCTTGATGAATTTTTGATCATAGTATGATTGTTGTTTGCTTACTGATCAAATTCATCAGGATTATTTGAATTGTTTTGTCTCTCTTCCCTCAATTATTGGACCTTCAAATATATATGAATGGGCTATGCTTTCTCTCCTGGTGACCACGGACTAGTCCGTGGTTACCCGGACTAGTCCGCCCTTGCAGACTATTCCGCAGTGTGCCGGTTAGGCCGGACTAGTCCGACAGACCACGGACTAGTCCGATTTAGGTCTCTGGAGGACTTCGGACTAGTCCGGTCATGTCCGGACTTGTCCGATTTTTCGTGTCCATAACCCTAGCCGCCACCAAACCCTAATCTCTTCACCCCACACTCTCCTCCAAGCTTTCTCTCTCTTGCGCTCGAGCTCCCAAGGTGAATCCTTGATTCCTCCGTCGAAAAGCCTCAAACTTGGGCGGAGATTAAGCTTGAAGACTCGGGGATTGAAGTTAGCGGACAAGTCCGGCCTCCAACCCCCACATTTTCAAGTTTCCTTGGATTTCTTGGTAAATTTTCCTCAAACCCTAAGAAATCTCAAATTTCTTCTTTGCTTATCGTTTGGCCTAGCATTCTTCACTAGTTGCATGTCCAGTTGATGTACTATGTGTATGCTAGACTAGCTATCTCATTAGGGATCAATTTTTATCCAGTTTGTTAGGTTTTTGCTGATGAACACCGGACTAGTCCGGTCCAGGTACGGACAAGTCCGGTCCTCCGGACTAGTCCGTGCCTGAGCACCGGACAAGTCCGATGTTTCTGAACCAAAACCTAACTCCTTAATTTCCTATTGCCTTCCATTGCCATCTTACCTCACAAATACCTTGTATAACTTGTCTTTTCTCTTGATCACTCATTCTCAGATCATGTCGAGCTCCGACAATGAAATCTCCGATTTCGAGGCCGAGTTGGACCACGAGGTGGCACCTCGGCCCTCGACGGGTCTTGGCAAGAAACGCCAAGAGAGACCCTCCGAGCCTGCTCCCTCACCTCCTCAGGTTCGGAGGAAGGTGTGTGTCAAGAAAGCCGCCTCAAAGGCTGCTCCTTCGTCAAGTGGCCCTCGCCAAGCTAAAGGAAAAGGCAAGGGGGTTGCCACAGGGCCTGTTGGGCCTCTAAAGCTACATACTCCCAGAGAAGGGGTCCGGGACCCCAATGAGGAGAGATTCAATGGCAAGGGCAGTGATGTGGCCATGAAGCTGAGAAGTGTGGATTACTATGCAAGGCCCAAGCAAGCAGCAGATGGCAGATTTTGGTCAAACTTCCATGCTGACTTCTACAAGCTTGTCTACTTGCCGATGAAGACCCCGGTGGTGCGCAGTCAATGGATTGACTGGGCCCACCTTGAGAAGAGGAAATGTGCAGCGTTTGATGAAGTGATACAAGCTGCAGAGAGACATGGGCTGAAGGATTTGCTTGCCTTCAGATATAATTGGAATGATGAAGTGATTGCACAATTCTATGCTACGTGCCACTTCTCAGGTGAAGAGGAAGAAAGTGTGACTTGGATGACTCATGGATCCAAGTATTCCATCACTCAAGAAGAGTTTGCCCGCCTGCTGCATCTTGACTCCGAGGAAGATGACCACCTCATTATCCACAACATTGGGGTCATTGAGAGGGATGGAATGCAATTCATGTATGAGCCCTCCTCCAAGTTTGTTCCCCCCTCCACAAAGAACATGAAGCCTTTCTTTGTGGTCCTCAACAGAGTCCTCAGGAAGACGATTGCTCCCAAGGATGGTGATGCAGGGAGTGTGCAAGGCTACCTCCGGACCCTGATGAAGGTCATCAGCAAGAAAAGGCAATTTGATGTTGCAGACTATATCTGGAATGATATGGTCAATATCTCGAGTACCCCCAACCGATCCTGTGGCTATGCCCCTTACTTGATGTTCATGATTGAGAAGGTCACAGGGATCGAGTTTGTGAAGGATGTGGAGCACACTCCACTGAGGCCTCAGAAGCCTCAGTCCGTGAGTGTCCAGGCTGCTCCATCGCCGGCCTCAAGCCCCGAGGTGCCGGCAAGGCAAGGAGAAGCTGCTAGGGCTACTCCTCCCTCCAGGGAAGCCCCTCAGAAAGGATCCGCCAGTGGGATCCTCAAGTATCTGGCTGCAATCTTCTCCTCCTGCAAGAAAACTGAAGTGAAGCTTCACAAGCTAAATCAAAAGAGGAAGGAAGACATGAAGTACATAAAAGCAAATGTGAAGCAGCTGAGTGAGAAGCTGGAGATCAATCCAATTGGATCTCCAGCAATTTCTGAAGATTCTGATCCAAACATCACCGAGCTCAGCCCCTTGACCCCTTCCGAGCTTGCCTATTTTGGCATTGGGGGCTCGAGCAGCTCCGCTCCTCCTCCTACCTCTCAACCTCGTCAAGCCGAAAGCGATGAAGATGATGAAGACGACGAGAGGACTGACAGCGAAGAGTGAAGCCCTAGGATCTTTCTCTCTCTCTCTTTTTGGTGTCTTGATGCCAAAGGGGGAGAGATTGAGGGGGAGTCTCTAAGCTTTAGCTGAATAGGATGCGAGGAGAGAGCTATCTATGTTTTTTATTGTTGTGATTGTATTTGCCTAACTCTCGTTTCATATCATGTTTGGTCCTGTGATGAATTGCTAAATTAATTTGTAAGTGTGTGATGAAATCTGAGCTTTTGCTCCTGAAGTGCCATATTCACTTGATATTAGTTGGTAAATGAAAATTCTGTCATTCTTAATGCCATCATGCTCTTAGTATGCATCCCACCATAAAGAATGCACATATGAATAATTACCTTGTTGCCTGATGCATTTTTGAGTCATATGTGCATACTTTATGAAAATCTCATTTTATACCTCATTTTGTGAAATCTCAATTGGTTGTCATCAATCACCAAAAAGGGGGAGATTGAAAGTGCATCTAGGACTCCCTTGTGGGTTTTGGATGATTTATGACAAGCAATTGGGATCCTAATCCGTTTGTTGAGATGAATGCAGGAAGATGCTGGAAAATGAGTAAAATGCCAAAAAGTGGGAAATTAAGAAGGAGAATGAATTTGAGCTCAAGAAGAAGAAATTAGTAGATTAGTATGTATGGAGTGTGTTAAGGAAACACACCCAAGAGCTCAATCTCACTTTATCACACACACACAATGCACAAAACCATACAGGACCGGACTAGTCCGATATCAACCGGACTAGTCCGATATCACATTCTGCACAAGATCGGACAAGTCCGGTCACCACCGGACTAGTCCGATATCTTTCTGTTCCACTTCGGACTAGTCCTCCCCAGTGCGGACTAGTCCTCAACACAATGCACAAGTCACTAGATCGGACAAGTCCGGTCACTACCGGACTAGTCCGATTCCCTTTCTGATCCACTTCGGACAAGTCCGGTGACTACACGGACTAGTCCGATTTACACTCTGTTCTAAATCGGACAAGTCCTCCAAGTGCGGACTTGTCGTTCAAAACACTTAGGGTTTCACAGGTCCGGACAAGTCCGATGTCAATCGGACAAGTCCGAAGATTTCCAGCAACGAAATCGGACAAGTCCGTTGTTTTTAATCGGACTAGTCCGATATTCCTGGACACTTAGGGTTTGCTTCTCACAGCACACCGGACTAGTCCGGTCTCCACCACGGACGAGTCCGATCTTTCTAAACCCTAACGGTAATGTCTAGAAACCCCATATAAATAGAGGTGGATGGCCCACTTTTAATCTCTCTCGAACCCTAGCGCCGTCACACCTCCCAAGAGACTCAAAAACCATCTCTCTCCACGAAGTTGAGTGCAAAATCGATCAATCTTTTGAAGATCACTTGTAGATCATTGGAGAGGCACTTTGCACACGATTGAGCTCTTGGTTTGAATCTCTAACACACTCTTGCATCTCAATTGTATATTTCGAAGTGTGTTATTGGTGGTTTTGAAACTTGTAATCAAGGGAGCTCTCAACTTGTGAGATCGCCCCTTCAACTTGGTGATTTACCCCTGTGTGATTAGTGGAAGAGGATTGGCCTTCGTGGCGATCCGACGAGGGAAGGGTTGGTAAAGACCCGGTCCTTTTGTGGGCTCCTCAACGTGGACGTAGGCTGCCTTCGTGGTAACCGAACCACGGGATAAATCTTGTGTCTTGTTCGTTTGTGTTCATCATTCTAGTTGATCAACATTATCTAGGGTTTGATTCATTTTGTTGAATTGAAGTTAAATAGTGAACAAGAATCATACTTGCAATAAAACTTAACATACAACTATTGAACTGTCATTATAGTTTATATTTCCGCTGTAAACGACACCGAAACAATCAAATTGACCTAACTTGATCAACCTAGCCCGTGAAATCCGGACTAGTCCGCACTTTACCGGACTAGTCCGATATATCTGGATTTAACCTTTTTGTTGAAGTACTACAGGAACCGAAAAAATTCAAGAAGGCCTATTCACCCCCCCTCTAGGCCTACATTCAAGAATAGACTGGGAAACTCCGCCTTGAGGTCTTCTTCTCTTTCCCATGTTGCCTCTTCTTCTGAGTGATGTTTCCATTCGACTTTGCACATACGAGTAACTTTATTTCTCGTAACTCTTTCTGATGTCTTGAGAATCTTAACAGGTTGTTTTGCATAAGTTAGGTCTTCTTGCACATCTACTGCTTCCAACGACAATTATTCTTCAAACACTCTTAAGCATTTCTTCAATTGCGACACGTGGAATACGTCATGCACATATGACAAGTGAGATGGTAACTCGAGCCGATAGACTACCTCTCCTCTTTTCTCCAACACCTTGAAAGGACCAATGTAACGAGGTGATAATTTGTCCTTCACCTTGAATCATCTCAACCCTCTCACGGGTGACACCTTAAGATACACAAAATCACCAATCTCGAATGACAGATCACGACGTCGAGTATCTGCATAACTCTTCTGTCTTGATTGAGCTATCTTCAAATTCTTCCGGATTTCCTGCACTTGTCTTTCAGCTTCTCTTAATACTTCAGGTCAAAATACTTGACTTTCTCCAATTTGATTCCAAAACAACGGTGTTCTGCACTCCCGTCCATACAAAGCTTCAAACAGAGACATCTTCAAACTGGCTTGATAACTATTTTTATAGGAAAACTTGGCATATGGTAGGTTCTTATCCCAGCTTCTACTATTTTTCAAAGCACACGCTCTCAACATGTCTTCAAGAATTTGATCAGTGTGTTCTGTTTGTCCGTCTGTTTGCGGATGGTAGGCTGAGCTGAAATTCAGTCGAGTATCCATAGACTCATTCAATTTCTACCAAAATCTAGAGGTGAACTGAGTGCCTCTATCTGATATTACCTTCTTTGGAACTCCATGCAGACACACAATTCCTTCCATGTATAACTCCGCCAATTGTGAACCAGTATAGCTTTCTTTAACTGGAAGAAAGTGAGCCACTTTAGTCAAGCGGTCCACTATAACCCAGATGGAGTCATATCCTGACTGGGTTCTTGGTAACCCCACAATAAAGTCCATACTTATTTCTTCTCATTTCCATTCAGGAATTTTAATTGGTTGAAGTAACCCTACTGGTCTTTGATGTTCTGCTTTAACCTTCTGACATGTGTCACACAGAGTTACATATTCTGCTACATTGCGTTTCATTCCATGCCACCAATACCGATCCTTAAGATCTTGATACATCTTTGTGCTTCCCGTATGGATAGAACATGACGAATTGTGGGCTTCTCTCAGTATCAACTCCCGAATCTCCTTGATATCAGGCACACATATTTTCTTTCCTAGTCATAGGGTTCCCTGTTCATCTTCTTTAAAGTCCGGTGCTTTTCCTTTTTTCATTAGTCGCTTAATCTTTTGGATCCAATTATCATTCTTTTGCCCTTGCCGAATATCCTTCTCCAAAGTAGAGTCTACTTCCATGGACACTACCTCAGTGTTAGTCACAATACTGAGGTTTAGCTTCGCGAATTCCTCACATAACTGCGGTTGCTGACCCTGTAATGCCAATCTGTTGCATTGAGCTGATCTACTTAAAGCATCTCGACCACATTAGCTTTTTGAGGATTGTCAGCGTTTGGATCCGGCAGATCTCCCGACACTACCTTTGGTAGATCGAGGAGTTGTAGTTCGGTAATGGGTGCGCAGAGATTCAAGAAGGTGAAAGAAAAGTGTACACAGAGATTTACGTGGTTCGGGCCGCCTGAGCGTAATACCCTACTCCACGGGGTGTGTTGGTGTTGTATTGAGCGTGTGAGTCTATAAGAAGCTCCAGAAGAAGAAGCTCGACTAGCTTAGGGAGTTCAGTAGTGGTCTGGCCCCACCCCTTGTGTATCGTTGACCAGTCCTTTTATAGTACAAGGACTGGTCGTTACACCATTAGCCTGGCCCGACATGTGGCCCCGGCGGTTACACATGCTTGATACATAATTAATGAGGTTAATTGCCCTTAATAGCCTGGTAACGGACTTTAACAATGCTGTTACCAGTATTAAGGACCATTCGATCGTGTGTCATTAAAGTGGCATTAATGACACTTAATCGGGTCTTGAATTCTTTGATTGCTCCTTGAAGGTCCGGAGCTGTTGGGGGGTCCACCAGGCTGATTGTTGAAGTTGAAGGTCCAGTGGTTTAACCACGTGGCATCTCCGGAGCTTACCGTTGTGGACGAGTAGGTCCGGTGCTGCTGGACATGTGTCAGCACCGGAGCTTCCCTCTGTCTGGGGTTAGGTCCAGGGGTGCCATACTGGTATTCCGTCCGGAGCTTCCCATGTGTGGGTGATAGCTCCGGTCTTATGATACACGTGGCGGCCCTGGGACTAACCATGTCGGGGAAGCAGGTCCGGTTACGCCTAACATGTGGGGCCTTTGTAGGCCTTCAAATCCGGTAGATGGAGTTTCTTTGTGATCTTCGCAATTCGAAGGGGTATCCGGTACGGAGGGTACCGACAGTGGCCCCCTGGGCCCACCTCCGGGAGAGACCTTTTGTATGAAGTCATTCCGCCGGAGGTGGGTCCATTCTTCGGTTTTTGTGCCGTGTCTTCAAGGGTCTTCGGACGTGCTGTTGGCAATCGTTCGCAGTTAAACCTCCGCCGCGTGGCATATCCAGGAGGTGGCAGGTGAGATCTCAGCGTGCGGATCTCACGCAATTGAAGGTCGCCGGTTCCCGATACAAAAATCGTATTGGTTCCGCACGCCCTGTCAGGCCACCGCCTTCGGCTTTCCCGCCTTTCATGATGACAAATGTTCGCCTTGGGTAAGAACCTCGACTTGATTGTCGGGGTGGCCCTGGGCCCCCTTGTCATTAGCGGGGTGAAGTTTTTGACTGGTATCGTTGGCTCCTCTGCGGTTTCCATCCAAGCGTTGCGGGGGCTTACTTAAGAAGGAAAGCATGCACCGTTTGAGGTTCTTTAAGCCTTTCATTCAAACTTTCACTCAAACCTTCCAAACTTTCGCTTGCTTTTCCTCTCTTGCCTCACTGTGCCGCGATGGAGTTGGGTCTCCGCCAGAGCCGACTGAAGACCGATAATGATTTGAAGAAGGTTCGGGCCCTCATGGGATGGTCCCCTGACTTCTTCAACCACTTAGTCCGCACCGGCAAGCTTCCGTTCGAGAAGGAACACGCCGGCCACATGGTGTACTTCTCCGCGTACGCCATGGTGGGGTTGATCCCACCTTTCTCCTCTTTCTTCTTGATGCTGCTAGACTTCTATGGTCTGCAGCTGTACCACCTTGGCCCCCACTCCATTCTACTGGTGTCAATATTTGTCCACTTCTGCGAGATGTGGGTGGGCATTCCCCCTGCATTGAGCTCTTCCGCACCTTCTTTACGGTCCAAACTACAGGCAGGAGTGACGAGTACCTTGGCTTCTACTATTTTGTGAAGCGCAAGAAGTGCCCGTACAATTACTTGCGGTCGTTCCCTTCTGGGAAGTGGGACGACTGGAAGAAGGATTGGATTGTCATCAGGGTGGAGGAGCATGAGAAGCTGGAGTTGCCGGAAGGCCTCCCCAACATCGACACTGCAGTTTGGAGTGAAGCTCTGTTGTTGTCGGACGCCTTCAACCCTGCTCTGACCAGGATCCGCCTGTGCGTGGAAGGAGCGGTGACTCCTCAGGCGGTGTTTTGCAGCTTCCTGACCAATAGGTGGGCTCCGCTGAAGAGGAGGGAGAAGCTTGCTTGGGCCCTCAACTGTATGTTGGACGATGATCGGATCGAGACCAGTTTGAAGTCCAGCATGGAGGGTGCAACTTTGGAGTTCCACCTCAAGAAGTTCCAGCACGGCATCGACGTCGAGGGCGATGACTTGGCTCCGTCGACAGCTTTCCTCTCTCTGAACATGGAGGCAGAGTTCAGCAGGGAGCTTCGGCAGACGATGCCGGTGCTTGACGACCTCAGTGTTGTTGAGAGGCATTCGATCATCGGGTTGGCGATCTCTGAAGCTCCTGAAGGCGGCTGCGTTCCTGCTCTGAAGCCAAGAACCGAAGTCGCAGGCAAGGGCAAGGAGTTGAACGAGCCCTCGAGCCGTAAGAGGAAGAATGCTGACAGAAGGTCCGTCAGACCTGCTTCTTCCATGGCGGCTCCTTCTCCCTGGAGGGGGAGGTCTACAACGGCAGCATCTACTCCAGCAGTGGCATCTTCTCGGGGTGCTAGCTTCGTCCATGTGACTCCACTACCAGGGCCAGCTGAGGGCTCTGGGTCCGGAGGTCCTTCCCGGTCGAGGGGGCCTCGACCAGGGCAATGCCGATAGCAGCAGCAAGCTCCGGGGGAACCTCCAGGACTACCACGCCAGTGGCGGCTGGGGCCAGTCCGAAGCGTCCGGAGAAGAGGTTTCGTGCTAACTAGTGCGGAAGCCTTCCGAGGTAATTTTTTAAGCTCCAGTCTTGGATGCTGAGATGTTGGACGCTCCGGCCGCAGAGCCGGAGGTAGCTGCGATTCCGGCCCTAGAGCTGGATGTTGTTGAAGCCCCGGCAGTCAAGCCAGTGGTTGATGAGGTCCCGACGGTAGATCCAGGTGTTGATGAAGCTCCGACACTTGAGCCGGTTGTCGAGGAAGCTCCGGCGGTAGAGCCGGTTGCTACAGAAGTTCCAGCTGTGGAGCTAGTCATTGAAGAGGTCCTGGCATCCGAGCCAGTTGCTGCGGAGGCGTCTGAGCCTATGGTGGTCAAAGCGCCAGTGCCCGAGCCCATGATGGTCGAAGCGCCAGCACCTGAGCCAGCGGCAGAGGAGGCGCCTGCGTTGGAGCCAGAAGTAGCTTCTGCTCTGACTAAACTTTCAACACCCGCTCCAGAAGCGATGATCCCGGAGGTGCCCGCTGCTGAGCCAGGGTGCCAAGATGAAGCTGCTGGCCCCCCGCCAGAGGGGCCAATTGTTGATGACCTGGCAGCGGGACCTTCGGAGTCAATTCCGAAGGTCGGAACTTCTGCTTCAAGTACTTCCTCGGCGGCGGCCGAGGCTATCCCGGAGGACGGCCCTAGTGCCGTGGAAGCTCAGGGAACCGCTCTTGTAGAGTGGGACCCAATTTTTGTCGCTAAAGATCCGCTGGAGCCAGCGGAGAGGACCCCGGCAGGTCCGGACCCAATCCCTCTATCGTTGTCTATTGACAATGCCTGCTCTAGTCTTCGCGAGGTCCAACTGGCCTTCTACCACGACAGCAAGGCCATCGAGGAGGAGCGCCAAACCCTTAGGAGGTGGCGCAACCGACTCCATTTTGAGACCAAGCTGGCGCAGTCGAGGCTGGCTGACGACAAGGAGTGGGTGCAAAGGGAGAAGGTCCGCCTGGAGTACTGGGGTAAGCTGTTGGATGAGAGGGAAAGCATGACGCGAACCCTCGACAACCAGTCCCGGGCCATCTATGAGCAAGACAAGGCTGCAAATAGCACTGAGGATGATCGCCAGGAAAGGCTTGCCGCCATCCACGATAGTCTCGTCAAGCGCCGAGAGGCTCTTGAAGCGCGGGAGGGATGACTCGAAGATGAAGAGCAGAAATTCCTGGAGCTGCAGGACGACCTCGTGAAGAGGGAGGAAGAGCTTGTCCAAAAGACAGCTCTGACTGACAAGAGCCTCAAAGAACGAACCAAGAAATTGGAGGAGCGTTGCGAGGAGGAGGAGAAGAAGGCCTGGGAGCGAGGGCAAGATCTCTAAAACAGGAGAATGCCATCGCCGCCAGGGAGAAGAAAGTGCAGGGCTAGGAGAAAGATCTGACCAACCGCCGAAATGAGATCCACCTCCGGGAGGAAGAGCTCAGCAAACTCGAAAGGCAAGTTGCTGAAAAGATTCAGCAGAATGCCAAAGAGGTGGAGAGTCTTGCTCGGGAGAGCTCAGAGCTTGCGGCGGCCAAAAGATCCTTGGCGGAGATGCGTAGCACAAGGGTTGTGGAGTCCCAACAAGTTTGGGACTTCCTGGGTAAGGCCAACGACGCGCTAACACCAATGGGCTTCACTCCCGTGCGTCTGGATGATCCGGAGCCAGAGCTGGACTAGGCGTTGGAGGCGCTGGGTTCGGCAGGCAACAAGCTCACCAAGATGAGTGATGTCATCGCGGACCAATTGGAAACAGAGGGTCAGTCCCTGGTAAAGAACATCGCAGAGTTTGTGCTGACGTGCTACACCAGCTGGGACCCTCAATTCCCTCTGGACCAGGTGCTTGAAGGCCCCATCCAAGGAGAGGGTGAAGCCGCCCGAGCCAGCTTGTCGGAGGTGGCCCAAAAGGTCGTCCAATTCTTTCATAGGGTCTAGGACCATCTCTATGTAGCTCCCGCTTGTATTCTCTCTCCTTCTTCTCCAATTTTGTATCTCTTGTCTCCATATGAATGAAATCCAAACTTTTGTGAATTCGAATTTCATTTTTTGTCTTCAACACCACCTTTGTCTCACTTGGCCCCCTGGTGGATGTACACAATTTGATTGTGAACATGTACCAAGAGGATGTAACGGTTGTTGAAGACTTGCTTCCTTCGAACTTGTAGGATGTAGGTCCGAAGTCTTCGATAGTGTAGGCCCCCTGAGGTTGTCGGAGCTTAGTGGCTCCGGCATTGACGATCGTCAGAGCTTAGTAGCTTCGGCAGTAGTCACCATCAACGCGTAAATCATCGATGGTTAGCCCTCTGGGGTGTCGGAGCTTGGTAGCTCCGGCAGTGACCTATGTCAACACATGGTGTGTCAACATCAGACTCCACTTTAAAGTCTTTCCACCATCTTCACATTGACGGCATGCCCCCTAGCTTTGCCAGAGCTGAGTAGCTCCAGTGATGCTCGATGTCAATGTTTGAACATTGACCACAAGCCACCTGGGGGATGTCGGAGCTTTGGCAGCCGAAGTCAAGAAAAACAATAAAATCCGTTTCCTATCTAAAACTTCATTGCGGCTTACTATTCCCGAGAAAGTTTTAGGTCGAACACAATTCTGAATACAATCAGGAGCGTCGTCTTGTTTCCTTCAGGTCCGATCGTTTCTGGACTCGCCTTACTTCGACCTGCCGGGGTGTAGGTAGAGTGGTGTACTTAGGGTGCATGACCAGGCTAAGTCAATAGCACACTCCAGCCCTAGATTGGCTTGGCGGCATTCAGACGAGTAGACCATCAACAATTTTTGAACCCGGAAGGATAGACAATGCAACTCGAATTGTACATGAACTAGTCGAGCTAAAGTTTCTTAAGAACTGCACAACTTTGTTATAGACAAGAAAGAGAAAAATAAAAAATATTGAGCCTGTACAAAGTAAATGCACGTGGAGTCTGTTTTCACACAATGATGTCTTTCATTATAGGTCTGGGGTACAGGGGAAACAAGTACACTCTTAGGGTACGGAACCAGGCTAAGTGTGTTTCGTTTCTCGTTTGACCTAAGGTAGCTAGCTACACCTTTAGTTCTGAGACTATGACAAGTGTTGCATGGACGTTGCAGACCTAACTGGGTAGGTCCGGCTGCCCTCCCAGAGGAGCTACCCGACTCTATACAATGACTCTATTACATACATCACGTGTAATTACAGACTCACCTCCGTGATATTAAGCGTTGAACTTACGGAGGTGCTCAATGTTCCAAGGATTTGGGAGAGGTGTCCCATCCTCAGTTGCCAAGCGAACGCATCCGGGACGAGATACTTTGATCACACGGAAGGGTCCCTCCCAGCTGGGGGAGAGTTTGTTTAACCCTTCTCTGGATTGTATTCTCCATAGCAACAGATAGCCTTTCTCGAGCTGTCGGCTGTGAACATGCCGTTGGTGTTAGCGCCGAAGAGATTGGCGGTATCGGGCATTCCGAACAGCTGCTCGGCACCTTCCCTCTTCAAGGAGGTCAAGGTCTTCACGCCGGAGCTGGTCCTGCGTGGCTTCGTCGGAGGCCCAGAACCAGAGCGACTCAAGGAGATTCCCAGAGGAAGGACTGCTTCAACTTCGTACACCAGGAAGAAGGGTGTCTCTCCAGTTGACCGGTTTGGAGTTGTCCTGTTGGCCCATAGAGTGGGCGGAAGCTCTTCGATCCAGTTGGCTTCATGTTTTTTCAGGCGCTCATATGTGCGCGTCTTGAGTCCTTTCAGGATTTCTGCATTTGCTCTCTCGGCTTGGCCATTGCTTGCCGGGTGAGCTACGGAGGCGTAGATGACTTGGATGCCGTGGTCTTCGCAGTATCCTTGGAAAGCATAGCTTGTGAATTGGGTCCCATTATCTGTTATGATTTTGTTCGGGACACCAAATCTGCATACGATGGACTGCAAGAAGTTGATAGCTGATTGCTTGTTTATTGTCACAACTAGAATTGCTTCCGGCCATTTGGTGAACTTGTCAATGGCAACATACAGGAACTTGTAACCTCCGACGGCTCTTGGGAAAGGTCCCAAGATGTCCATCCTCCACACAACGAAAGGCCATGTAGGAGGTATCATTTGTAGAGGCTGAGCCGGTGTGTGAATTTGCTTTGCATGGAACTGGCATGCTTCGTATTTCTTCACCAGCTCAGTTGCATCCTGGAGCGCTGTAGGCCAGTAGAAGCCATGCCGGAAGGCTTTAGCGACCAGCGTCCGGAAGACGCGTGATTCCCACACTCGCCTCCATGGATTTCTGCGGGGAGCTCGCAGCCTTCTTCCCTTGTGATGCACCGCATTAGGACGCCGTTGGCACCGCGCCAGTAGAGATCCCCTTCTACTAGCGTGTATCTTTTAGCCAATCTGACTATCAGGTCAGCGGATACATCATCGTCAGGAAGGATATTGTCTTTCAAGTAGCTCTGGATCTCCGAGATCCATGCATCAGAGCTTCCTTGAGCATTTGAGTCTTGCGTGTTGGGTTGCTCGGAGCTTCTGGCAGCACCTACGACCCTTGATGGCTGCCATGGTAACAGGGCCATCGGGACCACCAGCTTCGGAATGCTGGTCTCGCCCCCTTCGCTCAGTTCGGCAGGCTGAGCTGTGGATTTTGACAACCTCCGGACGAAGGTTCCGTCAGGAGCCGGAGCTCCAGTTGATGCTTTCGTCAAGAGTTCGTCAGCTTCAGCGTTATGGACACGCTGGACATGGTGGAGATCTAGGACTTCGAAGTCCTTCTGAAGCCTCTGGACTTCAAGGAGATAAGCATCTAGTTGAGGATTGTTACAGGAGCATTCACCCCTCACTTGTTTAATGATGAGCTGCGAATCTCCCTTGACCAACAGCTGCTTGACACCGTATGATAGTGCCACCTTTAGTCCATAAATGAGTGCTTCATACAACGCCATGTTGTTGGTCGCCTTGAAGTCAAGGTGGACCATGTATTTTACCTTCTCCCCGGTTGGAGCGAGGAGAAGGACTCTAGCTCCGGCCCCCTGCTTTTACATGGAGCCATCAAAGTAGAGGGTCCAATGAGGCTCGGTGAAGACCGGAGCCTTGAGTTTCGGCTTCTGCTCACTAGGGCCCCCAGGATTTGATGGAGAGGGGGTCCATTCCGCCACAAAGTCCGCCAGTGCTTGACTCTTGATAGCTTGTCTTGGGACGAATTCAAGATCGAATTCGGCCGATTCCGCTGCCCACTTTGCAATATTCCTAGTTGAGTTGGGATTATGCAAGACCGCACGCAGTGGATAAGAAGTCACCACTGAGATCTTGTGAGCTTGGAAGTAATGATGAAGCTTCCTGGAGGCGATGAGAACTATGTAAAGCAGCTTGTGCACCTCTAGGTATCGAGTCTTGGCATCATGTAGTACTTCGCTGATGAAGTACACTGGGCGTTGGACTGTCCGAACCCTCCCGGAGGGGCCCGGAGCTTCCTCCACATCGACCAAGACCCTCCCGGAGGGGTCCGGACCTGCTTCGGGGACCTCCGGGTCCTTGCTGGAGGAACCCGGAGCTTCGACTGGAGCGACCCACACCCTCCCGGAGGGGTCTTGATCTTCTGGAATAACTCCTTGTAGATCCAAGTCTGGGGGCTGGGACCCAGACTCACCTTCAGGAACCACTGAACCCTCCCGGAGGGGTCTGGGTTCCTGAGCTTGGGATGGTTCTGGTCTCTCCGCAACCAAAACCATGCTGACAACCTCGTCGGTTGCTGAAATGTAAAGCAGTAAGGGCTCACCAGGGTTCAGAGCTACCAAGGTTGGTAGAGTGGTGAGGAGCTTCTTTAGCTCCTGGAACGCCTTTTTTGCTTCTTCAAACCATTGAAATGGTCCGGACTTCCTCTATAGCTTGAAGAAGGGTATCGCCCTTTCTGCCAGCCTTGAGATGAACCGGCTGAGGGCGGCTAGACATCCAGTCAGTTTCTGGACGTCCTTGATGCGGGCTGGTGGCCGCATCTCTGTGACGCCCGGTTCCGAAGAATGAACCAAGCTAACGCATATGTGTGCCCAGGATGTTCATCACACATACACGAGTGCAATCATGAAACAGAAAATTACCACAGGACAAGATTAATTAACCAAATTTTATTACACAAATCAGATTATCCTCGAATACAAGCTCTAATGAATATTTATGACAAGTTCAACTAATGCAGCCGAAATACTCTAATTAAGCAAACTAAACAGCTAAGCGGCATAAGCGATAGGGTATAGCGCAGCTCCAATAACACCACAGGCAAAGCTGACGGTAGACACGGCCTAGAACTCTGCATTATCACCATTAAACTCCCAATCCTGACCTGCAACTGTTGGGGGGGATTGCAAGAGTGAGTACATGTCGTACTCAACAAGTGTGGAAAGTATGACATGTGGCTGATTCAAATGACGACAATAATAATGGCAAAGTGCTGAAAAGTACATTAAAACATTTGAAAAGCAATATATCATATGTATGTGAAGTAAACCCATCATAATCAGAAGAAATATCATAATACCAGTCCATAATTCACCATCCTCATCCATAATTCCAGATTTCACCATTGCCAATAACCATATTCAATACCAAAAACAAATCCATAACCATCCATAACCATTAACAAACCATAACCATCCCAAATACCATCCCAATACCAAATTCCCTCTAATCATGGAAGTTGTCCAGGTGCTCATAACCGGGAGCACGGGTATCATGATAGTTTTATTTAACACTCTGTAGAGTTTGTACCTATTTACCCACGTGTTCGTGATTTCATCACCTTTCGGCGACTAGGAATCTCCCTCATGCCCATGACCCGTCGGTCATATTACACACTTCCGTTGGTGTGTAGCCAAGAGATCACAAAATAGCCTTTACAAAGGGATTACTAGCCTATTCAGACCCCACTGAGGTTTCACCGGTGGCGATGTCTCCCGCAAAGCACATCTTCAACCAAGGGCCCCCTCTTGAGCCATTCGGATCCCAGGGTAGTCCCAACAATCATCAACAAACCCAATCTGACTACCCCTTCCCCGAGCATCCACAATGGTCCAAATAGAACTGCCAAAGCCCTAATTAATCAGCTACGCCGCACCCATACTTGGCCTCGTGGTGGCACTATAGTCCTGGCTTATTCTCGCATGAACCGGTCCTTAGATCTAAAGCAAGCAAACCACCATATCGTCCAACCCATCCACATACCAGGCTTGCTTAGATCACCCATTACCATATCATATTTAACCAGTTCATGTTAACCATAGTCTCATTCATGCATAATTAAATTGAGTGGTATAGTTGTTTCCATCCTAGTTGATTAAGCGAAGTAAAAAGGTAAAAAGCCCTTCCCGACTCTCTACCATAAATTCCAGGTGACAAGGGTGGTTTAACAAATCTAGTAAACTTCCTATCATAGGGTTCCCATCAATTTGACACAAGCATGCAGTTTTGCAAACAAAACATTTATTTTAAAACGGGATCAATATGCTTCAAGGACACTTGCCTTGCTCTTGGTGTTGATTAGGATCAAAGCCTTCACACTCTTGGTGTTGTAGTTCCTCCATGGCACTCTCTAGCGCAAATCTATCTAATCCACAAAATAAACATACAAGACAAGAAACACATTCAAAAAGTGCACAAATATTACTCAATATGACATGACATGCATGATTTATGCAAATGCAAGGTAGAACTTGTGAATAGATTGCTTTTAATGATCAATAAATAGTTCTAATAGATTTTAACAAGTTTATACAGGTTTGGATTTGATTAGATCAAATTTTAGAATCAATTTGATGTAATTTAACCAGGAAGACCGGACTAGTCCGCTAGGGACCGGACAAGTCCGCCCTCTGCGAGATCAGCAGATTAGGGTTTTCTAGATCGACGTAAATTCGGAGATTAGGGGTTGAATTCACATAAGGAAAAGAGAATATAAGGTATACCAGGTGTTTAGAACTCCAATGAATCAAGAAACTTGGATGTAACACTTGGATCTTGATGATCTAGGGTTGGTGATGAACTTGGGGATGAATTGGTGGTGAAGAACGAAACTTGGTGGAGATCTTGATCCTCTTTCGTTTCCTCCTCTTCTTCTTCTTGCTTGGGATCTTCTCCTCCCTCCTTGATGGCGGCTCCCAACGAACTAGGGTTTGGGTGGGTGGAAAAGTGGCAAATAGATGTCAATCCAAGGGGTGGGGTTGTTTATATAGAGGTGGAGGCTAGGGTTAGATGGATTTCGAGTTTTGGGATGAGTAGAGGCCGGTTTAGAGTCCCACATGGGCTCTAAAAGGGTTAGGCACGACGTCCCTAGACCCAAGAAACAAGTCGTAAAACAAAAGATCAATTCGGAGTCACGAAATATCGGACAAGTCCGGACAGGAACGGACTAGTCCGAAGTCGTCCAGAGAGAAAATCGGACAAGTCTGGCCAAACATCAGACAAGTCCGAATTTGAACAGAAAGGAAAACGGACAAGTCCGCTGGAACACCGGACTATTCCGGAAAAGTCCAGGGACTTAGCAAAATTTCAAGGATTCTTGGAATACCGGACTAGTCCGCACAAAATCGGACAAGTCTGAAAGTTTCCAGTGCCACAAATCGGACTAATCCGCAGCAAAAACGGACTAGTCCGCACTTTCCTGTGTTTTAAGTGCGGTTTTGTTCCAAATCGATTTTAAACTTGTTCCTCTTTATGTGGATTAATGTTAAACATGTATATGAATGTATGCAAGGCATGATGCAAGAAAATGAGGGTGTTACAAACCTACCCCCCTTAAAATGAATCTCGCCCTCGAGATTCAACGCGAAAGAGAAAAGATAGGGAAATTCCTTCTTGAGATCATCTTCTAGCTGCCAAGTTGCTTCTTTTTCTGTGTGGTGCTTCCATTGAACTTTACACCATCTAATGACCTTGTCCCTTGTGACCCTCTCCTTAGTTTCCAAGATTTTGACCGGTTGCTCGGCATAAGTCAAATCTTCCTCTAATTCCAATTCTTCCATTGGCACTTGTTCTTCCGGTACTCTCAAACACTTATTGAGCTGGGAAACATGAAAGACATCATGTACGTCTGAAAGATGAGCTGGCATCTCCAACTTATACGCTACTTCTCCTCTTTTGTCCAAAATATTGAATGGTCCAATATAACAAGGTGCGAGCTTACCCCTTAGGTTAAACCTCTTATGACCTCTCATTGGTGACACCTTGAGGTAAACAAAATCTCCCGCTTCAAAGGCTAGTTTCCTTCTCCTATTGTCCGCATAGCCTTTTTGGCTTGATTGGGCAGCCCTCAAGTTCTCACGAATTATTTGGACTTGTTTTTCGGCTTCTTGCAACACATCCAGACCAAATACTTGAGTTTCTCCTGCCTCATTCCAGAATAAAGGTGTCCTACACTTCCTCCCATAAAATGCTTCATATAGTGACATCTTCAAACTTGCTTGGTAACTATTATTGTATGAAAATTCCGCGTATGGCAAGCTTTTGTCCCAACTCCTCCCATGCTTTAACGCACAAGCTCTTAACATGTCCTCCAAAATCTGATTGGTCCTCTCGGTTTGTCCATCCATTTGAGGATGGTACGCTGAACTAAAATTCAACCTCGTTCCCAAAGCTTCATGCAATTTTTGCCAAAATCTGGAGGTAAATTGAGAACCTATATCTGAGACAATCTTCTTAGGGACTCCATGTCGACACACAATATGCTCCATGTATATTTCGGCCAATCGTGCAGCTGTATATTTGGTCTTCACAGGGACAAAATGAGCTGATTTGGTTAAGCGATCCACAATTACCCAAATTGAGTCATACCCGGACTGAGTACGTGGTAACCCAACTATGAAGTCCATACTGATTTCTTCCCACTTCCATTCCAGGATCTTCAATGGTTGCAATAATCCAGCTAGCCTTTGATGTTCCGCCTTGACTCGTTGACACACATCACACAATGCTACATATTCAGCTATGTCCTTTTTCATGCTATCCCACCAATAGCTAGTCTTCAAGTCTTTGTACATCTTCGTACAACCAGGATGAATTGAGTAAGGCGAGTCATGTGCCTCCTTTAATATTGTCTCCCGAATATGCTTTACATTAGGCACAACGATCCTCTTTCCGAGCCATAAGGTACCATATTCGTCTTCATCAAATCTGAATTCTCTCCCTTCCTCAGTCCTTTCCTTGATTTCCTTGATCTCCTCATCTGTGGTTTGTGCCTCTCGAATTTCTTGCTCCAAGGTTGGGTTTAACTCCATTATCTCCGTCTCATTTACAAACCCGAGGTTCAACCATTCAAACTCCTTGCATAACTCAGATGGTAACTCTCGAACTGTGAGTTGGTGACTTACTCCCTTTCTACTCAAAGCATCGGCCACTACATAGGCCTTTCCCAGATGATAGTTGATCCCCAAATCATAATCTTTGATGAGCTCCAACCATCTCCGTTGCCTCAAGTTCAGATCCGTTTGTGTGAAAATATACTTCAAACTCTTATGATCCGTATAAATTTCACACCTATGTCCAAGGATATAGTGCCTTCAAATCTTCAATGCATGTACCACGGCTGCAAGTTCTAAATCGTGCGTGGGGTAATTCTGCTCATGTTTCTTTAGTTGTCTTGATGCGTAGGCGACCACTTGACCTTCTTGCATCAATACACATCCAAGTCCTTGTCTCGATGCATCGCAATAAATATCAAAACTCTTGCTCACGTCCGACAATACCAAAACTGGGGCTGTTGTCAACCTCTTCTTTAACTCCTCAAAACTATTTTGACAAGATTGAGTCCATTGGAAAGCCTTTCCCTTCATTAGCAACTCTGTCATAGGCTTGGCTATCTTGGAAAAGTCATTGATAAACCGACGGTAATATCCAGCCATTCCAAGAAAACTCCTTATTTCCGTGACATTTTGCGGCGGTTCCCACTTCAACACGTCTCTCACTTTTCCGGGGTCAACCGATACTCCTCCTCCTGAAATTATATGACCCAAAAACAACACCTCTTTCAACCAAAACTGACACTTGTTGAACTTGGCATACAATCGGTGCTCCCTCAATTTCTGCAATGTAAGCCTCAAGTGTTCCTCATGTTCCTTCTCATCCTTCGAGTAGATCATAATATCATCAATAAATACCACAACGAACTTATCCAAGTACTCCATGAAGACCTTATTCATGAGGTACATAAAGTAGGCAGGTGCATTTGTCAGTCCAAAAGACATCACGGTGTACTCATAAGATCCATATCGTGTCCTAAAAGCTGTCTTGGGTATGTCGATGGTCTGATCTTCATTTGAATGTATCCCGACCTCAAATCAATCTTAGAGAAAACACAATCACCCTTCATCTGATCAAACAAGTCCTCTATGTGTGGCAAGGTATACTTGTTCTTGATTGTTACCTCGTTGAGAGCTCGGTAATCCACGCACATCCTTTGCGATCCATCCTTCTTGTCCACGAACAGCACGGGCGCTGCCCAAGGTGAAGAGCTTGGGCGAATGAAACCCTTCTCTAATTGCTCTTGAATTTGCTTCTTGAGCTCCGCTAATTCCCTAGGAGGCATCCTATACGGCCTCTTAGCTATAGGTGCAGTTCCAGGTATTAAACCAATAACAAACTCAATGTCTCGATCGGGTGGCATACCTGGCAACTCGTCCG
Organism: Tuctoria greenei; assembly: GCA_036927565.1. Lineage (NCBI taxonomy): Eukaryota > Viridiplantae > Streptophyta > Magnoliopsida > Poales > Poaceae > Tuctoria > Tuctoria greenei. The sequence goes on from JAYESD010000002.1 coordinate 141,286,023, forward strand.
GAAAAACATCCAAAAATACACACACCACCGGAATCTCCTCAATTGCGGCACCGTCCATATGATTTAGCTCCAATTGCTTTGGTGCGGTTTGAGATGCTTCAAATTCTACGGTGATCCCTTCTTCATTGGTCAACTTCACCGTCTTCGTGGCACACTCAATAACTCCATTGTGCTTCCTCAACCAGTCCATACCAAGTATAATGTCCAATCCTTGAGAATCCAAAACTATGAGGTTGGCAGAGAAGTCTACCCCCCTTATTCTAAGGCTTACTTTTGGACATACTATATTTGTCCTCATCTCTCCTCCAGGAGACTTAACCAATAGAGTAAACTTCATATGCGAGATAGGCAAACTATACTTGGCAACATACTTTTATGCAATGAATGAATGCAATGCTCTAGAATCAAATAACATAGTCGCGGGGTTGTAGTTGACGAGAAACATACCAATGACCACGTCATCCGCTTGTTGAGCATCCTGTGTAGAGACATGGTTCACGTTGCCACGAGCAAAATTCTGCTGTCCACGGTTTCCTTGTGGTTGTCCTCCATTGGGTCTTGGGTTTTGCCTCGGCGCATTGCTCCCTTGACCAAGGACTGACTTAGGACATTGATGTGCAAAGTGTCAAGCTTCTCCACAAGTATAGCACTTCTTAACTCAACCAGAATTATTGGGACGTGCTTGGTTTTGAACGTTTGCAGCAGGAAAATTAGCACGAGGCGCATAGGGCATTGGAGGCCTAGGTGCTTGCATGACAGGGCGCTGCTGCACAAACTGCGTTGGGCGCGGTGCATAGCCAGGGCGCTGAGCAGGAATAGAGGAGCTGTAATGAGGCGCATTGGGTGGCGCAAAGCAGGGGCACACATTACTTCCTTATTGTTTTCCTTCATATGGCGCCTTCCTCTTGATTTCTTTCTCCATCTCACGAATCTTGTTCTCAACCACAATTGCTTTGTCCACAAGCTTCTGAAAATTTGCATAGTCACAATTGAGTAGTTGCACTTGGATTTCATTGTTCAATCCCCTCATGAACAAGTATTGCTTCCGGCTGTCCCGACCTACATCCTCAGGTGCATACCTTGAGAGTTGAGTGAATTTATTGAGATACTCACTCACGCTTGATTTTCCTTGCCTTAAATTCTCAAATTCTTGCCTCTTCAAGATCATAACACCCCCCGGCACATAATGAGAACGAAAATTCTCCTTGAATTTGGCCCAAGTGATTCTTTCTTGGTTCTCATGAGCATTGCAATAAGCATCCCACCAATCTGCAGCTACTCCAACTAGTTGATGAGAAGCAAACAAGACCTTCTCCCGGTCACTGCATTGGACAATAGCTAACTTCTTCTCCACGGACTTGAGCCAATCATCCGCATCCATGGGTCGGCAGCTTGAGCAAAGGTCGGCGGCCTAGTCCTCATAAATTCTCCCAATTGGTTATGAGGAGGCGGGGGTGGCGGTGGAGGCATGTGGGGCTGATTGTTGATATTGCCAGCCTGCAGCTGTCCCAGTGTTTGTATCATGGTCTGCATGAGCTGGTTTTGCATAGCCAATAGATGCTCAATGTTGATAGCTTCCCGAGTAGATCCTTGTCCATTGTTGTTCTGAGGTACTCCATTGTTCTCCTCCTCATCATTGCCATCCCTCTGGTTGCGAGTCCTCACCATCTGAAGAAAAGCAATAGGTAAGAATTAGAAAACGCCCCCAACTATATGCATCAAGGGATATGAAGCTAACCAACTAGCTATACTAGCCTAGGTGGACATGGCAATGCTAAGGCATCCCAAAATCCTCTATTAAGCACACAAGCAACCAATATATATATAGCAAACAACACACCAACCAAAATACATCAATTCCTGAGTGATCCTATATGCTCTAAAGTGTCCATTTTATCTAGGCTGCATCCTACGGTCAACCCGTGGCTCTCATACCAATCTGTGACACCCGGTTCCGAAGAATGAACCAAGCTAACGTATATGTGTGCCCAGGATGTTCATCACACATACACGAGTGCAATCACAAAAGAGTATACAAAAAATTACCACAAGACAAGATTAATTAACAAAATTTTATTACACAAACTAGATTATCCTCGAATACAAGCTCTAATGAATATTTATGACAAGTTCAACTAATGCAGCGGAAATACTCTAATTAAGCAAACTAAAAAGCTAGGCGGCATAAGCGATAGGGTATAGCGCAGCTCCAATAACACCACAGGCAAAGCTGATGGTAGACACGGCCTAGAACTCTGCATTATCACCACTAAACTCCCAATCCTGACCTGTAACTGTTGGGGGGATTGCAAGAGTGAGTACATGTCGTACTCAGCTAGTGTGGAAAGTATGACATGTGGCTGATTCAAATGACGACAATAATAATGGCAAAGTGCTGAAAAGTACATTAAAACATTTGAAAAGCAATATATCATATGTATGTGAAGTAAACCCATCATAATCAGAAAAAATATCATAATACCAGTCCATAATTCACCATCCTCATCCATAATTCTAGATTTCACCATTGCCAATAACCATATTCAATACCAAAAATAAATCCATAACCATCCATAACCATTACCAAACCATAACCATCCCAATCACCATCCCAATACCAAATTCCCTCTAATCATGAAAGTTGTCCAGGTGCTCATAACCGGGAGCACGGCTATCATGATAGTTTTATTTAACACTCTGCAGAGTTTGTACCTCTTTACCCACGTGTTCGTGATTTCATCACCTTTCGGCGACTAAGAATCTCCCTCATGCCCATGACCCGTCCGTCATATTGCACACTTCTGTTGGTGTGTAGCCAAGAGATCACAAAATAGCCTTTACAAAGGGATTACTAGCCTATTCAGACCCCACTGAGGTTTCACCAGTGGTGATGTCTCCCGCAAAGCACATCTTCAACCAAGGGCCCCCTCTTGAGCCATTCGGATCCCAGGGTAGTCCCACCAATCATCAACAAACCCAATCTGACTACCCCTTCCCCGAGCATCCACAATGGTCCAAATAGAACTGGCAAAGCCCTAATTAATCAGCTACGCCGCACCCATACTTTGCCTCGTGGTGGCACTATAGTCCTGGCTTATTCTCGCATGAACCGGTCCTTAGATCTAAAGCAAGCAAACCACCATATCGTCCAACCCATCCACATACCAGGCTTGCTTAGATCACGCATTACCATATCATATTTAACCAGTTCATGTTAACCATAGTCTCATTCATGCATAATTAAATTGAGTGGTATAGTTGTTTCCATCCCAGTTGATTAAGCGAAGCAAAAAGGTAAAAAGCCCTTCCCGACTCTCTACCATAAATTCCAGGTGACAAGGGTGGTTTAACAAATCTAGTAAACTTCCTATCATAGGGTTCCCATCAATTTGACACAAGCATGCAGTTTTGCAAACAAAACATTTATTTTAAAACAGGATCAATATGCTTCAAGGACACTTGCCTTGCTCTTGCTGTTGATTAGGATCAAAGCCTTCACACTCTTGGTGTTGTAGTTCCTCCACGGCACTCTCTAGCGCAAATCTGTCTAATCCACAAAATAAGCATACAAGACAAGAATAACAATCAAAGAGTGCACAAATATTACTCAATATGACATGACATGCATGATTTATGCAAATGCAAGGTAGAACTTGTGAATAGATTGCTTTTAATGAACAATAACTAGTTCTAATAGATTTTAACAAGTTTATACAGGTTTGGATTCGATTAGATCAAATTTTAGAATCAATTTGATGTAATTTAACCAGGAAGACCGGACTAGTCCGCTAGGGACCGGACAAGTCCGCCCTCTGCGAGATCAGCAGATTAGGGTTTTCTAGATCGACGTAAATTCGGAGATTAGGGGTTGAATTCACGTAAGGAAAAGAGAATAGAAGGTATACCAGGTATTTAGAACTCCAATGAATCAAGAAACTTGGATGTAACACTTGGATCTTGATGATCTAGGGTTGGTGATGAACTTGGGGATGAATTGGTGGTGAAGAACGAAACTTGATGGAAATCTTGATCCTCTTTCGTTTCCTCCTCTTCTTCTTCTTGCTTGGGATCTTCTCCTCCCTCCTTGATGGCATCTCCCCACGAACTAGGGTTTGGGTGGGTGGAAAAGTGGCAAATAGATGTCAATCCAAGGGGTGGGGTTGTTTATATAGAGGTGGAGGCTAGGGTTAGATGGATTTCGTGTTTTGGGATGAGTAGAGGCCGGTTTAGAGTCCCACATGGGCTCTAAAGGGTTAGGCACGACGTCCCTAGGCCCACTTAATGTGAAACCCAAGAAACAAGTCGTAAAACCAAAGATCAATTCGGAGTCACGAAATATCGTACAAGTCCGGACGAGAACGGACTAGTCCGAAGTCGTCCAGAGAGAAAATCGGACAAGTCTGGCCAAACATCGGACAAGTCCGAATTTGAACAGAAAGGAAAACGGACAAGTCCGCTGGAACACCGGACTAGTCCGGAAAAGTCCATGGACTTAGCAAATTTTCAAGGATTCTTGGAGTACCGGACTAGTCTGCACAAAATCGGACAAGTCCAAAAGTTTCCAATGCCACAAATCGGACTAGTCCGCAGCAAAAATGGACTAGTCCGCACTTTCCTGCGTTTTAAGTGCGGTTTTGTTCCAAATCGATTTTAAACTTGTTCTTCTTTATGTGGATTAATGTTAAACATGTATATGAATGTATGCAAGGCATGATGCATGAAAATGAGGGTGTTACAATCTCCTCAATCGCTTTAATCTTCGCCGAATTTGCCTCTATGCCCTGGTGGTTTACCAGGAAACCAAGAAGCTTTCCGGAGCTAACCACGAAGACGCACTTGTCTGGGTTCAGCTCCGTGCGAGTGACCCGCAGCTTGTCGAAGACAGCTTGCAAGGTGTCAAGGAGTGACTCCTTGTCCTTGATCTTGACGACGATGTCATCAACATACACTTCCACTACGTCTCTGATGAGCTCTCCAAAGGTTTTGTACATAGCTCGTACAAATGTTGAAGCTGCATTCTTGAGACCAAATGGCATGGCAGTATAGCAGTACAATCCATCTATTGTGATAAAAGAAGTATGTTCTTCATCTTCTCTAGACATTCTGATTTGATGGTATCCAGAATATGCATCTAGGAAACACAGTAATTCACACCCGGAGGTGGAATCCACTATCTGATCTATTCTAGGTAGTGGGAATGGATCTTTTGGGCATGCCTTATTCAGTGTTTTGTAGTTGATACACATCTGAAGCTTCCCACCGGCCTTGGGTACAACGACTGGGTTTGCTAGCCATTTTGGATGGAAAACTTCTCAGATGAATCCAGCTTCAAGCAACTTCTTCACTTCTTGTCGTATGAAGTTCTGTCGCTCTTCGGATTGCTTCCGAGGCTTCTGATGTACGGGTCGAGCGTCAGGATAGATCTTCAGATTATGCTCGATCACTTCCCTAGGGATCCCAGGCATTTGTGACGGTTGCCAGGCAAACACGTCGACATTAGCCCGGAGGAAAGTGATGAGCGCGAGTTCCTATTTGTCATTCACACCTCCCGATATACGGGTGGTCTGAGCGGCATCGGAACCGATTTGGACGACTTTGATGGGGATGTCGGTGTCGTCGCTTGGTTGCACGCGAGGTGCGGAGGTTGAGCCTCGTTGACGAATGCTCGGGTGTTTCAGAGCTTGTTCCTGCCTGGATTCTTCCTCCTGCGCTGTAGCAAGCACATGAAGTTCTTCCAGAGCAGTCACTCTAGCAATACGGTCTCCACGGATCTGGAGAATGCCAGCTGGTGTTGGCATCTTCAACACCAGGTAGCCATAATGAGCAGCAGCCATGGACTTGTACAAGGCGGGCCTGCCCAGAATGGCGTTGAAAGGCTTGTTGAACTGAGCGACGTCAAAGATCAACTTCTTAGTGCGATAATTCTCCCGAGTCCCGAAGGTCACGGGGAGAGTAATGGCACCGAGTGGTGTTATGGCCCCCGGACCTACTCTGGAGAAAGGTCGGGAAGGGCAAAGGTCCGAAGGTCGGAGCTGAAGCTTGACAAAAGCTTCGAAGCTTATGAGGTTTAGCCCCGAACCTCCGTCCACCATTACATGGTGGAGTTGAATGTTATTGATGGTCGGAGATACCATAATGGTAGTTGACCAGCTCCGATCATGTTCCGAGGGCAGTCTGAAGCATCAAAAGTGATGGTGGTGTCCATCCACTTTCGATGAGGCTCCGCCCTGGCTGTAGGAGCTACTGAGGCCATATCCTAGCGCATGGTCTTGAGGACACGGCGGGAGGTGATGTCCCACGAACCACCAAAGATGGTGTTCATGGTCTTCCGACGCTCATTGTCGGAGACGTCGGAGTCATCATCGACGGAGGTGTAAACATCCTTCAGGACCTTTTTAGGGTCCTGGAAGCCTATCTCCTCTTCAGCTGGAGCTTCATCAACTTTCTGTTTTCCTTCCCTCTGACGGAAAGGAACTTCTTCCCGACGCTTGTTGTAGCGCTCGACAAGGTTTTGGACCTCCCGACAGTCTTCCAAGCTATGGATGTTCGACTTGTGGATAGGACACCACACTTTGGAGTTGCCACCGTCTCCGGAGGACCGCCGAGGTCGTTTCTCGGGGCGTGGCCCCCGGCCACCCGGAGCTGCTGCAACTGCAGCAGTAGATGTGCCGGCCGACGACTTCTTCTTGCCGTTGGACTTTTTCTTCTTTTTGCCACTCCCGGAGGTAGTGGCTTTGCCTTTGGAGGATTTTTTTGCCATCCTCCGGAGGTGGTTTGGAGTGCATTTCACGGCCCTCCGCAGCATTGGCACACTTGTCTACCAGGCTGAAGAGCTTCGTGACGCTGGTGATCTCCTTGATCGCCAGCTTCTCCAGCATCTTCTTGTCCCGTATGCCCTGTCTAAATGCCATGATAACAGAGGCGCTGGAGATAGAAGGAATAGTGTTTCGTACCTGGGAGAACCTCTGGATGAATGAGCGCGGGGATTCTCCCCCCTTCTGCACGACTGCAAAAAGGTCCAGTTCGGTGCCTGGTCGGGTGTATGAACTCCCGAAATTGGTGGTGAACTGTTGGCACAATTCCTCCCAACTATTGATAGAGTTGTGAGGAAGGCTCATGAACCAGGACCTGGCGGTCCTAGTCAAGGCCACTGGGAAGTAGTTGGCCATTACAGCCTCGTTACCTCCGGCCGCAAGGATTGCGGTGGTGTAAATTTTGAGAAACTCAGAGGGATTAACAGTCCCGTCAAATTTCTCCGGCAGGTGAGGTCGAAACTTTTGTGGCCATCTGACCATGCGTAGATGCATGGCCAGTGCAGAACAGCCTCCTCCTACTCCCTCGGGAGCAGGACTGTCTTGAGCCTCTCGCCTTTCACGAGCACGCTCGCTATGGACGCGTCCGTCATGTTGATGGTAACGGCAATCAAGCTCCGCCCGGAGGTCATGAGTTGAAATCCTGGTTACCGTATGAGTACGTCACGCCCCAGAAGGTAGCGACGTAACTTGTTGTGACGCAGCACACCTCCTATTTTATGAAGCATGCGGACCAAGTCTGCCAGACACGGTCCGGCGCTGCGATGGGGCCCGTCCCAAAGGAGGAGGACCTTGGTTGCTGATGCGGTCGGCTGCTGCTGCAACCAGATTTTTCACATCAGCCCTCCACTGCTCCATTGCACCCTGGGATGCACCTGGAGGTGGTGGACGTTGGAGGAGAGCACGCGCTGCATGAAGCGCGTGTTCAGGGTTGTTGTTATTTGCCGATGCGGTGGCCGACGCTGATGCACCGTCACGCTGCTCAGCTTGACGTGCTGGTGCAGGCGGTGGCGATGGAGGCATGACTCCTGCTAGAGCCATGGCACCTGCTGGTTGCTGCATGTTGGAGGGATTGCCCCCAGCGGGTTGAACAGCAGGGTTGCCGTTGGATGATCCAGCAGCTGAGTTCACCATACTTGAAATCTCGGGCGCCCCTTTCTGGCGCGCCAACTGTCGGCGTCTGGATCCGACAGATCTCCCGACACTACCTTTGGTAGATCGAGGAGTTGTAGTTCGGTAATGGGCGCGCAGAGATTCAAGAAGGTGAAAGACAAGTGTACACAGAGATTTACGTGGTTCGGGCCACCTGAGCATAATACCCTACTCCACGGGGTGTGTTGGTGTTGTATTGAGCGTGTGAGTCTAGAAGAAGCTCCAGAAGAAGAAGCTCGACTAGCTCAGGGAGTTCAGTAGTGGTCTGGCCCCATCCCTTGTGTATCGTCGACCAGTCCTTTATAGTACAAGGACTAGTCGTTACACCATTAGCTTGGCCTGACATGTGGCCCCGATGGTTACACATTCTTGATACACAATTAATGAGGTTACTTGCCCTTAATAGCCTGGTAACGGGCTTTAACAATGTCGTTACTAGTATTAAGGACCATCCGATCGTGTGTCATTAAAGTGGCATTAATGACACTTAATCGGGTCTTGAAGTCTTTGATTGCTCCTTGAAGGTCCGGAGCTGTTGGGGGTCCACCAGCCTGATTGTTGAAGTTGAAGGTCCGGCGGTTCAGCCACGTTGCATCTCCGGAGCTTACTGTCGTGGATGAGTAGATCCGGTGCTGCTGGACACGTGTCAGTACCGGAGCTTCCCTCTGTCTGGGGTTAGGTCCGGGGGTGCCATACTGGTATTTCGTCTGGAGCTTCCCATGTGTGGGTGATAGCTCCGGTCTTATGATACACGTGGCGGCCCTAGGACTAACCATGTCGGGGAAGCAGGTCCGGTTACGCTTGACATGTGGGGCCTTCGTAGGTCTTCAAATCTGGTAGATGGAGTTTCCTTGTGATCTTCACAATCCCAAGGGGTATCCGGTACGGAGGGTACCGACAAGGATGGTAATTGATTCTAACATCAAAATCATCGATAAGATCCAACCATCTGCGTTGTCTGATGTTCAGATCTGGTTGAGTAAAAATATATTTCAAACTCTTGTGGTCCGTATAAATTTCAATTCTTCTTCCTATTAAATAATGTCTCCATAGCTTCAACGCATGAACCACGGCTGCTAACTCCAAATCATGAGCAGGGTAATTTCTTTCATGCTTTCTGAGTTGACGTGAAGCATAAGCCACTACGTGTCCATCTTGCATCAATACACATCCTAGCCCTTGTCCGGATGCATCACAATAAACTACAAATTCTTTTTGCATATCTGGCATAACCAACACAGGTGCAGTGGTCAACCTTTTCTTTAGTTCCATGAAACTAGCTTCACATTCCAGTGTCCACTTGTATACAACTCCCTTCTCAAGTAACTTGGTTAACGGACGAGATATTTTTGAGAATCCTTCGATGAACCGACGATAATAGCCAGCCATTCCCAAGAAACTCCTGATTTCCCCAACATTTTCTGGTGTTTTCCAATTCAAAACATTTTTCACATTACTAGGGTCTACTGCTATTCCTCCTTTGTATATAACATGTCCCAGAAATGACACTTCCTTCAACCAGAACTTGCATTTACTTAGCTTTGCATACAACTGATGTTCACGAAGCTTTTGTAAGGCCAATCTTAGGTGTTCCTCATGTTCCTCTTCACTTTTGGAGAATATCAAGATATCATCAATAAACACCACGACAAAGTTGTCCAAATATTCCATAAACACCTTATCGTAAGATACATGAAATAAGCAGGGGCATTAGTCAAACCGAAGGACATGACTGTATACTCATATAGTTCGTATCTTATGAAAAATGCTGTCTTGGTTATGTCTGAGGGTCGTATCTTCAATTGGTGACACCCCAATCAACGATCAATCTTTGATAACACACAAGCGCCTATCAACTGGTCAAACAAATCCTCAATCCTTGGTAGAGGATACTTGTTCTTGATAGTTACTGCGTTGAGAGCACGATAATCCACGCACAACCTTTGTGTGCCATCCTTCTTGGGCACAAATATCACTGGAGCTCCCGAGGGTGAGGAACTAGGACGAATGTATCCTTTTTCTAACAACTCATTGATATGATCCTTCAATTCTGCCAACTGTTTAGCATCCATCCTGTATGGTCGCTTGTAAATTGGAGCTGTTCCAGGCACTAATTCAATGATGAATTCAATTTCTCTATCAGGGGGCATACCCGGTAGTTCATAAGGAAACACATCTGGAAAGTCACAGACAACTTTAATCTCCTCTACTCCCTCAACTTGATTGAGCCGTATCTTTTGAACTGGTGCTTGATCAGGATGAAACTCAACCTTTGTACCATCTGTATGAGTTAAGCACACTATCCTGGTAGCACACTGAATCACCCCTTTGTACTTGGTTAGCCAATCCATTCCCAGAATAATATCTATTCCCTGTGATTTCAGCACTATAAGGTTTGCTAAGAATGCTACCCCCCTAATGCTTATGCTTACATTAGGGCATACTTGCCTTGTCAGCATCTCTCCTCCAGGAGAGTTGACTACTAATACCTTAGTCATTAATCTAACAGTCATTCCATGTCTTCTTATGAATTATTTTGCTATGAATGAATGTGTTGCACCAGAGTTAAATAATACTGTAGAAGGATGGGAATTAGTAGAGAACGCACCGATCACCACATCTGATGCGTCTTGGGCTTCCTCCAAAACGACATGATTGACCCGACTTCTGGATTGATTATGCTACAATGGTTTCTTCGGGCAGTTATTGGAGTAGTGTCCCTTGTCACCACATATGTAGCAAGCTCCCCGAGCACTGGTGTATTGAGCTTTGTTTCTTTGTTGATTCTGCTGCGGTTGCCCAATTGGTCGAGGATTTGAAGACACAGGGCGCTGTTGATAGATTTGAGGGCACTGTGGTTGCATTTACTGGTACTGTTGACGACCATATGGTGCCTGAGGCCTGAATGCAGAGTTGTTTTAATATCGATGCCCTTGATTATTACCCATGGGACAACTCAGGTGTCCAGACTCTTGTGGGTTAAAGCGAGGACGATTGTTGCTTGAAGATTGTCTCATCATCATCTTCCGCTTGCGGTCTTCTCCCTCACATTCCTTCTTCTTTCTTTCCACAGTAAAAGCTTTATCCACCAAATGTTGAAAGCTAGCATAGTCACTGGAAGACATCATCAACTATATCTCCTTGTCCAGTCCCTCCTTGAAACAAAATTGCTTCTTGGCATCAGTGCCGACATCTCCAGGGGTGTATCGAGACAACTGTGTAAACTTGTTTCAATATCCCCGTATGTTCATATTCCCTTGCTTCAGTGCTAGGAATTCCAGACGCTTAGCTTGTATTTCTCCATCAGGTACATGATGATTGCAAAAATTATCCCTATATTCCTCCCATGTTATGTTGTCTGGATTAGCATGGGCTGCTGTAAAAGCAGTCCACGAGTCAGCTGCAGGTCCAGTGAGTTGGTGCAATGCTAGTAGTACCCTTTCCCTTCCTTCGCATTGAACAATCCTTAGTTTATTTTCAATTGTCTTGATCCAGTCATCAACATCCATAGGCTCCATAGCGTTGGAAAAGCGTGGAGGTTGAGTGTTCATGAAGTCTCTTAAGCAAGATCTCGGAGGTGGGGGTGGTGGTGGTGGAGGGAGTGGTGGTGCTTGATGAGCCCGTTGCATGTTGTTCACAATTTGTGTCAAATTTTGCATCATCTGCAGCTGCATTGCCATCATCTGTTGCATTTGGTTTGCAACTGGTGCTCCACGGGCACCTCTTCCATTCCATTGAGGTAACGAAACTTCATTGTTTGATTGGGTGGCGCACCATGTCCACATCCTCTTCCTCTTCCTGCCATCTGAGGTTGGGGTGTTGTTTTAGAATAAGAAAATGAGAGAGAAACTATTCTATACGACTTTCCCACTATATGCATGAATAAGGAATATGAGCAATAAAAGGCATTTCATTAAGCAAACTCAAACATGGATAATCAAGTTCTCAAAGTAAATCATACAACTCAAGATTACATAGATACGTCACTACTCGCTCTTATTACAAATGATGGGTAAAGGTCTTAATCTTGAGTCGTAAGGATAGGTCGAAGTCTACTCTCGCTCCTCGGGATCCTCCTCCTCAGGGTCCTCATATGTGTCTTCATCATCATCTCCATCATACCCAGAGTTGCTTCCACAGGACCCATTGCCATGTGGAGGAGAGTTGGCGGGCTGCTGGGGCACGAAAGGCTCCTCTGAAGATGGCTCCTCGTCTAAAGTCTGGTCCAGTGAATGAGTATCGCCTCGTCCGACATGACAGTCTGGGGAGTCTGGGATCCACGTGGAGGTGTCAGAAGCATAGCCATCAGGGTCCTCGTCGGTGATCCGACGATACTTCCTCACATCCTCTCATAGTGCATGGCGAGGTCACGAACATCCTGTATCTTCTGCTGAGCCTTGTGAAGTCGGATGTTGAGGCGCTCCACATCATCCACCGCCTGGTGAGTTTGTGGAAGGTCCAGGGGTCCCTCCATGAACCTGGTGACGAAGTTTCCTGTACCACTTGGACGCTGGGGTGTGTAGGCGTGCACGGTGTTCCTCAGCTGGTACCGGTAGGAGTGAATCCAGAAAGTCATGGCCTCCCAACTGACATCTTGTTCAGCATGACGACGGTAGCTCCTCGAGGCAGGTGTACAGTGCACCTTGAGTAGCTCATCTCCATAGTAGATGAACAGCTTGCATGACCACTCTATCCTGTTAGGGCGCTGCATCCCGATTGAGTGATAGGTGAGTGACAGTCTCTCATGCCTGTAGCCGGCATCACGTAGTATAGCTCGAAGTTAAAGTCGAAGTTGTCCTGCGGCCCTTCCATCAGTGCGAATCACCACGGCACGTCGAGGGTCGTTGAGTGGGGAGCGACGGGCAGCAATCCTACGGTGGGGTACGTATCCTCCAGTGGACATGCGGGCGGTTCTCCTGACGTTGGCCATCTACAATTTTGAAACAGGAGAGTGTCAGTAATAAAACAAATTAAGGAGTAAGTGAAACAAGTACAAGATAAATAATACGAAGAAAATTTCACAATTAATAATATTTGAAAATAGTAAAGTCCTTAAATCGTCCTTTTCTATCTAGGCTTGCATCCTACGGACAACCTGGCTCTGATACCACTTTGTCACACCTGGTCATAAGAAGACAACCAGATGCTTTCCACATGTATGCCAGGATCAGTTAAGCTCATACATGTGTAGACGAAAGTGAAATACCATAAATAATGCCATGTTCGAGTACATCACCTTATTACATAAATGAACTTCCAAGTCTAAAAGAAAAGTACATAAGCAGCAGAAATGGAATAAAAGGACTCCAAGCACAGTGAATGTTGGCCTAGAGGGGGGTGAATAGGCCTTTTGAATATTTGTCGGATCCTGCAACACTCAACAACAAGTTCAATACCAGAGAAATCGGACTAGTCCGGTAAAGTGCGGACTAGTCCGGTGTTCACGGACTAAGTTGATCAAGATTAATTGATTAGGTTGATTCTTTAATGTATGCAGCGGAAATATAGAGTCAAACAACAGTTTAACAGTTATAAATTGGATTGTATCACAATTAAGTCTTGTGTTCAACAATTTAATGTAAATTGAACATTGAGTATCAAACCCTAGAGTAAGTAGATCAATTTGAGTGATGAACACAAAAGGACAAGACACACGATTTATCCCGTGGTTCGGCTACCACGAAGGCAACCTACATCCACGTTGAGGAGCCCACAAAAGGACCGGGTCTTCTCCAACCTTACCCTCGTCGGATCGCCACGAAGGCCAACCCTCTTCCACTAATCACAAAGGGGTGAATAACCAAATTCAAGGGGCATTCTCACACGTTGAGAGCTCCCTTAGATTACAAATCACAATGCCACCAAAAACACACTCAGAAATTACAATTGAAACGCAGGAGTGTGTTAGAGATTCAAACCAAGAGCTCAATGATGTGTGCCAAGTGTCTCTCCAATTATCTAGAAGTGATCCTCAAAGGATTGATCGATTTTGCACTTAATTTCGTGGAGAGAGGTGGTTTCTGAGTCTCTTGGGAGGTGTGACGGCGCTAGGGTTCGAGAGAGTTTAAAAGTGAGCCGTGCACCTCTATTTATATGGGGTTTCTAAAAGTGACCGTTAGGGTTCAGAAAGATCGGACTAGTCCATGGTGGTCAACGGACTAGTCCGGTGTGCTGTGTGTAGCAAACCCTAAGTGTCCCGAAATATCGGACTAGTCCGGTCGAAAACGGACTTGTCCGATTTCACTACTGGAAGTCTTTGGACTAGTCCGATAGCCATCGGACTTGTCCGGACATATGAAACCCTAAGTGTGTTGGATGACAAGTCCGCACTTGGAGGACTTGTCTGATTTAGATTAGTGGGTATTTCGGACTAGTCCGTGTAAACATCGGACTTGTCCGAAGTGGATCAGAGTGAATATCGGACTAGTCCGGTTAACAACGGACTTGTCCGATTTTGTGTGACTTGTGAAGTGTGTTGAGGACTAGTCCGCCCTGGGGAGGACTAGTCCGACTCAAGTCAGAAAGATATCGGACTAGTCCGACAGATATCGGACTTGTCCGATCTGGTGCAGAAAGGATATCGGACTAGTCCGGTTGATATCGGACTAGTCCGGTCCTCTGTAACTTTGTGCAATATGTGTGTGTGCTTAAATATGATTGAGCTATTGGGTGTGTTTCCTTAACACACTCCATACACAATAATCTACTATTTCTTTTCCTTGAGCTCAAGTTCACTTTGCTCCTCATTATCCCTTCTTTTTGGTATTTTGCTCATTTTTCATTATTGGTCTGCATTCATCTCAACAAAAAGGTTAGGATCCCAATTGCTTGTCATAAATCATCCAAAACCCACAAGGGAGTCCTAGATGCACTTTCAATCTCCCCCTTTTTGGTGATTGATGACAACCAATTGAGATTTCACAAAATATGACAAAAAGAGATGAGATTTTCATAAAGTATGCACATATGACTCAAAAATACATCAAGCAGTAAGAGAAATATCCATAAGTGCATTCTTTATGGTGGGATGCATAACTAAGTGCATTGAAACATTGACAATGACATAATTCACATTGATGAATCAATACAAAGTACATATGTCATTTCAGGAGCAAAATTGCAGATTTCAACACATATTTGCAAATTAATTAAGCATTTCAACACAAAACCATAGTTAACATGTAAACAACGTTAAGGCATTACAATCACAAAGAAAGATAAAGAGAACTCTCTCCTCGCACCCTACCACAGCTAAAGCTAAGACTCCCCCTCAATCTCTCCCCCTTTGGCATCAAGACACCAAAAAGAGAGAGAGGAGGGTTCTAAGATCTTCACTCTTCACTGTCGGTCCTCTCGTCATCGTCTTCATCTTCTTCGCTTTTCGCTTGACGAGGAGGAGAGGGAGGAGGAGCGGAGTCGCTCGAGCCCCCAATGCCAAAGTAGGCAAGCTCGGAGGGGTTCAGAGGCCCGAGCTCGGTGATGTCCGGGTCGGACTCCTCAAAAATCACTGGAGATCCAATGGGGTCAATCTCCAGCTTCTGGCAGATTTGCTTCATATTGGCCTTTATATACTTCATGTCCTCCTTTCTTCTCTTGTTGAGCTTGTGGACCTTTACTTCTGTCTTTTTGCAAGAGGAGAATATGGCGGTCAGGTACTTGAGGATCCCACTAGCTGATCCTCTCTAAGAGGCTTCCCTAGAGGTAGGGACAGCCCTAGCACCGCTTCTTGATCTTGTCGGTGCCTCGAGACTGGAGGCCGGCGAGGGAGCAGCCTGTACACTCACTGGTTGAGGCTTCTGAGGCCTCAAAGGAGTGTGCTCCACATCCTTCACGAACTCAATACCTGTGACTTTCTCAATCATATACATGAGGTAGGGAGCATAGCCACATGACCTGTTAGGCGTGCAGGATATGTTGACCATATCATTCCAAATGTATTCCACCACATCAAATGGGCGGTCCTTGCTTATGACTCTCATTAGGGTTCGGAGGTAACCCTGCACGCTCCCAGCATCTCCATCTTTAGGAGCAATAGTCTTCCTCAGCACTCTGTTGAGGACCACAAAGAATGGTTTCATGTTCTTTGTAGAGGGAGGGACATACTTTGAGTTCAGCTCATATAGGAATTTCATCCTATCCTTCTCCATGACACCTATGTTGTGGATGATCAGCCTGTCATGTCCAGAGGTGTCCAGATGGAGCAGATTAGCAAAGTCCTCTTGAGTGATACTATACTTAGATCCGTGTGTCATCCAAGTAACACTCTCTTCATCCTCACTTGAGAAGTGGCAAGTTGCAAAGAACTGTGCAATCACTTCATCATTCCAGTTATGCCTGAAGGCAAAGAGATCCTTCAGGCCATGCCTCTCAACTGCTGCAATGACTTCATCAAAAGCTAAGCACTTCTTCTTCTCAAGGTGTGCCCAGTCAATCCACTGACTGCGCACCACGGGGGTCTTCATCGGTAGATACACCGATTTGTAGAAGTCTGCATGGAAGTTGCACCAAAACCTTCCATCGACAGCTTGCTTTGGCCTGCCATACCAGTCAATGCTTCTGAACTTGGCTGCAGAATCACTGCCCTTGCCGTTGAACTTCTCCTCAGTAGGGTCCCGGACCCCTTCCCTTGGAGCATGGAGCTTCAAGGGCCCGACTGGCCCCGTTTCTATCCCCTTGCCCTTGCCCTTGGCTTGGCGGGCACTTGCCGAGCTAGGGCCACCACCAGCCTTAGAGGCTGGCACCTTGGAGGCCGGCTTCTTCACTAGCACTTTCCTCCGAACCTGAGGAGGGGAAGGAGCAGGCTCGGAGGGTCTTTCTTGGCGCTTCTTGCCAAGACCCGTCGAGGACCAAGGTGCCACCTCGTGGTCCAACTCGGCCCCAAAGTCGGAGATTTCGTTGTTTGAGCTCGACATGATCTGAGAATGATTTTGCAAGAATGATGGTAAGTGATACAAGCCATAGGTATGAAAAGATAGCAATGAATTGCATTGAGGAATTGAAAAATTAGGTCTTCAGCTCAGAAACATCAGACTTGTCCGGTGCACAGGCACGGACTAGTCCGGAGGATCGGACTTGTCCGTGCATGGACCGGACTAGTCCGGTGTTCATCCTCAAAAACTTAACAGATTTGTCAAGGGATGATTCCTAATGCAAATCTAGTCTAGCATACACGTAATACATCAAATAAGCATGTATCTAGTGAATGATGCTAGGCTATACGATCAACAATGGAGAAAAACAAGATTTCTAGGGTTTTGAAGAAAGTTACCGAAGAAATCGATTGAAGCTTGAAGGTTTGGGGGTTGGAGGCCGGACAAGTCCGCTAGCTTCAATCCCCAAGAGGTCAAGCTTGATCTCCGCCCAAATGTGGACTTTTTCGATGGAGGGAGCAGAGAATCGCCTTGGTAGCTCGAGCGCAAGAGAGAGGAAGGTGTGCAAATGTGGGGATGAGAAGATTAGGGTTTGGTGGCGGCTAGGGTTATGGACACGAAAAATCGGACAAGTCCGGACATGACCGGACTAGTCCAAAGTCATCCAGAGAGCTATATCGGACTAGTCTGTGGTCTATCGGACTAGTCCGGTCTAACTGGCACCCTACGGACTAGTCTGCAAAAGCGGTCTAGTCCGGGTAACCACGGACTAGTCTGTGGTCACCAGGAGAAATTGCATAGCCCATTCATATATATTTGAAGGTTCATTAATAGAGAATAGGTGGGACAAAACAAATCAATTAATCTTGATGAATTTGACCAGTAAGCATACAACAATCACACAATGGTCATAATTCATCAAGATCTAATAATTGACATAGTTTTTCGAGAAAAAAATGAAGAGGGATGATTTTCACAATTCAGTCAAAATTTTGAAGAGGTCATAAAGGTATGAAACTTTTCAAGCCACACTCCGAGAATCCAGGATATTTAGTTCATTTCGGAGTTCGCAAAAAGGCTTTTCATCAAGTGGCTTGGTGAATATGTTGGCCAATTGTTTTTGGGTGTTGACATGTGAGATGGTAATGTCTCCTTTCATGGAATGGTCTCTCAGGAAATGATGTCTTATGTCTATGTGTTTAGTTCTAGAGTGCTCAACTGGATTGTGGGCTATTTTAATGGCACTCTCATTGTCACAAAGGAGAGGAATACGGTTCAAATTGTAACCGTAATCCCTTAGAGTTTGTCGCATCCAAAGGAGTTGTGCACAACAACTCCCGGCTGCAACATACTCCGCTTCGGCTGTGGATAAAGCAATGGAATTTTGTTTCTTGAATGACCAAGAAACTAAGGATCTCCCTAGGAATTGGCATGTGCCGGAGGTGCTTTTTCTATCTACTTTGCACCCGGCATAATCTGCATCGGAGTAACCAATGAGATTGAATTTTGATCCTTTTGGGTAACAAAGACCAAGGTTGGGTGTATGAACTAAATATCTCAAGATTATTTTTACGGTTGTCAAGTGACATTCCTTAGGGTTGGTTTGAAATCGTGCACACAAACATACACTCAACATAATATCTGGCCTAGATACACATAAGTAAAGTAGAGATCCAATCATGGAGCGATATACCTTTTGATCGACGCTAGGTCCATCTTCATTGAGATCCAAGTGGCCATTCGTTGCCATGGGGGTCTTTATTGGCTTTGCCTTGTCCATGCCAAACTTCTTGAGTATGTCCTGCGTGTACTTGGTTTGGCTTATGAACGTTCCTTCCCTTTGTTGCCGCACTTGGAATCCCGAAAAGTGTTTTAATTCTCCCATCATTGACATTTCAAACCTGTCTGTCATGATTTTGCTAAATTCCTCACAAAAAGATTGATTAGTTGATCAAAAAATTATATCGTCAACATAAATTTGACAAATAAAAAGATCATTATCTAAGTTCTTTGTAAATAATGTATAATCTACTTTGCCAATTTGAAAACGATTCTCAATTAAGAAATCTCTAAGACACTCATACCAAGCTCTAGGAGCTTGTTTGAGGCCGTAGAGAGCCTTACGCAATTTATATACGTGGTCGGGGAACTCTTCGTCTTCAAATCCGGGTGGTTGCTACACGTACACCTCTTCCTTGATCGGTCCGTTGAGGAAGGCGCTTTTCACGTCCATTTGATACAGCTTGAAATCATGGTGAGTAGCATATGCAAGTAATATTCTAATAGATTCAAGCCTAGCTACTGGAGCAAAAGTCTCATCGAAATCCAAACCTTCGACTTGTGAGTACCCTTTGGCCACAAGTCGCGCCTTGTTTCTTGTTACCACTCCGTGTTCGTCTTGTTTGTTGCGGAAGACCCACTTGGTGCCCACTATGTTTGCATTGGGTCTTGCCACAAGTTCCCACACCTCGTTCCTCTTGAAGTTGTTCAATTCTTCTTGTATTGCCACCACCCAGTCCGGATCCTTCAATGCATCCTCAATCCTGCGTGGTTCCAAAAAGGAGACAGACGAGTAATTCACACAAAAGTTAGCTATGTGAGATCTAGTGGTTACTCCCTTTTGGATGTCACCGATGATGTTGTCGATTGGGTGATCCCTTTGAATGCATTGGTGTACTCTTGGGTGGGGCACTTGGGGAGTTGTGTCTTCATGATCGTTTTCTTCTCCCCCTGTGTGGTTGACCTCGTTGACTTGTTGATCATCTTCATACTCTCGTGCTTGTGTTGAAGCTCCCCCTTGATTGTTGGTCTCCTCTTGTGGTTCATTTTCCTCATTTATGTGTGAAGGTGACTCTTGTGGTCGAACTTCACCTAGAGCCATTCTTTTCAACGCTAGACAAGGAGCTTCTTCTTTACCTAATTCACATGGATCAACTTGCTCCTTTTGGGAGCCGTTAGTCTCATCGAACACTACGTCACGTGCTACTTCAACAAGTCTGGGGGCCTTGTTGAAAACACGGTAGGCGTAGGTGTTCGAATCGTAACCGAGCAAGAAACCTTCATCGGACTTCGAAGCGAACTTTGAAGTCCTGGGCTTCTTGTTCAGGATATAACATGGAGAACCGAAAACTCGAAAGTAAGAAATGTTTGGTTTGTTATCGGTGAGTAGCTCATAGGGAGTTTTCTTGAGTAGTCGATGAAGATAAAGCCGATTTGCGGCGTGGCAAGCGGTGTTAATCGCTTCCGCCCAAAATCGATATGAAGTCTTGTATTCATCGAGCATTGTTCTTGCCATCTCTATGAGTGTTCGGTTCTTCCTTTCGGCAACTCCATTTTGTTTTGGTGAATATGGCGCTGAAAATTCGTGCTTGATGCCCTCTTCATCAAGGTACTCCTCCACTTGTATGTTCTTGAACTCCGTGACATTGTCGCTTCGAATACTCTTGATTGACAATGAAAACTCGTTTTGAGCTCGCTTGAAGAATTTCTTGAGTGTTCCTTGTGTTTCTGACTTATCCTGAAAAAAAGAAAACCCAAGTGAAGCAAGAAAAATCATCTATGATAACCAAACTGTATTTGTTACCGCCGATGCTTATGTAAGCAACTGGACCAAACAAGTCCATGTGAAGTAGTTCGAGCGGTCTTGTTGTAGTCATGATGTTCTTTGCGGGATGATGTGCTCCAACTTGCTTCCCGGCTTTGCACGCGCCAGAAGGCCTGTCCTTCTCAAAAACAACATCTTTCAAACCTCGGATGTGATCGCCCTTGAGGAGTTTTTGAAGATTCCTCATACCAACATGCGCTAGCCGTCTATGCCACAGCCAACCCATGTTGGTTTTTGCAATCAAGCATGTGTCGAGTTCGGCTTTATCCTTGTTGAAGTCAACAAGGTAAAGCTTTCCCTTCAACATACCCTTGAATGCAACGGAACCATCACTCCTCCTTGAGACGGTCACACCCTCGTTAGTGAACAAGCAATTATAACCTTTATCACATAGTTGAGATATGGACAGCAGGTTATAATCTAAAGATTCAACATGTAAAACATGAGAAAGCGTGTGTTCAGAGGATATTGCAATTTTACCGGTACCGAGCACCTTTCCTTGACTATTATCTCCGAAGTAGATGCCTTCGTTTGGGTCCTCGTTTTCTTCATATTCCACGAACATCCTCCTTTCTCTGGTCATGTGGTTGGTGCATCCACTGTCTAGCACCCATTTGGATCCACCGGAGGAATAGGCCTGCAAAAACAAATTATGCTTTGGTTTTAGGTACCCAAGCTTGCTTGGGTCCTTGGAGGTTAGTTACAATACATTTGGGCACCCACACATGGGATTTTGTGTTCCCATGACGTGGCCCAACATAATAAGCATAAACCTTACCAAGATTGTTTCTCATTAATACATAAGAGGCATCAAAAGTTTTAAATAGAAGCTGTTGTTGTTTATGAATCGGACTAGTCTGGGTGGCCGGACTTGTCCGGATGACCGGACTTGTCCGGACACCGACCGGACTAGTCCGGTATTCATGCGAGTTCAGTTTCTTATTCTTCAACTTATTAGTTTGAGAGGATCTTCGCTTCACAAATGAGATCCTTCCCCTGTTATTCTTATGACTTCCAGCATGTTGCTTTTCATCATAAGAGTAACCAATGCCATATTTGACATTTGGAGGTCTTTGGACCAAGTATGCACTATGTGCATAGTTGATCTTCTCCTTGTCAAATATTCCATACTGGGTAGGATTTTTATCCTTTGTGGAGGTTGACTTCTCCTTCAAACTAGTGTTGATTTTACTACATGTGCACATATGAACAAGATCAGTTTTAGTGGGTTGAGAAGGTGAACTTGAAGAGGAGGAAGGTTCACTTAGCTTGAGTGACTCAACTTGCACTTCAAGGATTTTGTTAACCTTGATCAGGTCAGCAAGTTGGTCCTTGATTGCAACATTTGAGTCGGTTAACTCCAAGCAAGTTTTCTTGCTTGAAGCTAGCTCAAGCTCTAGTGAACCGTTTTTCTCCTTTTCAAGCTCTAGGAGTTTGTCCATTTTGACATACTTCTCCTTTTGGGAGATAATCATGTCCTCTTGACGATCAATTAACCTCTCCTTCTCAACAAGTTGGTCAAGTAAAAATCTCATTTTAGCAGCAGTTTTCCTATCTAGTCCATTTAGCATGTCCTCATCATCACTATCTAGTTCATCATCACTAGAGTAGGAATGCATGGAAGGGGTTTTGATGTTTACCTTGCGTTTACCTTCCTTTGCCATGAGACAAGTGCCATTTCCCTTCTTTGCACCGAGAGTGGGGAAGAGTGTGGATTTCTTGGATGTGCTTTCTATGGCTATGCTAGCCATCTCTTCTTCATCGGATGATGAGGACTCATCGTTTGAGTCCCACTCCTTCCCAATGTGTGCTTGTTCGGCTTGTTTCATCTTCTTGAAGAATTTCTTAGGTTGAGGCTTGGTTTCTTTAGTTTTCTTCTTGTTGTCCTCATACGGGCAATCGACTATAAAGTGGTTATACTCACCACAATTATAGCACGCCCGCCTCATCTTTGGCTTCGTCCTTTCCTTGTACTTTCCTTCACTTGATTTTGTTCCTTGTCTCTTCTTCATTATTCTCTTGAACTTTTTCATGAACAAAATCATATCCTCTTCATCTAGCTCACTACTCTCGTCATCACTGTCCTCCTCTAGTTGTGCTTCTCTTGCTTCTTTGGATAGAGGCTTGAGAGTAGATTTTAGGGCAACTCCTTTCCTCTTGGCCGAGGTGAGGTCGGCAATTTCTTTGACGTGCTTGGCTTGTTTCTCCATCATTTCAAAGTTGATAATTTTACCAAGCAATTCATCCGGAGTCATCCTTTTGTAATCGGGGCTTTCTCTGATCATTGAGCATAGCTTGACATTGCGAGGCATAAAAGCTCTAAGGATGAGCTTTACCACCTCGTGGTCATTCCACTTCTTGCTCCCATATGATCGAACCTTGTTGACAAGTGTCTTCAATCGATTGTACATATCCTGGGGTGACTTGTCTTCCTCAATTGCGAATCTTCCTAGTTCCCCTTCGATCATTTCAATTTTTGCCTCACGCACATGTCGGTCACCTTCATGTGATGTTTGTAGTGTATCCCATATCTCCTTAGCAATTTCGAGTCCATCCACCTTGGTGAACTCGTCTCGACTGAGAGAGGAGGTGATTACGGTTGCGGCTTGAACGTTTCTATGGATGGCCTGCTCTTGACTTGGGGTGAGCTCTTCATCGTCATCCGGAATATCGATCCCTGTACATACAACATGCCATAAACTTGGGTTGAGGGAAATCAAATGCATCTTTATATTCTGCCTCCACATGGAGTAATCACTCCCATCGAAGTGTGGGGCTTTTCCAAGTGGGATAGATAAGTAGTGATTGTTATTGGAATTTAGACAATCATAATTAAAAGGATATCAGGAGTAGTCGGTGTGACTACTCCCCTTCTTCTTCTCTTCAACTTTCGCTTTCCCTTTTGAAAGTGCCTTCTTTCTGAGGAGCGCCTTTAGATCCAGCGTCTCCTCATCATCGTCCTCGAAGTCTTGAATGGCTTCGAGGTACTTCTCCAGTTTTTGGGTCTTGTCGTTGTTGACTTCCTCTTGGTTGTTGATTTTGTGGACGTCCTTCATGTCCGACATGATCTCTTCGAGTGGTTAGACTCTTTCTTGAAGAACCTGCTTTGATACCAATTGAATGTAGGCCTAGAGGGGGGGTGAATAGGCCTTTTGAATATCAAACCCTAGAGTAAGTAGATCAATTTGAGTGATGAACACAAAAAGGACAAGACACACGATTTATCCCGTGGCTCGGCTACCACGAAGGCAACCTACATCCACGTTGAGGAGCCCACAAAAGGACCGGGTCTTCTCCAACCCTACCCTCGTCGGATCGCCACGAAGGCCAACCCTCTTCCACTAATCACAAAGGGTTGAATAACCAAATTCAAGGGGCGTTCTCACACATTGAGAGCTCCCTTAGATTACAAATCACAATGCCACCAAAAACACACTCAGAAATTACAATTGAAACACAAGAGTGTGTTAGAGATTCAAACCAAGAGCTCAATGATGTGTGCCAAGTGTCTCTCCAATGATCTAGAAGTGGTCCTCAAAGGATTGATCGATTTTTCACTTAATTTCGTGGAGAGAGGTGGTTTCTGAGTCTCTTGGGAGGTGTGACGGCACTAGGGTTCGAGAGAGTTTAAAAGTGGTTCGTGCACCTCTGTTTATATGGGGTTTCTAAAAGTGATCGTTAGGGTTCAGAAAGATCGGACTAGTCCTTGGTGGTCAACGGACTAGTCCGGTGTGCTGTGTGTAGCAAAACTTAAGTGTCCCGAAATATCGGACTAGTCCGGTCGAAAACGGACTTGTCCGATTTCACTACTGGAAATCTTCGGACTAGTCTGATAGCCATCGGACTTGTCCGGACATATGAAACCCTAAGTGTGTTGGATGACAAGTCCGCACTTGGAGGACTTGTCCGATTTAGATCAGTGGGTATTTCGGACTAGTCCGTGTAAACATCGGACTTGTCCGAAGTGGATCAGAATGAATATCGGACTAGTCCGGTTAACAAAGGACTTGTCCGATTTTATGTGACTTGTGAAGTGTGTTGAGGACTAGTCCGCCCTGGGGAGGACTAGTCCGACTCAAGTCAGAAAGATATCGGACTAGTCCGACAGATATCGGACTTGTCCGATCTGGTGCAGAAAGGATATCGGACTAGTCTGGTTGATATCGGACTATTCCGGTCCTGTGTAACTTTGTGCAATATTTGTGTGCTTAAATATGATTGAGCTCTTGGGTGTGTTTCCTTAACACACTCCATACACAATAATCTACTATTTCTTTTCCTTGAGCTCAAGTTCACTTTGCTCCTCATTATCCCTTCTTTTTGGTATTTTGCTCATTTTTCATTATTGGCCTACATTCATCTCAACAAAAAGGTTAGGATCCCAATTGCTTGTCATAAATCATCCAAAACCCACAAGGGAGTCCTAGATGCACTTTCACACAGGCATTGCACGGGGGATACACCAGCCTAGAACATCTCATCAGGGTCTCCATATAAGTCCTGGTTCTCCACCTCTTCATCTTCATAGACTGGGGGGGGGGGGAATACGCAACTAACAAGTTTGAGTACCAACGGTACTCGCAAGTGGGAAGTTATGACATGAGGCTCATAACAAGGATGGCAAATAATAGGTAAAGCACTATAGCAATTATAACTTACTCTAAATGTTGTTAAGCACCTACATCTAGGTGAAATTCCCAACCAACATCCCAAAATAACCAGGTAAGAGCAAGCCCAAAACCATCCATTATGTGACCATGTGCTAATTATGAATTAGGTTCCAACCTGCTCGTGTCCGTGAGCATGGCTGTTTAGACAGTTTGACAAGATACAACAGAGTGTGTATCTTTTACCCACAGTTCATGATTTCATGCCCTGTTGCCAGGTGGACTAAGGTAAACCTCCCTGATGCCCGTGGTAGCTAACCACATTACACACTTCTGAAGGTGTGTGGCCAGGAGATCACTACGAGGTATTTTTGATGGTTCTCCCAACTTGCAACGGGTACTAAGGTTTCACCGCTCTGGCACCTGGAGTCTATTTTCCCTCCGCCAGGAGAAGCCCCCTCTTGAGCCATGCGGATCCCAAGGTAGAATTTTGAACCCATTCCCCGCCCATTCAATTACCTATGCTACATCAGGAGAGACCAAATTACTAAACCAAGTTGTCTCATATACAATTCTATGGTGATACTAAAAGGCTTAGCAACTTCCTCCATAAACCGGTCCTTAGAATCCGATAGGTGTCAAGCCCCATACCAAGGTCTTGTGCACACATGCACCAATCCATACCAAACCCCCTTTCAGATTCCTATCTACTAAATTCATATTTCCCAGCATTTCATGAAGCATAGTAAAATAAAAATCATGTAGATAAGTTAATCATATTTAATTAAGGATGGCTAAGCGTGAACTAATAAATAGTAAAACACCAAAACCAAGCGACAAGGAATACTGGGGAAAAACTAGGGAAACATAGCATAGGATTCATATTTTAATTTAGCATGCATCTAACTAAAACTTAACAAAAATGGTGCAACATGGTCAAGGAACTAGCCTCCAAAGTGAGCTTGGTGGTCGACAGGAAATTGTTGCTCTTGAAGATTAAATGTCAGTTCTGGCCCCGACTCAAGTTTTACAATGATGCATTAAATAATAACATACAATAAGAACACATAGAATGCAAACACTTCAAATAAACATAAATTCCTACGCAAAAGTGATTTTATGGTTAATTTAAATTATAGGCATAAACCAGTTATTGAGAATTAAGAGTTAAATGAAATATATTGAGTAAGACATATTTTTAACAATTTTTATACCATTTTTATATTTATTAGAAACCTATTATTATTTTCTAGAAATTTGTATCCTTCAAAATATGCTTAAAATAGATTTATAACATAAAATATGCATTTTACAATTTTTACACTATTTGTAATAATTATTTCTATGTGCCAATAAATTTTTATGAATTAAATACACTTAAAAAGTATTTTATGATTATTTCAGCAATTTAAATGAATTATAAAATATTACATAAATGAAAATATTATCAAAAACATTTTTAAATCTGTTTTATAATTATTTTATAGAAATTAGGAGCTTTTATTTAATTTCAAAAACTATCAGGGGCTTTTCTATAAAAACATAACTATTCCAGAAGCTAAAAATATATTTTTACAAAGTGCTGGGGTTATTCTACAATTTTTCAGTATTTATTTGCTATTTTCTAATATTCAAGGGGCTTCAAAATTTTTTTTACTTTATTTTACAATTATTCCCTAATTCGTAGAAAGTTCAGGGTTGATTTTGTATGTTTTTGGACCTATCTGTAATCTATTTCAAAAGTCCAGGGGGCTATTTGCTAATCTACCAACGGTCGTAGTTGTTTGAATTTGGGCCGAGGGATTTAAAATGAACGGCCCAAATTTAATGTACCGAAGGGGTACGATGGGTTCTAATCTTGGCCGTTCAACCAAAATGGACGGCCGGGAATGAGCCACGTGGGCTCGACCGGGGTTGGGCGGCGGCGCGCGGCGGCACCGAGCGCGCGCGGCGGCGAGCTCGCTGGCGGCGGCCTAAACACGCAAAACAAAGGCTACGGGGTACATCCAAATGGCGAAATAGTAATGGGGAAGCGAGGGGAACTCACAGAGGGTCGTCGCACGGCTAGAGGAGGGGCGAAAGACGATCGGGGACGGTGAGAGGCGTCGGTGCTCGTCGGCACCCGATGAAGTCAGCGACTCAGAGCATTTCTCCACCGACGAGGATGTCCGACAAGCTTCTGGGGACACGGCGAAGGTGTTAGGCTAGTTACCAAGGTGTGGAAATAGATGGAACGGGGTCGGCTTTTATCACACCTGGTAATAAGAAGACAACCAGATGCTTTCCACATGTATGCCAGGATCACTTCGACTCATACATGTGTTGACGAAAGTGAAATACCATAAATAATGCCATGTTCGAGTACATCACCTTATTACATAAATGAACTTCCAGGTCTAAAAGAAAAGTACATAAGCAGTGGAAATGAAATAAAAGGGCTCCAAGCAGAGGCATTGCACGTGGGATACGCCAGCCTAGAACATCTCATTAGGGTCTCCATAGAAGTCCTGGTTCTCCACCTCTTCATCTTCATAGACTGGGGGGAGGGAAAATACGCAACTAACAAGTTTGAGTGCCAATGGTACTTGCAAGTGGGAAGTTATGACATGAGGCTCATAACAAGGATGGTAAATAATAGGTAAAGCACTATAGCAATTATAACTTACTCTAATTGTTGTTAAGCACCTACATCTAGGTGATATTCCCAACCAACATCCCAAAATAACCAGGTAAGAGCAAGCCCAAAACCATCCATTATGTGACCATGTGCTAATTATGAATTAGGTTCCAACCCGCTCGTGTCCGTGAGCACAGCTGTCTAGACAGTTTGACAAGATACTGCAGAGTGTGTATCCTTTACCCACAGATCATGATTTCATCTCTTGTTGCCAGGTGGACTAAGGTAAACATCCCTAATGCCCGTGGTAGCTAACCACATTACACACTTTCGAAGGTGTGTGGACAGGAGATCACTACGAGGTATTTCCGATGGTTCTCCCGACTTGCAATGGGTACTCTAAGGTTTCACCACTCCAGCACCTAGAGTTTTTTTTCCCTCCGCGAGGAGAAGCCCCCTCTTGAGCCATGCGGATCCCAAGGTAGAATTCTGAACCCATTCCCCGCCCGTTCAATTACCCATGCTACATCAGGAGAGACCAAATTACTAAACCAAGTTGTCCCATATACAATTATTTGGTGATACTAAAAGGCTTAGCAACTTCCTACATAAACCGGTCCTTAGAATCCGATAGGTGTCAAGCCCCATACCAAGGACTGGTGCACACATGCACCAATCCATACCAAACCCCCTTTCAGATTCCTATCTACTAAATTCATATTTGCCAGCATTTCATGAAGCATAGTAAAATAAAAATCATGTAGATAAGTTGATCATATTTAATTAAAGATGGCTAAGCGTGAACTAATAAATAGTAAAACACCAAAACTAAGCGACAAGGAATACTGGGGAAAAACTAGGGAAACATAGCATATGATTCATATTTTAATTTAGCATGCATCTAACTAAAACTTATCAAAAAGGGTGCAAGATGGTCAAGGAACTAGCCTCCAAAGTGAGCTTGGTGGTCGACAGGAAATTGTTGCTCTTGAAGATTAAATATCGGTTCTAGCCCCGACTCAAGTTTTACGACGATGCATGAAATAATAACATGCAATAAGAACACATAGAATGCAAACACTTCAAATAAACACAAATTCCTAAGCAAAAGAGATTTTATGGTTAATTTAAATTATAGGCATAAACCAGTTATTGAGAATTAAGAGTTAAATGAAATATATTGAGTAAGACATATTTTTAACAATTTTTATACCATTTTTATGTTTATTAGAAACCTAATATTATTTCCTTGAAATTTTTGTCCTTCAAAATATGCTTAAAATAGATTTATAACATAAAATATGCATTTTACAATTTTTACACTATTTTTAATAATTATTTCTATGTGCCAATAAATTTTTATGAATTAAATACACTTAAAAAATATTTTATGATTATTTCAGAAATGAAAATAATATTAAAAACATTTTTAAATCTGTTTTATATTTATTTTATAGAAATTAGGGGCTTTTATTGAATTTGTAGAACTATCAGGGGCTTTTCTATAAAAACATAACTGTTCTAGAGGCTAAAATATATTTTTACAAAGTGCATGGGTTATTCTACATTTTTTCAATATTTATTTGCTATTTTCTAATATTCAAGGGGCTTCAAAATGATTTTTACTTTATTTTACAATTATTCCCTAATTTGAAGAAAGTCCAGGGTTGATTTTGTATGTTTTTGGACCTATCTGTAATTTATTTAAAAAGTCCAGGGGGCTATCGGCTAATCTACCAATGGTCATAGTTGTTTGAATTTGGGTCGAGGGATTTAAAATGAACGGCCTAGATTTAATGTACCGAAGGGGTACGATGGGTTCTAATCTCGGCCGTTCAGCCAAAATGGACGGCCGGGATTGAGCCACGTGGGCTCGACCGGGGTTGGGCGGCGGTGCGCGGCGGCGGCCTAAACACGCAAAACAGAGGCTACGGGGTACATCCAAATGGCGAAAAAGTAAGGGGGAAGCGAGGGGAACTCACCGAGGGTTGTCGCACGGCTGAACTAGGGGCGAAAGACGGTCGGGGATGGTGAGAGGCGGCGGTGCTCGTCGGCGCCCGACGAAGTCGGTGACTCAGAGCCTTTCTACACTGACGAGGATGTCCGACAAGCTTCTGGGGACACGACGAAGGTGTTAGGCTAGTTACCAAGGCGTGGAAGTAGATGGAACGGGGTCGGCTTTTGTCACACATGGTAATAAGAAGACAACCAGATGCTTTCCATATGTATGCCAGGATCAGTTCGACTCATACATGTGTAGACAAAAGTGAAATACCATAAATAATGCCATGTTCGAGTACATCACCTTATTACATAAATGACCTTCTAGGTCTAAAAGAAAATTACACAAGCAGCAGAAAAACATATCAAAGGGCTCCAAGCACAGGCATTGCACGAGGGAGTGCCAGCCTAGAACATCTCATCGGGATCTCTGTAGAAGTCCTGGTTCTCCACCTCTTCATCTTCATATACTAGGGGGGGAGTATGCAACTAACAAGTTTGAGTACCAATGGTACTCGCAAGTTGGGAAGTTATGACATGAGGTTCACAACAAGGAAGACAATTAATAAGTAAAGCACTATAGAAGTTACAACCTACTCTTAATGTAGTTAAGCACCTATATCTAGGTGAAATCCCAACCAACATCCCAAAATTAATCCAGGTAGACCAATCCCAAACCATCCATTATGTAACCATGTGCTAATTATGAATTTGGCTCCAAGCCGCTCGTCTATGTGAGCACGGCTGTCTAGAAAGTTTGACAAGACTCTGTAGAGTGTGTATCCTTTACCCACAGTTCGTGATTTCATCCCCTATTGCCAGGTGGACTATGGTAAACCTCTCTGATACCCGTGGTAGCTAACAACATTACACACTTTTGAAGGTGTGTGGCCAGGAGATCACTACGAGGTGTTTCCGATGGTTCTCCTGACTTGCAATGGGTACTCTAAGGTTTCACCGCTCCGGCACCTGAGTCTATTTTCCCTCCGCCAGGAGAAGCCTCCTCTTGAGCCATGCGAATCCCAAGGCAGAACCCATTCCCCGCCTGTTCAATTAACTATGCTACATCAGGAGAGACCAAATTTCTAAATCAAGTTGTCCCATATACAATTCTGTGGTGATACTAAAAGTCTTAGCCACTTCCTCCATAAACCGGTCCTTAGAATCCGATAGGTGTGAAGCCCCAAACCAAGGTATTGTGCACGCATGCACCAATCCACATAAAACCCCCTATCAGATTCCTATCTACTAAATTCATATTTTCCATCAATTCATGAATCATAATACATCAAATACAACTTCTAGATAAGTAGATCATATTTTAGTTAAGCATGGCTAAGCGTAAACTAAAATAATAGTAAAACACCCAAACCAAGCGACAAGGAAACATTGGGAAAACTAGGGAAACATAACATATGATTCATATTTTAATTTAGCATGCATCTAACTACAACTTAACAAAAAGGGTGCAAGATGGTCAAGGAACTTGCCTCCAAATTGAGCCTGGTGGTCGTCGGGAAATTGTTGCTCTTGAAGATTAAATGTCGGTTCTGGCTCCGACTCTAGTTTTATGATGATGCATAAAAAATAATAACATACAATAAGAACACATAGAATGCAAACAATTCAAATAAACACAAATTCCTATGCAAAAGTGATTTTATGGTTAATTTAAATTATAGGCATAATACGAATTATTGAGAATTTTAGAGTTAAATGAAATTTATTGGGTAAAACATATTTTTAATAATTTTTATACCATTTTTATATTTATTAGAAAACTATTATTATTTTCTAGAAATTTTTCTCCTTCAAAATATGCTTAAAATAGAATTATAACATAAAATGTACATTTTACAATTTTTACACTATTTTTAATAATTATTTCTATGTGCAAAACAATTTTTATGAATTAAATATACTTAAAAAGTATTTTATAAAAAAAATCCAGCAATTTAAATGAATTAATAAAAATAATACAGAAATGTAAATAATTTAAACATATTTAAATATGTTTTTATAATTATTTTATATAAATTAAGGACTTTTATCCAATTTCTAGAACTATCAGGGGCTTTTCGGTAAAAATAGAACTATTCTAGAGGCTAATATTTCTACAAAATCCAAGGGTCATTCTACAATTTTCCAGAATTTATTTGCTATTTTAGAATATTCCAGGGGCTTTTAAACACTTTTTATTTAATTAACCAATAGTTTCCTAATCTCCAGAAAGTCGAGGGTTGATTTTATAAGTTTTTGGACCAATCTGTAAACTATTTAAAAAGTCTAGGGGGCTATCTGCTAAACTACCAACGGTCACAGTTGTTTGAATTTGGGCCGAGGGATTTAAAATGAATGGCCCAGATTTAATGTACCGAAGGGGTACAACCCGATCTAATCTCGGCCGTAGAAAGCGACGACGGGCAATGAGCCACGTCACCCCGATCGGGGTTGGGCGGCAGACGTGGCGGCCGAAAATGTGTTGCAGAGGCTATGAGGCACATTTAAATGGTGGAAAATGTAGAGGGGTGCACGGGGGTCACACCTAGGGTCGTCGCACCGTGAGAAATCGGACGGAGGATGGTCAGCGACGGTGATCGGCGGCGGAGTTCCTCAGCGCCCGACGAAGTCAGCGACGCAGAGCTTGATTCCCCCGACGAAGATGTCCGACAAGATCCTGAGGACACGACAAAGATGTTAGGCTAGTTTTCTGGGAGTGGAATTGGGTGAATCGACGGGAACACAATGGGTTTTACCGAGCTAGGAGGCGCTAGGGTATGGGGCATCCAGTGAGGAAATCTGAGAGGGGACGACCGAGTTTTATTGAGGAATGAAATAGTAACCGGCAGCGATCATCATGGGCACGATTATACTCTTGATTGAGGTGAAACGGCTGGAAATGAAGAGGGGGAGTGAGTGGGCGGTGCGGTGATGGCGCGTGTGCGTTACCGCGCGCAGTGCGGGTGCGGGGTAGACGAGGCTGACGAGTGGGGCCGGGTGGCAGCGGGAGGGAGAGAGGAAAGGGGGCGCGGGCCGGCGCGGGAGAGAGGAGGGGAGTTGGGCCAGTTGGGGAATTCGGCCCAGGGTGAGTTTTCCTTTTTCTTTTCTTTTTTTATTTTTCTTTTTTGTTTTCTTTCTCTTTTCTTTTATGATTTGAATTTGTAAACCGAATTTCTAGCGCATTTGAATTTCAAAATTTCACTCAATCATTCAATCATGATGCAATTTTGCCTTATATTAATTTTATTCCAAAGAAAATGTTTTTATCTCTTGTAAAAGAATTCATTTTACATTTTTTTCTTTAAAAAGAGTGGGTGTTACAGCTTTGCCAAGCTCAGCGGTGCTAGGGTTTCGACATCGGGAATGGTGAAATCCGAGGGGGGACGACCGGGTTTTACAGGAGAACGGTGTAGAAACGGGCGGCAGTCATCATGGGCACGATGCGACTCTTGATTAGGGAGAAACGGGCGACAATGAATCGGCTAAATGGGGCGACGGTGATGGCGCGTGCGCTACACCGCGCGCGATGCGGCGGGGACGAAAGAACAGACAGGCGGGGCCAGCTTGGCAGCGGAAGGAGAGAGGAGAGAGGACACGGGGGAGCGGGGTGACTCGCGGGGCCGGGGTGGCAGAGAGAGGGAGGGGGTAAGGGAACGCGGGCCGACTCGGGGAAAGGAGGGGAAATAGGTCGGGGTGGTAATTCTGCCCAGGGAGTATTTTTTTCCTTTTTCTTTTCTTTTTATTTTTCTTTTCTGTTTTCTTTTTCTTCTCTTTTATGTTTTGAATTTGAAAACTGAATTTCCAGCGAATTTAAATTTCAAAAATTTCACACAATCATATAAATATGATGCAATTGCCTTATACGAATTTTATTTCCAAAGAAAAATTGTTTTTGCAGCTCTTCAAAATTTCATTTTACACATTTTTTTATTTTCAAAAATTTTGGGTGTTACAGCTGTTCACAGCTGACAGGGTGGGCCCATAGCTCACTCCTCTCTTATCCTATCTGTTCTTTTAAAATTCCATTCAAACTTTCTCCAAATTTGGTCAAACTTGGCAGCCAAGATAAATCAGTTATGTGGCATCCAAATCTGAAATCGATTCTAACATTTGTTGAAGTTTAAATCAATTTCAAATTTGAATTTGGATCCAAATGTAACTAAATGATAATATTGAACTAAACAGTAAATTAGGTTCAAAAATTTTGAAACTTGGCATGGAGTCTAAGTGAGGCATGGAGAATCCAATGGTGAGTCTAAATTTGATGTTTGACCATTTTCGTTTGAAGTTTGGATTTGAATTTGAATCTCCTCATTTAGGTTTGGATATTTTTCATTTTTCCCCTTTAATTTTAATAGAAAATGTGAATACTTGGAAATTAGGGATTTTACCTCTTAAGTTCTAACATACATTAGCAACCTTGTAACTATATTTAATGTTTTAACAAGTTCCCATTTTTTTATTATCATTCCAGTAGCAATTTAATTCAAATGAGTTTTGGATCTCCAACTTAACTGAAAATTTTTAAGTTTACATATTTCATTCTTGTGTTTTGCAAGTGTGGGCATTTACAGTTGCGTATGTTAACAGTATTGATGAAGAAATATGTGCAGGTTAGTATTTTCTGGTTACAGGGTCAACCCGACGTGCCATAGCGAGCCGTTTAGAGTGATCACTGCAACCGGTCTAAGCACGTCACTGTAACCTTATTGGCAAGTACCATACTTGACGAGACACAAGACAAAGAACTACCGAGTTGGGGCCCATGCTAGAGCTGATTCTGCGTGGGCACGATGGCAAGAAGGGAGACATGGGTGCGCCACAGGTGTCAGCACGTGGATATCGGTACTGGGTTAGCGATTATTTAATAGCTAAGTCCATGAAGACTCGACAGTACAGGGGGTCGGTCGGCGAGCACGAGACGATGGCTATTTGTGTTTGGCTAAACGCATGGTAAGTATAGTTTAAGTTCATATATGTGTTCATAATATATTGGTCCCACTAACACAGTTATACAGGAGCGAGAGACCGGTCACGAGTCGACCCCGACCTGGGTTTGGAAGAGAGGTCACAAGGGAACTGATCTTGCCAGCCTAGGCTGCGTAGTCAGGTCGCGACCGATCGGCAGGTAAATTTTCAAAATTCATCAATTTAATTATAACTAATACTATTATTGACACGCTTACATGATTTCTTAGTTTTTTAGGAAAAATATGCGTAGGAGGTCGTGAAGATACACGACGAAGGGTACGATTGGGAAAACACATCGATCGACCCCCAAGTCGTGTACACGAGCGGAGGTAGGAAGGTCCATGAACGATGAGGTTGTCATTTGTTTAATTTTTTTCAATGTACATTCTTTTACTTAGTATTTTTCATTCTGTTGCAGGTTTGCCATTTTTCATGGAGTTGTCAACTCAAGGTCAGCGCGACCTTCGAGACGCGATTCATCGATGCAGACCTCGTCCGTTGGGCCATCAAGTGGTCACCTCTCGCAGAGGAACCTCGAGTTTCATTCCATGAAGGAGATGCTGACACAAACCCCGGCGGAGCTCGACGGGACGAGGGCCATCCAGGAGGCCACGACCAGCAGCATGGACTAGATGTAGGCAACAATGGAGGTAAGTAATTTAAACAACTGTAGTTTAATTTTATAGCATTTCAATAATATATATCTTCTAATATTTTGCAGTGGCAGGCCCTAGCTCGACAAAGCAATCCTTAGATTGAGATTCCTCCGTTTCAACTGCCTTAGACAACCGCGGCACGGGCGCCCCCAACACAGGTGCCCCTAGTGCAGGTAATAAAATTTTTCTTTAATATTTTGAGATAGAGAGTGAGATAGAGTTGGAGCAAAAGAGACAGAGATAGTTTGAGAGAGAGATGGGTGAGATAGAGGTGGAGTAAAAGAGACATAGAGAGGGAGAGATAGAATGCGAGAGAGAGAGGGTTAAGTGAGAGAGAGAGAAAGGATGCTAGAAGGAGAGGAAGAGAGCGAGAGAAAGAGATGATGGATGGAGAGAGAGGTTGAGGAAGAGAGTGATAGAGAGAGATGAAGAGAGTGAGAGAATGTGACAAAGAGAGAGAGAGGAAGTGTGACAAAAAGAGAGGGAGAGGAAAAGAGTGAGAGAAAGTGAGAAAGAGAGAGAGAGAGGCAAAGAGAGTGTGAGAGAAAGACATAGAGGATAGAAAGAGGTAGAGGAAGAGAGTGAGAGAAAGAGAGAGAGGGAGAGGAAGAGAGTGAGAGGATGGAAGTTAAAGAGATAGGAAGAGTGTGAGAGGAAGAAAAAGAGAGATGCATTTGTAACATGTCTTACTCTAATGTTCTTTTATAGGATTCGGTGACAGAGGCGCAAAATCCTCCGGCACAACTTTCGGCACCCAGAGGGACACGCAGAGATGAGATTTTTGGCTCCAGAGGTAGTCGAGGGGCTAGCGTGTAGCCCATTTGTAATGTGTTGTGATGAATGTGTTGTTTGACTATATATTGTCGCTGTCAATGTGTTGTTTGAATCTGTATGAATATGCGAGCTCACCATCGTACGAGGTAGGCAATTACTATTTTTTTTTAAAAATAACAAACTTAACTTACGTCGGCTATGGCAAAGCCGATGTAAGTTAGCCCAGATTAACTTACGTCGGCCGGACAATGCCGACGTAACTTAGCCCAGGCTACTTACGTCGGCTTTGCTATAGCTGACATAAGTAAGGGCTCTTACCTACGTCGGCCACGGTTGGCCGATGTAAGTAACCTGGCCCAGCCTGCAACCCAGCCCGGTAACTTACTTACATCGGTTGCGAGACGCCGATGTAAGTTAGTAAATTTATGACCAAACTTTAACGTTAGCCAATAACTGTCGTAATTAAGAAAAAACCGACATAAGTTAGTTACTTACGTCGTGTAGTGGTTTTACGCAGTTAATTTTGTTGTTCTAGTGAGTAGCATCCCATGTATTCCCCATCTGTGGTTTCAGTGCTGTGCTTGCAATGTTTTTCATCTAGATTAAAATCGCATGTTTGATTGTAGAGTAGATCATTTTGATATATAGCATTATACCTAAATCAGACTGTTTTATTTTGTTCTTGTCTCCTCATTAAGTGATTGGCTAAATGGTGGTATTCATGACGGCGCGTAAGCGTTACGCGGCTGACCATGAGATTACAAGCGTGTTGAGTAAATTAATCTTATGCACTACATGAACTGCTATATTATTTGAAACATCACATGCCTGTTAGCGTGTAACCACTACAAGAATTGGGCAAACAAGTGTCGGAGAAAATAAAATCGTCGGGACCATCGACCTTAACTGGTCTAACAGCTCAGTTTAGTCTCTCGATGACAAAAAAATATATAACCATCGGCCTCTTTTTAGGGGCCGACTGCCATAATAATTTTTGTCGGTTTCTACAAGTATCCCGATGACCTTACCTAAAGACGTCGGTATCTGCTCCCTGGCCGACAATCCTATGGTGGGTCTGGCGCCCCGAAAAAAGTCTCTTCTGCCCAGAGTTTAAAACCGTTGGTTTGCTGTTTTCAACTGACGGACATATATTAAAGCTGTCGGTTTTAATTTCAGGACCGACGCCTACATCTGTTGGCCCCCGAATTCTCCGGCGTCAAGAGTGATGCGAAATTTTAAGTGGTGCCGAGCACCAGTCTGAATTTATAATTGCGTGCCGAGTCACAAGCTTCTCGTTGCTTCCTGGTCGGCTCCGGAAGATTTTTTTAAGGCCTCCTCATGTTGCTCCGCTCCGCAAGATAATTTAAGGCCCGAGCCAAGTCTCTATATTCTTCGCCGAGTCTCGCCCCCTGTCCTCGGTAATTGCCAATGGCCTCGCCCCGTCATCGGTCCTCGCCCCACCAAGCCATCCCCTCGATCATCGTCAACGGCCTTGCCGGCTCGCCCTTGTCCTCACATCTGCTGCCACTGCGCACATCCGCCGACGTCGCTGACGCCGCACGCGCCCACCACGGCGACACCACTGCCAGCACATGTCCACATCCGAGGCGTCGGCCAGTGCACGCTCACCTCCGACGCCTCCACCGGCATGCTCCCACCTCCCACGCCTCCGCTGGAGCATGAACCTGCTTGCGGGAGTCCGGAGTCCATGCCAGAGTCGGAGCGACGACAGCGTAGCCGGAGTCCCTGCTGCCAACTCCCCGGCCTCCTTCGCAGCCGCCGAGAGATCCTCTTCGGCCAGATTCGCAGCTGCGGAGGATCCTCCTCCGCCAGCTTTACAGTGCAGCACAGCTCGGGAGGGAAGGCAGGCGGACTACAAGCGCGGCGGTGGGCTCCGGCGTGGACTCCGGACTCCGGCAAGCAGCAGCACGAGCAGACCTGGAGAGATTTTTAATTTGTGTGAGAGATATAGATGTAGATCTCATGTTTGGGCGAGATTTTGAGTTTGAGTTTCAGATTTTTGAGAAATTTTGAGATTGACTGATACGGAGCTCATGTTAATATGTTCATCTTTATCTGTGCATCTGAGAAATTTTGAGATTGACTGATATGGAGCTGAGATAGATGTGAAATTTTAAAAAATAATTTACATCGATGAAGAACATCTGAGAAAGCATCCGACGTAAAAAACAAAAAAAGGTAAAGGCGTCGGTAGAGCTGTGCCAACAGCTATGTGTCACTTAAAGCTGTGGGCACACTGACCGGCGGCTCTACCCGCTTTAGGCATTAAAGATGTCAGGATTTAGGGGCCGACGGCTTTAGTCTCTAAAGGATGTTGGTACCGACGACTCTAAGACTTAAGAACGTCGAATATGCTTTGTCGGCTAAGGCCGTCGGTTAACCGACGTTCATAATTTATGGATGTCGGCCTTAGCTTCTTACCGACAGCTACATGGCCGACATTTCTCCATCGATTCCTGTAGTGAACAGCATGTGAGCAGCCTGTTCTATCCATTACTGACTGACGGGCTAAACACGTGTTTTACCAAAATACGTGTCATATGCATTTTGTAGAAACGTCTAACTTGTTTTTGCGGAGATTGATGTGACAGTATAACCTTAAAATCATAGGACATGATCCATGTAATTATTTATGTGTCTAGCGTGACACATGTTAATTATAGTCGGGTTGAAGCTGTTCGCATATTTTATTCGACCTGCGTGCCAGTCTGTGGAGTGCTCATGTGATGTAATTTTATTTATTTTAATTTCTATTAGTGTGTAATAGTCTATTAAATGATGTAATTTATAGAAATGAGGTGAGCGTGAGACGGCACGACTACCACCAGACGGACGAGCGGTGACGTATAAGGAGTAGATGCCTACGTTGCGGATGTCTTGATGTGCTGATATTTTTTTTGGACGAAGAAAGGCTATGTTTTCATAATAATTTTATTATTTTTGATATTCATATTTATGTACTGTTTGTGATGAATGTGAAAAATCTCTTACGAAAAATTATGTTTTTGATGCCCTTCCAATAGTTACACCTACTGGGTCATGTTAGTTGATGATGGGTCTGCCAAAGCACAGTGTCATTTTCTACCTTGGCCTAGAGGGTGGTGTCAGATACCACAACATTGTATTGGTTTGCTTGACGGAGCTATCAAGTCGTACTTGGGATTTGGGATATAAACGTTGGGAGTCAGGACATAGGATGTCACCCAAGAAACATTTGTTGCATAGGATGCGATTGGGAAGGGTTGCCAACCTTGTTCGCTACGATGTTAGCAGTGGTGCCAAAGCTCACTAGTTTCATAGAAAACGTTGGATCTTATCCCACTATGCAACGCTAGAGGGATGTTAGAAAAACATACTGGTGTTTTTTGTTAAAATTGTTTTAACAAAAGTAGGGCTAACTGTTGCAGACATCTGTCGTTGTAGAAAATGTCGAGTTCCTCAAATTTTAATCTGCAATCAATCCTAGACAAAGAAAGGTTAAATGGAACTAATTTTATTGATTAGGATCGAAACCTGAGAATTGTTTTCTAACAAGAAAAGAAAGAGTACAGTCTCGATATGCCTTACCCCACTGAGCCTCAGGATGTCGAGCACAACTCCAATATATATCGCGCTTATCTGAAGCACACTGATGATGCAGTGGATGTGCAATGTCTGATGCTTGCTTGCATGAACACTGAGCTACAGAAGCAATATGAGAGCAGCAATCCATACGATATGATAGTGGGATTGCGTGCCATGTTCGAGAACCAAGCAGAGGTTGTCAGGTTTAACACCTCGCCATGTTTGGTTGCAAGCTTTGTGAAGGCACCCCAGTAAGTTCTCATGTAATTAAAAGGATTGGTTACATTGAGGGTTTGCAAATACTGGGTTCTCCACTCAACAAGAACCTTGTCGTTGATGTGATAATGCAGTCTTTCCCAGCTAGTTTCTAGTCTTTCACATTGAACTACCACATGAATGGCTTGAAAAAGACACTAGCTGAACTCCATGGGTGCTAAAGATGGCCGAGGTGAATCTTAGGAAGGCTCCTAGTCATGTGATGAACGTAAAGAAGGGTAAAAAGCATAAGCGCACAACCAAGGCTAAGACCACCAAAAGTAAGACTTTCGGGCATGTGTCTAAGACCAAGAAAAAGCTGGCCCCTCTCCTAATGTTGTCTTTTGGCATTGCAATGCTAGAGGGCATTGGTCGAGGAATTGTGAGAAGTACTTGAAAGAAATAAAAAAAAGAGGTGGGACCTCGCTCAAGGTATTAACATTATTCAAATTAGTCTAGCAACATGTTCTAATGAAGCATGGGTATTTGATATTGGTGCTATGATTCACACTTGCATATCGTTGCCGGCGCTGAAAATATTTGACAGTCACAAAAGACGAGATAGACATACATGTTGGAAATGGAGCAAAGGTTGATGCATTCGGCGTTGACCCACTCGTATTACCCTATGGATTTGTGCTAGAATTAAATAATTATTATTGTGTTCCTGCACTTAATATTAATATTATTTCTTCTTCATGTTTGGAAGAAGAAGGCTATGATTTCATAATAAAGAAAAAAATGTTGTTCTATTTTTATGAATGGGATGTATTATGGTTGTTGCCCCGTTGTGAACAGGCTTTATATTCTTAATCTGGAGAGCTCTGAGATCAATAGTGTCATGCTATGTGTGGAATTGTTGTTTAGGCCATATAGGAAAGAAACGTATAGAGAAACTCCATAAAGATGGTGTTCTCGACTCGTTTTTTTATTATAAATCAATTGAGACATGCCTGTGGTGCCTTCTTGGTAAAATGACTAAGGCTGCCTTTGTTGGACAAAGTTAGAGAGCAAGTGGGTTGTTGGGACTAATACATACTGATGTATGTGGTCCAACGAACTCAGCCATAGAGCTGGTTATAAGTGTTTCATTACCTTTACCGATGATTTAGGTACATGTGGTTATATCTATTTAATGAGAAATAAGGTTGTGTCCTTTGAAAGGTTCAAGGATTTCCAAAATGAAGTACAAAATCACACTAGCAAGATAATTAAATTCTTGCGATCTTCTGAAAAAATGTGGAATTGTTCCACAACTTACTCGATCTGGAACACCATAGTGGAATGGTGTGTCTGAGCAGAGAAACTGAACCTTGTTGGACATGGTGAGATCAATGGTGAGTCATGCAAATCTTCCATTGTACTTTCAGGGTTGTGAGCTAGAGATGGTTGCATTCACACGAAATCATATTCCACGAAATCATATTCCATCTAAATCCGTGGAGAGAATGTCATATGAGATATGAACTGGGAAGCGTCCCAGTTTGTCATTCTTAAAGATTTGGG
This sequence comes from Tuctoria greenei, assembly GCA_036927565.1. Lineage (NCBI taxonomy): Eukaryota > Viridiplantae > Streptophyta > Magnoliopsida > Poales > Poaceae > Tuctoria > Tuctoria greenei. The sequence goes on from JAYESD010000002.1 coordinate 141,327,433, forward strand.
GTTGCAAGGCTTAGTGAAGCGTTTGATGCCAACTAAGCTTGAGCCCGGATCTGATAAGTGTGTCTTCGTGGGGTATTCAAGAGAAACAAAAGGATACTATTTTTATAACCGACAAGAGAACAAAATGTTTATTGCTCAAATATGATGTTTCTTGAGAAAGAGTTTCTCTTGAAAGATGTAAATGGGAGGACTGTGCAACTCGAAGTTCGAGCAGCAAATGAATAAGTTCCAATCTTACTGATGAGTCATAACATGATAAGCCAATGATGATCACCGATTAAAATGTTGTGTAAAAGACCAAAAATAATAATGTGCAAATTCAGTTATGGAGAGGAATTAAGAAAGAAAGGAAATGGGATTTAGTACATGTCATGCTTAAAAGAATTGAAATGTATAGATCTAAGGCTTCAAGTTAAATCAGCAAAATGTAAGAATTTGAGACTAGCAACTAACTAATAGAATTTATTTAGTGGCCCTGCTGATTTTTGAAAATTATGGAGAGAGTTTAAAGCAAAGGCCTTAACTATCAATTCAAATTTCAATTTGTATTTTGAAATTTAAACTAGCCAAAAAATCAAAATTTTAGTGCACCATAATATTTCCCAGAATTCAAATACTGGCCCTGCCAAATATTAGCAATTTTGAACCTCATTTGCTAATTATTTGGATTAAGCCAGTTGAGGGATTTAAATTCAAAATTCAAATTCAAATTATTTTCAACTTTTCAAATGGAAAGTTTGTTTCACCATTGGATTCTTCATAATAACTTTAGTGCCCTGCCAAAATCTACTAGTTATTTATATCACTTACTAGCAAAAATGGATGAACAAAGAGGATAAGAGAGGGGGGCTGTGGGCCTCATATGTCAGCCACACAAGCAAGACAAGCTCTGTTCTTTCTCTCTCAGAACGCCACCGCGATGTGCATGCTCCACGAAGCAGCTTCACTGTTGAGCTCTTGTCCTTACTGCCTGCTCGATATTTCATCAACAGGGAAAAGCTAGCTTGCCTTCCTCTGTTTCTAGTTCTACCTCCCGCGAGGCCCACCCTCCCTGTTCTTTTTCTTCATCGCCGCCGAGCACATGTCCGGTTGCATAGTCGGCTCGCGCTCTCTGGCATTCTCTTCGCTCCACCGCACCGGCAGATGGTGGCGCGAGGTCCTCTCCTACCTCCCTAACGAACCCTGGCATAGTCAACTCCTTCTCCGTGCTGTACCGAGGCGGGAGTGTGTGCTTCTTCAACTCGGTGTTGGCCGCCTCAGCACCTCGGCATCATGCTGCCACCCCGACCAGTTGTTTGGCTTTAAGGTTCGTATCAAACCCATATTCATTCTCTCTGACTTGTTTGACCTGCCATCACACGGTTGTGCCGTATGTCGGAGTTTCGCGTCGGGCATTAGTTAGAAATGTCAATGCCGTCCTCTGTTCCTCACCTCACCGACGTGTTCCCGTGCAACAAGCCCTTGTCCGTGCCACCAAAGCAACCTAAAGGTTTGCACATTTGTTCTCTTGCTCCTTCTAAATGTCGTATGTTGAGTTATTAACCGCCGCCAGATTTCAAAGTTTAGTGCCGATGGGTTGTTTAGAACTGCAGCTCCAAAACATCGAAATTCCTCGTGCTTAGCTCACCTCTTCCATCCTGATTGCACCCTATAATATACTCTTGCCAACGTACTCTCCTGAGCAAATCAATTGAAGAACTGATGTTCCGTCATGCCGAAAAACCGCATCTTGTCACCGCCGTCGAGTTGAGCCTGTCACCGCATGGTGAGCCCTTTCCACCGGCCGTTTTCCCAGCTGTTTGAGTACACACCGTTGCTCTCCTCTGAAAGAGGAAGCTCCCAGCATAAGCCATTGCTGTTTCGTGTGCTGTAGCATGCATTCGCCGCTGCCGGATTCCGGCGCCATGACGCCACCGTCATCAGCCGGTTTCGACCATCTTCCAAGCCGCCTTGAACGCGGAGTGTGTTGAACTAGTGACAGCGACATTTTTTACCTAATCTCGCAGCCCCTCATCATCTTCGGAGAGCCAACGGCCGCCAGCGCCCTTAGCGCGCCGTGGTTCCAAGCTTGAAGACGACCCCGACCAAGGGGGATTTTCTGTGTCATCTGGATCACGTGTGCTGGCTCACATTTCCCGTGTAGCCCGCGTGGCTTGCGTACTAGTGGAAGGTTTAAACTTGGCGGGCAACATGTCAACCATATGAGGAAAATTTTGTGTTGGGCCCCCTGTCAGCTGAATAGGTTTCACGCCACTTGGCCCCACTGGTTAGTGATGGAATAGTTTTTCTTTTGGAATAATAAATCCATAAAAAGCCTAAATTTTAAAAATTGTTTACTCCCTGTAGATTTGTCAATACATTATGAAAATATTTTTTTTGGATTCCCCATTTCAAGTGGTTTGCAGAGGTTCAAATTATTTGGTATGAAATTCCCTAGATTTTCCTCAATAATTCCCTCAAGTTAAATATTTGGGAATTTATTCCAGGTGATTTCCTTCATATAATATTCTCAACTTTGGCCACATTCTTCCTATGACTATCTTTGATCTCCAGTAAAAATTTCAGAATAATTTGACATGATTTACTATGTCAAATGGTGTTTCATTCCTCTATGTCTATGAAAAATAGGAAAAACAACAGAAACTTTTTCAGAAAAATGTAGAAACTTGTAAAATAAATATCTACCCCTAGAAGTATTATAAAATTGTCAAACCAATTTCGTTGAACTCCTTATGAACCATACTACCTATAAAAAATACTTTCACCTGTGAAAAAGCTCCAGGTTTACATTGGAAATTCAGAGAAACTTAAGACATTTGAGAATTATGGAGACCACATTATTCCTTAGCAAAGTCTGAAATCTTGCTAGCACCTTCCCTAGAATATATGTGGCCGACCAAAAAAATCCCAGCTCCATTAGGATTGATCTCACAGTAGAATTTATTCCATTTGTGACTTCACTACATAATTGTATTATTGAAGTTCATAATCCCAATTCTTCCAAATCCACTTTGATATGCTCCATCTTTTTCCACAAGCATGGAATCCAACACAAACCTTTCTGTAGTCCTTTTCCAACATGTGGTTTGCCTCTTGTGATTCATTTAGTTCGCTCTTGGCTAAACTATATTCTCTCATATGAGGCATACTCCACTTTATTCCATCTTCCTATTTGTTTTATTTGTTTCTCCTCTGTCTTCTTTGCACAACAAAGGCCAATGCTTCTGTTCCTATCTAGGTTTACCTATTCTTAGGTTATAAACATCTTCATTGATTATATGACTAAGGTAAATTTTCTTTTTACACATATTAATGTTGATAGTGAATACGGCGAAGAAGATTGTCGAGGAGCACGACGCGGAAGACAATAGATCCTGATTTTATCTGTGGAGCCGAGGTGGATCAACAGAGTATATTAACTGAAGCTTCACTGACTTTTATTGCAACCGAAGCCAAGACCCAGTTTTCATATTAAGTCGTTTCCAAAGTTTTGCTTTATATCACTATATGAATTAGTGTATGGTTTGTGCATTAGGTCTATTTTGATTGACACTCCAAATGCATGACCCAATAATCCCATGGAATGTATGGGTAGATCTATGACACCGTGTCGCATTTGCCATGCTAATGTTGCAGGGAAGTCTGTAGAAGTCGACCAGTTGGAATATACTTGCGAGATAGGAACAGGGTTACACCCAGGCTTGAGTTGTAAAAAATGGTTTACTAATATGGAATTTTAGACTGGGCAGAGGGTTAGGGTGCAGCACGATGTGGTCTTGTGTGCATAGCCCTGCATGTGTCAATTGAGGACCGATCCGTGTGTGCAGTCCTGCTGAGCAAGTTTCAATAGTTCCGGAAGGCATACTGGATATATGGGCCTCATGAAACTGATGTAACTTGTGAACCTGGGCATCGTGGCATTGCCCATTGTCTATTTGGTGTGGGTTGAGGGAAGCGAGGTATAAATCTGCTAGCAGGCACCAACACGCTCTGTGTAGGGGCCTTCTGCTCGAGGTGGAGGGACCAGCTCGACATTTCTGTTTCTTGTGAAAGGTGGCTGCGTATGATGTCGTGAGAAGAACCACAGCTTCTTATGCACAGGTGTGTGTGTGTCATGCATTCTGGGTGTTATTGATTCAAATGACAGTCTCTCGTGGTTAGGGACTGAATACCGCTTGTTCACCTCACTGTGACATAGTAAATAACAGTGTTGGAATCATTTGAATTATGCTCTTATGATTATCATTGTATTGCAACTTTATGCTATAGAAATGTTGTTCACTAAAGTTAAGTTTCATGAAGCCTTAATATGTTGCTGAAACTGAAAATAAGGATCTACGATTAGGCAAGTCCTTTATGTGAATTTCAGCTTTCCAATATTACAAGTTCTCTGCTTGTAGAGTTCTATGCTTTAGTGGAGACAGTTAAGTCTTTTTGAGCCATCATGCTCACAGTTGCTTTATACATGTTTTCACGGGTGTTACTATTTTACTGCTGTTCTGGTAGTCCATGCGACCTCAGACCTTTAGAAGTGTATGGCTCACATGAAACCACACCGCTGCCATCTCTTCTTTGTGTTGCTAGTGAGAAGCGTCCGCGGGCAAAGACGTCTTCTCTCGTGCATAGATAGGTTCAGGGTGTGAGTATGTACTTCCGCTACGTGTGTACCGCTATTGTACACTATGTTGTGAACTTAATCATATTGTGAAATGAAAACTTTGTATGTTTTAGGAGACCTTTTCGTTTATGCTGTTACGTGTTGCGTCGCACGACACCACCCAATATGATCCCTGAAATGACGGGACCCCGATCATCACATGTTGAACCACAAACACGAAAATCAATACGGCCTCATCGTCCAACAGTGAACTACGTGTTACTTACAACAACAATGTGACATTTTGTGGTTGGACAATAATGAGCTGAGCAATTATACGGAGGCAATGATGGGACTAGAATCAAAGAGATGGCTTCAGGCTATGCGATCCGAATTGGAATCCATGGAAGAAAATTAGGTTTGGAACCTGATTGATCCGCCCAATGGTGTGAGACCAATTGAGTGTAAATGGAATTTTTTAAAAAAATAGATGCTGATGGAAAGGTTCACATCTATAAAGAATGACTAGTAGAGAAAGGTTTATGTCAAATTCAAGGTGTTTATTATGACGAAACATTTTCTTGTATCACAATGCTGAAGTCTATTCAGATCCTTCTAGCGATTAGCGCGACTGTGATAATGAATTATGGAAAATGGATGTCAAAACGACTTTCTTTAATGGAAACCTAAGTGAGGATGTGTATATGACACAACCTGAAGGTTTTGTTGACCAACAAAATGCTACAAAAGTATGTAGACTTAGGAAGTCTATATACAGGCTAAAACAAGCATCTTGAATTTGGAATCTCAGTTTTGACGCATTTGTCAAATCGTTTGGCTTCTCAAAAAAAGTAGAAGAGCCTTGTGTGTGCAAGAAGCCTAGTGAGAGCACAGTCATATTTCTGATCCCTTATGTGCATGACATACTACTGATCAAGAACGATATCTATTTGATGGAGGATGTAAAGGCTTCGCTAAGAAAATGTTTCTCTATGAAGGACCTTGGAGAGGCATCCTACATCCTGGGCATAAAGATCTATAGAGATAGATCTAAACTTTCAATTGGATTAAGCCAAATATGTACATTGACAAACCATTGAATATGTTCAACATGAAAGACTGCAAGAAACGATTCATTCCTATGTCACATTGCATATGCTTGAGCAAGAATCAATGTGATATAACACTTGACTAGCAAGAATGGATGAGTAGAATATCATACGCTTCAGCTATTTGATCTATCATGTATGTCATGTTGTGCACGTGCCTAGATGTCTCATACGCTCTAAGTGTTAAGAGCAGGTAGCAATCAAACTCAGGTGATGGTCACTAGATAGTTGTTATGTAGCATCAAAAACTTTTATGCAGAAGCTACAAAAACCTCATGAAAAAAATAAATCTGATAAAGAAACCGTGTGTGCAGTTGATGTAAATGTGTTCAACCATAACAAAATTAATAAAGTTGTAGAGAATCAAGTCACAGAGACACCACAACAACAATCATGAAAAACTATTGTGTAAAACACATGCTATGCCTAAAATTCTAAGCTAATGTCAATCTATTCTAACAGATGAAAAATAGATCTCCTACACTACAAAGAAACTCATGTAACTTAAAAACCACAAATCCAATGACCGTGAAATTTTCACAAATGATAAAGAATTTAGTTGCGAAGACAAAACAAAAAGAATAAAGTTAATTGGATTTGTAAACTCGAGTTATGGTCAGAATACCCAAGCAACGTTTGCTACACAGAAACTCGACAAGAAAAACTTTCCAAAAACAAGTTCGATGAACAAGGCACAAAAGCTCTGCTAAAACTACGAATTCTATTCAATGAAACACAAGAGGAATAGCAACATGTCATGCTCTCCACGAGGCTTGGCCCCCTTGCTTATATAACTAGTCCTAAGACAACTCCAATCCAACTAGGACTTCCTATTCCTACATAGATTCAACCGAAACTATTCATAATTGCCGAAGACTCTTTCATATGCAGATAGAAACAATCTTATGACATCCAAACACCTTAGGAACATTATAAACATTTCTAAAACCACTCAATTTCGTGCCCACCATGATTCTAACCATACACAACTCAAAATTTTCCATAAACGAACCATAACGGTCTCAGTCGCAGCCTTAGCGCATACTCCAGCCGGTTGGACCTTTTTGGCCATATCTTCACATACAAAACTCTTTGCCATACCCTGAAACAATGTTGCCACGTCCATGCACACCTTGCACATGTGCAAACACTTTTCAAAATGTTCAATATACCTTCGTATGAATTGTTCTTGGCTCAAACATGTCGCATGACCTCCAGATGAACTCAACCACAATTCCTTCTAAACTTGGTTGTTCAACCTCATATTATCCCTAAGACTAGTTCAGTGGATCACCATAACTATGCATGCCTCAAGTAACACCTGCACATGAACAAACAAGCAACTTTTCTGACTGCAAGTCCTCGAGTTGACTCCAATTAGTCCGAGAATCAGAACACCTTATGTGAGCACCTCACATAAGCATGATGCAAAATATAGCAAGATATTGTCCTTTATGATCAGCCAAAATGCATCATCCAAAAGTACTAAGCAAACTTCCCATAAGCCAAAAAAAAAAGTTTGAAACATTGGAAGTTGAAAACAAAGTGACTGCAACTAAACAATAGGATTGGACTTGGTTGTTGAACCTCATCTTCTGCCTAAGACTAGTTCAATTGAACGCCATCACCAGCCATGTCTTGACCTAGAGCAACACCTACACATGAACAGACAAGCAACTTCTTTGAGCACAAGTCTTTGACTTGACTCGTGTTATTCCCAAAACTTCAAAACCTTATGTGAGCACCTCACATAAGCATGTTGCAAAACATAGCAAGATACCATCCATCATGATCAACCAAATGCATCATCCAAAAGTACTAAGAAAACTTCCCATAAGTCAAGAAGCAAGTTTGAAACATACCAGCTGCACGATTACTTCTGCACGTAGAAAGTTCGGACGGTCCAAAAAGCTTCTATGCAATATAAAAGGAAAATTTTGGACAGTCCAAAGCTTCTACTCACATGCAGCTCACGTGCCACTAAGTTCTGACTTTTCGAAATGAAAAACATGTGCAACTCACGTGTGCGACTAGTTCCCGCAAGTTCGGATAGTGCAAAGTGAGTGTCCTAGATGTACTCAAAGCATTACATGTAAACCCTCACTTTTAGCTTATTTGCCAATGTATTCAGCACCTAGGTCTTACAATCTCCTCCTTGATGAATGCATTGGCAACACCACCTAGTATCCGAACATTTGCTCATTGACATTTCATTAAAATTTTTGATTAAAAAAAAATTCCTCCCTCTTTTTCAAAATAAAAAATCAAATGAGAAGAAACCTTTTTCTTTAAAAAGGTTATCCACCTAAAAATGTGCACTTCCCCTAAGAGGAACGTGTAAATCAAAACACTTGGGTTACACAAAACACTTGGGAATATGCAAAATGTGACATATTTCTCTCCCTTTGACAATGTATTCAGCAAGGTACAAAAGAGAAATTTTAATTGTTTTATGAGCATAATATGACATATACATAAAACAAAGCTTATCCAAGCCATACTATCAAGTAACTTACACTATCACATTAATGAAATACGTAAAGTAGTGTAAGCCATGCTAGAGATCAAGTGCAATTTATATTTCAGCAAGTCGTGATCTGCCTAGCTCAACTATTTCAAAACGTGAAAGCACAACACAAGTTGCTATTTTTTAGTATTTTCGAAAGCAAAAAATTTAAATCATATGTACTCTGCAAGAGATTATATGCAACATCCGCCTTATTCTAACCAACCAAGTCAAGTCTATGTCATTTGACAATCAAAAGCTTAAGGACATGGTCCTTAGGCATCGACTGACGACTGCCGACTGTTTTCGTGTTCCTCTGCTTAGGGGGTTTTCAAAGAATCCATTTCATGTTTGCTTTAAGACTTCAAATATCTCTCTACTTATCTCTTTAGGGTTACACCATGGATTTGGATTGCTATATTTATTCTGCTTGAAGAATGCTCTATTTCTATGTTCCTGAGCTTGCCTCTACCTTTCTTTTCTCTCTTTTCAATTATTTGATTTATTTTAAAGAGATTGTAGCACCACTGTAAGATATTTATTATTGCTCCTTTGATTCTGGCTTGCAGGAAGACAATGGTCTCGAGATGCCTCAATTGCAGGATTCTACTAAGAGGTTGGTCCTATGTTTCTTTGCTGTTCCAGGATTTAGATTTGATTTCCCATGATTCTCCTAAGCATTTTAGTGTGGATCATCACAAGCTTTGAATTCATTTTGAGCAAATTTCCTTTTCTATTACATTTGCAAGCAGTTCATATCAAATTTTATTATCTTAGAGGCGTTCTAATCGAGGTTGTCGGAGTCTGGTTCCGACAATTCTCCCGGTACTACGGTTAGTAGCCCGCGGAGTTTCTTAGTTCAGTTGGGGCGCGCGGAAATTTAGAACAAAATGACGATTTGACACGGGGATTTACGTGGTTCGAGCCACCTGAGCGTAATACCCTACTCCACGGATGTGTGTTGTTGTTGTATTGAGCGTTCGAGCGCTTGTGTATGAGAGACCAGAGTGTCTGGGAGCCCCCCTGTGTATCGCTCGGCCAGTCCTTCTATAGTACAAGGGCTGGCCGTTACATCATCAGCCTGGCCCGACATGTGGCCCCGGTTACCGATGCTTAATACACAGTTAATGTACTTAATTCCCCTTAACAGCATGGTAACGCGCCTTGATAGCGGCGTTACTTGTATTAAGAGTCCTCCGATCGTGTGTCATTAAGATAGCATTAATGACACATAATCAGGTCTTGAAGTCTTTAATGTTCCTTGAAGGTCCGAGCCGTTGGAGGTCCACCAGTCTGCCTGTTGAGGTTGAAGGTCCGGCGGTTCGACGTGTGGCAGCTCCGGAGCTTACCGTCTTGGACGAGTACTTCCGGAACCATTGTACACGTGTCGGTACCGGAGCTTCCCTCTGTCGGGGGTTAGGTCCGGGGGTGTCACACATGTATCTAGTCCGGAGCTTTCCCATGTATGGAATGTAGCTCGAGTTTTATGATACATGTGGAGGCACTGGGACTAACCATAGGAGGGAGGCAGGTCCGGTTCCGAGTGACACGTGGGGCCTTTGGAGGTCTTCAATTCAGATAGGTAGAGTTCCTTTGCACTCTTTGCAGTCCCAAAGGGTATCCGGTACGCAGGGTACCGACAGTGGCCCCCTGGGCCCACCTCTAGGAGAGACCTTTTGGATTAAGTCATTCTACCGGAGGTGGGTCCATCTTTTGATTTCTGCGTCGTGTCTTCAAGGGTTTTTGGATGTGCCATTGAGGTGGTGGTTCACATTTAAACCATCGCCGCGTGGCATCTTCAGGATGCGGCATGTGAGATCTGCGCATGCGGATCTCACGCAATTGAAGGTCGCCGGTTCCCAATACGAAAACCGTATCGGTTCCGCATGCCCTGCTAGGCCGCCGCTCTCGGGTTTCTCGCCTCTCATCATGACAGCTGTTCGCCTGGGGTAAGGGCCCCCTTGTCATTGGCAGCGTAAAATTTTTGAACTGTATCCTTGGCCTTTTTGCGGTTTCCATCCAAGAGTTGCGGGGCTTACTTAAGAAGGAAAGTGCGCATGGTTTGGGGATTCCTTACGCCTTCATTTGAACTTGCGCTCGAATCCTCCAAACTTTCGCATGCTTTTCCTCTCTTGCCCCGCCGTGCTGTGATGGAGTTGGGTCTCTGCAAGAGCCATCTCACGACCGACGACGATTTGAAGAAGGTCCGGACCTACATGGGGTGGTCCAGCGACTCCTTCAACCACCTGGTCCGCGCCGGCAAGCTCCCGTTCAAGAAGAAGCGCGCTAGCGACATGGTGTACTTTTCTACATACGCCATGGTGGGACTGATCCCACCTTTTTCAACTTTTCTCTTGATGCTATTATACTTCTACAGTATGCAGTTGTACCACCTTGGCCCCCCACTCCATTATTATTGTGTCAACATTCGTCCACTTCTGCGAGATGTGGGTGGGTATTCCCCCTGCGTCGAGCTTTTCTGTACCTTCTTCACGATCCACACTACCGGCAAGAGTGACGAGTATATTGGCTTCTACTATTTTGTGAAGCGCAAGAAATGCCCCTACAAGTACTTGAGGTCGTTCCCTTCTGGCAAGTGGGACGACTGGAAGAAGGATTGGATTGTCATCATGGAAGAGGAGCACGAGAACCTGGAGCTGCCTGAAGGTCTTCCCAATGTTGACACTGACGCCTGGAGCAAGGCTTCGGTGCTGTCGGAGGCCTTCAATCCTGCCTTGACCATGATCCGCCAATGTGTGGAAGGAGGGGTGACTCCCCAGACGGTCTTCTGCAACTTCCTAGTCAATAGGTGGTCTCCTCTAAAGAAGAGGGAGAAGCTCGCCTGGGCCCTCAACAGCGTGATGGACGATGACCGGATTGAAACCGGTTTGAAGTCCAACTTGGAAGGCACAACTTTGGAGCTTCATCTCAAGAAGTTCCAGCATGACATTGACGTCGAGGGCGATGACTTAACTCCACCGGCGACTTTCCTTCTTCTGAACATGGAGGCGGAGTTCAGCAGGGAGCTCCGGAGGAGGATGCCGGTGCTTGATGAACTCGGTGAAGTAGAGAGGCGTTCAACCACCAGATTGGTGATCCCCGGAGCTGCTGAGCGTGGCCCTGCTTCCGCCCCGAGACAGAGAGCTGAAGTCGTAGGCAAGGGAAAAGAGTTGGCTGAGCCCTCCAGCCAAAAGAGGAAGTTGAAGCACTCTGACGGGAGGCCCGACAGACCTGCTCCTTCCACAACAGCTCCTTCTCCCCGGCGGGGGAGGTCTTCGACGACGACGACAACTCCAGCATCGGTGTCTCCTCGGGGCGCCAGCTCTGACGGTGTGGCTCCTGCACCCGGGCCAGCTAAGGGTTCTAGGTCCGAGGGTCCTTCCCAGTCGAGGAAGGCCCCAACCAAGACGCAACTGACGGCGGCAGTAAGCTCCGAAGAGCCTTCCAGAGCTACTACCCCAGTTGCGACTAGGTCGGGCTCTCAGCGTCCGGCGAAAAGTTTCCGCGCTAGCTAGAGCGGAAGTCTCCCAAGGTAAATTTTCTTTTTTACCTCAGTTGATTGTTTTTGTTGTAATCATATTTTGAGTTTCTTCGTCCTTCATCCAAAGAGTATCCAAAAAAGGGGCTGAAGCTCCGGTTCCTATCACAACAGTTGATGCTGTGCAGGCGGAGGCTCCGGCTCCAGTTCTAGCGCCGCTCCAGGTGGCGGCCGGGGTCTCGGTAGCTCCGCTGCCAGCTGTCGAGGTTCCGGATCTCGACTCATCTCCCGAAGCTCCCGTGATAGTGCCAGACCACGGGAATGAAGACGTACCAGCGGCACCAACTCCGGAGGTTGAAGCTCTGGTATTGGATGCTGTGATGACGGACGCTCCGGCCTCAGAGCCAGAGGAAGATGCAGTTCTGGCCTTAGGGACGGATGTTATTGAAGCTCTGGCGGTGGAGCTGGTGGTTGATGAAGTTCCAGCGCCTGAGCCGGTTGTCGCGGAGGTGCCGGCACCTGAACCGATGGAGGTCGAAGCACCAGCGCCTGAACCGGCGGTGGAGGAGGCACCAGCGTCGGAGCCGGAAGTGGCCTCAGCTCCGACCGAATCTTCAGCGCCTGCCCCGGAGGTGGTAGTTCTGGAGGTACCCGCGTCTGAGCCAGGGTGCCAAGACGAAGCGGCCGATCCTCTGCTTGAGGGATCAGCTGCTGATGACCTGGCAACGGGACCTTCGGAGCTAACTCCGGAGGTAGAAGCTCCCGTTGCCGGACCTTCCTCGACGACGACTGAGGCATTCCCGGAGGGCGGCCCTAGTGCCGCGGAAGCTCAGGGGACTACTCTTGTAGAGTGGGACCCAAATTTTGTTATGAAGAACCCCCTGGAGTCAGCGGAGAGGACCCTGGCAGGTCCGGAGCCAATCCCCATGTCGTTTTCCATCGACAATGCCTGCTCCAGCCTTCGTTAGGTCCAACTTGCTTTTTGTCACGACAGCAAGGCCTTCGAGGAGGAGTGCCAAACCCTTAGGAGGTGGCACAACCAGCTCCAATTCGGGACCAAGCTGGCGCAAACAAGGCTGGCTGACGATAAGGAGTGGGTCAAGAGGGACAAGGCCCGGATGGAGTACTGGGGCCTACTGCTAGACGAGAGGGAAAGCATGGTGCGATCCCTCGACAACCAGTCTTGGGATATACATGAACAAGTTGTGGCTGCTAATGAAGCAGCGAATGATCGCCAGGAGAAGCTCAGTACCATCCACGAGAGCCTCGGCAAGTGTTAGGAGGCTCTTGAGGAGCGGGAGAAAAAGCTCGAAGATGAAGAGCAAAAACTCCTGGAGCTGAGGGACGACCTCGTGAAGATGGAAGAGGAGCTCGCCCAAAGGCTGGCTCTGGGCGACAAGAGCCTTGCAGAGCACACCAAGAAGCTGGAGGAGCTCTGCGAGAGCAAGGAGAAGAAGGCCTGGCAGCAGGGACAGGACCTCACCAAAAGGGAGAACGAAGTCGCCGCCAGAGAGAAGAAGGTGTGAGGTCGGGAGAAAGACCTGGTTGACCGCCGGAACAAGATCCACGATCGGGAAGAGGAGCTTGTCAACCTCGAAAGGCAAGTTGCTGAAAGGATTCAACAGCACGCCAAAGAGGTCGAGCGCCTTGCCCAGGAGGGTTTGAAGCTTGAGGCTGCCAAGAGGTCCTTGGAAGAGATCCGAGGCTCAAGGGCTGCAAAGTCCCAACAAGTATGGGACTTGTTGGGCAAAGCCAATGACGCGCTGACGTCGCTGGGCTTTAGTCCCGTGCGCCCGGACAATTCGAAGCCGGAGCTGGACCATGCGTCGAAGGCGATGAGCTCGGCTGGCAACGAACTCAAAAAGATGAGCAATGTCATTGCAGATCAGTTGGAAACTGAAGGAATATCCCTTGCGCCGAATGTCGCAGAATACATGCTGACGTGCTACACAAGCCTGAATGCTCATTTCCCACTAGATCCGGTGCTTGAAGGTCCCATCGATGGAGAGGGAGATGCCGCCAAGGACAGCGTGTCGGAGGTTGCCCAGAAGTTTGCCTCGTTCTTCCGTAGGATTTAGGACTTTCTCCTTGTAGCTCCTACTTGTATCTTCTCTTCTTTTCTCCAATTTTGTAATCTCTTGTCTTCAGATGAATGAAAACCAAGAAATTTATGAATTTCATTTTTTGTCTTCAACCTTTGTCTCACTTGGCCCCCTGGTAGATGTACACAATTTGATTGCGAACATGTACCAAAAAGATGTAGAATTTTGTTGAAGACTTGCGTGCTTCTAACTTGTAGAGTGTAGGTCCCAAGTCGTCGACAGCAGGGCCCCCTGAGGTTGTCAGAGCTTAATAGCTCCGACAGAGACCATTGTCAACACGTAGAGCGTCGACAGCTAGTCCTCTGGGGTTGTCGGAGCTTAGTAGTGTGGGGACAGGAGTCCGCACGTTCCAGGAATCGCATTGGGTGGTGCCGTGCGAGCGGCACCCAACAACACACAAGAAAAGTCTTACAAAATAACCAACACAAATATTTTATTTCACAAGATAATCCTCTTTTACAACATAATATACAACGCAGCGGAAAATACATACTCATACTCTCAACTAGCTATGCACAAGAGAAGTTGTCCATGCCCATGGACGCTTCTCACTAGCAACACGAAACAGAAAGCAGCGATAAGGTTTCCGTGAGAGATACATCTCGACATGCTCGAGATCTCACAGACAACCACAACATAAGCGTAAGCTAAAAGTACCTGCAAAAACCACAATATAGCAACCGTGAGCACAAGGCTCAGCAAGACTTAACCATCTCACCTAAACATGAAACTCTACATGCTGAAAACTTTAAAGACTGGGAAGCTTAATTTGCAGGAATGACTCGTCGAAAGTAAATCCTTAGTGGTCGGTTTTAAAGTAGCATACGATGGTCATAGCATCATTGTGAATTCCACAATGAAACAAGAAAAGCTTCACCCACGATGATACTTGCTCAAGGTTGCATAAGCCTTACCCAAGTTAAATGTTTGGAAATTGTAAATTAGATTATGCTATCTCTATAGCAGCCAATATTTCAATACAAAGAATTATTCATAGCATCATATTCATAATCTTTCCATTTCTCTTTCTTACTACGTCAAGACTCAGTGTCCAAGTATGCTCAATCCATAACCGCGAGCGACGGTGATTGCAACCAGTAGACACCCGGACTGCACGACACGTACGCCCATACTCGGAGTTGCCTCGACACACTCCACTGATGTCGCACGCAACCACCTTTCCCCAAATTCAACCACATCGAAACAGTTCGATCGACCCGAACAGTGAGCTCCCCTCAAGGTGCACCTTCGCTGTGAGATGTTCATGAGTGAGTTACCTCCCACTGTACTAACAGCCGGCAGCTTAAGCCGATTGAAAAGGTTTCAACATAGGATCCTTAAGGTACATCGGTTTCCTGGGTTCCATATAGCCAATATGCACCTGATACAGTTCAAACTTGTCCAACAGGGCCAAGCATGAGACGGGCCTTAACCGACACAGACGGGGCTACCAATCCATCTCCCAACACATGCCTCTTCATTACCGACCCAGGCACGATGTGAGCAAACCAACCTACACAAATCCCCGTCCACATCTCATATTAAAGAGTTAACGTTATGGTAACAACTCACGAGTAGGTTTCCCTCACTCGACTTCTCTCGCAAGTAGAATTCAACTACTTGTCTTGTGATCAATAAAATGTGACCAATCTCATGAGTAGTATCCAACATACTCGACTTCTACCGATCTTCTAACTAAACATTAAGCATAGCAATATAACTCAAGGGTCTTATACTACCCATCTACTCCAAGGATTATTTGGTCATGCATGTGGAGTATTCAATCAACATAGACCTAATGCACATATCAAGTCTATTATATACAATGTGTATAAAAGCAAAATTTTAAAAGGCACTTAAATGCAAACCGGGGCTTGCCTTTCGGTTGTGATAAAAGTTAGCTATGCTCAGTTAGTAGCCTTCGCCGAGAATTCACGCCACAACAGATCCAATAGAGAATTCCACTCCTACAGGTTGTGCTTCTCGTTGGCCGCCTTCGTCGCGAACATTATCGAAATGATATGCAATTGAGAGATTGCAGTTTATTAATATACAATTGAAGTTGATTATAACTCAAGAAGGATTAATATTAGTTAGGACTTGAAGTTCTGTTGCTAGACTGGACAGCAACAGAAAGGAAACAAGATTAATATTAGTTAGGATTGATATTGTTTTGTACATAGGGATGTGATCTCAATTTATACAGATTCAACAGATTCCCTGAGCCTGAGAAAATTACAGGGAGTTCACATGGTCATGTAGGAATAACCAGTAAGTTTCAAGTACAACAATTGAATATAGTGGTCTACAAAATTTCTTAAGTGTTTAGCTTTATCTGAATTTTGGTTGTAATTCTGGATGTGTATCATGGCTACTAGTTGTTGTATCATACATAGGGGGTCCCACTGGTTCTATGAAAATTTGTTTCAAAATTTTATAAGCATTATATTGTGAGATATTGAATTTACAAGTGGCGATATTTTACTGATTTGTCTCTGTTGTTTTTGGGCATTATGTGACCAGTTAGGAAAATCTTCAGATTGAACTAGGTTTATAAAGTCCAATGAATCTGAAATTTTTACAGGACTTCACAAACTTACTAAAGAACATTTTGGCAAAATTTCAGATTTTTATATGAAATGAATCATCAGAAAAAAATCAAACGTGATTTTGCTTTGAAGGGCTCTACAGGAAAAACTAGGGTTTTTCATGAAGATTGGGTTGTAGTTCTGGTTAGTGTGGATAAAGATCAAACCAATAAAGTTGGTTTGACAAATTTTGAAGCTTTATACTGAGATATATTCAATTTAGAAGTTTGCACAAGTTTCCGTACAAATTTTAAATGAATTTGACTATTTTTATGTGGATAGAGAATACACAGATGATTTTACCATGTAAATGAAGTCTAATGACCCTGAGAGTTTTACTGGATTTCAAGGATATTCAAATGAAGGTTCTGGAGAAATTTGGAAATTTTCCAAAGAGCAGAACTATAGGAAGCAATTCTATAAGCATTTTGCTTATTTGAATTATGGAGAAATTTCTATGGACTTTCATACAATTCCAAGTGCACCACTGGAAAGAATTCCTCATGCTGGTTCTATCAAAATTTATTTGGGAATTGTTGGACAATTCTGCTAGGACATATGGATTTTTGAAGTGGGAACTAAATCTGGAATTTAAATTTTAATTGGAAAAGGTTTGAATAATGGCTGGGCCCATAGGATTTAAATTGGGCCAATCGGGATTAAGCAACACCGGGCCACAGGGTTCACGGATGCAGCCACATGGTATCCTTGTCCGCACCAGATCCGGGCGCGCATTGGTTAGACTGACGACCGGGGCCCACCCCGAGTTGTCTTCAACCTCGCGACGGTGGCCCCTCGCCGCAGATTGCTCCAGGGCATGGCGGCATTCCCCTCTCACTGCCCCCACCTAAAATCAGGTGAGGAACGCGATGGTGATCCTCCCGACGGCGATGGATGGCCGGAAAAGCTTGCGCGACGGCGGCAGAGGCGATTAGGGTTTCGGTCAACACGAAATCGCCTCGGCAAGGGCTAAAACCACTCGGAAATTGATCGGAGAGCATCCTGGGATCACGAGGATGACCAAAATGAACTCCTATCGAGGTGGCAATGGTTGCATATACATGTTCGATGGTGACCCGCGGCTTTTCAACCTGTGGCTGTATGAACTTCGATTCCTATGCGTATGGTCGATAACTTTTGGGCGTTTTTGGCTAGGGTGCGCGCGAGAATGTTTAGAAGCTACTGGCTAAGCAATTCAAATAATTATTGCACATGTAAACCGAATTTGGGTGAAGATCCAAGGCGGGCAAAAGAACTAAGCGCCGGTTCTTTGAGGAAAACCCGAGCTACAAGCCATGACAAAAGTTGAAGCTTTGCAAGCATGAACTAGGCGTGATTGCGAACCTTTTTCCTTAAAGGATCGAAGCACGAAGACGCTTGTATCGCCAAGGCATCGAGGGAGCAGAGGCGGTAGAACAGGGGAGTTCACCGGCGGTCCGCGAAACTTCAAAATATGGGAAGCACACTGAGCAAAACGATAGACCAAATGGTGGAGATGATAGAGCAACGAGTTGGGTTACTTTTCTCTTCTTGGAGCACGGCTCAACACTGCTTCTTTTGGCCAGCAAGCTTGAACGACGGCGAGGTGGTGCGGTGCGGGCGGGAGGACGAAGAACAGGGAAGAAATGCCGACCAGAGGCAATGGAATGAAGAAAAGGGCACCCAGCTCAGTTTATAAAGGCAAGGGCAGCTGTGGACAGGCTGTGGAGGAGAGGTGGCACATGCAGAAGGAGTGGTGTCGCCATGGGAGAAGCAGAGAAGTGAAATACGTTCAGCTTAGCTCCATGTCTGTATGACAAGTGGGTCCCACAGCCACTCCACTCAAACCTTCTCTGTACAAAGAAATATCCCACCAACTTGTGTCCAATATTCATGAAAATTTGTAGATAGGCTCAAACAAATATCTAGGATATGATTCTGAAATTGGATTTTAAGTTTGGATATGTTTCATGTGAAATTCAAATTCAAATTTGAATTTGAATGGAATTCAATGTACCCATTGAATTAAATACAATTAGTGCTCCAAATATTATGAGAATTTGCATAGGTGTTAATTAGAATATTTGCAATTAAATGGTGAACTCAGATTTTTATCTTGGCAAAGTTTGAACATGAGCTAAAAATTTGAATTTTTGAATTCTCTCAATTGAGGTTTAGATTGGTTTGAATTTTTTAGATTCTAGTTAAATTTCTCTTTCCCCTCTGAATTTCAACATCTCCCATCTGAACTTTGCCTTTGTAATTTTGGGCTTTTACGGAGCTCCGGCAGCGACCACTGTCAACACGTAGAGCGTCGATAGGATACCCCATTGGGGTGTCCTTCTACCATCTTTTCTTCACGTTGACGGCTGGCTTCCTGGCTACTATTATTTTTTAAAACATCGACAGCGGGCCACCTTAGGGGATGTCGAAGCTTTGATAGCTCCGGCATCATGCACCATCATCATGAGGTTTTTATTTTTCCTGCACACAAAAGTCAAGAAAAACAGTAAAGTCCATTTCTTTTCTATAACTCGTTTGCGGCTTACTATTCCTGGAAGAAATTTTTAGGCCCACCGCAATTCTATATACAATCAAGAGCATTTGCTTATTTTCTCCAGGTTCGATCGTTTTCTGGACTCACCTTACTTAGGCCTGCCGGGGTGTAAGTAGAGTAGCGTACTTAGGATGCAGGACCAGGCTAAGTCGATAGCACACTCCGGACCTAGATTGGCTTGGTGTTCAGGCGAGTAGGCTGTTGACGTCTCCTAAGATATACTAACAAATCATCCCCGGCAACGGTGCCAGAAATGCTTGTTGGTATTACTTATGCACCATTAACTACATCTCCAACTGATGTGTCAGGAATGCTTGTTAATGGTTCTATCGGATCACAGAGTGAATTCTGCAAGTGTAAGGAGATATCATTGTAGCATTTTCCCTTAAGACTATTCCCAAGGGTGTCATTTATTTGATCCCAAAGGAAGGCGGAGTAGAGATATAACAATCACCAAGTGGAAAGGGTAGAAAGGTCTAGGTAAGAATCTAGTAAGGATGGATAAAATAATAATGGAGGTAGTGTGACACACACAAAAGCTTTCAAGTCTAAGGGGGTAAGAGGATCCTAGAGGTTAGTTAAGGTTGAGAGTTATGGAGGTACTCCTACTATGCTCTATTGTACATATACATAGTCTGAAATAATTATTCATAAGCTAGATCAATAGTGAATACTTATGCTATGTGATTCAATACATCGGGCACAGACTTACCCCTAGCAATACTAGGGCGGCTCCGGCCAAGAGCCTGTGGCATAGCCGAACGTGGAGGATTACAAAGGACAGATAGGGCTGTCACCACCTACTGCCTATCTCTTCAATCCGTGGGTCTATGAGACTTCCAATGCTACTTAGCTATCCTAGCACCATGCTAGCATATTAAGTAATTACCTTAAGAGCCTAGGCACAATCCATCCTAAGGCAAGAATTGAATCATCATTGAACCAATGTTGATACACAACATAATTATCCATACTAACCTAGTTATTTTATAATTAAGTAGACTATAGTGGGGGTCTATAGGTTCTATGATAATGAGATATGTTCATGATGAAACAGACATAGAAGCTATACCTTCCACATACATGGACTCCACAATTAAACAAGAAACGCTTTGCCCAAGTATATGTATAAGTAGAGACTAAAGAAACTATCTTTATTATACATAAAGTCACAATTACAAGATAGAATACATGAGCCATACCTTTCCCAATGTAGGATTGGGAAGAGAGAGACTCCTTACTCCTTTCCCAATTTGGACTTGGGACTAGAGACTCTCCTCTCTACAACCTAACTCCTCTAAGACTATGGATGATAGTGTATACAATAGAGATGAAGCTCAAGTGGTGTGTGTTGAAGTGAGGGGTAGGGGGTCCTATTTATACTAGTGTTGAGGTCGGTTCCCGCCACCAAAAGCGCATGAATCAGTCACCATTGACTCCAGGAAGACGGGAGGAGCCAACACGTGGAGGCCGACCGAGTTTGGTGCAGAGACCAGGTCGGCCGACCCCCTGGTTCGGCCGACCTAGTCATTGCACCAATTCTCGTGTTCTTTCACTAGGTGGCTGTCAGGTGGGTCCTGTTGATGTATATGGGTGATATACTGTTGGATCTCCTCGGATACTTCTATTTGTGGGCCATTTGATCCGTGGGATGCCACATGTCGTTGCCTGATTGGCTGGCATGATATTTTATAGGATTGGTCCCTCTACATTTCCTCATTTCCTGCATAAAATGTTGCATACACATATTTTGACAAGTCCAAGTGGAATTGGGTTAGATAGAAAGGTGATGTGTGCAAGAGATGACAAATCCTTCACATAATTGAGTTAAATTGATGGATGAAATTGGTATATAACAGCCGTCAACAAACTCTCCCAAGCTTATCCTTTGCTCGTCCCGAGCAAAGTCAAGACTTTAGGTTGATGATCAGGAGTTGCTACAATGTCTTATTTTCAAAAGTATCTAATGCACAACAAGATACTCTACCTAATATTGCAAAAATTGGCTATGATACTCTACCTTTCTTAAGTTATCATGGGGCTTATGCTTTTTCATATTCATGAGTAGTTAAAAGGTAGAATAGCAAATGGAGCAAACATAGCCTAGAAATCAAGTTCCACTTAAACCCCGGAGAATTCAATTTAGATATTAAGTACCTTAATTCGATTCTCTCAGTCACCCCTTTGTGGATAGTGGAAATATTTCCTCACCAAAGCATTGTGCCTCTACTATTCCTACTCATTGGATATGGCTTGTATGTGGAGCTTGGTAAGGAAAGTAAGTAGGCATATTTGCATCACATATATTGCTAAGTCAAAAGAGTAAGCCTTAGGAGAATTCAAATCAAAACTTTTTGATTCAAGACTAGTGCATGTGTGATCGAGTGGAAGTGGATGTGGATACTTGAGATAACTCCTTTTTGGTATAATCTCTCTTTCTTTTGCAGGGATGAAACATGGCTACTTTTTTCTCTCATGCTTATGATGTAAGCATGTCTTTTTTTTTCATTTTTGTAGCCATGTCTTCTACTCCCTTTGTTTGCAATGAATTTTGAAGAAAGTTCTAAACATGAATAACATGGAGTTTCTCTTTTTATTGTGGAATGGTGGGTATGATGGAATTTTGCTTCCTTCTAGTGTAGAAGTATAGCATGTGCAAGTGAAGTCTTGAATTCAAAAAGAGTTGAATGATTTCTCACATAGGTCTATACTAGTTTGACTAGGCTCAATGTGAAAGCAAATAGCATATGCATAAGGTTTTGTCTATGTATAAACATCATATGGCTTTGGTAGGTATTTCCAATCAATTGAGGAAAACTTAAATATTTTCTGAATTTCTCCAGAAATCTAAGTTTTACTATCAAACTAGGACTAGCAGCCCTATTACCAATTCTAATCTCGCAACAACCTAGAATTAGATCAAGCTTTTGCTACCCACAACTTCCAAATTAAGGTAAAAGTATTTCAAACCAATGAAAGCAATATTCGGAGAGTAGCAAGTTGTAAACTAGAGACTTAGGAAAATAAAACAGAGCAACTATTCATCATTTCATCTATGTGAATTCTAAATCATTCTTACCGCACATCTTTATCTGATGAAAGCAAATCTAACCTATATTTTTTAAATGCAAGGTGGATGATGAATGGATGGAAAATAAATATGCAAGGAATGTGATACATGTTACCTCAAGTGGGGGTCCTCCCCCAAGCTTGTTCTTCAACTACCTCTGTGATAAGGGTTGAACCCTTGATGACGAAAGTATGCTGCAAGATCGGCTTTTGTTGTTGTAGCGCCGTGTTGAAGTTGGTGAATTGAGCATCCATGTGTTGTTGCCAATCCTGGGTACCTTGAACATGCTACTGGAGTGTGCTGTAGATGTCACCCGTTCTCACTTCAAGTTCTCCCATACATCTAGTGAGGTCTGTCATTCCTTGGCTATCGTCATGATGACATCTAGCCGGAAAGGAACAACGTCCTCTCATGGATGTTGGGGGCAAGCTGGTGGAGCTTGAAGTGGATAAGGGTGGATCCCTTTGCCATTCTTGCCAAGATGATCCCCCAGTCTCATACGTCGGAGGTTGAGTCCACCCGGGCACATAACCCGTTGGGTTCTCTTCCTATTGGTATTCATGGACCGGAGAGATTATCGATGGCATGCCTGTGGCTGCAGCCTTCGCACGATTCCTTGTTACCCTGCCAGAGACATTACTTCTTCCTACTTCCTCAAGGGGAAGAAGATTAATGGTTAGCCTCCAACATTTGTACAAATGAAAATCCGGGTTAGGTAACCGAATTTCATTGACAAAGCCGAGATAGAAAAATATCAAGGACCCATCTTGATCATGCTTAAGGGTATGTCCTTGCACTAAACAGTCTTCATCAATTAATTCTATTTCAGTTTCAATATATTCAAATGAAGAGTATTTAAGTGCTCCTACCCTATCAGCAATATGACTAATCAATGAAGTGCATTCAATTGGTCCTGATTTTGAAATGTAATCTAACCATTGTGTCATCATGGCTCTGACTGGAGCAACTTTTATCTTTTTAGTCATGGCAAACAAAATTTCCAATTCATCATCTCGCACAACCCTAACATCTCCCCTAGGGAACATAGTCATAGCCACCCATCTATGCATGAAGCGTAAGGTAGGGTTTTGGATGTGGCTATTCCTAGGAGCCCTACATGTGACCTCACTAGTTAGCTCATGCAAAAAACTTTGTTTGTTGAACTTAGGCAAATTATCTAAATCTAGCAAACACCATTTATGGAAGCCTAGGATGCTACCTAATTCTTTCCATAGGATGTTGTATTCTTTTTGAAATAATCTAAAAGAAATACCATCAAATCCTATTCTTAGCGTGCAAAGGAATTGGATAGTGAGAAGGCGTGAACCTTTCTCCTCTATGTGAGCAAAGTCATCAAATCCAATTGCATGCCAAATGGAAAGAAATTCTGAGTCCATACCTATTTTGGAGATCAAATGTGGATCGTAAGCCTTGGTGTGGCAGAATTCACGATCTTGGAGAAGCCTACATGCTTGATCTTCAACTTCGCTTCGTATGTCGAGGTCGTTGTCATGAATAAGTTGGTGTGGGTTGCTTCTCTCATCCATGGGAGTGTCCTCACACACACTTCTCCTCCTTGGGCTTGTACCCATGGAAGAGAGATGTGCACTTGAACCTTCACCATGGCTTGAGCATGCAGCCTCCTTCCTCTTTCCGAACAACCTCTTCATATCTTTTTGAGTTCAACAAGCAAGAACAAAACAAGGCGAGAAAAATCCAAAAAGAAGCGATGTTTGGAAAAAAAAACTCTCAACGAATTTTCTCCTCTTGAAAGCTTGAGTGTAAAATGCAAATGCAAACAAAAGAAAATCTTTTTGGGGATGGATTTGAGCAAGAGTGTTGCAATGAAGAGCAAGAAAAACAAGGTGAGCTAGAGAGTGACTTGGAGAGGTGTAAAATGATGTGGTGTGTGAAGAGGGGTGCTCCTCATGGACACAATTTATAGGGTGCACCTTCCAACGGTCACTTAGGGTTCAAAATGTAGCCGTTGGAGGAAGGGGAGCCAAATTGGCTCCACTCCCTGTTTGGCCGACCAGGGGGTTCGGCCGACCTGACAGGTGGCCCCCCTAGTTCCCCTTTTGGCAAATGGCTCCCCAACGGCTATAAAGTTAGCACGTTGGTGAAATGCCACATGTGCAGCTCAGAAAAAATGTTTTTCAAATAAAAACCCTTTTTCTTAAATCCAATAAAAAATTTTCTTTTGAGAAGAAAGAAATAAAAAAATTGATAGTTGAGAATATAAGATTCTCAACTTACTAGGAAAAATCAAATATGCAATGAGAAATCCAAATGATATGGAAAAAGAAAGAAAGAAAAATAAAGTGGAATAACTACTAATTTAACCTATTGGCGTAGGTCTCACCACCGTCCGATGAGATGGACATTCCTCCGTCTTCATTTCACATCCGGGCCGAGAGGAATGAGCTTGGATGGCTTGTCTTGCTTCTTCTGCCATTCCTTCTTTGGCGGCTTGGTGGACTTGGGCCTTCGGGAGGGTCTAGATGATTTCGTCGCCTTTGGATATCGGCGTGGTCGAAACGACGGATTCCCCTTGTAGATTAATCTTCTCATGAATGCAATGAGTGAGTCCACCTTTGGAGGTGTGACTTCGACCTCTCTGATGTGTTTATCATTCGGACCATACTTGATTCGAATCATGGAGCATTGTTCTGATTTTGGCCGAATGTTAAACCTTTCCTCCTTGCCATTGATATGGAAGTGGATTTCTCTAGCTCCCACATCTATGCGAGCTTTTGCAGTGCTTAGGAATGGACGCCTAAGAATGAGTGGTGTACTTTCTCAGTGTCCATGTCTAGCACCACAAAATCCATGGGTATGAAGCAGTTTTGGATCTTCACCGGGACGTCTTCAGCAATACCTGCTGGATAACGGACTGAAGAGTCAGCCAGTTGTAGTTGCATTGGTGTTGGAGTCACCTTTGTGAAGTTCAGTTGGTCGAACACAACCTTGGGAATCACACTAACACTTGCTCCCAAATCACAAAGTTCCTTGTCAAAGTGGTGATCCCCAATTGAGCATGAAATGGTAGGACATCCAGGGTCCTTCTTTTCAGGAAGCCTATTGAGGATGGCTGCACTGCAGTCTTCCGTAAGCTTGACGACCTCAGTGGTGGGCAATGACCGTTTGTTGTTCAATATGTCCTTGAGATAGCGAGCATAAGTGGGGACTTGCATCGCATCAATCAAGGGCACATTGATGTGGATCTTTTGGATGATCTCAACAAAACGATTGAATTGCTCATCCACTGTTGACTTCCTTTGTCTGTGAGGGAATGGCAATAAGTTGGTGTCTTCAAAGTGTTTGGCCATTCTCTCACCAAGTAATTCACTTGGGACATCCTCCTTCTCAGGCTCAGTTGTCCTCTTTTCTTGTGTGGGATATGGTGGGTCACGAGTGGTCTTTCCTCCTCTTGTAACCACTGCACTGACGTTCTCCCGTGGGGCTTTTGGCTGCCCCGAAATTTTGTTGTTTTCTAATGGAGGGACAACTGCAGCAAGTTGTGCCAACTGAGTCTCCAACATCTTGTTGAAGCTCAGTTGATTCTTGAATGCTGAGGATAGTCCTTCAATCTTTGCATTGATATTCTCTAAGGTCTTGTCATTAGCTGACAGATTCTTGGATAGGGCCTCGTTGATATTGAGCTGGCTAATGGCAAGTTCTCTCAAGTTGGGCTGATTTCCAGGGTTGCCATTGTTGTTATACCCTCCTTGAAAGAATGGGCGTTGTTGACCCCACCCCTGACCTCCTGGACGATAGCCATTGTTGTTGAAATTTCCATTGTTGGCAAGGTATAAGGCATCCTCACTAGTTTCTGGGCAATCATTGCCCATATGACCCATGTTGCCATAGACTTCGCACGTGATGTGATAGTCTAGGGCATAGGCATTGCCAGACACTTCACCACTGTCTTGTCCAACAATTTTCTTCATTAAGAGGTCCAATTTCGTAGCGATCATGTCCACCTCCTTCAAGGTGTGCATGCCTTGCTGTCGGGTATGGAGACACTCATCATTCCATCCCATGTTGGACACCATCTTCTCAATAAGATCTTTAGCTTTTGGCACCATCAATGAGAAGAAGGCTCCTCCAGCAGCAGCATCCAAATGGTCACGAGCTGATGGGATCAGCCCGTTATACAAATTTTGAATAAGGAGCCAGTCATCCATCCCATGGTGGGGACAGGCTAGGATGTACTCGTGAAGCCTTTCCCATGCCTCGGGAATATATTCCTTGGGCTCTTGCTGAAAGATGGAAATCGTTCCACGTAGGGCATTGGTTTTGCCCAACGTGAAGAATTTGGCGAGGAATGCCATAGAACACTTCTCCCAAGTCTCTATAGTACTTTGGTAAGCGTAGAACCACTGTTTTGCTCTCCCAATGCGAGAGAACAGGAACAGTCTCAGACAGACCGCATCCAGAGGCACGTTCTTGATCTTAAAAGTGCTGCAGATCTCGAGGAATTGTTGCAGGTGAGCACTTGCATCCTCGTTAGCCTTCCCGTATAATGGGTTGGCTTGCACCATAGTGATAAGGCCAGTTTTGATCTCAAAGTTCACATCTCCCGTGTTAATAGTGGGCCCAATAGGCACATTGTTAGCAGAGGGAGCTGATAGCTCACAAGGGTCTTCTAGGCCATTGGCGTTTGGATTGTTGATGCAAAAATGCTGGCTTGCTTTGCTGCTCGAATCTTCTGAGGAGTAACGACACGGGGTCGGTTTCTCAGAAGAGATTCGGGATCTTCAACAAAGTTTTCCGGCAGGCAGAAACCAGACATACACTACCCTGTTTTCACATTAAAAATGCGAAAACAAAGAATGGTTATCCTACTAAAATCCTACCCAGGGTTCTATCCTATTCACTTAGTCATGTTATATATCTATTTGCCTTCCCCAGCAACGGCGCCATAAATGCTTGTTGACGGCTCCGAAGATATACTAACAAATCATCCCCGACAACGGTGCCAGAAATGCTTGTTGGTATTACTTATGCACCATTAACTACACGTCTCCAACTGATGTGTCAGGAATGCTTGTTAATGGTTCTATCGAATCACAGAGTGAATTCCGCAAGCGCACGGAGATGTCATTGTAGCATTTCCCCTTAAGAGTATTCCCAAGGATGTCATTTATTTGATCCCAAAGGAAGGCGGCGTAGAGATATAACAATCACCAAGTGGAAAGGGTAGAAAGTTCTAGGTAAGAATCTAGTAAGGATGGATAAAATAATAATGGAGGTAGTGTGACACACACAAAAGCTTTCAAGTCTAAGGGGGGGGGGTAAGAGGATCCTAGAGGTTAGTTAAGGTTGAGATTTATGGAGGTACTCCTACTATGCTCTATTGTACATATACATTGTATAAAATAATTATTCATAAGCTAGATCAATAGTGAATACTTATGCTATGTGGTTCAACACATCGGGCACGGGCTTACCCCTAACAATACTAGGGCGACTCTCGCTAAGAGCCTGTGGCATAGCCGAACGTGGAGGGTTACAAAGGACAGATAGGGCTGTCACCACCTACTGCCTACCTCTTCAATCCGTGGGTCTACGAGACATCCAATGTTACTTAGCTATCCTAGCACCATGCTAGTATATTAAGTAATTATCTTAAGAGCCTAGACACAATCCATCCTAAGGCAATGAATTGAATCATCATTGAACCAATGTTGATACACAACATAATTATCCATACTAACCTAGTTATGTTATAATTAACTAGACTATAGTGGGGGTCTATAGGTTCTATGATAATGAGATATGTTCAGGATGAAACAGTCATAAAAGCTATACCTTCCACATACATGGTCTTCACAATCAAACAAGAAACGCTTTGCCCAAGTATATGTATAAGTAGAGACTAAATAAACTATATTTATTATACATAGAGTCACAATTACAAGATAGAATACATGAGCCATACCTTTCCCAATGTAGGATTGGGAAGAGAGAGACTCCATACTCCTTTCCCAATTTGGACTTGGGACTAGAGACTCTCCTCTCTACAACCTAACTCCTATAAGACTATGGATGATAGTGTATACAATAGACATGAAACTCAAGTGGTGTGTGTTGAAGTGAGGGGTAGGGGGTCCTATTTATACTAGTGTTGAGGTCGGTTCCAGCCACCAAAAGCGCGCGAATCAGTCACCATAGACTCCAGGAAGCCGGGAGGAGCCAACGCGTGGAGGCTGACCGAGTTTGGTGCAGAGACCAGGTCGGCCGACCCCCTGGTTCGGCCGACCTGGTCATTGCACCAATTCTCGTGTGCTTTCTCCAGGTGGCTGCCATGTGGGTCCCATTGATGTATATGGGTGATACACCGTTGGATCTCCTCGGATACTTCTGTTTGTGGGCCATTTGATCCGTGGGATGCCACATGTCATCGCCTGATTGGCTGGAATGATATTTTATAGTATTGTCCCTCTACATTTCCTCATTTCCTGCATAAAATGCTGCATACACATATTTCTCCAAGTCCAAGTGGAATTGGGTTAGATAGAAAGGTGATGTGTGCAAGAAATGACAAATCCTTCACATAATTGAGTTAAATTGATGGATGAAATTGGTATATAAGAGCCGTCAACATAGGCCATTCAACAATGTTAAGACCCGAAAGAATTAACAAAGCAACTTGAATTATATATGAATTGTTCGAGCTAAAGTTTCTTGAGATTTGCACAAATTTGTTATAGACAAGAAAGAGAAAAATAAAAAAGAATGAGCCTGTACAAAATAAATGCACGTGGAGTCTGTTATCACACAATGATGTCTTTCATTATAGGTCCGGGGTACAGGGGAAACAAGTACACTCTTAGGGTACGGAATCAGAATAAGTGTGTTGCATTTCTTGTTTGACCCAAGTTAACTAGCTACACTTTTAGTTCTGAGACTGTGTCAAGTGTTTCTTGAACTTTGCGGACCTTTCGGGAAAGGTCCGGTTGTCCCCCCGGAGGAGTCACCCGACTCTGTACAATGATGCTATAACATACATCATATATTATTACAGACTCACCCCCGTGATATTAAGCATGGAACTTACAGAGGTGCTCAATGTTCCAAGGATTAGGGAGCAGTGTCGCATCCTCGGTTGCCAAGCGAACACATCCAGGACAGGATACTTTGATCACTTGAAAGGGTCCTTCCCAGCTAAGGGAAAGTTTGTTTAACCCTTCTCGAGTTTGTATTCTCTGTAGCACAGGATCGCCTTCCTCGAGCTGTCGGTTATGCACATGCCTTTGGTGATAGAGCTGGAGCGCTTGGCGGTATCATGCATTTCAAACAGCTGCTCAGCACCTTCCCTCTTCAACGAGGTCAAGGTCTTCACGCCGGAGCTGGTCCTGCGTGGCTTCGTCGAAGGTCCGGACCCGGAGTGACCCCAAGGTGATTTACGGAGGAAGGACTGCTTCAGCTCCGTACACCAGGAAGAAGGGTGTCTCTCTAGTTGACTAGTTTGGAGTTGTCCTGTTTGCCCACAAAGTCGGCTGAAGCTCTTCAATCCAGTTGGCTCCATGTTTTTTCAGGCGCTGATATGTCCGCGTCTTGAGTCCTTTTATGATTTCTGCATTTGCTCTCTCAGCTTGACCATTGCCTTTTGGGTGAGCTACAGAAGCGTAGCTGACATGAATGCCATGGTCTTCGCAATATCCTTGGAATGCATAACTTGTGAATTGGGACCCATTGTCAGTTATGATCTTGTTTGGGACTCCAAATCTGCATACTATGGATGGCAAGAAATTGATAGATGATTGCTTGTTTATTGTCACAACTAGAGTTGCTTCTGGTCACTTGGTAAACTTGTCGATGGCGACATACAGGAACTTGTAACCTCCGACAGCTCTTGAGAAAGGTCCCAATATATCCATACCCCACACGACGAATGGCCATGTTAGAGGTATCATTTGTAGAGGTTGACCTGGTGTGTGAATTTGCTTCGCAAGAAACTGGCATGATTCACATTTCTTCACTAGCTCAGTTGCATCCTGGAGTGTTGTAGGCCAGCAAAAACCGTGCCAGAAGGCTTTACCGACTAGCGTGCAGGAAGACGTGTGATTCCCACACTTGCCTCCATGGATTTTTGCGAGGAGCTCACGGCCTTCTTCCCTTGTAATGCACCACATTAGGACGTCATTGGCACCACGTCGGTAGAGATCCCCTTCTACCAGTGTGTATCTTTTAGCCAATCTAACTATCCAGTCAGCAGATACATTATCTTCAGGAAGGATGTTGTCTTTCAAGTAGCTCTAGATCTCCGAGATCCATGCATTGGAGCTAACTTGAGCTTCTAAGTCTTGCGTGCTGGGTTGCTCGGAGCTTCCTGCAGCACCTACGACCCTTGATGGACGCCATGGTAACAGGGCCATCGGGACCGCTAGCTTCGAGGTGCTGGTCTCGCCCCCTTCGCTCAGTTCGGCAGGCTGAGATGTTGGTCTTGACAATCTCCGGATGAAGATTCCTTCTGGAGCCGGAGCTCCAGTTGAGGCTTTCATCGAGAGTTCGTCAGCTTCAGCGTTGTTAAGACGCTGGACATGGCAAAGATCCAGGACTTCGAAATCCTTTTGAAGCTTCTGGACTTCAAGGAGATATGCAGCTAGTTGAGGGTTGTTGCAGCAGCATTCACCTTTGACTTGTTTTATTATGAGCTGCAAATCACCCTTTACCAACAACTGCTTGACACCATATGATAGCGCCACCTTGAGCCCATAGATTAATGCTTCATACTCCGCCATGTTGTTGGTCGCCTTGAAGTCAAGGTGAACCATGTATTTGACCTTCTCCCCGGTCAGAGCGAGGAGAAGGATTCTAGCTCTGGCCCCATGCTTTTGTACAGAGCCGTCAAAGTAGAGAGTCCAGTGAGGCTCAGTGAAGACCGGAACCTTGGGTTCCAATTTCTGCTCACTAGGGCCCCCAGGATTTGATGGAGAGGGGGTCCATTCCACCACAAAGTCTGCCAATGCTTGACTCTTGATCGCTTGTCTTGGGACGAATTCAAGATCGAACTCGGCCAATTATGTTGCCCACTTTGCAATGTTTCCAGTAGAGTTGGGGTTATGCAAGATTGCACGCAGTGGATAAGAGGTTACCATTGAAATCTTGTGAGCTTGGAAGTAATGACGAAGCTTCCTAGAGGCAATAAGAACTGCGTAGAGCAGCTTATGCACCTATAAGTATCGAGTCTTTGCATCATGAAGTACCTCACTAATGAAGTACACTGGGTGTTGGACTGTCCGGACCCCCCCGGAGGGGCCCGGAGCTTCCTCCTCACCAACCTGGACCCTCCCGGAGTGGTCCGGACCTTCTTCGGGGACCTTCAGGTTCTTGCTAGAGGAACCTGGAGCTTCTTCTGGAGTGACCTGGACCTTCTCGGAGGGGTCCAAATCTTCTTATTCAGCAATAGTAATTCCTTCATTTGAAGGAGGTTGATCCTCTGGAGTCTCACCTTGAGGATCCGGGTCTGGGGTCTGAGACCCAGACTCGCCTTCAGGTAGTTCTGGACCTTCCCGGAGGGGTCTGGCTTCCTGAACTGGAGATGGTTCTAGTCTTTTCGCAACCAGGACCATGCTGACAACTTTGTCAGTTGCTGAAATGTAAAGCAGAAGTGGCTCACCAGGGTTCGGAGCTATCAAAGTTGGTAGAGTGGTGAGGAGCTACTTCAGCTCTTGAAATGCCTTTTCTGCTTCTTCAGACCATTGGAATGGTCCGAACTTCCTCAATAATTTGAAGAAGGGTAGCGCCCGTTCCGCCAGTCTTGAGATGAACCGGCTGAGGGCTGCTAGACACCCAGTTAGCTTCTATACATCCTTGATGCGGGCTGGTGGCTGCATGTCTTCAATAGCTTTAATCTTCGCCGGATTCGCCTCTATACCTCTGTGGTTCACCAAGAATCCAAGAAGCTTTCTGGAGCTAACCCCAAAGACACACTTGTATGGGTTCAGCTTTGTGCGTGTGATTCGCAACTTGTCGAAGACAGCTTGCAAGGTGTCAAGAAATGACTCCTTGTTCTCGATCTTGATGACGATGTCATCGACGTACACTTCCATTACATATCTGATGAGCTCTCCAAAAGTTTTTGTACATAGCTCGCACAAACATTGAAGTAGCGTTTTTGAGACCAAATGGCTTGGCAGTGTAACAGTACAATCCATCTACTGTGATGAAGGCAGTATGCTCTTCATCTTCCCTAGACATTCTGATTTGATGATACCCAGAATATGTGTCTAGGAAACACAGTAATTCACACCTAGAGGTGGAATCCACTATCTGATCTATTCTAGGTAGTAAAAATGGATTCTTTGGGCATGCCTTATTTAGTGTTGTGTAGTCGATACACATCCGAAGCTTCCCGCCGGCCTTAGGTACAACGACTGGGTTTGCCAGCCATTTTGGGTGGATGACTTCCCGGATGAATCCAGCTTCGAGCAACTTCTTCACTTCTTGACGTATGAAGTTCTGTCGCTCTACTGATTGCTTCCGAGGCTTCTGGTGTACAGGCCGAGCATCGGGATAAATTTTTAGATTATGCTCAATCACTTCCCTAGAGATCCCAGGCATTTGTGACGGTTTCCAGGCAAACACATCGACATTATCCCGGAGGAAAGTGATGAGCACAAGTTCCTATTTGTCGTTCAGACCTCCCGATATACGAGTGGTCTGAGCAGCGTCGGAACCAATTTGGACGACTTTGACAGGAATATCGGTGTCGCCGCTTGGTTGCACACGAGGTGTGGAGGTAGAGCCTCGATGATGAATGCTCGGGGGCTTCGAAGCTTGCTCCTTTCCGAATTCTTCCTCCTGTGCTGTAGCAAGCGCGTGGAGTTCTTCCAGAGCAGTAACTCCGGCGGTGTGATCCCCGCGGATCCAAAGAATGCCTGAGGGTGTTGGCATTTTCAACACCAAGTAGCCATAATGAGCAGCAGCCATGAATTTGTATAAAGCTGGCCTGCCCAAGATGGCGTTGAATGGTAAGTTGATATGTGCCACATCGAAGACCAACTTCTCGGTCCTGTAATTCTCTCGAGTTCCGAAGGTCACCGTGAGAGTAATTGCACCGAGTGGAGTTATGGCCTCCGGACCTACTCCGGAGAGAGGTCGGGAGGGGCGAAGATTCGAAGGTCGGAGCTGAAGCTTGACGAAGGCTTTGAAGCTTATGAGGTTCAACCCCGAACCTCCGTCCACCATTACATGGTGGAGTTGGATGTTATTGATGGTCGGAGATACCATCAGCGGATGTTGACTAGCTCCGATCATATTCCGAGGGTAGTTCGAAGCATCGAAGGTGATGGCAGTGTCCATCCACTTCTGATGAGGCTCCGCCCTAGCGGTGGGAGCTACAGAGGCCATGTACCACCGCATTGTCTTGAGTACATAGTGGGAAGTGATGTCCCATGAACCACCAAAGATGGTGTTCATGGTTTTCCAACGCTCGTTGTCAGAGACGTCAAAGTCATCGTCAACAGAGGTGTAAATAGCCTTCAAAACCCTTTTTGGGGTCCTGAAAGCCTAACTCCTCTTCAGCCGGAGCTTCGTCGACTTTTTGTTTTCCTTCCCTTTGACGGAAAGGAGCTTCTTCCCGACGCTTATTGTAGCGCTCGACGAGGTTCTGGACCTCTCGACAGTTTTCCATGTTGTGTCTGTTCATCTTGTGTATGGGACACCACATCTTGGATCTACCACTGTCTTCAGACGACGGCCGAGGTCGTTTCTTGGGGCATGGTCCTCAGCCACACGGAGCTGCAGCAGCAGCAGCAGTAGGTGTGCCGGCCGATGGCTTCTTCTTGCCATTGGACTTTTTCTTCTTCTTGCCACTCCTGGAGGTAGTGGCCTCACCCTTGGAGGATTTTTTGTTGGCCTCCGGAGGTGGTTGGGAGTGCATTTCACGGCCCTCCGCAGCTTTGGCACACTTGTCTGCCAAGCTGAAGAGTTCTGTGACGCTGGTGATTTCCATGGTCGCCAGCTTCTCCAACATCTTCTTATCTCGAACGCCTTGCCTGAATGCTACAATAACAGAAGCGCTTGAGATAGAAGGAATGGTATTTCGTACCTGGGAGAACCTCTGGATGAAAGATCGCAAGGACTCTCCCCCTTTTTGCTTGACAGCAAAAAGATCCAGTTCTGTGCCTGGTCGGGTGTATGAGCTCCCAAAATTGGCGGTGAACTGTTGGCACAAATCCACCCAACTGTTGATGGAGTCAGGCGGTAGGCTCACGAACCAAGACCTGGCGGTCCCAGTCAAAGCCACAGGGAAATAATTGGCCATCACAACCTCATTTCCCCTAGCCGCAAGGATAGCGGTGGAGTAGATTTGGAGAAATTCAGCGGGGTTTACATTCCCATCAAATTTCTCCGGCAGGTGAGGCCGGAACTTCTGCGGCCATCTGACCATGCGTAGGTGCATGACCAAGGCAGAACAACCTCCACCTACGTCCTCAGGAGCAGGGCTGTCCTGAGCCTCTCGCCTCTCGCGAGCATGCTCGATGTGGACGCGGCCGTCTTGCTGCTGGTAACGACGATCGAGCTCCGCCCGGAGGTCATGAGTTGAAAGCCTCGTTATCGTGTGAGTATGTCGTGCCCCGGAAGGCAGCGACGTCGCCTGTTGAGATGCAGCACGCCTCCCGTGCTGTGAAGCTTGCAGATCGAGTCTACCCGACAAGGTCCAATGCTGTGAAGGGGCCCGCCCCGAGGGCGGAGGACCTTGATTGCTGATGCGATCGGCTGCTGCTGCAACCAGATGATCCACATCAACTCTCCACTGCTCCATCACACCCTGGGGTGCTCCTAGAGGCGGTGGGGGATGGAGAAGAGCACGCGCAACATTTAGCGCATGTTCGGGGTTGTTGTTCGCCGATGCAGTGACCGACGCGGTTGCCCCATCTCGCTGTCCAGCTTGATTCACCGGAGTGGATGGTGGCGGTGGTGGCATGACTCTTGCTAGAGCCACAGTACCTGCTGGCTGCTGCATGTTGGAGGGACTGCCTCCAGCAGGTTGCGTAGCATGGTTGCCGTTGGACGATCCAGCAACAGAATTCACCATCTTTGAATCTCAAGCGCTCCCCTACCTGGCGCGCCAACTGTCGGAGTCTGGTTCCGGTAATTCTCCCAGTACTACGGTTAGTAGCCCGTGGAGTTTCTTAGTTCAGTTGGGGCGCGCGAAAATTCAGAACAAGAAGGCGATTTGACACGAGGATTTACGTGGTTCGGGCCGCCTAAGCGTAATACCCTACTCCACGGATGTGTGTTGTTGTTGTATTGAGGGTCTGAGCGCTTGTGTCTAAGAGACCAGAGTGTCTGGGAGCCCCCCCCCCCTGTGTATCGCTCAACCAGTCCTTTTATAGTACAAGGGCTGGCCGTTACATCATCAGCCTGGCCCGACATGTGGCCCTGGCAGTTACTGATGCTTAATACACAATTAATGTAC
This sequence comes from Tuctoria greenei, assembly GCA_036927565.1. Taxonomy (NCBI): domain Eukaryota; kingdom Viridiplantae; phylum Streptophyta; class Magnoliopsida; order Poales; family Poaceae; genus Tuctoria; species Tuctoria greenei. The sequence goes on from JAYESD010000002.1 coordinate 141,362,854, forward strand.
TTAATTCCCCTTTACAGCGTGGTAACGCGCCTTGATAGCGGCATTACTGGTATTAAGAGTCCTCTGATCGTGTCTCATTAAGATAGCATTAATGACACATAATCATGTCTTGAAGTCTTTAATGTTCCTTGAAGGTCCGAGCCATTGTAGGTCCACCAGTCTGCCTGTTAAGGTTGAAGGTCCGGCGGTTGGACGCGTGGCAGCTCCGGAGCTTACCGTCTTGGACGAGTAGGTCCGGTACTGTTGTACATGTGTCGGTACTGGAGCTTCCCTCTGTCGGGGGTTAGGTCTGGGTGTGCCACACAGGTATCTAGTCCGGAGCTTTCCCATGAATGGAATGTAGCTCCGGCTTTATGATACACGTGGCGGCACTGGGACTAACCATAGGAGGGAGGCAGGTCCGGTTCCGAGTGACACGTGGGGTTCATCTGCACTCTTTGCAGTCCCAAAGGGTATCTAGTACGCAGGGTACAGAGAGAGGTGCTTCATTGATTCATCATGTACAGTTGCCATTTATGACAGTGTTGAATGTACTAGTGAGCAAGGGATAGGCGACATTACTCTACGGATTCACCCTCTGCCCCCTGCATGTCTAAAGCTGTTCGCACTCGTTCGCCTCTAAATCATGGCTCTAAGGGAATATTCTAGCCTTTTATAGTTACCTCTAAGATTCTCAACTTTATAGTTTCATTTCTCGCACTACTTGACCACGAACTCAGATCTCTATATCAACTGTTGCCATTCATGACAGCGTTGAATGTAATAGTGAACAAGGGATAGGTGTCATTACCCTACAAATTCACCCTCTGCCCCCTGCATGTCTGAGGCAGTTCACACTCGTTCACCTCTACATCACACCTCTAACGCAATATTTCGAGCCTTTTACAGTTACATCTAAAAGATTCTCAACTTTACAGTTTCGTTCCCTGCACACATTCACCTCTAAATCGGGTCTCTATATCAACTACCATCTACTTTATACCATTTCATTCAACTAACTCTTATTTTTAACTTTAACATATAATTACTTATATTTCTCTAATTTTAGGAATGTTCGCTTCCTTTTATTTTTCCTCTCTTTATTTCACAAAATTCATCATTTGTTTCCTTTTAATTTCCCTCTCTTTATTTTATCCTTTCTTTATCTCTCTTCTTTATTTCTTTCTCTCTTTATTTCCTATTTCTCTATTTTTTTCTTTTTTCTCTCTCACTATCGATCCTTTATCTTGTCGCGAACATTCCAAGCACAATCCCGAACATTGTCGGTGCCGATCGCCCAGATATTTTCCTCCCGAACATTCCCAGCTCTCCCAAATCTCTCCCCCGCGCCGAAGGCCACCTAGCTCGCCCTCACTCATAATGTCGCCAAGCTCTCCTCCGTGCCCATGGCTGCCGCGCTTGCCCGCTCCATGCATGGAGTGCCCAAATGAACGGCACGTCAAATACCCAGATTCCGCGAGCGTCACGTCATCAGTGATCATTGTTGATCCTCAGCGTCATTGACCACCTCCACCCGTCTGAATCCCCGATGCCCATCCTACTCGTCAACGTCACCGTTCAAGTGCCCGCCTCCTCTGCTTCTGATCTGAGCTCGAGCCAGCGATGCTTCTCCCCGCTCGTCCTTGAATCCGAGCCCAAGGTGGGGACGCCCAACCACGTCTGCCATCCTCAATGAACTTTGCATCGATGACGTCCAACGCATCCTCCTCACCAACAACCATCATTCAAGCATCCATCATCGCTGCCATCTCCTTGTCGTCTTCCCCGTTTGGGATCGAGCCTTCCTCGAGCGCGCGAAGCCAACTGTCGAACTCATGGGAAACTCTTTTTTTGTAGGGTGACTATAGCTCTCGTGACGGTAGTGTGTCGCTATCTCGCCACAGTGCAGAGGCACGATATCGCTCCGACCCCCATATTTTCAATCGTGGGCAACATACAGGGCCTGGTGCGATCTGTCTAAGCTTGTTATGATTTTAGTTCCTTTTAACAAAACGAGAAGAAGATTCTCATTTTTGGTTCATGCATTTAATTTTTCTTTTTGGTTGTGAATTGTAGGACAACATTCAAAAAATTGCGAAGGAGAACTCTCCTCAATTTTTAAAATTTGGCTAATTCAAACTTAAATAAGAACTCCAGTTTTATTTCAAAGTCTCTTCTCCGATCCATCTGAATCTCGAGGACGAGATTCATGTTAAGGGGGGTAAAATTGTAACACCCTGATTTTCAAGTTTTGACAAATTAAAAATTTAAATGGAAAGTTAGAATTTAATAATAGGAGGAAATTGCTTTTATAAGCAAAAATATAAAATATATGCATCTCATCTTGCATTCTCATTCATTTTTATTCATAGAATCTATGACCAAATTATATTTGAATCCAATTGGAATAGAGAAATAAAATAAAAGAAAAGAAGAACATGAAAATGAAAATAAATTAAATCGCACATGCATATGCATTCATTTTTGGACATAAAATTAGTTGACCAAACCTATTGGAAACAAATTTGGAATTTCGTACAATAGAAAAATAACTAGGAAACAAAATTTATGGAAGGAAGATCAATAATAATAATAATAATAATGGAGAAAAGAATATATATATCTGAAAAATAAACAATGATAATAAATAAATAAAATAACAAGGAAATGAACAAATAACAAAAAAGGTTGACAACGGCCGGACTCACTGGTCGAACAACAGCACACCTTGACCGCATAAAGAAAACAAAAGAATGAAAGAAAAAAAAAGTAAACCATAGCTGCACCCCTGGCCACACGTAGAAAGCAAGCACCACAAAAAAAGAGTCAACAGCCAGAATCTTGTCCGTACAGCAACCCTTCACCAGCCGCATGAAAAAAAAAGAAAAAAAAAAGAAAAAAAAGAAACCATGACCGCACAAGCATTATGATAACGGGGAATAACTACTGTGCAATCTGCTGTTTTGTGCAAGCGTGCAATCTCCAAATCCCAACCGTTCCTTATCTATCTAAGGGTGCTGCACTTTTAGCACTTAAATCCTTCCACCTAGTGTTGCTGACAATATGCAAAAACAACCCTGAGTGCACTACCCTTAGATTGGTAGGCAACGGTTGAGATGTGAAGATTGCACGCTTGTACAAAACAGCAGATTGCATAGCAGTTGTTCCCATAGTAATGCATCCACCAAGGACACGACTCTGGCCATCGAGACATCAACTCCCGTGCTTCTTGCTGCGGCCCTATAAAAGGAGGATCGCTCCCGTACGGTAAAGCTTACCAAATCAACACCAACGATAGGAAAAAAAAAGAGGGACCGAAGCCCTAGCCGCCAGGAGGTGCCACGGCAGGGGAAAAAGAAGAAGAGAAGAGGGAAGAAAAGAGGAAGAGAAGGAAGGAGCCGCTGTCCGCGGGGATCATTGCATCGTTACCATTTTTCGTGGGAGATCGCTACGTCGTCGTCGTCGTCATGCCGCCGGATGATCGCATCGCCATCTCCTTCGTCTATATCATGCCTTCATCTATGTTAGACTGCCGTCATCTTCATCAATGAAACCTTAGATTCCGGAGACACGCCACGTCGCCGCCGCTCCACAACCGTCCGGACTTGATGCGTACACGGTAGGTATTACGGCCTAGATCTAGACAACTATTTTGGTTTTAATACTTGAATTAGATCACGTGTCGGACGTGTCGGACGTCATCAGGTCATCTTAAATCACTTGGAACTCACAAGTTAGATTAAATCATACAACACATAATAGGTTATTCTAGATTTACTAAATAGTATATTTTCAGTTTTATTTAATCTGTTTTTCAGATTTAATAAATAAGATTAAAGCCTAGTTAATTCATAAAGTGTCAAATTAAATCCAAAAAAATTCCTAAAAATTTAGAATAAATTCTAGTAACTTATTAATAATATTTTCAGCATATTTAATGTTCTGAAATAACTATTTTGCCCTGAATTAATTGTAATTAATTCCAAACTTGATCAATTAAATAGGAAATCATTATCGAAAATTATTAAAAAGCGATGGAAATTTATATAACATTAATACGAACATATTTTCTACATGCATCCATATTTTGAATATTGATTAGTGGTTGCAATGCATTTATTATGTATGTTTGCTTGTGTATGTGGTTGATTGCGAGTAGACGGTTTGCTCAAGTGGTTATGATCGAGAAGCGAGTATGCGTGGATCTTCGAGTGTAAGACTTTGAGTTGGTTGACCATTGGAATTGCGGGATATAAAGGCAAGTGTCCTTGACCATATTGATCCTGTTTTAAAATAAATGTTTTTGTTTGCAAAACTGCATGCTGTGTCAATTTGATGGGAAATCCTATGGTAGGAAGTTTACTAGAATTGTTTAACCACCCTTGTTGCCTGAAATTATGGTAGAGAGTCGGGATCGGCTTTTTACCTTTTTGCTTTGCTTAACTAATTGGGATGGAAACAACTATACCACTTAATTTAATCATGCATTAATAAGATCATGGTTAACATGAACTGGTTAAATTTGACGTGGTAAAGGGGTGATCTAAGCAAGCCTGGTATGTGGATGGGTTGGATGTCATGGTGGTTTGCTTGCTTTAGATCTAAGGACCGGTTCAGGCGAGAATATGTCAGGACTACAGTGCCACCACAAGGCCAAGTATGGGTGCGGCGTAGCTTAATAATTAGGAGCGCTGCTAGTATTGTATGGACCATTGGATGGCGCGGGGAATGGGAGTCGAGGAGGGCTACCCTGGGATCCGCATGGCACAAGAGGGGGCCCGTGGGTGGGAGAATGGAGATTCAAGCGTGCCGGTGAAACCTTAGTGGGCCCGTACATACTAGTAGTCCCTTTTGAAAGGCTATTTTGTGATCTCTTGGCCGCACACCTATGGAAGTGTGATAAGGCATAATAGAGATTCTTAGTCACCGAAAGGTGATGAAATCACGAACATGTGGGTAAAGTTGTACAACCTCTGCAGAGTGTAAAACTATCATGATAGCCGTGCTCCCGGTTAAGAGCACCTGGACAACTTCCATGATTAGAGGATTTTGGTATTGGGATGGTTGGATTATGGTTATGGGTTGGTAATGGTAAAGGATGGTTTATGGCTTATGGTTATGGATATGAATTTGAGTTATGGTAAATGGACATGGATAATGATGATGTTGGCAATAATTGGATATGGTTTATATTATGTTAATATGATGGTTATGATGGGATTGTTTCACATAGACATAGCATAATGGTTTTCAAATGTTTTAATATACTTTTCAGCACTTAGCCATTATTATATTCGTCATTTTTATCAGCTACATGTCATATTTTCCCACACTTGCTGAGTACGACATGTACTCACCCTTGCAATCCCCCCACCAACAGTTTCAGGAGATGTTTGGAAGTATCTTGAGGATATTATGGAGTACTAGGCATGCGTACCACCGTCGATTGCCTGTGGAGTTGGAGTCGCCTACGCTAGTTTATTTCCGCTGCAATAGAATCAAGGTATATTTACTATTCATGACATGGTTAAATTCTGATTTCTGTTTGTGATGCATTTGTGTATGTGTGATGAACATCCTGGGCACACATACACTGCACTTGGTTCGTTTTTCAGAACCGGGTGTCACAAATTGGTATCAGAGCCGTGTCGACTGTAGGACGCAAGCCTAGGTAAAATGGATGCCGTAAAACACATAGGAACTATTTCCTAAAAGCTATTTTCCAAATTGCATCGCTGCTGCATTTTCTCTTTGCCAATTCAGCCACCTTGAAGTGCTATTTACTACTGCGTTCTTAGTGCAAATTCAGCCATGTTTTAAAATGCTTGCTGCTGCGTTTTCTTCCTTATTCACAATCATCTTACTGTTGCACACCCTTTCTTTCCCCTCATCCTTGCCGGTGTATTTTAACACACTCGCCTCTAAATATTTTTCTTATTTACACATGCGTTGCTGCTGCTCTAAAATAAATTTTCTGCTTCATTTTGCTGTCATACAATCTCTTTTCTCTCTCCTTTCGCTGATGCAAATTTTTCGACTATTTTTACTCGCATCTCTAAGGACCCGAAGAAGAGTGAAAGCATCTAGGCCCCCATGAGGTATGGTTTCGGTGATTAATGACAACCATTAGATTTTACTAATGAATTTGTGGATGCAAGGTCTCCCATATCATTCAATCAAACCAAATTTATATGAACATCAATATCAACTACTAATCATTAGAGACCCATATACAATCACTTTATGAGATCAACTCAATGATATGAAGATAAGAAGTAAAAGCTCTTATGTCAAAGTCATTCAACCACAATTAATGACTGTTAATGCTTGACAATCATCAGAAGTACATTTCCAACAAATGTCTAAGAGGTCAATCGAGCAAAGCTCAAAAGAATCACTTAGAAACAACTCGAAGCAAACAAAATCAACTCACCGGATCAACCGATGTTTCCAGAGAACAACACGTCGGTCGAGTTGGTTTAGCAGGAGAAGAAGACCTCAGAACAAAGCACTCACCGGATCATCCGATGTTAAGGGCTTAGCTACATCAGTCCATCAGTACAGTATGCAATATCCTTGGACCAATTGTAGCACCGGATCATCCGATGTACAGAAATATACACATCGGTCAATCACTCCAGTAAGCATCAAGTTTGAGCCAATTCTGGAGGAAGAGCCACCGGATCATCCGATGAGAAGACAAGTGCAACATCGGTCTAACAACGGTCATATCTAACACAATGACGTCAGCTAAAGTGAACTTGATCGATGATAACTAAAGGGGAGACATCGGATCATCCGGTGTTCGCAAAAAAGTTCTGTCAGCCTACTTTTTCCAACGGCTATTTCATGGAGGCTGGCTATATATACCCCTTAAACCTGTCAAATCGACAAGTCTTGATCACCAGACATAATCTACACATCCACAAGCATTCAAGAAAAAGAGCCATCACTTCTACATCATTTAGATCACTTACACACCAAGAGATAGGCTAGAACTAGCTAGAGAGAGAGCTTGTGTGCCTCCATTCTTGGTGAGTGGAATCTCTAGGGTAGTGAGAGCCTTAAGGGAGCGCCCCTTGGTGTTTGTAATTGTGAGAGACTTCCGGAGCTTGCCAAGAGGATTGTGGAAGCCCGGAGGATTCAAACTGTACAAGGCTTGAGCTCCACCTTGCCGAGGTTGGCAAACGGAGAAGAATAGTGAAGATCCCTAGTCTCGGTGACTTGGGTGTGGACATACCCTTTGGTGGGTGCCACAACGTGGATGTAGGAAGATCTTAACGATCTTGCCGAACCACGGGATAAATCCTCGTGTCTCCTCGGGAGTTTGCATCCTCTTACTCTCCCTTACATTTATGCATTCTATATACCGCGAAGTTGCTATTTACTTGAATGCATAGATTGTTTGCGTAGGAATTGGGCTTTTAGGAATTAAGTTTTATTGCTTAGATTTTCGAAAAGAAGCCCAATTCACCCCCCTCTTGGGCATTCGATCCTTACAATTGGTATCAGAGCAAGGTTGCTCATAGGATCATTTTAGCTTCACCGCTAGAGAGCTAAAATGGCCAAGGTTGGGGGTTCGGTTCCTATCTTAGAGGGCAAGAACTTTGCCTATTGGAAAGCACGCATGCGCACTTATCTAGAGGCTATTGCTCCCGAAGTATGGGAAGCGACCCACGCGGGGTTTGGAGAACACAACTATGTTGGTGATCAAATTAAATGGGATGCTAAAGCTAGGAATGCAATCTATGGATGTATTAGTCAAGATGTGTTTGCTAGGATTGCTAGCAAAGAAAAAGCTTGTGAAATTTGGGCTTGCTTAATAGAGATTCATGAGGGTTCTTCTCGAGTCAAGGAACTTAAATATCACATGCTTAAAGCAAAATATGATGAATTTAAGATGCTACCTCATGAAAATGTCAATGAGATGTTCTCTCGCTTGAATGTACTTATTGAAGAAATTAATGCTCTTGACATTGCTTCTCTTGGCAAGGGACTCATCAACTGCAAGATCCTCATGCTCCTTCCCAAGCCAAAGTACAACATCATCAACTCCATGCTTCAAAAGGAGTCTCTTGACCACATTGAAGTTTCGGAGCTCATTGGAGAAATTCACGCTCATGAAATGAGTGTACTTGGAATGATGGAGCAATCATCTTCAAAAACAATTGCTCTAAAGGCCTCCACCAAGAAAACAAGACTCAAGAAGAAGAAGGTGGTTGAGCCTAGCTCAAGTGAAGAAGAGAAAGCATCAAGTGAAGATGATGATGATGAGCTTGCATTGATGATGAGAAAGTTCTCACGCTTGAACTCCAAGATTACTAAGAAGGGATACACATTTGATCCCAAGAAGAAAGCGTTTCTACCAAGAAGAGATGATCACAAGACTTGCTACAATTGTGGTGATCAAGGACACATCTCCTATGATTGTCCAAAACCGGACAAAAGAAGAGAGAACCACAAGAGCAAGCATCGCAAGCTTGAAGAAAGTGATGATGATGAAGAAGAGGCGAGACCCAAACCAAGATCCTTTGGGAAGAGGAAACATGACAAGGGAAAGAAGGCAAGACTCTTCCCAAAGAAGAGAAATGGCCCACAAAAGGTGTTCATGTGTGAGGCAAATGAATGGGTCACCGATGAAGAAACAAGTGATGAAGAGAGTGAAGCGGAAGAAGAAAGTTTGGCCAGCCTCGCCATTGCCAACAATGATGACTCACCTTTTCATCCACCGCCCATGTGCCTCATGGCGAAAGGTAACACCAAGGTATGTGACGACTCTAGCGATGATGAGCTTTTCCCCGATGATTTAACTTCTTTAATAAATGAATATCATGCTATCATTAAGAGGGAAAAGGGTAAGGTTAAAGCTCTTGAAGAAACTCGTGCTAGACTTCAGAGTGCTAACCTCGATTTGCTTGACAAGTATGAAAGCATACTCAAAGAGCATGACACGCTCAAATCCCATGTGAAGCAAATTGAGGAAGAAAAGGCTAAAATCAAGTTAGATAATCATGAGCTTAACTTAGCACACCAAACACTCTTGGGAGAGCACAATAATTTAATACAAGAACATCAAACACTTAACCTTGCTTATGATGTGCTTGATCAAGAGTTGAAAAATATAAAGAAACCAACTCTTAATGATAGGATATCCATTACTTCTCATGTCACTAATGCCTTAAACAAGTCTTTGCCTTTGAAAGCAAATGCTAGGGAGAAGGACTTGTTGGAAGAAATTGAGAGTCTCCGCACTAGTGTGGCTAGACTTTCAAAAGGGGAAGTCAAACACAAGGAAATCCTCTTCCAACAAGCAAAGGCTTTCAACAAGAGAGGACTTGGATCCTTCCCGGTGCCCAACAAAGGAAAGGTGCCCTCACTGGAGCTTAGAACAAGCTTCATCAAGGAAGTTGGTTCTTATTGCTAACATTGTGAGGTCACCGGTCACCACACAAGGGAGTGTCCTCTTCCTAACCGACCTTCTCCAAAGTTGCCTATTAATTACAAATCTACTTTCAATGATCGTTATTATCTCTTAAGTAAAGTAGATGGCAAGGTGAAGGCTAGGTTCGTCGGCAAAGACATGAAGGGCATGAAGGGGAAGCTCCGCAAGCAACTTTGGGTCCCAAAGACACTTGTATCACACATACAAGGACCTAAGTTGGCTTGGGTGCCTAAAGTTAAAAATTGAATTCATGTGTGTATGTGAACTACAAAGCCGGATGAAAGCATTGGGTACTCGATAGCGGGTGCACCCAACATATGACCGGCAATGATGGTATGTTCACCACCATAGAAAACCCCGACAATTATGAACAAGTCACCTTTGGTGATAACTCTAAGGGAAAGGTAATTGGGTTAGGTAAAATTGCTATTTCAAATGACTTATCTATTTCTAATGTTTTGTACGTTAAGTCACTTAGTTTTAATTTACTTTCTATTGCACAACTATGTGATCTTGGACTAAAATGCACATTTAGCAAAAATGATGTTGTTGTGAGTAGTGAAACAAGCCAAGACATAGTCTTCAAAGGATTTCGGCATGGACACCTCTACCTAGTAGACTTCTCCAACAAGAATGCTAGCTTGACCACTTGTCTCTTCACTAAGACAAGCTTGGGTTGGCTATGGCACCGACGCATAGCGCACATAGGGATGAGCAAACTCAAGAAGTCATTCAAGCTTGGGATGGTGACCGGCGTGAAGGATGTCACATTTGAGAAGAACAAGCTTTGTAGCGCTTTTCAAGCCGGGAAGCAAGTTGCTTCACACCACCCAATGAAGACAATGGTGTCAACCTCCAAGCCACTTGAGCTACTCCACATGGACATCTTCGGACCATCCACATATCAAAGCCTTGGCGGTAACCTCTATTGTCCCGTTATAGTTGATGACTACTCTCGCTTGGACTTTATTTCTAGGTGACAAGAGTGAAAAAGTATTCAAGACCTTCGCCAACTGCGCTCAAAGGGAATTTCAACTTACCATCATCAAGGTCCGGAGTGACAACGGCACCAAATTCAAGAACTACAACATTGGGGAGTGGTGTGACCGTGAGGGTGTGAAGCATGAGTTTTCGGCCACATACACTCCTCAACAAAATGGTGTTGTTGAAAGGAAAAACAAGACACTCATCACTCTTGCGCGAGCAATGCTTGATGACTACGGAACGTCGGAGAAGTTTTAGGACGAAGCAATCAACACGGCGTGCCATGCTGCAAATAGGGTCTATCTACATCGACTACTTCAAAAGACCCCGTACGAGCTTGATGAAACTAATGGCACTCAAGAGGAGAGTTTTGGTCATGATAAAATAGATGATGAGCCTCTACGAGAAGCCATGAAGAACATGACCATTGGAGACATCAAGCCTAAAGTTGAGGAGAGCCATGATCAAGGGGGAGCTTCCAACACCTCTATGTCGCCTCAAGTTGACGAAGAAGAGAAGGATGATCCATTGCCGACTCAAGACTCACAAGCCCAACAACATCAAGAAGAAGAAGAAGAAGTCCATGATCAAGTCCAACCACAAGAGGAGCAACACGCATCACCATCGCCAAGTGCTTCACAATCACTTATGAGGCATGGACGCATCTCCAAGGCGCATCCGATAGACCAAATCATTAGAAGTCCGTCAAGGGGTGTAAGTACACGTTCTCGCCATTTCGCTTCATTTTGTGAGCACTAGTCGTTTGTTTCATGTGTAGAACCCACTCACATTGAGGAAGCACTCCAAGACCCAAATTGGGGTATGGCCATGCAAGAAGAACTCAACAACTTCATCCGCAATGAAGTTTGGGTGTTGGAAGAGCGACCCAAGGACAAAAACGTCATCGGAACAAAGTGGGTGTACCGCAATAAACAAGACGAGAATGGCGTTGCTATCCGCAACAAGGCAAGACTTGTGGCCAAAGGGTTCTCGCAAGTTGAAGGACTAGACTTTGGGGAGACATTTGCTCTGGTCGCCCGGCTAGAAGCCATTCGTATACTTCTTGCCTTTGCATCACATCATAATATTAGACTTTATCAAATGGATGTGAAAAGTGCATTTCTTAATGGTTACATTAACGAGCTTGTTTATGTTGAACAACCTCCCGGGTTTGAAGATCCGAGGAATCCTAATCATGTGTATAGGTTGCACAAGGCGCTCTACAGGCTCAAGCAAGCACCTAGGGCGTGGTATGAACGACTACGGGATTTCCTTATCATGCAAGGATTCAAGATCGGGAGGGTGGACACTACACTCTTCACCAAAGACATCAGCGGAGATTTGTTTATTTGTCAAATTTATGTTGATGATATTATTTTTGGTTCAACTAACAAGGCTCTTAGCCATGAGTTTGGGAAAATGATGTCTAGGGAATTCGAGATGTCAATGATTGGAGATCTCAACTTCTTCCTTGGATTCCAAATCAAGCAACTTCAAGAGGGGACCTTCGTCTATCAAGAGAAGTATACCAAGGAACTCTTGAAGAAATTTGAGATGGGAGATTGTAGCTCAAGAAGCACTCCAGTGGCAACAAATTGTCATCTCGACGCGGATAAGGACGGTAAACCTATTGACCAATCTATCTACCATTCTATGATTGGTTCATTGCTTTATCTTACCGCATCTAGGCCCGATATCATGTTTAGTGTGTGCTTGTGTGCTCGCTTTCAAGCGGCACCTAAAGAATCGCATAGGTAGGCGGTCTTTAGGATACTTAGGTATCTTAAGCATACCCCAAGTGTGGGCTTGTGGTACCCTAAAGGTGCAAAATTCCATCTCTTGGGATACTCAGATTCGGACTTTGCCGGATGCCGTGTGGATTGCAAGAGTACCTCCGGTGGGTGCCACTTGCTTGGGCGTTCCCTAGTATCTTGGTCTAGCAAGAAGCAAAATTCCGTCGCCTTGTCCACGGCGGAAGCAGAATATATTGCGGCCGGTGCATGTTGTGCCCAAATTCTTTATATGAAACAAACCCTTTTGGATTTTGGTATTAAACTTGGTTGTGTGCCTCTCCTTTGTGACAATGAAAGTGCGGTCAAGATAGCTAAAAACCTCGTTCAACACTCCCGCACTAAGAACATTGATATTCGCCATCATTTCTTGAGGGACCATGAAGCTAAGGGAGACATCTCATTGCGAGGTGTTAGGTCTGAAGAACAATTGGCGGATATCTTCACTAAACCACTTGACGAGAAAACTTTTTCTAGGCTAAGAAGTGAGTTAAATGTGCTAGATGCAACAAACGTCATGTAAGAATGCACTTCATATAGGTCTTGCCTAACTCTCAAAGGATAGGGGTGAGCAAGGGTTAGCTTGGGATGGAGGTTCTTTTGGGTTTCCCCAAGGCTTGGAGAGTGGCTCTCCCTGAAGAAGCCTTTGAAAGGTTCAAATTTGGCAAGATAGATTTATTTTATGCCTTGCATGCTGCCTGCCATATAGACTTGTAATTTCTTGCATTATAAAATGTTTGGCATTGCATACGATAGATTGTCACAAAGGGGAACCCACCTCATGAGAAAGAGACTTGTTTGAAATGCAATATCTCAACTCATATGAGGTGGAAAGAACAAAATGTTAGGTGCGTTAATTCCTAGAGGAACATGCTCTAAAGAGATAGAAGTCTTCATACTCTAGCTCACAAAGCATGGGCCTTACATTTTATTTGGATGATTTCCTTCCTATTTTCTTTGGTGTTCTATATGCTTTAAGGATTAGCCAAGTTATTGGCAAATTAGTGTTTTTGAGGGGTAAGGGGTTGCCCAAAAAGTCCTAAGACATGTGTTTCTTATTGCTTGTTTGGTCAAAAGGACATATATGGGATGTTGCTATTTTATAGTCATCATATTATCCGATGCTTAGGTTAGACCATCATCGGATCAGTTGGTGTTCAAAAGCCAAGAGTCAGTTCAGTCAAGTGTGACAAATCAACCGACGAGTTCATTCTGAAAAACATCGGTCGATCCGATGTTCACACTTCTGGAACTGTGCTGAATTCCACCGATGCCTATCCCTTCCATGTCAGACCATCCGGTGTCAACGGCACCTTTTTTGAATACCCTTACTGTGACATTCGACCGATGCTTCTAACATTTAACGTCGGTCCATCCGGTGTTAAATTTTCGGCTAGGGTTTGGGACCCACTATTTAAACGGCCCTTCGCCTCCCTCCCTTCTCTCTCCCCAATCCCGACTCACCCGCGTCTATCTCCGCCGCCGCCGCTCCTCTCGCCCTGCGCCACCGCCGTCTCCGGCCGCCGCCGCCGCCTTCCGGCCGCCGCCGCACCACCGTAGCCGCCGCCGCACCACCGTAGCTGCCGCCGCCACTCTCCTCCACCGCCGCAGCCAAACGCCACCGACCGCCGCTCGTGCACCACCACCGCCGACGCCCCCAACAGCCACACCACCACCCTCTCCACCATCGTCGTGGTGCCTCCCTCAACAGTCACAGTCTCGTCACCGTTAGGGTTTTCGGCCGCATCGATCGTCGTGTCGTGCGCTTGACGTCGTTGCGCCTCATTGCAATGGCTCGTGACAAGAAGAACAAGGGCAAGGCCATTGCGGAGCCGGCCGCAAAGAAGCAGAAGCTCTCGAAGGAGGAGAATAAGGCGTTGATGGCCGCTCGTGCCGCCGAGAAGCGAGAGCGTGGCCGAGGAGGATCATTGAGGATCCGCAAGGCTCATCCGAGGCAGCCTCCTGTGATAGATGAGTCCGAGGCAGAAGAAGAGCCGGAAGTGCCACTCGTTCGTCAGCGATCAGCCAGGACCCGTGGGGGTCATCCCGCGGCAGCACCACGTCCGAGACCGACTGCTGCCGATCATCGTGAGGACAGGGAGGCCCAGAGATCCATCTACGAGATGGACACCAACGTCCGTGTTGGTGAAGGTGTCCGGTTGACTGATTACTGGAAGATGAAGGCCAAGCAGCTAAGAAGACTCAGATGGAGTGTTCTGCTTGAGGAGTGGTACCCGCAGCCCAGAGAGGCTCTTGTGGACAGTCATTTCTGGACCGTGACACAGACGTCTCTATACGAGATCTATAGACGCCGAGGCCACAAGCTATTCCGGCACAACTTTCTGGATTGGGATCAGCTCGCCCTGGCAGCAGAGACAGAGATACACCCATACTTTGAGAGGTACAGAGGACTGGTGGAGTTGATGTCCTACGACAGGAGTGCATATGTGGAGGATTGGGTTCGCGTATTCTACGCTACCCTATATGTCTCTGAGGGCCACAGATCGATAGACTTCATGTTCATGGGCCAGCACCATCACCTGATGAGGCAGACGCTGGCACAGCTGCTAGGAGTGGACCTGCACGACACTTGTGTCCATGAGAGGGTATATGGTCAGGCAGACCCGCCGAGGAGGCCGCTCACTGGAGGAGTGGCACTTGTAGGATCGAAGAGCACGTGAAAAGCTACCAGGGGGGTGAATGGTAGATTTAAAAATCTTACGCAGCGGAAACAATAAAACCCTAATCCCTTCGGTAGAAAAACGATCTGTTAAAGAAATCGTGTATGAGACTAATCTAAATGTGTTTCATCGTGACAAAAGTGATAGATATCATAGAGAATCAAGTCACGAAGACAACACAAAAAGAATTACTCGAATCCATCGCGAAAAACTCAAGTTATGATCGAAAGATCAGACTATGGTCAATCTGACCTACCCGAGAAAAACAGTTTCTGGAATGCTGCAAAGAAACTCGTGTAGCTCAGAAACTACAAATCCAATGACCGTGCAATTTTGACAGATGATAGACAATCAAGTTGTGAAGACAACCCAAAAAGAATCACGTCAATTGGATCTATAAAACTCGAGTTATGATAAAACCACCGACGAAAGGTAGTGCTGTCCAGAAACTCGACGAGTAAAACTTGTCTGGAACAAGTCGAACGAACAAGGCACAAAAGTTCCTTCAAACTATGAATTTTATTCAATAGAACACAAGAGGAACAGCCCTAAAGTTGTCTCTCACGAGCTTTGGCCTTCCCTTGCTTATATAACCAGCCCTTAGGCCATCCCAATCTCAACTAGGACTCCAATCCTAATCCGATCACCATCGGAACTTTCCATAACTGCTTAGGACTCTTCTATACGTAGATAGAAGCAATCTTAAGACTTCCAAACACCTTAGGAACGTATCCCACATTCCTAAACAACTCAAATTCGTGACCCACACGAAATCCTAACATAACCAACTCGATACTTTCCATACCGAGCCATAACCAACTCAGCTAGCAGCCAAAGTCATCAACCGATACGATCCGATCCTTTCGATCAGATCTTCCTTCCATAATCCGTCTCTAGAAGCATATTTCCACGTCATGCACCTCATGCATACGTGCGAACACCTTCCTTCGACCTTCATATGCACTGCCCTTGATTCAATCATCCTGCGCGACCTCCTGATCAGCTCAACCACAGTTCCTCCCGAACTTGGTTGTTGGAACCTCATCTCCTCCTGAGACTAGTCCAATGGATCCTGTCACCAGCCATGACTTGAACTCAAGCAACACCTGCACATGAACAAACAAACAATCCTTACGAGCCCAAGTCCTCGACTTGACTCAAGTTAGTTCCGAACACAACACCTTATGTGAGCACCGCACATAAGCATGTTGCAAAACCACAGTAGAAACGATATCAACCGTATTCAACCAAAACGCACCAAAAACTTAGCAAATGAATACTAAGCAATCTTTCCAATCATGTAAAGCAAGTATGAAACAATGCAAATGAAAATCTGAAGCACTGTGGTCAAGTTCCGGACCTTGCCAGAGCAACCCGGAGCTTGAGCCAGAGCTATCAAAAGCTAGAAGAACCTAGAGCTATCAAAAGCTAGAAGAACCTAGCGCCGGAGCTTACCAAAACTAGTAGATCCTAGCACCGGAGCTTACCAAAAACTAGTCAAAACTAGTCAACCCAAAACCGGAGCTAGACAAAGTACGTCGGAGCTTAGCAAAAGCATGCCGGAGATATCAAATATATGTCGGAGCTAACAAAGTCATGCCGGAGCTATCAAAGACATGCCAGAGCTAAAGATAAAGCTCACCGGAGCTAACCAAAGCTAGTCGGATCTTACCAAGATGCCGAACCTAGCATCTAACGTAACCGGAGCTACCCAAAACAAGCCGAACCTACCGTCGGACCTTGATAAAAAGGTGTTTTGGTCATATTTAAAACTTTTATCATCAAAGCCAAGTGTATTCACTACAAGCCAATGTATTCAACACACATAGGTCTTACAATCTCCCCCTTGATGAATGCATTGGCAACACCATTTAAAATCCGAACATTGGCTTATTCACATAAAAGTTTTGAAAACAAAAACAATTTCTCCCCCTTTGTAAATCCAAAGTAAAAAGAGAAGAAAAAATTATAGAAGAAAAAATTATCCCATATTATCTCCCCCTTTATTATCTCTCCTTATGCACATATTCTCTTTCTCTTCATGCTTATCTCTCCCCCTTTGACAATGTATTCAGCAAGTCATGAGCATATAAACAAATTATCTCTCCCTCTTTAGTTGTTATGAGCATATTATAACAGATACATATAAACAAAGCTCATCCAAGTCATACTATCAAGTACCTTACATTATCACATCAATGAAATACATAAGGTAGTGTAAGCCATGCTAGAGATCAAATGTAATTTTTCAATTTAAGCAAGTCATGATCTCACAAACTTAACTATTTAAAAACCTGAAAGCTTGACACTAGTTGCTGCATTTTTTTTAAAAGCATAAATTTAGATCATATGATATTTGCAAGAGATTATATGCACATCTGCCTTATTCTAACCAACCAAGCCAAGCCTATGTCATTTGACAATCAGAAGCTTAAGGACATGGTTTTAGTCATACACAACTTCTTACAAGTTCATATCTAAGTGCAATGACAAGCCATCTCAAAAGAAGAAGTGCGATGTATGCATATTCTCTTGATCTTTTCTCAATTTATATTTGTTCATAAAAACTCTACATGTGAGTTGATTACTTGATTAATTCTTAATGATTAAAAGCACTTGTGAGCATGCAACAAGTTCAAAACAGCAAGAAAGTTCGACCATGTCCAGATTTAGTGTAAGTAATTATTCCAATTACTAGACATGGCAAAAACTACAAAATGTATAACACGAGTAATATAGTAAGAACTTTCAGCATGTAAAAGGAATCACGAAGTCATATATGTATGAAATACTATGCTCATATTATTTTAATTTCAGATTCACACATAGACTTCCCAAGTTTCAAAAACTCCCCCTCAATTTAAGCCATGAGGATGCATAACCCCTATTTCACTACGAATGTAACAAAAACGAGTGAAATCCAAAGGTTTTGTAAAAGTGTCAGCCAATTGTTGTTCGGTATCTACATGGTGAAGTACAATGTTTCCCTTTTCAACGTTATCTCGGAGAAAGTGATACCTAATATCAATGTGCTTAGTTCTAGAATGTTGCACGGGGGTTTTGGCAATGCAAATAGCACTAGTGTTATCACAAAACAATGGAACACTATCTAGATCAACCCCATAGTCCTTAAGTGTTTGAACTATCCAAAGAATTTGTGAGCAAGCACTAGCAGCAGCTACATATTCAGATTCAGCTGTGGATTGTGCAACTGAATTTTGTTTTCTAGAGGACCAAGCAACAAGAGAATTACCAATAAAATGACAAGAACCGGAAGTACTTTTCCTATCAATCCTACAACCCCCAAAATCAGCATCCGAAAAAGCTTTCAAAGTAACGGTTGAGGAAGAAGGAAGAAAAATGCCAAATTCTTGAGTTCCATGTAAGTACCTGAGAATCCTTTTGACGGCTTGACGATGTGAAACACGTGGGGAAGCTTGAAACCGTGCACAAAGACATACGCTGAATTGTATGTCCGGTCTTGATGTCGTGAGGTACAAAAGTGATCCGATCATGCTTCTATATTCTTTTTGATCCACGAATTCACCATCTTCATCAAGTTCAAGTGTTGTTGCTGTTCCCATTGGTGTCCGAAGAGGCTTGCTTTTGTCCATGTTGAAGCGTCTTAGGAGGTCTTTGGTATACTTCGTTTGATGCACAAAGGTACCCTCCTTGGTTTGTTTGATTTGCAGCCCCAAAAAGTAAGTGAGTTCACCCATCATACTCATTTCAAATTCGGAACTCATCATTGCTGAAAACTTGGACACAAGATCATGAGAAGCACAACCAAAGATAATATCATCCACATACACTTGAACAAATAATGAGTCATTGCCATGCTTAAGCACAAAAAGAGTTTTATCAACCTTGCCCATGGTAAACCCCTTTTCAAGTAAGAATGTTTTTAACCTATCATACCATGCTCTAGGGGCTTGTTTGAGACCGTATAAGGCTTTGGAAAGTTTGTAAACATGATTAGGAAAATCTGGATTTTCAAAACCCGGTGGTTGTTTGACATAAACCTTCTGATCTATGTAGCCATTAAGAAAAGCACTTTTAACATCCATTTGATATAGCTTAAAACCTTTAGATGCTGCAAAAGCTAACAAAATTCTTATGGCTTCTAATCTAGCGACAGGAGCAAAAGTTTCATCAAAATCTAGACCTTCAACTTGAGTGAAACCTTGAGCAACCAACCTAGCCTTAATCCTAACCACAACCCCATCCTCACTTTGTTTATTTTTAAATACCCATTTAGTTCCAATTAAAGTGTGACCTTGAGGTGGAGGTACAAGTTTCCAAACATTATTTCTTTCAAAATTTTCTAACTCTTCTTGCATGGCAATAATCCAAGATTCATTAGTGAGTGCGTGTGATATATCTTTGGGTTCAAAAGAAGCAACAAAAGCAGAATGAGCATGAGAGTTTGGATCGCAAAACCTGGACCGTGTGACTCGTTCGTGCAAGCTTCCAATCATCTGTTGTGGGGGATGATCTTTGTAAAAACGTAGGGGAACAGATGTCTCACAAGCTTCTTCTTTATTAGGTTCATCGTAGATTGATGAGCTTGTGACTTCTGGACGATCAGGACCAGCAGAGGTGATAATCGGAGCTTGTTCAATGTCCGGAGCTAGACACGTGTCAGCTTCGGAACTACAAGGCAGTATCACCGGCTCTTCTTCATCTTCGAAAATACCCTGCCCCTGAGGATACGGATCTGGTCCTGCAACACCGGAGCTAGTACCTGGGCTAGCTTCATCAAAAGACACTTCACAAGTCTCCACAATTTTGTTAGTGTCAAGTAAAAGCACAAGGTAGCCTCTAGTATGAGATGGATAACCAAGAAACATGCCATCAATGGATCTAGGTTCAAATTTATCAAGGTTACCATGTTTCTTAACAAAGGATTTGCAACCAAAGACCCGAAAGTGTGTAACACTAGGCCTATGTCCAAACCGAAGCTCATATGGTGTTTTACCTAGCTTAGCACGCAAGAAAACACGATTTGAGACATAACAAGCGGTTGCTAACGCATCAGCCCAAAATTTCCTAGGAGTTTGATATTCATCAAGCATAGTTCTAGCCATCTCAACTAAGGTTCTGTTCTTTATTTCTACAACACCGTTTTGTTGGGGTACATATGGTGAAGAAAGTTGATGATCTATTCCATTTTCAGCACAAAAGTGATCAAAAGATTGATTTTTAAATTCAGTTTCGTTATCACTTCTAATTGCCTTTAAAGATCTTGGGTGATCAATTGATAATCTAAGAAATAGAGTCCTAAAGTGACTAAAAGCTTCATTCTTAGATGCCATAAAGTAAACCCAAGAGTATCTAGAATACTCATCAACAATAACCAGAACATACCATTTACCTCCGAAGGATTGAACACGTGAAGGTCCTACAGTGTCAAGATGCAAAAGTTGACATGGTTCAGGTGTCATGATCATTGTGAGAGGAGAATGTGAACCTGCAACCATCTTAGCATGTCTACAAGAAGAGCACACAATTTCTTTGTCCCCTTTAAGCTTAGGCAGCCCACGTATGCGATCAAGAGCACTAACACGCGTTAGGTGATCAAAGCCTACGTGACCAAGTTTACGATGCCAATAATATAAGTCCTTTGAATCATTAGCAACTAGACACCTATGCTTAGAGAAAGACATATCAAAATCAGCTTTAAAAACTCTTCCAAACCGAGACATGTTAAAAATAAGCTCACTATTTGAACCTACAACTTTGCAGCAGTTTTTATTGAAAATAATTTCTAGATTTTCATCTAGCAATTGTGCAACAGAAAGCAAGTTGTATTTCAAATTTTTGACAAGTGCCACATCCTTCAAAGTGTAGTGATCATTTACCCTAACCGAACCCTTAGCAATTATAGGAGTTGAAGAATTATCAGCAAAAGTAACATTTTCTACACGTGACACAAAAGAGAGGGAGGAGAACCAATCTTTGTTACCGGTCATGTGGCGTGAGCAACCTGAATCCACAATCCAAATGTTCTCCTTCCTCAAACGTGTAACCTACATAGAAGCACAATACGTCGATGACTCAATACTGGGGTTAGTCAAAAGGCATTTAGGTATCCAGTACTGAGTCACACGACGTGCAGCAGGAAAAACACGCGAAAGCTGAGACAAAACAGCAGGTTTATGAGTCAAAGTTTGAGGTTTTCTGTTCTTAACAATTGATTTAGAAGTTGTTACTTGTTTAGAGTGAAAACCAGTAGCTCCGGAGGTAAAGGCAGAATGTCCGGAGGCAACAACTAAAGCTTTGGAGGGAACAGCAGAAGATCCGGGAGCTCTCGGAGCTATCATAACTACCGGAGCTGCCTTTGTAGATTTCTTACCAGAAGGTCCGGAAGCTACCTTTTCAAATTTCTGACTCACTAAAGCAGGTTGTGTTTTTCTAATTGCATGAAAGTTATAAGATCTAGCAATTTTTCTTTCCTTTTTCTGTTGTTTAGCTAGTCTATAACAAAAATCTATGACATGAACATCTCTACCACAGAAGGTACAATGAAATTTAACTTTGTGTTCATGTCTAGATGAGCAAGCAATATTTTTAGTTGAAACCGAATGAAGCAACATTCCTGCAAATTTGAAAACCACTTCTTTTTGTTTAGGAACTGTTTGAACCAAACCACTTCCTAATGACTTTACAATTTTAGGTGGATATGCCGTAGCATGAGCATGAGAATCAAAACCTAAACCAGTTTTGTTATTGCAAGACTTGGAAGAATTCAGCAGCAAGTTTAGGTTCTTATTCCCATTACAAAACCGATCTAATGTCCTATGCATGTTGTCAAGTTTATTGGACAAATCAAGGCAATTTTCACATGAAGTTTTTCCTTTTAGTTTGCAATTGGAACAAAAATTAACTTCATGAGAATGTAAAGTATTGTTCAATATAGAAATTTCATTCATACCATCCTGTAGTTTCTTATCAAGATCATCACAAGTAGAACAATGCAAATCAATTGTAGAACAGCTAGCATCTTTCAAGTTTTTATCATTAAGTGCAGCAAGCTCTTTGTTCTTTTTAATTTCTTCATCAAGTCTATCTAGAGTGGAGGAGTGTGCACTTCTTAATGTGGACAATTGTTCATAGATTAAGTCACATGAGGGACATGCATCATCACTAGGAATCAAAGTTTTTAAACGATTAATTTCAGATTCTAGTGATTCAATTTTAGCAGCATTATCCCTAAGCTTTTTGTCCTTTTTCTGGACAATAATAATTGCACGAGAAATAGCATCACACATTTCATTGCAGGTAGAACATACCTCATTGTCTTCACTGATGTGTTCTGCATCCTCCTGACTTGATCTTGATCTTGTTTTGCTCACCATGAAGCATAAGTTGGTCAGGTCGTCATCATCTCCATCACTTTCAAAGTCTACATCACTTGAACTAAGTTCTTGAAGTGCGGTGATGAAGCTGTTAATCATCTTGCGTCCTATGGTACCCTTCGTCTTCTTGTTGGAGTTTCCAGAGGAGGTCCGGACCTTGCTTTGTTTTTCTTCCCGGGTGGTCGGACCTGAAAGGTTAGGGCATTCTGTACGAAAGTGTCCTATTTTACCACATTCAAAACAGCATTGAGGTCCGGAGCTTCCCCTCCTTCTAGTTCACACATTTTGCAATGCTTTTGAGAATCTAGTAGAGATGAGTGCCAACTCCTCTTCTGGAAATTCTTCGATCTGTTCTATGGTTAGCGAGGACAATAAAGCAAGAGTATTGCAAGATGATGATTGGCCGGAGCTAGACATATCACGTTGTGAGACAAATGCAATAGACTTGTTTGGGTTCTTACGTGCTAGGATGTCAATTTCATGAGTTTTTAGTTTAGAATAGAGTACATCTAATGTAAGAGAACTCATGACAGTTGATTCACGTATAGACGTTACTTTCATCTCCCAGATTGACATATCTAATGCACTAAGGAGTTGTCTAGCATTCTCAGCATCAGAAAAATTTACATTGACACTACGTAAGTTGCTGAGAATTTTATTGAAACGAGCAAAGAGATCATCGATAGACTCACCGGTTTGCATCTCAAAACGCATATATTCCTTTTTGAACATATCTTGTTTTACCTCTTTGATTGTGTTAGAGCCTTCATGGTAATCACAGAGAGCGCTCCAAACATCGTATGCTGATCGGAGGTGTGCGACACGATCAAAGTCGCTTTGAGTGAGTCCTTGGATGATCAAGTTTCGTGCTTTGTTGTTGTTGTCGACGTCCCGGAGGTTCATAGCCGTAACTTGATCGTTAGGTGGGACTTCATAAGGTTTGTGCACCTTTTCCCATATTGCGAAGCCTTGCGCCTGGATGAAGGCTTCCATGCGTGCCTTCCAAACCTGAAAATCAATACCAACAAACACACAAGGTTTGGCGGAGTACTTCTCCATGATGATTAGTCAAAAACACGTGCAAATTACAAATATTAGAGCAACCTGGCTATGATACCAATTGTAGGATCGAAGAGCACGTGAAAAGCTACCAGAGGGGGGGGTGAATGGTAGATTTAAAAATCTTACGCAGCGGAAACAATAAAACCCTAATCCCTTCGGTAGAAAAACGATCTGTTAAAGAAATCGTGTATGAGACTAATCTAAACGTGTTTCATCGTGACAAAAGTGATAGATATCAGATAGAATCAAGTCACGAAGACAACACAAAAAGAATTACTCGAATCCGTCGAGAAAAACTCAAGTTATGATCGAAAGATCAGACTATGGTCAATCTGACCTACCCGAGAAAAACAGTTTCTGGAATGCTGCAAAGAAACTCGTGTAGCTCAGAAACTACAAATCAAATGACCGTGAAATTTTGACAGATGATAGACAATCAAGTTGTGAAGACAACCCAAAAATAATCACGTCAATTGGATCTATAAAACTCGAGTTATGATAAAACCACCGACGAAAGGTAGTGCTGTCCAGAAACTCGACGAGTAAAACTTGTCTGGAACAAGTCGAACGAACAAGGCACAAAAGTTCCTTCAAACTATGAATTTTATTAGATAGAACACAAGAGGAACAGCCCCAAAGTCGTCTCTCACGAGCTTTGGCCTTCCCTTGCTTATATAACCAGCCCTTAGGCCATCCCAATCTCAACTAGGACTCCAATCCTAATCCGATCACAATCGGAACTTTCCATAACTGCTTAGGACTCTTCTATACGCAGATAGAAGCAATCTTAAGACTTCCAAACACCTTAAGAACGTATACCACATTCCTAAACAACTCAAATTCGTGACCCACACGAAATCCTAACATAACCAACTCGATACTTTCCATACCGAGCCATAACCAACTCAGCTAGCAGCCAAAGTTATCAACCGATACGATCCGATCCTTTCGATCAGATCTTCCTTCTATAATCCGTCTCTAGAAGCATATTGCCACGTCATGCACCTCATGCATACGTGCGAACACCTTCCTTCGACCTTCATATGCACTGCCCTTGATTCAATCATCCTGCGCGACCTCCTGATCAGCTCAACCACAGTTCCTCCCGAACTTGGTTGTTGGAACCTCATATCCTCCTGATACTAGTCCAATGGATCCTGTCACCAGCCATGACTTGAACTCAAGCAACACCTGCACATGGACAAACAAACAATCCTTACGAGCCCAAGTCCTCGACTTGACTCAAGTTAGTTCCAAACACAACACCTTATGTGAGCACCTCACATAAGCATGTTGCAAAACCACAGTAGAAACGATATCAACCGTATTCAACCAAAACACACCAAAAACTTAGCAAATGAATACTAAGCAATCTTTCCAATCATGTAAAGCAAGTATGAAACAATGCAAATGAAAAGCTGAAGCACTGTGGTCAAGTTCCGGACCTTGCCAGAGCAACCCGGAGCTTGAGCCAGAGCTATCAAAAGCTAGAAGAACCTAGCGCCGGAGCTTACCAAAACTAGTAGATCCTAGCACCGGAGCTTACCAAAAACTAGTCAAAACTAGTCAACCGAAAACCTGAGCTAGACAAAGTACGTCGGAGCTTAGCAAAAGCATGCCGGAGCTATCAAATATATGTCGGAGCTAACAAAGTCATGCCGGAGCTATCAAAGACATGCCGGAGCTAAAGATAAAGCTCACCGGAGCTAACCAAAGCTAGTCGGATCTTACCAAGATGCCGGACCTAGCATCTAACGTAACCGGAGCTACCCAAAACAAGCCGAACCTACCGTCGAACCTTGATAAAAAAGGTGTTTTGGTGATATTTAAAACTTTTATAATCAAAGCAAAGTGTATTCACTACAAGCCAATGTATTCAGCACACATAGGTCTTACACCACTGGAGGAGATCCGCTCTCTATTTGGACCGACCTTCTCTCCAGACCAGCTGAGGGTACCGGCACTACTGACTCCTGCTGCGCGCACAGTGCACCTTGACTTGCGCCGCACACTCTTGCCGAGGTCAGGATACTTAGAGGGGTTCACCAACCTGCAGTAGACCCTCCTGTTCTACATTATGAACAGGATGGAGCTTGATATTGTGGACGTCCTCATATGTGAGATGGAGGATGTGATTATCGATGGAGTGGGCATGATGAGGCATCTTGTGTTTGGACACTGGATCAGCTACTTGCTCTCCATGATGGTTCCTGAGGAGTCCGCCGTACGTGACCGTCTCACTGACGAGAGTGTCACACGGTTCAGTCACTACCGTGCCCCAGCTCCTGGAGACCGCTGCCTTGGCCGTCCAGTCGAGCGTCAGGTCTGTGCTCGGCTATCCGAGGAGGATTGGTCGAATCTGGAGAAGGAAGATGAGAGGCTGGCAGAGGCAGAAGCTCAGGGTGAGGACCTTCAGCATATATGGTCCGAGAGCGACACAGATGACGGTGTAGAGGAGTACTTCCCACCTCCTCCCTCACCCAAGCAGCACGACGCGGAGGCTGGAGGCTCTACAGTGCCACCCCCTACTCCGCCTCCCGTCTTAGAGGCACAGGTCTCTCAGCCGTCAGAGCTCACCTCACTCCTACAGCAGATGGTTGAGCAGTAGCGCCTGGACCGGCTTGCAGCTGAGCAGGCCCGAGCTGAGCAGGTAGCACGTCTTCTGGAGCTCCAGCAGCCACAACAGAAGATGCAGCGCCAGATCGCCCGTGAGAGGCGAGAGGACACTGACCGGCTAACTTGGCTGATCGACCAGATGCACCAGCGCTCCCTCAACCAGCAGCAGCAGACGCAGCGGGCGATGATGGGCATTATGGGGTTGATCACCAACCTCTACACCCAGAACGGGACTGCCCTGCCATTGCAGCTGCCAGGCGTTGCTCCACCACCACCTGTCCTTGCTCCAGCTGCAGCTCCGGTGCCGACCACGCCGATCCCGTCGATCAGCTGTCTCCACTGCTGGCTCCAGGTGCACCGATCCACTCTCCACTGCCGGCTACGATGCTGTTCCAGCAGACGCCAGCTTCCATCGTCAGTGCCCCCTTGCCAACAGCTACTACTCAGCAGGCACCGATGGCGGCTCCTACGGCTCCGACAACTCCTTCCACCTCTACTCCAGGCAGTAGCTCCGACGACAGGACTCCCGATGGTGACCAGTTCGTCATCGCTCCTAGCACTCAGGGCTCGTAGGTACTCGGATCCCTTTTTGGTGTCTTGATGCCAAAGGGGGAGAAGATTTAGAGAAGAGTCAGGGGGAGGATAGCTTAGTCTCAGGGGGAGTATCCTAGCTGTAGGGGGAGTTTATCCATATGAGCCTATCTATATCATCTTTTATAATTTGATGTTTTTGCTACTCATTGAGCATTAATGAACTTGCCGCTTAATCGGTTGAGCTTTTCGAGTTATTGATTGATTTTGAGCCTTCAAATTTTAAGTGTGATAATCTTGTATTCATTGCATATCCTCTTAAATTTCGTACTATAAAATTCATTACTATTGTGCTTCAATTGTTGTGTTGTCATCAATCACAAAAAGGGGGAGATTGAAATCATCTAGGCCCCCATGAGGTATGGTTTCAGTGATTAATGACAACCATTGGATTTTACTAATAAATTTGTGGATGCAAGGTCTCCCATATCATTCAATCAAACAAAATTTATATGAACATCAATATCAACTACTAATCATTGGAGACCCATATACAATCACTTTATGAGATCAAATCAATGATATGAAGATAAGAAGTAAAAGCTCTTATGTCAAAGTTATTCAACCACAATTGATGACACTTAATGCTTGACAATCATCAGAAGTACATTTCCAACAAATGTCTAAGAGGTCAATCGAGCAAAGCTCAAAAGAATCACTTAGAAACAACTCGAAGCAAACAAAATCAACTCACCAGATCAATCGATGTTTCTAGAGAACAACACGTCGGTCGAGTTGGTTTAGCAGAAGAAGAAGACCTCAGAACAAAGCACTCACCGGATCATCCAATGTTAAGGGCTTAGCTACATCGGTCCATCAGTACAGTATGCAATATCCTTGGACCAAGTGAGCACCGGATCATCCGATGTACAGAAATATACACATCGGTCAATCACTCCAGTAAGCATAAAGTTTGAGCCAATTTTGGAGGAAGAGCCACCGGATCATCCGATGAGAAGACAAGTGCAACATCAGTCTAACAACGGTCATATCTGACACAATGACGTCAGCTAAAGTGAACTTGACCGATGATAACTAAAGGGGAGACATCGGATCATCCGGTGTTCGCAGAAAAATTCTAACAGCCTACTTTTTCCAACGGCTATTTCGTGGAGGCTGGCTATATATACCCCTTAAACCTGTCAAATTGACAAGTCTTGATCACCAGACATAATCTACACATCCACAAGCATTCAAGACAAAGAGCCATCACTTCTACATCATTTAGATCACTTACACACCAAGAGATAGGCTAGAACTAGCTAGAGAGAGAGCTTGTGTGCCTCCATTCTTAGTGAGTGGAATCTCTAGGGTAGTGAGAGCCTTAAGGGAGCGTCCCTTGGTGTTTGTAACTGTGAGAGACTTCCGGAGCTTGCCAAGAGGATTGTGGAAGCCCGGAGGATTCACCTTGTCGAGGTTGGCAAATGGAGAAGAATAGTGAAGATCCCTAGTCTCGGTGACTTGGGTGTGGCCATACCCTTTGGTGGGTGCCACAACGTGGATGTAGGAAGATCTTGACGATCTTGCCGAACCACGGGATAAATCCTCGTGTCTCCTCGGGAGTTTGCATCCTCTTCCTCTCCCTTACATTTATGCATTCTATATACCGCGAAGTTGCTATTTACTTGAATGCATAGATTGTTTGCGTAGGGAATTGGGCTTTTATGAATTAAGTTTTATTGCCTAGATTTTTGAAAAGAAGCCCAATTCACCCCCCCCCCCTCTTGGGCATTCGATCCTTACAAAGAGTCTCAAGGAGAAGTTCAAGGACGCGCTTCACATGGAAGAGCAACTGGTTGCTAACGTAAAGAAGACAATGAACCCACCTTTAGCCGTAGCTACGATAATATTTTATCTCGTAATTAGGAATTAGGTATACCCTTGAATAAGTGAGTAATAAACGCTCAGATCGTTAGTGCACATGTTTAGATTTGGTGTGATGACTGTATGCTTGCTTCCTTGTATGTTTGTGTGTTTGGATGTGCATTGTGGAAAACTTATATATATCCACATCCTCATCTAATAATGCATTAATTTAGTATCATATACCTTGATGCATGCATATAGTTGGGGATTCCTTCTATCTCTCTTTTCTGTTCAACCTCT
This sequence comes from Tuctoria greenei, assembly GCA_036927565.1. Classification (NCBI taxonomy): domain Eukaryota; kingdom Viridiplantae; phylum Streptophyta; class Magnoliopsida; order Poales; family Poaceae; genus Tuctoria; species Tuctoria greenei. Next base: position 141,391,463 of record JAYESD010000002.1, read on the forward strand.
ACTTCAATGGAAGACGGACACAATTAGAGCAATCACTACTCCGGAGGAAGTTACTTGGAAGTATGAAGACAAAATCAAGATAAAGTTTTTCCTTATCTATTTTCTAATCTCTCTGAATCTCGAGGGCGAGATTCCTGTTAAGGGGGTAGATTGTAACGTCCTCAATTTTTAAAATTTGGCTAATTCAAACTTAAATAAGAACTCCAGTTTTATTTCAAAGTCTCTTCTCCGATCCATCTGAATCTCGAGGACGAGATTCATGTTAAGGGGGCTAGAATTGTAACACCCTGTTTTTCAAGTTTTGACAAATTAAAAATATAAATGGAAAGTTAGAATTTAATAATAGGAAGAAATTGCTTTTATAAGCAAAAATATAAAATATATGAATCTCATCTTGCATTCTCATTCATTTTCATTCATAGAATCTATGACCAAATTATATTTGAATCCAATTGGAATAGAGAACTAAAATAAAAGAAAAGAAGAACATGAAAATGAAAATAAATTAAATCGCACATGCATATGCATTCATGTTTGGACATAAAATTAATTGACCAAACCTATTGGAAACAAATTTGGAATTTCGTACGATAGAAAAATATCTAGGAAACAAAATTATGGAAGGAAGATCAATAATAATAATAATAATAATAATAATAATAATAATAATAATAATAATAATAATAATAATAATGGAGAAAAGAATATATATATATATATCTGAAAATAAACAATGATAATAAATAAATAAAATAACAAGGAAATGAATAAATAACAAAAAAAGGTTGACAATGGCCGGACTCACTAGTCGAACAACAGCACACCTTGACTGCATAAAGAAAACAAAAGAAGAATGAAAGAAAGAAAAAACCTTGAAACAGCACACCCTGCCGTCATCTTCATCAACAAAACCTTAGATTCCGGAGACACGCCACGTCGCCGCCGCTCCACAACCGTCCAGACTTGATGCGCACACAGTAGGTATTACAGCCTAGATCTAGACAACTATTTTGATTTTAATACTTGAATTAGATCACGTGTCGAACGTATTTTATTTTGCGCAGCCGTTAATCGTCATCAGGTCATCTTAAATCACTTGGAACTCACAAGTTAGATTAAATCATACAACACCTAATAGATTATTCTAGATTTACTAAATGGTATATTTTCAGTTTTATTTAATCTGTTTTTCAGATTTAATAAATAAGATTAAAGCCTAGTTAATTCATAAAGTGTCAAATTAAATCCAGAAAAATTCCTAAAAATTTAGAATAAATTCTAGTAAGTTATTAATAATATTTTCAGCATATTTAATGTTCTGAAATAACTATTTTGCCCTGAATTAATTGTAATTAATTCCAAACTTGATCAATTAAATAGGAAATCATTATCAAAAATTATTAAAAAGCCATGGAAATTTATATAACATTAATACGAACATATTTTCTGCATGAATCCATATTTTGCATATTGATTAGTGGTTGCAATGCATTTATTATGTATGTTTGCTCGTGTATGTGGTTGATTGCGAGTAGACGGTTTACTCAAGTGGTTATGATCGAGAAGCGAGTATGTGTGGATCTTCGAGTGCAAGATTTTGAGTTGATTGACCATCGGAATTGCGGGATATAAAGGCAAGTGTCCTTGACCATATTGATCCTATTTTAAAATAAGTGTTTTTATTTGCAAAACTGCATGTTGTGTCAATTTGATGGGAAATCCTATGGTAGGAAGTTTACTAGAATTGTTTAACCACCCTTGTCGCCTGAAATTATAGTAGAGAGTCGGGATCGGCTTTTTACCTTTTTGCTTCGCTTAACTAATTGGGATGGAAACAACTATACCACTTAATTTAATTATACATTAATAAGATCATGGTTAACATGAACTGGTTAAATTTGATGTTGTAAAGGGGTGATCTAAGCAAGACTGGTATGTGGATGGGTTGGATGTCATGGTGGTTTGCTTGCTTTAGATCTAAGGATCGGTTCATGCGAGAATATGCCAGGACTACAGTGCCACCACAAGGCCAAGTATGGGTGCGGCGTAGCTGAATAATTAGGAGTGTTGCTAGCATTGTATAGACCATTGGATGACACAGGGAATGGGAGTCGAGGAGGGATACCCTGGGATCTGCATGGCACAAGAGGGGGCCCGTGGGTGGGAGAATGAAGATCAAGCATGCCGGTGAAACCTTAGTGGGCCCGTACATACTAGTAGTCCCTTTTGAAAGGCTATTTTGTGATCTCTTGGTTGCACACCTATGAAAGTGTGATAAGGCATAATAGAGGTTCTTAGTCACCGAAAGGTGATAAAATCACGAACATGTGGGTAAAGTGGTACAACCTCTGCAGAGTGTAAAACTATCATGATAGCCGTGCTCCTGGTTAATAGCACCTGGACAACTTCCATGATTAGAGGATTTTGGTATTGGGATGGTTGGATTATGGTTATGGGTTGGTCATGGTTAAGGATGGTTTATGGCTTATGGTTATGGATATGAATTTGAGTTATGGTAAATGGACATGGATAATGATGTTATTGGCAATAATTGGATATGGTTTATATTATGTTAATATGATGGTTATGATGGGATTGTTTCACATAGACATAGCATAATGCTTTTCAAATGTTTTAATATACTTTTCAGCACTTAGCTATTATTATATTCGTCATTTGTATCAGCTACATGTCATATTTTCCCACAATTGCTGAGTATGACATGTACTCACCCTTGCAATCTCCCCACCAACAGTTTCAGGAGATGTTTGGAAGTATCTTGAGGATATTATGGATTGCTAGGCGTGCGTACCACCGTCGATTGCCTGTGGAGTTGGAGTCACCTACGCTAGTTTATTTCCGCTGCAATAGAATCAAGGTATATTTACTATTCGTGACATGGTTAAATTCTGATTTTCGTTTGTGATGCATTTGTGTATGTGTGATGAACATCCTGGGCACACATACACTGCACTTGGTTCATTTTTCAGAACCGGGTGTCACAAAATTGTAGGACAACATTCAAAAAATTGCAAAGGAGATACACTGCAGGCTTCTGCTGAGGTCAGATATTCATTTCCTATTTTTTGGGGGTGGGGGGTTGTGATTTAAGGATGAAAAGTATATTTTACCACTCTCCACTATCAACTTTGTTCACTTAACCCCCTAAAGAAAATTTAGTTCGATTTACCTCTCGATCTACTTAGATTGCTCCAATTCATTCCCTTCTATTTTTTTTGTCTTTCTCTTTGTATGTGTTATGTATGAAGTTGAAATTTTTAGGATGGTAGATTATATCTTACACTATGTTACAAAAACAACTTTATAATTTTTCTTTAATTTTTGTTGCATTATTCCATCAACTAAGCAGAATTTGCTTACATCCTTTCAAAATACAAAAAATCATAATTTTTAAAATATGTTTCTAATATATTTTATGTTGTAAAAATATGATCTCAAATAATTTTACCCTTAGAAATGACGTTTACAAAAATAAACAAAAATCAATAGAGAGTTAATTGAACTAATCCAAATAGTTTGGAAAGTAAACTGAACCAAAATTTTCTTTAAGGAGTTAAGTGAATAATGTTGATACTTAAAATTAGTACATGGATTTTTCCCTTTCAATAAATACAACTTATATAACAAAGGTAACCTTTCATGTTGTTGGAATTTATTACCGGTTACAGGAGAATGTTGCAGAAGTGACAAAACAAATGTCAGGAACCAATAGAAAACGTAGGAGAGAGAATCCTGCTGCTGATTGCTCTTTTCCTGAGCAGCCTAGGTCCACACGGCTCCAGTAGAGGCAAATTGTTCGCGCAACAGTGGAGACTAAGGTGCCAATTTTGATCTTTATCCTGAACGAAGGGGCGCTGAACGTAGTTAAAGTTATCTCTGGTGCCGTTACTAGAATGTTTTGCTTATACTACTTGCGCATTATCCTTCAACATGATTAGATTTGAGTACCCATTATACTAAATTTGGCACCCATGCTTACTACAAAATTTATCTACTTCCTTGGTACTTAACGTGGACAATGATCTTGGTTGAGACTCCGGTTGCATGCGTGTGTAGCAGTCTCGTTGTGACCTAGACTGGCTATAAGGGCTTGTCTAGTGATGAGTCGAGTCGCATTCTATCAAGTGGTATCAGAGTAATGTCTCCCGGGCCTCACAGGAATATCGGATCATCAAAGATATTTCTCCGACCATATGAAATCGTGGTATTGGAGTAATGTCCAATTGAGTGTGAAGGGGAGTAGGGGCCACCCCATATGTGATGAGGGAGATTTTTATATTTAGTCCCACATCGAGTATTGATGGTAGGGGAGCCCAACATAAAATGATTGAGGGACCATCACCTATAAGAATTGTCTTTTGGGTTGAGATGGCCTAGGATCTTGGTTGGGGATCTAGTTTGGTATGTGTGTGCAGCAGACCCGTTGCAACCTAAGCTAGTCGCAGGGGCTCGTCTACATGACGAGTTGATCCATGTTCTAACAAGTGATATCATAGCTATATCAGAAACCTAGAATATTTCCTGGGCCTCACGCGGTAAAGGGGAGCAGGGGCCACACGATGTGTGACGGGGGTGATTGTTAGGTTTAGTCCCATATATGGTATTGATGGTGGGGTAGCCAACATCAAAATGTGAAAGAAACCTCACCTACCAGACTAGTCTTTTGGGTTGAGGTGATACAGGATCTTGGTTGAGACTCTGGTTGGACTTGTGTGTCTAGCAGGCCCGTTGTGAACTGCATTGGCAGTAGGGACTCGTCTACGTGATGAGCCAGGTTGTGTTATAACAAGAGTGTCCACCTGAGTGTGAAGGAGAGTAGAGGCCACCCGTTGTATGATGGGCAGAAATTTAGGTTTAGTCCCACATCGTGTATTGATGGTGGGAGAGCCTAACATAAAAGGTTGAGGGAACCTCTCCTAAAGACTAGTCCTTTGGGTTGAGATGACCCAGGACCTTGGTTGGGGCTCCGGTTGGGCCTGTGTGTGTAGCAAGCCCGTTGCGACCTGAACTGGCGGTAGGGGCTCGTCTGCATGACAAGCCAGTTCAGAAACCCAGAATATTTCCCGTGCCTCACAAGGTTATAAAACCATCAAAGAGATCTCCCGAGCCACATGATATCAGGCTTCCAGAATAGTGTCCACCTGAGTGTGAAGTGGAGTAGGAGCCATTTGACTTGTCACGGTGGAGATTGTTAGGTTTAGTCCCACATCGGGTATTGATGGTGGGGGAACCCAACATAAGATGTGGTGGGAATATCACTTATCAGACTAGTCTTTTGGGTTGAGGAGGCCTAGGACCTTGGTTGGGGATTCGGTTGGGCCAGTGTGTAGTAGGCCCGTTGCGACTTGGGCTGGCAGCAGGAGCTCGTCTACGTGACCAATTGGTCCGCATTTTAACACCTTTCAAGTTTCCCTTAATAGTTATCTTTGAAACAACAACAAATGTAGGACCTCTATTGTTACCTATATATCATTGAATCTGCAAGAGCTGCTCTTATAAACTGTGTCATAGTTGCCGCTGCCAGCTTCATGAATTCTATTTCCATGTAGTGGTGTTAATATTGACTCAGTTCTTAATACATCTGAAGTAAGAGGCAAAGATCATATGCAAAGTAAACTTTATACATTGCAAGCCTAGAGCCTTCTGATTGACCTGAATGGATATATATTGAAAGTGTTGGTGATGTGCCTGTCGGTGGTTTGGAACCGGCAGATGTCCCTACACTGCAAAAGTGATAGGGGACTTTGAAGTTCGGTATGGGCGCGCGGAGATTCAAGAAGGTGAGTAGGAATTGACACAGGGGACACAAGAGTTTACGTGGTTCGGGCCGCCTGAGCGTAATACCCTACTCCACGGATGTGTTGCTGTTGTATTAGTTGTATGAGCTTGTGTTTAGCGTCAATGGCGTGTGAGTCTCTCTGGCGTATGTGTGTGTGTTTAGCCCGCTGAACGTGTCATCGGCCTGTCCTTTTATAGTACAAGGGCAGGCCGTTACAAGTTAGCCTGGCCCGACATGTGGCCCTGGCGGTTACTAGTATTGACACTTATTTAACACATTTAATCTCTCTTAATGACCCTGTAACGGGCTTTGACAGCACCGTTATTGGTGTTAAGATCGTCCGTTTAAGTGTCATTAATATGGTATTAATTACACTTAATCGGGTCCTGAAGTCCTTGATTCCCCTTTGAAGATCCGAAGCCGTTGTGGGGTCTTCCGGAGGTTAGAGGTTGAAGATCTGACGGTTGGACACGTGGCAGCTCCGGAGCATACTGTGGAAACAGGCAGCTCCGGGGCTACCTGACACGTGTCAGGCCCGGAGCTTCTCTCGGTCTGGGGCTAAGTCCGGAGGTGCCATTTCGGTACATGGCCCGGAGCTTCCCCCTTGTGGGCGGTAGCTCCGGTTTGGTAGTACACGTGGCGACCCAGGGATTAACCATGTTGGAGAAGCGGGTCCGATTATGTCTGACATGTGGGCCTTCAAGGGTCTTCAAACCAAGTAGATGATTTTCCTTTGAGATCTTTATGACCCCAAGGGGTGTACGGTTTCTAGGGTACCGATAGTGGCCCCCTGGACCTACCTCCGGGGAAGTCATTCCGCCGGAGGTGGGTCCATCCTCACGACCTTTGAACTGAGTCTTCAAGGGTCTTTGAGGGTGCCGTTGGCAAGGACTTGGAATTAAGTCCTCGCCACGTGGCGTATCTAGCGTGCGGCAGATGAGATCTTTGGCGTGCGGATCTCACGCAATTGAAGGTCACCGGTTCCCAATACGAAAATCGTATCGGTTCCGCGCGCCTTGTCAGGCCGCCGCCTTTGGGCTTCCCGCCTCTTGATGACAACCGTTCACCTGGGTAAGAACCTCGACTTGATCGTCGGGGTGGTCCCAGGCCCGCTTGTCATCGGCTGTGTGGAATTTTTGGGTGGTACCTTCGACTTCCTTGCGGTTTCCATCCAAGCGTTGCGAGGGCTTACTTAAGAAGGAAAGTGCGCACCGTCGGGAGTTCTTTACGCCTCTCATCTGTTCTTGCGATCAAACTCCCAACTTGTGCTTCGCTTTTCTTCTCTTGCCTAGCTGTGCCGCGATGGAGCTGGGTCTCCGCGAGAGTCGCTTGAAGACCGATGGCGATTTGAAGAAGGTCCGGGCCCTCATGGGGTGGTCCTCGGACTTCTTCAACCGTTCGGTCTGCGCCGGTGGAGAGCTCCCATTCGAAAAGGATCAATCCGGCGAAATGGTGTACTTCTCCTCGTACGCCATGGTGGGGTTGATCCCACCTTTTTCTTCCTTTTTCTTGATGCTGCTAGACTTCTATGGTCTGCAGTTATACCACCTTGGCCCTCACTCCATCCTCCTCGTGTCCATCTTTGTCCACTTCTGTGAGATGTGGGTGGGCATCCCCCCTTGCATTGAACTCTTCCGGACCTTCTTCACTATCCACACCACTGGACGGAGCAATGAGTACCTTGGCTTCTACTACTTTGTGAAGCGCAAGAAGTGCCCATTCAAGTACCTCCGGTCATTTCCCTCTGGGAAGTGGGATGACTGGAAGAAAGACTGGATAGTCGTCAGGGTGGAGGAGCACGAGAGGTTGGAGCTGCCCGATGGTCTTCCCGGCATCGACACGACGATCTGGAGTGAAGCTCCGGTGCTGGCGGAAGCTTTCAACCCTGCTTTGACCAGGATCCGCCAATGCGTGGAGGGAGGATTGACTCCTCAGGCGGTATTTTGCAATTTCTTGGTCAACAGGTGGGCGCCGCTGAAGAGGAGGGAGAAACTCGCTTGGGCCCTCAACAGCGTGATGGATGACGACCGGGTTGAGACCGGGTTGAAGTCCAACATGGTGGGGAAAACCTTGGAGTTCCACCTCAAGAAGTTCCAGCACGGCATCGACGTCGACGGCGACGACTTGACTTCGCCGTCTGCTTTTCTTCCTCTGAACGTAGAAGTGGAGTTCAACAGGGAGCTCCGGCGGAAGATGCCCATGCTTGACGACCTTGGTGTCGTCGAGAGAAGACCAACCTCCGGGGTAGTGATCCCCGGAGTACCCAAGGATGGCTCCGGCTCTGCTCCTAAGCCGAGGGGAGAAGTCGTCGGCAAGGGCAAGGAGCTGGCGGATGAACCAATGAGCTGGAAGAGGAAGTTGCAGTACACGGTCCGTCGGGCCTGCTACTTCTGCGTCGGCTCCTTCTCCGCGGAGGGAAAGGTCCTCTGCAGCTGCGGCGACTGTTCCCGTATTGGTTTAACCCCGGAACGCGGCTGTTCCCGCGGTGGGGTCCTCTCGGAGTGCGGCTGTCCCCGCAGTAGGGTCCTCCCGAGGTGTTAGCTCCGGGCGTGCTACTCCAGCTCCTGGGCCGGTGGAGGCCTCCAGGTCTGGGGGTTCTTCCCGATCGAGGGGATCCTCGACCCAGGAAACACCTGTGGCCGCGACGAGTTCCGGGGGGCCTTCCGGAGTTTCTGCGCCAGCTATGGCTAGCCCAGAACGCCCAGGAAAAAGGTTCCGCGCCAGCTGGTGTGGAAGTCTCCCAAGGTAACTTCTGATTTCTACCTTGGATAGTTGTTTTAATTGTAGCAACCATTTTTTAATTTTCTCCGTTCATCATCTGCAGCGTCTCCAAGAAGGGGAGTGAGGCTCCACCCTCGGCCACAGTGGCTGAAGCCGTGAGAGCGGGAGCTTCTGCTCCTGTCCCGTTGCCGCCCCAAGTGGTGGCTGAAGCTGCGACAGCTCCGGCGTCAGCTGTCGTGGTCATGGACCTCGACTCATCCTAGAAGTTCCCGTGGTAGCGCCAGACCACGGGGGTGAAGATGCGCCAGCGGCACATGTCCCGGAGGTTGAAGCCCCGGGTTCTGGTGCTGCGATGATGGAAGCTTCGGCTGTTGAGCCGGAGGAAGCAGTAATCCCGGCCTCTGAGCCGGAAATTGTTGAAGCCCCGGCGGTTGAGCCGGAGGTGATTGAAGCTTCGGCGTGCGCGCCGGAAACTGAGGTAGTTTCGGCAGTTGGGCCGGCTACCTCCGAAGCACTGGCCGCTGAGCCGGTCATTGTTGGAGCTCCGGCCACAGGGCCGGTCGATGTTGAAGATCTTCCGGCTCCTGAGCTGGTTGTTGAAGAGGTGACAGAGCTTGAGCCCTCATCAGAAGAGGTGCCCAGACCAGAGCCAGTAGCGGCTCCTGCTCCGGAAGTGACGACGTCGGAGGTACCTGTGGCCGAGCCGGAGTGCCCCAGCGAAGTCGCTGGCCCCCAGCCTGAGGGGGTGAACGAAGATTTGGCGGCGGGGCCTTCCTCGATGGCGATTGAGGCCATCTCGGAGGACGGCCCTAGTGCCATGGAGACCCAGGGGACCACTCTTGTAGAGTGGGACCCAATTTTTGTATCCGAAGACCCGCTGGAACCAGCGGAGGAGACCCCAGCAGGTCCGGAACCCATCCCGTTGTCGCTGTCCATTGACAACGCATGTTCCAGTCTGCGTCAAGTCCAACTGGCTTTCTTCCACGACAGCAAGGCTCTTGAAGAGGAGCGCCAAACCCTTAGGCGGTGGCGTAATCGGCTCTACTTCGAGACCAAGCTAGCGCAGTCGAGGCTAGCGGATGACAAGGAGTGGATCAAGCGGGAGAAGATACGCCTGGAGTACTGGAGAAAGTTACTGGATGACAGGGAGAGTATGACTCGTGCCCTCGACGCTCAATCCCGGGAGATCTACGATCAGGCCAAAGCAGCCAATAATGTGGCCGATGCACGCCACGAGCAGCTTGAGGCCATTAACACTGCACTCATCAAGCGCCGAGAGGCACTTGAAGAGAGGGAGAAATGGCTCGAAGATGAAGAGCAGAAACTCCTAGAGCTACGGGATGACGTCCTGAGGAGGGAGGAAGAGCTCACCGAGAAGGTGGCTCTGACTGATAAGGGCCTCGAGGAGCGCGCCAAGAAATTGGAAGAGCGCTGCCAAGAGGAAGAGGAGAAGGCCTGGGTGCGAGGGCAGGAACTCTACAAACAAGAGTGTGCCCTTACTGCCAGGGAGAAGAAAGTGAGGGGTAGAGAGAAGGACCTGGTTGACTGCCGGAACAAGATCCACCTCCGGGAGGAGGAGCTCAGAAAACTCGAAAGGCGGGTTGCTGAAAAGATTCAGCAAAACGCCAAAGAAGTTGAGCGCCTTGCCCGTGAGAATTCTGAACTGGTGGCGGCCAGAAGATCCCTGGAAGAGATGAAGGGCTTGAGGGCTGAGGACTCCCTACAGATTTGGGAGTTCTTGAGCAAGGCCAATGATGCACTGACACCGATGGGTTTCAGCCCCATGCGCCCGGATGATCCGGAGCCGGAGCCAGACCTAGCGCTGCAGGCGTTGAGCGCAGTAGGTAGCAAGCTCTCCAAGGTGGGCGATGTCATCGCGGACCAACTGGAGGTTGAGGGGCAATCCCTGGCGAAGAACGTCGCAGAGTACATGCTGACGTGCTACACCAGCCTGAACTCCCAATTTCCTCTGGACCCGGTGCTTGAAGGTCCCGTCAAAGGAGAAGGCGAAGCTACCCGAGCCAGCGTATCGGAGGTTGCCCAGAAGGTCGCCCAATTCGTCCATAGGGTCTAGGACCATCTCTATAGTTCTCACTTGTATTTTCTCTTCTTCTTCCTCAATTTTGTAATCCCTTGTCTCCAGATAAATGAAATCCCCAGAATTTTTGTGAATTTCAATTTTTGTCTTCAACACTCACTTTTATCTTTACTTGGCCCCCTGGTAGATGTACACAATTTGATTGTGAACATGTACCAAGAGGATATTATGCATTGTTGAAGACTTTTTTGCTCTGAACTTGTAGAATTTAGGTTCGAAGTCTTCGATAGTGAAGGCCCCCTGAGGTTGTCGGAGCTTAGAAGCTCTGGCATTGTCTATCGCTGGAGCTTAGTAGCTCCGGCAATAGTCTCTATCAACACGTAGAGCATCAATAGTTAATCCTCCGGGGTGTTAGAGCTTAGTAGCTCCGGCAATGACCTTTGCCAACACTCAGTTTGTTGGCAGCAGACTCCATTTACGGGGTCTTCTCACCACCTTTTATTCAGCGTCGACGGCTGGCCCCCTTAGGGGAGTCGGAGCTTAGTTAGCTCCGGCTTTTCTCCATCAACGTAGATTTTATTTTTCCTGCACATTTAAGCCAAGAAAAATAGTAAAATTTGTTTCTTGTCTATAACTTCGTCGCGGCTTATGACTCTCAAGAAGATTTTAAGTCAAACGCGATTCTAAATACAACCAAATGTGTTGTCTTTTCTTCTAGATCCAACTGTACATGGACCCGCCTTACTTCGGCCTCCGGGGTGTAGGTAGAGTGGCGTACTTAGGGTGCTTGACCAGGCTAAGTCGATAGCACACTCCAGCCCTAGATTGGCTTGGCGGCTTTCAGGCGAGTTGGCCATGAACAATATTTGAATCCAAAAAAATTGACAATACAACTCGAATCGTATATAAACCGGTCGAACTAAAATTTCTTAAGAATTGCACGTCTTCGTTATAGACAAGAAAGAGAAAAATAAAAATGTTGAGCCTGTACAAAATAAATGCACGTGGAGTCTATTTCACATGAAAATGTCTTTCATTATAAGTCCGGGGTACAGGGGAAACAAGTACACTCTTAGGGTACGGAACCAGGCTAAGCGTGTTTCATTTCTCGTTTGACCCAGGGTAGTTAGCCACTCTTTTAGTCCGGAGACTGTGTCAAGTGTTGCATGAATTTTGCGGACCTTTCGGGAAAGGTCCGGCTGCTCTCCCGGAGGAACTACCCGGCTCTGTACAATGACTCTATAACATACATCTCAAGTTACTCAAGACTCACCTCCGGGGTATTAAGTGTAGAACTTACGGAGGTGCTTGATGTTCCAAGGATTTGGGAGAGGTGTCCCATCCTTAGTAGCCAAGCGAACGCTTCCGGGACGGGATACTTTAATCACTCGGAAGGGGCCCTCCCAGCCGGGGGAGAGTTTGTTTAACCCTTCTCTGGATTGTATTCTCCGTAGCACCAGATCGCCTTCCTCGAGCTGTCAGTTGTGTACATGCTGCTGGTGATAACGCCGTAGGGCTTGACGATATCGGGCATTCCGAACAGCTGCTTGGCACCTTCCCTCCTCAAGGAGGTCTAGGTCTTCACGCCGGAGCTGGTCCTGCGCGGCTTCGTCGAAGGTCCGGACCCGGAGTGAACCCAAGGTGATTTCCGGAGGAAGAATTGCTTCAGCTCCGTACACCAGAAAGAAGGGTGTCTCTCCGGTTGACCGGTTTGGAGATGTCCTGTTGGCCCATAGAGTGGGCGGAAGCTCTTCGATCCAGTTGGCTCCATGTTTTTTCAAGCGCTCATAAGTGCACGTTTTAAGTCCTTTAAGGATTTCAGCATTTGCTCTCTCGGCTTGGCCATTGCTGGCTGGATGAGCTACGGAGGCGTAGCAAACTTGTATGCCGAGGTCTTTGCAATATCCTTGGTATGCGGAGCTTGTGAATTGGGTCCCATTATCAGTGATGATTTTGTTTGGGACTCCAAATCTGCATACAATGGACTACAGAAAGTTGATAGCAGATTGTTTGTTGATTGTCACAACTGGAGTTGCTTCCGACCACTTGGTGAACTTGTCAATGGCGACGTACAGGAACTTGTAACCTCCGACGGCTCTTGGGAAGGGTCCAAAGATGTCCACCCCCCACACAGCGAAAGGCCATGTAGGAGGTATCATTTGTAAGGGCTGAGCCGGAGTGTGAATTTGCTTTGCATGAAATTGACATGCTTTGCATTTTTTCACCAGCTCAGTTGCATCCTGGAGTGCTGTAGGCCAGTAGAAGCCACGCCGAAAGGCTTTACCAACCAGCGTGCGAGAAGACGCGTGGTTCCCACACTCACCTCCATGGATTTCTGCGAGGAGCTCGCAGCCTTCTTCCCTTGTGATGCACCGCATTAGGATGCCGTTGGCACCGCGCCGGTAGAGATCCCCTTCTACCAACGTGTATCCTTTAGCCAATCTGACTACCCGGTCAGCGGATACATCATCATCAGGAAGGATGTTGTCTTTCAAGTAGTTCCGGATCTCCGAGATCCATGCATCGGAACTAACTTGAGCATTTGAGTCTTGCGTGCTGGGTCGCTCGGAGCTTCCGGCAGCACCTACGACCCTTGATGGCTGCCATGGTAACAGGGCCATCGGGATCATCAGCTTCGGGATGCTGATCTCGCCCTCTTCGCTCAGTTCGGTAGGCTGAGCTGTGGGTTTCGACAATCTCCGGACAAAAGTTCCATCAGGAGCCGGAGCTCCGGTTGACGCTTTCGTCGAGAGTTCGTCGGCTTCAGCGTTGTGGGCACGCTGAACATGGTGGAGATCTAGGACTTCAAAGTCCTTCTGAAGCCTCTAGACTTCAAGGAGGTAAGCAGCTAGCTGGAGATTATTGCAGGAGCATTCACCCTTCACCTGCTTAATGATGAGCTGTGAATCTCCCTTGACCAGCAATTGCTTGACACCATATGACAGTGCCACCTTTAGTCTGTAGATGAGTGCTTCATACTCTGCCATGTTGTTGGTTGCCTTGAAGTCAAGGTGTACCATGTATTTCACCTTCTCCCCAGTCGGTGCAAGGAGAAGGATTCCAGCTCCGGCCCCCTGCTTCTGCATGGAGCCATCGAAGTAGAGGGTCCAGTGAGGCTCGATGAAGGTTGGAGCTTGATGCTCCGTCTTCTGCTCACTGGGGCCCCCAGGGTTTGATGGAGAGGGAGTCCATACTGCCACAAAATCTGCCAATGCTTGACTCTTGATTGCTTGCCTTGAAATAAATTCAAGATCAAATTCAGCCAATTCCGCTGCCCATTTTGCAATATTCCCAGTTGAATTGGGATTATGCAAAATTGCTCGAAGTGGGTAAGAGGTCACCACTGAGACTTTGTGAGCTTGGAAGTAATGGCGAAGCTTCCTGGAGGCAATAAGAACTGCATAGAGCAGCTTATGCACCTCTAGGTATCGAGTCTTGGCATCATGTAGTACTTCACTAATGAAGTACACTGGGCGCTGAATGGTTCGGACCCTCCCGGAGGGGTCCGGAGCTTCCTCTTCACTGACCCGGATCCTCTCGGAGGAGTCCGGATTTTCTTCAGGGACCTCCGGGTTCTGGCTGGAGGAACCCGGAGCTTCCTCAAAAATGACCTGGACCCTCCCGAAGGGGTCTAGGTCTCCTGAAGCGACTTCTTGTGGATTCGAATCTGGGAGCTGGGACCCAGACTCGCTTTCAGGAACCTCCGGACCCTCCCGAAGGGGTCTGGATTCCTGAGTATGGGGTAGTTCTGGTCTCTCCGCAACCAGAACCATACTGACGACTTCGGCAGTAGCTGAAATATAAAGCAAAAAAGGCTCACCAGGGTTCGGAGCTACCAGAATTGGTAGGGTGGTGAGGAACTGTTTCAGCTCCCGGAATGCCTTTTCTGCTTCTGCGGACCATTGGAATGGTCCGGACTTCCTCAATAACATGAAGAAGGGGAGTGCCCATTCCGCTAGTCTTGAGATGAACCGGCTGAGGGCTGCTAGACATCCAGTTAATTTTTGGACGTCCTTGATGCGGGTTGGTGGCCGCATGTCTTCAATGGCCTTAATCTTCGCCGGATTAGCTTCTATGCCCCGGTGACTTACCAGGAAACCAAGATGTTTTCCGGAGCTAACCCCGAAGACACATTTGTCTGGGTTTAGCTTTGTGCGGGTGGCCCGCAGCTTGTAGAAGACAGCCTGCAAGGTGTCAAGGAGTGACTCCTTGTTCCTGACCTTGACCATGATGTCATCGACGTACACTTCCACTATGTCTCTAATAAGTTCTTCAAAAGTTTTGTACATAGCTCGTACAAAAGTTGAAGCTGCATTCTTGAGACCAAAGGGCATGGCTATGTAACAATACAATCCATCTACTGTGATGAATGAAGTATGCTCTTCATCTTCCCTAGACATCCTGATTTGATGATATCCGGAATATGCATCTAGGAAACACAGTAATTCACACCCGGAGGTGGAATCCACTATCTGATCTATTCTAGGTAGTGGGAATGGATCTTTTGGACATGCCTTATTTAGTGTGGTGTAGTCGATACACATCCGAAGCTTCCCGTCGGCCTTGGGCACAGCGACTGGGTTTGCCAGCCATTTTGGATGGAAGACTTCTCGAATGAATCCGGCTTCGAGTAACTTCTTCACTTCATGTCGGATGAAGTTCTGTCGCTCTACGGATTGCTTCCGAGGCTTCTGATGCACAGGCCGGGCATCAGTGACGGTTGCCAAGAAAACACGTCGACGTTAGCCCGGAGGAAAGTGATGAGCGTGAGTTCCTATTTGTCGTTCAATCCTCCCGATATACGGGTGGTTTGAGCGGCATCGGAACCAATTTGGATGACTTTGACGGGAATGTCGGTGTCGCCGCTTGGCTGCACTCGAGGTGCAGAAGTCGAGCCTCGTTGGCGAATGCTCGGGGGTTTTGGAGCTTGCTCCTGCCTGGAGTCCTCCTCTTGCGCTGTGGTAAGCGCATGGAGTTCTTCTAGTGCATTTACTCCGGCAGTGCGATCTCCGAAGATCCGGAGAATGCCTACTGGCGTTGGCATCTTCAACACCAGATAACCATAATGAGCAGCTGCCATGAATTTATACAGGGCAGGTCTACCCAAGATGGCATTGAAGGGTAAGTTGATCTGAGCGACGTCGAAGACCAACTTCTCGGTGCGGTACTTCTCCCGTGTCCCGAAGGTAACAGGGAGAGTAATAGCTCCGAGTGGGGTGATGGCCCCCGGACCTACTCCGGAGAAAGGTCGAGAGGGGCGGAGATCCAAAGGTCAGAGCTGAAGCTTAGTGAGAGCTTCGAAGCTGATGAGGTTAAGCCCCAAACCTCCGTCTACCATGACGTGGTTGAGTTGGATGTTGTTGATGGTAGGAGATACCATCAAGGGTAACTGTCCTGCTCCAACCATGCTCCGGGGACAATCCGAAGCATCAAAAGTGATGGCTGTGTCCATCCACTTTCGGTGAGGTTCCGGTCTGACTGTAGGAGCTAGAGCGGCCATATCCCGACGCATAGTCTTGATGACGCGACGGGAGGTGATATCACATGATCCACCAAAAATGGTGTTCATGGTCTTCCGATGCTCGTTGTCAGAGACGTCAGAATCATCGTCGACGGAGGTGTAGACGGCCTTCAGGACCTTTTTGGGATCCTGGAACCCTAACTCCTCTTCAGCCGGAGCATCGTCAACTTTTTGCTTTCCTTCCCTCTGTCGGAAAGGAGATTCTTCCTGGCGCTTGTTGTAGCGCTCGGCAAGGTTTTGGACCTCCCGGCAGTCTTCCAAACTGTGGCTGCCCGTTTTGTGAATGGGACACCACACTTTGGGTTTGCCACCGTCTTCAGAAGACGGTCGAGGTCGCTTCTCGGGGCGTGGCCCCCGGCCACCCGGAGGTGCAGCAGCTGCAACGTTGGATGTGCCGGCCGACGGCTTCTTCTTGCCGTTGGTCTTCTTTTTCTTCTTGCCACCCCCGGAGGTAGCGGCTTCTTCTTTGGAGGATTTCTTGTGACCCTCCGAGGTTGGTTTGGAGTGCATCTCACGGCCCTCCGCAGCTCGGGCACATTTGTCAGCCAAGCTGAAGAGTTCCGTGACACTGGTGATCTCCTTGATCGTCAGTTTCTCCAACATCTTCTTGTCCCGTACGCCCTGTCTGAATGCCACAATGACAGAGGCACTAGAGATAGAAGGGATAGTGTTTCGTACCTAAGAGAACCTTTGGATGAATGACCGCAAGGATTCTCCCCCTTTTTGCACGACTGCAAAAAGGTCCAGTTCAGTGCCTGGTTGGGTGTATGAACTCTCGAAGTTGGCAGTGAACTGATGGCATAGCTCCTCCCAACTGTTGATAGAGTTGGGTGGAAGGCTCATAAACTAGGACCTGGCAGTCCCAGTTAAGGCCACTGGAAAGTAATTGGCCATCACGGCCTCGTTTCCTCCAGCTGTCAAGATTGCAGTGGAGTATATCTGAAGAAATTCGGCGGGATTGACAGTCCCGTCGAATTTTTCCGGCATGTGAGGCTGAAACTTCTGTGGCCACCTAACCATGCGCAGGTGCGTGGCTAGGGCTGAACAACCTCCTCCCACTCCTTCAGGGGCAGAAAGGTCCTGTGCTTCCCGTCTTTCACGGGCACGCTCAATATGGACTCGGCCGTCCTGCTGGCGGTATCAGCGATCAAGCTCCGCCCGGAGGTCATGAGTCGAAAGCCTGGATACCGTGTGAGTATGTCATGCCCCGGAGGGCAATGACGTCACTTGTTGTGACGCAGCACGTCTCCTGCTATTGGAGACATGCGGACCAAGTCTACCAAACAAAGTTCGCCGTTGCGACGGGGCTCGTCCTGAAGGAGGAGGATCCTGGTTGCTGAGGCGTTCGGCTGCTGCTGCAACCAAATGCTCCACATCGGCCCTCCACTGCTCCAGTGCATCCCCGGATGCATTCGGAGGTGGTGGGCGTTGGAGAAGAGCACGCGCTGCATGGAGCGCGTGTTCCGGGTTGTCATGATTTGCCGACGCAGTAATTGACGCCGGCGCACCATCACGTTGCCCAACACGATTTGCTGGAGGAGACGGTGGTGGTGGGAGTGTGACTCCTGCTGGTGCTGAGGCTCCTGCTGGTGGCTGCCTATTGGAGGGATTGCCCCCAACAGCCTGAGCAGCAGGTTGGCCGTTGGATGATCCAGCAGCAGAGTTCACCATTCTCAAAATCTCAGGCCCCCCTACCTGGCGCGCCAGCTGTCGGTGGTTTGGAACCGGCAGATCTCCCTACACTGCTAAAGTGATAGGGGAGTTTGAAGTTCGGTATGGGCGCGCGGAGATTCAAGAAGGTGAGTAGGAATTGACACAGGAGACACAAGAGTTTACGTGGTTCGGGCCGCCTGAGCGTAATACCCTACTCCACGGATGTGTTGCTGTTGTATTAGCTGTATGAGATTGTGTTTAGCGTCAATGGCGTGTGAGTCTCTCTGGCGTATGTGTGTGTGTGTTTGGCCCCCTGAACGTGTCGTCGGCCTGTCCTTTTATAGTACAAGGGCAGGCCGTTACAAGTTAGCCTGGCCCGACATGTGGCCCCGGCGGTTACTAGTATTGACACTTATTTAACACATTTAATCGCTATTAATGACCCTGTAACGGGCTTTGACAGCAACGTTATTGGGGTTAAGATCGTCCGTTTAAGTGTCATTAATACGGTATTAATGACACTTAATCGGGTCTTGAAGTCCTTGATTCCCCTTTGAAGATCCGGAGCCGTTGTGGGGTCTTCCGGAGGTTAGAGGTTGAAGATCCGACGGTTGGACACGTGGCAGCTCCGGAGCATACTGTGGAAATAGGCAGCTCCGGGGCTACACGACACGTGTCAGGCCCGGAGCTTCTCTCGGTCTGGGGCTAAGTTCGGAGGTGCCATTTCGGTACCCCGGAGCTTCCCCCTTGTGGGCGGTAGCTCCGGTTTGGTAGTACACGTGGCGACCCAGGGATTAACTATGTTGGAGAAGCAGGTCCGGTTATGTCTGACATGTGGGCCTTCGAGGGTCTTCAAACCAAGTAGATGATTTTCCTTTGAGATCTTTATGACCCAAAGGGGTGTACGGTTTCTAGGGTACCGACAGTGCCCAAGAGGCAATCATGACAATTTGGGTTGATGCCTATTGGATATTTGATCCATAAGCAATTAGGGTACTAATGGGCATGCGACCTAAAAGCCCATTAGTACGCCTATAAATATGAGGGGTAGGGTTAGGGGCTAATGATCCCACCATGTGACAGCCCTAGCCTCCACCCCTCGAAGTCTTCACGCCTAGACCCTTGCCGCGTGCGCGGTGCTAGCACACCGGCGCACGACGTTCCTCTCTATACGTGTGGACTCCGTGGAGGCGCTGCTGCTACTGTTGCGCTGATCGGCTACGACAATCGTGATCGTCTACCTGCTGCTATGACGAGGACGAGGAGGAGACGAACGAGATCGTCTACTTCCCCTACACCGACGCACATCTACATTCCACTGTGCTGCGCATCTAGTGGTAACAATCCATGACCTCTGTACTCGCATGTTTCCTGGGTGATACGGTAGAGTTGCTAGATAGCGTACCGCCGATTTCCTAACAGTGGTATCAGGGCCAACTTGCGTAGTTTTTGGTCTGGATCTTTTAGTAGATGGGATCTACTGCAGACATGTTCATACGATGAATTTTTCACGGTTTTCAGGGTTTGGAATTGGTTAGAGTAGATTGCGATCGTATATGACTAAAGGGTCAGTTCGTGCTCCTTCTCCGCTGTGTGCGCAACCTGTCCCTACCGGCTGGAATAACCATCGGGACTAATTGCGTACATAGCTAACAGATTGAGCCAACAGACCATGGTCATGAGTCGTGATCTACTCATGAATAACCGATCACATTGAAAATTGAGGCATTCTGAATGGCTCGGATTCGAATTGATTTGACAATCTGATGAGATATTTATAGTGATTTTATAGATGTGATCTATGTAATTCCGTTTGGTGTTCAGGGCGCTGCCCTGAACCCGCGGGGGGCGGCTCCCCCCTCGACCCCCCGCTCGCTAACCGGCTAGCGGGGCCGCCGTTTTGCTGTCTGCTATAGAGATTACATAATATAGTTTCGCGCTAGAAATCGCTCTACGCTTGACTCGTTTTTGCAGGGAATGATGTGAATGGTATGACCTTAATGTGATGTGATGATCTGTATGTAAATTTGTGCAGCCTGCGTATTGCAAATTTAACACAACCGGGTTGAGGTTGTCACATAATTGTATACGACCTGCGTGTCGACCAGTGATGCCTTATCTCCCATGTAGTTTATTTGGCAGCTATTAGTTGTATTAGCTTCTTTTATTATCATGGAGATATCTTCAAGCATGGTGGAGATGGAGATCACCACAAGAATGGAGGCATGGCAGCTTAGATCATGATGGAACCATGGCGATGGAGACCATTATGATTCTAAAGGCCATACTATTCACAATGTGATATGATCATATGCCTGTGATGCTTATTACTATTCTTTTCATGCTTTTCGTATGGTGTATGTTTTGTCATGATAGAATAGGTTCCCTCACAAAATTTGAGCATTTGATGCCATTTACCAATAGCTGCACCTATGTTATTTTGATCGTTGTGTGGTAGGTTTGCCAAAGCAAAGTACCATCATCTATCATAATTCATAGGGTGAATGTTGGACATTCACATGCATAGTGTTGGTTTACTAAACAAAGCTATCAAAACGGTTTTGGGCTTTATGGCATAGAGTTGGGAGCCGGGGCATTGGATGTCACCCAACAAACAAGAGTCATATAGAGATATGATTAAAAATGGTTGTTTACCAATGTCACTAATTTCCTAGCAGTGAAGCCAAAGCTCACTAGGAATTAGTGAATACGGATATTGAACCACTATATGTCGTTAGAGGGAAGACGATGATCATATAGTGGTGATATCTTTTATTAAACTGTTAATAGAAGAATGGTACATAAAATAGTGCTAAACCTTGCATATTTATTTTCTATTGTAGATAACGTCTGCTAGTAACAATTCCGGTTTCAATTTGTGATATGTGCTTGAAAAGGAAAAGCTCAATGGAGCTAACTTTATCGATTGGTATTGCAACCTAAGAATCGTTCTTAGGCAAGAGAAAACCGAGTACGTTCTTCTACAGCCTTACCCTTATGACCTCCCAGCTGATGCAACTAATGCAGCATGCAGAGCTTATACGAAGCACTGCGATGATGCGCTTAATGTTAGCTGCCTCATGCTTGCCACTATGTCCCATGATCTGCAAAAATAGTATGAGCATACAAATGCTTATTCTATGATTGAGGGACTGTGTGAAATGTTTGAGAATCAAGCAAGGGCTGAGAGATACAACATCTCAAAGTCCTTGTTCTCATGCAAGCTGGCAGAGGGTAGCCCGGTCAGCCCTCATGTAATCAAGATGATTGGTTACATTGAAACTTTGGCCAAACTTGGTTCTGAACTCAAGTATGATCTGGCTATTGACGTTGTTCTCCAGTCGCTCCCACTGAGCTACGAGCCATTCATATTGAATTTTCAAATGAATGGCATGGAGAAAACTTTGGCTGAATTGCATGGGATGCTTAAAACAGCCGAAGAAGGCATTAAGAAAAATGCCACACATGTGATGATGGTACAAAAGGAGAATCAAAAGAGGAAGCGTGTGACGCATCCTAAAGGAAAAGGCAAGGGAAAGGTTCCCGATGAGCCCTCAAGCTCAAAGTCTAAGCTAAAGGGCAAATCTGGCCCTTCTCCTGATGATGAATGCTTTCACTGTCATGGTGAGGGGCACTGGTCTAGGAACTGCAAGAAGTACTTGGAGGATATGAAGAAGAAGAAGGGAAGTGAGACTTCTGCTTCAGGTATAAATGTTATAGAAATTAAAATTGCATTATCTTCTTGTGAATCATGGGTATTTGATACCGGATCGATGATTCACACTTGCAAATCGTTGCAGGGTCTAAGTGAGATTAGAAGGTTTGCAAAAGGCGAGTTGGATGTCCATGTCGACAATGGGGCAAAGGTTGCGGTCATAGCTTTCGGAACTTACCACTTGTCATTACCCTCAGGATTAGTTTTGTAATTGAATAATTGTTATTGCATTCCTACTTTGAGCAATAACATTATCTCTTCTTCGTGTTTAGAAGAAGTTGATGGTTATGAGATTGTAATAAAGAACAAATGTTGTTCTATTTATTACAATAAAATTTTCTATGCTCAATGTCCATTGGTGAATGGATTATATGTTCTTGATATTGAGGATAAAACTGTCTGTAACATTAATACCAAAAGGGCTCGTCATAATGATCTAAATCCCACTTGTATTTGGCATTGTCGCTTAGGTCATATAAATGAGAAATGCATTGAAAAACTCCATAAAGATGGTTTACTAAGATCATTTGATTTTGAATCACTTGACACATGCGAATCTTGTTTACCTGGTGAAAGTGCATCTAGGACTCCCTTGTGGGTTTTGGATGATTTATGACAAGCAATTGGGATCCTAATCCTTTTGTTGAGATGAATGCAGGAAAATGATGAAAAATGAGCAAAGTACCAAAAAGAGGGAAATTGAGAAGGAAAATGAATTTGAGCTCAAGGAGAAGAAATTAGTTGTTTAGTATGTATGGAGTGTGTTAAGGAAACACACCCAAGAGCTCAATCTCACTTAATCACACACACACAATGCACAAAACTATACAGGACCGGACTAGTCCGATATCAGCCAGACTAGTCCGATATCACATTCTGCACCAGATCGGACAAGTCCGGTCACCACCGGACTAGTCCGATATATTTTCTGTTCCACTTCGGACTAGTCCTCCCCAGTGCGGACTAGTCCTTAGCAATGCACAAATCACACAAAATCGGACCAGTCCGTTGTGACCCGGACTAGTCCGATATTCATTCTGATCCACTTCGGACAAGTCCGGTGTCCACACGGACTAGTCCGATATACACCCTGATCTAAATCGGACAAGTCCTCCAAGGGCGGACTTGTCATCCTTAACACTTAGGGTTTCATGTGTCCGGACAAGTCCGATGTCAATCGGACTAGTCCGAAGCTTTCCAGTGACGAAATCGGACAAGTCCGTTTTGAACCGGACTAGTCCGAGATTCCTGGACACTTAGGGTTTGCTTCACATAGCACACCGGACTAGTCCGGTCTCCACCACGGACTAGTCCGATCTTTCTGAACCCTAACGGTAACTTCTAGAAACCCCATATAAATAGAGGTGCACGGCCCACTTTCACAATCTCTCGAACCCTAGCGCCGTCACACCTCCCAAGAGACTCAAAAACCATCTCTCTCCACGAAATTAAGTGCAAAATCAATCAATCCTTTGAAGATCACTTGTAGATCATTGGAGAGGCACTTTGCACACGATTGAGCTCTTGGTATTAATCTCTAACACACTCTTGCATCTCAATTTGTATATTTCGAAGTGTGTTATTGGTGGTCATGAAACTTGTAATCAAGGGAGCTCTCAACTTGTGAGATCGCCCCTTCAACTTGGTGATTTACCCCTGTGTGGTTAGTGGAAGAGGATTGGCCTTCGTGGCGATCCGACGAGGGAAGGGTTGGTGAAGACCCGGTCCTTTTGTGGGCTCCTCAACGTGGACGTAGGTTGCCTTCGTGGTAACCGAACCACGGGATAAATCTTGTGTCTTGTTCGTTTGTGTTCATCATTCTAGTTGATCAACATTATCTAGGGTTTGATTCATCTTGTTGAATTTAAGTTAAATAGTTAAACAAGAATCATACTTACAATAGAACTTGACATACAATCATTGTACTGTTATTGAAGTTTATATTTCCGCTGCAAACGTCAACTAAACAATCAAATTGACCTAGCTTGATCAACCTAGTCCGTGAAATCCGGACTAGTCCGCACTTTACCGGACTAGTCCGATATATCTGGTTTTGACCTTGTTGTTGAAGTGCTACAGGAACCGAGAAAATTCAAGAAGGCCTATTCACCCCCCCTCTAGGCCTACATTCAATTGGTATCAGAGCAGGTTCTTCAAGAAAGAGTGCAACCACTCGAAGAGATCATGTCGGACATGAAGGAAGTCCAGAAAATCAACAACCAGGAAGAAATGAACAATGACAAGCACCAAAAGCTCAAAAGGTATCTCGAAGCCATTCAAGACTTCGATGATGATGATGAGGAGACATTGGAGCTGAAAGCACTGCTCCGGAAGAAAGCATTTTCCAAAGGGAAAGCTAAAGTTGAAGAAAAGAAGAAGGGGAGTAGTCACACCGACTACTCCCGATATCCTTTTAATTATGACCGTTTAAATTCTAACAACAGTCATTATCTATCTATTCCTCTCGGAAAAGCCCCACACTTCGATGGGAGTGATTACTCCATGTGGAGGCAAAATATGAAGATGCACTTGATTTCCCTTAACCCAAGTTTATGGCATATTGTGTGCACAGGAATAAACATCCCTGATGACGATGAAGAACTCACACCAAGTCAAGAGCAAGCCATCCACAGGAATGCCCAAGCCGCAGCCATTATCACCTCATCTCTAAGTAGAGATGAATTCACAAAGGTGGACGGATTGGAGATTGCCAAAGAAATCTGGGACACACTACAGACAGCACATGAAGGTGACAGGCATGTGCGGGAGGCAAAGATTGAGATGATTGAAGGCGAACTGGGAAGGTTCGCGATTGAGGAAGATGAGTCCCCCCAGGACATGTACAACAGACTGAAGACCCTTGTGAACAAGGTTCGATCATATGGTAGCAAAAAGTGGAATGACCACGAGGTTGTAAAGCTCATCCTTAGAGCCTTTATGCCTCGCAACGTCACACTTTGCTCTATGATCCGAGAAAGTCCCGAGTACAAGAAAATGACTCCGGATGAACTGCTTGGCAAGATCATCAACTTTGAGATGATGGAGAAGCAAGCCAAGCACGTAAAAGAAATAGCCGATCTCACATCCGCTAAGAAGAAGGGAGTTGCCCTAAAGTCCTCACTCAAGCCTCTATCCAAAGAAGCAAGAGAAGCACAGCTTGAGGAGGACAGCGATGATGAAAGCAGCGAGCTGGACGAAGAAGATATGATTTTGTTCATGAAGAAATTCAAAAGAATTATGAAGAAAAGACAAGGAGCAAAATCGAGTGAAGGAAAATACAAGGAGAAGACAAAGACGAAGATGAGGCGGGCATGTTATAATTGTGGTGAATACAATCACTTTATAGTCGATTGCCCGTATGAGGACAACAAGAAGAAGAGTAAAGAGTCCAAGCCTCAGCCGAAGAAATTCTTCAAGAAGAAGAAGCAAGTTGAACAAGCACACATCGGAAAGGAATGGGACTCAAACGATGAGTCCTCATCGTCCGATGAAGAAGAAATGGCTAGAATAGCCATTGAAAGCATGTCCAAGAAATCCACACTCTTCCCCACGCTCGGTGCAAAGAAGGCAAATGGAACTTGCCTCATGGCTAAGGAAGGTAAACGCAAGGTAAACATCAAAACTCCTTCCTTGCATTCTTACTCAAGTGATGATGATCTAGATAGTGATGATGAAGACATGCTAATTGGCTTAGATAGAAAAACTGCTGCTAAAATGAAATTCTTGCTTAACCAACTTGTTGAGAAGGAAGAGCTAATTGATCGTCAAGAAGACATGATTATTTCCCAAAAGGAGAAGCATGCCGAACTTGACAATCTTCTAGCTCTTGAAAAGGAAAGAAACCACTCACTAGAGCTTGAACTAGCTTCAAGCAAGAAAACTTGCTTGGAGTTAACCAACTCAAACGTTGCAATCAAGGATCAACTTGATGACCTAATCAAGGTCAACAAGATCCTTGAAGTGCAGGTTGAGTCACTCAAGCTTAGTGAACCTTCCTCCTCTTCAAGCCTACCTTCTCAACCCACCTCAACTAATATCGCACATATTTGCAAATGTGATAAAATTAACACCAGTTTGAAGGAAAATTCTACCTCCACAAAGGACAAAAATCCTACCCAATGTGTAATGTTTGACAAGGAGAGGATCAACTATGCACGTAGTGCATATTTGGTCCAAAGACCTCCAAATGTCAAGTATGGCATTGGTTACTCTTATGATGGAAAGCAAAGAGCTGGAAATCTTAAGAATAACAAGGGAAGGATTACCTTTGTGAAGGGACGACCCTCACAACCTGGTAACTCGAAAACCAAAAATTTGAGCTCTCATGAAAACCGGACTAGTCCGGTTGTGGTCCGGACAAGTCCGGTCATCCGGACAAGTCCGGTCACACAGACTAGTCCGACCCATAATCAACAGCAGCTCTTGTTTAAAACCTTTGATGCTTCTTATGTATTAATGAAAAATAATGTTGGAAAAGTGTATGCTTATTATGCTGGGCCATGCCATGGGAACACAAAATCCCATGTGTGGGTGCCCAAATGTATTGTTACTAACCTCCAAGGACCCAAGCAAGCTTGGGTACCTAAAACCAAGGCGTAATTTGTTTTTGCAGGCCTACTCCTCCGGTGGATCCAAATGGGTGCTAGACAGTGGATGCACCAACCACATGACCGGAGAAAGGAGGATGTTTGTGGAGTATGAAGTGAACCAGGACCCAAACGAAGGCATCTACTTTGGGGATAACAGTCAAGGAAGGGTCCTCGGTACCGGTAAAATAGCGATATCCTCTGAACATACTCTTTCGCATGTTTTACACGTTGAATCTTTAGATTATAACCTGCTGTCCATATCTCAGTTATGTGACAAAGGTTATAATTGCCTGTTTACTAATGAGGGTGTGACCGTCTCAAGGAGAAGTGATGGTTCCGTTGCATTCAAGGGTATGTTAAAGGGAAAGCTTTACCTTGTTGACTTCAACAAGGATAAAGCCGAACTCGACACATGCTTGATTGCAAAAACCAACATGGGTTGGCTGTGGCATAGATGGCTAGCACATGTTGGTATGAGGAACCTTCAAAAACTCCTCAAGGGCGATCACATCCGAGGTTTGAAAGATGTTGTGTTTGAGAAAGACAGGCCTTGTAGCGCGTGCCAAGCAGGAAAGCAAGTTGGAGCACAACATCCTGCGAAGAACATCATGACCACAACAAGACCGCTCGAACTACTCCATATGGACTTGTTTGGTCCAATTGCTTACATAAGCATCGGCGGTAACAAATACGGTTTAGTTATTATTGATGATTTTTCCCGGTTCACTTGGGTGTTCTTTTTGCATGACAAGTCAGAAACACAAGGAACACTCAAGAAATTCTTCAAGCGAGCACAAAACGAATTCTCACTATCAATCAAGAGTATTCGGAGCGACAATGGCACGGAGTTCAAGAACATACAAGTGGAGGAGTACCTTGATGAGGAAGGAATCAAGCACGAATTCTCAGCGCCATACTCTCCACAACAAAACGGAGTTGCCGAAAGGAAGAACCGAACGCTCATAGAGATGGCAAGAACAATGCTCGATGAATACAAGACTTCGGATCGATTTTGGGCGGAAGCAATCAACACCGCCTGCCATGCCACAAATCGACTCTATCTTCATCGACTACTAAAGAAGACCCCCTATGAGCTACTCACCGGTAACAAACCGAACGTTTCATATTTTCGAGTTTTCGGTTCTCCTTGCTACATTCTGAACAAGAAGCCCAGGACTTCAAAGTTCGCTTCGAAGTCCGATGAAGGTTTCTTGCTTGGTTATGATTCGAACACTTACGCCTATCGTGTTTTCAACAAGGCCTCCGGACCTGTTGAAGTGGCACGTGACGAAGTGTTTGATGAAACTAATGGCTCCCAAAAGGAGCAAGTTGATCAATGTGAATTAGGTAAAGAGGAAGCTCCCTATCAAGCATTGAAGAGGATGGCTCTAGGCGAAGTACGACCACAAGAGTCATCGTCACAAATACAAGAGGAAAGTGAACCACAAGAGGAGATCAACAATTCAGGGGGAGCCTCGATACAAGACAAATCACAGGAATATGAACATGATCAACAAATCAACGAGGACAACAACTCAGGGGGAGAAGAAGATGATCACCAACATACGACCCCCCAAGTGCCACACCCAAGAGTACACCAATGCATTCAAAGGGATCATCCAATCGACAACATCATCGGCGACATCCAAAAAGGAGTAACCACTAGATCTCGTATAGCAAATTTTTGTGAACATTACTCGTTTGTCTCCTTTTTGGAACCCCGCAGGACTGAGGATGCATTAAAGGATCCGGACTGGGTGGTGGCAATGCAAGAAGAGTTGAACAATTTCAAGAGAAACGAGGTTTGGGAACTTGTGGAAAGACCCAATGCAAATATTGTGGGCACCAAGTGGGTCTTCCGCAACAAGCAAGACGAACACGGAGTGGTGACAAGAAACAAGGCACGACTTGTGGCCAAAGGTTACTCACAAGTCGAAGGTTTGGATTTCGATGAAACCTTTGCCCCAGTAGCTAGGCTTGAATCAATTAGAATATTACTTGCATATGCTACTCACCATGATTTCAAGCTGTACCAAATGGACGTAAAAAGCGCCTTCCTCAACGGACCGATCAAGGAAGAGGTGTAGGTGGAGCAACCACCCGGATTTGAAGACGAAGAGTTCCCCGACCACGTGTAAAAACTGCGTAAGGCTCTCTATGGCCTCAAACAAGCTCCTAGAGCTTGGTATGAGTGTCTTAGAGATTTTTTAATTGATAATGGCTTTCAAATTGGCAAAGTAGATTATACACTATTCACGAAAAATCTGGATAATGATCTTTTCATTTGCCAAATCTATGTTGATGATATAATTTTTGGATCAACTAACCAATCTTTCTGTGAAGAGTTTAGTAAAATTATGACAGACAGATTTGAAATGTCAATGATGGGAGAATTGAAGTACTTCTTGGGATTCCAAGTGCGGCAACAAAGGGAAGGAACATTCATAAGCCAAACCAAGTACACACAGGACATCCTCAAGAAGTTTGGCATGGACAAGGCAAAGCCCATAAAGACTCCCATGGCAACGAATGGTCACTTGGATCTCAATGAAGATGGACCGAGCGTCGACCAAAAGGTATATCGCTCCATGATTGGATCTTTACTTTACTTATGTGCATCTAGGCCAGATATTATGTTGAGTGTATGTTTGTGTGCAAGATTTCAAGCCAACCCTAAGGAATGTCATTTGACAGCCGTAAAGAGAATCCTAAGATATTTAGTTCATACACCCAACCTTGGTCTTTGGTACCCAAAAGGCTCAAAATTCAATCTCATTGGGTATTCCGATGCAGATTATGCCGGGTGCAAAGTTGATAGAAAAAGCACTTCTGGCACTTGCCAATTCCTAGGAAGATCCTTAGTTTCTTGGTCATCCAAGAAACAGAATTCCATTGCATTATCCACAGCCGAAGCGGAGTATGTTGCAGCCGGGAGTTGTTGTGCACAACTCCTTTGGATGCGACAAACTCTAAGGGATTACGGTTACAATATGAACCGTATTCCTCTTCTTTGCGACAATGAGAGTGCCATTAAAATAGCCCACAATCCAGTTGAGCACTCTAGAACTAAACACATTGACATAAGACACCATTTCTTGAGAGACCATTCCATGAAAGGAGACATATCCATCTCTCATGTCAACACCCAAAAACAATTGGCCGACATATTCACCAAGCCACTTGATGAAAAACGTTTTTGCGAACTCCGAAATGAGCTAAACATTCTTGATTCTCGGAGTGTGGCTTGAAAAGTTGCATACCTGTATGATTGCTTCAAAATATTGATTGAATTGTGAAAATTATTCCTCCCCATTTTTCTCTCGAAAAACTATGTCAATTATTAGATCTTGATGAATTTTTGATCATAGTATGACTGTTGTTTGCTTACTGGTCAAATTCATCAAGATTATTTGAATTGTTTTGCCTCTCTACTCTCAATTATTGGACCTTCAAATATATATGAATGGGCTATGCAATTCTCTCCTGGTGACCACGGACAAGTCCGTGGTTACCCGGACTAGTCCGCCATTGCAGACTAGTCCGCAGTGTGCCGGTTAGGCCGGACTAGTCCGACAGACCACAGACTAGTCCGAATTAGGTCTCTGGAGGACTTCGGACTAGTCCGGTCGTGTCCGGACTTGTCCGATTTTTCGTGTCCATAACCCTAGCCGCCACTAAACCCTAATCCCTTCACCCCACACTCGCCCCCAAGCTTTCTCTCTCTTGCACTCGAGCTCCCAAGGCGAATCCTTGATTCCTCTGTCGAAAAGCCTCAATCTTGGGCGGAGATCAAGCTTGAAGACTCGGGGATTGAAGTTGGCGGACAAGTCCGGCCTCCAACCCCCAAAATCTCAAGCTTCCTTTGATTTCTTGGTAAATACTCTTCAAAACCCTAAGAAATCACAAATTTCTCTATTGTCGTTTGGCCTAGCATTCTTCACTAGTTACATGTCTAGTTGATGTACTATGTGTATGCTAGACTAGTTTTACCTTAGGGATCAATTTTTTGTCCAGTCTGTTAGGTTTTTGCGGATGAACACCGGACTAGTCCGGTCCAGGTACGGACAAGTCCGGTCCCCCCGGACTAGTCCGTGCCTGTGCACCGGACAAGTCAGTTGTTTCTGAACCAAAACCTAATTATTTAATTCCCCAATGCACTCCATTGCCATCTTACCTCACCAATACCTTGTATAACTTGTCCTTTCTCTTGAACACTCATTCTCAGATCATGTCGAGCTCCGACAACGAAATCTCCGATTTCGAGGCCGAGTTGGACCACGAGGTGGCACCTCGGTCCTCAGCGGGTCTTGGCAAGAAACGCCAAGAGAGACCCTCCGAGCCTGCTCCCTCACCTCCCCAGGTTCGGAGGAAGGTGTGTGTCAAGAAGGCCGCCTCAAAGGCTGCTCCTCCTTCAAGTGGCCCTCGCCAAGCTAAAGGGAAGGGCAAGGGGGTTGCCACAGGGCCTGTTGGGCCCCTAAAGCTGCATACACCCAGAGAAGGGGTCCGGGACCCCAATGAGGAAAGATTCAATGGCAAGGGTAGTGATGTGGCTATGAAGTTGAGGAGTGTTGATTGCTATGCAAGGCCCAAGCAAGCAGCTGATGGCAGGTTTTGGTCAAATTTCCATGTTGAATCTACAAGCTGGTCTATTTGCCGATGAAGACCCCGGTGGTACGCAGTCAATGGATTGACTGGACCCACCTTGAGAAGAGGAAATGTGCAGCTTTTGATGAAGTGATAGCAGCTGCAGAGAGACATGGACTGAAGGATCTGTTTGCCTTCAGGTATAATTGGAATGATGAAGTGATTGCACAATTCTATGCAACGTGCCACTTCTCAAGCGAAGACGAAGAAAGTGTGACTTGGATGACTCATGGATCCAAGTATTCTATTACCCAGGAAGAGTTTGCCCGCCTGCTGCACCTTGACTCTGAAGGACATGACCACCTCATTATCCACAACATTGGGGTCATTGAGAGGGATGGAATGAAGTTCATGTATGAGCCCACCTCCAAGTATGTCCCTCCCTCCACAAAGAATATGAAGCCTTTCTTTGTGGTACTCAACAGAGTTCTCAGGAAGACGATTGCCCCCAAGGATGGGGATGCAGGGAGTGTGCAAGGCTACCTCCGGACCCTGATGAGGGTCATTAGCAAGAAAAGGCAATTCGATGTTGCAGACTATATTTGGAATGATATGGTCAATATCTCAAGTACCCCCAACCGATCCTGTGGCTATGCCCCTTACTTGATGTTCATGATTGAGAAAGTCACAGGAATCGAGTTTCTGAAGGACGTGGAGCACACTCCACTGAGGCCTCAGAAGCCTCAGTCAGTGAGTGTCCAGGCTGCTCCATCGCCGGTCTCAAGCCCCGAGGCACCGGCAAGGCAAGAAGAAGCTGCTAGGGCTACTCCCCCCTCCAGGGAAGCCCCTCAAAAAGGATCCGCCAGTGGGATCCTCAAGTACTTGGCTGCAATTTTCTCCTCCTACAAGAAAACTGAAGTGAAGCTTCACAAGCTAAATCAGAAGAGGAAGGAGAACATGAGATATATCAAAGCCAATGTGAAGCAGCTGAGTGAGAAGCTGGAGATCAACCCAATTGGATCTCCAGTACTTTCTGAAGATTCTGATCCGGACATCACCGAGCTCGGCCCCTTGACTCCCTCAGAGCTTGCCTATTTTGGCGTTGGGGGCTCGAGCAGCTCCGCTCCTCCTCCTACCTCTCAACCTCGTCAAGCGGAAAGCGAGGAAGACGATGAAGACGACGAGAGGACTGACAGCGAAGAGTGAAGCCCTAGGACCCTCCTCTCTCTCTCTTTTGGTGTCTTGATGCCAAAGGGGGAGAGATTGAGGGGGAGTCTCTAGTCTTAGCTTTAGCTGCATAGGATGCAAGGAGAGAGCTCTTTCTTTTTTTTAATTGTAATTGCTTTTGCTTAACTCTGTTTTCATATCATGTTTGGTCCTGTTATGAATTGCTCTCTTAATTTGCAACTGTGTGATGAAATCTGAGTTTTTGCCCCTGAAGTGCCATATTCACTTGATATTAGTTGATGAATGCAAATTCGATCATTCTTAATGCACTCATGCTCTTAGTATGCATCCCACCATAAAGAATGCACATATGAATAATTATCTTATTGCTTGATGAATTCTTGAGTCATATGTGCATACTTTATGAGAATCTCATTTTATACCTCATTTTGTTAAATCTCAATTGGTTGTCATCAATCACCAAAAAGGGGGAGATTGAAAGTGCATCTAGGACTCCCTTGTGGGTTTTGGATGATTTATGACAAGCAATTGGGATCCTAATCCTTTTGTTGAGATGAATGCAGGAAAATGATGAAAAATGAGCAAAGTACCAAAAAGAGGGAAATTGAGAAGGAAAATGAATATGAGCTCAAGGAGAAGAAATTAGTTGTTTAGTATGTATGGAGTGTGTTAAGGAAACACACCCAAGAGCTCAATCTCACTTAATCACACACACACAATGCACAAAACTATACAGGACCGGACTAGTCCGATATCAGCCAGACTAGTCCGATATCACATTCTGCACCAGATCGGACAAGTCCGGTCACCACCGGACTAGTCCGATATATTTTCTGTTCCACTTCGGACTAGTCCTCCCCAGTGCGGACTAGTCCTTAGCAATGCACAAGTCACACAAAATCGGACCAGTCCGTTGTGACCCGGACTAGTCCGATATTCATTCTGATCCACTTCGGACAAGTCCGGTGTCCACACGGACTAGTCCGATATACACCCTGATCTAAATCGGACAAGTCCTCCAAGGGCGGACTTGTCATCCTAAACACTTAGGGTTTCATGTGTCCGGACAAGTCCGATGTCAATCGGACTAGTCCGAAGCTTTCCAGTGACGAAATCGGACAAGTCTGTTTTGAACCGGACTAGTCCGAGATTCCTCGACACTTAGGGTTTGCTTCACACAGCACACCGGACTAGTTCGGTCTCCACCACGGACTAGTTCGATCTTTCTGAACCCTAACGGTAACTTCTAGAAACCCCATATAAATAGAGGTGCACGACCCACTTTCACAATCTCTCGAACCCTAGCGCCGTCACACCTCCCAAGAGACTCAAAAACCATCTCTCTCCACGAAATTAAGTGCAAAATCAATCAATCCTTTGAAGATCACTTGTAGATCATTGGAGAGGCACTTTGCACACGATTGAGCTCTTGGTTTGAATCTCTAACACACTCTTGCATCTCAATTTGTATATTTCGAAGTGTGTTATTGGTGGTCTTGAAACTTGTAATCAAGGGAGCTCTCAACTTGTGAGATTGCCCCTTCAACTTGGTGATTTACCCCTGTGTGGTTAGTGGAAGAGGATTGGCCTTCGTGGCGATCCGACGAGGGAAGGGTTGGTGAAGACCCGGTCCTTTTGTGGGCTCCTCAACGTGGACGTAGGTTGCCTTCGTGGTAACCGAACCACGGGATAAATCTTGTGTCTTGTTCGTTTGTGTTCATCATTCTAGTTGATCAACATTATCTAGGGTTTGATTCATCTTGTTGAATTTAAGTTAAATAGTTAAACAAGAATCATACTTACAATAGAACTTGACATACAATCATTGTACTGTTATTGAAGTTTATATTTCCGCTGCAAACGTCAACTAAACAATCAAATTGACCTAGCTTGATGAACCTAGTCCGTGAAATCCGGACTAGTCCGCACTTTACCGGACTAGTCCGATATATCTGGTTTTGACCTTGTTGTTGAAGTGCTACAGGAACCGAGAAAATTCAAGAAGGCCTATTCACCCCCCCTCTAGGCCTACATTCACCTGGGAAGATGACCAATGCACCCTTCACTGGTGAAAGTGAGAGGGCGACTGACTTGTTGGGACTTATACACACAGATGTATGTGGACCAATGAGTTCAATTGCCAGAGGTGGTTTTCAGTACTTCATCACATTTACCGATGACTTTAGTAGATATGGTTATGTCTACCTAATGAGGCACAAGTCTGAATTCTTTGAAAAGTTCAAAGAATTTCAGGATGAAGTACAGAATCAAATGGGCAAGACAATTAAACTTCTACGATCTAATCCTGGGGGTGAATATTTGAGCCATGAATTTTATGATCATTTGAAACAATGTGGAATTGTTCCACAGTTAACTCCACCTAGAACGCCTCAATGGAATGGTGTGTCCGAGCGGAGGAACCGAACCTTGTTGGACATGGTTAGGTCGATGATGATCCAAGAAGATCTTCCACTATCCTTTTGGGGTTATGCGCTTGAAACTGCCGCGTTTACACTAAACAGAGTCCCAACTAAGTCTGTTGAAAAGACACCATATGAGATATGGACCGGGAAACGTCCCGGATTGTCTTTCCTCAATGTTTGGGGATGTGATGTTTATGTCAAACATTTGACGTCAGACAAACTCACTCCAAAATCAGACAAATGCTTCTTTGTGGGATATCCTAGAGAAACCAAATGATATTATTTTTATAATAAAACTGAGGGTAAAGTGTTTACTGCTCGCAATGATGTCTTCTTGGAGAAAGAGTTTCTCTCAAAAGGAGTTAGTGGGAGCAAGGTGCATCTTGAAGAAATTCAAGAAATACCTGAAAATGTTTCAACACCCACTAATCCTATACAGGATGTACAAGATGTTGTGCAACCAGTTGACAAAACACCAGCCCCACAAAGGTCTACGAGGGCACGTCGTGCAACTGAAAAGTTAACGCTTCTAACCACAAAGCAGCATGACATGGTATTATTGGATAATAATGAGCCTACGACCTACGTAGAAGCAATGGAGGGACCCGACTCTGAAAAATGGCTTGGAGCCATGGAATCCGAAATTGAATCCATGCATGAAAATAAAGTTTGGAACTTGGTTGATCCAATCGAAGGTGTGAGACCTATCGACTGTAAATGGATTTTCAAGAAAAAGACTGATATGGATGGAAATGTTCACATCTATAAAGCGTGATTGGTGGCGAAAGGTTTCAAACAAATTCAAGGTGTTGATTATGATGAAACTTTCTCACCTGTTGCAATGCTTAAGTCTGTTCAGATTCTTCTAGCAATTGCTGCATATTTTGATTATGAAATATGGCAAATGAATGTCAAAACAGCCTTTCTTAATGGAAGTCTGACTGAGGATGTGTACATGACACAACCTGAGGGTTTTGTCGATCCTAAAAATGCTAGTAAAATATGCAAGCTTCAAAAGTCCATCTATGGACTGAAGCAAGCATCTCGGAGTTGGAATCTGCATTTTGATGAAGTAATCAAAGGGTTTGGTTTCATCAAGAACGTAGAAGAACCTTGTATTTACAAGAAGTTTAGTGGGAGCGCATGTATTTCTGGTCCTATATGTAGATGACATATTATTGATCAGAAATGACATTCCAATGCTTCATGATGTTAAATCCTCATTAAGAAAAAGTTTCTCAATGAAGGATTTAGGAGAGGCAGCGTATATTTTGGGCATAAAGATCTATAGATATAGATCTAAAAGGCTAATAGGATTAAGCCAAGATACATATATTGACAAGATATTGAATCAATTCAATATGCAAGACTCCAAGAAAGGTTTCTTGCCAATGTCACATGGCATTACTCTAAGCAAGAGTCAGTGTCCTTCGACACCTGATGAGCAAAAGAGGATGAGAGCGATTC
This sequence comes from Tuctoria greenei, assembly GCA_036927565.1. Taxonomy (NCBI): domain Eukaryota; kingdom Viridiplantae; phylum Streptophyta; class Magnoliopsida; order Poales; family Poaceae; genus Tuctoria; species Tuctoria greenei. Next base: position 141,427,162 of record JAYESD010000002.1, read on the forward strand.
CTTATGCTTCGGCTATTGGATCCATCATGTATGCCATGCTATGTACACGCCCAGATGTATCTTATGCTCTAAGTATCACGAGAAGATATAAATTTGATTTTGGTGAGGCTCATTGGACCGTTGTAAAAAACATCCTTATGTACTTAAGAAGAACTAAGGATGCGTTCTTAGTGTTTGGAGGTGAAGAAGAGCTCGTTGTAAAAGGTTACACTGATGCCAGCTTCCAAACTGATAAGGATGATTCTAGATCGCAATCCGGTTCTGTATTCTGCCTCAATGGAGGGGCAGTGAGCTGGAAAAGTTCCAAGCAAGATACAGTAGCAGATTCAACCACAAAGGCGGAGTATATTGCAGGTTCTGAAGCTACAAAGGAGGCTGTTTGGATCAGAAAATTTGTTTCTGAGTTGGGTGTTGTTCCTAGCGCGTCCAGTCATGTGGATCTCTACTGTGACAATAGTGGAGCCATCGCACAGGCAAATGAGCCTAGATCACACAAATGATCCAAACACATAATATGACGCTATCACCTCATTCGAGAGATCATCGATCGAGGTGATGTGAAGATATGCAAGGTGCACACGGATTTGAATGTTGCAGATCCGTTGACAAAGCCTCTTCCATAGTCAAAGCATGAGGCACACACGAGATCTATGGGTATTAGATACTTACATCAGTGATCATAGTGTGTAGTGGGAGACTTGTGTCACAGCTATTTTTATGTACTATTAAATAAATTTTTATATGAGTAATCATTATTTACATTGATCATAAAGTATGTGACTTGTTCGTGAAACTCTTTGTTAAAAGTAATGTTACTCTAGATGATCCCTAGTCTATATCATTATATGAGATAATGATTGCATACAGACTAGCACATGTATTAATTGATGATCACGTTTCACGGATCATAGATATGGAGATATCGAATTAATAATGTGAACACATGTTAGTGAACATGGTGTTGGATTGACCCACTCCAAGACATTACTGGGATTATTATTTCCATATGTGCCATCAGTTGGTCTTAAGTGATACACCTGATAGATCCTTAGACCTGAGATCGCCATTGTTTCTCACTATGCGTAATTGTGTACTCTGAGACTACCAAACGCTACTCCGTAATTGGGTAATCATAAAAGTAGTCTTCGGGTATATAATGAAACATAAAATGGGATATGCGCGGATCAAGATGGGATTTGCCCCTCCTTAATAACATGAGAGATATCTCTAGGCCCCTCGAGATAGTTGGATTTGAAAGTGCATGGCCATGCCAAGGTGATTAAAGGTTAATCACAGTGACTAAAAGTTAGTCTCGGAATGAATCCACTATTTGATCGAGTGAATTGTCGAACTATCACAAGTATGGCACGCATCTCGCCTTGAGCTTGATTGGTATCGTGAGGCAAAGGGATTAGCATGTTGAATGTATCTAGGTTCGGCCGATATGATCTTTATGTACATTCGGGAGTTAGTATGTTCTGCTAGGTACCTCTACTGACTTGTGATTGGAAATGGTTTCCATTCACAACCCTGCACATGAAACTAACGATCACACACTTAAGGAGTTGGAATATCAAAAATCTTGGCTAGATGATTGTCTCTAGTACAAGTGGGAGATTGTTGGTGATGTGCCCAAGAGGCAATCATAACAATTCGGGTTGAGGCCTATTGGATATTTGATCCATAAGCAATTAGGGTACTAATGGGTCTGCGACCTAAAAGCCCATTAGTACGCTTATAAATATGAGGGGTAGGGTTAGGGGCTAATGATCCCACCACGTGACAGCCCTGGCCGCCACCCCTCGAAGGCCTCATGCCGAGACCCTTGCCGCATGCGCGGTGCTAGCACACCGGTGCACGGCGTTCCTCTCCGTACGTGTGGACTCCGTGGAGGCGCTGTTGCTACTGCTGTGCTGATCGACTACGACGATCGTGATCGTCTACCTGCCGCTGTGACGAGGACGAGGAGGAGACGAACGAGATCGTCTACTTCCCCTACACCGACGCGCATCTACGTTCCGCTGCGCTGCACGTCTAGCGGTAACGATCCATGACCTCTGTACTCACATGTTTTCTGGGTGATACGGTAGAGTTGCTAGAGTAGTGTACCGCTGATTTCCTAACAGAAAGTACAGTTTCTTCTAGCATTGGTCTCCTGGTTCAAGTTGGTGGAAGATAACATTAGAAACATACCTTGACCACCAAATAATTTTTGTCGTTGTGGGAATTCTCTCCTTGAACTGAAGTGTTTGTTTGACGATGAGTTTGTTTATGGATAACTTGAGCAAGGCAGATCAATTGAGAAGAGAGAAACCATTCCAGAGTTGGGAGGTCCAAAGTGTTCTTGCTTCATGGTATCAGGTGATCTGAATGGTGAGATGACAAAAAATCAGCTTGCAAAGAGAACTCAAATGATAATTACATATACATTCCAGCTCATGTAGATATTCTGAATGGAGATATGCTTCATTTCGAGAAGCATTGGTTGAAGGGTCAGGGTGTTATTGTTCATGATGCCCTTGCATTAACAGTCATCAGGAGGGCCTTACAATAAAGAAGGACACACATGATGGGTTCTCAGTTATTGCTCTTGAATGTCTGTAATGATCTGAGTATATGACTTTATTGTCATCGGTGTTCTACTTAAGGATTGCAAAATGCATTAGTATCTTCTGATGTCAAGTTTTGCTAATACCCCAGACCATTTCAGATATTCAAGAGCAACAACTGAGAACCGATCCCGTGTGTGCTTCCTTTCTCTTAAGGCCCTCCACATGGCAATTGGTTCCCGGCTCAGTCCTAAGGTTAATGCAAGAGCATCAAGAACAGTAACTGGCTGACTCTTAAACTAATGCTTCTTGGAATGTAGCATATCTCCATTCTAAATATCTACAGCAGTCGGACAATATATTTAGCTATCAATTGAGTTCTCTCTCCAAACCGATTTTCGGATTGTTTTATCATTCATATCACAAGATTCTATAAAGCAAGAAAACTTTGAACCTTCCAACTTTGCAATGGTTTCACTCTTGAAAATTGAACTGCCTTTCTCAAGCAAGCCAGAAACAAACTCATCCTCAAACAAACACTTCAGTTCAAGAGGAAATTCCCACAACGACCAGATTTATTTGGTGTACAAGGTATGCTTCCATTGCTATTCAATTATCTTCCACTGACTTAAAATGGGAGTCCAATGCTTAGAAGAAACTGCACTATCAATCAACATGCATTCTTGTACATCAGAAGCCTCTAGGGCTTGCAGTGTCATTATGTTTACTTCTATGTCGCATATCATCCTTGCCTCCTACTCCAAATGGATAAAAAATTGAGTCAACATTAACATCACTATATGGCGATGGAACTTCGAAGCTTGCGGCAGCAACCGAGACACGGATCCTAGGAACAGTTCTCGTAGATTCTATGATAGTTAAAATAGGTGTTCTGCTATTGTTGCTGTTTAAAAAAAACTATTAAGGGGACACGCAAAAGAAACAAATATTGTACTTACGATTGATAAGTAAAGCAAAACCAACCAGTATATCCGCATATCGCTTAAGAAACTAACTAGATGACCCTTCACTTTGTATACATCAAAACCTCTGTTGAAATATTTGGGTCTGGGCCCATTTATTCTCTATTAAATTCCAAAATATGTAAATGAGGCATTTATCCCACATTGAATATTTGAGGAGACTAACACTTATTTATAAGGGAAGATATTCTATATGTGTGGAATATGTGAGAGAAGGATGAGCTAGAGCTGCAAACAAATCACTTGCACACACGCGCGTATTAGCGTATTTTCACGTGAGTTAACGCGTGACTTGTGACTTGCGACGTGACGACTGACGCGGTAATTATGCTCTCTCTCTCTCACTCTCTCTCTAGAAGACTGGCACTAATATGGCTTTAGTGTGCTTTAATTCATATCACTTTATGAATCAGTTTCTGGAGGATAATGGTGTGCAGTAACTGACATGGTCTAATTATGCTGCAAATACTGAAGTTTATTGTATTCAGTTACTAGATCTTAATTGTGCTACTTTACTGCATACTTAATTCCTTCAGTTACTAGAGTCTGTCACTAAATATACAAAATGAGAACCTTCATTCTGTAATAGAGAGGTGAATAGACTCGCTAGTCCACTGTGTTGAGCATCTGCTGCAGGCTAGTCTATCCCTCTCGTCGGCATGGCACCGACGTGTGGGAGTGCGGTGTCTCTGAAAACACGTCCTGCTGAAGAATCTGCATGGGTTGGGGCGAATCATGTTTTTGTGAAGCGTACGCGTGATTGCTCGCTTGACGTTCTACATCATTCTACGGTCTTCTTCACGCTTTCAACTTCTCATCTTTCAAGCTGGATACTTCTCCTCCGTGAGTACTGATGATTTTTTTACGCATGAATATGATAGATATAATTTGTTCTATTAGCATGTCACTGCTTATATTTGTGAATTATCTATCATTCGTACTGTTATAATATTAGGAATTAATTTTATCTCTAAAGTGCATTGTTTTTTAACAATCTAAAAACCTGATAAGCACTTTAAGATAGGTAATAGCTTTGCTGATGCGATGAAACCTGAGAAGTTTGCTGGTTCAAATATTAGGAGATGGGCTACAAAACTTTATTTGTGGCTCATTGCTATGGACATATCTTATGTTCTAAAGCGTGTAGATCGACCCATGGCTGTTGAAAAACATGCAGAGTTTGATAAGACTAATGTTATGGCAGTGAGTTACATTTTGATTGTGTTAATTAATAAACTGTGTGATGTGTATATGACTCATAAGAGTGCAAAAGAGCTCCAGGAGGCCATAGAACATAAGTATGGTGCATGAGATGTTGGACATGAGTTGTATGTCATGGAGAGCTATCATAATTTTAAGATGGCAGATAACCATTCAATTATTGAGCAGGCTCATGAAATACAACTCATTGTAGGAGATCTTTAACACCTTGGACTAAATTTGCCTGATCAATTTGTGGCTGGGGGCATTATTGCAAAATTACCTCCATCTTGGAGGGGATTTGCCACGTCTCTAAATCATAAGAGACAGAACATTTCTGTTGAGGATTTGTTGGCTTCTCTTGATGTGGAGGAGAAAGCTCGTGCAAAATATGGCACGTCCAAGATGCATGAAGGACATCCAGTACTAAAGTCATGTAGCATGCTGGACTAAAAAAAGGGAAAAATAAGGTTGTATACACCACCAACTTCAAGAGAAAGGAGAAGAAGAAGAAGATAAACATGGTTGAGGTTGAATGCTATGTCTGTGGCAAGGTTGGGAATTTTGCAAAAAAAGTGCATGGACAAAAAGGCAAGAAAAATCAGAAAAAATCTGCGAACATGGTTATTAGCGATGTTGGAGCAACAGGGTATGGTAATACATATACTGTTTTAAAGACATGTCAACCTGCTGAATGGCAGATTGATATAGGGGCTAATATTCATGTTTGTGCTAATATATCTATGTTTTCTTCTTATCAGGCTACCCACCGTGCCTCCATCCTGATGGGAAACGGCTCACGTGCTTCTGTTCATGGTGTTGATACGTTCAGTCTGAAGTTCACTTCAAAAAAGACCGTACAACTGAAGAATGTGCAGCATGCCCCTCAATAAATAAAAATCTTGTCAATGGCTCTTTGCGGTGTCGAGATGGATTTAAGTTGGTGTTTGAGTCTAATAAAGTAATCGTGTCAAAATGTGGACTTTTTATTGGAAAAAGCTATGACAGCGGAGGCTTGTTCCGGTTTTCCCTTTCACATTCTAGTAGCTCTATGGTGAATTTTTTGAATAAAGATGATGAAGCAAGTGTTTGGCACTCACCTTTATATCATATAATTTTGGATGCATCTCACGGCTATCTACATTATATTTAATTCCTAAAATTCCTATAGTCAAAGGTTCTGAGTGTCAAGCTTGTGTGCAAGCAAAACAACCAAGAAAACCACACTTGGCTATGGATGAAATAAATTTGACACTTTTCGAACTCATTCATTCTGATCTTTGTGAAATGAATGGTGTGTTGACTGTTGGGTGAAAGAAATATCTAATTACATTTATTGATGATACAACTCGTTATTGCTATGTGTATTTACTTAAATCAAAGCATGAGGCATTAGATCGCTTCAAGATCCATAAGGCAGAAGTTGAGAACCAACAAGTAAGAAAGATAAAAAGAATTACATCAGATCGTTGATGAGAGTATTTTTCCGATGAGTTCTCTCAATTTTGTGCTGAAAATGGAGTCATACATGACAGAACACCTTATTCACCTCAACCAAATGGGGTTGCCGAGAGAAAGAACCACACTCTAACAGATTTGGTGAATGCCATGTTAGATACTACAGGTTTATCTAAGGCATGGTCGGGGGAGGCAGTTCTGACTGCAAATCATGTATTGAACAGAGTCACATAAAAAATAGTGAGAAAACTACATATGAAGGATGGAAAGGAAGAAAACCATCTCTTTCTTACCTGTGCACATGGGGGTGTTTGGCTATGGTAAATATACCAATAGTTAAAAAGTGTAAACTCAGAACTAATATTATCGATTATCTTTCTTGGTTATGCATCTAATAGTCCTGCCTATAGATTTCTAATAACTAAGTTTGACTCACCTTTTTTGGTCGTTGACACAATAGTTGAACCTGAGATGCCACATTTTTTAAATTATTTTTCCTAGGGATGATACACATAACTCTTATGTTCGTACACATGACAATAATTATACCCCATATGAAGTCTTAGTACAACCTGATTTTACACCTTAGAAAATTCATTACAACCATACGATGGAGAAAACAATAAAACAACTCATCGAGCGAGCAAGAGACAACGGATTCCAAAATCCTTTGGTGATGATTTCATTGTTTATCTTGTGGATGATACACCGAGATCCATCCTAGAGGCGTTTGCATCTCCTCATGTAGACGATTGGAAGGAAGCAGTCTGGAGCGAGATGGAATCCATCATGACTAACAAAACCTGAGATTTAGTGGATCGTCCATTCGGTTGTAAAACAGTTGGAAGTAAGTTTGCGTTCAAGAAAGAGCTTAGGCCTAACGATACAAAAGAGAAGTACAAGGTTGGGCTTGTGGCAAAAGGTTATACATAGAAAGAAGGAGAAAACTTATTTGATACTTACTGACCCGTTGCTAGAATGACAATGATTTGAGTACTTCTAGCTTTGACTGCCTCACATGGTCTTCTAATTCATCAAATGGATGTGAAGACAATTTTACTTAATGAAGAGTTGGATGAGGAGATCTATATGGATTGGCCAGAAGGATTTGAAATACTCGGTCAAGAGAATAAGGTGTGTAAGTTAATGAAATCTTAATACAGTGTTAAATAGGCACCAAAGCAGTGGATTAGAAGTTTTAGAGTACCATGACACAAATAGGCTTTGCTGTCAATGAGGCTGATAAATCTGTATATTATCGATATGGTGGGGGTAGAGGAGTGATCATGTGTTTATATGTGGATGATATTTTAGTTTTTCGAACTGATATTGATGTGATAAATGAGGTAAAATATTTTCCATTCTGAAATTTTGATATGAAAGATTTAGGGGAGGCGGATGTTATCTTAAACGTCAAGCTGATAAGAAATAAGAATGAGATTACTCTCTTGCAATCTCATTATGTTGAGAAGGTGTTGAACCATTTTAGCTACTAGGACAGCAAGCCTTCACTAACACCATACGATCCTAGTATAATTCTTCATAAGAAATAAAACATTAGGAAGAGACCAATTGAGATATTCTCAGATAATTGGTTCGCTCATGTACCTAGCTGGTGCTAAGCGACTTGACATTTCCTTCGTAGTTAGCAAATTGAGCCAGTTTTCTGCTAATGCAGGAGATGATTATTGGCGTGCTTGAGCGAGTTATGCACTACTTGTGTGGTACAATGATCTATGAAATTCACTATACAGGAGACCCTAAAGTTTTGGAAGGTTATAGTGATTCCAATTGGTTTTCTGATGCTGATGAGATAAAGGCAACAAGTGGTTATTTCTTTAGGGAGCAGCTATTTTAAGGAGGTCTTGTAAACAGACCATTTTGACGAGGTCAACTATGGAGGCAGAGCTTATAACATTAGATACAGCCCCTGTGGAAGCAGAGTGGCTGGACGAACTCTTGATAGATTTACCAGTGGTGGAAAACCAATTCCTCAAATTCTTATGTACTGTGACAATCAAACCATTTTTGCAAAATGTCAAGCACAAAGGATAATATGAAATCCTCATGAAATGTGAAAAGACAGTTAGAATCTGTTAGAAAATTAAGAAAATCCGAAGTGATAGCCATTTATTATATTCAAACAACAAAAAATCTAGCAGACCCGTTTACAAAATGTCTATCAGAAATGTGATATATAGTGCATCGAAGGAGATGGGATCGAGGCCCATGTGAGTTGTACACAGCGGTAACCCAAACCTATGTGATCGAAGATCCCGTGAATTACGATTTGGGAAAAACTAGCTGTATGTATGACTAGGAGAGTACATAACTATATAGTACCTTCTCTAGTGAAGATGCAATACTCTCCATTCTGTAAGGAAGGCTGACTTAAGTCTTAATGTGTTCGGAGGCTACAATGTGAGATATTGTCCTACATATTATTCTTGTATGAACACACCTATATGAGCTGACTGTTGGTCGCAGTCTGTGGGATTTTGGAATTCTTTAAGAAGCTCATGAAAGAGACACGGTAGTATTACTTATAGGCTCCACCCAAGGACTGGACCAATAGGCGCCTAGTATAATTTTGGTCTTTAAATGAAACTACCTCGCGCAAAACTACCAATTCAAGACATAGTCCATTGTGTTGTTGTGGTTTGGCATATTTTCTAGATCAACATGGATGTTCAACGAAATAGGTCTCTGTCGCTAAACTGATATATCAAATAACATCATGGACGCATGACAAGTACTGTCAGTTATGCTTTTGGAATTTGGTGGGATTGTTGCAATATTGGGGCCTGGGCCCATTTATTCTCTATTAAATTTCAAAACCTGTAAAGGAGGCATTTATCCGACATTGAATATTTGAGGAGAGTAGCACTTATTTATAAGGGAAGCTATTCTGTATGTGTGGAATATGTGAGAGAAGGATGAGCTAGAACCGCAAACAAATCACCTGCACGCGCGTGTATTCGCGTATTTGTGTACATTCGCGTTAGGTAACGCGTGACTTGTGACTTGCGACGTGGTGACTGACGCGGTAATTCTGCTCTCTCTCTTTTGACAAGATTGAAACTAATATAGCTTTAATTTGCTGTAATTCATAGCACTTTATGAGTCAGTTTCTGGAGGATATTGGTGTGCAGTAACTGACGCGGTCTAATTATGCTGCAAATACTAAAGTTTATTGCATTGAGTTACTATAGCTTAATTGTGTTGCTTTACTGCATACTTAATTCCTTCAGTTCCTAGAGTCTGTCACTATATATACAGAACGAGAATCTTCATGTTGTAATAGAGAGGTGAACAGACTCACTAGTTCACTATGTTAAGCGTCTGCTGCAGGGCTAGTCCGTCCCTCTCGTCAGCGTGGCACCGTCGCGCGGGAGAGCAGTGTCTCCAAACCATGTCCCGCTGAAGAACCTGCATGGGTTTGGGCAAATCAGGTTTTTGAGAAGTGTACGCGCGACTACTCACTTGACGTCCTACATCATTCTACGGTCTTCATCACGCTTTCAGCTTCTCATCTTTCAAGCTGGATACTTCTCCTCTGTGAGTAATGGTGAATTTTTTACGCATGAATATGATAGATACAATTTGTTCTATTATCATGTCATTGCTTATATTTTGTGGATTATCTATCATGCGTACTGTTATAATTTTAGGAATTAATTTTGTCTCTAAAGTGGATTGTTTTCTAACAACCTCTGTCGTAAAAAGCATACTTAGGAGAGACTCAGAAGCACAAAGCATAAAATAGATAACATCCATCTTCTTAAGCCAAGCATATATAAATTGACACAATTATAATAATAATACCTTGAATACACTTTTCGAAGCATCTGCTCCTGATGAAATTCTTTCAACGAAGGGAGTAAAAGTTGTGCAATGAGCAAAGAGAGTTTAATTTTATCATCTTTGGATACCTCCCTTTTGTTAACCCGTGGACAGAATAATTGTTGGTACCCTGCGCAGTGGGTACCCCATGATATAGCAAGGAAAGCTAAGGAGTTCCACCCTTTCAAGTTGAAAACCTCTGAAGGCACACGTGTTGCACAGTACTGGATCCGCCTCCCTCATTTGGGTAGCTCCAGCACTGACACGTGTATCACAAGGCCGGACCTAACTCCCTTCATAGGGAAGCTCCAGTCTTGCCATGGGTCCAGTGACCTTGGACCTAACCCCCAGTAGAGGGAAGCTCCGGTGCTGCCACGTGTATAGTGGCTCCGGACCAGCCTCCCCATGATGGGAAGCTCCGGAGCCACCACGTGTTAAACCTCCGGGGCTAGAACTTCAACGAAAGACAGAGAGATCTCCAACGGCTCGGACCTTCAAGGGACATCTAAAGCGACAGTTACAAGACCTGATTATGTGTCATTAATGCTATATTAATGACACATGATCAGTGGACTGTTAATAGGGTAACACCATCATTAAGGTGCGTTATCCCTTTTAATTATGCTTAATACATGTAGATCGTGTATTAGGCTGTTAATCACACTAGGGCCACATGTCGGGTGTGTTGTAACAGCCAGTCCTTAGACTATAAAAGGGCTGCACCGCACGATACATAGACAGGCAAGCTCACAAGATCACTGTAAGTGCATCTAGGATATCCCTTGTGGGTTTTGGCTAATTGATGACAAACATATGAGATCCTAATGAAACTATTGAGATGACTGCAGGAGAGATAAGTGAAACAGCTCGGTGCACACAAAAAGGTGAAAAATGGAGTGGTGTCGAAAGAGGGATACTTTGGTGGAGCTTGGAAGATCAAAATTAGATTTTGAATGTATAGGGAGTGTATGAAAGACACACTTCAAGAACTCACAACTTTGCACTGGGGTAAGGGCTTAAAATTAACTTAAAATTCACAATGCACCGGACTAATCCGATCATGGACCGGACTAGTCTGATCATGGATCGGAGTAGTCCGTTTAACTCTCTGGAATCTCTCAAATTGGGAGACCGTACTAGTCCGTGTGTCCATCGAACTAGTCCGTTGATCTTTTTGTAGTCTCTCATATTGAGAGACCGGACTAGTCCGTGTGTTCACCGGACTAGTCCGTTGATCTTTCTGGAGTCTCCCTTCTGTGGAGATCGGACTAGTCCGTTGAACTTTCTGGAGTTCACCTTCACACAGCACAGGACTAGTACGAGCTTGGACCGGACTAGTCCAACAGACTTTCTGGACTTCAAAGTACATTGAGACCGGACAAGTCCGGACTTGCACCGGACTAGTCCGGTGTTAGGATTTTTCAACGGTTACTTTTCGGAAACCCTATAAATAGACAATCCACGGCCTTCCAAAAGATATATATGATATATACTTCTGCAAACACAAACCCTAGTGCTGCCACTTCGTCCCAAGATCCCAAAACACATCTCCCCACACATCTAAAGGGCAAAAAGAGTGAAATCAATTGAACACTTGGATTCAGGATTGGGAGATCGTCGTTCCTTCATTGCGAGCTCTTGGGGTTTGATCTTTCTAAACTCATACTCTGCATTGTAATACTTTTGAGTGTATTTGATCACTTCTTTCATTGTGATTCTCGTGGGAGCCCTCAACGTGTGAGGTTGCCCCACAAACTTGGTGATTACCCGTGATAGTGGAATCAAGTCGGCCTTCGTGGTGACTTGAAGAGGGAAAGGGTTGGAGACCCAGCTCTGTGTGAGCTTCCTCAATGAGGACGTAGATCTCGTGGTGAGATCAAACCTCGGGAAAAATTCGTGTGTCTTGCGCCTTATTTCCTTTACATTTTTTTCATTAGATCACTTGAGTGCTAAACATCAATCTAAGGCAATTATAAGTTTTCACTTGCATTCTTACATTAATCTCAAACAAAAATATCAGTTGTTCTCATTTCCGCTGCTAAAGAAATTTAGTTTCCCAAATAACACCTAATCAACACACATATTTCTAGCACACCGGACAAGTCCGCCCACATGACCGGACTAGTCCGGCCAACCAAGTTTTGATGATTCTATTAAGTGTGCAGGAAATTCAAAAGGCCTATTCACCACCCCCCCCCCTCTAGGCCACATTCAATTGGTATCAGAGCAAGGTTCTCCGCCAACGAGACTCACATCTCGGAGAGATCAATGGCCTCTGAGAAGAACAACGATATCTCGAAGATGAACATTAATGAGGAGGAACAAGAAACTAAAGCCTTTGATGTGCTGAAGGAGAGCCCACACGATGATGAAGAAGTGCGACAACTAAAGGCACTCCTGAGAAAGAAACTGCTAGGACAAAAGGGAAAAGAAGAAGAGAAGACGACGGGGAGTGGTCATCACGACTACTCCCGACATCCTTACACCTACAACCGTCTCAATTCAAACAATCACTATCTTTCCATTCATATGGGAAAACCTCCACAGTTTGACGGAAGCGACTATACCATGTGGAAGTACAACATGAAGATGCATCTAATATCCCTAAATCCTAGTCTGTGGCACATTGTTTGCACTGGCATAGATATCCCAGACACGGATGAAGAACTCACCCCAGAACAAGAACAAGAGATTCACAAAAATGCACAAGCCGTCGCCGTGATCACATCATCACTAAGCAGAGAGGAATTCACAAAGATCGATGGCTTAGAAAGTGCAAAGGAAATATGGGATACACTCAAGACAGCTCATGAAGGAAATAGGTCGATTCATGAAGCTAAAATCGAGATGCTTGAAGGAGAGTTGGGGAGATTTGCTATTGAAGAAGGTGAATCATCTCAAGACATGTACAACCGATGAAGGCACTCATCAACAAAATTCGTGCCTATGGAAGTAAGAAATGGACGGATCACGAGGTGGTCAAGAGAATGATTAGAGCCTTCATGCCAAGAAATGTCACACTTTACTCAATTATTAGAGAAAGCCCCGAGTTTGACAAAATGACTCCCGATGAGTTGTTGGGGAAGATCATAAGTCATGAAATGATGGAGAAAGGGGCACAATATGTCAAAGACTTGGCCGAACTCACTTTCTCCAAAAAGAAAGAGGTTTCTCTCAAAGCAACATTTCGACCCAAACTCAAAGAAACTCGTGAAGATCAAGATGATGGGCATACAAGCGACGAGAGCGCCGATCTTGATGATGAAGAAATGGTACTCTTTATCAAGAAGTTCAAGCGAATGATGAAAAGAAGACACGGCAATAACTCAAATGAAGGCAAAAGCAAGGATAAAGGAAAATCCAAGGCTCGACGCACTTGCTACAACTGCGGAGAGTATGGTCACTTCATGATGGACTGCCCTTATGAAGAAAACAAAAGGAAGAAGGAAACAAGACCTCAAGAAAAGAAGAATTTCAGAAAGAGAAGACAAGCCCATCAAGCTCACATTGGCAAGGAGTGGGACTCAAACGACGAGTCCTCCTCCGATGAAGAAGAAGAGATGGCCACTATCGCAATCAAGAAACCTACTATGAAGGCCACACTCTTCCCAAACATGGAAGGATGGGATATGAACAACTACACTTGCCTTATGGCTAAGGAAGGAAAGAAAAAGGTACGACTCACTTCTCCTACGCTAAATTCCTCTATTGATGACTTTGATAGCTCTAGTGATAATGAAGAAATGCTTGGAGGACTAAGTAAAATTGCTCTAAAGAAAATGGAAATGGTGTCGAACGAAATCTTTGAAAAAGAGGAACTTCTTAACCGACAAGAAGATATGATCATCCGTGAAAGGAAGATATATCAAGAAGTTGAAAAGCTTCTTGAGCTTGAAACAGAGAAGAACGAGTCGCTTGAAGTTGAGCTAGCCTTGAGTAAGGAAACTTACTCAAAGCTAGAAGACTCGCATATTGCAATCAAGGAAGAACTTGCTAACTTGTCAAAAGTTAACAAGATCCTTGAGGTGCAAGTTGAGTCGCTCAAGCAAAGTGACTCCTCTTCCTCCAAGAGCTCTTCCTCCAAAGATATGAGTTCGACAACAATCAGAACTTGCACTTGCTATAGTAAGAAGAATGTTATTTCCAATACTTCAACTTCTCATAATATGCATTCCCCTCCAAGCGGCATCTTTGATAAGGAGAAGATCAAATATGCACGCAGTGCATATATGGTCACTAGACCTCCTAATGTCAAAGATGGCCTTGGTTTTGACAGGAACAAACACATGTCTACTCCCAAACATGCTAAGAATGAAATTGTCTTTGTTAAGGAAAAATCCCATGAATCTGATTTACAAATATTGTTTCGTACATTTGATGCTTCCTATGTTCTTATGAAAGACAAACATGGAAAAGTCATTGCTAAATATACAGGGCCACGCCACAAGAACTTAAAAACTTGTGTGTGGGTGCCCAAGACTCTTGTGACTAACCTGAGAGAACCCAAGCAAGCTTGGGTACCTAAAACCAAGGAATAATTCTTTTTTGCAGGCTTATTCCTCCGGTGGGTCTAAATGGGTGCTAGATAGCGGATGCACAAATCACATGACTGGAGAGAGAGGTATGTTTGTGGAGTACGAATATAACAAGGATCCAAGTGAAGGCATATACTTCGGAGACAACAGCCAAGGAAAGGTCCTTGGTAGCGGTAACATTGAAATATCCGCTCAACACACATTATACAATGTTTTACATGTAGATTCTGTAGATTATAACCTTTTGTCAATATCACAACTATGCGACAAAGGTTACAACTGTTTATTCACTAATGAGGGTGTGACCGTTTTTAGAAGAAGTGATGGCTCGATTGCATTCAAGGTAATGTTAAAGGGAAAGCTCTATCTTGTTGACTTCAACAAAGATAAAGCCGAACTCAACACTTGCTTGGTTGCTAAGACCAACATGGGATGGCTGTGGCATAGACGGCTAGCCCATGTTGGGATGAGAAATCTGCAGAAACTTCTAAAAGGTGGTCACATCCGTGGTCTTAAGGATGTGGTTTTTGAAAAAGACAGGCCGTGCAGCGCTTGTCAAGTAGGAAAACAAGTCGGAGCACCACACCCCGCCAAGAATGTGATGACTACCACAAGATCGCTGGAACTCCTCCACATGGATCTCTTTGGTCCAATTTCGTACATCAGCATCGGCGGTAACAAATACGGTTTAGTAATTGTTGATGATTTTTCAAGATTTACCTGGGTATTTTTCTTGTATGATAAATCAGAAACTCAGGGGATCCTCAAGAAGTTCTTGAAAAGAGCTCAGAATGAATTCTCATCAACCATAAAGAACATCAGAAGTTACAACGGGACAAAATTCAAGAACCTCCAAGTTGAAGAGTTTGTCGATGAAGAAGGGATAAAGCATGAATTCTCAACACCCTACCCCCCTCAACAAAATGGAGTGGCCAAAAGAAAGAACAGAACATTGATCAAAATGGCCAGAACTATGTTGGATGAATACAAGATGTCAGATCGATTTTGGGCAGAAGCGGTGAACACCGCTTGTCACGCCACGAATCGACTATACCTCCATCGACTACTGAAGAAAACTCTGTATGAGCTCCTTACCGGTAAAAAGCCTAATGTTTCTTATTTTAAAGTTTTTGGTTGCAAATGTTTTATTCTGAACAAGAAACAGAGGGCCTCGAAGTTTGCTTCGAAGTCTGATGAATGATTCTTGCTCGGTTATGAATCGAATGCCTACGCCTATTATGTCTTCAACAAGGTGTCCAGCCTTGTTGAACTAGCACATGACGTAGTGTTCGATGAATCTAACAGCTCACAAGTGGAGCAAGTTGATAAGTGTGTGCTAGATAAAGAGGAAGCTCCATATGAAGCACTGAAGAAAATGGGACTTGGAGATATCTTACCACAAGAGCAAACATTCGACTCAAATGCACAAGATGAACCTCAACATAGAGTCAATGATCAAGGGGGAGCTCTTGCACAAGATCAAGAGGAGGAAGATCAAGAAGATCAGGACAATCATTGAAGCAATGATCTAGGGGGAGACAATGCACATGAAGATAATGAAGAACAAGCAACTACACAAGCTCCACACCCAAGAGTACATCGGAGCGTGCAAAGAGACCACCCTGTCAACAATATTATTGGAGATATTGCTAAGGGAGTAACTACTATATCTCGAGTTGCAAATTTCTGTGAATACTATTCTTTTGTGTCTTTTCTGGTACCATACAGGGTAGAAGAACCCTTAAGGGATCCAGACTGAGTGATTGCAATGCAAGAGGAGCTGAACAACTTCAAGAGAAATGAAGTGTGGGAGCTGGTGGAGAGACCAAAGGCGAACATAGTTGGAACCAAATGGGTCTTTCGGAACAAGCAAGATGAACATGGAGTAGTAACAAGAAATAAAGCAAGATTGGTGGCCAAAGGTTATTCTCAGGTCGAAGGTTTGGACTTCGATGAAACTTTCACTCCTGTAGCTAGACTTGAGTCTATTCGTATTTTATTGGCATATGCTACTCACCATAATTTTAAGCTGTATCAAATGGACGTCAAAATCGCTTTCTTAAACGGTCCAATCAAGGAGGAAGTTTATGTGGAGCAGCAACCAGGATTCGAAGACCAAAAGTATCCCAACCATGTCTACAGACTACGTAAGGCTCTCTATGGCCTCAAACAAGTTCCTCGAGCTTGGTATGAGTGTCTTAGAGATTTTCTAATTCAAAATGGATTCAAAATTGGTAAAGCTGACTATATACTTTTCACTAAACATTGTGATGATCACCAATTCGTATGTCAAATTTATGTTGATGACATTATCTTTGGATCCACTAACAAATCTTTCTGTGAAGAATTTAGCAAAATTATGACAGATAGGTTCGAGATGTCAATGATGGGCGAATTGAAGTTCTTCTTGGGATTCCAAGTGAAGCAATTAAGAGAAGGTACATTTATAAGCCAAACCAAATATACACAGGACATTCCCAAGAAATTCAATATGGACAAAGCCAAGCCCATGAAGACACCCATGGCCACTAACGGACATCTCGACCTCAATGAATACAGTCCAAATGTGGACCAAAAGGTATATCGGTCCATGATCGGATCCTTACTTTATTTATGTGCATCTAGGCCAGATATTATGCTTAGTGTTTTCTTGTGTGGAAGGTTTCAAGCCGCACCTAAAGAGTGTCACTTAATTGCGGTAAAAAGAATCCTAAGGTACCTTGTGCACACACCCAACTTGGGCCTTTGGTATCCCAAAGGATCCAAATTTAACTTGATAGGGTATTCCGATGCCGACTATGCAGGATGCAAAGTCGATAGAAAGAGCACGTCAAGGACTTGTCAAATTCTTGGTAGGTCCCTAGTTTCTTGGTCATCTAAAAATCAAAACTCCATTGCTCTTTCCACAGCAGAAGTAGAATATGTTGCAGCCGGTAGTTGTTGCGCACAACTACTTTGGATGCGACAAACCCTTAGGGACTACGGCTACAATCTTAACCATATTCCGCTTCTATGTGACAATGAAAGTGCTATAAAAATTGCACACAACCCTGTAGAGCACTCAAGAACTAAGCACATAGATATCCGTCATCATTTTCTTAGAGATCATTCATTAAAAGGTGACATTGCTATTTCACATGTTAGGACTGAAAAACAACTTGCTGATATTTTTACAAAACCATTGGATGAGAAAAGGTTTTCTGAGCTTAGAAACGAACTTAATATTCTTGACTCTCGAAATGTGGCTTGAAACGTTGCACATCTGGTTGATACTTCAAATGTTACATTTTATTGCTAAAACTGCCCCTTACCTCTTTTTCTTCTAAGAAAACTAATTTTAATGAAGAAATCTTGGAGTTTATGACCACTTTTCATTGTTGATTGCCTTCTGGTCATAAGTACCAAGATTATTTGCAAAACTTGTCCTTGGATCACTATTAGTTATCTCTAAATACTTAGTTTTTCCAATGACACCGGACTAGTCAAGTTTGCCACCGGACTAGTCCGGACAGTCCCTCTTTCCTAGGTTTTCCAGGGGCACCGGACTAGTCCGGTCGGCCGCTGTCGGTACCCTGGGAACCGTACACCCCTTGAGATTACAAATATCTCAAGGGAAAGTCATCTACTTGAATTGAAGACCTTCGGAGGCCCACATGTCAGACATAACCGGACCCGCTTCTCCAACATGGTTAGTCCCAGGGTCGCCACGTGTACTATCAAACCGGAGCTACCACCCACAAGGAGAAAGCTCAAGGCTATGTACCGAAATGACACCCCCGAACCTAACCCCAGACCGAGGGAAGCTCCGGAACTGACACGTGTCAGGTAGCTCCGGAGCTATCTATTTCCCACAGTACGCTCCGGAGCTGCCACGTGTCCAACCGTCGGATCTTCAGCCTCTAACCTCCGGAAACTCCACAACGGCTCCAGATCTTCAAAGGGGAATCAAGGACTTCAAGACCCGATTAAGTGTCATTAATACCATATTAATGACACACGATCGGACGACCTTAATTACCAGTAACGGTGCTATCAAAGCCCATAACTCGGTCATTAAGGGCAATTAAATGTGTTGAATGTGTATCAATATCAGTAACCGCCGGGGCCACATGTCGGGCCAGGCTAACTTGTAACGGCCTGCCCTTGTACTATAAGAGGACAGGCCGACGATACATAGAAGACCCCGGACATTCTATACACGCTCGATACAAGCTCATACAGCCAATACAACACCAACACACCCGTGGAGTAGGGTATTACGCTCAAGCGGCCCGAACCACATAAATCTTCGTATCTCCTGTGTCATTTACAATTCACCTTCTTGAATCTCCACGCGCCCACACCGAACATCAAACTCGTCTAACACTTTAGTAGTGTCGGGAGATCTGCCGGATCCAAACCATCGACAGTTGGCGCGCCAGGTAGGGGCGCCTGAGATTTCAAGAATGGTGAACTCCGCTGCTGGATCATCCAACGGTCATCCTGCTGTTCAAGCTATTGGGGGTAATCCCTCCAATATGCAGCCACCAGCAGGAGCCTCAGCGCCAGTAGGAGTCACACTTCCACCATCACCGCCTCCACCAGCAAATCAAGCTGGACAATGCGATGGTGCACCGGCGTCTGTCACTACGTCGGCAAATCATGACAACCCGGAATACGCGCTCCATGCAGCACGTGCTCTTCTCCAATGCCCACCACCTCCGGATGCATCCCAGGATGCACTAGAGCAGTGGAGGGCTGATGTGGAACATTTGGTTGCAGTAGCAGCCGACCGCATCAGCAACCAGGGTCCTCCTCCTTCAGGACGGGCCCCATCGCAGCGATGGACCTTGTCTGGCAGACTTGGCCCGCACGTTTCCAACAACAGGAGACGAGCTGCATCACAACAGGTGACGTCATTGCCCTCCGGGGCACGACGTACTCACACGGTATCAAGGCTTTCAACTCATGACCTTCGGGCGGAGCTTGATCACCGATACCGCCAACAAGACGGCCGAGTCCATATTGATCGTGCTCATGAAAGACGAGAAGCTCAAGACGTTCCTGCTCCTGAGGGAGTAGGAGGAGGTTGTTCAGCCTTGGCCATGCATCTACGTATGGTCAGGTGGCCACAGAAGTTCCGGCCTCACCTGCCGGAGAAGTTCGACGGGACCGTCAATCCTGTCGAATTTCTTCAGATTTACTCCACTGCTATCTTGGCAGCTGGAGGAAATGAGGCCGTAATGGCCAATTATTTCCCATTGGCTCTAACTGGGACCGCCAGGTCCTGGTTTATGAGCCTTCCACCCAACTCCATCAACAGTTGGGAGGAGCTGTGCCATCAACTCCATCGACGTCGCGGGTGACGACTTGACTCCGCCATCAGCTTTTCTCCCTCTGAACGTGTAAGTAGAGTTCAGCAGGGAGCTCCGGCGGAAGATGCCTGTGCTTGACGACCTTGGTGTCATCGAGAGAAGATCAATCTCTAGGGTGGCGATCCCTGGGGTTTCCGAAGGTGGCTCCGACCCTGCCCCGAAGCCAAGGGTCGAGGTGGTCGGCAAGGGCAAGGAGCCGGCGGATGAACCCAGCCGAAAGAGGAAGCTGCAGCACGCCGACGGAAGGTCCGTCAAGCCTGCCACCTCTGCATCGGCTCCTTCTACCCGGAGGGGGAGGTCTTCTACAACCGCGGCGACTATACCCGCAGCGTCGTCCTCCCGGGGTGCTAGCTCCGGGCATGCGACTCCAGCACCAGGTCCGGTTAAGGCCTCTAGGTCCGGAGGTTCTTCCCGATCAAGGGGGGCCTTGACTAGGGAAATGCCCGTGGCTGCAATGAGTTCCGGGGGGCCTTTCGGAGCTTCCACGCCGGCGGCGGCTATGACCAGCCCAGAACGCCCAGGAAAGAGGTTCCGCGCAAGCTGGTGCGGAAGTCTCCCAAGGTAATTTTTAATCTTTACCTTGGACAGTTGTTTTGTTGTAGTAACTATTTTTTAAGTTTCTTCGTCCATCATCTGCAGCGTTCCCAAGAAGAGGAGTGAGGCTCCACCCTCAGCCACAGTAGCTGAAGCTGTGAGGGCGGGAGCTTCTGCTCCTATCCTGGTGCCGCCCCAAGTGGTGGTTGAAGCTGCGACAGCTCCGGCGCCAACTGTCGTGGTCATGGACCTCGACTCATCCCTAGAGACTCCCGTGGTAGCGCCGGACCACGAGAGAGAAGATGCGCCAGCACCACCTGTCCCGGAGGTTGAAGCTCCGGGTCTTGGTGCCGAGATGATAGAAACTCCGGCCGTTGAGCCAGAGGAAGCAGTAATTCCGGCCCCAGTGCCGGAAATTGTCGAAGCTCCGACGGTTGAGTCGGAGGTGATTGAAGTCCCGGTGTGCGCGCCGGATGTTGAGGAAGTTTCGGCAGTTGGGCCGGCTACATCTGAAGCACCAGCCGCAGAGCCGGTCGTTGTTGGAGCTCCGGCCGCAGGGCTGGTCGATGTTGAAGATCTTCCGGCTCCCGAGCCGGTTGTTGCAGAGGCGTCAGCGCTCAAGCCCCCAGTTGAGTAGGTGCTCAGGCCGGAGCCAGAAGCAGCTCCTGCTCCGGTTGTGACGACGCCGGAGGTACCCGCGGCTGAGTCGGAGTGCTCAAAAGAGGTTGCTAGCCCCCTTCCTGAGGAGGCAAATGAAGACCTGGCGGCGGGGCCTTCGGAACCACTTCCGGAGGTCGGAACTTCATCAGTGTGACCCTCCTCGATGGCAACTAAGGTCATCCCGGAGGACGGCCCTAGTGCCATGGAGACCCAGGGACCACTCTTGTGGAGTGGGACCCAATTTTTGTATATGAAAACCCGCTGGAACCTGCGGAGGAGACCCCAGCAGGTCCGTAACCTATCCCGTTGTCATTGTCTATTGACAACGCCTGTTCCAGTCTGCGTCAAGTTCAACTGGCCTTCTTCCACGACAGCAAGGCTCTTGAAGAGGAGCACCAAACCCTTAGGCGGTGGCGTAACTGGCTCTACTTCGAGACCAAGCTGGCGCAGTCGAGGCTAGCGGATAACAAAGAGTGGATCAAGCGGGAGAAGGTCCGCCTGGAATACTGGGGCCAATTATTGGATGACAGGGAGAGTATGACTCGCGCCCTCGACGCTCAATCCCGGTAGATTTATGAGCAGACCAAAGCAGCTAACAGTGCGGCCGATGAACGCCAAGAGAGGCTTGAGGCCATTAACACTACACTCATCAAGCGCCGGGAGACACTTGAAGAGAGGGAGAAACAGCTCGAAGATGAAGAGCAGAAACTCCTAGAGCTGCGGGATGACGTCCTGAGGAGGGAGGAGGAGCTCACCGAAAAGGTGGCTCTGGCTGACAAGGGCCTCGAGGAGCGCACCAAGAAATTGGAAGAGCGCTGCACTGAGGAGGAGGAGAAGGCCTGGGTGCGGGGGCAGGAACTCTATGAGCAAGAGTGTGCCATCGCAGCCAGGGAGAAGAAAGTGAGGGGCAGGGAGAAGGACCTGGTTGACCGCCGGAACAAGATCCACCTCCGGGAGGAGGAGCTCGGAAAACTCGAAAAGCGGGTTGCTGCAAAGATTCAGCAAAACGCCAAAGAAGTTGAGCGCCTCGCTTGTGAGAATTCTGAACTGGTGGCGGCCAGAAGATCCTTGGAAGAATTGAAGGGCTTGAGGACTGCGGACTCCCTACAGATTTGGGAGTTCCTGGGCAAGGCCAACGACGCGCTGACACCGACGAGCTTCAGTCCCGTGCGCCCGGATGATCCAGAGCCGGAGCCGGACCTGGCGTTGCAGGCGTTGAGCTCGGCAGGCAGCAAACTCTCCAAGGTGGGTGATGTCATCGCGGACCAATTGGAGGTTGAGGGGCAATCCCTAGCGAAGAACGTCGCAGAGTATGTGCTGACGTGCTACACCAGCCGGAATCCCCAATTCTCTCTGGACCTGGTGCTTGAAGGTCCCGTTGAAGGAGAAGGTGAAGCTGCCAGAGCCAACGTGTCGGAGGTTGCCCAGAAGGTCGCCCAATTCTTACATAGGGTCTAGGACCATCTCTGTAGTTCCCACTTGTATTCTCTCTTCTTCTTCCTCAATTTTGTAATCCCTTGTCTCCAGATGAATGAAATCCCCAAATTTTTGTGAATTTCACTTTTTGTCTTCAACACTTTTGTCTTCACTTGGCCCCCCGGTAGATGTACACAATTTGATTGTGAACATGTACCAAGAGGATATTGTGTTTTGTTGAAGACTCATTTGCTTCAAACTTGTAGAGTGTAGGTCTGAAGTCTTCGATAGTGAAGGTCCCCTGAGGTTGCCGGAGCTTAGAAGCTCCTGCATTGACTACCGTCGGAGCTTAGTAGCTCCAGCAATAGTCCCTATCAACGCGTAGAGCATCGATAGTTAGACCTCCAGGGTGTCGGAGCTTAGTAGCTCCAGCAGTGACATTTGCCAACACGTAGCTTGTCGGCAGCAGACTCCACTTGTGGGGTCCTCTCACCATCTTTTATTTAGCGTTGACGTTTGGCCCCCTAGCTTTACCGGAGCTTGGTTGCTCTGGTGATGCTCGTTTTCAATGCTTAACATCGATTACAAGCCACCTAGGGGAGTTGGAGCTTTGTTAGCTCTGGCTTTCCTCCATCAATGTAGATTTTATTTTTCCTGCACACTGAAGCCAAGAAAAATAGTAAAATTCGTTTCTTGCCTATAACTTCATCGCGGCTTACGATTCTCAAGAAATTTTTAGGTCCAATGCGATTCTAAATACAACCGAATGCGTTGTCTTTACTTCCAAATCCAATTGTACTTGGACCTGCCTTACTTCGGCCTGCCGGGGTGTAGGTAGAGTGGCGTACTTAGGGTGCTTGACCAGGATAAGTCGATAGCACACTCCGGCCCTAGATTGGCTTGGCGGCTTTCAGGCGAGTGGGCCATGAACAATATTTGAATCCAAAAGAATCGACAATACAATTCGAATCGTATATGAACCGGTCGAACTAAAATTTCTTAAGAATTACACGTCTTTGTTATAGAAAAGAAAGAGAAAAATAAAAAATGTTGAGCCTGTACAAAATAAATGCACGTGGAGTCTGTTTCACATGAAGATGTCTTTCATTATAGGTCCGGGGTACAGGGGAAACAAGTACACTCTTAGGGTACGGAACCAGGCTAAGCGTGTTTTATTTCTCGTTTGACCCAGGGTAGCTAGCCACACTTTTAGTCCTGAGACTGTGACAAGTGTTGCATGAACTTTGCAGACCTTCCGGGAAAGGTCCGGCTGTTCTCCCGGAGGAACTACCCGACTCTGTACAATGACTCTATAACATACACCTCAAGTTACTACAGACTCACCTCCGTGATATTAAGTGTAGAACTTACGGAGGTGCTCAATGTTCCAAGGATTTGGGAGAGGTGTCCCATCCTCGGCAGCCAAGCGAACGCTTCCGGGACGGGATACTTTAATCACTCGGAAGGGTCCCTCCCAGCTGGGGGAGAGTTTGTTTAACCCTTCTCTGGATTGTATTCTCCGTACCACCAGATCGACTTCCTCGAGCTGTCAGTTGTGTACATGCCGCTGATGATAGCGCCGAAGGGCTTGGCGGTATCGGGCATTCCGAACAGCTGCTTGGCACCTTCCCTCCTCAAGGAGGTCTAGGTCTTCACGCCGGAGCTGGTCCTGCGTGGCTTCGTCGAAGGTCCGGACCCGGAGTGACCCCAAGGTGATTTCCGGAGGAAGGATTGCTTCAGCTCCATACACCAGGAAGAAGGTTGTCTCTCCAGTTGACCGGTTTGGAGTTGTCCTGTTGGCCCATAAAGTGGGCGGAAGCTCTTCAATCCAGTTGGCTCCATGTTTTTTCAAGCGCTCATAGGTGCGCGTTTTGAGTCCTTCAAGGATTTCAGCATTTGCTCTCTCGGCTTGGCCATTGCTGGCTGGGTGAGCTACGGAGGCGTAGCAAACTTGAATGCCGAGGTCTTCGCAATATCCTTGAAATGCAGAACTTGTGAATTGGGTCCAATTATCAATGATGATTTTTTTTGGGACTCCAAATCTGCATACAATGGACTGCAAAAAGTTGATAGCGGATTGCTTGTTGATTGTCACAACTGGAGTTGCTTCCGGCCACTTGGTGAACTTTTCAATGGCAACGTACAGGAACTTGTAACCTCCGACGGCTCTTGGGAAAGGTCCCAAGATGTCCATCCCCCACACAGCGAAGGGCCATGTAGGAGGTATCATTTGTAGGGGCTGAGCCAGTGTGTGAATTTGCTTTGCATGAAATTGACATGCTTCGCATTTCTTCACTAGCTCAGTTGCATCATGGAGTGCTGTAGGCCAGTAGAAGCCATGCCGAAAGGCTTTACCAACCAGCATGCGGGAAGACGCGTGGTTCCCACACTCGCCTCCATGGATTTCTGCGAGGAGCTCGCAGCCTTCTTCCCTTGTGATGCACCGCATTAGGATGCCGTTGGCACCGCGCCAGTAGAGATCCCCTTCTACCAACGTGTATCTTTTAGCCAATCTGACTACCCGGTCAGCGGATACATCATCGTCAGGAAGGATGTTGTCTTTCAAGTAGTTCCGGATCTCCGAGATCCATGCATCGGAAATAACTTGAGCATTTGAGTCTTGCGTGTTGGGTTGCTCGGAGCTTCCGGCAGTACCTACGACCCTTGATGGCTGCCATGGTAATAGGGCCATCGGGACCGTCAGCTTCGGGATGCTGATCTCGCCCCCTTCGCTCAGTTCGGCAGGCTGAGCTGTGGGTTTTGACAACCTCCGGACAAAAGTTCCGTCAGGAGCCGGAGCTCCAGTTGACGCTTTCATCGAGAGTTCGTCGGCTTCAGCGTTATGGGCACGCTGAACATGGTGGAGATCTAGGACTTCGAAGTCCTTTTGAAGCCTCTGGACTTCAAGGAGGTAAGCAGCTAGTTGGAGATTGTTGCAGGAGCATTCACCCTTCACTTGCTTAATTATGAGCTGTGAATCTCCCCTGACCAGCAGTTGCTTGACACCGTATGACAGTGCCACCCTTAGTCCGTAGATGAGTGCTTCATACTCCGCCATGTTTTTGGTCGCCTTGAAGTCAAGGTGTACCATGTATTTTACCTTCTCCCCAGTTGGTGCAAGGAGAAGGATTCCAGCTCCCACCCCCTGCTTTTGCATGGAGCCGTCGAAGTAGAGGGTCCAATGAGGCTCGGTGAAGACCGGGGCTTCGTGTTCCGGCTTCTGCTCACTGGGGCCCCCAGGGTTTGATGGAGAGGGAGTCCATTCCACCACGAAGTACGCCAATGCTTGACTCTTGACTGCTCGCCTTGAAATGAATTCGAGATCGAATTCGGCCAATTCCGCTGCCCACTTTGCAATATTCCCAGTTGAATTGGGATTAGGCAAGATTGCTCGAAGTGGGTAAGAAGTCACCACTGAGATCTTGTAAGCTTGGAAATAATGGCGAAGCTTCCTGGAGGCAATAAGAACTGCATAGAGCAGCTTATGCACCTCTAGGTATCGAGTCTTGGCATCATGTAGTACTTCACTGATGAAGTATACTAGGCGTTGAATGGTTCGTACCCTCCCGGAGGGGCCCGGAGCTTCCTCTTCACTGACCCGGATCCTCCCGGAGGGATCTGAATTTTCTTCGGGGACCTCCAAGTCCTGGCTGGAGGAACCTGGAGCTTCTTCAGAAGCGACCTGGACCCTCCTGGAGGGGTCTGGGTCTTCTGAAGTGACTTCTTGTGGATTCGAGTCTAGGAGCTGGGACCCAGACTCACTGTCAGGAACTTCCGGACCTTCCCGAAGGGGTCTGGATTCCTGAGTATGGGGTAGTTCTGGTCTCTCTGCGACCAGGACCATACTGACAACTTCGTCAGTGGCTGAAATGTAAAGCGGCAAAGGCTCACCAGCGTTCGGAGCTACCAGATTTGGTAGGGTGGTGAGGAACCGTTTTAGCTCCTGGAACGCCTTTTCTGCTTCTTCAGACCATTGGAATGGTCCGGACTTCCTCAATAACTTGAAGAAGGGGAGTGCCCGTACCGCAGTCTTGAAATGAACCGGCTGAGGGTTGCTAGACATCCAGTTAGCTTTTGGACATCTTTGATGCAGGCTGGTGGCCGCATGTCTTCAATAGCTTTGATCTTCACCGGATTAGCTTCTATGCCCCGGTGACTTACCAGGAAACCAAGAAGATTTCCGGAGCTAACCCCGAAGACACACTTGTCTGGGTTTAGCTTTGTGCGGGTGACCCGCAGCTTATCGAAGACAGCATGCAAGGTGTCGAGGAGTGACTCCTTGTTCTTGACCTTGACCACGATGTCATCAACGTACACTTCCACTATGTCTCTAATGAGGTCTTCAAAGGTTTTGTACATAGCTCGTACAAAGGTTGAAGCTGCATTCTTGAGACCAAATGGCATGGCCGTATAATAGTACAATCCATCTACTGTGATGAAAGAGGTATGCTTTCATCTTCCCTAGACATCCTAATTTGATGATACCCAGAATATGCGTCTAGGAAACACAGTAATTCACACCCGTAGGTGGAATCCACTATCTGATCTATTCTAGGTAGTGGGAATGGATCTTTTGGACAAGCCTTATTTAGTGTTGTGTAGTCAATACACATCCGAAGCTTCCCGCCGGCCTTGGGCACAACGACTGGGTTTGCCAGCCATTTTGGATGGAAGACTTCTCGGATGAATCCAGCTTCGAGCAACTTCTTTACTTCTTGTCGAATAAAGTTATGTCGCTCTACGGATTGCTTCCGAGGCTTCTGATGCACAGTCCGGGCGTCGGGGTAGATCTTCAGATTGTGCTAAATCACTTCCTTGGGGATCCCAGGCATTTGTGACGGTTGCCAGGCAAACACGTCGACATTAGCCCGGAGGAAAGCGATGAGCGCGAGTTCCTATTTGTCGTTCAATCCTCCCGATATACGGGTGGTCTGAGCGGCATCGGAACCGATTTGGACGACTTTGATGGGAATGTAGGTGTCGCCGCTTGGCTGCATGCGAGGTGCAGAAGTCGAGCCTCGCTGATGAATGCTCGGGGGTTTTGGAGCTTGCTCCGGCCTGGAGTCCTCTTCTTGCGCCGTAGTAAGCGCATGGAGTTCTTCCAAAGCAGTTACTCCGGCAGTTCGATCTCCGCGGATCTGGAGAACGCCTATTGGTGTTGGCATCTTTAACACCAGGTAACCATAATGAGCAGCTACCATGAATTTGTACAAGGCAGGCCTACCCAAGATGGCATTGAAGGGTAAGTTGATCCGAGCAACGTCAAAGACCAACTTCTCGGTGCGATACTTCTCCCGTCTCCCGAAGGTAACGGGGAGGATAATAGCTCCGAGTGGGGTAATGGCTCCCGGACCTACTCCGGAGAAAGGTCGGGAGAGGTGGAGATCCGAAGGTCAGAGCTGGAGCTTGGTAAAAGCTTCAAAGCTTATGAGTTGAGCCCCGAACCTCCATCTATCATAACATGGTGGAGCTGGATGTTATTGATGGTAGGAGATACCATCAAAGGTAGCTGACCTGCTCCAACCATGCTTCGAGGGCAGCCTGAAGCATGAAAAGTGATGGTTGTGTCCATCCACTTCCGATGAGGCTCCGGTCTGGCTGTAGGAGCTACAGCAGCCATATCCCGACGCATAGTCTTGATGACGCGGCAGGAGGTGATGTCCCATGATCCACCAAAAATGGCGTTCATGGTCTTCCACCGCTCGTTGTCGGAGACATCGGAATCGTCGTCGACGGAGGTGTAGACGGCCTTCAGGACCTTTTTGGGATGCTGAAAACCTAACTCCTCTTCAGCCGGAGCTTCGTTGACTTTTTGTTTTCCTTCCCTCTTTCGGAAAGGAGCTTCTTCCCGGCGCTTGTTGTAGCGCTCGGCAAGGTTTTGGACCTCCCGGCAATCTTCCAAACTGTGGTTGCCCGTTTTGTGAATTGGACACCACACCTTGGGTTTGCCACCGTCTTCAGAAGACGGTCGAGGTCGCTTCTCGGGGCGTGGCCCCCGGCCACCCAGAGCTGCAGCAGCTGCAACATTGGATGTACCAGCCGACGGCTTCTTCTTGCTGTTGGTCTTCTTCTTCTTTTTGCCACTCCTGAAGGTAGCGGCTTCTCCTTTGGAGGATTTCTTGTGATCCTTCGGAGTTGGTTTGGAGTGCATTTCACGGCCCCCCGCAGCTCTGGCACATTTGTCGGCCAAACTAAAGAGTTCCGTGACACTGGTGATCTCCTTGATCGCCAGTTTCTCCAGCATATTCTTATCCCGTACACCCTGTCTGAATGCCACAATGATAGAGGCGCTAGAGATAGAAGGGATAGTGTTTCGCACCTGAGAGAACCTCTGGATGAATGATCACAGGGATTCTCCCCCTTTTTGCACGACTGCAAAAAGGTCCAGTTCAGTGCCTGGTGGGGTGTATGAACTCCCGAAGTTGGCGGTGAACTGCCGGCACAGCTCCTCCCAACTGTTTATGGAGTTGGGTGGAAGGCTCATAAACCAGGACCTGGCGGTCCCAGTTAGAGCCACTGGGAAATAATTGGCCATTACGGCCTCATTTCCTCCAGCTGCCAAGATAGCAGTGGAGTAAATCTGAAGAAATTCGACGGGATTGACGGTCCCGTCGAACCTCTCCGGCAGGTGAGGCTGGAACTTCTGTGGCCACCTGACCATACGTAGATGCATGGCCAAGGCTGAACAGCCTCCTCCTACTCCTTCAGGAGCAGGAACGTCTTGAGCTTCTCGTCTTTCACAAGCATGCTCAATATGGACTCGGCCGTCTTGTTGGTGGTATCGGCGATCAAGCTCCGCACGGAGGTCATGAGTTGAAAGCCTTGATACCGTGTGAGTACGTCGTGCCCCGGAGGGCAATGACGTCACCTGCTGTGATGCAGCTCGTCTCCTGTTGTTGGAAACGTGTGGGCCAAGTCTGCCAGACAAGGTCCGTCGCTGCGATGGGGCCCATCCTGAAGGAGGAGGACCCTGGTTGCTGACGCGGTCAGCTGCTGCTACAACCAAATGTTCCACATCAGCCCTCCACTGCTCCAGTGCATCCTGGGATGCATCCGGAGGTGGTGGGCATTGGAGAAGAGCACGTGCTGCATGGAGCGCGTGTTCCGGGTTGTCATGATTTCCCGACGCAGTGATTGACGCCGGTGCACCATTGCGTTGTCCAGCTTGATTTGTTGGTGGAGGCGGCGGTGGTGGTAGTGTGACTCCTGCTGGCGCTGAGGCTCCTGCTGGTGGCTGCTTATTGGAGGGATTGCCCCCAACAGCTTGAACAGCAGGATGACCGTTGGATGATCCAGCAGCTGAGTTCACCATTCTCGAAATCTCAGGCGCCCCTACCTGGCGCGCCAACTGTCATACGGACTAAGGGTGACATTGTCATACGGTGTCAAGCAAGTGCTGGTCAGGGGAGATTCACAGCTCATCATTAAGCAAGTGAAGGGTGAATGCTCCTACAACAATCTCCAACTAGATGCTTACCTCCTTGAAGTCCAGAGGCTTCAGAAGGACTTCGAAGTCCTAGATCTCCACCATGTTCAGCGTGCCCATAATGCTGAAGCCGATGAACTCTCGACGAAAGCGTCAACTGGAGCTCCGGCTCCTGACGGAACTTTTGTCTGGAGGTTGTCAAAACCCAAAACTCAGCCTGCCGAACTGAGCGAAGGGGGCGAGATCAGCATCCCGAAGCTGACGGTCCTGATGGCCCTGTTACCATGGCAGCCATCAAGGGTCGTAGGTGCTACCGGAAGCTCCGAGCAACCCAGCACGCAAGACTGAAATGCTCAAGTTAGTTCTGATGCATGGATCTCGGAGATCCGGAACTACTTGAAAGACAACATCCTTCCTGATGATGATGTATCCGCTGACCGGGTAGTCAGATTGGCTAAAAGATACACGTTGGTAGGGGGATCTCTATCGGCGCGGTGCCAACGGCATCCTAATGCGGTGCATCACAAGGGAAGAAGGCTGCGAGCTCCTCGCAGAAATCCATGGAGGCGAGTGTGGGAACCACGCGTCTTCCCGCATGCTGGTTGGTAAAGCCTTTCGGCATGGCTTCTACTGGCCTACAACACTCCAGGATGCAACTGAGCTGGTGAAGAAATGTGAAGCATGTCAATTTCATGCAAAGCAAATTCACACACCGGCTCAGCCCCTACAAATGATACCTCCTACATGGCCCTTTCCCAAGAGCCGTCGGAGGTTACAGGTTCCTGTATGTTGCCATTGACAAGTTCACCAAGTGGACGGAAGCAACTCCAGTTGTGACAATCAACAAGCAATCCGCTATTAACTTTTTGCAGTCCATTGTATGCAGATTTGGAGTCCCAAATAAAATCATCACTGATAATGGGACCCAATTCACAAGTTCTGCATTTCAAGGATATTGCGAAGACCTTGGCATTCAAGTTTGCTATGCCTCCGTAGCTCACCCAGCCAGCAATGGCCAAGCTGAGAGAGCAAATGCTGAAATCCTTAAAGGACTCAAAATGCGCACCTATGAGCGCTTGAAAAAACATGGAGCCAACTGGATTGAAGAGCTTCCGCCCACTTTATGGGCCAACAGGACAACTCCAAACCGGTCAACTGGAGAGACACCCTTCTTCCTGGTGTATGGAGCTGAAGCAATCCTTCCTCCGGAAATCACCTTGGGGTCTCTCCGGGTCCGGACCTTCGACGAAGCCATGCAGGACCAGCTCCGGCGTGAAGACCTATACCTCCTTGAGGAGGGAAGGTGCCAAGCAGCTGTTCGGAATGCCCCATATCACCAAGCCCTTCGGCGCTATCATCAGCGGCATGTACACAACCGACAGCTCGAGGAAGGCGATCTGGTGCTACGGAGAATACAATCCAGAGAAGGGTTAAACAAACGCTCCCCCCAGCTGGGAGGGTCCCTTCCGAGTGATTAAAGTATCCCGTCCCGGAAGCGTTCGCTTGGCTACCAAGGATGGGACACCTCTCCCAAATCCTTGGAACATTGAGCACCTCCGTAAGTTCTCCACTTAATATCACGGAGGTGAGTTTGTAGTAACTTGAGGTGTATGTTATAGAGTCATTGTACAGAGTCGGGTAGTTCCTCCAGGAGAACAGCTGGACCTTTCCCGGAAGGTCCGCAAAGTTCATGCAACACTTGTCACAGTCTCAGGACTAAAAGTGTGGCTAGCTACCCTGGGTCAAACGAGAAATAAAACACGCTTAGCCTGGTTCCGTACCATAAGAGTGTACTTGTTTCCCCTGTATCCGGACCTATAATGAAAGACATCTTCATGTGAAACAGACTCCACGTGCATTTATTTTGTACATGCTCAACATTTTTTATTTTTCTCTTTCTTGTCTATAACAAAGACGTGCAATTCTTAAGAAATTTTAGTTCGATCGGTTCATATACGATTCGAGTTGTATTGTCGATTCTTTTGGATTCAAATATTGTTCATGGCCCACTCGCCTGAAAGCCGCCAAGCCAATCTAGGGCCGGAGTGTGCTATCGACTTAGCTTGGTCAAGCACCCTAAGTACGCCACTCTACCTACACCCCGGCAGGCCGAAGTAAGGCGGGTCCAAGTACAATTGGATCCGGAAGTAAAGACAACGCATTCGGTTGTATTTAGAATCGCGTTGGACCTAAAATTTTCTTGAGAATCGTAAGCCGCGATGAAGTTATAGGCAAGAAACGAATTTTACTATTTTTCTTGTCTTCAGTGTGCAGGAAAAATAAAATCTACGTTGATGGAGGAAAGCCGGAGCTAACAAAGCTCCGACTCCCCTAGGTGGCTTGTAATCGATGTTAAGCATTGAAAACGAGCATCACCAGAGCAACCAAGCTCCGGTAAAGCTAGGGGGGCCAAACGTCAACGCTAAATAAAAGATGGTGAGAAGACCCCACAAGTGGAGTCTGCTGCCGACAAGCTACGCGTTGGCAAAGGTCACTGCCGGAGCTACTAAGCTCCGACACCCCAGAGGTCTAACTATCGATGCTCTACGCGTTGATAGGGACTATTGCTGGAGCTACTAAGCTCCGACGGTAGTCAACGTAGGAGCTTCTAAGCTCCGGCAACCTCAGGGGGCCTTCACTATCGAAGACTTCGGACCTACACTCTACAAGTTTGAAGGAATTGAGTACATGTTCACAATCAAATTGTGTACATCTACCAGGGGGCCAAGTGAAGACAAAAGTGTTGAAGACAAAAAGTGAAATTCACAAAAATTTGTGGATTTCATTCATCTGGAGACAAGGGATTACAAAATTGAGGAAGAAGAAGAGAGAATACAAGTGGGAACTACAGAGATGGTCCTAGACCCTATGGAAGAATTGGGCGACCTTTTGAGCAACCTCCGACACGTTGGCTCTGGCAGCTTCACCTTCTCCTTCAATGGGACCTTCAAGCACCGGGTCCAGAGGGAATTGGGGATTCCGGCTGGTGTAGCACGTCAGCACATACTTTGTGACGTTCTTCGCCAGGGATTGACCCTCAACCTCCAATTGGTCCGCGATGACATTGCCCACCTTGGAGAGTTTGCTGCCTGCTGAGCTCAATGCCTGCAACGCCAGGTCCGGCTCCGGCTCCGGATCATCCGGGCGCACAAGACTGAAGCCCATCGGTGTCAGCGCGTCATTGGCCTTGCCCAGGAACTCCCAAATCTGTAGGGAGTCTGCAGTCCTCAAGCCCTTCAATTCTTCCAAGGATCTTTTGGCCGCCACTAGTTCAGAATTCTCACGAGTGAGGCGCTCAACTTCTTTGGCGTTTTGCTGAATCTTTTCAGCAACCCGCTTTTCGAGTTTTCCGAGCTCCTCCTCCCGGAGGTGGATCTTGTTCCGGCGGTCGACCAGATCCTTCTCCCTGCCCCTCACTTTCTTCTCCCTGGTTGCGATGGCACACTCTTGCTCATAGAGTTCCTGCCCCCGCACCTAGGCCTTCTCCTCCTCCTCAGTGCAGCACTCTTCCAATTTCTTGGCGCGCTCCTCGAGGCCCTTGTCAGCCAGAGTCACCTTTTCGGTGAGCTCCTCCTCCCTCCTCAGGACGTCATCCCGCAGCTCTAGGAGTTTCTGCTCTTCATCTTCGAGCCATTTCTCCCTCTCTTCAAGTGCCTCCCGGCGCTTGATGAGTGTAGTGTTAATGGCCTCAAGCCTCTCTTAGCGTTCATCGGCTGCACTGTTAGCTGTTTTGGTCTGCTCATAAATCTCCCAGGATTGAGTGTCGAGGGCACGAGTCATACTCTCCCTGTCATCCAATAATTGCCCCAGTATTCCAGGCGGACCTTCTCCCACTTGATCCACTCTTTGTCATCTGCTAGCCTCGACTGCGCCAGCTTGGTCTCGAAGTAGAGCCGGTTACGCCACCGCCTATGGGTTTGGCGCTCCTCTTCAAGAGCCTTGCCGTCGTGGAAGAAGGCCAGTTGAACTTGACGTAGACTGGAACAGGCGTTGTCAATAGACAATGACAATGGGATAGGTTCCGGACCTGCTGATGTCTCCTCCGCTGGTTCCAGCGGGTTTTCAGATACAAAAATTGGGTCCCACTCCACAAGAGTGGTCCCCTGGGTCTCCATGGCACTAGGGCCGTCCTCCGGGATGACCTAAGTTGCCATCAAGGAGGGTCCTGCTGATGAAGTTTCGACCTCCGGAAGTGGTTCCGAAGGCCCCGCCGCCAGGTCTTCATTTGCCCCCTCAGGCAGGGGGCCAACAACTTCACCAGGACACTCCGCCTCAGTCGCGAGTACCTCCGACGTTGTCACTTCCGGAGCAGGGGCCGCTTCTGGCTCCAGCCTGGGCACCTCCTCTATTGGGGGCTCGAGCTCCGACGCCTCTGCAACAACTGGCTCGGGAGTTGGAAGATCTTTATCATCAACCAGCCCTGCGGTCGGAGCTCCAACAATGACCGGCTCTGCGGCCGGTGCTTCTGAGGTAGCCGGCCCAACTGCCGAGACTTCCTCAACATTCGGCGCGCACGCCAGGACTTCAATCACCTCCGGCACAACCGCCGGAGCTTCGACAATTTCCGGCTCTGGGGCCGGAATTACTGCTTCCTCCGGCTCAGCGGCTGGAGCTTCCATCATCTCGGCACCAGGACCTGGAGCTTCAACCTCCGGGACAGGTGCCGCTGGCACATCTTCTCTTCCATGGTCCGGCGCTACCACGGGAGTCTCTGGGGATGAGTCGAGGTCCATGACCACGAAAGCTGGCGCCGGAGCTGTCGCAGCTTCAGCCACCGCTTGGGGCGGCACCGGGACAGGAGCAGAAGCTCCCGCCCTCACAGCTTCAGCTGCTGTGGCTGAGGGTGGAGCCTCACTCCTCTTCTTGGGAACGCTGCAGATGATGGACGAAGAAACTTAAGAAATAGTTACTACAACCAAACAGCTATCCAAGGTAAAGATTAAAAATTACCTTGGGAGGCTTCCGCACCAACTTGCACATAACCTCTTTCCCGGGTGTTCTGGGCTGGTCATAGCCGCCACCGGCGTGGAAGCTCCGGAAGGCCCCCCGGAACTCATTGCAGCCACGGGCATTTCCCTAGTCGAGGCCCCCCTTGATCAGGAAGAACCTCCAGACCTAGAGGCCTCAACCGGCCCTGGTGCTGGAGTCGCATGCCCAGAGCTAGCACCCTGGGAGGACGACGCTGCGGGTATAGTTGCCGCGGTTGTAGAAGACCTCCCCCTCCGGGGAGAAGGAGCCGATGCAGAGGTGGCAGGCCTGAAGGACCTTCCGTCGGTGTGCTGCAGTTTCCTCTTTCGGCTCAAGGGTTCATCCGCCGGCTCCTTGACCTTGCCGATGACCTCGACCCTTGGCTTCGGGGTAGGGTCGGAGCCACCTTCGGAAACCCCAGGGATCGCCACCTTGGAGATTGATCTTCTCTCGACGACACCAAGGTCGTCAAGCACAGGCATCTTCCGCCGGAGCTCCCTGCTGAACTCTACTTCCACGTTCAGAGGGAGAAAAGCTGATGGCGGAGTCAAGTCGTCACCCGCGACGTCGATGTCGTGCTGGAACTTCTTGAGGTGGAACTCCAAGGTTGTCCCCACCATGTTGGACTTCAGCCCGGTCACAACCCGGTCGTCGTCCATCACGCTGTTGAGGGCCCAAGCGAGTTTTTCCCTCCTCTTCAGCGGTGCCCACCTGTTGACCAGGAAGTTACAAAACACTGCCTGAGGGGTTAATCCTCCCTCCACGCACTGGCGGATCCTGGTCAGAGCAGGTTTGAAGGCGTCCGCCAGCACCAGATCTTCACTCCAGATCGTCGTGTCAATGTTGGGGAGGCCTTCGGGCAGCTCCAGTCTCTCGTGCTCCTCCACCCGGATGACTATCCAGTCCTTCTTCCAATCATCCCACTTCCCAGAGGGAAACGACCGGAGGTACTTGAATGGGCGCTTCTTGCGCTTCATGAAGTAGTAGAAGCCAAGGTACTCATTGCTCCTACCGGTGGTATGGACGGTGAAGAAGGTCCGGAAGAGTTCAATGCAGGGGGATGCCCACCACATCTCACAGAAGTGGACGAAGATAGACACGAGGAGAATGGAGTGGGGGCCAAGGTGGTATAGCTGCAGACCATAAAAGTCTAGCAGCATCAATAAAAGGAGGAAAAAGGTGGGATCAACCCCACCATGGCGTACAAAGAGAAGTACACCATTTCGCCGGTGTGCTCCTTCTCAAACGGGAGCTCACCCCCGGCGCAGACCATGCGGTTGAAGAAGTCCGAGGACCATCCCATGAGGGCCCGGACCTTCTTCAGGTCACCGTCGGTCTTCAAACGACTCTCGTGGAGACCCAACTCCATCGCAGCACAGCAAGGCAAGAGAGGAAAAGCGAAGCATAAGTTGGGAGTTTGAGCGCAAGATCAGATGAGAGGCGTAAAGAACTCCAGATGGTGCGCGCTTTCCTTCTTAAGTAATCCCTCGCAACGCTTGGATGGAAACCGCGAGGAAGTCGAATATACCACTCAAAAATTCCACCCAGCCGATGACAAGAGGGCTCGGGACCACCCCGACGATCAAGTCGAGGTTCTTACCCAGGCGAACGGTTGTCATCATGAGGCGGGAAGCCCGAAGGCGGCGGCCTGACAAGGTGTGCGGGACCGATACGGTTTTCGTATTGGGAACCGGCAACCTTCAATTGCATGAGATCCGCACACCAAAGATCTCATCTGCCGCACGCGGGATACGCCATACGGCGAGGATTTAACTCCAAACCATCGCCAACGGCACATCCGAAGACCTTTGAAGACTCAGTTCAAAAGTCGCGAGGATGGACCCACCTCCGGCGGAATGCCTTCACCCAAGGGGTATTCCCCAGAGGTGGGCCCAGGGGGCCACTGTCGGTACCCTGGGAACCGTACACCCCTTGAGATTACAAAGATCTCAAGGGAAAGTCATCTACTTGATTTGAAGACCTTCGGAGGCCCACATGTCAGACATAACCGGACCCGCTTCTCCAACATGGTTAGTCCCAGGGTCGCCACGTGTACTATCAAACCGGAGCTACCACCCGCAAGGAGAAAGCTCCGGGCTATGTACCGAAATGACACCCCCGGACCTAACCCCAGACCGAGGGAAGCTCCGGAACTAACACGTGTCAGGTAGCTCCGGAGCTATCTGTTTCCCACAGTACGCTCCGGAGCTGCCACGTGTCCAACCGTCGGATCTTCAGCCTCTAACCTCCGGAAACTCCACAACGGCTTCGGATCTTCAAAGGGGAATCAAGGACTTCAAGACCCGATTAAGTGTCATTAATATCATATTAATGACACATGATCGGACGACCTTAGTTACCAGTAACGGTGCTGTCAAAGCCCATAACTCGGTCATTAAGGGCAATTAAATGTGTTGAATGTGTATCAATATCAGTAACCGCCGGGGCCACATGTCGGGCCAGGCTAACTTGTAATGGTCTGCCCTTGTACTATAAAAGGACAGGCCGACGATACATAGAAGACCCCAGACATTCTACACACGCTCGATACAAGCTCATACAGCCAATACAACACTAACACACCCGTGGAGTAGGGTATTACGCTCAGGCGGCCCGAACCACGTAAATCTTCGTGTCTCCTGTGTCATTTACAATTCACCTTCTTGAATCTCTGCGCGCCCACACCGAACATCAAACTCCTCTAACACTTTAGTAGTGTCGGGAGATCTGTCGGATCCAAACCACCGACATCCGCGTATATAAGCAGCTGGTCGGCCCAAATTTTAAACCTCCTTCCACTTTGAGTTGAGCCCTCACCTCTCAAACCCTAGCCCCCAAAATTGATTTTCGAGTTGAGCCCTCAAAATCCAAGTTTTCTCCGTGGGAAATCCTCCCCTCGACGAGTTGATACTCCACTCCGAACTCATCCAGACAGATTCGCGCTCCTTCAACGCGAATCTTCAAATCTCGGTAAATTTCTCCCTAAAATCAAACTCTCAACTCTTCTAGTTCTAGCTTGTTTCCCTTGATTCCAAGGCAGTACATTAGCTTCAGAGATGTATTCCTTTCTCTTTCATGCCCTCATGCATCCTTAGATAGAAGTTGTGATTCATAGGTGTTGTTAGGGTTCTTATGCCAGGCCGGACTAGTCCGCCTCCAAGATACGGACTAGTCCGGTGCACCGGACAAGTCCGCACTCTGAAACCGGACATGTCCGGTATCTGACATTTGAATCCTCACATCTCTTTCAATTCTTGGTTCTTTCTCGTCTAATCCATGAACTCTTTATTAGGCACAATGTCTTCAAGCTCAAATGATTGCTCCTTCCACGTTGATGAAGAAGTTGAACGTGAAAAAGTGAAGAGAGCCAAGGAGAGGTACATGAAGAAAAGACATGATGTCAATGTGCACTCTCCACCCTCCAACGACAATTTGCCCAAGAAAAGGGAAGGTGATTGTTAAGAAGGCCCAAGGAAAAGCTGGCGAGAGCTCCTCAGGGCCAAAGAGGACTCTCAACAAAGGAAAGAGGCTTGCTAGTGGTCCCATCGGTCCCCTGAAGATGAAGAACCCAAGTCACTGTAACAGGCAGCGCTCGAGAAAGGATTTCACCAGAAAAGGGGGTGAGCTTGCCGATAGCTTCAGGCAGGTTAATGTGTATGATCAACCTCGGCAATGCTCAGACCCAAGATTTTGGAGCAACTTCCATGCCGACTACTACGAGCATGTGTACATGAAGATGAAGAATCCCGTGGTAGAGAGTCAATGGGTGAATGTTGGATACTTATAGTCGAAGAGATATCCTGCCTTTCGTGAGGTGGTTGAGGCCCTGGAGAGGCACAACTTGAAGGATCTGTTTGCCTTTGAGTGTGACTGGAACAATGAGGTCATCACCCAATTCTACTCTACCCTCTACTTTGCTCGTGGTGATGGAGACAATCTTACTTGGATGACTCATGGTTCCAAGTACAGTGTCACTTATGATGAATTTGCAAGGATCCTCCACCTTGAGCACACTTTGGATCATGATCTTGTCATCCACAATCTGCAACCCTTGGAGAAGGATGAGCTCAAATTTCTCTATGACACAAGGATGCCATATGTCCCTCCCACTATCAAGTATTTGAAGCCCTTCTATGTGGTCCTCAACAGAATTTTGAGGAAGACAATAGCCCCGAAAGATGGAGATCCGGGGACTGTTCAAGGAACTTTGGGGACCCTAATGAAGGTCATTGGTGGGAGGAGACCGTTCAATGTCTTTGAATACATCTACAATGATATTGTGAACATCTCAATAACTCCAAACAGATCTTGCAGGTATGCCCCGTACATCATGTACATGATTGAGAAAGTGACTGGACTTGAGTTTGTCAAGGATGTTCATCATATGGGGTTGAAACCGCAAAAGCCCACCGAGTACACTCTCCCTCAGCTCCTGATGCACCACCCTCCCCTGAAGCTGAGAGGAGGACTAAACAAACTTGGGATGTGAATGCCACAAGATCTTCAGCTGCTCCTCCTAGCTCTGCACCTGCCCATGAACCCTCCGGTGGTGTGCTCAAAATGCTCACCTCTATCTTTGCCTGCTGCCGCAAGACTGAAGTCAGGCAGAAGAAGCATCAACAATATGTCAATGCCAACATCAAAGCTATATGTGACAAGCTGGAGATTGAGCCGGTGGGATCCCCACCCGCCTTCGAGGACTCCGAGGAAGAGTCTGCTCCGGCGAATGATGATGATGGTGGTGAAGATAAGGACCGGACCGAGACTGAAGAAGAGAGTGGCGATGAGTGATTCCCCTCAATTTTTCCCTTTTTGGTGCCTTGATGCCAAAGGGGGAGAGATTGAGACTAGTAGTTTGAGACCATCTCTTGTTGGTGTCTTTATGTTTTTGTGATCAAGGACATGTACTTATTTTTAAAACCTTGTAATGCTCTATTTCTTCTCTTATGTGTGATGCTTATTGTTGCTTGAATGATTATCTCTATGCTCATTATTGATTACCTTTACTTCATCACACCTTGTTGATCACACACCTGTTAGGCACCCCACCATAAGGTGTGTGCATATGTGAGAAGCTTTCTGTGGATTCATCATTATTCTCATATGTGCACACCTTATGAAAATCAAGTTTTTTTTATTCTCAATTGGGATATCTCAAATGGTTGTCATCAATCACGAAAAAGGGGGAGATTGTAAGTGCATCTAGGATATCCCTTATGGGTTTTGGCTAATTGATGACAAACATATGAGATCCTAATGAAACTATTGAGATGACTGCAGGACAGATAAGTGAAACAGCTCGGTGCACACAAAGAGGTGAAAACTGGAGTGGTGTCCAAAGAGGGATACTTTGATGGAGCTTGGAAGATCAAAATTAGATTTTGAATGTATAGGGAGTGTATGAAAGACACACTTCAAGAGCTCACAACTTTGTGCTGGGGTAAGGACTTAAAATTAACTTAAAATTCACAATGCACCGGACTAGTCCGATCATGGACCGGACTAGTTCGATTAACTCTCTGGAATCTCTCAAATTGGGAGACCGGACTAGTCCGTGTGTCCACCGGACTAGTCCGTTGAACTTTCTGTAGTCTCTCATATTGAGAGACCGGACTAGTCCGTGTGTTCACCGGACTAGTCCGTTGATGTTTCTGGAGTCTCCCTTCTGTGGACATCGGACTAGTCCGCGGACTAGTCCGTTGAACTTTCTGGAGTTCACCTTCACACAGCACCGGACTAGTCCGAGCTTGGACCGGACTAGTCCAGCAAACTTTCTGGAGTTCAAAGTACACTGAGACCGGACAAGTCCGGACTTGCACTGGACTAGTCCGGTGTTAGGGTTTTTCAACGGTTACTTTTTGGAAACCCTATAAATAGAGAATCCACGGCCTTCCAAAAGATATATATGATATATACTGCTGCAAACACAAACCCTAGTGCCGCCACTTCGTCCCAAGAGCCCAAAACACATCTCCCCACACATCTAAAGTGCAAAAAGAGTGAAATCAATTGAACACTTGGATTCGGGATTAGGAGATCGTCGTTCCTTCATTGCGAGCTCTTGGGGTTTGATCTTTCTAAACTCATACTCTGCATTGTAATACTTTTGAGTGTATTTGATCACTTCTTTCGTTGTAATTCTCGTGGGAGCCCTCAACGTGTGAGGTTGCCCCACAAACTTGGTGATTACCCGTGATAGTGGAATCAAGTCGGCCTTCGTGGTGACTTGAAGAGGGAAAGGGTTGGAGACCCGACTCTGTGTGAGCTTCCTCAACGAGGACGTAGATCTCGTGGTGAGATCGAACCTCGAGAAAAATTTGTGTGTCTTGCGCTTATTTCCTTTACATTTTGTTCATTAGATCACTTGAGTGCTAAACATCAATCTAAGGAAATTATAAGTTTTCACTTGCATTCTTACATTAATCTCAAACAAAAATATCAGTTGTTCTCATTTTCGCTGCTAAACAAATTTAGTTTCCCAAATAACACCTGACCAACACACATATTTCTAGCACACCGGACAAGTCCGCCCACACGACCGGACTAGTCCGACCAACCAAGTTTTGACGATTCTATTAAGTGTGCAATAAATTCAAAAGGCCTATTCACCCCCCCCCCTCTAGGCCACATTCAATCACAAGTGCCAAAAATATTCATACATACAACACACAACTAGTGGAGTAGGGTGTTATACTCAGGCGGCCCGAACAACGTAAAATCCCTCATGTCATCATCTTGTTCCTAATCTCACTTGCTCCCCAACCAATCAAGAACCTCCGTGGGCTACGATCTAATAGTACCGGGGGAAGTGTCGATTTCCCACTTCGACATTTGGCGCGCCAGGTAGGGGGAGCTGCTACTGAGATTTCAAGATGGTGAACTCCGCCACAAGGTCATCCAACGGCAATGCTGCGCAACCTGCTGGGGGGAATCCCTCCAATGTGCAACAACCAGTAAGTGATGTTGTCCCGGCGGGCATCGCACCACCTCCAGCTGCTCAAGCTAACAATGTTGGGCAACAGGATGGAGTCCTAGTGTCGGTCACTGCATCGACACACACAACCCGAAGAACACGCTGATTGCTGCGCGTACTCTTCTAGAGCGCCCACCAGCACTTGGAGCACCTCACGGTGCGATGGAGCAGTGGCGCGTTGATGTGCAGTATCTGGTTGCAGCCGCAACCGATGCCATTAGCAACCAAGGTCCTCCTCCTTCTGGGCAGGAACCTTCTCAGCGTAGGACCTTGTCTGGGAGACTTGGTCCTCACGCATCACAGCACCGGAGGCGTGCTGTGTCCCAGCAGGTGTCTTTGTTGCCCTTCGGGGCACGTCGCACCCACACTGTGTCGAGACTCTCGATGCATCACTTGCGATCGGAGCTCAACTGCCATTACAGACAGCAGGACAGTTGCGTCCACATCGAGCGTGCTTGTGAAAGGCAGGAGGCTCGAGAAAACCCTCCTCCTTCGGGAGTGGGGGCAGCTGTTCAACCCTGGCCATGCACTTGCGCATGGTCCGCTGGCCCCAAAAGTTCTAACCTCATCTGCTGGAGAAATTTGACGGGACAGTCAACCCCGCCAAGTTCCTCGTGATATACTCCACCGCCATTCTAGCAGCGGGTGGCAATGAGGTCGTGATGGTTAACTACCTTCCAGTTTCTTTAAATGGGAGCACCAGGTCCTGGATCATGAGTCTGCCACCCGATTCTATCAACAGTTGGACGGAGCTATGCCAACAGTTCACCGCCAACTTCGGGAGCTCCTGCGCACGGCCTGGCATTGAACTGGATATTTTTGCTGTGAAGCAAACATCAGGAGAATCGTGGCGGTCCTTCATCCAATGATTTTCTCAAGTACGCAATACCATTCCGTCATCGTGGCATTCAGACAGGCTGTCAGAGATAAAAAGATGTTGGAGAAGCTAGCAACGAAGGAGGTCACCAGCGCACGGAGTTATTCAGCCTGGCCAACAAGTGCGCCCGAGCCGCACAGGGCCAGGAAATGCACTCAAAGCCAGCTCCGGAGGCTAATAAAGAGTCCTCCAAAGCTTAAGCCACTACCTCCAGCGGTGGCAAGAAGAAGAAAAAGTCCAACGGCAAGAAGAATCCGTCGGCCGGTACACCCACTGTTGCGGCAGCCGTAGCTCCGGGTGGCCAGGGGCCACGCCCCGAAAAGCGACCTTGACCTTGTGGAGACCGGAATCCCGACATCCAAGGATCTCATTAAGTGGTGTCGTGCGATCCGACACCCAACAGTATACAAGAAAATAATGACAATAAAATACAATACTAAGTCTTTATTTATACACATAGCGGAAGTTTTACAATTTATAACATAGGAAAGAAGTCTATACATCATACTACGCTCTCAGCACTAGCTATGCATGAGTAAATCTGTCCATGCCATCGGACGATTTACACTAGCAGCACTCACAGATATCAGAGGCGTGCAAGGCTTCCACTCAGTCGTGAACCCTAAAGGGGTAAGGCGTCGTCGTTAGGCCCTTCATCAATGGTATAACCTGCAAAAACTCGTTAACTGCAAACGTGAGCATAAGGCTGTAGGATCGAAGAGCAAGTGAAAAGCTACCAGAGGGGGGTAAATGGTAGATTTAAAAATCTTACGCAGCGGAAACAATTAAACCCCAACCCCTTCGGCAGAAAAACGATCTCTTAAAGAAATCGTGTGTGAGACTAATATAAATGTGTTTCACCGTGATAAAAGTGATGGATGTCAGAGAGAATCAAGTCACAAAGACAACACAAAAGGAATCACTCAAATCCGTCGAGAAAAACTCAAGTTATGATCGAAAGATCAAACAAAGGTCAATTTGTCCTACCCGAGAAAAAAACAGTTCTGGAATGCT
This sequence comes from Tuctoria greenei, assembly GCA_036927565.1. Classification (NCBI taxonomy): domain Eukaryota; kingdom Viridiplantae; phylum Streptophyta; class Magnoliopsida; order Poales; family Poaceae; genus Tuctoria; species Tuctoria greenei. The sequence continues at coordinate 141,470,952 of JAYESD010000002.1, forward strand.
GCAAAGAAACTCGTGTAGATCATAGACCACAAATCCAATGACCGTGAAATTTTGATAGATGATAGAAAATAAAGTTGTGAAGACAACCCAAAAAGAATCACGTCAATTGGATCTTTAAAACTCGAGTTATGATAAAACCACCGATGAAAGGTAGTGCTGTCCAGAAACTCGACGAGTAAAACTTGTCTGGAACAAGTCGGACGAACAAGGCACACAAGTTCCTTCAACCTACGAATTTTATTCAATAGAAAACAAGAGGAACAGCCCCAAAGTCCTCCACGACGAGCTCTGGGCTGCCTTGCTTATATAACCAGCCCTTAGGCCAACCCAATATCAACTAGGACTCCAATCCTACTCAGATCACGAATCGTAACTTTCCATAACTGCTCAAGATTCTTCTATTCGCAGATAGAAGCAATCTTAAGACTTCAAAACACCTTAGGAACGTATCCCACATTCCTAAACAACTCAAATTCGTGACCCACACGAAATCCTATCATAACCAACTCAAATCTTTCCATATTTGAGTCAAACCCGACTCAGCCGCATCCTGAGTCCATAACCTAGTCGGTTGGACCTTTCCGACCTACTCTTTACGTCCACATCTCTTCATCACGTCTCGGAACCATGTAGCCACGTCCATGCACTCCTTGCACACGTGCAAACATCTTCCAATGACGTCCACGATACCTTCATATGCAGTGTTCTTGATTCAATCATGCTGCGCAACCTCCTGATCAGCTCAACCACAATTCCTCCTGAATTTGGTTGTTGGAACCTCATCTCCTCCCTGAGACTAGTCTAATGGATCCCGTCACCAGCCATGTCTTGAACTCAAGCAACACCTGCACATGAATAAACAACCAATCCATACGAGCCCAGGTCCTCGACTTGACTCAAGTCAGTTCCGAACACAACACCCTACGTGAGAACCTCACATAAGCATGTTGCAAAACCACAGTAACACGATATCATCCATATCAACCAAAATGCACCAAAAACTTAGCAAATGAATACTAAGCAAACTTTCCAACAATGTAAAGCAAGTACGAAACATTGCAAATGAAAAGCAGAAGCACTACGGTCAAGTTCCGGACCTTGCCAGAGCAACCCGGAGCTTGAGCCGGAGCTAACAAAAGCTAGTAGAACCTAGCGCCGGAGCTTACCAAAACTAGTACAACCAAGTTCCCGCCGGAGCTTACAAAACTAGCAGGACCTAGCGTCGGAGCTAACCAGAACTAGTCGGAACTAGTAAACCCTAAAGCCAGAGCTAGAAAAATCAACTTCGGAGCTTAGCAAAAAACATGTCGAAGCTATCAAAAACATGTCGGAGCTATCAAAGACGTTTCGGAGCTATCAAAGACGTGCCGTAGCTAAAGACAAAACTTCACCGGAGCTGACCAAAGCTAGTCGGACCTAGCATCGAACATAACCGGAGCTACCCAAACCAAGCCGGACCTACCGTCGGACCTTGCTGTAGCTCAGAGCTAGAGTCGGACCTTGACAAAAAGGTGTTTTGGTGATATTTAAAACTTTTATCATCAAAACCAAGTGTATTCACTACAAGCCAATGTATTCAGCACATATAGGTCTTACAAAGGCTCAGCAAGACTGAATTGTCCCACTAGACATATGCAAGGTAAAGTCTAACCATAGGTAAGGAATAGCATAAATAGACTCGCCTACAAGTGGATCCTTGTAATCATGTTTTAAGTAGCAAATGACATTCTTCAGGCATGGCACATCATAGACTCCACAATCAAACAAGAAACGCTTTGCTGATGATATTACATGCCCAAAGCACATACTGCTATTACAGGACAAGTATTTGGAAACTGTAAACTTTTAATTGTGCTGTCTCTAAGACAAACAAGGTTGCAAAGCCATTATAATTTAATACATCATATTCTTCTGGCTTCTTTAGTATTTACTACGTCACAACAGTGATGGACAAGTGGTACTCAATAAACCGCGAGGGACAGTGATTGCAATCAGGACACATCTGGACTGCACAACACGCACACCCGCGTGGGAGACACCTACGTGCTCTTCTCCCCGCATCATACGAGGCCACCTTTCACCCAAGACCCCAATGTCGACAAACCTCTTCATCCCGAGCAAAAGGTCCCCTACACGGACACGTCAAAGTTGCCCGCTAGAAGATTTACACCTTTATGCCTTCGCATCTCCATTCAAGGACAACCGAGGAGTCTCCACACTACAATCTGGAGTTACACCAGTTTATTGGGCCCATATCCCATTATGCAACAGGTACAGTTCATGCTTGCCCAACGGTGCCGCATACGGCACGGTCCTCAAGCGACACAGGCAGGGCTATGCGCCCGAGACTCCATCTCGTCGACTCCTATTCCCCCTGCCCGGTCTCGTATTCATTTGATACGCCATTCTTTCATCTTTCACCCTCATATGAACTGTTATTCCTATCTCACGAGTAGATTCCCATTACTCAACTTTTACCGGTATATCTACACTATTAGCATTGGCAGTTCTACACGTCAAGCTGTAAACCTTTCCAGCCCTCCCATAGGATTTGTGGATATGAAAGTGGAGTATCAAACACCTTATACATAATGCACAATATCAATTGAAAACGTAAGTGAATAAAACTGAGAAAACTTTGAGAAGCTCTTAAATGCAAATCGGGGCTTGCCTTAGTTTGCGAGTCGATTAAATGTCAATTGTTAGTGGTCCTCCTTTGAATACTCTGCCAAGGACTTCAAGTGGACACCCTGGCCTTCTCCTCCAAGCGACACTTCTCGTCAATATCAATCACTACACGACATGCATATATGAATGCTAGTAAATTATAATGTATATATAGTTCATAAGCTTCTAACTATGGTTATAGTGAGTGAATGATCTTAGTCTGCTTTAGGATTTTTATGGTATATATTAGGGACCATAATGGAGACTCTTGCAAGAAACAGGAGATGATCAAGGAAGTTTGTTGTCTCTAAAATTATGGCAAGCAATAACCTTTCCAAAATTTTAGAGGGGAAACTGTAGCTTTAACATAGCCATCAATTGATGATTATGATAGAGGAGGTTGTCCTGGTTCTATAAAAATTGGGTTCACAATTTTTTAAGCATATATGAGTGAGATATTGAATTTATAAGTTGCTAAGAATTCGTGGAAGTATTTTATAATTGAAATTAGCATTGTAGTTATTATGTCGGTTTGGAACTGAATTTGGATTAGGATATTATGTCAATTAAATCTGAAACTTTTACTGGAGTTGGTAAATGTCTAAAAGAATGTTTAGGTCAAATTTGGGACATAACAAAGAAACTGAATATCTGTAATAATTCAATGATTAAAAAAGGCAATTGAATTATATAGAAAATTATACAGGTTTTTATACCAAACAACTTGTACAACTTGAAACTTCAGAGCGTAAGGGTTATACATAATTTCACTTGAGATTTTTAGAGCAAGGTTACTAGGAGAAATTTAATCTAGAAGTTTGAATCCATTTATGGTTACAGTTCTGTTTTATAAGTGAACAGCAGATTGAAATTTGAAATTTGGATAAGTTAGAAAGGTTCAATGGCTCCCAAAACTTTTTCTGGTAATCAAGAACAGGAGAGAGTATTTTATGAGAATTTTGGGTATTTTCCAGTAGAAGGATTTGTTGTAAAAATTCCAGGAACGTTTAGAGAAAAATATTTATCCATAAATGAAAAATGATTTTCATGGACATTAATTGGCACTAAAAGGAACGAGGGCTCAAGGGCTTTCAAACAAAATTTGTTTGAATATTTTTTGATAAAAATACAGAGAGTTATGTATTTTCTAAGTTGGGCACAATTTCTGGAAATTGGAAAAAACCTATATGAGCCACTGCCAGTGGGTCCCACTGGCAGGGTCCTCTTCTACCTCCAGACTTGGCCCGATTCATGATGAATACTCGATGGCATCCGCACGTTCCGGCGCAAAAAGGCGATTAAATCCTACAGTTGCTTCACAAAATTTAACCGCTGACCTCGGGAACACATGATTGGCGATAGGGAGAGGCAGGATGTCGACCGGAAGGCTGCCGGTGACGGCGATGGCGGCGGCAAGGTGATCGGCCCATGGTGAAATCAAAATTTAATACATAAACTCAAGTCCTTATACGTCGGAGAGCATCAGTGGAGCTCAAGGAGATTGAAACTGGACGCCAATTAGGGAGAGGATGGCCGGAAGTTGGTCGTCGATGGTGAACCGTGCCATTTTTAATAGTGGTGGGGAAAACTCGACCATTGCTTGATGGTTTTTTAATCTTCTTGGTTCGGTGTGCGGGCTAGGAGATGGTAAACACAATTGCTAGCTATTGCCAAGAATTATTACACGTAGAAAACGAATTGAGCTCGAGACCTAATGGCGAAGGTATGAACTAGCTTCCGTAAACTAATAATTTCTCATGAAATAGTGAACAAAATGAAGAGAGGCGTTTACCAAGAGTAAAAGGGCGGGACGGCGAACCTTTTCTATGTGGGAGTCGAAGCTTGAAAACACTTGTGGGGAACTGTCCACGGTGGAGCAGAGGAGCTCCTCCCCGGCGGCCGAAAATCGACGGTGGAAAACTGAAATTAAACGAGCGCACGGTTGAGGAAATGAAGAACCAATTGGACTGGATGGTAGAGAAGAAGGTTGTGTGCAACTTTGCTGTGGAGCTCGGGATCAAACCGCGGCTGGTTCACGAGCTGCGGCAGAAATGGCAACGAACGTCGCTGCACGCGGTTCTGCAAGTTTAGGGGCGATAGGGAGCGAGAGAGAGAGAGAGAGAGAGAGCTGGGAGAGAGAGAGCAAGAGTGGAGCTCTATATGTAGCTTGCAAGTGATAACGGCGCCAGTCTGGAATCCATCCACAGAAAGATCGCGCCGTATACGTCAAGAATGAAGGCGGCAGCTCAGTTTCAGTGGTAAACAAAGGCTGACCCGTGGGCCCCACATGGCTGTCACACATTGTACAGCTCATCTGTAAATTCAATTTAAAATAGTAGATGAGCTCTAAAAATTGTGAAACTTCGTGGATAAGTCAAGCAAGTCATTCTTATCAAGATGGTGTGTTCAAATCTTATGCTCAAAATTTGAATTTGAAATTGAGTTGAATTTAATAAATCTATTGAATTAAATAGCAAACTTGCTTCAAAAATTATGAAACTTTGCAGGGATACCATTTGGAATATTTGGCACCAATTGGTCAACTCAAATCTTCAATTTGACAAGGCTTAATCAGGAGCTAAATTTTAATTTTGAATTCCTTCAATTAAGGTTTAAATTGGTTTGATTCCTCATTTTCCAATTTAATTTCTTTTTATCATTCAAAATTTTTAGTCCTAACTGAATTTTGTATTATAGAAATTTGGGCTTTTACAGACCTTCGTCAGAAGACAGCGGTGGTTCAAAGGTGTGGTGTCCGATCCATAAAACGGGCAAACACAGCCTAGAAGACTGCCGGGAGGTCCAAAACCTTGTTGAGCGCTGCAACAAGCGCCGAGAAGAAGCTCCTTTACACCAACGGGAAGGAAAACAAAAAGTTGACAAAGCTCCGGCTGAAATGGAGCTAGGTTTTCAGGACCCCAAGAAGGTCCTGAAGGCTGTGTATAACACAGTCGACGATGATTCTGATGTGTCTGACAATGAGCGTAGAAATACCCTCAACACAATCTATGGTGGGTCCTGGGACATTACATCTCGCCGCGTCCTCAAGACAATCCAGCGGAAAATGGCTGTCGTAGCTCCTGCTGCGAGGGCAGAACTGCATCGGAAATGGATGGACAGACCCATCACTTTTGATGCAACAGACTGTCCAGGAACATGGTCGGAGCTGGCCAACTGCCACTGATGTTGTCTCCAACCATCAATAACATTCAACTCTACCATGTCTTGATAGATGGAGGTGCAGCGCTCAAACTCTTGAGCTTTGAAGCATTCATGAAGATCCAGCTCAAACTCTCAGACCTTCGCCCCTCAAGACCTTTCTCTGGGGTAGGTCCGGGGGCCATCAGCCCTCCCGGATCCATTACGCTCCCAGTGACCTTCGGGACTCGGGAGAAGAATAGGACTGGGAAGCTGGTCTTCGGCGTCGCTCACATCAGTCTGCCCTTCAACGCCATCCTGGGCAGGCCAGCCCTGTACAGGTTCATGGTCGCAGCTCACTACAGCTACTTGATCTTGAAGATGCCGACACCTTCAGGCGTTCTCTAGATCCGCAGAGATCGCACTGCCGGAGTCACTGCACTGGAAGAACTCCACGCGCTTCCAACGGCGCAGGAGGGAACCTCCGGCAAAGAGCTAGCTGCTCAACCTCCGAGCACTCATCATCGAGGCTCGACCTCTGCACCACGCATGCAACCAAGCGGCAACATCGATGTTCCTATCAATGTCGTCCAAATTGGGTCCAATGCTGCCCAAACCAGCCATATATCCAGAGGCCTGGACAACAAATAGGAACTCGTGCACATCACTTTCCTCTGGGCAAATGTTGACGTGTTTGCCTGGCAACCATCACAAATGCCTGAAATCCCTAGGGAGGTGATTGAGCACAATCTGAAGATTTATCCTGATGCACGGCCAATATACCAGAAGCCCTGGAAGAAATCAGTTGAGCGGCAAAAGTTCATCCGTCAAGAAATTAAGAAGCTGCTCGAAGCTGGTTTCATCCGGGTGGTTCATCACCCAAAATGGCTGGCAAACCCAGTCGTTGTACCCAAGGCCGATGGAAAGCTTCGAATGTGTATCGACTACACCACCTTGAATAAGGCATGCCCAAAAGATCCATTCTACTACCTATAATAGATCAGATAGTGGACTCCACCTCCGGGTGTACATTATTGTGTTTCCTAGATGCCTACTACCAATATCATCAAATCAAGATGTCTAGGGAAGATGAAGAGCATACTGCCTTCATAATAGTAGATGGATTGTATTGTTATACTGTCATGCCCTTCGGTCTCAAAAATGTTGCTTCAACTTTTGTGTGACCTATGCAAAAAACTTTTGGAGATCTAATCAAGGACTTGGTGGAGGTCTACGTCGAAGACATCGTCGTGAAGGTCAAGAACAAGGAGTCACTCCTTGACAACCTACAAGCCGTCTTCGACAAGCTACGCATCACACGCACCAAGCTGAACCCGGACAAGTTTGTCTTCGGGGTTAGCTCCGGGAAGCTCCTCGGTTTCTTGGTGACTCACCGAGGAATTGAGGCGAACCCGATGAAGATCAATGCTATTGAAGATATGCGACCCCTAGCCCACCGCAAGGACATCCAGAAGCTAACTGGATGTCTAGCTGCGCTCAGCCGGTTCATCTCAAGACTAGCGGAGCGGGCACTTCCCTTCTTCAAGCTATTGAGGAAGATCGGGCCTTTCCATTGGTCCGAAGAAGCAGAAAAGGCGTTCCAAGAGCTCAAGCAGCTCCTCACCACACTACCAATATTGGTAGCTCCGAACCCTGGTGATCCTTAACTGCTTTAAATTTCTGCAACTACAGAGGTTGTAAGCATGGTCTTGGTCGCAAAAAGACCGGAGCCACTTCGAGTTCAGGAGCCCAGACCCCTTAGGGAGGGTCCGGAGCTACCTGAAGACGAGTCTGGGTCCCAGCCCCCAAGCGCGGATCTTCAAGGAGAAATGCTAGAGGATCAACCTCTCTCATCTGAGGGAGTTCACACGGCTGATCAGGAAGATCCGGACCCCTCCGGGAGGGTTTTAATTGAACAAGAAGAAGTTCTGGACCCTTCTCGGAGGGTCCGAGAAAATCAACAAGAAGGTCTGGACCCCTCCGGGAGGGTCCGGATCGCCGGAGAAGAAGCTTTGGGCCCCTCTGAGAGGGTCCAGACCGTCCAACGACCAGTGTACTTCATCAGTAAAGTACTCCAAGACGCCAAGACTTGATACATTGAGGTGCGTAAGCTGCTTTACATCGTTCTTATTGCCTCAAGGAAACTTCATCATTACTTCCAAGCCGACAAGATATCAGTGGTAACTTCCTATCCACTGTGTGATATATTGCATAATCCTAATTCTACTGGGAACATTGCCAACTGGGTAGCAGAGCTAGCAAAATTCGATCTCGAATTCCTGCCTCGACAAGCAATCAAGAGTCAAGCCTTGGATGATTTTGTGGCGGAGTGGACTCCTTCTCCATCAAATCCTGGGGGCCCCAGTGAGCAGAAGTCGGAACCCAAGGTCCTGGTCTTCACAAAGCCTCATTGGACCCTCTACTTCGACGGCTCCGTGCAGAAGCAGGGGGCCGGAGATGGAATACTTATCCTCACTCCGACCGGGGAGAAGGTCAAATATATGGTGCACCTTGATTTCAAGGAGACCAATAACATGGTGGAATATAAAGCTCTCATATATGGGCTCAAGGTGGTGCTATCTTATGGCGTGAAGCAGATGCTAGTAAAGGGCGACTTGCATCTCATCATCAAGGAAGTCAAAGGAGAATGCAACTGCAACAATCCTCAACTTGCTGCTTATCTGCTTGAAGTCCAGAAGCTCCAGAAGGACTTCCACGTCCTGGACCTCTACCATGTCCAACGTCTTTGCAACGCAGAAGCTGATGAACTCTCGATGAAGGCTTCAACCAGAGCTCCGGCTCCCAACGGAGTCTTTGTCCGGAGATTGTCAAGACCAACCGCTCAGCCTGCTGAACTGAGTGAAGGCGGCGAGACCAGCAGCTCGAAGCTGGCAGTCCTAGTGGCCCTGTTACCATGGCGTCCTCCAAGGGTCATAAGTACTGCAGGAAGCTCCAAGCAACCCAGCATGCAAGACTCAAAAGCTCAAGTTAGCTCTGATGCATGGATCTCGGAGATCCAGAGCCACTTGAAAGACAACCACCTTCCTGAAGACGTTGTATCCGCTGACCGGATCGTTAGATTTGCTAAAATATACACGCTGGTAGAAGGGGATCTCTACCGGTGCAGTGCCAACAATGTCCTAATGCGGTGCATTGCAAGGGAAGAAGGTCGCGGGCTCCTCGTGGAGATCCATGGAGGCGAGTGTGGGAACCACGCGTCTTCCCGCACGCTGGTCTGCAAAGCCTTTCGACATAGCTTTTACTGGCCTACAACATTTCAGGATGCAGTAGAGTTGGTAAAAAAGTGTGAAGCATCCCAGTTCCACACAAAACAAATTCACACACCGGCTTTGTCACTGCAAATGTTTCCTCCTACATGGCCATTCGTTGTGTGGGGCATGGACATCTTGGGACCTTTCCCCAAAGCCGTCGGAGGTCACAGGTTCCTGTATGTCGCCATCAACAAGTTCACCAAGTGGCCGGAAGCTACTCCAGTTGCGACTATCAATAAGCAACCAGCAATCAAGTTCTTGAAGTCCATAGTCTGTAGATTTGAAGTTTCGAACAGAGTCACTACGGACAACGAAACCCAATTTACAAGTGCAACATTTCAAGAGTATTGCAAAGACCTTGGCATTCAAGTCAGCTACGCATCAGTAGCTCACTCGGCAAGTAATGGCCAAGCCGAGAGAGCAAATGCAGAAATCTTAAAAGGACTCAAGATGTGCACTTATGAGCGCCTGAAAAAACATGGAGCCAACTCGATCGAGGAGCTTCTGTCCGCACTGTGGGCAAGCATGACTACACCTAACTGGTCGACTAGAGAGACACCTTCTTCCCGGTGTATGGAGCTGAAGCAGTACTTCCTCCGGAGATCACCATGGGGTCACTCTGGGTCCAGACCTACGACGAAGCCACACGGGACCAGCTCCAGCATGAAGACCTTAACCTCGTGGACGGTGGAAGGTGCCAAGTAGCGATTCGGAATGCACGTTATCGTCAGGCTATCCGGCGCTATCATCAAAGGCATTTGCATAATTGACAGCTCGAGGAAGGAAATCTCGTGCTGTGGAAAATACTGACTCGAGAAGGGATGAACATACTTTCCCCCAGCTGGGAAGGTCCCTTCCGAGTGATCAAAGTATCCAATCTCGGATGCGTTCACTTGGCAAATAAGGATGGGACCCCCACTTCCTAATCCTTGGAACATCAAGCACCTTAGTAAGTTTTATGCTTAGTATCACAGAGGTGAGTTTGTAATTACATGCAATGTAAATTATAGAGTCTATACACAGAGCCTCCGGGAGAACATCCGGATCCCTCTGGGAGGATCCGGGAAGTTCAAGCCACACTTGACATAGTCACAACACTAAAACTGTAGCTACCTGTCATGGGTTAATACAAGATTTATAGCACACTTAGCCTAGTTACGTACCCTAAGTGTGTGCTTGTCCCCCCTGTAAATCGGACCTATAATGAAAGACATTGTTATGTGAAAGCAGACTCCACGTGCAGTAATTTTGTGCAGGCTCATTTTATTTTATTTATCCTTCTCCTTCTTGTCTATAACGAAATTGTGCATTTCTTTTTTAGTTTAAGTCCAAGTTATTCATATGTTGCACAAGTTCTATTGTTGGTCTCTTCAGATCTTAGCATTGCTGCATGGTCTACTTGCTTGAACGCCAAGCCAACAGGTCCAGAGTGTGCTATTTACTTAGCCTGGTCCTGCATCCTAAGTACGCCACTCTACCTACATTCGGACATGCCTCGATAGGGCGGGTTCTAAAAGCATTCAAATCTGAAAAGATTATATCAATGTACTTTTTATCATATCGAGTTTCTTTGGATCTAAAATTCAAATAAGAACAGTAAGTCGCAAAAGAGTTATAGACGAGAGGATGAATTTTACTATTTTTCTTGTCTTTGATGCACAGGAAAAATGAAAACTCATGATGATGGTGGATGATGCCGGAGCTACCAAGTCCCGACATCTCCCAAGGGGCCCCACCGTCGACGTTTTAGACACTGAAAGTGGGCGCCATCGGAGCAAACAAGCTCCGAAAACTGCCATGAGGGGTCGCCGTCGACGAGAAGTATAACAAATATTCATATGAATATGGTGAAACCATCCGAGGGGATTTGACATCAATGTATTCTATGATTGATGGTGGATATCATCAAAGTCAAGAAGCTCCAACAAACCCAGGGGCCTGCCGTCGACATTTTATGCGTTGACAGTGGGTGTCGTCAGACCTACCAAGCTCCGACAACCCCAGGGGCCCGCCGTCAATGTTTTACACGTTGACAGTGGGTGCCATTGGACCTACCAAGATCCAACAATCCCAGGGGGCCCGCCGTCAACGTTTTACGCATTGACAGTGGGTGCCGTCAGACCTACCAAGCTCCAACAACCCCAGAGGCCCGCCGTCGATGCAACAAAGCTCCCTAGAGAAGTCAGAAATAAACTTCGGACCTAAAAGCTACAAGTTCGAAGAGTCCAAGTCATCAACACATCGTCAAATCCTTTTATTACATGTTCGCAATCAAATTGTGTACATCTACCAGGGGCAAACAATATAAAGGACAATGTATTGAAGACAAGGACAAAATGGAATTCATTTCAGAAAGATTGGATTTCATTCATTTGAGGATAGGAGATTACAAAATTGGAGAGTTACTAGTGGGAGCAAATGAGAAAAGTACTAGGTTCTGCGGAAGTATGAGGCAACTTTCTATGCAACCTCTCCAACGCTAGTCTTGGCAACGTCTTCCTCTTTATTAACAGGCCCTTCGAGCATCGGATTCAGAGAAAATTGGGGGTCTCGGCTCTTGTAACACGTCAACACATATTCTGCGACGTTCATGGCCAGAGATTTCCCCTCCATGTCTAGCTGGTCCATGATGAGGTCACTTATCGCGTCGAGTTTGCTGCTGATAGAGCTGAGTGCCACCTGCGCTTGGTCCAGCTCTAGTTCTGGATTATCCGAACATACTGATTGAATCCCAACGGCATCAGAGCGTCATTGGCTCGCCCCAAGAAGTCCCACACTTGCTGGGACTCAGTCTCCCTCAAATTATGCAGCTCCTCCAGGGACCTCCTGGCGGCCACAAGCTCCGAGCCTTCCCGAGCAAGGCGCTCAACCCCTTTATCGTGTTGCTGAATGCTTTCAGCAACTTGCTTTTCGCGTTTGGTGAGCTCTAACTCCCGGAGGTGGATGTGGTTCCGCCAGTTGGCCAGGTCTTTCTCCCTGCCCCGCACTTTCTCCTCTGCGGTAGAGACTTCAACCTCTCCCTTGTTGAGGTCTTGTCCCCTCTGCCAGAGCTTCTCTTACTCCTCCTTGCACCGCAGATCCAGCTTTTTTGTTCGATCAGCCAAGTTTTGCTCCACAGAGACAGTTTCTGAGCGAGCTCCTCCTCTCTCTTCAAAATATCCTCCTGCTGTTCCAGGAGTTTCTCTTCCCTTGCATCGAGGTCCGCTCAACGCTTCAAGAGAATATTGTTTAATGTATTGAGGTTGTCGTGACGTTCGTCAGAAGCATCATTGCTTTTCTTGGCATGCTCGAGAATCTCCCAAGAATTAGCGTCAAGGGCCCTGATGGAGGCCTCCCTTTCATCCAGCAGCTTGCCCCAATATTCCATCCGGGCTTTTTCTTTCTGGACCCACTCCTTCCGATCAGCAAGCCTCGTCTGCACAAGCTTGGCCTCGAAATGAAGCCTGTTGCGCCAATTCCTTAAGGTGTGGCACTCTTCTCCAAGGACCTTGCTGTCGTGGTCGAAGGCGAGCTGAACCAGACGGAGGCTCGAGCAGGCATTGTTAATAGACAACTCCAATGGAATAGGCTCCAGACCTGCTGGGTCATCTCCGTCGGCTCCAGGGGGTCTTCAAGAACAAAAATTGGGTCCACGCCACAAGCGTGGTCCCCTGTGGTCCTGCGGCACTAGGACCGCCCTCAGGAAGTACCTCAGCGTCCACTGTCGCCGAGGGAGGCCCCGTCGAAGGAACTTCAACATCGAGAGATGATAACGAAGGCTCCCCCGCTGGAATTTCCAATATTGCCTCAACAGGTGGAGGGCTAGCCACAGACTTTTCTAGGTGCTACGGCTCGGACATGGGCGCCTCCGGAGCTATCACCACCGGGGCGGACACTGGAGTTTCATCTAGAGCCCCCATCACCTCCGGCTCAAGTGTCGGTACATCAATCAACTCCGGCATGGAGGCCAGAGCTTTGACTATCTCTTGCACAAAGGCTGGGACTGCGGGCACCTCCGGCTTGATTTCCGGCTCTTCAACAACTTCTGGCACAAGCATTGGAGTTTCGGTTGCCTCCGGCTTAACTGCCGGAGCTTCTGCCATCTCCGTGTCTTGTGCCGGAGCTTCAGCCACCGGCGCTACCGTTGTCGCCGCGTCTTCACAAATGTCTTCCCCGTGGTCTGACGCTACCACGGAAGCCTCTGGTGTCTCTTCGGGATCCAGATCCACGACAGCCGTTGCCGGAGCTGTCGTGACCTCAGCCACCACTTGGGGAGGTGTAGGGGTCGAAGCTGGAACTTCCGCATACACAACCTCAGTTGCTGGGGTGGGTGTTGGAGTTTCTGAGCCCTTCCTCGTTACTTTGCAAACAAAGAATCAAAATATTCAATACATGACAAAAAATAAAAACAGCAACTCAAGCTGCGGATGCAATGTCTACCTTAGAAGGTTACTGCTCCAACTGGCGCGGAACTTCTTCGCTGGGCGATCGGAGCCAGAGCCCGCTGCGGTCGATGTGGCCACAGCTCTCGATTGCTGCCCGGAACTTGTCGCCATCTTCGGCGTCGACTCAATTGGGACCTCCCTCGGCTGGGAAGGACCTTCGGACTTGGAGCCCATGCCCAGCACTGGGAACGGAGTTGATCTGCCGGAGCTGGCGCCCCTTGAGTATGCCTGCATCGGAGGAGGTGTGTCCATTGAAGATCTACCTTGCCAGGGAGAAGGAGCAGTTGTAGTCAGAGCTAGCCTGACGTGGCTTTGTCAGCATGCCTCAACTTTCTCTTCTGGCTAGAGGATTCGGCTGGCTCCTTGCCTTTGCCCTTGCCCTTGCCGAATTCATCGACTTTCTGGCTAACAACAGGGGTAAGCACACTCTTAGAAGCTCCAGGGATCGCAACCCTGGAGATAGGGCACCTCTCGACCACGCCCAAGTCATCCAATGTTGGCATTCTCCTTCGGATCTCCCTGCTAACCTACGGAATCATGTTCAGAGGAAGGAAGGCAGCCAACGGAGTGAGTGCATCTTCAAAGCTTTGTCGTCCAAGTTGGTGTTCAAACCGACTTCAATTCGGTTATGATCCATCTCACTATTGAACGCCCATGCGGTCCATTTCCTAGTCTTCAGTAGGGCCCACCTATTCACCAATAAATTGTCGAAGACCATTTGGGCGGTTACTCCTCCATCTATGCATTATTCGATCCTTTCCAGGGTGGGCTTGTAATCAACCGACAACTCTGGAACTACGTTCCAAGCGTCGGTGTCGACATTGGGAAAGCCCTTGGACAGCTCAAGATTCTCATGCTCTTCCACAGTGATGATCACCCAATACTTCTTCCAATCATCCAACTTGCTGGAGGGGAAGGTCTTCAAGTACTTGAAGGGGCAATTCTTCCGCTTCATGAAATAGTAGAAGCCAATGAGCTCCGTCCCCTTGCCTGTGGCGTGGACCATGAAGAAGGTCCAGAATAGCTCGATGCAGGGAGGCACGTCCACCCACATCTCGCAGAATGGACGAAAGTCGCAGCTAGAAAGAGGGAGTGGGGGCCGGTATGATAAAGCTGGAGGTCATAGCAATCCAGCAACATCAAGAGGAAGCTTGAGAAAGGTGGGATCAGACCTTCCATGGCATACACCAAGAAGTACACCATATCTCTGGTGCGCTCCTTCTTGAAGGGGAGCTTGTAGGAGCGGATGTCCTTGTTGCAGGAGTCGCTGGACCAACCCATGTAGGTCCAGACACTTGCCATCTCCTCATCGGTCTTGACCTTGCTGCGGGGAAGGCCCAACCTTATCGCGGCAAGGTGGAGCAAAAATTGGAAGGCTATGTGAAGGTTGGGAGGCTCTGAGCGCAAGTTCGATCGAAAGCAAGAGTCATCAAACCTTGCTTGCTTTCCTTCTTATGTAAACCTCCACAACGCTTGGATGGAAATCGCAATAGGACCAGGATCGAGTTTTTAAAAATCTACCCTACCAATGACGAATGGGCCCGGGTCCACTCCGGCGGTGAGGCCGAAGTTATTACCCCAGGTGAACCGTTGTCATGATGGGGGGTTGGAAGCCCGAGGGCAACGACCTGAAAAGGCTCACGGAACCGATACGATTTTTGCATCGGGAATCAGCGACCTTCAATTGCGTGAGATCCACATGCAGAGATCTCACCTGCCACATTCAAAAGAAGCCACGTGGTGATGGTTTAACCACAGAGCATCGCCCCACCAGCACATTAGAAAACATTTGAAGCCGCAGCGCGGGAATTGAAGATGGCCCCACATCCGGTAGAATAACATAACCCAAAGGGTTTCTCTCGGAGGTGGGCTCGGGGTCCACTGTCGGTACCCTGCGTACCGGGTACCCCATGATACCGCAAGGAAAGCTAAGGAGTTCCACCCTTTCAAGTTGAAGACCTCCGAAGGCCACACGTGTTGCACAGTACTTGACCGCCTCCCTCATTTGGGTAGCTCCAACACTGACACGTGTATCACAAGGCCGGACCTAACTCCTTTCATAATGAAGCTCCGGTCTTGCCACTTGTCTAGTGACCCTGGACCTAACCCCCAGCAGAGGGAAGCTCCAGTGGTGCCACGTGTATAGTGGCTCCAGACCTGCCTCCCCCTGATGAGAAGCTCCAGAACCGTCACGTGTTGAACCTCCAGAGCTAGAACTTCAACGGAAGACATAGAGATCTCCAATGGCTTGGACCTTCAAGGGACATTTAAAGCGACAGTTACAAGACCGTATTACGTGTCATTAATGCTATATTAATGACACAGGATCAATGGACTGTTAGGGTAACAACATCATTAAAGTGCGTTATCCCTTTTAATTATGCTTAATACCTGTAGATCATGTATTAGGCTGTTAATCATGCCAGGGCCACATGCCAAACCAGGCAAGTGTTACAACTGCCAGTCCTTAGACTATTAAAGGGTTGCGCCGCACGATACATAGACAGGTAAGCTCACAGGCTCACAAGCGACAAAAATATTCATACATACAACACACAACTAGTTGAGTAGGGTGTTACACTCAGGCAGCCTGAACCATGTAAAATCCCTCGTGTCATCATCTTGTTCCTAATCTCACTCACACCCCAACCAATCAAGAACCTCCGCGGGCTACGATCTAGTAGTACAGGGGGAAGTGTCGATCGCCCACTTCGACAATAATGAAATATAAAACAAGATCAAACAGATTGAGGCAAGATAGAATAAATGAAACAGGGCAATCGTTACCTTGTTTATTATATTTTTTACCACAAGCAAGCCTTACAATTGTATATGTTGCGATGAAATGGGTATTTTCTGCCAAATCATCTTATTTTAAATTTGGATATCTATTTGCATCATGCCAGAAATACAAGAAGTGAACAATTTGAATTTCAAAATCACAAAATTATGTTGATATACCCAACTATCTATTCAAGAAAAAATAGCAACTGGAAGAATGATACTATAATATGCAATGCAAGAATGAACACTCTTCAAAAGCCAAATGCAATGCTAGTCCTCAGAAGCCAAATGCAGTGCCAGTACACAAATGTGTTAGGTATGTGATCTATTTGATTCGATTTCCATGTAGACTGAATCCTTCTCCCTATCTCACCTTATCCGGAGCGCTCCAACCATATGCTAGTTGGCCCCCCTTTTTCATGCGACATATAAAAGGACGCACCACCAGGGAGCACGACGTCTAATGATTGTCGTGCTCCCCCAGCAGCACCCCACAACCCTAAGCTTGTCTGATCCGGTAGGTGTGAAAGAGCAAGGAAGGTTCCTGCCCTCAAGACACCACCATTGCACTGATGCCTCCACGACATCACCTCTCCACTGCGCCACCGTGTTCACCGCACCAATTACTTCGTCGAGTTCCAATGCGGAAGGTAACTCTAATCCCCTAACTCAAAGTGCTAAATCATGTTCATATTCTAATTAGAAATCTAGGATTGTTGTTTATCCCTAATCGATGCCTCACCAACAGATTTGATGGCTAGAATAAGAAATCTTATGATTTAACAATAGTATCACGAGCTAATAAGGTAATTTGATTATATCCATAACATTTAGAAGGAGGGGATTAAAATTTGCATAATATTAAGAAAAAAACTTCAGAAATAAAAAAAAATCAGATTGGATCTTACCTTTTTAGAATCATGCCAACTTGGTCATTCAAGATCAACTGCCTTTGCGCCTTCGCATGGTCGACCATCACCACCCTAGCCGCCTCCACCAAGTGGGTGTAGAGTGACCTATGGGCCACTGGATTATATAGTAAGGGTACCACCGACAACCCGTTTTATGGTAACTCGCTCATCAACTATTGAACGTGTGTGGCGGCACACAAGATGATGGTGGGACCACGGTAAGGTTAACCGGAACCCTAGGTTTCCGACTAACATAGGGTTCCAATGAAACCCAAAGCCTAGCCGGGACTCGGAGCCACATGTCCAGCCAGGGGACCTCGATGATGGCGTGCGCACCCACGGGTGAGCTGGCGTGGTGGCACCGAGCTCGCTAGCAAGCAGAGGGCTCACTCTCTCTGTTCCACATCGTGGCAGGTGATGGGAGAGAAGGGTATTGGCAAAATGAATTAGGGTCCAAGGGGTGATGTGTTAGCGCACCTCTGATCTTTAGCTATGTGATTTGGTCTATTGTACCTCAATGCACCGAGAGGGTTGTGTCGAGTCGTCGGATCAAAATATGGCAACACACATATAGGGATGATGGTAAGTAGGTATGGGCCAAGGTGTTGCTGCAGTGGGCCACCTTGGGCTGACTTGCCTCCGAGCTATGAAGCAGGCTACCGGGCTGCATGGGCAAGCGTTGAACCGCTACGGGCTAGGGTCTGGGCGCGCACTTGGTCCATTAAGCACAAGCGCTGAAATAAATGGGTTGCGGGTTGTTTCCCAAGTTGAGCCACATGCAAAAATTGTTAAGGAATTCAATTTTTGGCTTAGGGCCAATTTTTAATTGCAGGCTTATTTTACTTTTTGAGCATTTTTTAACTTGGGCCAAACCAAATAGTTAATGGACTGAGAATTTTTGTGTTTTATCTTACTTTATGTGTCTAAGAAATGCTTTATTTTTCTGCAATTTTAAGATGTATTTTACTGTAATTAGTAATTTGTAGAAAAAACTTAATTTTCTCGGTACTATTAATTTGATAGTTTTGTTGTTATGGATAATTATGTAACTTCAAGTCTGCTTCCACTGTTATATTTTCTAGTTAAAATTTGTCACCAACATGAAAATCTTAAGTAGAATAATTTTTTTTAAGTTTCTGTTATGATTTGAAGTATTTTGTTGCAATTAGTTCATATTTTAGTATTTTTAGTAATTTATTGTCATCTATTTAAGTGTGGAAGCAACGTGTGGATTTAATTAAGACAATATTTATGTCATTTTTGTCATAGAGAATTATGTCTAGTAACCAACTTGAATGATAAATTTTTGCTATATTTGGTAAGGTAATTAAGTTGAATATTGTGTTTTACACCTACCCAACAGTGAAGTAAAACACAATACTATTGGTTTGTACAGTTTATCTTGACCAACCTTAAATAATGCGGGCAATATTTATTTATGTTCTCTTTTTAATATACTTCAAAGTTCCCTCCTCTATGCTTTTTGCATTGAGTTTCTTCTCTTTCATAGTGTCCCTCAACGGAGGGAATTATAGCTCCTGAAGCCTTGCAATCTCGGAGATCAATCATGCTTTGATGACTCCGCACCCCACTTAGATGGTATGATACTTTCAAATTAAGGAGAGCGGAATATGTAAGATTGAAATTCAGAAAGATGGAGATCGCATGAAAGGACTTGGTTATTTGATACGCATGTTAGTTACAAATAACATAATTCCACATGTTCTTGGAGAAATTGTGCAAGTAGGTGATTTTACTCAAAAGGGAGATGAAAACACGGCCATGTGCCAAAGAAGAAAAACTTCGACCAGCCCAACATTGTCACATGGACTTCCATGGAATGAATGTCCCAAAAATAGGCATGTATCAACGCAGCTTCACCGGAAACCTCCAGAAGTTGCATCAGGGTTCACATATAAGTTATTCAGAGCTGGCACAATGTGAAGAGGCACTAGGGAAGGTCGGTCGACATCTCAGGTGGCCCAAACTCATCATGGTGCTAAACTCGATCATCTTCCACATGTTGCCTCCTTGTTCACTCCTGATGGTGGCAACGATTGTTTCCTAGGGAGATTCGTGCATGAAACCGCATTAGATAGGGTATACATAGGAGGTGTTTCACTCACACACACACTTAGAAGTAATAACTCTTTTGTTCTAGAATTCTACCAAGTCTTAGTAAATAATTAGGCTTAGAGAGAAACCTCTCTAGTTCCCAAGTCCTATTGGAGAATTTAGTATGACTCCTTTATTTTTTCTCTTTTTGTGACTTTATTTTGATTAATGGGAATAGTATTTTCCCTATACCTATGACTGGAATACATGTTTCATTTTTTTTATTATTATTCTATCATGTCCACTACAAACCTCCACTATAGTTTACTTTTTTTATGGTATGTTTTGGAAAGTATAAGATTGTTAGGATTTGTTTTCTGTGAAATTCCATTTCTAGGGTTCTCTTAATTTCTATACACTTCAAATTAGCAAGAGTCAAAGAGTTTACCAAGTATATCATAGTTCCAAAGGGGAGAGAAATATAGTGCAAACCAAAGTCAGAAATAGGAATTTGAATTTTCAAATTTGAATTAGGGCAAAGAAATGGAATATGATATTTTTCGAATTCAAATATTTGCCAAAGTCCAGCGACGTCACAATTGTGTTCCTTGTGTAAAAATTAGTTTGACCACCAAGTTTGGTGATTTTTGGAGTTAATTTACTATTTCCAATCGAAGTTTGAATTGAGCACCACAGGCATTTTCTCCTCCTCTCTACACGCACCACGAACGCAGCGCTGCCACTTTGCCTCACTCTCTTAGTGTTTCACTGCTACACAGCTCATCACAACGCATTGAAGGTGAGGCAATCTTTTATCCCGACGTCCTTACCCTCTGACGGTGAAAATATCAGCTCCTCTCTCTCTGTTTCCCATTTGCCAGTCTCCATTGCCGCCACCCTCTGTTTGTCAACTCCCCGGCCATTTTCCGTCGTTGTTTGCTTGAGCAACGAACAAAGAAAAGGTTCGCAAGTGATCACTTCACACTCCTGTCAAGTTACTTTGAACCGTTAATCAATAATCTTGCCATATTTCGTATATTCGTCGTCGGCCATCTAGGAAGCTGTCAGGGGCACCATCTTGTTCCCGACGTTCTGAGCCATTTTACAACCCGTCAAGCTCCATCAAGGTTCACAAGGATCTCCAATAGCTTTTACACCACTCCATTGATCATTTTATTCATTGTCATCACCGTATTTACCATTTTTCCATATATACCTAAGTGTAGGCAGTAGCTAGGTTTTAGTTTATTTCGTCGTACACCGTCAACGAGGCTTCATTCCAACTAAAAGTTATACACCTCACTCCCTTATGCATCGATTGGAACAAGAACCCAACAAAACGATTGATGGGTAATGAAGAATGTCTAGTTTTCCTCGCTGTCCATTGGAACAACCAACATCACCGTTGAGCTCGATGCTCCAGCCATTTTTACAACCATTGCGGTACAGTTCCAAGTTTCCCATGCGTCAGTAGTGCTATACAACAATAAAGCACATCAAACGGATGTCTACGGAGTGAGAACAAAGATGAGCACCGTCCGCTATCGCCGCTGCGAGCTAGGCTCCGGCCATCACCGAAGGAGGCTGAGTGGTCCAACATGTTGCGCACATCAAGTTGGACACAGGTGGCGAGTTAGGGCTCAGCGGATGCCCTAGATCGACGTGCAGTGATGTCATCGTCGGGTGCCACCACGGAAGCGCAGCCGAGCTTGAGGTTAAAGAAGACCCCTCGTGGGATCTTGGTTGGCTCCGATCTTTTGTGGCTATGCAGCACCGTGTGGCCCAAAAACTCACCCCTACCGCTCAGGCACTCATCATCGCTGCCCAGGAGGGATCCCCGTCCCCCTTGCCATCCACAACCTCGTGCGTCAAGTTGAGGAATCCCGACGCAAACAAGCCCACCCTAGACTAAGACCCTTCCTCCTCGAGCAGGTGTGTGGCACCATGGTCTCCATGGAGCCCGGTGGTGAAGAGTGTGCGCTTGAGTTTGTCAGCTAGGACACCCAGGTGCTTGAGCACCGTGATGAGGGCACCGAGTTTGAGCTTGTGATGCGCCTTCATAACCTGCCACCATCCAGCAATTATGAGATTTACATGAGTGAAGAAGCTATGTGTAATCCTCAATCATCTGAATAGCATATGATCATGGAGGATGAGATGAGGCCTATGTATGCCAACGGAGTTTAGAAATTAGTGGAAATTATTCTTAATAAAACCAAAACAGTATGTTGTAAATAGGTCACAAGACTAAACATGACTTTAAAGAGAAACTCGAAAAGTTTAAGGCCATACTCTTGCAAAAGGACTTCACTCAAAGAGAGGGTATATACCATAGTGAGACTTCCCATCCTTGTCAACTAAGGTTTATTAAGAATCTATACCGACTAAGGAAGTTGTGAGACCTATGTGTGCTGAATACATTGGCTATGATGATAAAAGTTTTGAATACTGCGAAAACACTCTTTTAACAAGGTCTGACTCTAGGTCTGAGCTCCTGCAAGGTCCAACTATAGGTCTGACTTGTTTTGGGTAGCTTCTGCAAGGTTCAATGCAAGGTCCGACTTCTTTGTCTATGTCCGACTTATTTTTGTTAGGTCCGACTTGCTGTGGCTAGGTCCGACTAGCTTTGGTATGCTCTCGCGCTAGGTCCGACTTGCTTTGGTAAGCTCTAGCGCTAGGTCCGACTAGCTTTGGTAAGTACCAGCGCTAGGTCCTGCCAGCTTTGGTAAGCTCCGGTTCAAAGTTTGGTTAGCTTTAACAAGGTTCAGAGCTTCATCACAACGGTTCTGCCTTTACCTTGCAATGTTTTAGACTTGCTTTACATCTATGGAAAATATGCTTAGTATTCTTTTACTAAGTTTTTGGTGTGTTTTGGTGGTTATGGCTGATGTCATTTTGCTATGGTTTGCAACATGCTTATGTGAGGTGCTCACGTAAGGTGTTGGTTTCGGAACTAACGTGGGTCAAGTCGAGGACTTGTGCTCGGAAGTATTGGTTCATTATTCATGTGCAGGTGTTTCTTGAGTTCAAGACATGGCGGGTAACGGGATCCATTGAACTAGTCTTAGGGAGAAGATGAGATTCAACAACCAAGTTCGGGATGAATTGTGGTTAAGTTGATCGGGAGGTTGTGCAACATGTTTGAATCAATAACAATGCATATGAATGTATTGTGGATGTCATTGGAAGATGTTTGCATGTGTGCAAGGAGTGCATGGACATGGCTGTATGGTTCCAAGGCATGATGAAGAGATGTGTATGTAAACAATTGGTCGGAAAGGTCCAACCGACTTGGTTATGGACTCAGGCTGCGGTTGTGTCGGATTTGACTCAAATATGGAAAGATTTGAGTTGGTTACATTAGGATTTCGTGGTGATCATGAAGTTAAGTTGTTTTAGGAATGTGGGATACGTCCTTAAGGTGTTTGGAAGTCTTAAGATTGCTTCTATCTGCGTATGGAAGAGTCTTGAGCAGTTATAGAAAGTTTCGGTGGAAACGGAGTAGGATACAAGTCCCAGTTTGAGTTGAGTTGGTCTTTGGGGTGGTTATATAATCAAGGGAGGCTAGAGCTCATGGCTGACGACTTTGGGGCTGTTCCTCTTGTGTTTTGATCAATAAAATTCATAGTTTAAAGGAACTTTTCTGCCTTGTTCGTCCGACTTGTTTTCATCAAGTCTTTCTCGTCGAGTTTCTACACAGCACTACATTGCTTCAGTGGATTTATCATAACTCGAGTTTTACAGATCCAACTGACATGATTATTTTTGGGTTGTCTTCACAACTTGATTGTCTATCATCTTTGAGAATCTCACGATCATCATATTTGTGGTTTTGGATCTACATAAGTTTCTTTGCAGTGCTGCAGATCTGGTTTTTCTCAGGTAGAACAGATTGACCTTCATTCAATCTTCTGATCGTTACTTGAGTTTTTATCGATGGTTTTTCGTGATTCTTGTTGTCGTGTCTTAGTGAATTAACTCTCCACAATCTATATTGGTTTTGTCACAATTTATCACGTTTGGATTAGCCACACACACGGTTTTTTTAACAGATCAATTTCTGCTAAGGGGTTTTCGTTGCTTCTGCTAAAAAAGTTTTAATCTACCATTCACCCCCTCCCCCTCTGCTAGCTTTACACGTGCTCTTCAATCCTACAATTGGTATCAGAGCCACGGTGCTCTAATCTTTATGATTTGCACATATTTTTGACTAATTATCATGGAGAAATACTCCGCAAAACCTTGTGTCTTTAGTGGTATTGATTTTCAGGTTTGGAAGGCACGTATGGAAGCTTTCATCAAGGCACAAAACTTCACAATATGGGAAAAGGTGTACAAGACTTACGACGTGCTGTCAAATGATCAAGTCATGGCTACAAACATGAGAGATGTCAACAACAACAACAAGGCTCAGAACTTGATCATACAAGGACTAACTCAAAGCGACTTTGACCGTGTTGCTCACCTCCGATCTGCGTACGATGTTCGGAAAGCACTATGTGATTACCACGAAGGATCCAACACGATCAAGGAGGCAAGGCAAGACATGTTCAAAAAGGAGTACATGCGCTTTGAGATGCAACCAGGTGAGTCCATTGACGACCTCTTTGCTCACTTTAATAAAATTCTCAAACAATTTGTGTAGCGTCAATGTTAATTTTTTAGATGCTGAGAATGCTAGGAAATTACTATGTGCATTAGACATGTCAATTTGGGAGATGAAAGTCACATCTATTCGTGAAACAACTGTCATGAGTACACTTACTTTATATGTTCTATATTCTAAATTGAAAACTCATGAAATTGACATAATATCACGTAAGAACCCCAACAGTCTCTTGCATTTGTTTTTTAATGTGACATGCCTAGCTACGGCCAATCTTCATCTTGTGGACACTTGCTTTGTTGTCTTCTCTAACCTTGAACAAATTGAAGAGTTTCTATTGGAAGAACTTGCACTCAGCTCTACTCGGTTCTGAAAAGCATTACAAAATGCGAGAACTAGAAGGAGAGGAAGTGCCAGACCTCAATGATGCTTCAAATGTGGTAAGACGGGACATTTTCGCACAGATTGCCCTAACCTTTCAGGTGCTACTTCCCGTGATGAAAAGCAAATAAGGACAAAGCACTCTTCTACAAACAACAACATGAAAAAGAAGGGTTTTATAGGACGCCAATGGTGAATAGTTTTATCTCCGCTCTTTAAGAACGGCTCAAGCGATGTGGACATCAGAAGTGACGAAGATTAAGATGATTTGGCAAACTTGTGTTTCATGGCGGGCAAGTCAAGATCAAGTATGGAGGAGGCAGAACACAACAGCGACAATGAAGAGGTATGTCCTACTTGCGAAGAAATTTGTGATGCTATTTCTCGTGCCACTGTTATAGTTAAGAAAAAGGACAAAAAGCTTAGGTACAATGCTATTAAAGTTGAGTCACTAGAATCTGAAATTAATCGTCTGAAATCTTTGATTCCTAGTGACGATTCTTATTCCTCAAGTGATTTAATATATGAACAATTGTCCTCTCTAAGAAGTGCGCACACCTCCACAATAGATAAACTTGAGTTAGAAATTGAAAAGAAAAGAGAGCTTGCTGCACTTAATAATAAAAACTTGAAGATGCTTGTTGTTCTACAATTGATTTGCATTGTTCTACTTGTGATGATCTTGATAAGAAACTACAAGATGCTATGAATGAAATTTCTATATTGAACAATGCTTTACGTTCTCATGAAGTTAAATATTGTTCCAATTGCAAATTAAAAGGAAAAACTTCATGTGGAATTTGCCTTGATCTGTCAAATAAACTTGATAACATCCATAGGACATTACATCGGTTTTGTAATGGGAATAAGAATCTAAACTTGCTGCTGAATTCTTCCAAGTCTTGCAATGATAAAACTGATTTAGGTTTTGATTATCATGCTCATGCTAAGGCACATCCACCTAAAATTGTGAAGTCATTAGGAAGTGGTTTGATTCAAACAGTTCCTAAACAAAATGAAGTGGTTTTCAAATCTGCAGGAGTGTTGTTTCAATCGGTTTCAAATAAAAATGTTGCTTGCTCATCTAGACATGAACACAAAGTTAAATTTCATTGTACCTACTGTGGTAGATATGGTCATGTCATAGATTTTTGTTATAGAATAGCTAAGCAATAAAAAAGGGAAAGAATGATTGCTAGATCTCATAACCTTCATGCAAAATTTCCTGCACATGCTGAACTGAATGATAGGAACATGCAACTTGTTGTAATGAGTCAAAAACATATAAAGGTTGCTCCCAAACCTACTGTTTTTTGTGCTACACATTTAACACCTCGTAGGTTAGTAGTTGGGTACAAAAATGCTCAAACTTTGGCTCATAAACCTGCTATTTTATCTCAGCTTTTGCGTGTTATTCCTGTTGGACGTCGTGTGACTCGGTACTGGATTCCTAAATGCCTTGACTAACCTCAGTATTGAGTCATTGATGTTTTGTTCTTCTATGTAGGTTACACGCTTGATGGAGGAGAACATTTGGATTGTGGATTGAGGTTGCTCACGCCACATGACCAGTAACAAAGATTAGTTCTCCTCCCTCTCTTTTGTATCTCGCGTAGAGAATGTTACTTTTGCCGATAATTCTTCAACTCCTATAATTGCTAAGAGTTCGGTTAAAGTAAATGATTACTACACCTTGAAGTATGTGGCACTTGTCAAAATTTTGAAATACAACTTGCTTTCTGTTTCACAATTGCTAGATGAAAATCTAGAAATTATTTTTAATAAAAATTGCTGCAAAGTTGTAGGTTCAGATAGTGACATTATTTTTTAAGATGTCTCGATTCGGAAGAGTTGTTAAAGATAATTTTGATATGTCTTCTTCTAAGCATAGGTGTCTAGTTGCTAATGATTCCAAAGACTTATATTTTTGACATCGTAGACTTGGTCACGTAGGCTTTGATCATCTCACGCATGTTAGTGCTCTTGATTGCATACGTGGGCTGCCTAAGCTGAAAGGGGACAAAGAAATTGGGTGCTCTTCTTGTAGACATGCTAATATAGTTGCAGGTTCACATGCTCCTCTCACAATGACCATGACAACTGAACCGGTTCAACTTTTGCACCTTTACACCGTAGGACCTTCACGTGTTCAATCCTTTGGAGGTAAATGGTAAGTTCTTGTGATTGTTGATGACTATTGTAGATAATCTTGGGTCTACTTTATAGCATATAAGAATGAAGCTTTTAAAAGCAATTAGAAGTGATAACGGAATTGAATTTAAAATCAATCGTTTGATCACTTTTATGCTGAAAATGGAATAGATCACCAATTTTCTTCACCTTATATACCTCAACAAAACGGTGTTGTAGAGAGCAAGAAAAAAGCCTTAGTTGAGATGGCTAGGACTATGCTTGATGAATATCAAACTCCTAGAAAATTTTAGGCAGATGCAATTGCAACCACTTGTTATGTCTCAAATCGTGTTTTCTTGCGTGCTAAGCTAGGAAAAATACCATATGAAATTCGGTTTGGACATAGGCCTAGTGTCACACACTTTTTGGTCTTTGGTTGTAAATGCTTGTTTAAGAAACATGGTAATTTTGATAAATTTGAAGCTAGATCTGTTGATGGCATGTTTCTTGGTTACCCATCTCATACTAGAGGCTACTGTGTGCTTTTACTTGACACTAACAAAATTGTGGAGACTTGTGAGGTTTCTTTTGATGAAGCTAGCCCAGGTAAAAGATCAAATATTGCATGTCCGGATCCATATCCGCGGGGGGGGAGTATTTTCGTTGAAGATGAGGAAGAAGAGGTGCTGCTGCCAGAAAATTCAGCAGCTAACGATATTGTTTCAGCTCCTAATTTTGATTCACAACCAGCACCGCCGACCACCATTGCTAGTCCAGATCATCCTCAAGTAACAAGCTCATCGATTAGTGGAACATGAAGAAGAAGAAGAAGAAGCTTGTGAAGTCTCCACTCCCCCCCCCCCCCCCCCCGAGTTCTTAAAATTCATCCTCCACAATAAATTATTGGAAGCTTGCACGGACGAATCACATGGTCCAGGTTTTGCGGTCCAAACTCTCATGCTCATTCTGCTTTTATTGCTTCTTTTGAACGCAAATATACATCGCATGCATTCACTAATGAATCTTGGATTTTTGACATGCAAGAAGAGTTAGAAAATTTTGAAAGAAATAACGTTTGGAAACTTGTACCTCCACCTCAATGTCACACTTTAATTGGAACTAAATGTGTGTTAAAAAATAAAAAAAAAGGGGGGGATGGGGTAGTGATTGGGAATAAGGTTAGGTTGGTTGCTCATGGTTTCACACAAGTTGAAGGTCTAGATTTTGATGAAACTTTAGCTTCTGTTACTAGATTAGAAGCCATAAGAATTTTATTAGCTTTTGCTGCATCTAATGGTTTCAAGTTATATCAAATGGATGTTAAAAGTGCTTTTCTTAATGGCTACATAGATGAGGAGGTTTATGTCAAGCAACCACCGGGTTTCGAAAGTACAAATTTTCCAAATCATGTTTACAAACTGTCCAAAGCCTTATACGGTCTCAAACAATCCCCTAGAGCCTGGTATGATAGGTTAAAAACATTCTTACTTGAAAAGGATTTTACCATGGGCAAGGTTGATAAAACACTTTTTTGTGCTTAAGCATGGCAATGACTCATTATTCGTTCAATGTTTATGTGGATGATATTATCTTTGGTTGTGCTTCTCATGATCTTGTGTCCAAGTTTTCAGCTATAATGAGTTCAAAATTTGAGATTAGTATGATGGGTGAACTCACGTACTTTTTGTGGCTGCAAATCAAGCAAACCAAGGAAGGCACCTTTGTGCATCAAACAAAGTATAAAAGAGACCTTATTAAGCGCCTCAACATGGACAAAAGCAAGCCTCTTCAGACACCAATGGGTACAACAACGACACTTGAACTTGATGATGATAATGAACCCGTGGATCAAAAATAATATAGAAGCATGATCGGATCACTTTTATACCTCACGGCATCAAGACTGGACATACAATTTAGTGTACGTCTTTGTGCACATTTTCAAGCATCCCCACGTGCTTAAAATTGTCAAGCCATCAAAAGAATTCTAAGGTACTTACGGGGAACTCAGGATATTGGCATTTTTCTTCCTTCTTCCTCAACCGTTACTTTGAAAGCTTTTTCGAATGTTGATTTTGGGGGTTGTAGGATTGATAGAAAAAGTACTTCGGGTGCTTGTCATTTTCTTAGTAATTCAATTGTTGCTTGATCCTCTAGAAAATAAAGCTTAGTTGCACAATCCACAGCCGAATCTGAATATGTAGGTACTGCTAGTGCTTGCTCACAAATTTTTTGGATTGTTCAAACACTTAAGGACTATGTGGTTGATCTATATAGTGTTGCATTGTTTCGTTATAACACTGGTGCCATTTGCATTGCTAAAAACCCCGTGCAACATTCGAGAACTAAGAACATTGACATTAGGTATCACTTTCTCTATGATAATGTTGAAAAAAGGAAACATTATGCTTCACCATGTAGATACCGAACAACAATTGGCTGACATTTTCACAAAACCTTTGTTTTCACTCGTTTTTGTTACATTCGTAGTGAAATAGGGGTTATGCATCCTCATGGCTTAAATTGAAGGGGAGTTTTGAAACTTGGGAAGTCTATGTGTGAATCTGAAATAAAAATAATATGGGCATAGTATTTCATACACATATGACTTTGTGACTATTTTTTACATGCTAAATGTTCTTACTATATTACTCTTGTTATACACTTTGTAGTTTTTGCCATGACTAGTAATTGGAATAATTACTTACACTAAATCTGGTCATGATCGAACTTTCTTGTTGTTTTGAACTTGTTGCATGCTCACGGGTGCTTTTAATCATAAAGAATTAATCAAATAAGCAACTCACATGTTTTGAGTTTTTTATGTTCAAATGAGAAATTGAGAAAAGATCAAGAGAATATTCATGCGTCGCACTTCTTCTTTTGAGATGGCTTATCATTGCACTTAGATATGAACTGGAAGAAGTTGTGTATGACTAAAACCATGTCCATAAGCTTCTGATTGTCAAATGATATAGGCTTTGCTTGGATGGTTAGAATAAGGCAGATGCGCATATAATCTCTTGCAAATTTCATATGATCAAAATTTGTGCTTAAAAAAATTGCAGCAACAATTGTAATGCTTTCAAGTCTTGAAATAGTTAAGTTTGTGAGATCATGACTTGCTTAAATTGAAAATTACATTTGATCTCTAGCATGGCTTACACTACTTCATGTATCTCATTGTTGTGATAGTGTAAGTTACTTGATAGTATGACTTGAATGAGCTTTGTTTTATATGTATATGTTATAATGTGCTCATAACTAATTAAAATTTCTCTTTCGTACCTTGCTGAATACATTGTCAAAGGGGGAGAGAGAAGTATGCAAGGGGGAGAAATATGGGGGAAATTTATTTCTATCTCATTTGATTTTCAAAAGGGGGGGGGGAATTTTTTCAAAACTTTTCATGTGAATAAGCCAATGTTCGGATTTTAAGTGGTGTTGCCAATTCATTCATCAAGGGGAAGATAGTGAGACCTATGTGTGCTAAATACATTAGTTATGACGATAAAAGTTTTGAATACTACCAAAACACTCTTTTAACAAGGTCTAACTCTAGGTTCGAGCTCCTGCAAGGTCCGACGATAGGTCCGACTTGTTTTGGGTATCTCCTGCGAGGTCCGATGCAAGGTCCGACTTATTTTGGCTAGGTCCGACTTAGTTGTCCAGGTCTAACTTATTTTGGTTAGGTCTGACTTGTTGTAGCTAGGTCTGACTAGCTTTGGTATGCTCCGACGCTAGGTCCGACTAGCTTTGGTAAGCTTCGGCGCTAGGTCCGACTAACTTTGGTAAGTTCCGGCGCTAGGTCCTGCTAGCTTTGGTAAGCTTGGGTTCAAGGTCTGGTTAGCTTTGGCAAAGTTCAGAGCTTCATCGCAGTTGTTCTGCTTTTATCTTGCAATGTTCCGAACATGCTTTACATCTATGGAATGTATGTTTAGTATTGTTTTACTAATTTTTTGGTGTGTTTTTGTGGTTATGGCTGATATCATTTTGCCATGGTTTGCAACATGGTTATGTGAGATGCTCACGTAAGGTGTTGTGGTTTCGGAATTAACGTGAGTCAAGTCGAGGACTTGTGCACGGAAGTATCATTTATTCATGTGCAGGTGTTGCTTGAGTTCAAGACATGGCTGGTGACGGGATCCATTTAACTAGTATTAGGGAGAAGATGAGGTTCAACAACCAAGTTCAAGAGGAATTGTGGTTGAGCTGATCGGGAGGTTGCGTAGTATATTTGAATCAAGAACAATACATATGACTATATCGTGGACGTTATTGGAAGATGTTTGCACGTGTGCAAAGTGTTCATGGACGTGTCTTCATGGTTCCAAGGCGTGATGAAGAGATGTGGACATAAAGAATTGGTCAGAAAGGTCCAACCGAGTTGGTTATGGACTCAGGCTGCGGCTGAGTCGGGTTTGACTCAAATATGGAAAGATTTGAGTGCGTTACGCTAGGATTTCATGGTGAGCACGAAGTTTAGTTGTTTTAGGAATATGGTATACATTCCTAAGGTGTTTCGAAGTCTTAATATTGCTTCTATCTGCGTATGGAAGAGTCTTGAGCAGTTATGGAATGTTTTGGTGGAAACGGAGTATGATACGAGTTCTAGTTTGAGTTGAGTTGGCCTTTGGGCTGGTTATATAAGTAAGGGAGGCAAGAGCTCATGGCAGAAGACTTTGGGGCTGTCCCTCTTGTGGTTTGATCAATAAAATTCGTAATTTAAAGGAACTTTTGTGCCTTGTTCGTCTGACTTGTTTTCATCAAGTCTTTCTCGTCGAGTTTCTGCACACCACTACCTTGCTTTGGTGGTTTTATCATTACTCGAGTCTCACAGATCCAGTTGATGTGATTCTTTTTGGGTTGTCCTCGCAACTTTATTATCTATCATATGTAAAAATTTCACGGTCATTGGATTTGTGGTTTTGGACCTACATGAGCTTCTTTGCAGTGTTGCAGATCTGGTTTTTCTCGGGTAGAACAGATTGACCTCGTTCAATCTTTCGATCATAACTTGAGTTTTTCTCGACGCTTTTTCGTAATTCTTGTTGTCATGTCTTCGTGACTTTATTCTCTGCAGTCTATATTGGTTTTTTCACAATTTATCACATTTAGATTAGCCGCACACATGGTTTCTTTAACAGATCGTTTTTCTACCGAGGGGTTTTTGTTGCTTCCGCTGAAAAAGTTTTAATCTACCATTCACACCCCCTCTGGTAGCTTTACACGTGCTCTTCAATCCTACAGAAGTCCATTTATTGACCTAATCAGACCTCTAGGCAACGTTATCTCAA
Organism: Tuctoria greenei; assembly: GCA_036927565.1. Classification (NCBI taxonomy): domain Eukaryota; kingdom Viridiplantae; phylum Streptophyta; class Magnoliopsida; order Poales; family Poaceae; genus Tuctoria; species Tuctoria greenei. The sequence goes on from JAYESD010000002.1 coordinate 141,502,620, forward strand.
GTTTGATGAGACTATTAAAAAGTTTGGGTTTAAGTAACATGAAGAGGATAAATGTATTTATTTTAAGTTTAAGAATGCAAAATTATTTTTTTTGGTTTTGCACGTATATGACATACTAATAACGATTAGTGATGTTAATTTACTATTAGAGACTAAGAAATTTCTATTATCCAATTTTGATAAGAATAAATTGGAATTCACCACGATAGAAGGAAATTTTAAGCTTATCACAAAAGGCATATTAACTTTGTTTGCCATGTCGAACCTCATTGCAGCCAAATACTCGCCCCTACCGCTCCGGCACTCATCACTGCTGCACAGGAGGGCAGCCTTGGCCCCCTCGCCGTCAACCTCCTCGTGCGTCAAGCCGAGTTAGCCCGACACAAACAAGCTCACCCCAGCCTGAGACCCATCCTCCTCAAGCATAAGTGTGGCCCAATGGTCTCCATGGAGCCCGGCGGTGGAGAGTGTGTGATCGAGTTCGTCGACCAGGCCACCCAAGTGCTTGAGCACCATGCCGATGGTGCCGAGTTCGAGCTCGCCATGCGCATTCATATCCTGCCGCCATCCACTTCTCTCTCGACCGCAACTCCTAGTCTATAGGATTGATGAGCATGTGAAAAACTACCAGAGGAAGAATGTATGGTAGATTAAAACTTTTTCAGCGGAAGCAGCAAAAACCCCACGACAGAAAATTGATTTGATAGAGAAACCATATGTGTGAGTGTTTTCAACGTGTTGAAAATGTGAAAAATCAGAGTAGATCATAGAGAATCATGTTACGAGGACAGGACAACAATAATCACGAGAAAAAGTTGAGTAAAACTCAAGTTATGACCAAAACCCTAAGCAAAGATCAATCTATTCTAACAAAGAGCAAACAGATCTGCTACGCTGCAAATAAACTCGTGTAACTCAAAATACATGAATCTAATGACCGTGAAATTTTCATAGATGATAGAGTATTGAGTTTTGAAGACAACACAAAAAAAATCACGTCAATTGAATCTGTAAAATGAAACTTACAATCAATGCACCGAAAAATGGTCGGGCAACACAGAAACTCGACGAGAAAGACTTGACGAGAACAAGTCGGACGAACAAGGCACAAAAGCTCCTCTAAACTACAAATTTTATTGATCAAAACACAAGAGGAACAGCCCCAAAGTCGTGCACCACGAGCCCTGGCCTCCCTTGCTTATATAACTAGCCCTTAGGCCAACCCAATCCTATCTAGGACTCCTACTCCAACTCAGTTTCAGCCGAAACTTTCCATAACTGCTCAAGACTCTTCCATATGCAGATAGAAGCAATCTTAAGACTTCCAAACACCTTAGAAATGTCCCAAAAATTCCTAAAACAACTTAGCTTCGGGACCTACATGAAATCTAACCAAAACAAACTTTAAACCTTCCATAAATGTATCATAACCACCTCAGCCGCAGCCTAAGGCATAATCTAACCGGTTTGACCTCTCCAGCCATATCTTTACATCCATATCTCTTCTCCACACATTGGAACAATGTCGCCACATCCATACACCACTTGAACATGTGCAAACACTTTCCAACGACGTCCAAAATACCTTCATATGCATTGTTCTTGACTTAAACTTGTTGCGCGACCTCTCGAATAACTCAATCACAATTCCTCCCAAACTTGGTTATTGAACCTCATCTTCTTCCTAAGACTAGTTCAATGGATCCTGCCACCAGCCATGTCTTGACCTCAAGCAACACCTGTACATGAATAAACAACCAAATCTTCATAGCACCAGTCCTCGACTTGACTCACATTAGTCCAATATCCACAACAGCTTATGTGAGCACATCACATAAGCATGTTGCAAACATAGCAAGAAAATATCCATCATGATCAGCCAAAACGCATAAAAAACTTAGTAACAGAATGCTAAGCAAACCTCCCTATCATCCAATAAGCAAGTTCAAGACATTGCAAGTGAAAAACATAGCAGCCGCACAATTATTTCAGCATGTAGAAAGTTCAGACAGTCCTGAATAACAGCAATGCATAGAAGGAAAACTTTAGACAATCTAAAGTGGGTTTCTCAGATATATTCAAAACATTGCATGTAAACCTTCACGTTTAACATAATTGCCAATGTATCCAGTGTATAGGTTTCACAATCTCCCCCTTGATGAATGCATTGGCAACACCACTACGAAACCGAACATTGGCTCATTCACGTTTCATGAAAAGTTTTGATATAAAAATTTATCCCCCCTTTTTGAAATCAAAAATAAAATGATAAAAAACCAAAAATTTCCCCTAAAGATGTACACTCCCCTAAGAAGAATCGTGCCAAAACACTTGTGAATGTGCAATGTGTGACCAATTTCTCCCCCTTTGACAATGTATTCAGCTTGGTTCAAAAGAGAAATTTTAATTTATTATGAGCATAATATGATATATATACATATAATACAAATCTCACCCAAGCCATACTATCAAGTAACTTACACTAACACATCAATGACATACATGAAGTAGTGTAAGTCATGCTAGAGATCAATTGTAATTTTTCAAATTAAGCAAAAACCTGAAAGCATGACATGTTGCTACATTAATTTTTATTATCATTTAAAGAACAAATTTTGATCATATGATATTTGCAAGAGATTACATCAGCCTCAGTTATACCAACAAAGCCAAGCCTATGTCATTTGACGATCAGAAGCTTATGGACATGGTTTTAATCATACACAACTCCTTCCAAGTTCATATCAAAGTGCAATGATAAGCAATCTCAAAATAAGAAGTGCGATGCATGCATATTCTCCTGATCTTTTCAGATTTTTTATTTCATCATAAAAGCTCAACATGTGGGCTATTGATTGATTAATTTTTCATGATTAAAAGCGCTCGTGAGCATGCAACAAATTCAAAACAGGAAGAAAGTTCAATCATGACCAGAATTACTGTAAGTAATTATTCCATTTACTAGTCACGGCAAGAACTAAAAAATGTATAACATGAGTAATGTAGTAAGAACTTTCAGCATTTAGAAGGAATCACAAAGTCATATATGTATGAAACAATTGTGCTCATATTATCTTTTAATTTCAGGTTCACATATAGACTTCCCAAGTTGCATAACCCCCCCCCCCCCTCAATTTAAGCCATGAGGATGCATAACCCTTTTTCACTACAAATGAATGAAAAAATGAGTGAAATCCAAAGGTCTTGTGAAAATGTCAGCAAATTGTTGTTCGGTGTCTACATGGTGAAGCAAAATGTTTCCTTTTTCAACATTATCACAGAGAAAGTGATACCTACCATCAATGTGCTTTGTTCTAGAATGTTGCACGGGGTTTTTAGCAATGCAAATGGCACTAGTATTGTCACAAAACAGCGGAACACTATCTAAATCAACTCCATAGTCCTTAAGTGTTTGAACAATCCAAAGAATTTGTGAGCAAGCGCTAGAAGCAGCTACATATTCAGATTCGACCATGGATTGTGCAACTGAACTTTGTTTTCTAGAGAACCAAGCAACAAGTAAATTACCAAGAAAATTACAAGAACCCGAAGTACTTTTCGTATGAATCCTATAACACCCAAAATCAGCATCGGAAAAAGCTTTCAAAGTAACGATTGAGGAAGATGGAAGAAAAATGCCAAATTCTTGAGTACCATGTAAATACTTGTGAATCTTTTTGATGGCTTGACAATGTGAAATACGTGGGGAGCTTGAAATCTTGCACAAAGACATACGATGAATTGTATGTCTGATCTTGATGTCGTGAGGTACAAAAGTGATCTGATCAAGCTTCGATATTCTTTTTGATTAACAGGTTATCCTATTCATCAAGTTCAAGTGTCGTTGTTGTTCCCGTTGGTGTCCGAAGCGGCTTACTGTTTTCCATGTTGAAATGCCTAAGGAGATCTTTTGTGTACTTCGTTTGATGCACAAAGGTTCCCTCCTTAGTTTGCTTCATTTGCAGCCCCCAAAAGTACGTGAGTTCTCCCATCATAATCATTTCAAATTACGAACTAATCATAGGTGAAAACTTGGACAAAAGATGATGAGAAGCAAAACCAAAGATAATATCATCCACATACACTTGAACGAATTACGAGTCATTGCCATGCTTAAGCACAAAAAGATTTTTATCTAGTTTGCCCATGGTAAACGCATTTTCAAGTAAGAATGTTTTTAACCTATCATACCATGCTCTAGGGGCTTGTTTAGGACCACACAAAGTTTTGGATAGTTTGCAAACATGATTAGGAAAATCTAGATTTTTAGAACCTGATGGTTGCTTAACAAAACCTCCTCATATATGTAGACATTAAGAAAATCACTTTTCACATCCATTTGATATAATTTGAAACCATTAGAGGCGACAAATGCTAATAAAATTCTTATGGCTTCTAACCTAGCAACTGGAGCAAAAGTTTCATCACAATCTAGACCTTCAACTTGTGTGAAATCTTGAGCAACCAACCTATCTTTGTTCCTAACCACAACCCCATCCTCACTTTGTCTGTTTTTAAACACCCCTTTAGTTCCAATTAAAGTGTGATCATGAGGTGGAGCTACAAGTTTTCAAACATTATTTCTTTCAAAATTTTCTAACTCTTCTAGCATGACAATAATCCAAGATTCATTTCTGAGTGTGTGTAATATATCTTTGGGTTCAAAGAAGCAACAAAAGAAGAATGAACATGAGAGTTTGGATCGAAAAACTAGGACCGTGTGACTCGTCCGTGCAAGCTTCCAATAATTTGTTGTGGAGGATGACTTTTCAAGATCCATACGGGAGTAGACACTTCAAAAGCTTCTTCTCCTCCATTTTCATCACAAAATGAATAGCTTGTGGCTCGAGGACAATATGGACCAAGAGTAGAAGTCGTTTGTGCTGGTTGTGAATCAAAATTAGGAGTTGAACGTTGTCATCAGCTGCTGAATTTTCAGACAGCAGCACCACTTCTTTCTCATCTTCAATGAAAATAACGCCCCCCCCCCCCCCCCCCCCCGCGGATATGCATCTTGACCTGCAGTAGTAGAGGTAGTACATGGGCTAGATTCATCAAAAGAAACTTCACAAGTCTCCACAATTTTGTTAGTGTCAAGTAAAAGCACACGGTAGCCTCTAATATAAAATGGATAAACTAGAAACATGCCATCAATATATCTAGCTTCAAATTTATAAGATTACCATGTTTCTTAACAAAACATTTGCAACGAAAGACCCTTAATGTGTAACACTTGGCCTATGTTCAAACCGAAGCTCATAAGGTGTTTTTTCCTAGCTTAGCTCTCAAGAAAACACGGTTTGAAACATAATAAGCTGTTGCAATTGCATCTGCCCAAAATTTCCTAGGAATTTCATATTCATCAAGCATAGTCCTAGCCATCTTGGCTAAGGTTCTATTCTTTCTCTCTACAACACCGTTTTGTTGAGGTACATATGGTGAAGAAAATTGATCATCTATTCCCTTTTCAGCACAAAAATGATCAAATGATTTATTTTTAAATTCAGTTCCATTATCACTTCTCATTGCTTTTAAATACCATGTGTGATCATTTGATAATATATGAAATAAAGTTCTAAAGTGACTAACAACTTCATTCCTAGATGCCATAAAGTAAACCAAGAGTGTCTACAGTAGTCGTCAACAATTACAAGCACATTCCATTTACCTCCAAAATATTGAACATGTGAAGGAACTATGATGTCAAGATGTAAAAGCTGTCCTGTTTCAGTTGTCATGGTCATTGTGAGAGAAGAATATGAATGTGCAACTATCTTAGCATGTCTACTAGAAGAGCACACTATATCGTTGTCCCTTTTAAGCTTAGGTAGTCCACATTTGCGATCAAGACCAATAACACGTGTGAGGTGATCAAGCCTACATGACCAAGTCTGCGATGCCAAAAATATAAGTCCTTTGAATCATTAGCAACTAGACACCTATGCTTAGAGGTTGACATATCAAAATAAGCTTTAAAACTTTTCCAAACTTAGACGTGTTAAACAAAAGCACACCTTTTGAATCTACAACCTTGCAGTAATTTTTTTTGTGAAACTAACTTCTAGATTTTCATATAGCAATTGTGAAACCAAAAGTAAGTTGTGTTTCAAATTTTTAACAAGTGACAAATCCTTCAAAGTTTAGTATTTATTTACTCTAACTGAACCCTTAGTAGTTATAAGAGTTGAAGAATTATCAGCAAAAGTAACATTTTCTATACGTGACACAAAAGAGAGGGAGGAGAACCATTCTTTGTTACCGGTCATGTGACGTGAGCAACCTGAATCCACAATCCAATTGTTCTTCTTTCTCAAAGCGTGTAACCTACATAGAAGCACAATGCTTCGATGACTCATATTGGGGTTAGTCAAAAGGCATTTATAAATTCAGTATTGAGTCACACGATGTCCAATAGGAATAACATGCGAAAGCTGAGATAAAACAGCAGGTTTATGAGCCAAAACTTGAGGATTTTTGTACCCAACTACTGACCTATGAGGTGTTACATATGTAGCACAAAAAATAGTAGGTTTGGGAGCAAACTTTGCAAGTTTTTGACTCATCACAGCAAGTTGCAAGCTCCTAACATTCAATTCAGCATGAGCAACAAATTTTTCTCGGTTGTTACGTGATCTAGCTAGCATTCTTTGCTTGTTTTCATGTTTAGCTATTCTATAACAAAAATATATGACATGACCATCTCTACCACAGTAGGTAAAATGAAACTTAACTTTGTGTTCACAGCTAGATGAGAAAGTAACATGTTTATTAGCAACCGAATGAGACAACATTCTTGTAGATTTAAAAACGACCTCTTTTGTTTGGGGACTGTTTTAATCAAACCACATTCAAGTGAATTATCAAGCTTAGATGGATGTGCCATAGCATGAGCATCATAATCAAAACCTAGACCAATTTTATCATTGCAAGACTAGAAGAATTCAGCAGCAAGTTTAGATTCTTATTTGCACTACAAAACCGATCTAGTGTCCTATGCGTGTCATCAAGTTTATTGGCAAGATCAAGGTAATTATCACATGAAGTTTTTCCTTTTAATTTGCAATTAGAACAATATTTAGCTTCATGAGAATGTAAATCATTGTTCAAAATAGAAATCTCATTCATAGCACTATGTAGTTTCTTATTAAGATCATCACAACTAGAACAATGTAAATCAATTGTTGAACAGCTAGCATCTTTCATGTTTTTATCATTAAGTGCAGCAAGCTTTTTGTTCTTTTCATTTTCGATCTCAAGTTTATCGAGAGTGGAGGTGTGCGCACTTCTTAAAGAGGACAATTGTTCATACTAATTCACATGAGGAACAAGAATCATCACTAGGAATCAAAGATTTTAACCAATTAATTTCATATTCTAGTGATTAATTTTTAATATCATTGTGCAAGTTTTTTGTCCTTTTTCTTAAGTATAACAGTGGCACGAGATATAGCATCACAAATTTCTTCGAAAGTGGGGCATAGCTTTTAATCATCGCTACTATGTTCTGCTTCCTTCATGCTTGATCTTAAGTTGCCCGCCATGAAATACATATTTGCCAAAGTGTCTTCATCTTCATTACTTCTAAAGTCCACATCGCTCGAGCCAAGTTCTTGAAGTGCAGAAACAAAATTGCTTACCAATTGGCGACCTGTAAAACCCTTTCTTTTTCTTCTTGTTGTTTGCAGAGGAGGACTTTAACTTTGTTTGCTTCTCATCACGGGGAGTAGAACTTGAAAGGTTAGGGCAATTTGGACGAAAAGGTCCAAACTCACCGCACCCGAAGCACGTTGAGGTCCACCACTTCCTCTCCTTCTAGTTCTCACATTTTGCAATGCTTTCGAGAACCGAATAGAGAGAAGTGCTAGATCCTCCTTTGGAAACTCTTCAATCTGTTCAAGAGTTAGAGATACAGCAAAGCAAGTGTACCACATGATGAAAATTTACTAGAACTAGGCATGTCACATTGTGAAACAAATGCAAGAGACGTGTTGGGGTTTTTATGTGATATTACATCAAGTTCATGAGTTTTCAACTGAGAATATAGAACATCTAAAGTAATTGTACTCATGAGAATTTTATTAAAGCGAGCAAAGAGATCATTGATCAACTCATCGAGTTGCGTATCAAAATGCATGTATTATTTCTTGAACATATCTTGTCTTACCTCCTTGATTGTGTTGAATCCTTCGTGGTAGTCTCATAGTGATTTCCACACGTCATACGCAGATTGGAGGTGTGCAACACGTTCAAAGTTGCTCTGAGTCAATCCTTGAAGAATCAAGTTGTGTGCCTTGTTGTTGTTGTCGACGTCTCTCATGCTTGCAGCTGTAGCTTCATCATTTGAAGTCATAACAAAGCGCTTAAAGACCTTTTCCTATATGGCTCCATGTGAGGCTTCCAAATCTGAAAATCAACACCATCCAACACACAAGGTTTTGCGGAGTATTTCTACATGTTGATTAGTCAAAACACGTGCAAATCACAACTATTAGAGCACCATAGCGCTAATACCAATTTTAGGATTGATGAGCACGTGAAAAGATACCATAGGGGGTGGGTGAATGGTAGATTAAAACTTTTCAGCAGAATCAATGAAAACCCCTCTGTAGAAAATCGATCCGATAGAGAAACCATGTGTGCGCATGTTTCCAACATGTTCAAAACATGAAAAATCGGAGTAGATCATAGAGAAAGTCACAAAGACACTAAAACAAGAATCACGAGAAAACATTGAGTAAAACTCAAGTTATGACCAAAACCCTGAGCAAAGGTCAATCTGTTCTAACAGAGAGCAAATAGATCTGCTACGCTGCTAAGAAACTCGTGTAACTCAAAAACAATGAATCCAATGACCGTGAACTTTCACAGGTGATAGAGTATTGAGTTTTCAAGAGAACACAAAAATGATCACGTCAAGTAGATCTGTAAAACACAAGTTACTATCAACATACCGAAGAAAGGTCGGGCAGCGCAAAAACTCGACGATAAAGACTTGACAAAAACAAGGCGGACGAACAAGGCACAAAAGCTTCTCTAAACTAAAAATTTTATTGATCAAAACACAAGAGGAACATCCCCAAAGACGTGCACCACGAGCTTTGGCCTCCCTTGCTTATATAACCAGCCCAGGCCAACCCAATCTTATCTAGGACTCCTACTGCTACTCGGTTTCAATCGAAACATTCCATAACTGCTCAAGACTCTTCCATACACAAATAGAAGTAATCATAAGACTTCCAAACACCTTCTTAACATCCCAAACATTCCTAAAACAACTCAACTTCGTGAACCATACGAAATCTAACCAAAACAAACTCTAAACATTCTATAAATGAACCATAACTACCTCAGCCACAGTCTGAGGCATAATCCAATCGGTTGGACCTCTCCAGCCATATCTTTATGTCCATATCTCTTTTCCACAGCTTAAAACAATGTTTTCTATAAAAGCCCACACCTACAAAACACAAGAAATGCAATTTTGTGAACTTAAAAAATTTTAAGTTGAATATGAAATTCAAAGTCACCCGAGCGAATTTAGTAGATAATATACTATTAAAAACTAGACTTCTAAACTTTCACATGAATGAGAGATTGTGAGTTTGATTGCACTTAAATAGTTAAGCATTGAAAGAGGATTTCAACTACAATTCAAAAATACAAAAACCAAATATGAAGCAAGTTGAAAGTTCAAATTGAAGCATGAACAAAATCCTAAATAAAAGAATTGCAATCAGATTTGATAATTAATTAAAGGAAGTAAGAAAATATTCTAATCACACATGAAGGGTAAGTTGAAATCAAACCCTATGGTAGAGGATTCATATTGGAATTCAAAATCCATATTTGAATTGTCAAATAAAAACCATACTTGAATTAACCAAAATATTCCTCATATATGTTTTGCCCTCCTACCAATATTAAATCAAATTTATTAGCTGAAGTGCTAATTACAATCGACTGATTCAAAGAAAATAAGGGAGGGAAAAAATGGGACCCGCTGGTCCCACAGGTCAGTCAAATAGCAACTTACTCTGTTTTTTTCTTTCTCTGTACTCATGCAACGCATGGCATGCAATGCCACCGAGCTGTTTTTCATCTCAACACGAGTCCAGCACACATACGCAGCTTCAAGTCGCCTCTATCCAAATTCACTTGTGTGATCTCTCTCTGCTCAAGGTGAAACACCGACTTCTTTCTACGTTCTGGTTTTTTTCACGCAAGGAACGCGCTCCTGCTCACTGTGTGGCATCGCACGCTCTGCTCCATCAGTGCCCGGTGTGGCCGAGGCTCTGCTGCTCAGCTGCGCGTCCCAAGGATGGCGCCTCATCATCTTCTTACTCCCCAAGCTGCCAGGACCTCACCTTCTTCCTCTTCGTGCTGCAACGAGCAGAGTTCTTCGTCACCACTCTGTTTTCGGCCACCCCAACCCCTTGACGCTGCCTGGCCACTTCAAGCCGTGTCACAACCATTTAAACGCTCTCAAGGGTTCACCATAACCCTATCTATTTGCTACCCAACTCACTTGACATGCCCTATGTAGGATCGAAGAGCACGTGGAAAGCTACCAGAGGGGGGTGAATGGTAGATTTAAAAATCTTACACAGCGGAAAAATTAAATCCCAACCCCTTCGGCAGAAAAACGATCTGTTAAAGAAATCATGTGTGAAACTAATCTAAACGTGTTTCACCGTGACAAAAGTGATATATATCAGATAGAATCGAGTCACGAAGAAAACACAAGAACAATCACTCAAATCCGTCGAGAGAAACTCAAGTTATGATCGAAAAATCGAACAAAGGTCAATCTATCCTACCCGAGAAAAACAGTTCTGGAACGCTGCAAAGAAACTCGTGTAGATCAGAAACCACAAATCCAATGACCGTAAAATTTTTATAAATGATAGATAATCAAGTTTTCAAGACAACCCAAAAAGAATCACGTCAATTGGATCAGTAAAACTCGAGATATGATAAAACCACCGACAAAAGGTTGTGCTGTCCAGAAACTCGACGAGTAAAACTTGTCTGGAACAAGTCGGACGAACAAGGCACAAAAGTTCCTTCAACCTACGAATTTTATTCAATAGAACACAAGAGGAACAGCCTCAAAGTCATCCACCATGAGCTCTGGCCTCCCTTGCTTATATAACCAGCTCGAAAGTCAACTCAACTCAAATCAGGACCCTAATCCTACTCCGTTCACGAATCGAAACTTTCCATAACTGCTTAAGACTCTTCTATACACAGATAGAAGCAATTTTAAGACTTCCAACACCTTAGAAACGCATCCCACATTCCTAAAACAACTCAAATTCGTGACCCACACGAAATCCTATCATAATCAACTTGATACTTTCCATACCAAGCCATAACTGACTCCGCCGCAGCCAAAGTCATCAACCGATACGATCCGATCCTTACAACCAGATCTTCCCATCCATAAACCATCTTCGGAACCATGTTGCCACGTCATGCACCGCATGCATACGTGCAAACACCTTCCTTCGATGTCCAGTAACCTTCATATGCACTGCCCTTGATTCAATCATCCTGCTCGACCTCCTGACCAGCTCAACCAAAATTCCTCCTGAATTTGGTTGTTGGAACCTCATCTCCTCCCTGAGACTAGTCCAAAGGATCCTGTCACCAGCCATGACTTGAGCTCAAGCAACACCTGCACATGAATAAACAACCAATCCGTACGAGCCCAAGTTCGCGATTTGACTCAAGTCAGTTCCGAACACAACACCTTACATGAGCACCTCACATAAGCATGTTGCAAAGCATATCAAAACGATATCAGTCATATCAACCAAAACACACCAAAAACTTAGCAAATGAATACTAAGCAAACTTTCCAACAATGTAAAGCAATTTCGAAACATTTCACATGAAAATTTGGAACATTACGACCAAGCTTTGAACCTTGCCAAAGCTAACCGGAGCTTGCGCCGGAGCTTACCAAAGCTAGTACAACCTAGCATCGGAGCCTATCAAAACTAGCAGGACCTAGCACTGGAGGTAACCAAAGCTAATCGGACCTAGCGCCGGAGCTGACCAAAACTAGTCAGAACTAGTCAACCCAAAAGCCAGAGCTAGAAAAACATGTCGGAGCCTAACAAAGACATGCCAGATCTATCAAAGACATGCCGGAGCTAAAGACAAATCTCACCGGAGCTACCCAAAAACATGTTGGACCTAGACAATGAAAGTCGGACCTATTGTGGGACCTTGCAGAAGCTCGGAGCTAGAGTCGGACCTCGTTAAAAAGATGTTATAGCAGCATTCAAAACTTTTATTGTCAAAGCCAATGTATTCAGTACACATAAGTCTCACAATCTCTCCCTTGATGAATGCATTGGCAACACCATTTAAATCCGAACATTGGCACGAAAAGTTTTGAGAACAATTTTCCCCCTTTTTGAAAATAAAATGAGATAGAATTAAATTTCTCCCCCTATACAAATTTCTTCCCCTTGCATAATTCACCATTTATCTCTCCCCCTTTGACAATGTATTCAGCAAGGTTCAAAAGAGGAAATTTTAATTGTTATGAGCATATTGTAACATATACAAATAAAACAAAGCTCATCCAAGTCGTACTATCAAGTAACTTACACTATCACATCAATGAAATACATAAAGTAGTGTAAGCCATGCTAGAGATCAAATGTAATTTTCAATTTAAGCAAGTCATGATCTCACAAACTTAACTATTTCAATACCTGAAAAAGCATGACACTTGTTACTGCATTTTATTATTTTTCAAAGAACAAAATTAGATCATATGATATTTGCAAGAGATTATATGCGCATCTGCCTTATTCTAACCAACCAAGCCAAACCTATGTCATTTGACAATCAGAAGCTTAAGGACATAGTTTTAGTCATACACAGTTTCTTCCAAGTTCATATCTAAGTGCAATGATATGCCATCTCAAAAGAACAAGTGCGATGCATGAATATTCTCTTGATCTTTTCTCAACTTATGTTTATTCATAAAAACTCAACATGTGAGTTGATTACTTGATTAATTCTTTATGATTAAAAGCACTTGTGAGCATGCAACATGTTCAAAACAGCAAGAAAGTTCGACCATGACCAGATTTAGTGTAAGTAATTATTCCATTTACTAGACATGGCAAAAACTACAAAATTTATAACACGAGTAATGTAGTAAGAACTTTCAGCATGTAAAAGGAATCACAAAGTCATATATGTATGAAATACTATGCTCATATTATTTAATTTCAGATTCACACATAGACTTCTAGGGTCTGAAAACTCCCCCTCAATGTAAGCCATGAGAATGCATAACCCCTATTTCACTACGAATGTAACAAAAATGAGTGAAATCCAAAGGTTTTGTAAAAATGTCAGCCAATTGTTGTTCGGTATCTACATGGTGAAGCACAATGTTTCCTTTTTCAACATTATCACGGAGAAAGTGATACCTAATATCAATGTGCTTAATTCTAGAATGTTGCACAGGCTTTTTAGCAATGCAAATAACACTAGTGTTGTCACAAAACAGTAGAACACTATCTAGATCAACCCCATAGTCCTTAAGTGTTTGAACAATCCAAAGAATTTGTGAACAAACGCTAGCAGCAGCTACATATTCAGATTCAGGGGTGGATTGTGCAACTGAACTTTGTTTTCTAGATGACCATGCAACAAGAGAATTACCAAGAAAATGACAAGCACCGGAAGTACTTTTCCTATCAATCCTACAACCTCCAAAATCAGCATCGGAAAAAGCTTTCAAAGTAACAGTTGAGGAAGAAGGAAGAAAAATGCCAAATTCTTGAGTTCCATGTAAGTACCTGAGAATCCTTTTGACGGCTTGACGATGTGAAGCACGTGGGGAAGCTTGAAACCGAGCACAAAGACATACGTTGAATTGTATGTCCGTTCTTGATGTCGTGAGGTACAAAAGTGATCCGATCATGCTTCTATATTCTTTTTGATCCACGGATTCACCATCTTCATCAAGTTCAAATGTTGTTGCTGTCCCATTGGTGTCTGAAGAGGCTTGCTTTTGTCCATGTTGAAGCACCTTAGGAGGTCTTTTGTATACTTCATTTGATGCACAAAGGTACCCTCCTTAGTTTGCTTGATTTGTAGCCCCAAAAAGTAAGTGAGTTCACCCACCATACTCATTTCAAATTCGGAACTCATCATTGCTGAAAACTTGGACACAAGATCATGACAAGCACAACCAAAGATAGTATCATCCACATACACTTGAACAAATAATTTGTCATTGCCATGCTTAAGCACAAAAAGAGTTTTATCAACCTTGCCCATGGTAAACCCCTCTTCAAGTAAGAATGTTTTTAACCTATCATACCATGCTCTAGAGGCTTGTTTGAGACCGTACAAGGCTTTGGACAGTTTGTAAACATGATTAGGAAAATCTGAATGTTCAAAACCCGATGGTTGTTTCACATAAACCTCCTCATCTATGTAGCCATTAAGAAAAGCACTTTTAACAGCCATTTGATATAGCTTAAAACCTTTAGATGCAGAAAAAGCTAACAAAATTCTTATGGCTTCTAATCTAGCAACAGGAGCAAAAGTTTCATCAAAATCTAGACCTTCAACTTGAGTGAAACTTTGAGCAACCAACCTAGCCTTATTCCTAACCACAACTCCATCCTCACTTTGTTTATTTTTAAACACCCATTTAGTTCCAATTAAAGTGTGATCTTGAGGAGGAGGTACAAGTTTCCAAACATTATTTCTTTCAAAATTTTCTAACTCTTCTTGCATGGAAATAATCCAAGATTCATTAGTGAGTGCGTGTGATATATCTTTGAATTCAAAAGAAGCAACAAAAGCAGAATGAGCATGAGAGTTTGGATCGCAAAACCTGGACCGTGTAACTTGTTCGTGCAAGCTTCCAATAATCTGTTGTGGACGATGAATTTTGAGAACCCAGAGGGGAGTGGACACTTCACAAGATTCTTCTTCTTCATGTTCATCACAAATCAATAAGCTTGTGACTTGAGGAGGATCTGGACCAGCAATGGTGGTCGTCGGTGCTTGCTGTGAATCAAAATCAGGAGCTCGAACAATGTCATTAGCTGCTGAATTTTCGGGCAGCAGCTCCACCTCTTCCTCATCTTCGATGAAAATGATCTCCCCCTGCGGATATGGATCTGGACCTGCAATGTTTGAGCTAGTACCTGGGCTGCATTCATCAAAAGACACTTCACAAGTCTCCACAATTTTGTTAGTGTCAAGTAAAAGCACACGGTAGCCTCTAGTATGAGATGGATAACCAAGAAACATGCCATCAATGGATCTAGGTTCAAATATATCAAGATTACCATGTTTCTTAACAAAGCATTTGCAACTAAAGACCCGAAAGTGCATAACACTAGGCCTATGTCCAAACCGGAGCTCATATGGTGTTTTACCTAGCTTAGCGTGCAAGAAAACACGATTTGAGACATAACAAGCGGTTGCAATCGCATCAGCCCAAAATTTCCTAGGAGTTTGATATTCATCAAGCATAGTCCTAGTCATCTCAACTAAGGTTCTATTCTTTCTTTCTACAACACCATTTTGTTGAGATACATATGGTGAAGAAAATTGATGATCTATTCCATTTTCAGCACAAAAGTGATCAAAAGATTGATTTTTAAATTCAGTTCCATTATCACTTCTAATTGCTTTTAAAGATCCTGGGTGATCAATTGATAATCTAAGAAATAAAGTTCTAAAGTGACCAAATGCTTCATTCTTAGACGCCATAAAGTAAACCCAAGAATATCTAGAATAATCATCAACAATAACAAGAACATACCATTCACCTCCGAAGGATTGAACACGTGAAGGTCCTACGGTGTCAAGGTGCAAAAGTTGACCCGGTTCAGTTGTCATGATCATTGTGAGAGGAGTATGTGAATCTTCAACCATCTTAGCATGTCTACAAGAAGAGCACACAATTTCTTTGTCCCCTTTAAGCTTAGGCAGCCCACGTATGCGATCAAGAGCACTAACACGCGTTAGGTGATCAAAGCCTACGTGACCAAGTCTACGATGCCAAAAATATAAGTCCTTTGAATCATTAGAAACTAGACACCTATGCTTAGAGGAAGACATATCAAAATCAGCTTTAAAAACTCTTTCAAACCAAGACATGTTAAAAATAAGCTCACTATTTGAACCTACAACTTTGGAGCAGTTTTTATTGAAAATTATTTCCAGATTTTCATCTAGCAATTGTGAAAAAGAAAGCAAGTTATATTTCAAATTTTTGACAAGTGCCACATCCTTCAAAGTGTAGTGATCATTTACTCTAACCGAACCCTTAGCAATTATAGGAGTTGAAGAATTATCGGCAAAAGTAACATTCTCTACACGTGATACAAAAGAGAGGGGAGAGAACCAATCTTTATTACCGGTCATGTGGCGTGAGCAACCTGAATCCATAATCCAAATGTTCTCCTTCCTCAAACATGTAACCTACATAGAAGAACAATACGTCGATGACTCAATACTGGGGTTAGTCAAAAGGCATTTAGGTATCTAGTACTGAGTCACACGATGTGTAGTAGGAAAAACATGCGGAAGCTGAGATATAACAGCAGGTTTATGAGTCAAAGTTTGAGGTTTTCTATTCTTAACTCGTTTAGCACAAAAACCAGTAGCTCTGGAGGTAAAAGCAACAGTTCGAAAAGAGAAGGTTGAAGCTCCGAAAGCAAAAGTTGAAGTTCCGAAGGAAACAACAGAAGGTCCAGGAGCTCTCGGAGCTATCGGAACTACCGGGGCTGCTTTTGCAGATTTCTTACCAGAAGGTCCGGAAGCTACCTTTTCAAATTTTTGACTCACTAAAGCAGGTTGTGTTTTTCTAATTGCATGAAAGTTATTAAATCTACCAATCATTCTTTCCTTTTTCTGTTGTTTAGATAGTCTATAACAAAAATCTATGACATGACCATCTCTACCACAGTAGGTACAATGAAATTTAACTTTGTGTTCATGTCTAGATGAGCAAACAACATTTTTATTTGATACCGAATGAGACAACACTCCTGCAGATTTGAAACCACTTCTTTTTGTTTAGGAATTGTTTGAATCAAACCATTTCCCAATGAATTTACAATTTTAGGTGGATGTGCCTTAGCATGAGCATGAGAATCAAAACCTAAACCAGTTTTATCTTTGCAAGACTTGGAAGAATTCAGCAGCAAGTTTAGGTTCCTATTCCCATTACAAAACCGATTTAATGTCCTATGCATGTTATCAAGTTTATCAGACAGATCAAGACAATTTTCACATGAAGTTTTTCCTTTTAATTTGCAATTGGAACAATATTTAACTTCATGAGAATGTAAAGCATTATTCAATATTGAAATTTCATTAATAGCATCTTTTAGTTTCTTTTCAAGATCATCGCAACTAGAACAATGCAAATCAATTGTAGAACAAGAAGCATCTTTTAAGTTTCCAATGTCAAGTGCAGCAAGCTTTTTGTTTTTTTCAATTTTAAGTTCAAGTCTATCTAGAGTGGAGGAGTGTGCAATTCTTAGTGTGGACAATTGTTCATAGATTAAATCACTTGAGGGACAAGAATCATCACTAGGAATCAAGGTTTCCAAATGGTTGATTTCAGATTCTAGTGATTCAATTTTAGCAGCATTATCCCTAAGCTTTTTGTCCTTTTTCTTAACAATAATAGTTGCACGAGAAATTGCATCACACATTTCATTACAGGTAGAACATACCTCATCATCCTCACTGTTGTGTTCTGCATCCTCCTGACTTGATCTTGATCTTGTTTTACCCGCCATGAAGCATAAGTTGGCCAAATCATCTTCATCTTCGTCACTTCCAATGTCCACGTTGCTTGAGCCAAGTTCCTAGAGTGCGGAGATAAAATTGTTCACCAGTTGGCGACCTGTAAAGCCCTTCTTCTTCTTCTTCTTATCATTTGTTGAGGAGTGCTTCGTCCTTGATTGTTTTTCTTCTCGGGAAGTAGAACCTGAAAGGTTAGGGCATTCTGTACGAATGTGTCTTGTCTTACTGCATTTGAAGCATCGTTGAGATCCGGAGCTTCATCTCCTTCTAGTTCTCACATTTTGCAATGCTTTCGAGAACCTAGTAGAGAGAAGTGCTAGCTCCTCCTCTGGAAATTCCTCAATATGTTCAAGTGTTAGGGAGGACAACAAAGCAAGTGTACCACAAGATGAAGATTGACCGGAGCTAGGCATGTCACGTTGTGAAACAAAAGCAATAGACTTGTTTGGATTATTACGTGATAAGATGTCAATTTCATGAGTCTTTAGTTTAGAGTAAAGCACATCTAATGTAAGAGAACTCATAACAGTTGATTCACGAATAGATGTAACTTTCATCTCCCAGATTGACATGTCTAATGCACTAAGAAGTTGCCTAGCATTTTCAGCATCAGAAAAGTTAACATTGACACTACGCAGATTGCTGAGAATTTTATTGAAGCGAGCGAAAAGGTCATCGATAGACTCACCGGGTTGCATCTCGAAACGCATATATTCCTTTTTGAACATATCTTGTCTCACCTCCTTGATCGTGTTGGATCCTTCGTGATAGTCACAATGCGCTCTCCACACATCATATGCCGATCGAAGGTGTGCAACGCGGTCGAAGTCACTTTGAGTGAGTCCTTGGATGATCAGGTTCCGGGCTTTGTTGTTGTTGTCGATGTCCCGTAAGATCGTAGCCATAACTTGATCGTTTGACGGCACATCATAAGGCTTGTACACCTTTTCCCATATGGCGAAGCCTTGCGCCTGGAAGAATGTCTCCATGCATGCCTTCCAAACCTGAAAATCAATATCAGCAAACACGCAAGGTTTGGCAGAGTGTTTCTCCATGATGATTAGTCAAAACATGTGCAAATTACAATGATTGGAGCACCGTGGCTCTGATACCAATTGTAGGATCAAAGAGCACGTGAAAATCTACCACATGGGGGGAGGGGTGAATGGTAGATTTAAAAAATCTTACGCAGCAGAAAAAATAAATCCCAACCCCTTCAGCAGAAAAAACAATCTGTTAAAGAAATCTTGTGTGAAACTAATCTAAACGTGTTTCGCCGTGAAAAAAGTGATATATATCAGATAGAACAAGAACAATCACTCAAATCCGTCAAGAGAAACTCAAGTTATGATCAAAAGATCAAACAAAGGTCAATCTGTCCTACCCGAGAAAAACAGTTCTGGAACGCTGTAAAGAAACTCATGTAGATCAGAAACCACAAATCCAATGACCGTAAAATTTTGATAAATGATAGATAATCAAGTTTTGAAGACAACCCAAAAAGAATCACGTTAATTAGATCTGTAAAACTCGAGTTATGATAAAACCACCGAAGAAAGGTAGTGCTGTCCAGAAACTCGACGAGGAAAACTTGTTTGTAACAATTCGGACGAACAAGGCACAAAATTTCCTTCAACCTACGAATTTTATTCAATAGAACACAAGATAACAGCCCCAAAGTCATCTACCACGATCTCTGGCCTCCCTTGCTTATATAACCAGCTCGAAAGCCAACTCAACTCAAATCAGGATCCTAATCCTACTCTGTTCACAAATCAAAACTTTCCATAACTGCTTAAGACTCTTCTATATACAGACAGAAGCAATCTTAAGACTTCCAAACACCTTAGAAACGTATCTCATATTCCTAAAACAACTCAAATTTGTGACCCACACGAAATCCTATCATAACCAACTCGATACTTTTCATACCGAGCCATAACCGACTCCGCCGCAGCCAAAGTCATCACCAATATGATCCGATCCTTCCAACCAGATCTTCCCATCCATAAACCATCTTTGGAACCATGTTGCCACGTCATGCACCACATGCATACGTGCAAACACCTTCCTTCGATGTCCAGTAACCTTCATATGCACTGCCCTTGACTCAATCATCCTGTGCGACCTCCTGTCCCGCTCAACCACAATTCCTCCTGAATTTGGTTGTTGGAACCTATTCTCCTCCTTGAGACTAGTCCAAAGGATCCTGTCACCAGCCATGACTTGAACTCAAGCAACACCTACACATGAATAAACAACCAATCCATACGAGCCCAAGTCCGCAACTTAACTCAAGTCAGTTCTGAACACAACACCTTACGTGAGCACCTCACATAAGCATGCTACAAAGCATATCAAAACGATATCAGTCATATCAACCAAAACACACCAAAAACTTAGCAAATGAATACTAAGCAAACTTTCCAACAATGTAAAGAAAGTTCGAAACATTTCACATGAAAATTTGGAACATTACGATCAAGCTCTGAACCTTGCCAAAGCTAACCGGAGCTTGAGCCGGAGCTTACCAAAGCTAGTACAACCTAGCGCTGGAGCTTACCAAAGCTAGTACAACCTATCACCAGAGCCTATCAAAACTAGCAGGACCTAGCACCGGAGCTAACCAAAGCTAATCAGACCTAGCACTAGAGCTGACCAAAACTAGTCGGAACTAGTCAACCCAAAAGCCGGAGCTAGAAAAACATGTCGGAGCTTAACAAAGACATGTCAGAGCTAAAGACAAAGCTCATCGGAGCTACCCAAAAACATGTCGGACCTAGACAAAGAAAGTCGGACCTATTGTCAGACCTTGCAGAAGCTCGGAGCTAGAGTCGGACCTTGCGAAAAAGATGTTATGGCAGCATTCAAAACATTTTTTGTCAAAGCCAATGTATTCAGCACACATAGGTCTCACACCCTAATGCCGGTGAGTCGGTATTCTAAATCTTGCAACTGTTAAGTATAAGAACCACAGCTTGAATTTGCTTTAATTCGAATCATATACTGCAACTTAGCTCACTCCTATTAGAGATTATCTTATTGAGTCCTTGGCGCATTCCTAAGAGCAAGCCAATCGAAAAAACATAGTCTATTCACGGAGGAGGACAAAATTTCCCCATTTTCGGCTCAACCCTATGTCACAGTCGATTCTTACATTGCAGCCGTGTTCCGTCCAATTATACGTCAGATTCATGTTCCTCGTCGACCAAGGGTTCTTTAGGATGCAATCCCCAGCCAAATCAACCCACTTGGGGCTGTTTCCTCCATGGTGTCCGCGCTGCCGCCGTCAACAGTGCCATTTCGTCGCCATCGAGTATGGCCATGTTGCCCAGCATGTGTTCCATGATGCGGGCATCAATTCTTATTTTTGAATCGCTGCCTTTTGTCGTACCCATACACGGGAATGGGCGAGCGAAGCCACTGTGTAGCCTCCTATTCGAGCTGTCCAGAGGTAGAAGATGGAGCTGACCATTGGACCCCACTGTCAGTCACTTAATCTATTTTCCCATTCGAAATTAAGTCCAGATTCTACTCAAATAACCAAAAATCATTACTCCTTGTAGAATTGGCCAAAAATTATCAAATAAATTTTATTGGACTCCTATTTACATGTAATTTGCAATGGTGCAGGTTACATGGCATGAAAATACCTGTGATTTTCTGAACAATTCAAATTTCAAATCCCTTTAGGAACTAATACCAGGGGATCCACTATACGAAAAATTCTCAAACTTTGCAACAATCTTCTGCTAGTACCTTAGAGTGTCCAGTAAAAATTTGAGCTTCATTAACCTGTTGTAAGGTAGTAAAATTGAGGGATTTTGCTCAGCTTAGTGAAAATACCAGAAAAATAACAGCAGCACTTCCAGAAAAGTACCAGGACATTGTAAAATCCATAGCTCCCTGTAGAAACATCCCAAAATTGTGAAACAATTTTTGTTGAACTCAACAGGACCAAAACTGACTGGAAAACATACTTTTATGTATGAGAAAACTCCATTTTTTTGCTCTGGAAAATCAGAAAAAAAAAGCCTTAGTGATTTATGGAGGCTACATTCTTATTTAACAAATGCTGAAACTTTTCTAGTTACTCCTCCATAACCTTATGAAGCTTCTTTTAAAATCTACAGGCCCATTAGAATTCATGAACCTGTATAAACTATGTTTGGGATCCATATACCTATATGCAGGTCAAAACACACATTTGTATGCTTAAAGCAATTGGAGTTAAGTGACTTGTTTCAATCCATCCTAACAATACAGAGAGTCCATAATCTGTTCTCCAACTTAAAATTTCACACTCCTGTGTCCATTGCCCAACCATATGCCCATAGAACATTAGCAAGACATTTCTTTCTTGAGCTATGTGGGTATTAAAAAGCACATAGGGTCTTATGTATAAAACAATTCGACTAAGCAAGCCTGCATTGATCCAAATAACTCAGTAAAGACTTTTGATTAAACATCTGCATAAGGTTTGAACTTTAGTGCTTTATTAGTAACTTTATACCCTTTACAAAACGTAGGTTCCTTTATACCAAAGATCCATTGGTTTAAGTTTTGATCTGTCCTTATTGTAGTGAACAGCAAGGTCCTCTTTTGATCCCAGTAGAACCTAAACCTTAATTTGTGTTATGAATATTTTTATCAAATAAAGTCCAAAGTTGCATTTGATTAGTTGTGCATCTACATTTCGATATTCCACATGACGATGAAGCTCGACAAGGAGTAGTATCGCTTGGAGGAGGCGGCACAAGCTTGGACTTCACTGCAAGCAAATTGTTCTGAGCAGTAGCAAGGACAAGAGATGAAAAGAATCAACCAGAAGTTCAACTCGAAGGATCAATCCACTGACTTATTGACATTTATCTAGTCGCAACCAAAGGCAAGCCTCAGTTTGCATTTAACAGCATTTTAAACTTTGATTTGTTCACACTATATGGGTTAGCATGTATGTGCATTAAGTCTAAGTTTTCTTTGAGTTTTACCCATGCATGACCAGAGAACCCATGAGACAAGGGTAGCTGGTTAAGTCCTTGATGTGTCCATGCTATGCTTAATGTTATAGTTGCTTCGGCAGAAGTCAAGTAGTTGGAATCTACTCGTGAGTTCAGGATTTGGGTTAACACGGGATTGATTGAGTGAGAGATTCACCTTTGGTTAAATATGAGACCGGGCGTGGAGTAGGAGCAGTAGGACATTGGGGTCTGTGGGTTGTAGATGTGCCTGTGTCAGTCAAGGATCGATCCGTGTGCGGCCCTGTTGAGCAAGTTTGAATGTACTGAAGGCATACTGGATATATGGGACCTAGTAAACCGATGTAACTTGTCCACCATAGCATCGAAGCATACCCCACCACCTTATAGGTGTCGATTGAGAGCAGCAAGGTGTAAACCTGCCAGCGGGTACGTCGTACTCCATGTGGGGGCCTCCTGCTCGTAGAGGTGGGACAGGTTCGGCATGTAGGTAGCGGGTGAAAGGTTGCCGCATGCAATATCAGTAGAGTGTGCTTTCGCAGCTCCGAGTGTGGGTGTATGTGTCATGCTATTTGGGTATCCTTGCAGGTGTATATCGATTCGAGTCGCCGTCCCTCGTGGTTATTGAGTACCGCTTGTTCACTGAGTCGTGACGTAGAAACAAAGAGTAGTAGGAATATTATCAATCTGCTGCCATGATTATTATTGTATTGCAATTTGTATGAATTAGAAATAGCATAATTAAGGTTACATTTGCTACACGTTTAACATGAATAAAGCTTATGCAACTTTGAGCATGTAACATTGGGGATGAAGCATTTCTTGTTTGATTCTGGAGTCTGTGATGTGCCATGCTCAGGGAATGTCATTTGGTACCTTAAAACTGACCTAAGGATTTCCTAATAGGCGAGTCCTTTATGCAATTCAGCTTTCCTATATTAAAAGTCTTCGGCATGTAGAGTTCTATGTTTAGGTGAGACGGTTAATTCTTGTTCAGCATTCGTGCTCACGGTTGCTTTATATGTGGTTTTGTAGGTTTTGTTATATTGTTGCTGTTATAGGTTGTCCGTGAGACCTCGAGTTGTCGAGATGTATCTCTCACGTGACACCACGCCGCTGCCTTCTGATCTTCGTGTTGCTAGTGAGAAGTGTTCACGGGCATAGACGGCTTCTCTTTTGCGTAAATAGGTTGAGAGTGTGAGTAATATACTTTTCGCTGTCTGTGTACCGCTGTTGTTGAATGTGGCCTAGAGGGGGGTGAATAGGCCTTTTGAATTTTAGTCGAAACCTGCAACACTTAGCAACTTAATCAAATACTAAAAATCGGTCTAGTCCGGTAGTGTGCGGACTAGTACGGTGCGTGCGGACTAGATTGATCTAGTTAGATCAATGATCTCAATGCCAGTATAGTACGCAACGGAATATAGTATGTAACTTGAAGGTATTGAGTCAATGAAATTAGATGTAGCACAAACTAACTTTGGTTTCAATGTTTTAACGTAAGATATGCAAGACAAAGTAAACCCTAGAATGTGATATGAAAAACTAAGAACGAGATTGACACAAGAGTTTATCCCGTGGTTCGGTTCCCACAGAGGCAACCTACGTACACGTTGAGGAGCCCATGAAAAGAACGGGTCTTCTCGAACCCTACCCTCCTTGAATCGCCACAGAGGTTGATTCTCTTCCACTAATCACAAAGGGTAAATCACCAAGTTCAAGGGGTCGTCTCACAAGTTGAGGGCACCCTAAGATTACAAATCGAACACCACCAAGAACACACTCGGAAGATCCACAATAGAACAAAATGAGTGTGTTAGATAATCAAACCCAAGAGCTCAAGACGTGAGAATCGTGTCTCTCCTTTGATCCAAAGTTAATCCTCAAGGATTTGATCTTTCTTGCGATGGATTGTGTGGAGATATGTGTTTTCTAGGCTCTTGGAGGGTGTGACGGCGCTGGGAGTCGAGAGAGTTATAAGTAGGGTCGTGCACATCTATTTATATGGAGGTTTCCAAAGGTTACTGTTAGGGTTTCGAGAGTCCGGACTAGTCCGTGGTGGAGTCCGGACTAGTCCGGTGTGCGGCGTGTAGGAAACCCTAAGTTCTCAGGTATATCGGACTTGTCCGGCCTTGGGCGGACTAGTCCGATTTAGGCTCAGGAGAAGTTCAAACTAGTCCGGTCATTATCGGACTAGTCCGGCTGTGGTGAACCCCTTAGTGAATTTGGGGACAAGTCCACATTTGGAGGACTTGTCCGATTTTAGTCATAAAGGTTATCGGACTAGTCCGATATTATCGGACTTGTCCGATTTCATGCAAAGTTGTGAAGTGTTAAGGACTAGTATGCACTGGGGAGGACTAGTACGATCTTAGTCAGAAAGATACCGGACTAGTCCGTGGTGATATCGGACTAGTCCGGCCTGTGTAAACCTGGACTGTGCAAACAAGTCCGCACTGGGAGGACTTGTTCGAGTTTGAACAGAGGGATTATCGGACTAGTCCGGGGTATATCGGACTAGTTCGGACCTGTGTAGAATTGTGCAGTGAGTGAGTTTTCTTGTGCTTGAGCTCTTGGGGTGTGTTTCTCCAACACACTCCATACACACTGATCTAATCTATTCATCTCTTGAGCTCTTTTCCATATAGATCCTCATTCTCCTTTTTTTGCGTTTTCTTCATAATTTCATTAAAACCTGCACTCATCTCAACAATTTGGTTAGGATCTCATTTGTTTATCATAAATCAACCAAAACCCACAAGGGATGCCATTATGCACTTTCAATCTCCCCCTTTTTGGTGATTGATTACAACCAATTGAGATTTCACAAAATATGATACAATATAAAATTTTCATAAAGTGTGCACATATGAGTTTGGTACAAGTTAAGCGATGAAAACATAGGGCATATGTGCACTCTTTATGGTGGGGTGTAAAACTACGTGAGTGTGAGCAATAATCGTGATGAGAATGAAATGATTGACATGGAAATACCAATATCAAGCATATATGTCAATTCCAAAGCAAAATCACAGATTATCTCAAATCATCATCAAAAATTTCATAACATAAGCATAAAATAGTCATTCCATCACACCACAATACTAAAGGTAGAGTTAACAGAATTAAAGTTTTCCAACCCAAAAGAGACAAAAAAGATACACAAATGAAGCTCTCATCTCTCAACCTACAGCTAGGATCTAGTGACTCCCCCTCAATCTCTCCCCCTTTGGCATCAAGACACCAAAAACAAGGAGAGGAGGGATCTAGTGGCTCATTCCTCATTGTCGCTCCTCTCCTCGTCTTCATCTTCATCTTCAGGTTGAGTAGGAGGAGGAGGAGCGGATCCACTCGAAGTGCCCCCAATGCCAAAGTAAGCAAGCTCGGAGGGAGTCAAAGGTCCAAGCTCAGTGAAATTAGAGGCTGAATCAATAGGCTCGATCTCCAGCTTCTAGCAAGTATGCTTGACATTTTCTTTGACATACCTCATATCTGCCTTCCTCGCCTTGTTCAGCTTGTGAAGCTTTACCTCAGCCTTCTTGCATGAGCCAAAAATGGCTGCCAAGTACTTCAAGATTCCACTAGGAGACCCTTTTTGGGGAGGGGCCCTAGTGGTGGGAGCAGTCCTCGCATCTCCTTGAGCTCTCCTCGAAGCCTCTTCACTGGACACCAGAGATGGAGCAGCTTGAACAGTGGCTTGGGGAGGCTTCTAGGGCCTCAATGGTGTGTGCTCCACATCCTTCACGAACTCGATTACTGTGACCTTTTAAATCATAAACATCAAGTAAGGGGCATAGCCACAGGATCTGTTCGGTGTGTAGGAGATGTTGACCATATCATTCCAGATGTAGTCAAAGACAACGAACTTCCGGTTCTTGCTAATCACCTTCATTAGGGTCCTCAAGTACCCTTGCACACTTCCTGCATCTTCTGTCCTTCGGAGCTATTGTCTTCCTCAACACCCTATTAAGAACCATGAAGAAGGGCTTCATGTTCTTAGTCGAAGGAGAGGTGTACTTCAAGCTAGAATCATAAAGGAAGTCCATCTTATCCTTTCCCAAGACACCAATGTTGTGGATAGTCAGCTCATTGTTGTCGGTGTCTTCTAAGTGAAGGAGTCTTGCAAAATCATCATAAGTAATAGTGTACATGGATCCATGAGTCATCCAAGTCACCCATTCCTCCTCATCACTAGAAAAGAACCATGTGGCATAGAACTGAGCAATAATCTCATAATTCTAGTTATATCCGAAGGCAAACAGGTCCTTCAGTCCATGCCTAGCTGCAAGCTCCACCACTTGATCAAAGGCACTACATCTCTTCCTTTCAAAATGATTTCAGTCAATCCACTGGCTGCGGACAACTGGAGTCTTCATGGTGAGGTACACAGAGCTATAGAAATCTGCGTGGAAGTTACTCCAAAATCTGGCATTGGCTGCCTTCTTTGACTGACTGTAACAGTACACAAATCTGAGTTTGGAAGTTGTATCGCTTCCCTTGCCATTAAACTTCTCCTCGGAGGGATCTCTATTCCCTTGCCTTGGAGCTGCCATCTTGAGAGGGCCGATCGAGCCTGAGGCAATTCCTTTTCCCTTGCCCTTAGCTTGGCGAGAAGCCGCCAAGCTGGGGCCAGCTGCATCCTTGGCCTTGGACGCAGGCTTCTTGGCTAGAACCTTCTGTCACACCTGAGGTGGAGAAGGTGCTGGCTCGGAGGGACGCTCTTGCCTCTTCTTTTCTTTGCCTGTTGAGGACCAAAGCAAGGAGTCTTGGTCCATCTCGGCCTCATAATCAAAGATTTCGTCATTGGAGCTCGACATTGTCCTGAGAAGGGATTATACAATGTATGAATGAGAATTGATGGCAAGGAAGTGCATTGAGTCGTTGGAAATTAGGGTGGAATTCAGTTGAAAAACGGACTTGTCCGGTGTTTAGGTATGGACTAGTCCGGGGGACCGGACTTGTCCATACAGGGACCGGACTAGTCCGGTATTCATCACTTCAAACCCTAACTATGAAACAAATGGTGTTGCTCAATGCAAAACTAGCTTAGCATAGATGTAATACAGCAAGGAAGCATGTATTAGCTGAAAGGAACTAAGCTATTTGATTCAAAATGGAAGAAATTGAAGTTTCTAGGGTTTTGGGGGGGGGGGGGGGGATTACCAGAATTCTTCGATTCTTGACGAAGGAGGAGTTGGAGGTGCCGACAAGTCTGTGATCTTCAATCCGCTAGCAATGGAGATCGATTTCCACCCAAACTTGAAGGTATTTGATGGAGAGATCACCAAATCACCTCGAGGACTCTCGAGTGAAGAGAGAGAATGTGAGGTGAGTTGTGAGGATGAAGGAGATTAGGTTTTGGCGGCGCCTAGGGTTATGGAGTCGAAAAATCGGACTAGTCCGTGGTCAACCGGACTAGTCCGGACTACCGGACATTTGCGGACTAGTCTGCAGTGTGCGGACTAGTCCGGATAACAACAGACTAGTCCGTGGTCACCAAAACATATATAATTAGCCCATTCGTATATATTTGAAGGTTCTTATAGAGAAAATAGGGGCCAAACAATCAAGTAATCTTGATGAATATGATCATTAAGCATACAACAATCAAGCAATGACCATAATTCATCAAGATCAAGTAATTGAAATAGTTTTTCGGAGAAATTGAGAGAGATTATTTTCGCAACACAATCAACAAATTTTGAAGAAGCCATACAGGTATCCAAGTTTTCAAGCCACATTCCGAGCATCAAGGATGTTTAGTTCATTTCGGAGCTTGCAGAAACGTTTTTCATCAAGTGGCTTGGTAAATATATCGGCTAGTTGTTTTTTGGTGTTGACATGGTAAATGGCTATGTCTCCTTTCATTAAGTGATCTCTCAAAAAGTGATGCCGGATGTCAATGTGTTTGGTCCTAGAGTGCTCAACGGGATTATGAGCAACTTTAATGGCACTTTCATTATCACAAAGGAGTGGAATACGGCTCATATTGTAACTGTAATTCCTTAGAGTTTGTCGCATCCAAAGGAGTTGTGCACAACAAGTCCCGGCTGCAACATACTCCGCTTCGGCCATGGATAAGGCAATGGAGTTTTCTTTCTTGGAGGACCAAGAAACTAGGGATCTACCTAGAAATTGGCATGTACCGGAGGTGTTTTTTCTATCTACTTTGCATCTGGCATAATCTGCATTGGAGTATCCAATAAGATTGAATTTGGAACCTTTAGGATACCAAAGGCCTAGGTTGGGTGTATGAACCAAATATCGCAAGATTCTCTTTACGGCTGTCAAATGAAACTCGTTGGGATTGGCTTGGAATCTTGCACACAAACACACAATCAACATAATATCAGGCCTATATTCACATAAATAAAGTAGGGATCTAATCATGGAGCAATATACCTTTTGATCCATGCTTGGTTCGTCTTCATTGAGATCCAGTGTCCATTTGTTGCCATGGGAGTCTTTATAGGCTTCACCTTGTCCATTCCAAACTTCTTGGGTATGTCTTGAGTATACTTGGTTTGGCTTACGAACGTCCCCTCCTTTTGTTGCCTCACTTGGAATCCCAAGAAGTATTTCAGCTCTCCCATCATATACATTTCGAACCTATCTGTCATAATATTGCTAAATTCTTCACAGAAAGATTTGTTAGTTGAACCAAAAATGATATCATCAACATAAATTTGGCAGACAAAGAGATCATTGTCAAAGTTCTTCGTGAATAATGTATAATCAGCTTTGCCAATTTTAAAACCATTTTCAATCAATAAATCTCTAACGCACTCATACCAAGCTCCAGGAGCTTGTTTGAGGCCATAGAGAGCCTTACGCGGTTTAAAACACGTGGTCAGGGAACTCTTGATCTTTGAATCCGGGGGGTTGCTCCACGTACACCTCCTCTTTGATTGGTCCATTGAGGAAGGCACTTTTCACATCCGTTTAATAGAGCTTGAAATCATGGTGAGTAGCATATGCAAGTAATATTCTAATAGATTCAAGCCTAGCTACGGGAGCAAAGGTTTCGTCGAAATCCAAACCTTCAACTTGTGAATACCCTTTGGCCACAAGTCATGCCTTGTTCCTTGTCACCACTCCGTGTTTGTCTTGCTTTTTGCGGAATACCCATTTGGTGCCGACGACGTTGAACTTGGGTCTTTCGACTAGTTCCCACACCTTATTCCATTTGAAGTTGTTCAATTCTTCTTGCATTGCCACAACCCAATACGGATCGTTCAATGCATCTTCAATTCTGCACGGTTCCAAAAAGGATACAAAAGAGTAATGTTCACAAAAATTAGCATTTTGAGATCTAGTAGTTACTCCCTTTTAGATGTCCCCGATTATATTGTCGACGGGGTGGTCTCTTTGGACGCATTGGTGTACTCTTGGGTGTGGCACATGTGGTCTTGAGTCTTCATGGTCATCTTCTACTCCCCCTAGATGGTTGCCCTCATTTGTGTGTTAATCATCTTCGTCTTGTAGTGGTTGATCTTGTGTAGAAGCTCCCCCTTGATCCATTATCTCCACTTGTGGTTCATCTTCTTCATTTTCATTTGGAGATGGCGCTTGTGGTCGAACATCGCCCAACGCCATTCATCTTAACGCTTGACAAGGAGCTTATTCTCCGTGAGCAGCTCATATGATGTCTTCTTGAGTAAGCGATGAAGATAAAGTCGGTTTATGGCGTGACAAGTGGTGTTGATCGCTTGAGCCCAAAACTGATCCGATGTCTTGTACTCATCAAGCATTGTTCTCGCCATCTCTATGAGGGTTCAGTTCTTCCTTTCGTCCACTCCATTCTGTTGAGGTGAGTACAGTGCTAAATATTCATTTTTGATGCCCTCTTCGTCTAGGTACTCCTCAACTTGAGTGTTCTTGAACTCCGTGCTATTGTCGCTTCGTATGTTCTTGATCTTCAATGAGAACTCATTTTGGGCACGCTTGAGAAACTTCTTGAGGGTTCCTTGAGTTTATGTCTTATCACGCAAAAAGAAAACCCACGTGAAGCGCAAAAACTCATCAACAATTACTAAGCCATATTTGTTACCGCCAATGCTTATGTAAGCGATTGGACCGAATAGGTCCATGTGAAGTAGCTCGAGCAGTCTTGTCGTTGTCATGACGTTCTTTGCGGGGTGGGGTGCTCCTACTTGCTTCCTGGCTTGGCACGCGCTACAAGGCCTATCTTTCTCAAAAACTACATCCTTCAAACCTCGGATGTGATCGCCCTTAAGGAGTTTTGAAGATTCCTCATACCAACATGTGCTAGCCGTCTATGCCACAACCAACTCATGTTGGTCTTTGCAATCAAACATGTGTCAAGTTCGGCTTTATCTTTGTTGAAGTCAACAAGATAACGCTTTCCCTTCAACACACCCTTGAATGCAACCGGGTCATCACTCCTTCTAGAGATGGTCACACCCTCATTAGTAAATAAGCAATTATAACCCTTGTCACATAATTGAGATATGGACAGAAGGTTATAATCCAAGTAGTCAACATGCAAAACATGAGAAAGCGTGTGTTGAGATGATATTGCAATTTTACTGGTACCGATCACCCTACCTTAACTATTGTCTCCAAAATAGATGCCCTCGCTTGGATCCTCATTTTCTTCATACTCAACAAACATCCTTCTTTCTCCGATCATGTGATTGGTGCATCCACTGTCTAGCACCCAGTTTGCTTCACTGGAGGAGTAGGCCTGCAAAAACAAATTATGCCTTGGTTTTAGGTACCCAAGCTTGCTTGGGTCCTTTCAGGTTAGTCACAAGAGATTTGGGCACCCACACATAGGACTTGGTGTTCCTATGGTGTGGCCCAACATATTTGGCAAGCACTTTGCCAAAAGGGTTTTTCATAAGAACATAAGATGCATCAAAAGTTCTAAATAATAATTGTTGCTCATATGAATTAACATGTTTGGACTTGTCAACATTATTAGCCTTTCTAGATCGAGGGGAGTTTCCCTTGATAAAGGACATGCGCTCCTTGTTATTCTTATGGCTTCTAGCACTCTGCTTTTCACCATAAGAATACCCAATGCCATATTTGACATTAGGAGGCCTTGAGGTCAAGTATGCACTGCGTGCATACTTGATCTTCTCCTTGTCAAATATGCCACTACAGGAAGGATGCTTGTCTTTGCCAAGTTTGACTTATCCTTCAAGTTAGATTCAACTTTAGCACATGTACAAGTAGTAGCAGTTTCAGATTTTAGGTGTTTAGAAGATGAGCTTGAAGAGGATAAAGGGTCACTTCGCTTGAGTGACTCAACTTGAACTTCAAGGATCTTGTTAACTTTACTCAAGTTAGCAAGTTCATCCTTGATAATAGCATTTGAGTCGCTTAACTTCAAGCAAGCTTCCTTGCTTGAAGCTATCTCAAGTTCAAGTGACTTGCTTTGCTCCTTTTCAAGTTCAAGGAGCTTTTTGATCTTAATATACTCCTCCTTTTGAAGGATTATTATATCTTCTTGTCGATCAACAAGATCCTCCTTATCAATAAGTTTCTCCATTAAGAATTTCATTTTAGCAGCAGTTTTCTTATCTAGGCCAACAAGCATATCCTCATTATCACTATAGGCATCACTATCGCTGGAGTAAGAATGCGAGGAGGAGGATTTATATGTTACCTTTCTTTTACCTTCCTTCGCCATGAGGCATGTGTCGTAGTCCTTTCTTGCGCCAATGTTGGGGAATTGGGTCAATTTATTTGTAGTATTGTTGATGGCTATGCTAGCCATCTCCTCTTCCTCTTCAGAGGAGGACTCATCATTTGAATCTCACTCCTTTCGTAGGTGTGCCTGTCCAGCTTGCTTTTTCTTCTTGAAGAACTTCTTAGGTTGAGGCTTTGTTTCCTTGGTCTTCTTCTTGTTTTCTTCATAAGGGCAATCAACTATAAAGTGGTCATATTCACCACAGTTATAGCTGGCCCGCCTCAACTTTGGTCTTGACTTTTCTTTGAGTTTTTCTTCACTTGATTTTCCCCCCTTGTCTTCTCTCCATCATTCTCTTGAATCTCTTCGTGAAGAGGATCATGCCTTCCTCATCTATGTCGCTGCTCTCATCATCACTGCCATCTTCATCGTGAGCCTCTCGAGCTTCTTTTGATAAGGGCTTGCAAGTGGATTTTAAGGCGACCCCTTTCTTCTTTGCCGAGGTGAGGTCGGCAATCTCCTTGATATGTTTAGCTTGCTTCTCCATCATTTCGAAGATGATGATCTTTCCAAGCAATTCGTCCGGGGTCATTTTCTTGTACTCGGGACTCTCTCTAATCATGAGCACAGGATAACATTGTGAGGCATGAAAGCTCTAAGGATGAGCTTCACCACCTCGTGATCGTTCCACTTTTTACATCCATATGCTCTAACCTTGTTGATGAGAGTCTTCAACTGGTTGTACATGTCTTGTAGCGACTCATCTCTTCTATGGCGAATCTTCCCAATTCGCCTTCGATCATTTCGATTTTCGCCTCTCGCACATGACGATCACCTTCATGTGCATTTTGCAATGTGTCTCATATTTCCTTTGCAATTTTGCGTCCATCCACCTTGGTGAACTCGTCCCAACATAGTGGTGATGCGATGACCGCTGCAGCTTGAGCATTCTGATGAATTGCTTGCTCTTGGCTTGTTGTGAGCTCTTCATCATCGTCTGGGATATCTATACCTGTGCACACTATATGCCACAAGATGGGATTAAGAGATTAAATGCATTTTCATGTTTTGCCTCCACATTGAGTAATCATTGCCATCAAAGTGTGGGGCTTTTCTTAGAGGAATAGAAAAATAATGGCTATTGTTAGAATTTAGACGATCGTAGTTGAAAGGATATCGGGAGTAGTCGGTGTGACTACTCCCCTTCTTCTTATTCTCATCCTCGATCTTTATTTTCCCTCTGGAGAGAGCTTTCTTCCTTAGGAGTGCCTTCAGTACTAGCATCTCCTCATCGTCATCCTCGAAGTCCTGAATGGCATCGAGGAGCTTCTCCAACTTTTGCACCTGTTCATCTTCAACCTTCTCTTGGTTGAGGCTGTTGTGCACATCCTTCATGTCTGACATTTTCTCTTCGAGCGATTAGTCTCCTCTTGAAGAGTTCGACTCTGATACCAATTTAATGTGGCCTAGAGGGGGGTGAATATGCCTTTTGAATTTTAGTCAGAACCTGCAACACTTAGCAACTTGATCAAATACCAAAAATTGGACTAGTCCGGTAATGTGCGGACTAGTCCGGTGCGTGCGGACTAGATTGATCTAGTTAGATCAATGATATCAATAGTAGCACAGTACGCAGCAGAATATAGTATGTAACATGAAGTTATTGAGTCAATGAAAATTAAATGTAGTACAAACTAACTTTGGTTTCAATGTTTTAATGTAAGATATGCAAGATGAAGTAAACCCTAGAATGTGATATGAAAAACTAAGAACAGGATTGACACAAGAGTTTATCCCGTGGTTCAGTTCCCACAGAGGCAACCTATGTCCACATTGAGGAGCCCACGAAAGGAGCGGGTCTCTCCAACCCTACCCTCATTGAATCGCCACGTAGGCCGATTCTCTTCCGCTAATCACAAAGGGTAAATCACCAAGTTCAAGGGGCCTTCTCACAAGTTGAGGGCTCCCCAAGATTACAAATCGAACACCACCAAGAACACACTCATAAGATCCACAATAAAACAACAGGAGTGTGTTAGAGAATCAAACCCAAGAGCTCAAGACATGAGAATCGTGTCTCTCCTTTGATCCAAAGTTAATCCTCAAGGATTTGATCTTTCTTGCGATGGATTGTGTGGAGAGATGTGTTTTCTAGGCTCTTGGAGGGTGTGATGGCACTGGAAGTCGAGAGAATTAAAAGTAGGACCGTGCACATCTATTTATATATAGGTTTCCAAAGGTTACCGTTAGGGTATCGAGAGTCCGAACTAGTCCGTGGTGGAGTTCCGACTAGTCCGGTGTGCGTCGTGTATGAAACCCTAAGTTCTCAGGAATATCGGACTTGTCTATTCTTGGGCGGACTAGTCTGATTTAGGCTCTGGAGAATTTCAGACTAGTCCGGTCATTGTTGGACTAGTCCGGCTGTGGTGAACTCCTTAGTGATTTTGGGGAGAAGTCAACATTTGGAGGACTTGTCCGATTTTACACAGAAAGGTTATCGGACTAGTCCGGATATTATCGGACTTGTCTGATTTCGTGCAAAGCTGTGAAGTGTTGAGGACTAGTCCACACTGGGGAGGACTAGTCCGATCTTAGTCAAAAAGATATCGTACTAGTCCGTGGTGATATCGAACTAGTCCGGTCTGTGTAAACCTGGACTGTGCAGACAAATCCGCACTGGGAGGTTTTGTCTGAGTTTGAACAGAGGGATTATGGGACTAGTCCAGTTTATATCGGACTAGTCCGGACCTGTGTAGAATTATGCAGTGAGTGAGTTTTCTTGTGCTTGAGCTCTTGGGGTGTGTTTCTCCAACACACTCCATACACACTGATCTAATCTATTCAGCTCTTGAGCTCTTTTCCATATTGTAACACCCACATCTTCCCCAACCGCCACTCGCACCCGCGCCACGCTCGCCAACCGCCGTCCCCGAGCAACCGTCACCCCCTCCTTAAAATACGCGACCCACCCTTCATTTCCCCCCCCCCCCACTGCCAATTCATTTCCACACCCGAAACCCTAGCACCACCATGGCTGGAGGTTGAAGAAGCCCATGGCTTCTTTTGTGTCCTGACCATTGGATCTTCAATGGATGGCCCAGATTAAATCACCCCAAGGGGTATGGACTTCGGTCCACGGTGGACATGGACCGCACCCTCAATCCTTGGTCCACGGACCCGTGGACTTGGTCCACCTATTTTCATGTTGGAAAATAATACCAGAAAGAAATTAGAAAGGGAACAATTACAGCTAGGCCCCTGAACTTTTGGAAATAATAACGCACAAACCCCTGATCTTATAAAATGACCCTCGGACTTTATTAAAATCATGGTTTTCAATGTGAACTAATATTTAAGCCCCTGGGACATATTAAATATCATACCAGCCCCTGAAATGTCATGGGAAAATGGCAAAACAGCCCCTGGGGTTATTTTTAATTGCTGAATATTGATTAAAAGTGTATTTAGTGATTAGAGAATATTATAAATGATAAAATAAATATAGAAAATAGAAGAAAAGTAGTTATAAATCATTTTAGGATAAAATAAAATTGTTGATGCATATAAAATATATTTTGATCATGGAAAAAATTAATAAAAATACTTTTAACTATAAATAAATACTAAAAATAGAGAATAAATGTAGGAATAGTAGGAAAATTATTTATAAAACCATTTGAGCTGAAATAAAATTATAAAGTGCAAATAAAATATATTTTGACTATGAGAAAATCATTAATAATGTTTTTATCATATAAATGAAAACTAAAAATGATAAATAAATGATAAGTGCATTTCTTTAGCTATGAAAAATAATAAATCACTCATTACTCCGATTTAAATCATAATCATAACATATTTCAATTAAAATATTTGTATTGCTTGTATGGTGTATTGTTCTTGATTGTTTTTATATCTCTTTTCACGGTAGTGTACATACATTCGTATCTCGATCAAGAAGCTACATGAAGAGGTGAAGACAAAGAGTTCACTCAAGAAGACTGAGCAGCTATTTAATAAAAGGCAAGTGTCCTTGACCATCTTGTACCAATTTTAGGATGTTAGCTAGTTGCATGCTTAATTAATGTGAATCCTGTTTTATTTACCGTTCCATATAATTCCTTGTCGCCCGGGTTAAATTGGGTGGTTTTGGGTATTTCAATCACGCTTAGCCATGCTTATTAGTTGGGATGGAAATTTGGACACATGATTATATTATTAATTATGATCATTATGTTACATTGAAAACGATGAAGTAATTGGTATGAATCTGGCAGATGGATGGTTCGGTATGGTGCAGTTTGCACGAAACTCGGGATTGAGTTTGGCACCGTTGGATTCTAAGGACCGGTTTATGGAGGAAGCCACTAAGCTTTACAGTACCACCACGAGACTGAGATGGGGCAGCTTGGTCAATTAATTAGGTTTCTCCCAATGAAATGCTAGTAGTTGGATGGTGCGGGGAATGATGCAGGGGTACTGCTCTGGGAACCGCAAGGCTCAAGAGGGGGCTCTGAGGCGGAGGGTTACTCCAGAAATGCCTCAGTGGTGGAAACCTTAGAGGGCTAGCACTAGTCGGGAGTACCTTTGTAAAGACCATGTAGTGATCTCCTAGCTTCACACCAAAGGAATTGTGTAATGTGGTTAGCTACCACTGGCATTTAGGGAGGTTTACTCAGTTCACCTGGCAACAGGGGATGGAATCACTGCTTGTGGGTAAAGGGTACACTCTCTGCAGAGATTGATAAACTGTCTAGACAGCCATGCTCACGGACAAGAGCGGCTTGGAGCCAGTTCATAATTAGTTGATGTTTGAAATGATGGTTTGGGAATGATGTTGTTATTGATTCATTATTATTATTACTATTATTATTATTATTATTATTATTATTATTATTATTATTATTATTATTATTATATGATTGGGAATATTAACCTAGATGCAGGTTATTAATAAAAGCTAAGGATAGGCTTAATGCTTAGTGCTTGAATCACTATTAGTCTTTCCTTTTTGATTGACCTTCATGTCATTTATTTCCCACACTTGCGGAGTACCACGAGATGGTACTCACACTTGCTTTGTTGTACTTTTGATATGTTGCTCGGTGAAGAGAAGATCTAACGAAGACAGTGATAAGTGAAGACGCTGCATAGGTCGCGTTGCTGCCAGTCGATTTGCCTGTGATTTCCCTAAAGATTTGTCTCTTCCACTGCTATTCAAAACTCTTTTGAAGGTATTAATGTTGTTTTTATTCGATATAGAAATGTTTATCACTATTTGTTATATATGTATGGTGAAACTGATCCTGACATACATGTATTTGCAGCTGGTTTTATTCTTAATAAAACTGGGTGTGACAAAGTGGTATCAGAGCTATATATCGACTCTAGGCACGTAACCTTAGTTAGAATGGACTTAATAGACATCCCTTTGACCTCGCTTTAAAGATGAAGATTCAATTTAATCGACGAAGCCTGAAGATCGATTTATTGAAGACAATGCAAAGGATGAAGAAATTTCTTGAAGATTATAAAACATCACTTGCTTAGGTTCCCCTTTGATTAGCAAGTGAACTCCATGCCTTCCTAACCGCGAACTAGAACACATTGCTTGATGTATTACATTCAACTAATAATAATAAAAATAATATAATATAGCATTTGCCTGTTTAAGAGGGGTAGCCAACAGCTAATAAATCAAATTCATCTCTTCTTAGTATGACCCACTAGATTCTTTGTAGGGTCGGTGGGATTGTAACCACAGTATATAACTAAAAAGGAAAATAAATAACAATAAAAAATCTAGTATCATGATAAAGCACTTAAAATGAAAGACTTTAAAATTGAAACCATAATGGAAATTTAGGCCAAATTCAAAATAATAATAATAATAATGTGTGTCGTCATGTGATAATAATTTAAAATTAAAATAAATTGACATATTGCATCATATTTGTTTGTTTGTTAAAAATACAAATTTCCAATTGCTAGAGAATACATTTGGGTCCAAATGAAAATTATGGCATAACAAAGAAAATCTTACCACACCTAGTAGCACTCCATTTAAAATAATAATTTTTTATTATAAAATCAATAATTATTTAATAATAATAATAATTTGAAAGAAAATATAATATCATAATAAGATGTAAAATTGTGTGATAATGAATGCTTTTCTTAAAACTTTTTAAAACAAGTTCATCATGTTATTCTTGCATTGTGTTAAATATTAAAATTTGAAAGTCTTAAAATAAATATTTCAAATCCAAATAAGAAATATAATTATAGAGAGATACTTTTTAATGGTGTAGCTGTTGAGTAACAAAAACCTAGACCTCTTCTTAGTCCAACCTAAAATCTCGGGGCGAGATTCCGTTTAAGGGGAGTAGAATTGTAACACCCACATCTTCCCCAACCGCCACTCGCGCCCGCGCCACGCTTGACAACCGCCGTCCCCGAGCAACCGTCACCCCCTCCTTCAAATACGCGACCCACCCTTCATTTCCCCCCCACTGCCAATTAATTTCCACACCTGAAACCCTAGCCCCACATCCCCATCACCATGGTTGTCGGTTGAAGCTCGGTGCCCATGGGGAGGAGCCCTCCCGGTCTTCCCCAACACGCACTAAGTCGCACCGCCTCCGTAGGGCCCCTGCGAGACAAGAACCAACGCCCTAGGTGCCTCCCCGAGGAAGTCGAAGTCCGACGGCCGAACACCACCGTTGAGCGTCCATCCCCGACCTATTTCCCGCGTGTTTGACATCCTAGGTGAGTTCCCCATCCCCTCCTCTCCATTTTCTTGCTTTTCCCGTCGATCTTGGCCCACCGGAACGCCGTTCCGGCAAAGTCCGGCGAGGGTCGGCCATGGCAGCACCACCATGGCTGGAGGTTGAAGAAGCCCATGGTTTCTTTTGTGTCCTGACCATTAGATCTTCAATGGATGGCCCAGATTAAATCACCTCAAGGGGTATGGACTCCGGTCCACGGTGGACATGGACCGCACCCTCAATCCTTGGTCCACGGACCCGTGGACTTGGTCCACCTATTTTCATGTTGGAAAATAATACCAGAAAGAAATTAGAAAGGGAACAATTACAGCTAGGCCCCGGAACTTTTGGAAATAATAACGCACAAACCCCTGATCTTATAAAATGACCCTCAGACTTTATTAAAATCATGGTTTTAAATGTGAACAAATATTTAAGCCCATGGGATATATTAAATATCATACCAGCCCATGAAATGTCATGGAAAAATGGCAAAACAGCCCCTGAGGTTATTTTTAATTGCTGAATATTGATTAAAAGTGTATTTAGTGATTAGAGAATATTATAAATGATAAAATAAATATGGAAAATAGTAGAAAAGTAGTTATAAATCATTTTAGGCTAAAATAAAATTGTTGATGCATATAAAATATATTTTGATCATGGAAAAAAATTAATAAAAATACATTTAACTATAAATAAATACTAAAAATAGAGAATAAATGTAGGAATAGTAGGAAAATTATTTATAAAACCATTTGAGCTGAAATAAAATTATAAAGTGCAAATAAAATATATTTTGACTATGAGAAAATCATTAATAATGTTTTTATCATATAAATGAATACTAAAAATGATAAATAAATGATAAGTGCATTTCTTTAGCTATGAAAAATAATAAATCACTCATTACTCCAATTTAAATCATAATCATAACATATTTCAATTAAAAGATTTGTATTGCTTGTATGGTGTATTGTTCTTGATTGTTTTTATTTCTCTTTTCACAGTAGTGTACACACATTCGTATCTCGATCAAGAAGCTACATGAAGAGGTGAAGACAAAGAGTTCACTCAAGAAGACTGAGCAGCTATTTAATAAAAGGCAAGTGTCCTTGACCATCTTGTACCAATTTTAGGATGTTAGCTTGTTGCATGCTTAATTAATGTGAATCCTGTTTTATTTACCGTTCCATATAATTCCTTGTCACCCGGGTTAAATTGGGTGGTTTTGGGTATTTCAATCACGCTTAGCCATGCTTATTAGTTGGGATGGAAATTTGGACACATG
The DNA here is from genome assembly GCA_036927565.1 of Tuctoria greenei. Classification (NCBI taxonomy): domain Eukaryota; kingdom Viridiplantae; phylum Streptophyta; class Magnoliopsida; order Poales; family Poaceae; genus Tuctoria; species Tuctoria greenei. The sequence continues at coordinate 141,543,132 of JAYESD010000002.1, forward strand.
ATTATATTATTAATTATGATCATTATGTTACATTGAAAACGATGAAGTAATTGGTATGAATTTGGCGGTTGGATGGTTCGGTATGGTGCAGTTTGCACGAAACTCGGGATTGAGTTTGACACCGTTGGATTCTAAGGATCGATTTATGGAGGAAGCCACTAAGCTTTATAGTACCACCACGAGACTGAGATGGGGCAGCTTGGTCAATTAATTAGGTTTCTCCCGATGAAATTCTAGTAGTTGGATGGTGCGGGGAATGATGCAGGGGTACTGCTCTGGGAACCGCAAGGCTCAAGAGGGGGCTCTGAGGCGGAGGGTTACTCCGGAAATGCCTCAGTGGTGGAAACCTTAGAGGACTAGCACTAGTCGGGAGTACCTTTGTAAAGACCATGTAGTGATCTCCTAGCCTCACACCAAAGGAAGTGTGTAATGTGGTTAGCTACCACGAGCATTTAGGGAGGTTTACTCAGTCCACCTGGCAACAGGGGATGGAATCACTGCTTGTGGGTAAAGGTTACACTCTCTGCAGAGATTGATAAACTATCTAGACAGCCGTGCTCACGAACAAGAGCGGCTTGGGGTCAGTTCATAAATAGTTGATGGTTGAAATGATGGTTTGAGAATGATATTGGTATTGATTCATTATTATTATTATTATTATTATTATTGTTATTATTATATGATTGGGAATATTCACCTAGATGTAGGTTATTAATAAAAGCTAAGGATAGGTTTAATGCTTAGTGCTTAAATCACTATTAGCCTTTCCTTTTTGATTGGCCTTCATGTCATTTATTTCTCACACTTGCGGAGTACCACGAGATGGTACTCACACTTGTTTTGTTGTACTTTTGATATGCTGCTCCGTGAAGAGAAGATCTAACGAAGACAGTGACAAGTGAAGACGCTGCATAGGTCGCATTGCTGCCAGTCGATTTGCATGTGATTGCCCTAAAGATTTGTCTCTTCCACCGCTATTCAAAACTCTTTTGAAGGTATTAATGTTGTTTTTATTCGATATAGGACTGTTTATCACTATTTGTCGTACATGTATGGTGAAACTGATCCTGGTATACATGTATTTGCAGCTGGTTTTATTCTTAATAAAACCGGGTGTGACACATATAGATCCCCATTCTCCTTTCTTTTTGCGCTTTCTTCATAATTTCATTAAAACCTGCGCTCATCTCAACAATTGGTTAGGATCTCATTTGTTTGTCATAAATCAACCAAAACCCACAAGGGATGCCTAGATGAACTTTCAGTTGTACACTATATTGTAAACAATATCTTATTGTGAAATAAAAACTTATATCTTTACTATATCTTTTCGTGTGTGTTGTTGGGTGCCGCATCGCACGGCACCACCCAATGTGATTCCTGGAATGTTAGGACCCCGGTCCTCATATTGCCAAGTCCATGCATCCCTTACACATGTGCAAACACTTTCCAACGACGTCCATGATACCTTAGTATGCATTGTTCTTGACTCAAACATGCTACGCGACCTTCCGATCAACTCAACCACAATTTCTCTCGAACTTGGTTGTTGAACCTTATCTTCTCCCTAAGACTAGTTCAATAGATCCCGTCACCAGCCATGCCTTGACCTCAAGCAACACCTGCACATGAATAAACAACCAAATCTTTCGAGCACAAGTCCTCAACTTGACTCACATTAGTCCGATAACCATAACACCTTACGTGAGCACCTCGCATAAGAATGTTGCAAACATAGCAAGAAAATATCCACCTTGATCAGCCAAACCGCATCAAAACTTAATATAAGAATACTAAGCAAACTTCTCTATCAGCCAAAAAGCAATTTTGTGACCTTGCAAGTGAAAAACATAGCAGTCGCACGATTATTTCAGCGCGTAGAAAATTCGGACAGTCCTAAATAACAGCTTTGCATAAAAAGAAAATTCGGACAACCTTAAATCAGTTTCTCAGATATATTGAAAACTTTACATATAAACCTTCACATTTAACATAATTATCAATGTTTTCAGCACATAGAACTCACATACACCATCCCTATCCTTGAGTGAACAGTCGCGGTCGTCATGCCTCCACTGGCTTCTGAGACCGAGGGTGACCATAAGGGTAAGGACTGGTCCCTCGCTACCTTCTTCGGGAGGATGTAGGTCGGTGACAGGCACACCATCTCGATCGGATGGATGAATTCGTCACCTGCTACGGCACAAGCCTCCACATCCAGATGGTCGAACTCGACGACCATGATCCCTGCATCGCGATAACATGCTGGTCATTCTCCCTTCAGCTTCTTTATCCACGTCTCTATCAAAACACACTACTACATTCGCTCTGATTTAGTTACCCTCTAAGTCAATGAAAACAAGTTTATTATTTGAACCTCCAAGTTAAATAAAAATAAATTCCATCTATACCCTCCGATCTGTAAAATATCTACTTCCATTTTTTAAAGCACGATGCTCTAAGAAAATGAACATGGTGAGAGTGGCTAGTGGAGGGTAAAATCAGCATTTCACGTTTTCTTAATTTTCAAATATTTTTTCTACCACTGCAGCCTCCAGACTCAACAGATTTTATTTCCCCTCGCATAGTTGCATTCTGTTACTGAAAATGGTGTGGATCTTGGTCGAAGGCTTGCTGTTCCATATATCATCAAAACACCTAGAAATTAAATCTGGAGAGAAGCCCGACCTAACCATTGTGTTTCTTTTTTTGAACCGAAAATAATTAAAAGAAAATTGGCTCTGCAATTCGACAAAGCAGACAAGCTGTGCTGCAGAACCCTTGAGATCCATCGAGAGCACAGCGCTCGAGCATCGCTCGAGGAGGCCTCGGATCGCCACCTGGTGGCCCTTATCCTTCATGCCAAGGGTGACTACATGGTGCCCTTGAGCACCTTGTACTGGCCCCAATGACCATAGTTGCCATTGGGCCTGATGTCGAGGTTGCCACCATCGATGCCGCAAACTCACGATAGGCCGGCAATACCTAGCTATCTCACCAAGTCCTGTCTCGATGAGCCGTCTTCTACCAGAAGGCATTGACTGTTCTCAAGTCAGCTCGTGGCGACGACAATGCTTCACAGCTTCAGTTGCATCCGTCTATGTCCACCCTGCAGATCTTTACCACCGAACTGGGAGGCTCAATGAGTCGATTTCCTGCTGAGATCCCAAGTCTCCAAGTGCCCAAACATAATTATCCTAGTAAATATCACAAAAATCCAGGTCCTACTGTGAGACCTCCTGCACGTCTATGCGAAGCCTGCACCTGGTGCTGCCGCTGACGAGAGGTGTCTGGAGGTCTAATGGAGATTCTTGCCATCTACGAGGCAGCACTTGGAAACATTGATGAGGCCATAAAGCTTCTTCAAGGTCACTGAAATTGCTCGAGGAATCAAGGGGGCAGTGGAGCACAGTTGCTGGAATGGAGGCACAGATGGGTGTATTGTACTGCAAGATAGGGAGATATGCTGATTCAAGGAACTCATTTGAGAGCGCTGTTGCTAAGCTAAGGGCTAGTGGAGAGAGGAAATCTGCATTTTTGGGCGTTCTATATAATTAGATGGGGCTAGCTTGCGTGCAGCTGTTCAAGACTGATAAGGCTGCACAGTTGTTTGAAGAAGCACGGGCAGTTTTGGAGGAGTGTGCTGATAATCTGGATACACTTGGTGTTCTTGGTGTCTGCAGCAACCTTGCTGCGATTTATGATGCCATGGGAAACACTACAAGAATTCCAACGAATTACGTTGGCCGGGGCTGACGTAATTAAGACCAACACCGACATAAGTTACTTAATTACATCGATTACTACTTAATTATGTCGGTTATTGGGTGACATAATGGTTTGGTCGTAATTAAGATAACTTATGTCGGTCGTAAGATAGGTAACTTACATGGGCGGCCCGCAACCGATGTAAGTAACTTCCCAGGCTGGGCCAGGGGACTTACGTCGACCGCGGCTTGCCGGCGTAAGTAAGCTCCCTAACATACGTTGGCTATAGCAAGGCCGACGTAAGTTTCCTAGGCTAACTTACGTCGGCATAGTCAAGCCGACATAAGTTAATCTGGGCTAACTTACGTCGACTTTGTCATAGCCGACGTAAGTTATGTTTGTATTTTTTCTACAAAAAACATAAACATCCTACCTTGCACAATGGCAGCTCACATAACAACACACACACACACATATATATATATATGTGTGTGTGTGTGTATATATATGTGTGTGTGTGTGTGTGTATTAACAGCAGCAACAAACAGTCCACAAATTATTCTAAACACATCAGTTACAACACAAACTCCGGACGTGAAACCCACTAGCCCCTCGACTACCGCCAGAGCCGAAAAGCTCATCTGTGCACGTCCCTTCGGGTGCCGGTTTCTGTGCCGATGGAGTTTGCACTTCCGTTGCCGAATCCTGCAAAGAACATTAGAGTTATACATGCTACAAATGCATCTCACACAATTTCTCTCTCTAACTTCCATCCCCTCACTCTCTTCCTCTCCCTCTCTCTCTTTCTCTCACTCTCACTCTCTTCCTCTCCCTCTTTCTCTCCCTCGCTCTCTTTCTCTCTTTCTCTCACACTCTCTTCCTCTTCCTCCCTCTCGTTCTCTCATTCTCTCACTCTCTTCCTCTCCCTCACTTTCTCTCTCTCTTTTACTCCCCCTCTTTCTGTCAGACTTTTTCTCTTCCTCTTCCTCTCTCTCTTTCTCTCATTCTCTCACTCTATTTCTCTCACTCTCTTCCTCTCTCTCACTCTCTTCCTCTCCCTCTCTCCACATACATCCCCTCTTTCTCTGTCTCTCTTCCTCTCTCTCTAGCATCCTCTCTGTCACATTACCCTCTCTCTAGCACTCTCTCTCCCTATCTATGTCTCTCCTACTTCACCTCTACCTCACCCCTCTCTCTCAACATATCTTTGTCTCTCTTACTCCACCTCTATGTCATTCTCTCTCTCACCCTATGTTCTACCTCCTTCTCTTCCTACGTGAAATACTGAAATGAATATGAAACTATTAAAGAAAGAGCTTATTACGTACCTACGTCGGGGTCACTTGCGGCAGCGGAAACAGAGGAACCTCGATCTGCTAACCAGTCTGTCGAGCAAGGGCCTACCATTGCAAAAGTATTAGAAGATATATGTTATCAAAATGCTATGAAATTAAACTACGGTAGTTCAAATAACTTACCTACATCATTGCCCGCATCTGGGCCATGTAAATGGTCGTGGCCTCCTGGAAGGCCCTCGACCTGTGCAACTCCGCATGGGTCTGCGTCAGCTCTGCCTGGGGTCTGCGTCAGTGAATCCTTCATGACATTGAGCTCCAATTGGGTCTGCGAAAGACGACCACATGATGACCCAACAGATGAGGCCTGCGTCGATGAAGTTCCTCTCGAAGGTCGTGCCGACCTCGAGTCGACAACTCCATCAAAAATGGAATACCTGCAAAAGAATGAAAAATAGTAAGTAAAAGAAGGTAGATTGAAAAAGAAATGAAACAAATGACCAGCTCATCGTCCATGGGCCTTCCCGCCTCCGCTAATGTACACAGCTTGGAGGTCGATCGGCGCATTTTCCCAATCGTAATCTTGAGCGTGTATCTTCACGACCTCCTGCACGTACTTTTCCTAAATAACAAAGGAATCTTGTAAGTGTGTCAGTAACAGTACTAGTTATAATTAAATTGATGAATTTTGAAAACTTACCAGTCGATCAGCTGCGACTTGGCTGCACTACCCAGGCTAGGAAGGGTCGCTTCCCTTGTGACCTATCCTCCAAACCTGGGTCGGGGTCGGCTCTTGACCGATCTGTCGCTCCTGTATAGCCGTGTTAGTGGGACAAATATATCATGAACACATTGTAACACCCTCATTTCAATTCATCATGCGATGCATTCATTTTGATACATGTTTAAGATAATGCAACAGAAAAAGGAACAAGATGAAAATAAATTAGACGCAAAATAACAATTAAAATCATCCTTGGATACGAACCTGTCCGGTCCTTGCCTCGGGCTAGTCGGGTATACCCGTCTGCTCTGGCTTGATTCAGTTTCCTTCAGGGCAATGGACTTGTCCGCTACTTGGTACAGACTAGTCCGGCTTTGCAACTGATCTCGTTCGGACTCGTCCATTAATTTTTATGGACTAGTCCGATATTGAAACTGTACAGCCCCAGACTTGTCCGAATAATTGCATTTAATCTAAAATTCTTTTTTCTCTATGGTACAACGGACTTGTCCGCTTAACAGCAGAACAATCTGTTGTGATAACAGAGCCGAAAGCGGACTTGTTCGGCCTACATACGGACTAGTTTGGTTTCTAGGGTTTTGACTCAGATTTCTATTTTCCACCACGACTAATTATTAGGTGATTGACATATTTGGGCCCTAGAATGTCATGCCCCACCCCCAAGGAGCCCAAGTGGGACCCCACCAAGGCCCTACCCGCCCCCACAAACTCCTACTAGGATTTCACCCTAATCCCACCACTCCTCCCCCTATATAAAAAATACAAAGCCATCCCCTCACCCCTGCCCACGTGAAAAAAAAACACCACCCTGTCGTCTCACCGTGAGCCACCGTTCTTGACAAAGGAAGCTCTCGCCGCAAGGAAGAGAAGGAGGAGGAAGAAGAAGAAGGGAAAGGAAGGATCAAGCAGATCGTCGCCGCTGCTGCGTTCTTCTTCAACTCTTCGACATCAACATTTTTCTTCTATGTCTTGCCGCTGATTCGTTGTTAATGGATCTAGATGTCAAGTTTCGCGCATTACGCAAAATCTTCGACGTTGGACAATTACATTCACGGTAACCACCCTAGATCCAACTTTCCACGTCAATTTTGACCCCACACTTGATTCAAACCGTGACCTAGTGGGGAGTTCGCAAAACACTAGACCAAAGCAGACTTGTCCGGTCCAGAGCGGACATGTCCGACCCCAGTGCGGACTAGTCTGATTTCTATATTCTGGAAAATCCTAAAACTTCCCCAGTTTTTTCGGAAATGACTCGAAATTTGCCCAAACACGTAAAACTTAGTTGTAACCAGTTAGTAAGCAATAGTAGTAACTTAATAATGTATATTATGGCATAATTGCAGCATAAATGCATATCATGGCATATTGAGTACTATGTGAGCATTTATTGATTGTAATGCTTGTTTTGCAACTTTGTCGCGCAAAATAGAAGGAGACGCTCTAGAAGGTGCTTACGAGGACCTTCAGCACCAGAACATTGAAGCTCTCGATCCAAACCAGCCACTAGAGCAAGGCAAGTGTCCTTGAACATTTAGATCCTATTTTTGAAATGTTTTATTTCGAACTTGCATGCTCGTATAAAATTGATGGGAAAACCCATGAAAGGGTGTTTACTAGAATTGTATGCCCTTCTATGTCGCTTGGGATGTAATGTAGAGAGTCCGGAAAGGTATTTTACACTTTTGCTTTGTTTTCTTAATTGGGATTTGGAATAACTAAACAACTCACATATGAACTTAATTATGTGAACTATACAAGATAATGGTAATGACCCTTAGCAACATGGAACCTGGGGATCTAAGCAAGAGGTTTATGTGGAATGGGTTGAATGATTTGGTGGTTTTGCATGCTTTAGGTCTAAGCACCAGTTCATGGAGTGACCACCCACGTTTACAGTGCCACCACATGGCCAAGTATGGGTGCAGCTTAGCTGATTAATTAGTGTACTGGCAGCATTGATCGGATCATATGGAAGGCTCGATGAATGGGAGTCGGTTGGTTTGCAATAGTAGCGGGACTATCCTGGGATCCGAACAGCACAAGAGGAGGCTCTTGGATTGATGTGCTCAGTTGTGAGACATCACCTCTGGTGAAACCTTAGTGGGTCCGTAAGTCCGCAACTTGACTTACATTAGTCCGATAAGCACAATACCTCATGTGAGCACCTCACATAAGCATGTTCCACAACTTCACAAAATATTATTTATCATTATCAGCCAAAACACATCAAAAACTTAGACCAAAAGTATTAAGCAACATTTTTTACTAGCACGGTGAACAAGTGGTACTCACATAACTACGAGGGATGGTGATTCAAATTAGTAGACACCCAGATAACACGACACATACGCTCTTTCAGAAGTGCAGGGAGTCGCACTTCAATACTCATTGTATGTGGCATCCTTTCATAGGAAACCCAATCGTCGTACTGGTCCTTCTGTCACGGGTAGGAGGTCCCTGCACGGAGCATGTGTCGACAACCTTGCCCGCCAGTGGATTGAAACCCTGCTACCCTTAAACCACTTCTATAAGATGGTAAAGTATGCCTTGATGCCCAGGTTAACCAATTACATCGGTTTCTTGGTTTCTATATAGCCATTATGGATCCGGTACATTTCAAACTTGTCCATGCACCCCTTGCATTCATGCACACACTTTCCAAAATGCTCATGATACCTTCATATGCACTGTTCTTGACTCAAACATCTTGTGTGATCTCTCGGATCGCCTCATCCACAATTCTCACCTAACTTGGTTGTTGAACCTCATCTTCTCCATAGGATTAGTTCATGGATCACCATCACCAGCCATGTCTTGACCTCAAGCAACACCTACACATGAACAAACAAGCAACTTTTCCAGATCTTAAGTTTGCAACTTGACTCACATTAGTTCGATAAGCACAAGACCTCATGTGAGAACCTCACATAAGCATGTTGCACAACTTCACAAAATATTATTTATCATTATTATCCAAAACACATCGAAAATTTAGTCTGAAAGTACTAAGCAACATTTTTTACTAGAGCAGTGAACAAGCGGTACTCACATAACCTCGAGGGATTGTGATTCAAATTAGTAGACACCCAGATAACACAACACATACACTCTTTCAGAAGTCTAGTGAGTCGCACTTCAATACTCGTCGTATGTGCAATATTTCACAGGAAACCCAATCATCGAACTGGTCCTTCTGTCATGGGTAGGAGGTCCCTACACGAAGCACACATTGACAACCTTGCTCGCCAGTGGATTGACACCCTGCTGCTCTCAAACCACTTCTATAAGATGGTAGAGTATGCCTTGATGCCCAAGTTAACCAATTACATTGGTTTCCTGTCACACCCGGTCCCAACAAGACAACTGGATGTCTTCCACATGTATGCCAGGATCGGTTCACATCATACATGTGTAGACGAAAGTGTAATATCATTTATTACAAGCCATGTTCATATACATAAATTTCTTACAATAATGACCCGTAGGTCTAAAATAAGATTACAAAGCAAAGCAGCGGTAAAAGTAAAATAGTGTGGCTCCATGCACAGGCGTTGCCCGGGGGTTGCGCCACCCTAGAACGTCTCATCCGGATCAACGAAGAAGTCTTCATTCTCCACCTCTTCTCCATTGTAGACTGAGGAAATATAAGCAACAAGCAAGTTTGAGTACCAACGGTACTCAGCAAGTGGGGAAGAGATGACATGCAGGTTGTTAGAACGGAAGGCCAAATTTAGGTTAAGCACTATAGCATTACATCCTATCCTTAGCTTTTATTAGCGCCTACTTTTAGGTGAGTGTACCCAACCATAACCCATGTATAAGCCAAAACCAAACCGACCAAACCACCATTCCCAATCACTGACTAATTATGAATTGGACACCAAGCCGCTCTTGTCCGTGAGCACGGCTATCATGACAGTTTCTAAATCTCTGCAGAGAATGTATCCTTTACCCACAAGCTGTGATTTCATCCCCTATTTCCAGGTGGACTAAGTAAACCTCCCTGATGCCAGTGGCGGCCAACCACAATACACACTTTCCGTAGGTGTGTGGCCAGGAGATCACTACGGGGTCTTTACAAAGGATTCCCCTGACGCATACTAGCCCTCTGAGATTTCACCCCTATACAAAAGTGTGAGCCGTTACACCACGGCTCAACACCCCAGCTGCCCCCTCTTGAGCCATGTGGATCCCAAGGCAGTACACCCTGAACCAATTCCCCGCACTATCCAATCACTAATACTATGCCGGGAGAGGCCTAATTAATCGACCAAGTTGCCCCATACTCAGTCTTGTCGCGATACTATAAATCTTAGTGGCTTCCTTCATAAACCGATCCTTAGAATCTGGCAAGGTTCATACCCCAAAACCCGGGTCTCGTGCGTACTGCACCATACCAAACAAACCAACCCGCCAGATTCCTAATTACTACAATTCAATTCACCAAATCTCAACAAATGATCACAACAATTAATAGTATAACATGTATGTAGAGAAATTCCCTCCCAAATACTAAGCATGGCTAAGCGTAAAAGAAATAATAACATCTACCCAAAGCAACCCGGTGACAAGGAATTATATGGAAGGGTGCAGTAAATAGGATTCAATTTATTAAACATGCAACTAACTAAAACTTAATAAAACAGGTGCAAAATGGTCAAGGAACTTGCCTTCTTCGAAGTGTGGGTCGGTGAGGTGGTAGTCCTGAAGATTGTAAGTCGGCTCGGGAACTGACTCTAAATACATCATCACATGCAGAGCAGAAAATAGCAACATGCAATAAGAAACAAGCAAACATAGGCACATCACAAATAAGCAATCACCAAAGTAAAACCTACGCAATTACGTCACTAGCATTATTTTTCCCTAGTTGATGTTTTATTTGTGTTGTGGGTTGGGGTTTGGATGTTAGTGTCTATATGTGTTTAGCAAAATACATAGCATGAAATGACAATTTAAATAATTTACTTTATCCTAATCAGATTAGAAAGGCTAACAAATAATGTCCCAAGTTAATTGGTGTAAAAAGAGAGTGTAGACATGTGATTTTATGCAAATATCAATGAACACAGGGGTTTTTATGCAAAACAGACATGAACAGGGTTCTATAAATATTTTATAACCTAAACATGGGGTTAATCATAATTTATAGCGGCTAAAAACATAATTTATGGTGAAAACAGGGGCTAAAATGCTATGTTTATTCAATTTAACAGTGCTGACATAAATAAATTAAAGTCCAGGGGCTATTTTATAAATTCCAGGACCTAGCTATGAATATTTAAAAAGGTGTGAGGGCTTCTGTGCAAATCTGCAAAGGGGTATGGCCCGGTTTAATTCGGACCGTTGGATCTAAAAGGGGTGGCCCGGATTTAAAATACCCGAAGGGGTACGGGGTTCTAATCTCGGCCGTCGGCCTCAGATCGATGGCCGAGGATGGGCCACGTCACCCCAGGGGCGGCGCGCACCCAGGCGCGCGGTGCGCGCTAGGCGCCCGGCGGTGCACAGTGGCAGGGCTCGCCGGTGTTTGGCCAAATGGCCAAATCGGCGGCCCGGACTGCGCTGCAATGAGGGAAAAGAGAGAGGGGGCCGAGAGGAGCTCACCTAGGGGGTCGCGGAGCTCGGATTGGGGGCGGAGGGGCGATGGCGATGGCGGCACTCGGTGAGGTCGTCGGTCTTCGGCGAATCTGGCGAAATGACGGGGTAAGTCTCGAACGGAGGTGCCCGGCGTGTTCTTGGAGGCATGGCGCACGCGTTAGGCCCAGAGGGAGGGAGAGAACATAGGGGAGTCGACGGGAACGGCGGCAACATACCTTGCACCGGTGGCGGCTAGGATTGGAGCTTCGGGGTGAGGAAAAACGGGGGCGCCGGCGGGTATTTATAGGGGGATTCAGGGCAGCGAAACATGGAAGGTGATCCCATGCTAAGGAAAGGGATCGGGGGCCTTTAATCCGATGGTTCCTTGCCGGGATTTGGAAATCGGCGAAATCAGCGGAAACGGGGTCGGGGCACACGACGGGAGGAAGGGGGAGGATCTGACCAGCGGGTCCCAGTGTGCAGAGAGAGGGAGGGAAAAGGAAGGGGTGGCTGGGCCTTGGGCCGGCAGGGAGAAAAGAAAAGGGGAGGGGAAGAGGGAAGGAAGTGGGTCGGCGGCCAGGATTTGGCCCAAGCGGTGGTTTTTCCTTTTTATTTTGTTTTTCTCTTTTCTTTTTCATTTCTTTTTACAATTTGAATTTCTTTTCAAATTTCAAACGAATTCTAGCGCATTTTGAAATTGAATTTTCAAAACAAAGGCAAATGCATGATGCACTCCTAATTCAAATCCCTTTATTTCAAAGTTTTGAAATTTTGGGTGCTACAACTCTACCCCCCTTAAAAGGAATCTCGCCCCCGAGATTCGGACGTCCTAAGAGAAAAGATCAGGAAACTCGGCCTTGAGGTCTTCTTATCTCTCCCATGTTGCTTCTGCCTCGGAGTGATGCTTCCACTGCACTTTGCACATGCGAATCGTCTTGTTTCTCATGACACGTTCTGATGTCTCTAGGATCTTGACTGGTCGTTCTGCATAAGAAAGATCCTCTTGCACATCTATAGCTTCCATGGGTAATTGTTCCTCTGGTACTCTCAAGCATTTCTTTAGCTGCGACACATGGAACACATCATGCACATCTGATAGTTCAGAAGGTAGCTCGAGACGATAAGCTACTTCTCCTCTTCTCTCCTATATCTTGAACGGACCAATATAACGGGGTGCTAGTTTTCCCTTCACTTTGAACCATCTTAGGCCTCTTACAGGTGATACCTTGACATACACAAAGTCTCCGACCTCAAAGGTTAGATCACGATGTCGAGCATCTGCGTAACTCTTATGCCTTGACTGTGCCATTTTTAGATTATTTCGGATCTCTTGTACTTGTCGTTCTGCTTCTCTTAATATCTTCGGTCCAAACACTTGACCTACTCCGGTCTGATTCCAAAATAAAGGTGTCCTACACTTTCGCCCATAAAGTGCCTCAAACGGGGACATCTTGAGACTAGCCTGGTAGCTGTTGTTGAAAGAAAATTCCGCATAGGGCAAATTTTTGTCCCAACTCTTACTATTCTTCAAGGCACACGCTCGCAACATATCCTCCAAGATTTGATTGGTGCGTTCTGTCTAACCATCCGTCTGTAGGTGATACGCTGAGCTGAAATTCAGACGAGTGTCCATTGACTCATGTAGCTTCTGCCAGAATCTTGAAGTGAACTGGGTACCTCGATCAGACACGATCTTCTTCGGAACACCGTGCAAACACACACTTCTTGCCATGTATAATTCTGCCAACTGCAAACCATTGTAGCTTTCCTTGACCGGAATGAAGTGAGTGACTTTAGTCAACCGGTCCACGACAACCCATATGGAGTCGTATCCTAACTGGGTCCTTGGCAATCCCACAATAAAGTCCATACTTATCTCTTCCCATTTCTACTCGGGTATCTTGAGGGGTTGAAGTAGTCCAGCGGGTCTCTGATGTTCCGCCTTGACTAACTGACACGTGTCACACAGAGCCACATATTCGGCCACATCATGCTTCATACCAAGCCACCATTATTGATCCTTAAGGTCTTGGTACATCTTGGTACTCCCAATATGAATGGAGTAGTATGAATCGTGGGCTTCTCTCAATATCAATTCTCGGATTCCCTTGACATTCGGCACGCATATCCTCTTTCCTAACCACAGGGTTCCATGTTCATCTTCCCTGAAATCTGGGGCTTTGCCAGCCTTCATCAGCTTTATAAGTTTTTGGATCTTCTTATCCTCTTTTTGGCCTTCTCTAATGTCTTGTTCCAACGTGGAGTCCACTTCCATAACTACTGCATCTGCATTAGACACCATGCACAGGTTTAATCTTGCAAACTCTTCACATAGCTGCGGTTGATAAGCCTGGATCGTCATACTGTTGCATTGGATTTTCCTACTCAAAGCATCTGTGACCACGTTCGCCTTTCCAGGTTGATAGTTGATCCCAACATCGAAGTCATTAATGAGCTCTAACCACCTTCGTTGGTGAAGATTAAGGTTCGGCTGAGTGAATATGTACTTCAAGCTCTTGTGGTCGGTGTAGATTTCTGTCCTTTTTTCCGATCAGGTAGTGTCTCCATATCTTCAGTGCATGAACCACAGCTGCTAATTCCAGATCATGGGTCGGATAATTCTTCTCATGCTTCTTGAGTTGTCTCGAGGCGTAAGCCACCACATGTCCCTCTTGCATCAACACACATCCCAACCCCTGTCCGGAAGCATCACAATAGACCGAGAACTCATTTTGCATATCCAACATGACCAACACTGGAGCACTGGTCAACCTCTTCTTCAATTCGGCAAAGCTTGCTTCCATTCCGGTGTCCACTTGAATGTAGCTCCCTTCTCGAGTAGCTTGGTTAGTGGTCGAGATATCTTTGAAAATCCCTCAATAAATCATCGATAGTAACCAGCCATTCCCAAAAAGATTCGGATGTGTCCCACATTTTCCGGCGTCTCCCACTTGAGAACATCTGCCACTTTGCCTGGATCCACTGATATTCCTCCTTCTGATATGACATGTCCCAAGAATGACACCTGCTTCAACCAAAACTCACACTTACTAAATTTAGCGTATAATTGGTGCTCTCTAAGCTTCTGTAGTGCCAACCTCAGGTGTTCCTCGTGCTCTTCTTCACTCTTGGAGAATATCAAGATGTCGTCGATGAATACGACCACAAATTTATCCAGGTACTCCATAAATAATTTGTTCATGAGGTACATGAAGTAAGTTGGAGCATTGGTCAACCCAAAAGACATAACAGTATACTCATAAAGACCATATCGAGAGACAAATGCAGTCTTGGGAATGTCCGATGGTCGAATCTTCAACTGGTGGTAACCCGAACGAAGATCAATCTTAGAGAACACACATGCTCCTCGCAGCTGATCAAACAAATCTTCGATCCTTGGCAGTGGGTACTTATTCTTGATGGTTACTACATTCAATGCACGATAATCCACACACAACCTTTGAGTGCCATCCTTCTTATGCACGAATATGATAGGAGAACCCCAAGGTGATGAACTAGGGCGGATGTATCCTTTCTCCAACAACTCTCTAATGTGATCCTTTAGCTCGGCTAACTGTTTAGCATCCATTCTATATGGCCTCTTATATATCGGGGCAGTTCCAGGCACTAGGTCAATGATGAATTCAATTTCACGGTCAGGAGGCATACCCGGTAGCTCCTCAGGGAACACGTCTGGGAATTCACAGACAACTTGGATCTCTTCTGCAACCTCAGTTTGATTTAACCTGACCCTCTATGTTGGAGCTTGATCTGGAGAGAACTCAACCTTGGTACCATCGGTATGGGTCAAGGAGACTGTCCTTGTGGCGCAATGGATCACCCCATGGTACTTGGTCAACCAATCCATTCCCAGGATAATATCTAGCCCTTGAGATTCCAGAACAATAAGGTTTGCTGGAAAAACTACTCCCCTTATGTCTAGCCTTACATTAGGGCATACTTGCCGTGTTATCATTCCTCCCCCAAGGGAGTGAACTATAAGTTGGTGAGTCATTAAATCACTACCATGTCATGCCTCCTAGTGAATTCCTTAGATATGAATAAATGTGTAGCACCAAAATCAA
Organism: Tuctoria greenei; assembly: GCA_036927565.1. Taxonomy (NCBI): domain Eukaryota; kingdom Viridiplantae; phylum Streptophyta; class Magnoliopsida; order Poales; family Poaceae; genus Tuctoria; species Tuctoria greenei. The sequence continues at coordinate 141,558,545 of JAYESD010000002.1, forward strand.
ACAACACTGTAGCTAGATGAGAGTCGGCAGGAAACGTACCAACAACCACATCTGGTGCATTGTGCGCCTCCTCAAGTGCCACGTGGTTAACTCTCCCACGTGTAGGTTGCTGCAGCGGCTTCTTCGGGCAATGATTGGTGAAATGTTCCATCTCACCACAGTTATAGCACTGCACGGCTGCGTTGTTGCCTTGGGATCTATTACCTCCTTGAGGGTTCTATTGCGGCTGACCATTAGGGCGGGGTGCTGGAGCTGCTGGGCGAGGGGGTTGCATTGGTTGGCGTGGAGGTTGTGGTGGTTGGCACATCTGCTGGTTGTATGGTGTGGGTGGACTGTAGGAGGAGTTTGGGTACCTTTGTCCCGTGTGAGAGTTCATAGGACGAGTCATAGGCGCTGCAGGATGAGGGGCATAGCAAGGGCGCACATTATTTCCAGAACTGTGTGCTTGTGCCAGCTTCCTCTTCCTGTCATCATCATCCAACTCTTTCTTGGTTCTTTCCACTTCAAAAGCCTTGTCCACCAACTTATGGAAACTGTTGTAGTCACTGGAAACCATAGCGGACTTCATCTCCTTGTCAAGCCCCTTCTTAAAACGAAATTTTTTCTTTGAGTCAGTGTCCACGTCTTCGGGTGCATAGCGAGAAAATTGTGTGAATTTATTCAGGTACTCTCGCACACTCATACGGCACTGCTTCATCATGAGAAACTCCTCACGTCTCGCCTAGACCTCTCCTTCGGGCACGAAATGACTGCGGAAGTAAATCTTGAACTCATCCCATGTGATATTATCCGGGTCCTGATGGGCTTCGGTGAAAGCAGTCCACCAGTCAGCTGCAGGTCCCTGGAGTTGGTGCGAGGCTAACAGTACCTTCTCCCTTCCTTCACATTGGATAATTCTTAGCTTGCTCTCAACTGTTCTCAGCCAATCGTCGGCATCCATTGGCTCACTAGCGGTGGCAAAGGTGGGTGGATGGGTGTTGAGAAAGTCTCTCATGTGGGATCGGGGTCCTGGTGCTCGCTGTGGCTAAGGCTGATTTGGTGGTGGAGGTGGAGGGGCTTGCTGGGCTTGCTGCATGTTGGCCATCATTTGTGTTAAATTCTGCATCATTTGCATCTGCATGGCCATCATTTGCTGCATATGATTCATCGCAGGTGCACCACGGGCACCTCTCCCATTCCATTGCGGTAGCTGGAATCCAGCTTCGTCATCACCGAGGGGCATACCACGGCCACAGCCTCTTCCCCTACCTGCCATCTGAGTAGGAAGAGAATATAGTCTTAGGTACTACTATAGTGGAAGACTACTATACGATACCCTTACTATATGCAAAAATCACAACAAACACGAGTATATAAGAAAATCATTTATTAATAGCTCACTAATTAAGGAAGTATCAAAAAAGGTGCGGTTGTGGACAAGTTGCCAAGGCGTTCCACAACTCACACAACACACCAAGAGGAAATCATGAAAAGAAGTAACACAACTTAAGGTCACACGAGTACGTCTATGTCGCTCTTATTTGTCTGATTGGGGGTGTGCCTATCCTTGGGTCGTGGCATAGGTCGAGGACTACTCTTCGTCAAGTGGGAACTCCTCCGGGTCCTCGTCATCGTCGTCGTCCTCGGCGGGGTCCTCGGGGTCGTGTGGTGGTGAGGTAGCAGGCGGCGGTGGTGCGGCAGATGCCACACTGGACGGCTCCTCATCAGAAGACTCCTCAGAAGACGACCCACAGTGGCCGTCACAATGGTCTGGAGAGTCTGGGGTCCACGTCGAAGTGTCGGGCGCGTAGTCGTTCGGGTCCTCACCGGTGATCCAGCGATACCTCCTGATCACTGCCTCGTTGCGCTGGGCGAGGTCACGAACATCTTGAATCTCCTGCTACGCCCTCTAAATTCGGGCACTGAGCTGGGCCACGTCGTCAACAGTTTGACGAGACTGTGGAAGGTCCAGGGGTCCCGCCACGTGTCTGGAGACGAAGCCCGCAGTGCCACTGGGACGCTGCGGAACGAAGGCGTGCACCGTGTCCTCCAGACAGAAACGGTAGGCGTGACTCCAAAAGGTAGCTGCTTCTCAGCTAGCATTCTGCTCCGCATATCGGCGGGAGCTCCTCCAAGCAGGACTGTTGTGGGTCTTCACCAACTCATCACCATAGTAGATGTAAATCTTGCAGTTCCACTCCTTCCTGTCGGGGCACTGCACTCCAGTGGTGTGGTAGGAGAGCGAGAGGCTGTGGTGACAGTAGCCAGCCTCACGGAGTATGGCTAGGAGATGAAGTCACACGCGTCATTCGACCCTGCTGTCAGAATGGACCACAACGGGGCGACGGGGATCGATGGCTGGAGAGCGACTGGCCAGCCTACGCGGGGGCACAAGTCCACCGGTCGACTTACGGGGGGTCGTCTTGGTGCAGGCTATCTACAAATTTTGAAACAGGAGAGTGTCAGTAACAAAACATATAAATAAAGGAGTAAATAAAACAAGTAGACAAGGTAGGGAATACAAAGAAACATCATAAATTACTTTTTAGAATGTAGTAGGGTCCTTAAGTCATCCTTTTCTAACTAGGCTTGCGTCCTACGGGCAACACGGCTCTGATACCACTTTGTCACACCCGGTCCCAACAAGACAACCGGATGTCTTCCACATGTATGCCAGGATCGATTCACATCATACATGTGTAGACGAAAGTGTAATATCATTTATTACAAGCCATGTTCGGATACATAAATGTCTTACAATAATTACCCTTAAGTCTAAAATAAGATTACAAAGCAAAGCAGCGGTAAAAGTAAACTAGTGTGGCTCCATGCACAGGCGTTGCCCGAGGGTTGCGCCAGCCTAGAACGTCTCGTCCGGATCAGCGAAGAAGTCTTCACTCTCCACCTCTTCTCCATTGTAGACTGAGGAAAGATAAGCAACAAGCAAGTTTGAGTACCAACAGTACTCAGCAAGTGGGGAAGAGATGACATGCAGGTTGTTAGAACGGAAGGCCAAATTTGGGTTAAGCACTATAGACTTACATCCTATCCTTAGCTTTTATTAGCGCCTACTTCTAGGTGAGTGTACCCAACCATAACCCATGTATAAGCCAAAACAAAACCAACCAAACCACCATTCCCAATCACTGACTAATTATGAATTGGACACCAAGCCGCTCTTGTCCGTGAGCACGGCTGTCATGACAGTTTCTAAATCTCTGCAGAGAATGTATCCTTTACCCACAAGCCATGATTTCATCCCCTGTTTCCAGGTGGACTAAGTAAACCTCCTTGATGCCAGTGGCGGCCAACCACAATACACACTTCCGTAGGTGTGTGGCCAGGAGATCACTACGAGGTCTTTACAAAGGATTCTCCCGACGCGTACTAGCCCTCTGAGGTTTCACCCCTGTACAAAAGTGTGAGCCGTTACACCACGACTCAACACCCCATTTGCCCCCTCTTGAGCCATGCAGATCCCAAGGTAGTACACCCTGAACCAATTCTCCGCACTATCCAATCACTAATACTACGCCGGGAGAGGCCTAATTAATCGACCAAGCTGCCCCATACTCAGTCTTGTGGCGATACTATAAAGCTTAGTGGCTTCCTCCATAAACCAGTCCTTAGAATCTGACAAGGTTCATACCCCAAAACCCGGGTCTCGTGCGTACTGCACCATACCAAACAAACCAACCCGCCAGATTCCTATCTACTACAATTCAATTCACCAAATCTCAACAAATGATCACAACAATTAATAGTATAACATGTATGTAGAGAAATTCCCTCCCAAATACTAAGCATGGCTAAGCGTAAAAGAAATAATAACATCTCCCCAAACCAACCCGGTGACAAGGAATTATATGGAAGGGTGCAGTAAATAGGATTCAATTTATTAAACATGCAACTAACTAAAACTTAATAAAACAGGTGCAAAATGGTCAAGGAACTTGCCTTCTTCGAAGTGTGGGTCGGTGAGGTGGTAGTCTTGAAGATTGTAAGTCAGCTCAGGAACCGACTCTAAATACATCATCACATGCAGAGCAGAAAATAGCAATACGCAATAAGAAACAAGCAAACATAGGCACATCACAAATAAGCAATCACCAAAGGAAAACCTACGCAATTACGTCACTAGCATTATTTTTCACTAGTTGATGTTTTATTTGTGTTGTGGGTTGGGGTTTGGATGTTAGTGTCTATATGTGCTTAGTAAAAGACATAGCATGAAATGACAATTTAAATAATTTACTTTTCGCTAATCAGATTAGAAAGGCTAACAAATAATGTCCCAAGTTAATTGGTGTAAAAAGAGAGTGTAGACATGTGATTTTATGCAAATATCAATGAACACAGGGGTTTTTATGCAAAACACACATGAACAGGGGTCTAGAAATATTTTATAACCTAACCAGGGGGTTAATCATAATTTATAGAGGCTAAAAACATAATTTATGGTGAAAACAGGGGCTAAAATGCTATATTTATTCAATTTAACAGTGTTGACATAAATAAATTAAAGTCCAGGTGCTATTTCCTAAATTCTAGGACCTAGCTGTGAATATTTAAAAAGGGGCGAGGGCTTCTGTGCAAATCTGCGAAGGGGTATGGGCCGGTTTAATCGTGACCGTTGGATCTAAAAGGGGTGGCCCAGATTTAAAATACCCGAAGGGGTATGGGGTTCTAATCTCGGCTGTCGGCCTCAGATCGATGGCCGAGGATGGGCCACGTCGCCCCAGGGGCAGCGCGCACCCAGGCGCGTGGCGCGCGCTCGGCGCCCGGCGGCGCACGGCGGCGGGGCTCGCCGGCGTTTGGCCAAACGGCCAAATAGGCGGCCCAGACTGTGCTGCAACGGGGGAAAAGAGAGAGGGGGCCAAGAGGAGCTCACCTAGGGGGTCGCGAAGCTCGGATTGGGGGCGAAGGGGCGATGGCGACAGCGGCACTCGGTGGAGGTCGTCAGTCTTCGACAAATCCGGCGAAACGACGATGAAAGTCTCGAACGGAGGTGCCCGGCGTGTTCCTGGAGGCATGGTGCACGCGTTAGGCCGAGAGGGAGGGAGAGAACATAGGCAAGTCGACGGGAACGGCGGCGACATACCTTGCACCGGCGGCGGCTAGGGTTGGAGTTTCGGGGTGAGGAAAAACGGGGGTGCCGGTGGGTATTTATAGGGGGATTCAGGGCGGCGAAACATGGAAGGTGATCCCATGCTAAGAAAAGGGATCGGGGGCCTTTAATCCGGTGGTTCCTTGCCGGGATATGGAAACCGACGAAATCAGCGGAAACGGGGTCGGGGCGCGCGACGCGGGGAAGGGGGAGGAGCTGACCGGCGGGTCCCAGTGCGCAGAGAGAGGGGGGGAAAGGAAGGGGCGGCTGGGCCTTGGGCCGGCGGGGAGAAAAGAAAAGGGAAGGGGAAGAGGGAAGGAAGTGGGCCGGCGGCCAAGATTTGGCCCAAGCGGCGGTTTTTCCTTTTTATTTTTTTTTCTCTTTTCTTCTTCATTTCTTTTTACAATTTGAATTTCTTTTCAAATTTCAAACAAATTCTAGCGCATTTTAAAATTGAATTTTCAAAACAAAGGCAAATGCATGATGCACTCCTAATTCAAATCCCTTTATTTCAAAGTTTTGAAATTTTGGGTGCTACATTTCCTGGTTTACATATAGCCAGTATGCTTCCAGTACATTTGAAACTTGTCCAGCAAGATCGCACACGGATCGATTCCCAATTGACACGGTTAGGGTTACACACATGAGACCGTGTTATGCTGCATCCTAACACACTCCCCGATCTCAATTTTCAGATCAGCAAACTATTCTCGATAAAACCAATCTCATGTCTCCCGATTCCGTATCTCACAAGTAGATTTCGATTACTCGAGTTCTACCAAATTCCCTACAACATTAGCATGGCAATTTTGACACGTATAGTTGTAGACCTACCCATACACTCCATGAGATTTATGGGGTCATGCAATTGGAGTGTCAACACCATAGACATAATGCACATATCAACTATATACATATACGTGAATCAAAGCAAAACTTTGCAAACGCTTTTCAATGTAAACTGGGGTTTGCCTTTGGTTGAGAAACTAAGCCAAAAGTCATAATAGTCCATAGCTTCATCAGTTGAACTTCATGGCAACAGTTCCAAGCTGGTCCCCTCTCCTTCGCGTTGTGCTCCTCATCGATCTCCATTTGCCCCGTTCACTGTGGAGATGAATATGCACAGATAAATAATAAAATATAACTTAGCATTTTAATGAGGAATGACTCTATTGACTCAAAATAGAGTCCAACTACTATTTAGGGACTCAAAAGAACTTATTCTGTACTCTCAATTCAAGTGGAGAGGATTTCACTAACTCAAATTTGAATTTGGAAAAAAAGGATTCTAAAGGCTTCATATGACATATATATATATATATATATATATATATATATATATATATATATATATATATATATATATATATATATATATATATATATATATATGACACATTGTGATTTGATCAATTACTAAATGAAGATCCAATAAATCAAAGGAAGTTCAAGACTGGGAAGAGACTTTAATTTATATAAGTCTCTGCTGGTCTCAGAACATGGATTGAAAGAATTAAATCAAATCAAACTTGATTAATAGAAAAAGACTATTATGAACTTCCATTTGAACATAAGGCTTCCAATACAGATTTTCTAATGAACCCACCGCCAAATATAAGTGAAACTTTTTATTTGAGTTACTGGTCACATAAACTACTTTTAGACAAATTGTCGTAATTTTCTACTGAGTAATTAGGTCACAATAATACCGTAAGACATTATCAAATAATAGAGAAAATTATGGGCTTTGTCATACTAGAAAGCAGAAATACCATGTAGTGTTGGTCTTAAGGAGTCCAACAAAATTGGTTTCACATTTTTATAAGATTTCTACAGGCAGTTATGAATCGAGGCCACATGGAGGCCACATGCTCTGGGCGCATAGCCACACAAAATCAAGTGAGCATAGAGGATCCTGTGGGGTAATCTTTAGATCGACGGCTGCGACCCATGATTACAACCGTCTAGTGGTATGACAGCCACATTAGGACCACAAAGATCGGGCGTGCAGCCGCACCAGATCCCGTTGGCGCAGAAGATCCTGCCGAGTGGGTCTTCTTCTCCACAGAGCTCACCGGCTCGGGGGCAACGATGGCCGGCAGAGTGCTCGCCGAAGGCGGCAAGCAGCAGCCATGCTAGGCCCGGGAGGACCGCAACGACGTGGGAAACACCTTCGGCGGGTCAGGAAATGCAGCGGTTGACGGAAAATGGCTAGCGACGGTAGAGGGGGTGGCAAGCTCGCCGGCGGCGTCGCTACCTTGATACAAGGCACGAAACTCTTCAGAAAAAGACCTGGCAGATTCGTGGGACGATTTAGATCATCGGTATATGGCGTCAGTTTGCACTAGAACACACCGGGGATGTAAGTGCACCAATGATGGGGATGAAACAAGGTGGCGGCGGCAAAATCTCGGCTAACCGAGGCTAGGATGGCTCATTTTCTTCGGGATTTGATTGAGAAGAAGAACGTGAGTGTTAGGAACATGTACTCTAACTGGAATGAGCAAAGTTGCAGTGTAGTACGAGAATTACTAAGATTACAAGCTTCAGTTTATTTGAGCTCGATGGGGAAAAGTTGAATTACCGCAAGATGGGTCTAGGCCTAAGGAGCGACGCTAAGGGACGAAGAACGATGGAACATTTGCGGACCTTTTCACGGTGGATAATGAACACGAGAGGCTCTAGTGTGCTCGGGCGACGCCGAGGCTTCAGGGCGCTCGATGGCAAAACAAGGGCGGCGGTGGGAAAACTAAGTTTTTTGCGCGATGGGTTGATCAATTTTTCAATTGGTTTACTTGGTGAGGTTCGCAAAGACGTCTAAAAGATAATTACTAATGGGAATGAGTGATGATTGAGGGTGTAGCACGAATTTCTTCAAAACCTAACTTCTGCTTCTAATAACATGACTACGCAAAACTTTGAAATATGGTGGCTACAAGCAAGATTATGATTAGCGTGATTGAGGAACGTGTAAAGAAGTCCTGTGCGAAGCTGAGGGTTGCTTTAGCGTCACGGGAAGAGCGTTGTTTTGACAGAGACAAGGTGCTACGCAGGGCGGAAGGAAGAAGCAGTGACACGGCTGGTGGTATTTCTTAATGTGTACAGTTCATCCTATCAATGAACGCTAGATATTTAGTTGCCACTAGGCTAACTTGAGCCAAAGCATGATGAGTTCTGCAAGCGCTCTATAGCATTTCACCTAAGAGTGTTCTGTAGAGTATCGTTTTTGTTTTATCCCAAAAGAAGCAAGTGAAATGAGGCAAAATGATAGGTAGAGTAGGATGTTCTAGCAAGGATGGATCTCAGTAGGATGAGTAAATTATGTAGTGGGGTAGTATAAAACACATCCAAGCAATTTACTCTACTGGGTAAACACGTCCTAATGGGACGGCTTTCATACTCCCGTTCGGTGCTCCCATGCATACTCCCGCTGATGTGTTATGATTCTATTGGTCTCTTCATTAATGCTCATATTAACTACCACACCTTTACAATGAATAAGATTGTGACACATCAGCGGGAGCACGCATGGGAGCATAAGTGGGAGTATAGAAGCTGCATCCGTCCTAATGAGGGTTAGGTTAAGAGATGGAGCTACTTCTATTGTGCTCCAATTACTCATATACATAGCCTATTAGTGTACTCATGAACATGCTAACAGTGAATACAAGGGCTTAGTGGTCCAACACATCAGGCACGAGTTTACCCCTGGCATAACCAGAACTATTCCCACAGAAAGCCTGTGGTGTAGCCGAACGTGGAGGAGTACGAAGGATGGACAGAGCTGTCACCACCTGACGCCTACCCCTACGGCCTGTGGCTCAACGAGACATCCAACGCTACTTAACTATCTAAGCATCATGCTTACATGTTAAGTAAATTTCTTAAGAGTTGCAGTACAAGTACCTTCCTAAGGTTATGACTAACCTAAACATTGTTGAACCAATGTTGGGACCAAGCACTAACATATTCATATTAACATAATCATATCAATACCTAATTAGACTATAGTGGAGGTGTATGGTGTTTTTAATAACATGATATGGACATTACAAACGGATCATTGTAACATCTACACCTACCACATACATGGACTCCACAATCAAACAAAAAATGATTCACCCAAGTATATGAATAAAGGGAGACTAATAATAATATTCTTAATATGGATACTCACAAAAGGAAAGAAATATACATGAGTCATACCTTCCCTAATTTGGACTCCGGACTAGATGCTCCTCTCTACAGCCTAACCTCCACTAAGGACTAAGAGAACTGGTGTATACAATGGAGAGAATGCACAGTTGTGTGTGAGTAAAGGGAGGATCCTCCCCCTATTTATACATGGAGTAGAGGCGGTTCATGCCGTCTTTTGCACATGAATGAGTCACCACCGGCTTCAGGGCACCACAGAAGGGATACACGTGTTAGCTGATCGAGTTTGGCGCTAGGAAGGAGTCGGCCGAACTAAGGGCTCGGTCGACTTGGTCCTTGCGCCCCTCGGCTTGTGCTTCCTCTAGGTTATTGTCTGGTGGGCTCTGACCTCATCCCCTCGTGAATCAACGTTGGATTCTCTCAAATACACCTAGGAATGGGCCATTGATCCATGTGATGCCACTTGTCATCACATGATTGGTTGGGATGTCACTTTTCAAGATTGCTCCCCTCATTCTTCCTCATTTCTGTAATAAAATATCTGCATGCACTATTTCTCCAAGTACAAGTGGAATTATATTAAATCTAAATGTGATGTATGTAAGAAATATTTATTCCTTCACATAATTGAGTTATAGTTACGGTCAAAATTGGTATATAAATCATCAACAAACTCCCTTAAGCTTAATCTTTGCTTGTCCCAAAGCAAAGATGAAGACTTACGTTGTTGATCAAGAGTTGCTACAATGTCCTATCTTTAAAAAGTACCAATTGCACAACAAATTATTCTACCTTGCATTAAATAAATTGGCTATGGTACCTCACCCTTGTTCTCAGTCATTATGGGGCTTATGCGTCCTCCTTTTCTTGGGTGGTTGAAGGATGGAACAACAAAGTGAGCATGCATCACCTAATGTCTAAGTTCCACTTGAATTCTGTAGAGTTTTTAAATGGTATTTAGGTTCAAGTTCCTCAAATGATGCTCTCAATCACTCCTATGTGTTAAGTGGTATTTATATTCCTCACGAAGGCACTGCCTTTCTTATCCTACATCTAAATAAGGCTCTTATATGGAGCTTGGTAGGGATCAAGAGTGGGCATATTTGCAACACATATATTGTTAAGTCAAAAGAGTAAGCCTTAGGAGAAAACAAATCTTACTTTTGATCAAGATTGTGCAAGTGTGATAGAATATTTGTGAAGTGGAGATGAAGATAACTCCTTTTTATGCACTCTCTTTATTGTGAGGATGAAACATGACTACTTATTTTCTCTTTCTTTCTCATGCTCTTGTAGATGAGCATGCCATTTTCTTTTTCTATTCTTGTAGTCATGTCTTCTACTCCTCTTTTCAAATACTTTTAAGAGAGTATTTTGCATGAAAGACATGGAGTATCTTTTGATGGTGGAGTGGTATGGTGAAATTTAGCTAACATCTAGTGTAGAAGTTTAGCATGTGCCCCTGAAATCTTGATCTTAAAAGTATGAAAAGATTCTCACATAGGTCTATACTAGTTTGATTAGGCTGAATGTGAAAACAAATAGCATATGCATATGGTTTGTCAAATTTGATCATCATATGGCTTTGATAGGAATTTATATCAAATGAGGAATTTCCATTTTAGAATTTATATCAAGTTTCATTTTTAACTAGGATTTTAGCATCTCTTATCACTATATCATATACCACAATAACCTAGAATTAGATTAAGCTTCGCTACCCATAAATTCCAAGTCTTAAGGCAAGAGTATTCTAAGCCAATAAATGCAACACTTGGAGAATACTATGTTGTATATAAGGGACTAAGGAAAAATAAAGCAGAGCAACTATTCATCATTTCAACTAATGCAAAGTAAAAATGTTCTTACTGCACATTTTTTATTTTATTAAACTAACCTATACTACAGTTTTTTAGATTCAAATGATGTGGGAAGAAAGAAATCAAATAATGGAATGCCAATGGGATGGGTTACAAGTTACCTCAATGTGGGGGTCATCCCCCAAGCTTGTCCTTCAACAATCTCCGTGATACGGGTTGAACCCTTGATGGCGCAAGTAGGCCATGAGATCGTCCTGTTGTTGTTGCAGCATGGCGTTGATGTTGTTGAACTGCGTGTTGACTTGTTGCTTTCAGTCGTGGGTATCCTGGATGTGGTCTTGAAGGGTGTTGAGGACGTCGCCTCTCCTCACTTCAATGTCTTCCATCATTGAGTGAGTTCCGCCATTCCTTAGCCAAGGTCACGGGAACCTCGGGTTGAGAAGGAACGACGTGTACTCATCGGTGGAGGAGGCAAGCTACTAGAGCTTGATTTGGAACTGTAGGGGTCCCATCTCCCTCCAGTGGTAGTCCACTCTAGCCACGACGATCCTCTGACCTCATAAGTTTGAGGTTGGGTCTAGCCGATTGCAGCACCCGTTGAATCCACTTCCTCTTGGTACTCATAGGCGGGAGTAGATCATGGAAGCATATCCATGGATGCTCATTTTGAATGGCTTCTTGTGACCCTACCAGAAACATTACTCCTACAAACCTCTTCGATAGGTTGAAGAGAAATGGTTAGTTGCCGGCATTTGTATAAGCAAAAGTTCAGGTTAGGTAGCCGAATCTCATCCACATAGCCTGGATAGAAAAACACACATGATCCATTTAGACCATGTTTAAGAGTATGTCCTTGCACTAGATAGTCCTCATCTATCAAGTAGCTGCTTGTTGAAATATATTCAATTGTAGCATTTTTTAAAGCTCCTACTTTCATAGCAATGCGGGTAATTAATGATGTGCATCCTATTGGACCCGTCATTCTAGTGTTTTCTAACCATTGAGACATCATAGCCTTGATAGGAGCAACTTTAATCTTTCTAACCATGGCATAAAGGATACTAAGCTCATAATCACACACAACCCTAACATCTTCTCTAGGGAACATAGACATGGCCACCCATCTATGCATGAAGCGTAATGTGGAATTTTGCAAGTGGCTATTCCTTGGACCCGTACATGCTATCTCACTAGTCAATTCTTGCCAAAAACCTTGTTTATTAAATTTAAGCAAATTGTCTAAATCTATTTACCAACGTTTATGTAAGGCTAGGATTTCACTTTATTCTTTCCATAGGATAAAGTATTCTTTTCAGAAAAACCTAAAAGTAATACCTTCCAATCCTACATTTAGGGTGCATATGAATTGAGTAGTGAGGAGGTGTGAACCTTCCTCATCTATTTGAACAAAATTATCTCATCCTAATGCATGCCAAATGGTAAAGAATTCATAATCCATACCGATTTTGGAGAGTAGCGCCGGATCATAGGCCTTGATGTGAGCAAACTCATGATTTCGGAGGAGGTTGTAGGTTTGTCGTTCAACATCGTGCTCCAAGTTTAGGTCATCGTAATTGAGAAGGAAGAGCAGATCATCACCTTTCCCCATCAGGACATCGTCTTGCACGCCCCCCCCCCCTCCACCGTGAACTTGGTGTAGGCTCAAATGAGAGGTGTGAGCTTGAGTCTCTCCCATGGCTTGAGCTTGATGAAGCTCCATTCCTTTTCTAAAACAACCTCTTCATGCCTTTCTTCATGGCTGCACAACTTGAGAACAAACAACAAAACAAACTCGAAATGGGTTATGCTAATGAAAAAAATGAACAAAACCCTCGACGAGTTGCTTTGCCAACTTGAGAGCAACTTGAAATGCAAATGGGGATGAAAGCAAATATTTTTGGCTTGGAAATTGGTAGAAGTGTTTCAATGAAGAGCAAAATAATTCTTGAGCAAGTGAGTGAGGGAGTTGGGGAGGTGAAAATGGGATGAAGTGTGAAGCAACACACTCACCCGGGTAGGTATAAATAGTGTAGCAACCCCCAACGGTCACAAGAAAAGAGAATATAACCGTTGGAGGAGGGAGGGACAAAATGGCACTCCCCCCAAGTCGGCTTACTAGGGGGTTCGGCACCCTGTAGGGTGGGCCCCTCTGGTCCCTCTTTTGGCAAGTGGCTCCCCAATGATTATAATTCTAGCTTTTGAGTGAATCGATCACAAATTTGCTCTGAAAAATTGTATTTCAAATAAAACTTCCCAAATTCCAATATTTTTTTGTTTCTCAAAAATCAAAGAAAACAAATATAAGTTGAGAATACAAAAATTCCCAACTCCCTATGTAAAAAACAAACATGTTGTGGAAAAAAACAAAATTCAAATGGTGATGGAAAAATAAAAAATAAGATAACTACAAATTAACTTATTGCGAGGTCTCATCCAAAAATCTGATGAGATGGATTCTCCTCCGTCTTCGTGAATCTTCAATTTTTAGCCTCCAGCCCCGGAGAAGTAAGCGCGACATGCTTCTTCGGCCATTCTTTCTTTGGCGGTTTATTGGACTTGGGCCGTTCAGACAGCCCTTGCTCTCCATCTTCTTAAAATGTTGACATGGACGAAAAGACAAAGTCTCCTCATAAATTAGCTTCCTCACGAATGCAATGAGGATGTCCACTTGAGGTGGTGTCACTTTGACCTCCTCGATGTGTTTGACATTCCGATCATACTTGATCTTGATCATGGAGCATTGCTCCTTCCTTAGTAAAAGTCAAACTTCTCCTCCTTGCCATTAATATGGAAATGGATTTCTCCAGCTCCCACATCGATACGAGCATTAGTGGTGCTAAAAAAAAGGCACCCAAGAATGAGCGGAGTTTCCTTTTTGATCTCCTCGTCGAGCACCACGAAGTCAACAGGTATGAAGTAGTTCTGGATTCTCATCGGAACATATTCGGCAATACTCGCGGGGTAGCAGACTGAAGAATCAGCCAACTGGAGTTGCATCGGCGTTGGAGAAAATGTGGTGAAGTTGAGCTTGTTGAAGACCACCTTGGGCATGACACTAACACTTGCACCAAGGTCACAAAGTGCCTTGTCAAAGTGTTGTGTTCCAATTGAGTAGGATATAGTGGGCCATCCTGGGTCCTTCTTCTTTTTTGGAAGCATGTTGAGGATGCTATGCTACAATCCTCCGTCAACTTGACAACTTATGTAGTGCGCAACGGTCACTTGTTATTCAATATGTCCTTGAGATAGTGAGCATAAAAGGGTACTTTCATCGCATCTATAAAGGTCACATTGATGTTGATCTTCTGGATGAATTCAACAAAGCGATTGAATTGCTTATCCACAATTGGCTTCCGATTTCTCTGAGGGAATGGCATGAAGGTTGTATCCTCAAATTGCCTTGCCATTCTCTCACTATGTTTTTCTCCCTTGCCAGAAGGAATTCCTACCTTGTCCTTCTCAACCGTTGTCTCCTCTTGAGTGGGGTATGTTGGGTGACAAGTGGTCTTTCCACCTCTCGTAGCCACCACGCTCACATTTTCCAGTGGAGCTTCAGGTTGCCCTGGAATCTTTCCATTTTCCAACAGAGGCACAACAGCTGCCAGTTGAGCTAATTGGGTCTCCAACATCTTGTTGAAGCTCAACTAATTCTTGAAGGCTAAAGCTAAACCTTCAATCTGGCATTGATATTCTCCAGGATCTTATCAAGTCGACATCTTCTTTGATAAGGCATCATTGATCTTGAGTTAGCTAATGACAAGTTCCTTCAAGTTGGGCTGATTTCCATTGCCATTGTTGTTGTTGTATCCCTTTTGAAATAAAGTGTGTGGTTGGCTCCACCCTTGACCTCCTAGACGGTAGCCATTGTTGGCTAAGTACAAGGCATCCTCACAGGTCTCAGAGCAGTCACTCCCCATATGACCTGTGTTGCCATAGACCTCACTCATAATGTGAGCGTCTACGGCCTGTGTGGTACCAAATACTTCTCCATTGGCTTGGCAGTCCAACTTCTTCATCAGGAGATCAAGCTTGGTAGCGATCATGTCCACCTCTTTCATGGTGTGCATGCCTCACTGTCGGAGCTGGAGACGCTTATCGCTCCAATCCATGTTGGAAACCATCTTCTCAATTGATTCTTTTGCCTTGGGCACCGTAAGTGAGAAGAAGGCACCTCCAATAGGAGCATCCACGTGGTCACGGGACGACGGAGTCAACCCATTGTAGAAGTTTTTGATGATAAGCCAATCATCTAACCCATGGTGAGGATAGACCAAGATGTACTCCTGAAGCCTTTCCCAAGCTTCTAGAATGAATTCCTTAGTCTCTTACTAGAAGCTTGAGATTCTTTCACATAGGGCATTGGTCATACCCAATGGGAACAATTTGGCGAGGAATGTCGTAGAACACTTTTCCCAAGTTTTTATAGCACTTCATTTCGCGTAGAACCACTTCTTCACTCTCCCAAGAAGGGAGAACATAAACAGATGAAGACAGATGGCATCTGGAGTGACATCCTTGACCTTGAAAATTCTACAAATCTCCAGGAACTGTTGCAGGTGAGCACCAGCATCCTCGTTGGCTTTCCCACAAAAGGGATTAGCCTGCACCATAGTGATTAGGCCAATCTTGATTTCGAATTTCACATGTCCCATGCTGATATTGGGCCCAGTAGGCACATTATCTACAGAGGGAGCCGAAAACTAACGAAGGGTCTTTTGTGCCATTGGCTTGCAGCGTGATGGTGCGAAAATGATGGGCTTCCTTGTCGGCAGGATCACCTCAGGAGGAAAGACACGAGGTCAAACTCTTCTCAGTAGTGATTTGAGACCTTCAACATAGTTTACCAGCAAACGGAAACGGGTCTGTGTAAAGATGCACTGTATTTCCCATTAAGTAGTGCCTCCACATCTTTAGTGCAAGAACTACTGTTGCAGACTCTAAATCACGTGTCAGATAATTGTGTTCATGATTTTGGATTTGTCGTGATTAATATGCAATCACTCTTACTTCTTGCATAAGTACGCAGCCCAATCCGATGCCGGATGCATCACAATAAACATCAAAAGATTTCGTCGTATCGGGTTGAGCCAAGATAAGGGCTATTGTGAGATGCTTCACTAGATTTTTGAAGGCTTTCTCACGTAATTCACTCCATATATACTTGTTGCCCTTCTTTAAGAGATCCGTCATTGGTTTAGCAACCATTGAGAAACTTGAAACGAATCTTTGATAATAACCTGCTAAACCCAAGAAACTATGGACTTCATGTACGGACGTGGGAGATTCCCATTTCAGCACTTGTTTCACTTTACTTGGATCCACAGCTATGCCTTCGACTGAAACAATATGACCAAGGATCAGAACTTGATTAATCCAGAACTCACATTTACTGAACATGGCATATAGTCTGTGATCACATAGGCATTGAACCACAATCTTGAGATGTTCGGTATGTTCCTCTTCTGACTTAGAATAGACCAAGATATCGTCAATGAAGATCACGATGAACTTGTCTAACTCTAGCATGAATACAAAATTCATCAAGTACATGAAATGCACTGGGGCATTTGTGAGACCAAATGACATTACTAGGTACTCATAAAGTCCATACCTAGTTGAGAATGCCATCTTCGATATATCTTTCGGTCCTATCTTAATTTGGTGATAACCAAACAAAAGATCCATTTTATAGAATACCTTACCACCCACTAATTGGTCGAAGAGCAGATCGATACGTGGTAGTGTATACTTGTTTTTGATAGTCACGACATTAAGCAGATAATCCACGCATAGCCTCAATGTTTTGTCCTTCTTCTTGACAAAGAGAGCGGGACATCCCCAAGGTGACTAGCTCGGACGAAGAAACCTTTACTCAAGAGATCATTCAGTTGCTCCTTCAATTTTGCTAACTCCTTGAGTGCCATTCTATATGGTCGTCGAGAGATAGGTGTTGTTCCCGGTATTAGTTCAATCTTGAATTCCACATCTCGATGTCGGGCGGCATACCCGGCAGATCATAAGGGAATACATCTGGAAAATCACGGACCACTGGTATGCCTTCCAACTTACTTGTTTATGAATCATACACTGCTGCACATTCTTGAACCATCTTCTCAAGAATTGAGGTGTGGTGGCCGTGAGTTGAAGATTTGAGCTCAACAATGCGAGAACTGATGTTTAGAACAGCTCCATGTTGCTTAACCACGACATTCCCAAGATTACATCAATCTTTTGACCTTCAAGGATGGTAAGAGTAGTGAGATATATTCTACGACCCAGACATACTGGTGCTCGAGAGATAATATCACTGGCAGTAATATTACCTTCGAGTGAAGATACAAGATAGCAATCTATTGTGGTAGTGGTTGGGAGCTGATGTTTGAACACAAATGATTGACTTATAAAATTATGTGTAGCACCGGAATCGAAGAGAATCAATAGAGGTATATGGTTGAGAGTGAACATTCCCGCTAATACGGGTTCTCCTTCCAGTACATCCTCAATAGAAATGTAGTAAATGTTGCATGGCTTTGACTTATTTTTCTGCTGATATGAGAACTGATCAGAATGTTGAAATGAGGACGGTCCTCAACTTTGATTTCTCTCAGGACAATACTTAGTGAAATGACCCACATGACCACAAGTGAAGCACGAATATTTAGTCGGTTCACCGTTGACTTGTGGGTGAAAACTAGGTGTTTGTAACACCCTCATTTTCATCCATCATGCATTGCATACATTCTTATACATGTTCGACATTAAGCAACATAAAAAGGAATAAGTTTAAAATGAATAAGAACCAAAACTGCAGTTAATAGTCTGTGTTAGTGCAGACTTGTCCGGTTGAGACCCCGGACTAGTCCGGTTTTGCACTCCGTTGTCCCCCGGACTTTTCCGCTTTTTGCTGCGAACTAGTCCAAAATCGTTTATGTTGTTGTCCGGACTTGTCCATTCTCAGGTACAGACTAGTCTGATCTTTGCTACTAGAACTCTTCGGAGTTGTCCGCTAAATCCTCATTTTGGTTCGGATTCTGAAAATTTGAGAAGACCCCAGACTTGTCTGGCCTCCCACCAGACTTGTCCATTTTGCTTTTTGATCTTTTTTTAGACTTGTTTGGATACGCACTGGACTTGGCCGTTCAACTTTATGTCCCATATCGAACTTGTTCGACCCCTAGCGGACTTGTCCGGTGTGCCTGACTCGGATTCAATTTTTCCTCCACGATATGTTATTGGGTATTTGCCTTAATTCGGCCCAAGAACGTCGCGCCCAACCTCTATGGAGCCCATGCGGGACACCTACATGGCCTCCACTACCGTCAACTCGAAATCCACACAAAACCTACCTCTCCACCTCTATATAAACACCCCACCACCCCAACCTCTCACCCCTTTGTTACAATTGAACAAACTTCTAACCCTAGTTTGTGGGAGCCGCCATCAAGAGGAGTACACCGCAGCTAGGACAAGAAAAGGAGGAAGTAGAAGGATCAAGCAAGATCGATTTTCATCAAATCATCAACATCATCGTCAATTCTCCATCTTCTTTGGATCTAGATGTTAAGATCTTGAGTTTTGCCAAAATTCTTGACTCTTGAGTTGTTGAATTCACGGTAATTATCTTAGATCCATCTTTTCTACGTAAGATTGAGGATCTATATTAATTGTAACTATGCTCTAATTGGAAAATCGCTAAAAACCCTAGCCAACAGACTTGTTCGACCCCAGTGCGGACTAGTCTGATTTTCTTTCTGTACCAGAACGGAATTGTCTGATCCCTCTACGGACTAGTTCGGCCTCCCAAATCTGGAAACTCCTGGAACTTCTTTAATAGTCTCCAAAATGACTTGGAACTTGTTTTGACATGTAATACTTAATTGTAACTAGTTAGTAAGCAATGATAGCAACTTGATAACATGCATTACTCCATAATTGCATTATTCATGCATGTCATGACATATTGAGTACCATATGAGCATTTATTGATTGTAATGCTTGTTTTGTATGTTTGTTGCATGGGATAGAAGGTGTTGCGTTAGAGGGTACCGTTGAGTACCTCCAGCACCAGAACTTTGAAGCTTTTGGTCCTAATTAGTCTCAATAGCAAGGCAAGTGTCCTTCATCATTTTGATCCTATTTTTTAAAATGTTTTGTTTGAAAAGCTGCATGCTTGTGTCAATTTGATGGAAAACCCAGGATAGGTGTTTACTAGTCTTGTTTGACCATCCTTATCGCTTGGAATACATTGTAGAGAGTCGGGAAAGGTATTTTACCTTTTTTCTTCGCTTTAATTAATTGGGATGGGAAAATAACTAAATGTCTCAATTATGAATTAGCACTTATGGATGATGAGGATTGATGAATATGGTTAAATGGCAACATGGGACTTGGGAGATCTAAGCAAGCACGGTTTGTGCATTGGGTTGGATGATATAGTGGTTTTGCTTGCTTTAGATCTATGGACCGGTTCATGCGAGAATAAGCCAAGATAACAGTGCCACCACAAGGCCAAGCATGGGTGCGACTAGATGATTAATTAGATGTATTATTAGCATTGTTCAGATCATTTGGGGGAGTAGGGAATGAGACTCGGTTGGGTTTGCAATAGTGGCAGGATGGCCCTCGGATCTGAATGGCACAAGAGGGGGCCCTTGGTTGGATGTGCTCAGTTGGAGGCATCACTACCGGTGAATCCTTAGTGGGTCTGAATATGCTGGCAGTCCCTTTGTAAAGGCTATTTTGTGATCTCTTGGCCATACACCTGAGAAAGTGTAATTGGCATAGGGGATGTTTCTTTAGTCACCGACGGGTGACAAAATCACGAACTTGTGGGTAAAGTGATACAACCTTTGAAGAGTGTTAAAAACTTAGTCGTGCTCCCGGTTAAGAGCACCTGGATGACCTACATGATTAGAGGGAAATCTGGGAATTGGGATGGTTATGGTTGTGAATGGGATGGTGATAAATAGACATCGTTAATTATGATGGTAAGGATATGGCATATGGATGAATAATGAATGATGGATATGATTTATTATGTTAATTATTTGGGATATGATAATATTATTTCACATAGATATTGTAGGATGCTTTACATATGTTTTAAATGTACTTTTTAGCAAATAGCCATTATTTATTGTTAATTCCTTGTTTAAGCTATGTGTCATTATTTTCCCGCACTTGTTAAGTATGACATGTGCTCACCCTTGCAACTCCCCACCAATAGTTTTAGGTGATGTTTGGGAGTACCCTAAGGATAATGCAGAGTCCTAGGTTGTGTCCTGCCGTCGACTTGCTTGTGGATTGCTTGGAGCCGCGCTATATCCCCTCTGCTTAGTTTGCTTAGTTGCTTAGCTAAATGTTTAGATTATTTCCACTGCACTAGTTTCAGATTTATTAATAATGATCATTAGAGTTGTAATTTGAGGATTATTTGAGTATTGTAATAAAAGTACCTTTTTAATTAATTTGTGTTGTGGTAATTTTCTGTATATTATTTGTGATGCACTCGTGTATGTGTCACCAACGTCCTGGGCATACATATGCGTTCACTTGGTTCATTTTCAGAACCGGGTGTCACAAATTGGTATCAGAGCCACATGTTTACCGTAGGACGCAACCTAGATAGAGTGGACCTTTACAACACATGGGAACACTTAGGAATGGTTGGGGTTTGTTTGGTGTGTTGATTGCTATGTAGTGTTTGCTTGTGTGCTTAGTAGAGGATTGTGGGATGCTTTAGCGCTTGCCACATCCATATAGGCTTTTATAGATAGTTGCTTAATTTTCATATCCCTTGATGCATATAGTTGGGGATGTTTTCTAAATTCTTCCATCTCTTGCTCTTTCTTCAAATGTCGAAGACTCATAACCAAAGTAATGCCAATGAGCATGAGGAGAACAATGGAGCACCTCAAAACAACAATGGACTTAGACTTGGGGCTAGCAACCTTGAGCAGTTGTTGGCTATGCAGAATCAGCTTATGCAAACCGTGATGCAAACTTTGGGACAGTTGCAGGCCAATAACTAGAATCAGCACCATATACCTCCACCACCGCCACCCCCACCACCTCATAACCGTTTGGGAGAATTCATGAGGACTAGGACACCTACCTTTGCTCAAGCCAATGATCCTATGGAAGCTGATGATTGGCTGAAATCTGTGAAGAAGAAGCTCGCTATTATCCAGTGCAATGACAGGGAGAAGGTTCTCATTAACTAGTTGGAGCAGCTGCGGATTGGTGAGACTCGCTGCAATGCCCATGAAAATCAGGAGAGGATCACTTGGGCTGAATTTAAAGAGAGCTTCCATTCTCACTTTGTTCCTAAAGGCATTATGATCTTGAAGTGGCAAGAATTTGAGAACTTAATGCAAGGAAGGTCGAGTGTGAGTGAGTATCTCAATAAATTCACTCAACTCTCAAGGTATGCTCCAGAGGATGTCAAGCGGGATAACCGCAAGCAACATTTCTTTATGAGGGGCCTAAACAACAAGATTCAAGTCATGGTGACTATGCAAATTTCAAGAAGCTTGTGGACAAAGCTATTGTTTTTTAGAACAAGGTTCGCGAGATGGAGAAAGAGAACAAGAGGAAGGTGACATATCAAGGACAGCCACAAGGAAGCAATGTTCTCCCCCACTTTGCACCACCAAATGCACCATACTACAACCCGTCTGCTCCCGCATATCGTGCTGCTATTCCTCCGTGCCAAGCTTAGCCCATGCAGCAACGCCCCGCTATGCAAGCTCCTCGCCCTACAATGCCTCATGCGCCTATGCTAATTTTCTTGCCAATGATCAAAGCCAAGCTCGCCCGAACAATTCTGGTACAACAAGGACGTGCTATACTTGTGGTGAGGTGGGACACTTTGCATCTCAATGTCCTAAGTCAGGCCTTGGGTGAGGAACGATGCTCCAAGGCAGAACCTAAGAACATATGGAGGAGCACCAAAAGGCAACCATAGACCGCATAATTTTGTTCATGGCAAGGTGAACCATGTCTCTACGGAGGAAGCCCAAAAAGCGGATGACATGGTGATTGGTATGTTTCTCGCAAACTCCAACCCGACGACTATGTTATTTGATTTTGGAGCATTGCATTCATTCATTGCATCAAAGTATGTTGCAAAGTATAGTTTGCCTATATCTCATCTAAAGTATACCTTGTTGGTTAAATCTCCTGGAGGGGAGATGAGAACGAATATAGTATGTCCAAAAGTAAGCCTTAGAATTAGGGGGGTAAACTTTTTCGCCAACCTTATTATTTTGGATTCACAAGGACTAGACATAATACTTGGTATGGACTGGTTAAGGAAGCACAATGGGATAATTCATTGTGCCACAAATACAGTGAAGTTGACAGCATCTCAACGCACACCAACGCAAGTGGAGCTGATCAAATGGACAGTGCAGCAATAGAGGAGATCCCAGTGGTGTGTGAATTTTTGGATGTGTTTCCGGATGAGTTGTCACGTATGCCACCTGATCATGACATAGAGTTTGTTATTAATTTAAGACCTGAAACTGCACCTATAGATAAGAGGCTATATAAGATGCCTCCTATGGAGTTAGCGGAGCTCAAGAAGCAAATTCAAGAGCAGCTGGAGAAGGGTTTCATTCGTCGAAGCTCTTCACCTTGGGGAGCACGAGTGCTTTTCATGGATAAGAAGGATGGATCTCAAAGGATGTGTGTGGATTACCAGGCTCTTAATGAGGTGACGATCAAGAACAAGTACATTTTGCCCCGTATAATGGATTTGTTCAATCAAATGAAGGTTGCTTGTGTTTTCTCCAAGATTGACTTGAGGTCAGGTTACTTCCAAATGAAGATTGGACCGTCAGACATACCCAAAGCGGCTTTCTGTACATGGTATGGGTCTTATGAGTACACCTTTATGTCCTTTGGATTGACAAATGCACCTGCATACTTCATGTACCTCATAAATAAGGTCTTCATGGAATACTTGGATAAATTCGTTGTGGTGTTCATTTATGACATTATGATCTACTCGAGGAGCGAGGAGGAGCATGAGGAGCATTTAAGGCTC
Source organism: Tuctoria greenei (assembly GCA_036927565.1). Classification (NCBI taxonomy): domain Eukaryota; kingdom Viridiplantae; phylum Streptophyta; class Magnoliopsida; order Poales; family Poaceae; genus Tuctoria; species Tuctoria greenei. The sequence continues at coordinate 141,581,655 of JAYESD010000002.1, forward strand.
ACATTGCATAAATTGAGGGAACACCAATTATATGCCAAATTCAGCAAGTGCCAGTTTTGGTTAAGGGAAGTGTCATTTTTTGGCCATATCATCCCTGGAGGAGGAGTATCGGATGACCCAGGAAAAGAAAGGGATGTTCTAAAATGGGAACCGCCCCAGAATGTGAAGGAAATTAGAAGCTTCCTCGGAATGCCTAGATATTATTGTCGGTTCATCAAGGATTTCTCCAAAATAGCCAAGCCAATGACTAAATTATTAATGAAGGGAAAAGAATTCCAATGGACTTAAGCTTGTCAAAACAGCTTTGAGGAGCTAACGAAGAGGTTAACCGCCACACCTGTGTTGGTATTGCCAGATGTGAGCAAAAGCTTTAATATTTATTGTGATGCATCATGACAAAGGGCTTGTATGTGTGCTCATGCATGAAGGTCAAGTGGTAGCCTATGCATCGAGGCAGTTGATGAAACATGAGCAGACGTACGCATGATCTCGAACTTGCAGCTGTAGTTCATGCTTTGAAGATATGGAGTCACTACATTCTTGGTCATAGGTGTGAGATTTATACGGATCACAAAAGTCTCAAGTATGTTTTCACACAAATGGACCTAAATTTTAGGCAACAAAGATGGTTGGAGCTCATCAAGGATTATGATGTGGGAATTAACTATCACTCGTGGAAAGTCAATGTAGTGGCCGATGCCTTGAGTAGGAAAGGAGTAAGCCACCAACTCACGGTTCGAGAGTTGCCATTCAAGCTATGCAAGGAGTTTGAACGGTTGAATCTTGGATTTGTGAATGAGATGGGGATAATGGAGTCAAATCCGACCTTAGAACAAGAAATTCGAGAAAGTCAGGTCGAGGATGAGAAAATCAAGGAAATAAAGGAAAGGACCCAAGAAGGGAGAGAATTCAGATTTGATGAGGATGACCAAGGCACTCTATGACTTGGGAAAAGAATTGTTGTGCCTAATGTAAAGCATATTCAGGAAACGATATTGAAGGAGGCACATGACTCGCCTTACTCAAATCATCCCGGTTGTACGAAGATATACAAAGACTTGAAAACTTGCTATTGAAGGGATAGGATGAAGAAGGACATAGCTGAATATGTTGCCATGTGTGATGTGTGCCAATGAGTCAAAGTTGAACATCAAAGGCCAGCTGGATTATTGCAGCTATTGAAGATTCCGGAGTGGAAGTGGGAAGAAATCGGTATGGACTTCATAGTTGGATTACCGTGAACCCAATCCGGCTATGAACCAATATGGGTTATTATGGATCTGTTGACCAAATCAGCTCATTTCATTCATGTCAAGACCAAGTATACCGCCACACAGTTAGCTGAGTTGTACATGGAGAGGATTGTACGCCAACATGGAGTACTCAAGAAAATAGTGTCTGACCAAGGTTCTCAATTCACCTCTAGGTTCTGGCAGAAACTGCGTGAAGCTATGGGTACAAGGTTAAATTTCAGCTCTGCATATCACCCTCAAACGGATGGGCAAACCAAGAGGACAAATCAAATATTGGAAGATATGTTGAGAGCTTGTGCCTTGAAGCATGGACACAGCTGGGACAAGAGCTTGCAATATGTTGAGTTTTCCTACAATAATAGTTAACAAGCCAACTTGAAAATGTCGCCTTATGAAGCACTATATGGAAGAAAGTGTACGACATCCTTGTTTTGGAATGAGACAGGAGAGAACCAAGTATTTGGACATGATGTGTTGCTAGAAGCCAAAAAACAAGTTCAGATAATCCGCAAGAATTTGAGGACTGCTCAATCAAGACAAAAAGGCTATGTGGATAATAGAAGGAGAAACTTAGCCTTTGAAGTGGGAGACTTCGTATACCTCAAAGTATCACCGATACGAGGTCATAAGTGGTTTAATGTCAGAGGAAAGTTGGCACCCCGCTATATTGGGCCATATAAGATTTTAGCCAAACATGGAGAAGTGGCATATAAGTTAGAGATTCCAGCACATCTTTCCTATGTTCACGATGTGTTTCACATTTCTAGCTCAAGAAGTGCTTAAGGGTACTGGAAGAACAAGTACCAATAGAAGATTTGGAATTAGAGGCATATTTGACTTGTGCCGAGCAACCCATCAAAATCTTAGAAACAAAGGAGAGAGTCACAAGGAACAAGGTGATTCGATGGTGCAAAGTACAATGGAAGCATCATGCAGAATCAGAAGCAACTTGGAAGCTAGAAGAAACCTCCAGAGAGAATTTCCCTATCTCTTTCCTTCTATGTCGAATCTCAAGGGCGAGATTCATTTTAAGGGGGTTAGGTTTGTAACACCCTCATTTTCATCCATCATGCATTGCATACATTCTTATACATGTTTAACATTAAGCAACATAAAAAGAAACAAGTTTTAAATGAATTAGAACCAAAACTGCAGTTAACAATCTGTGTTAGTGTGGACCTGTCCGGTTTGGACCCCAGACTAGTCCAATTTTTGCTCTCTGTTGTCCCCCGGACTTTTCCACTTTTTGCTGCGGATTAGTTCGAAATAGTTTCTGTTGTTCTCCGGACTTATCCGTTCTCAGGTACGGACTAATCTGATCTTCGCTACTCGAACCCTTCAGAGTTGTCCGGTAAATCCTTGTTTTGGTCTGGATTTTGAAAATCTGAGAAGACCCCCATACTTGTTCGGCCTCCCACCAGACTTGTCCGTTTTGCTTTCTGATCTTTTCCGGACTTGTCCGGATACGCACCGGACTTGGCCATTCAACTTTCTGCCCCATATTAGACTTGTCCGGCCCCTAGCACATTTTTTCGGTGTGCCTGACTCGGATTCAGTTTTTCCTCCATGATATGTTATTGGTTATTTACCTTAATTAGGCCCAAGAACGTCGTGCTCAACCCCTATGGAGCCCAAGTGGGACCCCTACACAGCCTCCACCACCTTAAACTTAAAATCCACCAAAATCCTACCTCTCCACCTCTATATAAACACCCCACCACCCCCAACCTCTCAACCCTTTGTCACAATTGAAGAAACCCCTAACCCTAGTTCGTGGGAGCCGCCATCAAGAGGAGTTCACCACAGCCAGGAGAAGAGAAGGATGAAGGAGAAGGATCAAGCAAGATCAATATTCATCAACTCATCAACATCATCATCATTTCTCCATCTTCTTTGGATCTAGACGTCAAGATCTCGAGTTTCATTGAATTCTCGACCCTTGAGTTGTTGAATTCATGGTAATTATCTAGATCCATCTTTTCTATGTAAGATTATGGTTCAATTGTAACTATGCTCTAATTGGAAATTTGCAAAAAACCCTAGCTAATGGACTTGTCTAGCCCCAGTGCAAACTAGTCCGATTTTCTTTTTGTACCAGAACGGACTTGTCCAGTCCCGGACTAGTCTGGCCTCCCTAATCTGGCAACTCCTAGAACTTTTTTAATAATCTCTGAAATGACTTGGTACTTTTTCTAACATGTAATACTTAATTGTAACTAGTTAGTAAGCAATGATAGCAACTTGATAACATGCATTACTCCATAATTGCATTATCCATGCATGTCATGACATATTGAGTACCATATGAGCATTTATTGATTGTAATGCTTGTTTTGTATGTTTGTTGCGCAGAATAGAAGGTGTTGCACTATAGGGTGTTGTCAAGGACCTCCAGCACCAGAACTTCGAAGCTTTTGATCCTAATCAGTCTCAAGAGCAAGGCAAGTGTCCTTGATCATTTTTATCCTGTTTTTTTAATGTTTTGTTTGAAAAACCGCATGCTTGTGTCAATTTGATGGGAAACCCAGGATAGGTGTTTACTAGCTTTGTTTGACAATCCTTGTCGCTTGGAATACATTGTAGAAAGTCGGGAAGGGTATTTTCACTTTTTTGCTTTGCACTAATCAATTGGGATGAGAAAACAACTAAATGTCTCAATTATGAATTAATGCACTTATGGATGATGAGAATTGATGAATATAGTTAAATGGCAACATGGTACTTGGGAGATCTAAGCAAGCATGGTTTGTGGATTGGGTTGGATGATATGGTGGTTTTGCATGCTATAGATCTAAGGACCGGTTCATGCGAGAATAAGCCTGGATAAGTATGGGTGCGACTTAGTCGATTAATTAGGTGTATTTTCATCATTGTTCGAATCATTTGAGGAGCGGGGAATGGGAGTCGGTTAAGTTTGCAAAAGTGGTGGGATTGCCCTGGGATCCGAACGACACAAGAGGAGTCCCTTGGTTGGATGTGTTAAGTTGGAGGCATCACCACCTGTGAAACCTTAGTGGGTCTGAATATGCTGGTAGTCCCTTTGTAAAGGCTATTTTGTGACCTCTTGGCCATACACCTGAGGAAGTCTAATTGGCATAAGGGAGGTTTCTTGAGTCGCCGACAGGTGATGAAATCAGAAACTGTGGGTAAAGCAGTATAACTTCTGTAGAGTGTTAAAAACTATCATGATAGCCGTGCTCCTGGTTAAGAGCACCTGGATGACCTACATGATTAGAGGGAAATCTGAGAATTGAGATTGCTATGGTTTGGTTATGGTTATGGATGGGATGGTGATAAATGGACATGGTTAATGATGATAGTAAGGATATGGCATGTGGATGGATAATGAATGATAGATATGATTTATTATGTTAATTATTTAAGATATGATGAGATTATTTCACATAGATATTGTAGTATGCTTTACATATTTTTTAAACATACTTTTATGCAAATAGCCATTATTTATCATCAATTCCTTGTTTAAGCTACGTGTCATTATTTTCCCACATTTGTTGAGTATGACATGTGATCACCTTTCCAATTCCTCCACCAACAGTTTCAAGAGATGTTTGGGAGTACCCTGAGGATAATATGGAGCTCTAGGTTATGTGCTGCCGTCGACTTGCCTGTGGATTGCTTGGAGGCGCGCTATATCCTCAATGCTTAGTTTGCTTTGTTGCTTAGCTAAATGATTAGATTATTTACGCTGCATTAGCTTCATATTTATTAATAACAATCATTAGAGTTGTAAATTGAGGATTATTTGAATATTGCAATAAAAGTACATTTTTAATTAATTTGTGTTGTGGTAATTTTTTTATATCATTTGTTATGTACTCGTGTATGTGTGATCAACGTCCTGGGCACACATATGCATTCATTGGTTTATTTTCGGAACCTTGTGTCACAATATGTCTGGCTGCGGTGGAGATGCACACAAACTCATATGTTGCTGCTGCTGCAGGGGTGACTTGAAACTTGATGCTGGTAACGTATGTTTTTGATATGATGGTTGGATAGGTGGCTGCCATTCTTGACCGGATGGTGAACGATATACCAACCGATATTTCTGAGCAACACCACTGGTGCTATCCTGCGGAATACTCTGCTTTATCTTTTCCATTTGAAAACCGAGAGCTTCCTTTTCTTGTAGGATAGCGGCATTGACTAACTCATTGTAATTGCCGTGATTGAATAATTCCAAACTAGCTCGTAGTTTGACACGTAGGCCTCTGAAGAAGTGATCACACCTCAACTTTTCTGTATGCACATAGTCAGGCGCATATTATGCTAAACGGTGAACTCCTTGAAATACTCATGGACACTCATGTCCTCTTGCTTGAGTTCAACGAATTCCTCATACTTAGTCTTTTTAATCCCTCTCTGAATATGACGAGCACGAAAAGCCTCACGGAACTCATTCCATACTACCCGATGACCTTCAGGGCGAGTTGCGAGATATTCGGCCCACCAAGCTCTGGCAGCTCCATGGAGTTGTTGAGCATGGAACAATGTCTTCTGATATCCATCACATGGAAACACACCAAATTTGGATTCCATTACACAATTCCAGTGGTCAGATTCCAATGGTTCGGTTGCTTCCGTGAAGATTGGCGGTTATGTCACCAAGAAATCCAAGTAAATGTTTCGAGGTGGAATAGCTTGCTGAGTTTGCTGAATTAGGCCTTGCTGCACTAAAGCTTGGAGTAAATTAGTGTTCTATTATCGAGACTCGAACATATTTGACATAACATCCACCAATACTACTGATGGTGATGCATGCGGTGGATTTGAATCATTACCGTCTCGACGAGAACTTCCGACCTTACTCGATGAGCGAGTTCGAACCATACTGCGCACATGAATTTGGGATGAGTCAAAGTTCAATCTCAGCAATAATTGAAGATAAGGATAACATAACATGTCAAGAACTTCGTGAAAGTATAACAATATTCATGTTCGCGCAAATTTCAAACTTATGCTTCACCGATGAACTGTTCTGCCAGAAATGACCAGTCTGGAGTAATCCGAGAATTTCATCCAGTTAGAGGCAAAAATAATGCTTAGATATGCACAACAAAGTTGTATTTCACATCATGACCTTTCCATAATGTATTTATTTGCCTCAAGATCAGTTCTGGTTGATGAGATATGGCTTTCCAAAGTTGACAATATTCCCAGATTTTCTGAGAATTTTTGACAGCACCTTCTTTGTATATGGCTGTTTTGTCCACAGTTTTTCATATACGAAATATATAAATTTGATAAACTTTAAATTACAACATTTTCACATATATCATCTATTTTCCATAAATATATCACATGACCTCATTTGGTTTTGTACTGAGAGTTAGAGTAAAAAACAGTGAACAGTCCAGAAACTGTTCCAGGTTCTGTCCAGTTTTGAAAGATTTTGGAACTTTGCAAATTTGACTATGTTAAATAGGTTTTCTGTTCTCAGAGTTAAGAGAAAAGTTTTATAGTACTATCTCATCTTTCCAACCATATATAGCACACCTTTATTGGATAGTTTTGCTGGGAGATATGATTTCTCAAAATTGGTCTAAGTTTCTGCCAGAATAGAGAGTGAAGACTGAGGACGATAGTTGCTGTTCAAATGTAGTTTTAAGTTCACATTTTTCACTTATGTTGTGAGCTCAACACGGATTCTAACCGTCGATGTGCCAATGTAACCCAAATGCAATGACGGTACTACGTCCTCACCAAAAAAAATTCTAAACCGATATTCTGGCATACGTCTCAACGGCGGCACTAATGACATTCACTCGCAAATGTTTTCTACTCGAGCTACTAATAACGCGGTTAGTGTACCTGCAGAAGACACAGCATTTACAAAACACTCATTATGGTGCCGTATAGCACGGCCCGCACGGGTGATCATTTCTGGCAGTCATAATAATATATATGAAAGTAAGAACATCCGTCCTGTATCATTCCATACGAGCCGCACCGAGCTGAGCCACGTATCGAGGTACATGACCGGGTTTTCTACCGCCCAACGGGGGTCCATGCCTAATGCTGCACACACGCTTTCACGTGTTTCTTAAAAAACACACTACGTGCTTTTCAACTGCACGATAGGTGGTCACATAATTTATCTCTTGCGCTAGAGATTAGTGATGCGGATGGCCCTTTAAACATTGAACATTAAGAGTTGCATACTTCGTGTTTTTTCACCACACAATGGGATATCCTCGCTTTTGCCTGAAGCACGTTGGGGAGCAGCATTTCATATGTTCCCAAAACCATGACAAGATTCAGAGACTCATATTAACTCCTGTGCCAATCCACAAGGGACAATCAATGTACTACCTCTCGTACGGCAAGCTTACCGCAATCGATTCGCTTGCGGTGGCGTACCTTATCTCTTACCGGACATCGGAGCATCGTTACAGAATATAATAACACGTATGTTAGCTTTGCCACCTTAAGTGACTAATACTATAATAGACCTTATACGAGCATATTTCCTAATCCTCACTCGACTATTTCAAAGTTTTAAAAAATAGGCACTTTCAAGCATGCTATTCACAATACGGCTCTGACACTAGGCTGTGGCAACTAGGATCCACACGTTCCAGGAATCATATTGGGTGGTGCCGTGCGATGCGGCACCCAACAGCACACATGAAAAACAACACAAAATAATCAACACACATATTTTATTTCACAAGATGTCCCTTTTACATCATGTACAACGCATCGGAATATTACATACTCATACTCTCAACTAACTATGCACAAGAGAAGCCGTCCATGCCCGCGGACGCTTCTCACTAGCAACACGAAGCAGAGAGTAGTGGAAAGGTTTCCGTGAGAGATACGTCTCGACAAGATCGAGGTCTCACGGATAACCACAACATAAGCATAAGCTAATAATACCTGCAAAAACCACAATAAAGCAACCGTGAGCTTGAAGCTCAACAAGACTTAACAGTCTCACTTAAGCATGAAACTCTACATGCTGGAAACTTTAAATAGCGAAAGCTAAATTTGCATAAAGGACACACCTACACGTGAATCCTTACTTTCATATTTTTAGCATCAAGTTAAGGCTTCATGAAAGTAAATTTAGTTTGCACTACAACAACTGCAAACATGTTTGCAATAAAATTATATATCAAGAAGGATCAAAAATCAATAATCCATATGCAAGTTCTTACTACGTCAAGACTTAGTGTCCAAGTATGCTCAAATAACCGCGAGCGACGACGGCGATTGCAACTAGTAGACACCTGGACTACACAACACGTACGCACATACTCGAAGTTGTGGCGGCACACTCCACTGATGCCGCACATAGCCACCTTTCTCAAGACTCACCCACATCGAAACATTTCGTCGACCTGAACAGCAAGCTCCCTCAAGGTGCACCTCTGCTGTGAGATCTTCATGAGCGAGTTGACTCTTATTGTGCTAACAGCTGACAGCTTAAGCCGATTGAAAAGGTTCCAACATAGGATCCTCAAGGTATATCGGTTTCCTGGGTCTCATATAACCAGTATGCACCTGGTATAGTTCAAACTTGTCCAACAGAGCCAGGCATGAGATGGGCTTTAATCGACACAGGCAGGACTACACACTCTAGACCATGTCCTGTTGCATCCTACGCTCCTGCCCGGTCTCCAACATTAAGGTGAATCCTCACAATTCAACTCATAATCCCAATTCAGTGATAAATCAATTGCTAGTCTCGCTAGTAGTTTTAAACCACTCGACTTCTACCGAATCTTTCACTAAACAGTTTAAGCATAGCATATAGAAACATGGAGTATTAATCTACCCAAAACACTCTCTGGATTAATCTGGCCATGCAATTGTGTTTCATTGCACAAGACCTAATGCACAATACATCTTGTCCATATAGTGTGTAGAAATGAAAACTTTGTAAGATTTCCTAAGTACAAACCGGGGCTTTCCTTTCGGTTGAGATTAAATGTCAGTGAAAATCAGTTAATAAACCTCGTCGATGGATCACGTCATAGCAGATCCAATAGAGAATTACACTCCTCCAGTTCGTGCTTCTCGTCCACCTTCGTCACGATCACTATCATCATGAATATCCATCAAATAAAAGAATACAATTTAGTAAAGTAACAATTGAAGTCTATTATAACTCAACAAGGATTAATACAAGCTAGGACTGAAAGTTCTGTTGCTGGAATGCACAACAACAGAGAGGAATCAAGATGAACTTAGGAAATGGGAATATGAAGTATAATAGATATTGTTTCGAACATAGAGATGTGATCCCCTGAGCCTGAGAAAATTAAGTGATTTATATGGTCATGGAGGAATAACCAGATAAGTTCCGGCTACAGTAATGAAATATATTGGTCTACGAAATTCCTTAAGTATTAAGCTTTCTCTGAATTTTCATGGCCAAAAAGAGGATTTGGCATAGGTCAAACTAGGTTTTTTGGATAGGGCGATTTATATAGAGTCCAACACAATTGGTTTGACATTTTTCTAAGAATTCTAGAGTGAGATATGGATTTTACTAGTTTCAACATTTTTCTGAAAATGTCTCTGTTGTTTCTCCCCTTTTCAGGAACATAGAAGAATGAATCCAAATTTGACCCAGTAAGTGAAGTCAAATGGTTCTGAAAAAGTTTACTGGAGCTCATTGATATTTATAGGAGAATTGTAGCTCTGTTTGAGAATTTTTCCATAAAAGGAATCACGAGGAATAAATTCCAAAGATTCTAATTGAGGGAATTATTGAGGAAAAATCAGGGACTTTTATACCAAATAATTTTACCACTGCAAAGTATTTGTCATGAGGAATCCAAAAAAACTTGTTTCATGAATTTTGGACAAATATACAGGGAGTAGTGATTTTCCAAAATTTGGGGAATTTCTGTAATATTTTCTTTTTAGAAAAGGAGTGAGCCGTTGACAGTGGGGATGAAGCAACATCTTGGGCCATAAGGTTCACACCGTAGCCACATTTAGATCCTAGCCACATTTAGATCCTAGGGTTTTAACTAGACCGACATGCGGGGCCGGGCTTGCTTCTTCGACCTCGGTTTAAAACCGAGCGCCGGCCTGTGGAGGCGCCAGACGGCACCCATGGTGGCGCTGCTCGCCGCCAGTTCCCCCTGCTCCTCCACACCTTCCACTGGCCGCTAGGGCCTAAATCCTCTCGAGGAAACTGTTGGTGGGGTCGGGGAAAACCGGGACTGACCGGAGATGAGCCCGCGGCGACAGCGGTGGCTCACTCCACTCCGGCGAGGTCTAACTGCGCATAGACTGCATTATTCTCCTTCGAAAATTATCGCACAGAACCAGCGGTCAATGAGGAGCAACAATATGGACTCAAATCTAGGAGAACAGGGCTGAAATTGGGATTTCATCTGTGACCTAGGGCAAAAGTTTTTGGCGGCTGCAAAAACTCGAAGAACAGAGGCTTTAATTGATAGTTTTCATTGCTTGTTGATCCAGGGAGTTCGCAGGGACGTGGGGAGAATATTGCATAACTGGAATGAAAATTAATCACATGTAGAAAGGGAATTTCTTGGCCTAAAATCATCTGTTCTTGTGTATATCCAATGCAAAACTATAGACTCCGGTGAAACGATACTAAGAATGGACTAGCAACCATGGGGACAGTATGGTGGAGTTGTGGCAAACCTTTGACTGTAAAAGCCCACATTTAAAAACAACAAGACTCAGAAATGTGAAGCTAAATTTTTTTTAGTTGAACGAGGAATTCAAACTCCCATGAAATATAATAACTAGTAGATGAGGTTAAAATCGGACAGATGTAAAATCCAATTTTGTTACTGTCCAAACCAATCCACGTAGTACAATTAAGTGATATATGTCAACAGAACTAAGTTCAAATTATCGCATAGCAAGGAAATTTGAATTCAAATTAAAATTTCCAAATAAAACCTAATCCAATGCGAGTTTTGAAATCAGCATAATGATTCCCATGTTTAAAATAGCAACTCTGCAGATTTTGAATAATTTAGGAGTTCATTTACCATTTAGTTTCAAAGTCGAATTCAAACTCAAAATTTATTTAAAAATCTAACTGCTAAAAATCTCAATTGGATATTATTTGAGCTCATCATATTCTAATTACGTGCCTTGTCATTTTGCATAATATTTGAAGCATGACGTCTATTTTAATTTTTAGAAGATAAGGAAGGAGAAAGGAGTGGGACCCACTGGTCAGTGACAGAGCAATGCTCTGTTTTCTTCTCATCCTCTGCTTGAGCCACGTCAGCACATGCAATGCCCACGCAGCTGCTTGCTGCCGTGCTGTTTCAGCTCAATCCCACAGCAGTGTTGGCTCTCATCCTTTCCTAGGCGATATTTTTCATTCCTCATCCGTGCTTAGCTCTGTTTTTCCCATGCTCTAGCACCTGCTCGGCTGTTTCGTGCGGCAGCACTGCAGCAACGTGGCTGAGGGTTGGCCATCGCACACCTGGCCGTTGGAGCTCGCCCACGAGTGCGCAAGCAGCTGCACACCCCCCCCCCCCCCCCCCCCCCCCCCCCGAGCTGCGAAGATGCTGCTACCTACCTTCCTCGTCGTGGCAAGCCAAGGTTCCACTTACCGTCTCTGTTCCGGCCGGCCCAAAGTTTTTATACGGCGCCTGACCACTTCAACCTGTTTCACAACCAGCTCAGTGCTGTAAAGGGTCCGCCTTATTCTCCTCTCCATGCTCTTTAAGTCTCTGGTCGTTCCCCAGCGTTGGTGAGCCGAACGAGTGAACCTTGCGCCGGCAAGTGTTAAGGGCAGTAGTTGGAAATCGCTTCAATTCTTCATGCACGTTGAGTCGTAGTGTTGTTCCATTAAGGAAAACCTTACTTCTGTGCGCTTCCACTAAGTCAAAGTAGTGAAGAAAAATTGTAATCGTAGCCCCTGTATGACGCATTTTCGCCGCCGCCACCATAAACGCTGCAGTTCACCGAGGACCTCCTATTTTCCATCATTTCAAGCGTGAGTTGCTTCCATATGTTTAATCCGCATCGGGCCAGGGTACTGTGAGAGAAATAATTGAGTCATTTTATGCCTCGGTGAGTGATTTATACCTCGCCGGAGTTAGGTCCGAGCCGCTGCACCGTCGCCTGCCTAGTTCCGGCAACCGCCGGCTCAATCTAATGGTACAATCATGTTGCTCGTGGTAGATTCCCCCCAGGATACGAGTGGAGACCTCCATGGCGCACGGGAATGACCGCCGGCAAGGGCGCTGCCCCTTCGCCGGAACCCTAGCCGCCGTTGTGAATCATGGCGCTAGGTTGAAGAAAGGTGGGCCGGGTCCCACCTGTCGGCCTGATCTCCCCTCCTTTGATCTTGTGCGGCCGATTGATCAATTGTGGCCATGGGCCTTAACTCTGTTGCCCCATGTGGCGTAAATCCCAGTGGTCCATTTAAATCCCATGGGCCCGAGTTCTATTTAAACTTTTCCAATATAAATCTAATTCCATATTGGATGCAAACTTAGAAATTCAATATCTCTTACATTACTTGGACAAAATATCTCAAATAAATATTGTTAGACTCCACATGATCTCTAATTTCCAGTGGAGCGTTGACATCAGTATGAACGTCCAAAATATTGCCTCAATAATTCCATAATGCAAAAGGTTTTCAGAATTAATATCAGATGCTCTGTTCATTGAACAATTCCCAAATTTGACCATATCCTTCCTTATAATTTTCTTGAACCTGAGCAATAATTTCAAAATCATTTGAATTCATTGGATGGTGCAAATTGAGTTCCAACCTGTATGTACCTGAAAAATTGCTAAATATCCAGAAACATTTTCAAAAAATTGTCCAAACTTCTAAAATCTATATCTCCCTGTATAATGCTTAGAAAATTATGAAACTAATTTCGAAGGACTACCCTTGAGCTCCTCTACACAGAAAACCAACTCTTGACCATGTTAAAACTTCAGATTTCTTCTCAAAATTTTGGAAAGGGTTTATCTTCATAGAATTTTAGAGACTAGAGAGACTGCCATGAACATTGCTCAAATTTGTCCAGAAATAGCCTAGTATCCACTGTAAAACTTTTAGGAGCAGTGGACCAAATTTTCTATACTCAACTGTGTTCCATATCCCTATGTCCTAAACATTGCTATTCCACCTCATTTCCAAATTCTACTATGTTTCCATTTTGAATTCTCCATGCTCCTGTACACTACAGCAGAGCTATTTCTGCAGTTCTTGTACAAAAAGTTGCTTTCTTCTTGTGATCCTCATAGTGTTCCTCCTTATTGAATTATACACTCATGTACAATGCCTACTGTTAGGTTGATCCCGGTCCGTTGGGCAACAACCAACGGGCAGGGACTTAGTCGTTCCTCCCCAACAGACTCGGACGTGGGGGACACAACCCCATGTCGAGTCCCTGTTAGTTACGCGTGTATAAGAATAGGGGGACCTCAGGGGCATCAGGCACGGTGTGCCAAATAGCTCTCCGAGGCCCCCACCAAAACAAATCCATTGTTCTACCGCTGCCTCTACATCTCGCCGACGCCATTAACATGGCGGGCCAAGGTGTGTTCTCAGTCCTTCTCCCTAATCTCTCTGTTAATCCATTCACTTGTTAATGCTACTAGATTAGATAATTGATGGTTATTTAGTCTCAGTTTAAGTAAATCATATTAGTGTCCCGAACTCCCGATTGGATTATGCCTAGATTAATCAACCTTAAGTTACAACATTGGTATCAGAGCCGGCTAGTGCATGTCTTAATCGGGTATCAATTTTGGATTAAGTTTAGTAGATTAAGTTTCAACCCTAAGCATTAAGAAGGAGATGAGCGAACTAAGTTTTTCGTTTTCAGATCGATTAAGAAATTAAGAGCTTAGATCTGAGAACCATATCGGAATAAGAATCAAAGAAAGAATCTGTGATGAGTTTAAGATTTAGAATCGGACATACCTAAGACTGATGCGCTGGCTGAAGACCCATGGCGACATCACCCGATGACCAATTAAGAACAAACAAAGAAATCGTTCTTAGAGCCCCAAACCGAACCAAATGAGAATTAGAGAGGGATTAAGAAACGGGAGAATCCACTTATCTTAGGGCTCGCCGGCTTCTGTCGGTGTCGCTACCTTCGTAAACCTCCGACGAGTTGGACTGAGGGCGAGCTCACATGCTCGTCGGATTCCCCGAGGCAAGGGCACCGCGCGACGTCATCGTCGACGGCGGCGCGCTCACCCGACGGTGGACGCGCACACCGCTGTCGAGGACGACGGCGGCGAGCTCCCTGGGGCGAGCTCGTGCGGTGGCGAGGAGACCGCGGCGGCGGCGGAGTTCCCAACGCGCAATTTCCTCCTCTGCTCGTTTCCTCTCTCTCACTAAGATCTGCGCCGTCGTGTACTGAGGAGAGAGAAGAGCCGGGAGAAAATGCTTTAGGGTTTCGTTTGGGTGTGGCGGCCGACGCACGTTTTATGCCGCCGTTTTCATCGGGCGGCCGTTGGATTAAAAACCAACGTGCCGCGCTGATCGTGGCGTTAGTCAACGGCGCGAGTCAAGTTGGCAGTGGGCTTGCGTCGTCGGTAAGCGGTGATGCCGGTGAGGACCACGATGTTCGACCACGCGTCATCGGGCGCATGCTCCATGCGAGCAAGGCCGAGTCTGGGCCACGCGGCACAGGCGCAACCACCGAAGCAGTCGCCCTGACCCTGAGTACTGGCGGGCTGCACTGGCCACCACGATCACTTTTCTCTTGAGTGCGTGGTTCAGGTGGGCCCTATCAAGCTGCACGGGCAGCACTTTTCTCAGGCTGTACGAGCAGCACCTTTCTCTCCTGTGCGTGATTAAGCCATTAGGAGATTAAGCCAATTAGAAACGTGCTCGCTGCTTTGGGCTGTGGGCCAAACCACTTTTCGGCAGCACAGTTTTATGTTTTACTGAGTTTTTTTTCTCTTAAACTTTGGGCCATTTCAGTCTTTTGCTATTTTTTTGAGTTTTTGGCCTTTATGGTTGAAAATACTATTGTGACATTTTAGTATGGGATAAAATGTCATACAAAATTAATTAAGTGGAAAAAAAATTGCTAGGTAATTTTGTGATGCTTTAATTATTGTTTTCTTGCAATTTTCAATTTTTTAACGTTAAGTGTTGAATTAAGTATTTCTTGTCCACTTATTTAATTTATTCTCTTTTGCTGTGGAATCATGAGTCATTAAGCATGATAATTAAGAAAATTAAGTATTAAGCTTCCGCTGTTAATTAAGTTATGGTGCTTTCATTTAGTAACCAACGTGAAAAATGAATTTACCATTGTCCTGATAATTTTCTTGAGTAACCAACGTGAAAGTTAAAATTGTCATGATTAAATTATTTTGAGTTACCATAATTAAGTTAATTTAAGTAGTCATGCTTAAATTGTTATGCCTAAGTTGTCTTAAGTTTTAAGTCATGAAGTTTTAAGTTATTATTAGTGATGGTAATTTTGTTGAGTAACCAACGTGAAATATGAAATTACCACATTCTGAGTTTAAATCTTCACTCCTTTTAAGTCATAGTGTTTTGTTGAGTAACCAACGTGAAAGACAAAACACGTTGTTAATGATCTATTGAATTCATTAAGTTTTTCATTAAGTAACCAACGTGAAAGACGAAATCATTATACTTTTAGTGTTGTATTTTGCTAAGTAACCAACGTGAAAGGCAAAACACGTCTAGAAGTTAAGTTTCATTTTTATTAAGTTACTTTATGTGTTGTGTTTTCGTCGAGTAACCAACGTGAAAGACGAAACACATAGCTAATGATTATTTAAGTTCAGTTAGTTTTCGTTCAGTAACCAACGTGAAAGACGAAAATATTAAGTCTTTAGTTTTTTTTTTTTAAGTTGTCAAGTAACCAACGTGAAAGACAAAATAAGATGTTTTTGTTCATAATCATGTTCATGCATTTACTTATGTTTTATTATGTTTTCATTATGAAGGATCTTTCATTCCAGATTTGATATTAAGATTTATCTCGCCAGAGAACTATCTAAGAAAAAACAATTACAGTACTTGGCGATGTAAGTTGGAGGCTGGTTTAGCAATCTCCAAAATAGATTTGGCACTGATGAGAGCGCGTCCTACTGAGCCTAAGCTTCCCGTTATTCGTGACGGGGAAACTAAGGAGTCTTTCACCGAAAGGATGGAAGATTATGAAGACGACTACTTTCGTTTCGATTTAGATCGTGCTAAGTGGTCAATCTCAAATAAGAAATGTTTACAAGTGATTAAGGGCTCAATTACTGAGAGTATTCGGGAAGAAATTCCTGAATGCAACACTGCTTATGAGTACCTCCTTAAGATAGAAAGACATGCAACTGGTTGCAACAAGGCTTCGATGCATGCTCTTATTAAGAATCTCGTCACTCAGAAATATAATGGAGGAAGTGTGCGTGAGCACATTCTTAGTATGTGGGACACTGCTGCTAAACTTAAGCTATTAGATCCGAGTTTGAAAGATGAGTTTCTTTTCAACCTCATTCTTGCTCTACTGCCAAATGATTTTGAGCATATTATCATTAGTTACAACTCTCAGTCTGAGCAGTGGGATCTTAAGAAATTAATTGATTTATGCGTTCAAGAAGAAGATCGCATTAAGTCTCATTGTGCTATTAAGTCTATCAATCATGAGAATAAGAAAGGTAAGTTGAGTTTTAATTGTTAAGTCAATGTTTAAGATTATTTTCAACCCATTAGATTGATTAACTAAGATGCAATCCTGCATATTCTTGAGACAGGAATTAGATAAGTGGAAGATCATAAGAAGAGTGAAATGATCATTAAAGTCGCTATGGTCATGAAGCTAAAGTTGAAATCTTAGACTTATTTTTCTTCTAAGTTATAGTTTTGTACTAAGGATTCATCATATACCCTCATTAATGGAATTTTAGTTTAAGTATTCATATTTTTGTAATTTTGATTTAAGTACTTCATTGAGTTCTTAGTATTATGATTAAGCACATTCAGTTATAACATTTATCCTTAAATGATGTTTTAAATATTATTCTAGTTTTCAATTACAAACTAAGTATTAAGACAAGCGCATTATAATCGATCTCGAAACAATTTCGAAATTATGGCATTGTCATTAAGGCCATATTTCGAGGGGGAGAATTGAATTAGTTTACTCTATCGATTAGTTTTTCCCTCATTAAGACGTTTCAGATTCAAAATAAGGCATTGAACATGTGTTAGTATTAACTTAGTTTCATTCAAGTAAGAATTCAATACCCCTAAAATAACTAAGTGAAATGGTGTATGTTAATTAAGTATGTTAAGTTATTAGTTTATCGATTTACATGTTAAGTCGAACATTATATTAAGTGAGTCTCTAAGACACCATTGTATATTGTGGACAGGGCGTAAACCTCACTTAAGCATTTTCATATGAGGTAGTCCTATTAAGTCAAAAGTAAAAAGTAACCCAAAACATTATTAAGTTTGGTTGTATAATAAGTTACTGATTATCATCAGTTTAGTTAAATAAGACATATCATCATTAGTAGGATGACATGATCAGGGGGAGTATGGTATGATGAGAGGTCGAATAATCTCTCTACCTGCTGTAGCTAAATTTTTAACATTTTTTGTTAATGATTTACTATGTGTTGTTAGTCTTTCATCGGTAACAGAAAAATATTAAGAATAACTCAGTTTAAGTCTGTCATCATCAATGATGTGAGGCGACAATAACCCCAAAATGTTAGCATAATGCACGAGTTATGTGAGTTGCATAAGGTCAAGTGTTGGGTTGATCCTCACTTGATATCAATTTTGATTCATATCGGGTCATAAGATCATTCATAAACAAAAATTGTAAAGATGACTAAATCAAGGGGAGTTTTGACTTCATAAAGACACTGATCTTGAAAGGAATGGTACATGTTGCCACGCTTTTTCAAGAATCACTCTTTATGATGTCTTACTTACGTTGTGTTAACAATGCAAGACATTGTTGTCACAATATCTGCTATTTATTCTTCATCACTAATGGCCAATAATGATGAAGAGTGGTAACAGCCCGATCACAATAAGACAAATAACAAAGGTGGTCATACCACATAAGAAAATACTATAAGACGATCTTAATCATCTAAATGGTGTAAAACTATGACGGATGAGACGAGATCTAAGTACGCCATCAGTGTCTGAGTATTAGTTATAGTTTCTAAAGGAATCAAAAACAGTAGACTGTAATAAGCCTACAAGAGAAGCATGATTCTGAAGGGAAATTTTCTTTTGTGGTCAGACTAATGGCAATTCACTCAATTGAGGATTCCTAGAGAATCATTAAGTTATTAGTAGTGCATTATGAATGATTTTACATCAGATGGATGTAAAACAAATTTCTCTACCTAAGATTTGTATAAGAATATGAGTGTGACCTGATCGAAAGGTCTTGTTATTAAGTGAATGTTGAGACATTCTTTAGTAACATCCATTCATGGATGTAAGTGAGTATTAAGAGCTATTAAACTATAAGCCATTTTGGGTTTTCAAGTAATGTGAGATGGACACTCACATGTATTCTAAGTCGAATGTACATAATACATTACATCTAAGATAAATCAGTCATAAGAAATTAAAAGATTTTGTCCATAAGAGGATCTAGGTGAAGAATCCTACAAGATAGGAATTAGAATTCACCATGATCATGATAAGGGGGTGTTAAAACTTTGCCTGTTTAGACGGTCAAGGATGATGAGTTTAAGAATTAGTTAGGTTTAGGGAACCAATGATGGTCGACCTTATGTTTTCGGTTCCATAAGCTTCTGCTGTCGGAAGATTAATTGATATATGCTCGAATAAGAGTTTACCTTGACTTAAGATCATGACCGGAATACTTGACAGACATTAGGCCATGCTAGTGGTTCGCCACTGAAAGGCATTTAAGAAATTAATTAAGAAGGTGCAATGCACATAAGGCCTCATGATTAAGAATCATAAGTCGAAACTCACTTGACGAAGTGAGCTTCTAAGTTTTAGCTTCGCGAATTGTGTGAATTCTTAGATTTCCACATTAAGTTATATATCCACCTTTCGCGAAATGGAGTTATTTTGTGGAATACTCCAAATGAATAGTCACTACATCGTCCACAATGTGTGACAAATCATGTTATTTAAGATGAGGCCAACGAGCAGGCGATACAAAACTTTATCCGGTCTAAGAGTGGTCGACAGCACAAACCACTTAAGTAATACTACAATAAGTTTGTAGTATCATTCTTCACAGCAACATGTCGAGTGAAACTGTCAAGCACATCGACGTTAAGTTTAGTATTGTGAAATATAAAATCCAGGAGCACAATAGATAACGAGCATAAAAGAATCAAGCGAAAAGCTTGCGGTACTGTTTACAAAGGGTTTTCCCCACCCATATGTTCAGAGAACATGAAGCATGCATGGGTCTTAAGAGGAAACCTGTGATTATCCTGGATACTAAGGGGATACCTAAGTATAAGGTTGTTTCTAATTGTGAGACGTACTGTGGTCTTCGAGTCAAACGGTACGTAAGTGGCTGTTTCTGACGCGTCGTGCTCCTTATGTCAGAGCAAGAAGAAATATACATATGTTTAGTAATTAAGAATAAGAATAAGTTAAGTTAAGTAAGAAATAAGTTATCCCGAGATCAAGGGGGAGAATGTTAGGTTGATCCCGGTCCGTTGGGCAACAACCAACGGGCAGGGACTTAGTCGTTCCTCCCCAACAGACTCGGACGTGGGGGACACAACCCCATGTCGAGTCCCTGTTAGTTACGCGTGTATAAGAATAGGGGGACCTCAGGGGCATCAGGCACGGTGTGCCAAATAGCTCTCCGAGGCCCCCACCAAAACAAATCCATTGTTCTACCGCTGCCTCTACATCTCGCCGACGCCATTAACATGGCGGGCCAAGGTGTGTTCTCAGTCCTTCTCCCTAATCTCTCTGTTAATCCATTCACTTGTTAATGCTACTAGATTAGATAATTGATGGTTATTTAGTCTCAGTTTAAGTAAATCATATTAGTGTCCCGAACTCCCGATTGGATTATGCCTAGATTAATCAACCTTAAGTTACAACACCTACTCCACTTTATTCAGTGACTATTATCTTACACTTTATTCTTCTCCTCTGCTCCTACACTCAACAGAGGCAGAACCTTCAATCCTAACTATAGTACTCCTTATCTTTTTCCTAAGTTATTTTTTTCTCTCATGCATGCTCATGTCGAAATAACACACAACGAAGGTGATCAACACGAAGTCCAACACAGAGGCAAAAAATTCTCCATTGATCCAGCTGAGACGAAGTCCATGACAGATGTTATTAACTGATATTCACTGGCATTTATTTCTCAACCGAAGGCAAGCTTTAGTTTGCATTTAAGTCGTTTCTAAAGTTTTGCTTTTATCACTATGTTGACTAGTATATGAATTGTGCATTAGGTCTATTATGTTTGAATACTCCAAATGCATGATCCACAATCCCATGGAGTATTTGGGTAGATTTATAGCTCAACGCGTAGAATTGCATGCTAATGTTATAGGGAATCTGGTAGAAGTTGAGTGGTTGGAATCCACTCGCGAGATAGCAACACTGTCACCGGGATTGAATATTTTAGATAGTGGTTTATGAACTGAAAATGAGACCGGGAAGCAGGATATGATGCAACGGGACGTGGTCTCGGGTGCGTAGCCCTGCCTGTGTTGATTGAGGACCACACCGTGTGCGGCCCTGTTGGGCAAGTTTGACTGTACCAGAGGCATACTGGATATAAGGGACCTAGGAAACTGATGTAACTTGTTCACCTTAGTGTCGAGACATAACCCACCGCCTTATAGGTGTGGGTTGAGAGAAGCAAGGTGTAAACCTGCCAGCGGGCACAGACACACTCCGTGTGGGGTTTCCTACTCATAGCGGTGGGACCGGTTCGACGTGTAGGTGTCGAGTGAAAGGTGGCAGCATACAACATTAGTGGAGTGTGCCTTCGTAGCTCTGAGTGTGGGTGTATGTGTCGTGCTATCCGGGGGTTATTGATTTGAATCACCGTCGCTCGCAGTTATAGATTGAGCATACTTGTTCACTGTGTCGTGACATAGTAATAAAGAGTAGTTGGAATATTATGAATCTACTACAATGATTATTATTGTATTGCAACTTGTATGAATTTGAAATAGCACAATTAAGTTTATATTTTCTAAACATTTAACTTGAATAAAGCTTATGCAGCTTTGAGCATGTAACATTGGGGATGAAGTGTTTCTTGTCTGATTTTGGAGTCCATGATGTGCCATGCTCAGGGAATGTTGTTTGCTATATTAAAACTGAGCTGAAGGATTTACTAATAGGCAAGTCCTTTAGGCAAATTCAGCTTTCCAATATTAGAAGTCTCAAACATGTAGAGTTCCATGTTTAGGTGAGAAGGTTAAATCTTGTTGAGCCTTCGTTCTCACGGTTGCTTTATATGTGGTTTTGTAGGATTTACTTTATTGTTACTGTTATGGGTTGTCCGTGAGACCTCGAGTTGTCGAGAGGTATTTATCACGTGACACCATGCCACTGCCTATGATCTTCGTGTTTCTAGTGAGGAGCGTCCGCGAGCATGGACGACTTCTCTTATGCTTAGATAGATCGAGAGTGTGAGTATGTACTTTCCGCTGCGTGTGTACCGCTGTTGTACACTATGTTGTAAACAATATCTTATTATGAAATGAAAATTTTGTATTTTTGCTATGTCTTTTCGTATGTGCTATTAGGTGCCGCATGGCACGGCACCACCCAATGTGATTCCTGGAATGTCAGGACCCCAATCCGTACAGTATGGAATCAGAGCTGCATTGGGTATAGCACACTCGAAAGGAGCCTGTTTTTGAAAACTCCAAAGTAGTCAAGTAAGGATTAGTCTATATGCCCACATAAGGTCTATTATAGTATTAGTTACTTAAGGTGGCAAGCTAACATATGTGTTATTATATTATAGAATGATGCTCTGACGTCAGGTAAAAGGTAAGGTATGCCACTGCAAGCGGATCAATTGCGGTAAGCTCACCGTACGAGAAGTGGTATGTGATTGTCCTCCATAGCTTGGCACGGGAGTTAATACGAGTCTCTGAACCTTTTCATTGTTTCGGGAACATATGAAAACGCTGCTCCCCGCCGTGCTTTAGGCAAAAGCGTGGATACCCCATCGTGTGTTAAAAAACACGAAGTATACAACTCTTGAACGTTCAATGTTCAAAGGGCCATACGCAGCGCTGATCCCTAGCGCAAGAGATAAATGACGTGGCCACCTATCATGCTGTTGAAAAGCACGTAGTGTGTTTTTTAATAAACACGCAAAAGGGCCTCCTACTGATGCAGCATTAGGTAAAGACGTGGGACCCCCGTCAGGTGGTAGAAAACCCGGTCATGTACCTCGAGATGTGGCTCAGCTCAGGGCGGCCCGTATGGAATGATACGGGACAGATGTTCTTACTTTCATATATCTTATTGTGACTGCCTGAAATGATCGCCCGTGCGGGCTGTGCCGTACGACACCATAATGAGTGTTCTGTAAATTGAGTGTCTTATGCAGGTACACTAATTGCATTCATCGTATTACGCTTAGAAAATGTTTGCGAGTGACCATTTATAGTGCCACCGATTGATACGTATATGCCGGTAACATCCGGTTATGATTTTCACTTTTGTGAGGCACGTAGTACCAACATGTATCCTATCCATGCATTAATAACTTTGTTATAAAATGAAACTGAGAAGATGTAAGAGTATAGATATTAGCTATTGAGCTCTGATTTTGAACTAAGTTTTCAAAATTGGAGTAGATTTTGAACTCACATGATTCAAAAACAGAGAGCCCTGTTTTCAGCCAGAAAAAGACCTGATTTGAAAAGTCATAACTTCAAGCTCAAAACTCCAATGAAGGTTTACCATATATTTTTAGAAATAATAGAGAGTCCACTAAATCTTTTATGTTCATCCCCAGATCAGAATCCAGATCTAACCTGTTCAAAATCTCGAAATTCCAAACTCTGACAAATCTGTACAGAAACTGGAAACAGTTTCTGAACTCTTCACTAAATCGACCATAACTCTGTAGAAAATTCAAATGGGTTCATATAATACATTCCCAAAAACCTTAAAAGATGTGTAACAATGTTGTAATTAAATTTATGTCAAATTTTGAATATATCTGTATGAAAATCTGTGGACAAAACAACCATAAATAAAGGAGGTTCTGTCAAAACTTCTCCAAAAATCTGGGAACTTTGTCCAACTTTGAAAATCCAAATCTCTTCAACCAGAAATGATATTTTAGGATCAAAGATCATGTGAAAAGCTACTAGAGGGGGGGGAGTGGTAGATTACAACTTTTTCAGCGGAAGCAACAAAAACCCCTTAGCAGAAAATTGATCTATTAAAGAAATCGTGTGTGCGACTAATATAAACATGTTCAACTGTGACAAAAGTGGTAGATATTATATAGGATCAAGTCACGAAGACACTACAACAAGAATCACTGAAATCTGTCAATAAAAACTCAAGTTACTATCAAAAGATTGAACAAAGAACAATCTGTTCTACCCAAGAAAAAACAGATCTGCAACACTGCAATGAAACTCGTTTAGATCAAAAACCATAAATCCAATGACCATGAAATTTTCACAGATGATATATAATCAAGTTTTCAAGACAACCCAAAAAGAATCATGTCGATTGGATCTGTAAGACTCGAGTTATGATAAAACCACCGAAGCAAGGTAGTGCTGTGCAAAAACTCGATGAGAAAAACTTGTGTGAAACAAGTCGGAACAAGGCACAAAAGTTCCTTTAAACTACAAATTTTATTGATAAAACCACAAAAGAAACAAACCCAAAGTCGTGCACCATGAGCTCTGACCTCCCTTGCTTTTATAACCAGCCCTTAGACCAACCCAATCCTAACTAGGACTCAAATCCTACTCAGATTCAATTGGAAGTTTCCATAACTGCTCAAGACTCTACTATATGCAGCAGAAGCAATCTTAAGACTTCTAAACATCTTAGGAGCGTATCCCACATTCATAAAATAACTCAACTTCGTGACCCACACGAAATCCTATCATAACCAACTCAAATCTTTCCATATTTGAGTCAAACCCGACTCAGCCGCAGCCTGAGTTCATAACCTAGTCGGTTGGACCTTTCCGACCAATTCTTTACGTCCACTTCTCTTCATACCGCCTTGGAACCATGTAGCCACGTCCATGCACTCCTTGCACACGTGCGAACATCTTCCAACAACGTCCATGATACCTTCATATACATTGTTCTTGATTCAAACATGCTGCACAACCTCCCGATCAATTCAACTACAATTCCTCCCGAACTTGAAAGCTGAACCTCATCTTCTCCCTAAGACTAGTTCAATAGATCCTATCACCACCCATGTCTTGAACTCAAGCAACACCTGCACATGAATAAACAACCGATACTTTCAAGCATAAGTCCTTCACTTGACTCTCGTTAGTTCCCAAACAACAACACCTTACGTGAGCATCTCGCATAAGCATGTTGCAAACCTTAGCAAAACAATATCAAACATAACCTCCAAAACACAACAAAAACTTAGTAAAAGAATACTAATAAAACTTTCCATAAGTGTAAAGCAAGTTCGAAACATTGCAAGTTAAAATTAGAACCATTGCAGTCTAGCACTAGACCTTGCCAAAGCTAACCGTACCTTGAGACGAAGCTTACCAAAGCTAGTCGGACCTAGCGTCGGAGCTTACCAAAGCTAGTCGAACCTAGCACCGGAGCTTACCCAAAACAAGCCGGACCTATCCTCGGACCTTGCAGGAGCTTGGACCTAGAGTCGAACCTTCTTAGAAAGATGTTTTGGTAGTATTCAATACTTTTATCGTCAAAGCCAATGTATTCAGCAGGCATAGGTCTCACAATCTCCCCCTTGATGAATGCATTCGCAACACCACTTAAAATCTGAACATTGTCTTATTCACATGAAAAGTTTTGAAAACAATCAAATGAGAAACAAATTTCAAAAACAAATATTTCTCTCGTTATACATATTTCTCCCTCTTTGTAAACCAGAAATAAAATGAGAATAAAAACAAAGTATCCCCCTGAGAAAAATCGTGCCAAAACTCTCATGCTCGTTCAATGTGTGATCAATTCGCAATTGTGCCAAATTCTCCTCCTTTGACAATGTATTCAACAAGATTTAAAAGAGAAATTTCAATTGTTATGACCATATTATAACATATCCACATAAAACAAAGCTCATCCAAAGTCATACTATCAAGTAACTTACACTATCACATCAATGAGATACATAAAGTAGTGTAAGCCATGCTAGAGATCAAGTGTAATTTTCAATTTAAGCAAGTCATGATCTCACAAACTTAACTATTTGAAAACCTGAAAGCATGACACTTGTTGCTGCATTTTATTATTTTTCAAAGCACTAATTTAGATCATATGATATTTGCAAGAGATTATATGCACATCTGTCTTATTCTAACCAACCAAGCCAAGCCTATGTCATTTGACAATCATAAGCTTAAGGACATGATTTTAGTCATACACAACTTCTTCCAAGTTCATATCTAAGTGTAATGATAAGCCATCTCAAAGGAAGAAGTGTGATGCATGCATATTCTCTTAATCTTTTCTCAATTTTTCATTTGATCATAAAAGCGCAACATGTGAGTTGATTAATTAATTAATTCTTTATGACCAAAACCACTTGTGAGCACGCAACAAGTTCAAAATAGCAAGAAAGTTTGACCATGACCAGATTTAGTGTAAGTAATTATTCCAATTACTAGTCATGGCAAAAACTACAAAATGACATGAGTAATTGTGAGATCTATGTGTGCTAAATACATTGGATTTGATGATAAAAGTTCTGAAATTCCGCTAAAACACCTTTTTTTTAGCAAAGTCCGACTCTAGCTCCGAGCTTCTGCAAGGTCCAACAATAGGTCCGACTTGCTTTGTCAAGGTTTGACATGTTTTTGGGTAGCTCCGGTGAGTGTTGTCTTTAGCTCCAGCATATCTTTGATAGCTCCGACATGTCTTTGTTAAGCTCCGATATGTTTTGCTAGGTCCGACCTATGTTAGTTAGCTCCTACATGTTTTTCTAGCTCCGGCTTTTGGGTTGACTAGTTCTGATCAGATTTGGTAAGCTCCGGTGCTAGGTTATACTAGCTTTGATAAGCTCCGGCTCAAGCTTTAGTTAGCTTTGGCAAGGTTCGAAGCTTGATCGCAATGTTCCTTCTTTTACTAATGAATAGTTTCAAACTTGCTTTACATTATTGGAAAGATTACTTAGTATTCATTTGCTAAGTTTTTGGTGTGTTTTGGTGGTTATGGTTGATATCATTTTGCTATGGTTTGCAACATGCTTATGTGAGGTGCTCACGTAAGATGTTGTAGTTTTGGAACTAACGAGATCAAGTCGAGGACTTGTGCTCGGAAGTATTGGTTGTTTGTTCATGTGCAGGTGTTGCTTGAGTTCAAGACATGGCTGGTGACTGGATCCATTGAACTAGTCTTAGGGAGAAGATGAGGTTCAACAACCAAGTTCGGGAGGAATTGTGGTTGAGTTCATCGGGAGGTCGCGCAACATGCTTGAATCAAGAACAATGCATATGAAGGTATCGTGGACGTTGTTGGAAGATGTTTGCATGTGTGCAAGGAGTGCATGGACGTGGCTACATGGTTCCGAGGCGTGATGAAGAGATGTGAACGTAAAGAATTGGTCGGAAAGGTCCAACCGACTAGGTTATGGACTCAAGTTGCGCCTGAGTCGTGTTAGACTCAAATATGGAAAGATTTGAGTTGGTTATAATAGGATTTCGTGTGGGTCACGATTTTGAGTTGTTTTAGGAATGTGGGATATGTTCCTAAGGTGTTGGGAAGTCTTAAGATTGCTTCTATCTGCGTATAGAAGAGTCCTAAGTAGTTATGGAAAGTTTCGATTCGTGATTTGAGTAGGATTAGAGTCCTAGTTGAGATTGGGTTGGCCTAAGGGCTGGTTATATAAGCAAGGAAGGCCAGATCTCGTGGTGCACGACTTTGGGGCTGTTCCTCTTGTGTTATATTGAATAAAATCCGTAGTTTGAAGGAACTTTTGTGCCTTGTTCGTCCGACTTATTCCAGACAAGTTTTACTCGTCATGTTTCTGCACAGCACTACCTTTCGTCGGTGGTTTTATCATAACTCGAGTTTTACAGATTCAATTGACATGATTCTTTTTGGTTTATCTTCACAACTTGATTATATATCATCTTTCAAAATTTCACGGTCATTGGATTTGTGGTTTCTGATATACACAAGTTTCTTTGCAGCGTTCCAAAACTGTTTTTCTCGGGTAGGACAGATTGACCTTTGTTCGATCTTTCAATCGTAACTTGAGTTTCTCTCGACGGATTTGAGTGATTCTTCTTGTGTTGTCTTTTTGACTTGATTATCTATGATATATATCACTTTTGTCATGGTAAAACACGTTTAGATTAGTCTAACACATGATTTCTTTAACGGATCGTTTTTCTACTGAAGGGGTTTTGGGATTTAATTGATTCCGTTGCGTAAGATTTTTTAATCTACCATTCACCCCCCTCTGGTAGCTTTTCACGTGATCTTCAATCCTACAATTGGTATCAGAGCCACGGTGCTCAAATATTTGTGATTTGCACGTGTTTTGACTAATCATCATGGAGAAGTACTCTGCCAAACCTTGTGTGTTTAGTGGTATTGATTTTCGGGTTTGGAAGGCACGCATGGAGGCCTTTATCCAGGATCAAGGATTTGCAATATGGGAGAAGGTGTACAAGCCTTACGAAGTGTCGTCAAACGATCATGTTACAGCTACGAATCTGAGAGATGACGACAACAACAACAAGGCTCAGAACTTGATCATATAAGGATTAACTCA
Source organism: Tuctoria greenei (assembly GCA_036927565.1). Taxonomy (NCBI): domain Eukaryota; kingdom Viridiplantae; phylum Streptophyta; class Magnoliopsida; order Poales; family Poaceae; genus Tuctoria; species Tuctoria greenei. The sequence goes on from JAYESD010000002.1 coordinate 141,609,832, forward strand.
AAGCGACTTTGACCGTGTTGCACACCTCTGATCTGCATACGATGTGTGAAAAGCACTTTGTGACTACCACGAAGGATCCAACACGATCAAGGAGGTAAGGAAAGACATGTTCAAGAAAGAATACATGCGCTTCGAGATGCAACCCGGTGAGTCTATTTATGATCTTTTTGCTCGCTTTAATAAAATTCTCAGCAACTTGCGTAGCGTCAATGTTAATTTTTCAGATGCTGAAAATGCTAGACAATTGTTAAGTGCATTAGACATGTCAATTTGGGAGATGAGAATTACATCTATTCGTGAATCTACTGTCATGAGTACACTTACTTTAGATGTGCTTTACTCTAAACTCAAAACTCATGAAATTGACATCTTATCACGTAAGAACCCAAATAAGTCTATTGCATTTGTCTCAAAATGTGATATGCCTAGCTCCGGCCAATCATCATCTTGTAATACTCTTGCTTTGTTGTCCTCACTAACCCTGGAGCAGATCGAGGAATTTCTAGAAGAGGTGTTAGCACTCATCTCTACTAGGTTCTCAAAAGCATTGCAAAATGTGAGAACTAGAAGGAGAGGAAGCTCCGCACCTCAACGCTGTTTTGAATGTGGTAAGACAGGACACTTTCGTACAGAATGCCCTAACCTTTCAGGTCTTACTACCTGTGAAGAAAAACAGAACAAGGTCAAGACCACCTCTGGAAACCCCAACAAGAAAAAGAAGGGTACCATAGGACGCAATATGATTAATAGCTTCATCACTGCACTTCGAGAGCTTGGTTCAAGCGATGTAGACTTTGAAAGTCATGAAGATGATGATGATCTGGCCAACTTATGCTTCATGGCGGGCAAAACAAGATCAAGATCAAGTCAGGAGGATGCAGAACACAACAGCGATGATGATGAGGTATGTTCTACCTGTAATGAAATGTGTGATGCAATTTCTCGTGCAACTATTATTGTTAAGAAAAAGGACAAAAAACTTAGGGATAATGCTGCTAAAATTGAATCACTAGAATCTGAAATCAACCGTTTGAAAACTTTGATTCCTAGTGATGATTCTTGTCCCTCATGTGATTTAATATATGAACAATTGTCCTCATTAAGAAGTGCGCACACCTCCACACTTGATAAACTTGAGTTAGAAATTGAAAAGAATAGAGAGATTGCTGCACTTAATGATAAAAACTTAAAAGATGCTTCTTGTTCTACAATTGATTTGCATTGTTCTAGTTGTGATGATCTTGAAAAGAAACTAAAAGATGCTATGAATGATATTTCAATATTGAACAATGCTTTACGATCTCATGAAGTTAAATATTGTTACAATTGCAAATTAAAAGGAAAAACTTGATATGAAAATTGCCTTGATCTGTCCAATAAACTTGATAACATGCATAGGACATTAGATCGGTTTTGTAATGGGAATAAGAACCTAAACTTGCTGCTGAATTCTTCCAATTCTCGCAATGATAAAACTGGTTTAGGTTTTGATTCTCATGCTCATGCTAAGGCACATCCACCTAAAATTGTAAAGTCATTAGGAAGTGGTTTGATTCAAATAGTTCCTAAATAAAAAGAAGTGGTTTTCAAATCTGCAGGAGTGTTGTGTCATTCGGTTTCAAATAAAAATGTTGCTTGCTCATCTAGACACGAACACAAAATTAATTTTCATTGTACCTACTGTGGTATAGATGGTCATGTCATAGATTTTTGTTATATACTAGCTAAACAACAGAAAAAGGAAAGAATGATTGCTAGATCTCACAACTTTCATGCAAAATTTGCTACACATACTAAACCGAATGTCAGGAAAATGCAACCTGCTGTTATGAGTCAAAAACATTCAAAGTTTACCTCTGGACCTTTTTTTGCCTCCAGAGCTACTGAGTTTTGCGCTACACAAGTAACACCTTACAGGTCAGGAGTTTAGAACAAAAAATCTCAAACTTTGACTCATAAACCTGATGTTTTATCTTAGCTTTCGCGTGTTATTCCTGCTGGACGTTGTGTGACTCAGTACTGCATTCCTAAATGCCTTTTGACTAACCCCAATATTGAGTCATCAACGTATTGTGCTTCTATGTAGGTGTCGGTATCCTGCGTACCATATACCCCTTGGGACTACAAAAAGACCAAAGGGACTTCACCTGTCTGAGTTGAAGACCTGCGAAGGCCCCACACGTCATACGGGACTGGACATGCCTCCCATCTATGGTTAGCTCCGGTACTGCCACGTGTACACTACAGTCGGAGCTATACCCCACACATGGGATAGCTCCGGGCTAAACACTTGTGCGGCACCCCCGGACCTAACCTCTGACAGAGGGAAGCTCCAGTATTGACACGTGTACACCTACACTGGACCTACCCGTCCCAGACGAATAGCTCCGAAGCTGCCACGTGTCCAAACCGCCGGACCTTCAACCTCAGCAATCAAGCTGGTGAACCGCCAACGGCTCGGACCTCCACGGGGCAATCAAAGACTTCAAGACCTGATTAAGTGTCATTAATACCATATTAATGGCACACAATCAGAGGGCCCTTAATACCAGTAACGGCGCTGTCAGGTCCCGTTACCACGCTATTAAGGGTAATTAATATCATTAATTATGTATTAAACATTAGTAACCGCTGGGGCCACATGTCGGGCCAGGCTAGCGGTGTAACGGCCAGTCCTTGTACTATAAAAGGACTGGTCGACGATACACAAGACACAGTCTCTGGGCTGAAAACTCTCTAGAAGCTCTTAGACGCACAATATAATAGCTACACACCCCATGGAGTAGGGTATTACGCTCAGGCGCCCCGAACCACGTAAATCCTTGTGTCCATTTGCCATACTCTTCAAAATCTCTGCGCACCCAATACCGAACTATAAACTCCGCGAGCTACCAACGGTAGTATCGGGAGAATTGCCGGAAAAACACTCCGACAGTTGGCGCGCCAGGTAGGGGTAGTGCCCGAGATTTTGGTGAACTCAACTGCTGGATCGTCCAACGGCAACCCCGCTGTGCAACCTGCTGGAGGCAATCCCTCCAACATGCAACAACCAGCAGGTGCCGCAGCTCCAGCAAGAGTCATGCCTCCGCTGCCACTGTCTGCACGAGCAAATCAAGCTGGACAACGAGACGGGCCATCTGCGTCGGTCACAACATCGGCAAATAACAACAATCCTGAACACGCGCTCCACACTACACGTGCTCTTCTCCAATGCCCACCACCTCCAAGTGCACCTCAGGGTGCAATGGAGCAGTGGAGGGCTGATGTGGAACATTTGGTTGCAGCAGCAGCCGATCGCATCAGCAACCAAGGTCCTCCCCCCTCGGGGCGGGCCCCATTGCAGTATCAGACTTTGCTGGGCAGACTTGGTCCGCACGCTTCCAAAAATAGGAGGCGTGCTGTGTCTCAACAAGTGATGTCGTTGCCTTCCGGGGCGCGATGCACCCATACAGTAACTAGGCTTTCAACTCATGACCTCCGAACGAAGCTTGATCGCCGTTACCGTCAACAGGACGGTCGTGTCCATATTGAGCGTGCTCGCGAAAGGCGAGAGGCTCGAGATAGTCCTGCTCCCGAGGGAGTAGGAAGCGGTTGTTCTTCCCTGACCATGCACCTACGCATGGTCAGATGGCCACAAAAGTTTCGGCCTCACCTGTCGGAGAAATTTGACGGGACTGTCAATCCCGCTGAGTTTCTCCAGATTTACTCCACTGCAATCCTTGCGGCCGGAGGTAACGAGGCCATAATGGCCAACTACTTCCCAGTGGCTTTAACTGGGACCGCCAGGTCCTGGTTCATGAGCCTTCCGCCCAACTCCATCAATAGTTGGGCGGAATTGTGCCAACAGTTCACCGCCAATTTCGGGAGTTCATACACCCGACCAGGCACCGAACTAGACCTTTTTGCTTTCACGCAGAAGGGGGGAGAATCCCTGCGTTCCTTCATCCAGAAGTTCTCCCAGGTATGAAACACTATTCCTTCTATCTCTAGCACCTCTGTTATCGTGGCATTTAGACAGGGCGTACGAGACAAGAAGATGCTGGAGAAGCTAGCAATGAAGAAGATCACCAGCGTCACGGAGCTCTTCAGCTTGGCAGACAAGTGTGCCAAAGCTGCGGAGGGCCGTGAAATGCACTCCAAACCACCTCCGGAGGATAATAACAAATCCTCCAAGGGCAAAGCCACTACCTCCAGGAGTGGAAAAAAAGAAGAAGAAGTCCAACGGCAAGAAAAAGCCGTCGGCCGGCACATCTACTGCTGTAGCTGCCGCAACTTCGGGTGGCCTTGAGCCACGCCCCGAGAAACGACCTCAGCCATCATCAGAAGACGGCGGAAACTCCAAAGTATGGTGTCCTATTTATAAGTCGAACAACCACAACTTGGAAGACTGTCAAGAGGTCCAAAACCTTGCCGAGTGCTACAACAAGCGTCAGGAAGAAGTTCCTTTCCAACAAAGGGAAGGAAAACAGAAAGTCGACGAAGCTCCGGCTGAAGAGGAGTTAGGCTTTCAGGACCCTAAAAAAGTCTTGAAGGCTGTTTACACCTCTGTTGATGACGATTCCGACGTCTCCGACAATGAACGTCGGAAAACCATGAACACCATTTTTGGTGGTTCGTGGGACATCACCTCCCGCCGTGTCCATGCAACGAGTCATGGCTTCGGTGGCTCCCATCGCCAGGGTGGAGTCGCACCGGAAGTGGATGGATACTGCCATCACTTTCACGCATCAGACTGCCCTCAAAATATGATCGGAGCTGGTCAACTCCCATTGATGGTATCTCCGACCATCAACAACATCCAACTCCACCACGTAATGGTAGACGGAGGTTCGGGGCTTAACCTCATAAGTTTCGAAGCTTTCGTCAAGCTTTAGCTCCGACCTTCAGACCTTCGCCCCTCCCGACCTTTCTCCAGAGTAGGTCCGGGGGCCATAACCCCACTTGGTACCATTACTCTCCCCGTAACCTTTGGGACTTGGGAGAACTATCACACTGAGAAGTTGGTCTTTGACATTGCTTAGATCAACTTACCCTTTAATGCCATTCTGGGCAGGACAAACTTATACAAGTTCATGGCTGCTGCTCATTATGGCTACTTGGTGTTGAAGATGCCAACACCAACTGGTGTTCTCCGGATCCGTGGAGATCGCACCGTCGGAGTGACAGCTTTGGAAGAACTTCACGCGCTTGCCACAACGCAAGAAGAAGAATCTGGAAAGGAGCAAGCTCCGAAACCACCGAGCATTCGTCATCGAGGCTCAACCTCCACACCTCGCGTGCAACCAAGCGGCGACACTGACATTCCCATCAAAGTCGTCCAAATTGGTTCCAACGCCGCTCAGACCATCCGTATATCAGGAGGTCTGAATGACAAATAGGAACTCGCGCTCATCACTTTCCTCCGGGCTAATATCGACGTGTTTGCCTGGCAATCGTCACAAATGCCTGGGATCCCTAGGGAAGTGATCGAGCATTATCTGAAGATCTACCCTGAAGCTCGGCCTGTACATCAGAAGCCTCGGAAGCAATCAGTAGAGCGACAAAACTTCATACGACAAGAAGTGAAGAATTTGCTCGAAGATGGATTCATCCGAGAAGTCTTCCATCCAAAATGGCTGGCAAACCCAGTCGTTGTACCCAAGGCCGGCGAGAAGCTTTGGATGTGTATTGACTACACACCACTAAATAAGGCATGCCCAAAAGATCCATTCCCACTATCTAGAATAGATCAGATAGTGGATTCCACCTCTGGGTGTGAATTACTGTGTTTCCTAGACGCATATTCTGGATACCATCAAATCAGAATGTCTAGGGAAGATGAAGAGCATACTTCTTTCATCACAGTAGATGGATTGTATTGTTATACTACCATGTCATTTGGTCTCAATAATGTAGCTTCAACATTTGTACGAGCTATGTACAAAACCTTTGGAGAACTCATCAGAGACGTAGTGGAAGTGTATGTTGATGACATCGTCATCAAGATTAAGGACAAGGAGTCACTTCTTGACACTTTGCAAGCTGTCTTCGACAAGTTGCGAGTCACTCGCACGAAGCTGAACCTGGACAAATGTGTCTTCGGGGTTAGTTCCGGAAAGCTTCTTGGTTTCCTGGTAAACCACTAAGGCATAGAGGCAAATTCAGCGAAGATTAAAGCCACTGAAGATATGTGGCCACCAGCCCGCATCAAGGACGTCCAGAAGCTGACTGGATGTCTAGCCGCCCTCAGCCGGTTCATCTCAAGACTGGTGGAACGGGCACTTCCCTTCTTCAAGCTATTGAGGAAGTCTGGACCATTCCAATGGTCTGAAGAAGCAGAAAAGGCATTCCAGGAGTTGAAGCAGCTCCTCACCATTCTACCAACCTTGGTAGCTCTGAACCCTGGTGAGCCTCTACTGCTTTACATTTCGGCAACTGACCAAGTTGTCAACATGGTCCTGGTTGCGGAGAGACCAGAACCGTTACAAGCTCAGGAATCCAGACCCCTCCGGGAGAGTCAGGAAGTTCCTGAAGGCGAGTCTGGGTCCCAGGCCCCAGACTTGAGTCAACAAGGAGTTACTCTTGTTGAGCAAGAAGAGCCGGACCCTCCTGGGAGGGTCCAGGTCACTCCTGAAGAAGCTCTGGGTTCCTCCAACAAGGACCCTACGATCCCTTAAGAAGGTACGGACCCCTCCGGGAGGGTTCTGGTCGATGAGGAGGAAGCTCCGGGCCCCTCCGGGAGGGCCCGGACAGTCCAACGCCCTGTGTACTTCATCAGTGAAGTACTCCACGACGCCAAAACTCGGTAACTGGAAGTACATAAACTGCTATACGCAGTTCTTATTGCTTCCAGGAAGCTCCGACACTATTTACAAGCTCACAAGATCTCAATGGTGACTTCATATCCACTGCGAGCGATTTTGCATAATCCCAACTCCACTGGGAACATTGCAAAGTGGGCAGCGGAATTGGCCGAGTTTGACCTTGAATTTGTCCCAAGACAAGCAATCAAAAGGCAAGCATTGGCGGACTTTGTGGCGAAATGGACCCCCTCTCCATCAAATCCTGGGGGCCCTAGTGAGCAGAAGCCGGAACTCAAGGCTCCGGTCTTCATCGATCCTCACTGGACTCTCTACTTCGACGGCTCCATGCAGAAGCAGGGGGCCGGAGCTGGAGTCCTTCTCCTCGCTCCGACCGGGGAGAAGGTTAAATACATGGTACACCTTGACTTCAAGGCGACCAACAACATGGCGGAGTATGAAGCACTCATTTACAGACTAAAGGTGGCACTATCATATGGTGTCAAGCAGCTGTTGGTTAAGGGAGATTCGCAGCTCATCATTAAACAGGTGAAGGGTGAATGCTCCTGCAACCATCCCCAACTAGCTTCCTATCTCCGTGAAGTCCAGAGGCTTCATAAGGACTTCAAAGTCCTGGACCTCCACCATGTACAGCGTTTCCATAACGCTGAAGCTGATGAACTCTCAATGAAAGCGTAAACCGGAGCTCCGGCTCCCGACGGAACCTTCGTCCGGAGGTTGTCTAAACCGACAGCTCAGCCTACCGAACTGAGCGAAGGGGGCGAGACCAGCACCTCAAAGCTGGCAGTCCCGATGGCCCTGTCACCATGGCAGCCATCAAGGGTCGTAGGTGCTGCCAGAAGCTTTGAGCAACCCAACACGCAAGACTCAAATGCTGAAGCTAGCTCCGATGCATGGATCTCGGAGATCCGGAGCTACTTGAAAGACAACTTCCTTCCTGAAGATAATGTATCCGCTGACCGGATAGTCAGATTGGCTAAAAGATACACGCTGGTAGAAGGGGATCTCTACCGCGCGCGGTGCTAACGGCGTCCTAATGCGGTGCATTACAAAGGAAGAAGGCTGCGAGCTCTTCGCAGAAATCCATGGAGGCGAGTGTGGGAACCACGCATCTTCTCGTACGCTGGTCGGTAAAGCCTTTCGGCATGGCTTTTATTGGCCTACAACACTCCAGGATGCAACTGAGCTGGTGAAGAAATGTGAAGCATGCCAGTTTCATGCAAAACAAATTCACACACCGGCTCAGCCTCTACAAATGATACCTCCTACATGGCCTTTCGCTGTGTGGGGGATGGATATCTTGGGACCTTTCCCAAGAGCCGTCGGAGGTTACAAGTTCCTGTACGTCGCCATTGACAAATTCACCAAATGGCTGGAAGCAACTCCAGTTCTGACAATAAACAAGCAATCATCCATCAACTTCTTACAGTCCATGGTATGCAGATTTGGGGTCCCAAACAAAATCATAACCAATAATGGGACCCAATTCACAAGCTCTGCATTCCAAGGATATTGCAAAGATCTCGACATTCAAGTCAGCTATGCTTCCGTAGCTCACTCGGCAAGCAATGGCCAAGCTGAGAGAGCAAATGCAGAAATCCTAAAAGTACTCAAGACACGCACATATGAGCGCCTGAAAAAACATGGAGCCAACTGGATCGAAGAGCTTCCGCCCACTCTATGGGCCAACAGGACAAATCCACACCGGTCAACTGGAGAGACACCCTTTTTCCTGGTGTATGGAGCTGAAGCAATCCTTCCTCCAGAAATCACCTTGGAGTCGCTCCGGGTCCGGACCTTCGATGATTCCGCGCAGGACCAGCTCTGACGCGAAGACCTTGACCTCCTTGAAGAGGGAAGGTGCCGAGACACTGTTCGGAATGCCCGATACCGCCAAGCTCTCCGGCGCTATCACCAAAGGCATGTTCACAGCCGACAACTCGAGGAAGGCGATCTGGTGCTACGGAGAATACAATCCAGAGAAGGGTTAAACAAACTCTCCCCCAGCTAGGAAGGACCCTTCCAAGTGATTAAAGTAACCCGTCCAGATGCGTTCACTTGGCAACCAAGGAGGCACACCTCTCTCGAACCCTTGGAACATTGAGCACCTCCGTAAGTTCTACGCTTAATATCACGGAGGTGAGTCTATAGTTGCACGTGATGTATGTTATAGAGTCATTGTATAAAGTCGGGTAGCTCCTCTGAGAGAACACCTGGACCTTCTGTGGAAGGTCCACAAAGTTCAGGCAACACTTGTCACAGTCTCAGAACTAAAAGTGTAGCTGACTACCTTGGTTCAAACAAGAAACAAAACACACTTAGCCTGTTCCGTACCCTAAGGGTGTACTTGTTTCCCCTGTACCCCGAACCCATAATGAAAGACATCTTTGTGTGAAAACAGACTCCACGTGCATTTACTTTGTACAAGCTCATTATTTTTTTCTCTTTCTTGTCTATAACAAAGTTGTGCGATTCTCAAGAATTTTTTAGATAGACTAATTCATGTACAACTTGAGTCGCATTGTTAATTCCTTCGGGTTCTAATGTTGTTGAATGGCTCACTCGCCTGAATGCCGTCAGCCAATCTACGTTCGGAGTGTGCTATCAACTTAGCCTAGTCCTGCACCCTAAGTACGCCACTCTACCTACACCCCGGCAGACCGAAGTAAGGTGGGTCCTGAAAACAATTGGACTTGGAGAAAACAACTCAGTGCACTTGATTGTATGAAGAATTGCGCTCGACCCAAAAATTTCTTACGAGAATAGTAAGTCGCAACTGAGTTATAGATAGGAAACAAATTTTACTATTTTTCTTGACTTCAGTGTGCAGGAAAAATAAAGATCTCATGATGATGGTGAATTAAGCCGGAGCTATTAAAGCTCCGACATCTCCTAGATGGCTTGTAGTCGATGTTTTAAACATTGATAGCAAGCATCGCTGGAACTGCTCAGCTCCGGTAAAGCCATGGGGCTAACCGTCAAAGTGAACAAAAATGGTAGGAAGACTCCAGGGGACTAACTGTCAACGCTCTACGCGTTGATGGAGACCACTGCTGGAGCTACCAAGCTCCGATGATGGTCAAGGCCGGAGCTCTTAAGCTCTGATAACCTCAGGGGGCCTTCACTACCGAAGACTTCGGATCTACGCTCTACAAGTCTGAAGCACGCGAGTCTTCAACAACTGTTACATCCTCTTGGTACATGTTCACAATCAAATTGCGTACATCTACTAGGGGGCCAAGTGGGACAAAGGTGTTGAAGACAAAAAATGAAATTCATAAAAAACTTATTTCATTCATCTGGAGACAAGAGATTACAAAATTGGAGAAAAAGAAGAGAGGATACAAGCGGGAGCTACAAAGAAATGGTCCTAGACCCTATGGAAGAACGAAGCGACCTTCTGGGCAACCTCAGAAATGCTGGCCTGGGCAGCTTCTCCCTCTCCGTCAATGGGGCCTTAGAGCACCGGGTCCAGGGGGATATGGGGGTCCCGGTTTGTGTAGCACGACAGAACAAATTCTGTGACGCTCTTGGTCAGATGATGAGGACATCACAACAGCGGAGACGCACATTGAACTGCAAGGACCAATCACAAGGGCACGAGCACGGTTATTAAATCAACAGGTGAATTTGTTCCTAACTTCTTTTGCATGTGAGTTTGAGAATAGATTGCTATGTGATGATTTAATTGTTATTAGGAATAATGAAGAAGATCAACAAGTGAAGGAAGGAGGCCTTGGAAGCGTGGAGAACCAGCTGGGACGTCCACAAGTTGATGGAAACAGTTTACAACTCGGACTCGAGTTCAACTCGGAGTCCAGGAGCAGTCCACCTTAAAACAGACACCCAGGAGGCATACGGACTCCGTTTTTGACGTTCTACATATGCACGGAAAGAGGAGAAGATAAACTATACAATGGTTCTGGTCCCACCTCAAAATTGCCCCGGAGTCATTGGGAATCGTCGAAACAAATCGAATCCAGATTTCTATCCGGTGCTGCGCCACCGAATCGGGCCTTTGGGCCTTGTATCCCATAAGAGTCCATTAGGGACGCGTCTAGTCGTGTTTTGGTCGAACCCTAGCCTATAAATACTGCAACCGCTGGTCATATTCGGTGGGTTTTGCTTAGATCAATAATATCGCCGTTCTACGGTTTGTGAGACCTCAAGTTCGCCATTTCAGATCGTGTCTTCTATGTTCTTGCTCGTGTTCTCGGTTGCACTTGCAGGGATTAGCCTTCTTGGCGAGGTCAAGCGTGTGCAGCACGGTTGATAACCAACGGAGCCATGCTGTAGTGATTGCAGGGGTACTCGTACCGCTCGAGTGCCACGGATCATCAACGTCGAGTTCTCCACCCCAATCGACATACCATTCGGAAGATCGGGCCTAAACCTACTCATCAATTGGTATCAGATTTCCAGGTTGCCCGTGAGGTATCTTTGTTTTTCCTTCCATTGGATCGATTTTGTTTCGTACCTAGAGTCCACAGAAAAGCCACAAAAAAATTAGATCATTTTTATCGCTTCCTAGACTATAGTGCCTGCAGTTTTGTTTTTCAGTTTGCATTGTTGAGTTTGTATTCGTGTGGTTGAGTCTTGTTGCTGGTTTAGAGTGTTTTGGGTCCTAGTTATCGTGTTTCGTCCTTGTTTTCTTGCTGTTTGACACCTATTCCACAATCCCTAAATAACAAATCGATACACCATGTTCATCGGTTTGCCCTAGCTAGCCGCCTTGCGTGAACTCCCGCATCGCCAGCCCTAGATTAGGTGACAAACCTTTGTACCACTCATCCTTGAATCATCACACACCACCCCATTAGTTGCTGTGCAAATTCCCGATCGTTTTCATATCCGATTGCGAGTTCTGTTCTCAAACCGAGTTGGAATCAACATCCAAAAAAAACATAACTCGGACAGCCTACCTTAAAACGGCCATAACTTTCGCATACGAACTCGAAATCGGGTGATTTTTTTTTCAAATTCATCTACGCAAAATTTCGCATCCGATTTTCTGCGGCGTTGACGCGTTCGGTGAAATTAGATTGCCCAAATTCCCCTCGGAAGATAGATTATCCGGCCTCCGAAGTTTCAACACGAATTTTAAATAATCTTCTTGATTTTCTATAGGCCACATATTACATCCAATTGAGCTGCAAATTTGTGAGCTTCATATATTTGTGCTCCTGAGTAAATAAAAAATATCAAAAAAATATTACAAAAAAAAGAAAAAAATAGTGAAGAGCACGCATATTAAAGCCATTGGCCTATACCACTTGGTGCTGTTTTGTTGGTTATAGCATTCTGTCTTTCTTTTGCCTTGATACTTCCTTGTGTTGTGCTAGGCTCTAGGGCACTTGGTTGACCAGCAACAGTTTCCTACATTGAATACTTATTCAACTTTGTTTAGCTGTTAACGATTTTCTGCTTATTAGCCAACATATTGTGCCATCCAAGCTCCACCTTTCTCTTGAGCATAACAGGTACCTTTGCAATCACCCCACGCTTTATTGGTTCATCTCACCGTCCACACCACCTGCTGTGTCGGTAAGAACACTTGTAAGAGCGTGGTAAGACGCTTGAGCGAGAGAGATTGTTTTCTTCCACCTTCCACATTGTCACTGTAGTTGATAGGGATAACATATTATTTTTGTTGTCTTTTGTTTCCTACTAACAATGGCAGGAGAAGACAATGATGACGAATGTGTTCAACATGCTGAGTTACGTGACATGATGAAGACCATGACGGATATGTTCACCAAATACAACGCAACAACGGAGGAGTCATTGGCGAACTTGACTCGCCAACTGGATGATCTTGCTCTTCGGATGAATACTTTTGAGGCTCGGTTGCCTCTCGCTGGAAGACAAGAAGACAATGCTTATGATGAACTGGAAGATCACAATAATCAGCCAAGACTGCCACTTTATCATCGAGGTATGAGAGGTAGTAATCATAACAATTATAATCGCCCTCCTGATGATCCTTTTGCTAAAGTGAAATTTACTATACCCTCTTTTTCTGGTGCTTATGATGCTGAGGCTTATCTTGATTGGGAGATGACAGTAGAGCAAAAATTTAATTCCCATCTTGTTCCTGAACAACATAGAGTTCGTCAAGCCACTAGTGAGTTTAAGGACTTTGCTATCATATGGTGGAATGAACTTGTTAAAACTAGAACTGATCCTCCAACATGGGATAGATTAAAGGAAGCTATGCGTGTTTGATTTGTTCCTTCATCTTTTCAGCGGGACCTTCACAAAAAAATGCAGCGTTTAGACCAAGGTAACATGTCCGTAGAGGAGTATTATCAAGAGTTACAAAAGGGTATGCTGCATTGTGGGGTAGTAGAGGACATGGATGAGGCAAAAATTGAAGCAATCACCAGCTGGCCAGCCCCAACAACCGTCACACAGGTTCGTAGTTTTCTTGGTCTTGCAGGTTTTTATCGGCGCTTCGTGCGGGATTTCAGCACCATTGCAGCACCTCTACATGAGCTAACAAAGAAGGGAGTGCCATTTCGATGGGGAGAACATCAGCAACACGCTTTTGATGCTCTCAAATCGAAGCTTACACAAGCACCATTGCTACAACTTCCTAATTTTGACAAGACCTTTGAGCTAGAATGCGATGCAAGCAGCATTGGTATTGGAGGCGTTCTCATACAAGGAGGTAAACCCGTTGCTTTCTTTAGTGAAAAACTTCATGGTTCTTCTCTGAATTATTCTACTTATGATAAGGAATTGTATGCCTTAGTGCGTGTATTACAAACTTGGCAACATTATTTTTGGTCTAAGGAGTTTTTCATACATTCCGATCATGAATCATTGAAGTATCTTAAGTGTCAAACCAATCTGAATAAACGACATGCTAAATGGATTGAGTTCATAGAGTCGTTTCCATACATCATTAAGCATAAGAAAGGGAAGGAAAATATCATTGCCGATGCATTATCTAGGCGTTATACCATGCTGTCCCAACTTGATCATAAAATCTTTGGTTTGGAAACAATAAAAGCATTATATCCTACTGATTTGGACTTCAAAGATGCTTTTGAAAATTGTAGAGAAGGAAGAACTTGGAATAAATATGTGATGCGAGAGGGTCTCCTCTATCGTGCTAACAAGCTATGTGTTTTAGCTAGCTTCGTTCATCTATTACTTTTGCAGGAAGCACATGGAGGAGGTTCGATGGGACATTTTGGAGTGAAGAAAACTGAAGACGTGCTGTCCACACACTTCTTTTGGCCAAAGATGAGGCGTGATGTCGAGCGCTACGTGTCACGATGCACTACTTGCAACAAAGCTAAGTCTCGCCTTAACCCACATGGTCTTTATATGCCTCTTCCTGTTCCTAGTGCACCTTGGGAGGATATTTCTATGGACTTTGTTTTGGGATTGCCTAGGACTAAGAGGGGGAGGGATAGTATTTTTGTAGTTGTTGATCGTTTTTCCAAAATGGCACACTTTATACCTTGTCATAAGAATGATAATGCCTCACACATTACTGATTTATTTATGACGGAAATTGTTCGTTTACATGGTGTGCCAAATACCATTGTTTCTGATCGTGATGCAAAATTTTTAAGTCATTTTTGGAGAACTTTGTGGTATAAATTGGGAACCAAGTTGCTGTTTTCAACTACATGTCACCCACAAACGGATGGACAGACCAAGGTAGTTAATCGTACTTTATCCACTATGTTGCGGGCTGTCTTGAAAACAAATTTGAAGTTGTGGGAGGAGTGTTTACCACATATAGAATTTGCTTACAACAGATCCGTTCACTCCACGACAAAGGTAAGTCCATTCCAGGTATTGTATTGTTTCAATCCCCGTGCTCCTATTGATTTACTACCTTTGCCTCCTTCCGAAACTATAAATTTGGATGCTACACAACGATCTGAGTTCATTCTTAAGATGCATGAAACTACAAAGAAAAATATTGAAATGATGAATGAGAAGTATAGGATTGCAGGTAGTAAAGGTAGAAAAGAAGTAAAACTTGAACCGGGTGATTTGGTGTGGTTACATTTGAGAAAAGAGCGATTTCCCGATTGAGAAAATCTAAACTTATGCCACGAGCTGCTGGTACTTTTAAGATCGTTGAAAAGATTAATGATAATGCATATAAGCTTAAATTGCCTCCCGATTTTGGGGTTAATCCTACATTTAACATTTCAGATTTGCGACCGTACTTGGGAGAAGAAGATGAACTTGAGTCGAGGACGACTCCAATTCAAGAGGGGGAGGATGATGAGGACATCACAACAGCGGAGACGCACATTGAACTGCAAGGACCAATCACAAGTGCACGAGCAGGGTTATTAAATCAGCAGGTGAATTCGTTCCTAACTTCTTTTGCATGTGAGTTTGAGAATAGATTGCTATGTGATGATTTAATTGTTATTAGGAATAATGGAGAAGATCCACAAGTGAAGGAAGGAGGCCTTGGGAGCGTGGAGAACCAGCTGGGACGTCCAGAAGTTGATGGAAACAGTTTACAACTCGGACTCGAGTTCAACTCGGAGTCCAGGAGCAGTCCACCTTAAAACAGACGCCCAGGAGGCATACAGACTCCGTTTTCGACGTTCTACATATGCACGGAAAGAGGAGAAGATAAATTTCCAATGGTTCTGGTCCCACCTCAAAATTGCCTTGGAGTCATTGGGAATTGTCGAAACAAGTCGAGTCCAGATTTCTGTCCGGTGCTGCGCCACCGAATCGGGCCTTTGGGCCTTGTATCCCGTAAGAGTCCATTAGGGACGCGTCTAGTCGTGTTTTGGTCGAACCTTAGCCTATAAATACTGCAGCCGCCGGTCATATTCGGTGGTTTTTGCTTAGATCAATAATATCGTCGTTCTACGGTTTGTGAGACCTCAACTTCGCGATTTCAGATCGTGTCTTCTACGTTCTTGCTCGTGTTCTCGGTTGCACTTGCAGGGATTAGCCTTCTTGGCGAGGTCAAGCGTGTGCAGCACGGTTGATAACCAACGGAGCCGTGGTGTAGTGATTGCAGGGGTACTCGTACCGCTCGAGTGCCGTGGATCATCAACGTCGAGTTCTCCACCCCAATCGACATACCTTTCGGAAGATCGGGCCTAAACCTACTCATCACCAGGGATTGTCCCTTGGTTTCCAACTGGTCCGCGATGACATCGCCCATCTTGGTGAGCTTGTTGCCTGCCGAACTCAGCGCCTGCAACGCCTGGTCCAACTCTGGTTCCGGATCATCCGGATGCATGGGACTAAAACCCATTGCCGTCAGTGCGTCGTTGGCTTTGCCCAGGAAGTCCCAAACTTGTTGGGACTCCGCAACCCTACCACTTCGCATCTCCTCCAAGGATCTTCTGGCCGCCGCAAGCTCCGAGTTCTCCCGAGCAAGACGCTCCACCTCTTTGGCGTTCTGCTGAATCTTTTCAGCAACCTGCCTTTCGAGTTTACTGAGCTCTTCCTCCCGGATGTGGATCACGTTCCGGCGGTTAACCAGTTCCTTCTCTCGGCCCCGCACCTTCTTCTCCCTGGCAGCAACGTCAGTTTCCATCCTATGGAGCTCCTCTCACTGCCAGACCTTCTTCTCCTCTTTCTTGCAGTGCACGTCCAATTTCTTGGTGCGCTCCTCAAGACTATTGTCACCCAGAGTTAGCCTCTGAGTAAGATCTTCTTCCCTCTTCACGACATCGTCCCGTAGCTCTAGGAGTTTTTGCTCTTCATCCTCGAGCTTTCTCTCCCGCTCCTCAAGAGCCTCCCAGCGCTTGACGAGACTGGCGTGGATGGCGTCAAGCCTCTCTTGGAGATCATCCGCTGCACTATTAGCAGCTTTGCCCTGGTCGTAGATGGCCCAGGACTGGTTGTCAAGGAATCGCGTCATGCTTTCCCTCTCATCCAACAGCATACTCCAGTACTCCAGGCGGATCTTCTCCTTCCTCACCCACTCTTTGTCGTCAGCCAGCCTCGGCTGCGCCAGCTTCGTCTCGAATTGGAGCCGGTTGCGCCACCTCCTAAGAGTTTGACGCTTCTCCTCGAGAGCCTCGCTGCCGTGGTAAAAAGCTAGCTGAACCTGGCGAAGACTGGAGTAGGCGTTGTCAATAGACAACAACAGATGGATCGGGTCCGGACCTGCCGGGGTCATCTCCGCCGGTTCCAATGGGTTCTCCATGACAAAATTGGGTCCCACTCTACAAGAGCGGTTCCCTGAGCTTCCGCGGCACTAGGGCCGCCCTCCAGAATAGCCTCGGCCACCATCGAGGAAGGTCCTGCTACAGAAGTTTCAACCTTTGGAGTTGGCTCCGAAGGTCTCGCCGCCAGGTCGTCAACAGGTCCCTCATGCGGGGGACCAACAACTTCATCTCGACACTCTGGCTCAAGCGCGGGTACCTCCGGGACCACCACATCAGAGGCAGGCATTGAAGGTTCAATCGGAGCTGAAGCTATCTCCGACTGCAACACTGGCACCTCCTCCACTGCCAGCCCAGGCGCTGACGCTTCGATCGTCATGGGCTCGAGCACCGACACCTCTGCAGCGATTGGCTCAGGCGCCGAAACTTCTGCAGCAACCGGCTCTATCGCCGGAACTTCTTCGATAACCGGCTCAGGCACCAGAGCTTCATCAACCACCGGCTCTACCGCCTGGGCATCATCAAACACCGGCTCCACCGCCGAGGCTTCAACAACATCCGGCTTTAGGACCAGAATCGCAGATATCTCTGGTTCTGAGGCCAGAGCGACCACCATTTCAGCGTCCAAACCCGGAGCTTCAACCTCCGGGGCAGGTGCTGCTGGCACATCTTCATTCCCGTGGTCCGGTGCTACCACGGGAGCTTCTGGGGATGAGTTAAGGTCCAAGACCACGACAACCAGCGCCGGAGCTGTCACAGCCTTAGCCACCCCTTGGGGCGGTACTGGAATTGGAGCTAGAGCTTCCGTCTCCACAGCATCAGTTGCTATCACGGGAGCCGAAGCTTCAGTCCTTCTCTTGGGGACACTGCAGATGAAGGACGAAGAAACTCAAGATGCAATTACAACCAAAAACAACCAACTGAGGTAAAAAACAAAATCTACCTCGGAAGGCTTCTACTCCAGCTAGCGCGGAACCTCTTCTCCGGACGCTCGGCACCGAACCCTGTCGCCCCTGGCGTGCTAGCTCCGGAAGGTTCCCCAGAGCTCGCTGCTACCAGCGTCACCTTGGTGGAGGCCCCCCTTGGCCGGGAAGGACCTCTGGACCCAGAGCCCTCAGCTGGTACTAGAGCCGTATGGCCAGAGCTAGCAACCCGGGGAGATGTCGATGCTAGAGTGGTTGCCGCCATTGAAGATCTTCCCCTCCGGGGAGAAGGAGCTGTCGTGGAAGGAGCAGGTCTGATGGACCTACCATCAGCATGTTTCAACTTCCTCTTGCGTCTCGAGGGCTCGGCCAACTCCTTGCCCTTGCCTACGACTTCGATTCTTGGCTTTGGGGTGGGAGCGGAGCCGCCTTCAGAAGCTCCGGGGATTGCCACCCCGGAGGTTGATCTCCTCTCCACTAGGCCCAAGTCGTCCAATAGCGACATCTTCCTCCGGAGCTCTCTGCACTCCTCTGGAATCATATTCAGAGGCAGGAAGGCCACCGATATAGACACATCGCCAGGACTGATGTTACCAGGCTGGAACTTCTTGAGATGGGTCTTCAAGGCTTCACCGGCCAAGTTGGTGTCCAAGCCGACTTCAATGCGGTTGGTATCCATCTCACCGTTGAAGGCCCAGGCAGGACAGCTCCTAGCCCTCAACGGGGCCCACCTGTTCGTCAAGAAGTTGCCGAAGACCATCTGCGGGGTCACCCCACCTTCGACACATTCCTGAATTCTGTCCAGGATGGGCCTGTACTCCCTCGACAGCGCCGACACGTCACTCCAAGTGTCAATGTCGACCTGAGGAAGGCCTTCAGGCAGCTCCAGCCTCTCGTGTCCTTCGACGGTGATGACCACCCAGTCTTTCTTCCAGTCGTCCCACTTGCCAGAAGGGAAGGACCTCAAATACTTGAGGGGAGAGTTTTTCCGCTTCACGAAGTAGTAGAAGCCGATGAGCTCATCACTCTTCCCGGTCGGGTGGACAGTGAAGAAGGTCCGGAACAACTCCACACAAGGGGGTACGCCCACCCACATCTCGCAAAAGTGGACAAAAGTCGCCACCAGCAAGATTGAGTGGGGGCCCAGATGGTGGACCTGCAGACCATAGAAATCTAGCAGCATCAGAAAGAAGGTGGAGAAAGGCGGGATCAAACCCTCCATGGCGTATCCAAGGAAGTACACCATATCTCCGGCTCGCTTCTTCTCGAAGGGAAGCTTGCCGCAGCGAATGTCATTGTTGAAGGAGTCACTGGACCATCCCATGTAGGTCCGGACCCTGGACAACTCCATCTTGCTCCCAATGCGGCTCGTGGGGAGTCCCAACTTCATTGCGGCACAACGTGGTGAGAGAGGAAAAGCAAGCGAAAGTTCGGAGGTTTTGAGAACAAGATAGAATGAAGGCGTAAATAACCCCCA
Organism: Tuctoria greenei; assembly: GCA_036927565.1. Taxonomy (NCBI): domain Eukaryota; kingdom Viridiplantae; phylum Streptophyta; class Magnoliopsida; order Poales; family Poaceae; genus Tuctoria; species Tuctoria greenei. Next base: position 141,629,147 of record JAYESD010000002.1, read on the forward strand.
AATGGTGCATGCTTTCCTTCTTAAGTAAGCCCCCGCAACGCTTGGATGGAAACCGCAGAGGAGCCGATGATACAAGTCAAAAACTTCATCCTGCCAATGACAAGGGGGCCTGGGCCACCCCGACGATCAAGTCGAGTTACTTACCCCAAGCGAACGGCTGTCATCATGAAAGGCGGGAAACCCGAAGGTGGCAGCCTGACAAGGCGCACGGAACCGATACGATTTTCGTATCGGGAACCGGCAACCTTCATTTGCGTGAGATCCACACACTAAGATCTCACCTGCCGCATCCAGGATATGCCACGCGGCGGTGGTTTAACTACGAACTACTGCCACTGGCACATCTGAAGATCCTTGAAGACACGACACAAAAATTGAAGGATGGACCCACCTCTGGCAAACCGACTTCATCCAAAAGGTCTCTCCTAGAGGTGGGCCCATGGGGCCACTGTCGGTACCCTGCGTTTTGTATACCCCTTGGGACTACAAAAAGACCAAAGGGACTTCACCTGTCTGAGGTGAAGACCTGCAAAGGCCCCACATGTCATACCGGAGTGGACATGCCTCCCATCTATGGTTAGCTCCAGTACTGCCACGTGTACACTACAGCCGGAGCTATACCCCACACATGGGATAGCTCTGGGCTAAACACTTGTGCGGCACCCCCGGACCTAACCTCCGATAGAGGGAAGCTCCAGTATCGACACATGTACATCTACACCGGACCTACCCCTCTCAGATGAATAGCTCCAAAGCTGCCACGTGTCCAAACCGCCGGACCTTCAACCTTAGCAATCAAGCTGGTGAACCCCCAACGGCTCGGACCTCCAAGGGGCAATCAAAGACTTCAAGACCTGATTAAGTGTCATTAATACCATATTAATGACACACAATCGGAGGGCCCTTGATACAAGTAACAGCACTGTCAGGTCCCGTTACCATGCTATTAAGTGTAATTAATCTCATTAATTATGTATTAAACATTTGTAACCACCGGGGCCACATGTCGGGCCAGGCTAGCATTGTAACGGCCAGTCCTTGTACTATAAAAGGACTGGTCGATGATACACAAGACACAGTCTCTGGGCTGAAAACTCTCTAGAAGCTCTTAGACGCTCAATATAACAGCTACACACCCCGTGGAGTAGGGTATTACACTCAGGCGGCCCGAACCACGTAAATCCTTGTGTCCATTTGCCATACTCTTCGAAATCTCTGCGCACCCAATATCGAACTATAAACTCCGCGAGCTAGCAACGGTAGTATCGGGAGAATTGCCTGAAAAACACTCCGACAATAGGTTACACACTTGAGGAAGGAGAAAATTTGGATTTTGGATTCAGGTTGCTCACGCCACATGACCGGTAACAAAGAATGGTTCTCCTCCCTCTCTTTTGTGTCACGTGTAGAGAATGTTACTTTTGCCGATAATTCTTCAACTCCTATAATTGCTAAGGCTTTGGTTAGAGTAAATGATCACTACACTTTGAAGGATGTGGCACTTGTTAAGAATTTGAAATACAACTTCCTTTCTGTTTCACAATATCTAGATGAAAATCTAGAAATTATTTTCTCTAAAAATTGCTGCAAAGTTGTAAATTCAAACAGTGAGCTTATTTTTAACATGTCTAGGTTTGGAAGAGTTTTTAAAGCTGATTTTGATATGTCTTCCTATAAGCATAGGTGTCTAGTTGCTAATGATTCAAAGGACTTATATTTTTGGCATCGTAGACTTGGTCACGTAGGCTTTGATCATCTAACGCGTGTTAGTGCTCTTGATCGTATACGTGGGTTGCCTAAGCTTAAAGGGAACAAACGAATTGTGTGCTCTTCTTGTAGACATGCTAAGATGGTTGCAGGTTCACATACTCCTCTCACAATGATCATGACAACTGAACCGGGTCAACTTTTGCACCTTGACACCGTAGGACCTTCACGCGTTCAATCGTTCGGAGGTAAATGGTATGTTCTTGTGATTGTTGATGATTATTCTAGATACTTTTGGGTTAACTTTATGGCATCTAAGAATGAAGCTTTTAGTCACTTTAGAACTTTATTTCTTAGATTATCAATTGATCACCCAGGATCTTTAAAAGCAATTAGAAGTGATAATGAAACCAAATTTAAAAATCAATCTTTTGATCACTTTTGTGCTGAAAGTGGAATAGATCATCAATTTTCTTCACCATATGTACCTCAACAAAACGGTGTTGTGGAAAGAAAGAACAGAACCTTAGTTGAGATGGCTAGGACTATGCTTGATGAATATCAAACTCCTAGGAAATTTTGGGCTGATGCGATTGCAACCGCTTGTTATGTCTCAAATCGTGTTTTCTTGCGCGCCAAGCTAGGTAAGACACCATATGAGCTCTGGTTTGGACATAGGCCTAGTTTTACACACTTTCGGGTCTTTGGTTGCAAATGCTTTGTTAAGAAACATGGTAATCTTGATAAATTTGAATCTAGAACCGTTGATGGCATGTTTCTTGGATATCCATCTCATACTAGAGGCCACCGTGTGCTTTTACTTGACACTAACAAAATTGTGGAGACTTGTGAGGTTTCTTTTGATGAAGCTAGCCCAGGTACTACCTCAAACACTGCAGGTCCAGATCCATATCCGCAGGGGGAGAGCATTTTCGTTGAAGATGAGGAAGAGGTGGAGCTGCTGCCCGAAAATTCAGCAACTAATGACATTGTTCCAGCTACTGATTTTGATTCACAGCCAGCACCGACGACCACTATTGCTGGTCCAGATCCTCCTCAAGTCACAAGCCCATCGATTTGTGATGAACATGAAGAAGAAGAAGCTTGTGAAGTGTCCACTCCCCTCCGGGTTCTCAAAACCCATCCCCCACAACAAATTATTGGAAGCTTGCACGAACGAGTCACACGGTCCAGGTTTTGCGATCCAAACTCTCATGCTCATTTTGCTTTTGTTGCTTCTTTTGAACCTAAAGATATATCACACGCACTCACTAACGAATCTTGGGTTATTGCCATGCAAGAAGAGTTAGAAAATTTTGAGAAAAATAATGTTTGGAAACTTGTACCTCCACCTCAAGGTCACACTTTAATTGGAACTAAATGGGTATTTAAAAATAAACAAAGTGAGGATGGGGTTGTGGTTAGGAATAAGGCTAGGTTGTTTGCTCAAGGTTTCACTCAAGTTGAAGGTCTAGATTTTGATGAAACTTTTGCTCCCGTTGCTAGATTAGAAGCCATAAGAATTTTGTTAGCTTTTGCTGCATCTAAAGGTTTTAAGCTATATCAAATAGATGTTAAAAGTGCTTTTTTTAATAGCTACATAAATGAGGAGGTTTATGTCAAACAACCATCGGGTTTTGAAAATCCAGATTTTCGTAATCATGTTTACAGTGTCCAAAACATTGTACGGTCTCAAACAAGCCCCTAGACCATGGTATGATAGGTTAAAAACATTCTTACTTGAAAAGGGGTTTACCATGGGCAAAGTTGATAAAACTCTTTTTGTGCTTAAGCACGGCAATGACTAATTATTCGTTCAAGTGTATGTGGATGATCTTATCTTTGGTAGTGCTTCTCATGATCTTGTGTCCAAGTTTTCAGCAACGATGAGTTCCAAATTTGAAATGAGTATGATGGGTGAACTCACTTACTTTTTGGTGCTGCAAATCAAGCAAACCAAGGAGGGTACCTTTGTGCATCAAATGAAGTATACAAAAGACCTCCTAAGGCGTTTCAACATGGACCAAAGCAAGCCTCTTCGGACACCAATGGGAACAACAACAACAATTGAACTTTATGAAGATGGTGAACCCATGGATCAAAAAGAATATAGAAGCATGATCGGATCACTTTTGTACCTCACGGCATCAAGACCGGACATACAATTCAGCGTATGTAGTTGTGCACGTTTTCAAGCCTCCCCACATGCTTCACATCATCAAGCTATCAAAAGGATCCTCAGGTACTTACATGGAACTCAAGAATTTGACATTTTTCTTCCTTCTTCCTTAACCGTTACTTTGAAAGCTTTTTCGGATGCTGACTTTGGGGGTTGTAGGATTGATAGGAAAAGTACTTCCGGTGCTTGTCATTTTCTTGGTAATTCACTTATTGCTTGGTCCTCTAGAAAACAAAACTCAGTTGCACAATCCACAGCTGAATCTGAATATGTAGCTACTGCTAGTGCTTGTTCACAAATTCTTTGGATTGTTCAAACACTTAAGGACTATGAGGTTGATCTAGATAGTGTTCCACTTTTTGTGATAACACTAGTGCCATTTGCATTGCTAAAAACCCCGTGCAACATTCTAGAACTAAGCACATTGACATTAGGTATCACTTTCTCCGTGATAATGTTGAAAAAGGAAACATTGTGCTTCACCATGTAGATACCGAACAACAATTGGCTGACATTGTTACAAAACCATTGGATTTCACTCGTTTTTGTTACATTCGTAGTGAAATAGGGGTTATGCATCCTCATGGCTTAAATTGAGGGGGAGTTTTGAAATTTGAGAAGTCTATGTGTGAATCTGAACTTAAAATAATATGAGCATTGTATTTCATACATATATGACTTTGTGATTCCTTTTACATGATGAAATTCTTACTACATTACTCATGTTATACATTTTGTAGTTTTTGCCATGTCTAGTAATTAGAATAATTACTTATACTAAATCTGGTCATGGTCAAAATTTCTTGCTGTTTTGAACTTGTTGCATGCTCACAAGTGCTTTTAATCATAAAAAATTAATCAAGTAATCAACTAACATGTTGAGTTTTTATGAACAAATATAAATTGAGAAAAGATCAAGAGAATATGCATGCATCACACTTCTTCTTTTGAGATGGCTTATCATTGCACTTAGATATGAACTTGGAAGAAGTTGTGTATGACTAAAATCATGTCCTTAAGCTTCTGATTGTCAAATGACATAGGCTTGGCCTAGTTGGTTAGAATAAGGTAGATGCGGCATATAATCTCTTGCAAATGTCATATGTTAAAAGTTTGTGCTTCAAATAATAAAATGCAGCAACAAGTGTCATGCTTTCAGGTTTTGAAATAGTTAAGTTTGTGAGATCATGACTTGTTTAAATTGAAAATTACATTTGATCTCTAGCATCGCTTACACTACTTTATGTATTTCATTGATGTGATAGTGTAAGTTACTTGATAGTATGACTTGGATGAGCTTTGTTTTATATGTATATGTTATAATATGCTCATAACAATTAAAATTTGGCTTATAAACCTTGCTGAATACATTGTCAAAGGGGGAGAGAAAATATGTGAATTTTTAAAGATAAGTATGCAAGGGGGAGAAATTGATTACACATTGCACATATTCACAATTGTTTTGGCATGATTCTTCTCAGAGGAAGAATTTCTTTTTCTTCTCATTTTATTTCTGTTTTACAAAGGGGGAGAAACTGTTTTCAAAACTTTTAATGTGAATAAGCCAATGTTTGGATTTTAAGGGGTGTTGCCAATGCATTCATAAAGAGGGAGATTGTGAGACCTATGTGTGCTGAATACATTGGCTTTGATGATAAAAAGTTCTGAAATTCTGCTAAAACACCATTTTAGCAAAGTCTGACTCTAGCTCCGAGCTTCTACAAGGTCCGACAATAGGTCCGACTTGCTTTGTCAAGGTTCGACATGTTTTTGGGTAGCTCCGATGAGCGTTGTCTTTAGCTCTGGCATGTCTTTGATAGCTCAGACATGTCTTTGTTAAGCTCTGATATGTTTTGCTAGGTTCGACCTATGTTAGTTAGCTCTGACATGTTTTTCTAGCTCCGGCTTTTGGGTTGACTAGTTCCGGTCAGATTTGGTAAGCTCCGCTGCTAGGTTATACTAGCTTTGGTAAGCCCCGGCTCAAGCTCCGGTTAGCTTTGGCAAGGTTCGGAGGTTGATCGCAATTTTCCTTCTTTTACTATGAATAGTTTCGAACTTGCTTTACATTGTTGGTAAGATTGCTTAGTATTCATTTGATAAGTTTTTGGTGTGTTTTGGTGGTTATGGTTGATATCATTTAGCTATGGTTTGCAACATGCTTATGTGAGGTGCTCACATAAGATGTTGTAGTTTCAGAACTAACGAGAGTCAAGTCGAGGACTTGTGCTCGGAAGTATTGGTTGTTTGTTCATGTGCAGGTGTTGCTTGAGTTCAAGACATGGCTGGTGACGGTATCCATTGAACTAGTCTTAGGGAGAAGATGAGGTTCAACAACCAAGTTCGGGAGGAATTGTGGTTGAGTTGATCGGGAGGTCGCACAACATATTTGAATCAAGAACAATGCATATGAAGGTATCGTGGACGTCGTTGGAAGATGTTTGCACGTGTGCAAGGAGTGCATGGACGTGGCTACATGGTTCCAAGGCATGATGAATAGATGTGGACGTAAAAAATTGGTCGGAAAGGTCCAACCGACTAGGTTATGGACTCAAGTTGCAGCTGAGTCGTGTTTGACTCAAATATGGAAAGATTTGAGTTGGTTATGATAGGATTTCGTGTGGGTCCCGAATTTGTGTTGTTTTAGGAATGTGGGATATGTTCCTAAGGTGTTGGGAAGTCTTAAGATTGCTTCTATGTGCGTATAGAAGAGTCCTAAGAAGTTATGGAAAGTTTTGATTCGTGATTTGAGTAAGATTAGAGTCCTAGTTGAGATTGGGTTGGCCTAAGGGCTAGTTATATAAGCAAGGAAGGACAAAGCTCATGGTGCATGACTTTGGGTCTGTTCCTCTTGTGTTCTATTGAATAAAATTCGTAGTTTCAAGGAACTTTTGTGCCTTGTTCGTCCAACTTGTTCCAGACAAGTTTTACTCGTCGAGTTTCTACACAACACTACCTTTTGTTGGTCGTTTTATCATAACTTGAGTTTTACAGATTCAATTGATGTTATTATTTTTGGGTTATCTTCACAACATGATTATCTATCATCTGTCAAAATTTCACGGTCATTGAATTTGTGGTTTCTGATATACACTAGTTTCTTTGCAGCGTTCCAGAACTGTTTTTCTCGGGTAGGACAGATTGACCTTTGTTCGTTCTTTCAATCGTAACTTGAGTTTCTCTCGAGGGTTTTGAGTGATTCTTCTTGTGTTGTATTCATTATTCTCTCTGATATATATCACTTTTGTCATGGTGAAACACGTTTAGATTAGTCTCACACACGATTTCTTTAACGGATCATTTTTCTACCCAAGGGGTTTTGGGATTTAATTGTTTCCGCTGCGTAAGATTTTTTAATCTACCATTCACCCCCCCTCTGGTAGCTTTTCATGTGCTCTTTGATCCTACAGTAATGTAGTAAGAACTTTCAGCATGTAAAAGGAATCACAAAATGATATATGTATGAAATACTATGCTCATATTATTTTAATTTTAGATTCAGACATAGACTTCCCAAGTTTCAAAACTCCCCCTCAATTTGAGCCATGAGGATGCATCACCCCTATTTCACTACGAGTGAAACAAAAACGGGTGAAATCCAAAGGTTTTGTGAAAATATCAGTCGATTGTTGTTCGGTATCTACATGGTGAAACACAATGTTTCCTATTTCAACATTGTCACGGGGAAATTGATACCTAATATCAATGTGCTTTGTTCTTGAATGTTGCACGGGGTTTTTAGCAATACAAATGGCACAAGTTTTATCACAAAATAGTGGAACACTATCTAGATCAACCCCATAGTCCTTAAGTGTTTGGACAATCCAAATAATTTGCGAGCAAGCGCTAGCAGCAGCTACATATTCAGATGCAGCCGTGGATTGTGCAACTGAGTTTTGTTTTCTAGAGGACCAAGCATCAAGTGAATTACCAAGAAAATGACAAGCACCCGAATTACTTTTCCTATCAATCCTACAACCCCCGAAGTCAGCATCCAAAAAAGCTTTCAAAGTAATGGTTGAGGAAGAAGGAAGAAAAATGCCAAATTCTTGAGTTCCATGTAAGTACCTGAGTATCCTTTTGACGGCTTGACGATGTGAATCACGTAGGGAAGCTTGAAATCGTGCACAAAGATATACGCTGGTATGTCCGGTCTTGATGCCGTGAGGTACAAAAGTGATCCGATCATGCTTCTATATTCTTTTCGATCGACTGGCTCACCAACTTCATCAAGTTCAAGTGTTGATGTTGTTCCCATTGGTGTCTGAAGAGGCCTGCTTTTGTCCATGTTGAAGCGCTTGAGAAGTTCTCTTGTATACTTTCTTGGTTTGCTTGATTTGTAGCCCCAAAAAATAGTGAGTTCTCCCATCTTACTCATCTCAAATTCTAAACTCATCATAGCTGAAAACATGGACATATTATCATGAGAAGCAAAACCAAAGATAATATCATCCACATACAGTTGAACGAATAATGAGTCATTGCCATGCTTAAGCACAAAAAGAGTTTTATCAACCTTGCATGGTAAACCCCTTTTCAAGTAAGAATGTTTTTAACCTATCATACCATGCTCTAGGGGCTTGTTTGAGACCGCACAAGGCTTTGGACAGTTTGTAAACATTATTAGGAAAATCTTGATTTTCAAAACCCGGTAGTTGCTTGACATAAAACTCCTCATCTATGTAGCCATTAAGAAAAACACTTTTAACATCCATTTGATATAGCTCAAAACCTTTTAATGCAGCAAAAGCTAACAAAATTCTTATGGCTTCTAATCTAGCAACAGGAGCAAAAGTTTCATCAAAATCTAGACCTTCAACTTGTGTGAAACCTTGAGAAACCAACCTAGCCTTATTCCTAACCACAACCCCATCCTCACTTTGTTTATTTTTAAACATCCATTTAGTTCCAATTAAATTGTGACCTTGAGTTGGAGGTACGAGTTTCCAAACATTATTTCTTTCAAAATTTTCTAACTCTTCTTGCATGGCAATAATCCAAGATTCATTAGTGAGTGCGTGTGATATATCTTTGGTTCAAAAGAGGGAACAAAAGCAGAATGAGCATTAGAGTTTAGATTGCAAAACCTGGACCGTGTGACTCGTTTGTGCAAGCTTCCAATAATTTGTTGTGGAGAATGATTTTTGATAACCCGGAGGGGAGTGGACACTTCACAAGCTTCTTCTTTATGTTCATCACAAATTGAGTTGAGGACGATCAGGACCAGCAATGGTGGTCATCGATGCTGGTTGTGAATCAAAATCAGGAGCTGGAACAATGTCATTAGATGCTGAATTTTTGAGCAGCATCGCCTATTCTTCCTCATCTTCAATGAAAATACTCTCCCCCTGCGGATATGGATCCAGACCTGTAATATTTGAGCTAGTACCTAGGCTAGCTTCATGAAAATAAACCTCATAAGTCTCCACAATTTTGTTAGTGTCAAGTAAAAGCACACGGTAGCGTCTAGTATGAGATGGATAACCAAGAAACATGCCATCAACAGATCTAGCTTCAAATTTATCAAGATTACCATGTCTCTTAACAAAGCATTTGCAACCAAAGACCCTAAAGTGTGTGACACTAGGCCTATGTCCAAACCAAAAGTCATATGGTGTTTTTCCTAGCCCAGCACTCAAGAAAACACGATTTGAAACATAGCAAGCGGTGACAATTGCATCTGCCCAAAACATTCTAGAAGTTTGATATTCATCAAACATAGTCCTAGCCATCTCACTAAGGTTCTGTTGTTTCTCTCTACAACATCATTTTGTTGAGGTACATATGGTGGAAAAAATTGATGATCTATTCCTTTTTCAACACAAAAATGATCAAATGATTGATTTTTAAATTCAGTTCCATTATCACTTCTAATTGCTCTTAAAGATCTTGGGTGATCAATTGATAATCTATGAAATAAAGTTCTAAAGTGACTAAAAGCTTTATTATTAGATTCCATAAAATAAACCCAAGAGTATCTAGAATAGTCATCATAATCACAAGAACATACCATTTACCTCTGAAGGATTTAACACGTGAAGGTCCTACGGTGTCAAGATGCAAAAGTTGACCCGATTCAGTTGTCATGGTCATTGTGAGAGGAGCATGTAAACCTGCAACCATTTTAGCATGTCTAAAAGAAGAGCACGCAATTTCTTTGTCCCTTTTAAGCTTAGGCAGCCCACGTATACGATCAAGAGCACTAACACACGTGAGATGATCAAAGCCTATGTGACAAAGTCTACGATGCCAAAAATGGAAGTCTTTTGAATCATTAGCAACTAGACACCTATGCTTAGAAGAAAACATATCAAAATTAGCTTTAAAAACTCTTCCAAACCGAGACATGTTAAAAATAAGCTTACTATTAGAACCTACAACTTTGCAGCAATTTTTATTGAAAATAATTTCTAGATTTTCATCTAGATATTGTGAAACAGAAAGCAAGTTGTATTTCAAATTTTTGACAAGTGCCACATCCTTCAAAGTGTAGTGATCATTTACTCTAATCGAACCCTTAGCAATTATAGGAGTTGAAGAATTATCAACAAAAGTAACATTCTCTACACGTGACACAAAAAAGAGGGAGGAGAACCATTCTTTGTTACCGGTCATGTGGCGTGAGCAACCTGAATCCACAATCCAAATGTTCTCCTTCCTCAAGTGGCATCCTACATAGAAGCACAATACGTTGATGACTCAATACTGGGGTTAGTCAAAAGGCATTTCGGAATCCAGTACTGAGTCACATGATGTCCAACAGGAATAACACGCAAAAGCTGAGATAAAACAGCAGGTTTAGGAGCCAAAGCTTGAGAATTTTTTTACCTAACTACTGACCTACAAGGTGTTACATGTGTAGCATGAAAAATAGTAGGCTTGGGAGCAAACTTTGCATGTTTTTGACTCATTACAGCAGGTTGCATGTTCCTATCATTCGGTTTCGCATGTGCAACAAATTTTGCATGAAAGTTATGAGATTTAGCAATCACTCATTCCTTTTCTGTTGTTTCGCTAGTCTATAACAAAAATCTATGACATGACCATCTCTACCACAGTAGGTACAATGTAATTTAACTTTGTGATCATGTCTAGATGAGCCAGCAACATTTTTATTAACAACCGAATGAGACAACACCACTACAGATTTGAAAACCCCTTCTTTATGTTTAGGGACTGTTTTAATCAAGCCACTTCCTAATGACTTTACAATTTTAGGTGGATGTGCTTTAGAATGAGCATGAGAATCAAAACCTAAATCAGATTTATCATTGCAAGATTTAGAGGAATTCAGCAGCAAGTTGAGGTTCTTATTTGCATTACAAAACCGATCTAATGTCCTTTGCATGTCATCAAGTTTATTTGATAGATCAAAACAATTTTCACATGAAGTTTTTCCTTTTAATTTGCAATTGGAACAATATTTAACTTCATGAGAACGTAAAGCATTGTTCAATATAGAAATTTCATAGCATCTTGTAGTTTCTTATCAAGATCACCACAAGTAGAACAATGCAAATCAATTGTAGAACAGCAAGCATCTTTCATGTTTTTATCATTAAGTGCAGCAAGCTTTTTGTTCTTTTCAATTTCAAGTTCAAGTTTATCAAGTGTGGAGGTGTGTGAACTTCTTAGATAGGACAATTGTTCATATATTAAATCACATGAGGAACAAGAACCATCACTAGGAATCAAAGATTTCAAACGATTAATTTCAAATTCTAGTGACTCAATTTTAACAGCATTGTCCCTAAGCTTTTTGTCCTTTTTCTTAACTATAACAGTGGCACGAGAAATAGCATCACACATTTCTTCGCAAGTAGGCATAACTCTTCATTGTTGCTGTTGTGTTCAGCCTCCTCCATACTTGATCTTGACTTGCCCGCCATGAAACACAAGTTTGCCAAATCATCTTCATCTTCGTCACTTCCGATGTCCACATCGCTGGAGCCAAGTTCTTGAAGTGCAGAGATAAAACTAGTCACCAATTTGCATTCTGTAAAACCCTTCTTTTTCTTGTTGTTGTTTGCAGAGGAGTGCTTCGTCCTTCTTTGCTTTTCATCACGGGAAGTAGCACCTCAAAGGTTAGGGCATTCCCTGCAAAAATGTCCTATCTTACCACATTCGAAGCATCGTTGAGGTCCGACACTTCCTCTCCTTCTAGTTGTCACATTTTGCAATGCTTTTGAGAACCGAGTAGAGATGAGTGCAAGTTCTTCCTCTGGAAACTCTTCAATTTGTTCAAGGGTTAGAGAGGACAACAAAGCAAGTGTTCCACAAGATGAAGATTGGCCAGAGCTAGGCATGTCACGTTGAGAAACAAATGCAAGAGAGTTGTTGGGGTTTTTATGTGAGATTATGTCAATTTCATGAGTTTTCAATTTAGAACATAGAACATCTAAAGTAAGTGTACTCATGACAGTAGATTCACGAATAGATGTGACTTTCATCTCCCAAATTGACATGTCTAATGCACTTAGTAATTGCCTAGCATTCTCAACATCTGAAAAATTAACATTGACGCTACGCAAGTTGCTGAGAATTTTTTTTTAAAGCGAGCAAAGAGATCGTTGATGGACTCACCTGGTTGCATCTCAAAGCGCATGTAATCCTTTTTGAACATGTCTTGCCTTACCTCCTTTATCGTGTTGGATCCTTCGTGGTAGTCGCAGAGTGCTTTCCACACATCGTATGCAGATTGGAGGTGAGCAACACGGTCAAAGCCACTTTGAGTTAATCCTTGTGTGATCAAGTTGAGAGCCTTGTTGTTGTTGTCGATATCTATCATGTTTGTAGCCGTGACTTGATCGTTTGACAAAACATCATAAGGCTTGTACACCTTTTCCCATATTGTGAAGCCTTGTGCCTGGATGAAAGCTTCCAAACGTGCCTTCTAAACCTGAAAATCGATACCACTAAAGACACAAGGTTTTGCAGAGTATTTCTCGATGATGATGAGTCAAAAACACGTGAAAAACACAAAGATTAGAGCACCGTGGATCTGATACCAATTGTAGGATAGAAGAGCACGTGAAAAGCTACCATATGGGGGTGAAGTGTAGATTACAACTTTTTCAGCGGAAGCAACAAAAACCCCTCGACAGAAAATTGATCTATTAAGGAAATCATGTGTTCAACTAATCTAAACATGTTCAACTATGAAAAAAGTGGTAGATATTCTATAGGATCAAGTCACAAAGACACGACAACAAGAATAACTTAAATCCGTCGAGAAAAAACTCAAGTTACGATCGAAGGATAGAATGAAGGTCAATCTGTTCTACCCGAGAAAAACCAAATATGCAACACTGCAATGAAACTCAAGTAGATCCAAAACCACAAATCCAATGACCATGAAATTTTGAAAGATGATATATAATCAATTTGTGAATACAACCCAAAAAGAATCATATCAATTGGATCTGTAAAACTCAAATTATGATAAAATTACCAAAGCAAGGTAGTGCTGTGCAGAAACTCGACGAGAAAAACTTGTCTGAAATAAGTCGGGCGAACAAGACACAAAATTTCCTTTAAACTACGAATTTTATTGATCAAACCACAAAAGGAATAGCCCCAAATTCGTGCACCACGATCTCTGACCTCCCTTGCTTTTATAACCAACCCTTAGGCCAACTCAATCCTAACTAGGACTCAGACCCTACTCAGATTCAACCGAAACTTTCCAAAGCTGCTCAAGACTCTTCTATACGCAGATAGAAGCAATCTTAAGACTTCCAAACACCTTAGGAACGTATCCCACATTCCTTAAAAAGCTCAACTTCATGACCCACACGAAATCCTACAATAAACTCAAATCTTTCCAAATTTGAGTCAAATCCGACTCAGTCGCACCCTGAGTCCATAACCTAGTCGGTTGGCCCTTTCCGACCAATTCTTTACGTCTACTTCTCTACATCCCACCTTGGAACCATGTAGCCACATCCATGCACTCCTTGGACACGTGCAAACATCTCCCAGCGACGTCCACAATACCTTCATATGCATTGTTCTTGATTCAAACATGTTGCGCAACCTCCCGATCAACTCGACCACAATTCCTCCCAAACTTGGTTGTTAAACCCCATCTTCTCTCTAAGACTAGTTCAATGGATCCCGTCACCAACCATGTCTTTAACTCAAGCAACACCTGCACATGAATAAATAACCAGTACTTCCGAGCACAAGTCCTCGACTTGACTGTCGTTATTTCCAAAAACACAACACCTTACGTGAGCACCTCACATAAGCATGTTGCAGACCTTAGCAAAAAGATATCAACCACAACCACAAAAAAACCAAAAAATTAGTAAAAGAATACTAAGAAAACATTCCATAAGTGTAAAGCAAGTTTGAAATATTCCAAGTTAAAAGCAGAACCATTGCAATCTAGCACCAGACCTTGCCAAAGCTAACTGGACCTTGAGACGAAGCTTACCAAAGCTAGCAGGACCTAGCGCCAGAGCTTACCAAAGCTAGTCGGACCTAGCGCCGAAGCTTACCAAAGCTATTCGGACCTAGCGCCGGAGCTTACCCAAAACAAGCCGGATCTATCGTCGGACCTTGGAGGAGCTCGGACCTAGAGTCGAACCTTGTTAAAAAGGTGTTTTGGTAGTATTCAAAACTTTTATCGTCAAAGCCAATGTATTCAGCACACATAGGTCTCACAGCTATGAAGAAAAATAAATATAAATTGGAAATATATGGAAGTCCTCTACATGGTTCATTTTCACCCCAAGCCCAGAATCCCCTTCCAAATTGTTTGAAACTTAAAAGTACAGAAACTGTCCAGCAGCACCAAATCTTGACATTGTTTCTGTATACTTCTGTACATTACTTATAACATTAAAATTAAAAATCACCATGACGCATATGTTACATTTGCAAGAATATTATGAGTCATAATATAACTTTGTAGCTTTGAGTTTTGATGAATTTGGATCAGAAATGCAAGAAACAAATGGATCAAGTGGGTACTTCCAAATGGGATGCTGGAGAACTGTCAACTTTGCTGAGTCATATCTCCTCAACCACAACTCATCTTGTGGCACACTAATACTTTATGGAAAGGTCCTGTAGCTATCTACAACTTTGTTATTCACTTATAGAGATGATTCTAAAGTTAGATATCTCAAAAGCTCGGTTAAGTGCAAACTGGTCAATTTGAACAGTGAGGTAGTCAACAGTACCAGTTTTGAAGTTTCCAAATCATTTAACTTTGATTTCACTTCTCCAAGATGCACAACACATCCCCATGTCGATTGTTGGAGTAAGTCTCAACATATTAGTTTGAAACTTAAGGGGGAAGGCGTACGCTCAAGTAACTCATGTGCTCCATTACCAACCTCCTTGCAATGTAACGTGTGCACAACAAGATGATCAAGCGGGAGGACATCTTTGAGAGAATCCATCTTTAAGCCCAAGGTTGACTAATCATAGAGGAAATGTAATGTCAACTCCACACGATCTACCGAGGAAGATATCAATCATCACTACATGATCGAAGAGAGGATTAAGTGAAGCACCATTACAAATGACTTTAATACCTCGACCTTATGTCTAGTGGCACTAGATTATAGAGGAAACTTAGTGACTTCTATCCTAGAAATGACTGGAGACAGTAGGTGCCTCAAAATATTAGGTGAAGAGATTAAGAAGCTGATCAGATTACGCACAAGCTTTGGAAAGGTTAAGATGGTGTAGTGTATCTCCCACATTCCTTATCAATATTCTTAATGTGAATTCATTGACCATGGTTGAGTCATGAAAGTAAAATACCCTATTGAGTTCCTTGCATGACCACAATATACAATCCTTACAAATCATGAGTTATTCATTATTCTTGTGTGAGTGGTGTTACTCGTTCTTGCTCAACCCCAAAAGATGATGCACCATACATATTGTAAGACTTTGAGAATTGCACAATCCATCATGTACAACGACCTTTTATGCACCATTTGCACCATACATATGCATCATTTGCACCATACATATGCATCATTTGCACTATAAATATGCACCATTTGCACCATACCATGTGCATATGCATTACACCATACAACATGTGATGCATCATGGAGCATCATTACTAACAAAATAAGAAAGATCGGATGCATGACTAAAACTAAAAATCTGAGCAAGAAGGTGTATATCCACATAAATATCTAAGTTGTCTAAATCATTTGACATTTGACAACTCTTGTATTATACCGAACCCCGTTTATTCTCCTCTTCGAGTAATACAAGAGCAATTCATTGAGCAACCTTTCTTGTGGTCAACATACGCTTGAACCTTCTTCTTTGACTTGTTTAGGTTCGAGTGCCTTGATTGTTGAAACCACCCTCCATCGTAAGATCATAAGTTAAATGATCAATCTAACGGAATCCTTGGATTTTGTATTCATGAGGATAACCTTTGATTATCAACCTCACAAAACTCCTCAAACTTGATTTGAGTTCTTGATTTGAAATATGATGACATTAACCCATCGAACACCATGAGTTTACCATATCTTTGCATTCTTCGCTGTTTGGAAACATATGGGAACTGAATTTCAATCCCCGTATGCCACCGCAAAGCATTTCAATCCTTGACTCATGTGTTGAAAGACTGGTTCATTGAGAGTTTAATGATATGTTACTATTCTTGTGAACCACCTCAAATCATATTTGGGAAATACTATGTTAAGGGTATAAGGACTTATGTGAAACAAGGCAAGCAAACAAGAACTATCGCAAGGTTATATTGAAGATATCAGGGTGATAAAAAGAAGTGAAGAGCTAGTGATGATTTTTTAGGTCAAGATTAGAAAAGTAAAGTACAACCTTTTAGTTTTAGGGAAAGCATTGCAAGATGCTAATGGAACTTCGAGCACCCTGTCATACTCAAGTAATGACATCCTTGAAGACGCTACATGAAGAGAACAAGATTAGCGCTAAACCTATTAGTCACAGTTGTTATCATGTCCGCTTATTCGACTCTATTAAACCCATCTTTCTCTATTCCACACCTATGTTCCATTCACTTGAATCTCGGGACGAGATCCCTTTAAGAGGGAAGGGTTATAAAATCCCACATTTAAAAACAACAGGACTCAAAAATATGAAGCTAAATTTTATTTTAGTTGAAAGAGGAATTCAAGCTCCACGAAAATATAATAACTAGTAGATGAGGTTAAAATAGGACAGATGTAAAATCCCATTTTGTTACTGTCCAAATCAATCCATGTAGTACAATTAAGTGATATATGTCAACAAAATTATGTTAAATTATTGCATAAAAAGGGAATTTGAATTAAAATTAAAATTTCCAAATAAAACCTAATCCAATGCGAGTTTTGAAATCAGCACAATGATTCCCATGATTAAAATAGCAACCTTGCAAATTTTGAATAATATAGGAGTTCATTTACCATTTAATTTCAAGGTCTGAATGTGGCCTAAAGGGGGGTGAATAGGCTTTGAAAATTTCCTGCACACTTAATCAAACTGTCAAATACTTGAGTGACCGGACCTGTCCGGTTTGAGGTGTGAACTAGTCCAGTGAGGTAATGTGTGGTGAGTTAATTAAGTGTTGATTCAGGAATGAAATGTTATAGCAGCGAAAATTGAACAACTATTGAGATCACTTGAATTGACAATCAATATTGCAAAGTTACATGTGGAAAGCAATTCTAATTCAAGTTACAAGATCGATCGACTTAATGCCCTAAGTAATGATGATGCAAAAATGAAAAGCACATGGGACACGGATTTTTACCGAGGTTCGATCTCACCAAATAGATATACTTCCTCGCTGAGGAAGCCCACACCGAGTCGGGTCTCTTCAAACCCTTTCCCTCGTCAAGTCACCACACAAGGCCGACTTGATTCTACTATCACGGGTAATAACCGAGTTGGTGGTGCAACCTCACACTTTGAGGGCTCCCACAAGAATTACAATGAAGAAATGATCAAATACACTTGAAAAGATTACAAGTAATTGCACAAGTGTAAAGAGATCAAACCCCAGGAGCTCAATGAAGCGTAGACGACAATCTCCCAATCCCAAATCTGAATACTCAAAGATTCTCACTTTTGAGGACCTTAGATGTGTGGGGAGATGTGTTTTCGAGCTCTTGGGACAAGTGGCGGCTCTAGGGTTTGAGTTGTGAACAGTACAATACATGTGTTTCTTTATGGGGTTGTGGATCTCCTATTTATAGTATTTCCAAAATTGTTACCATTAGGGATCCCGATGGCCGGACCAATCCGTACTGGGTATCGGACTTGTCCGGTGTGCTGTGTAAAATCGGCGTGAAATCTGCAGCACACTAGAAACCCTAAATCTTGTGAGGAGTACTAGACTAGTCCGATAGGTGTTCGGACTTGTCCGGTGCCCTATGTATTTGAATTCCAGAGAGTTGAATGAACTAGTCTGGTCCACAAGCAGACTTGTCCGGTGCTATGTGTTATAGAGCATCAAAGTGTTCAATGGACTAGTTTGGTCCTATGGACAGACTTGTCCGGTGCTATGTGTTATAGAGCATCAGAGAGTTCAACGGACTAGTTCAATCCTATGGACGAACTTGTCCGGTGCACAGTGTAATCGGTTTTCAGAAAGTTTAACGGACTATTTCGGTTCATGAACAGACTAGTCCGGTGCACTTTCAAATGTGGTTCCAGAAAGTCGATCGGACTAGTCTGTTCCATGAGTGGACTAGTCCAGTGCACTATGAATTTGGATAACAGAGAGTTGAACGGACTAGTCTGGTCCATGAACGTACTAGTTCGATGCTCAGTGAATTTTTAGGTTGATTTTAAGCCCTTACCCCTATGCAAAGACTTGATCTCTTGGATGTGTCTCTCATACACATCCTATACATTTAAGTATACTTTGCGCTTCTGTCATCAGTTGGGATTTTCTCTTTTTCTTCACCACTTCATTTTCACTTTTTTTAGTGCATCAAACTATCTCATTTAAATTGACCTGTAGTCATCTCAACAAGTTCATTAGGATCTCATTTGTTTGTCATCAATCGTCCAAAACACACAAGGGATTGCCTAGATGCACTTTCAATCTCCCCCTTTTTGGTGATTGATGATAACCAATTGAGATTTCATAACTAAGAGCAAAAATTGATTTTCATAAAGTTTTCATATATTAGAATGATAGATGAGTAACAAAAACTTCTCACATATATGCACTCTTTATGGTGGGGTGCCTAAAGAGTGTGTGACCAAAAGATGTGATGAGCAAAAGTTAATAAATTAACAATTATAGCAACAATCATCACATTATCATTAAACTAGGCATCACACATTAAGTAAAGTAAGCACATCCAAAATAAATTACAATAGTTTGAAATCGAGATACATGTCCTTGATCACAAGTCCTTAATGGCTACAAAATAGACTACTAGTCTCAATCTCTCCCCCTTTGGCATCAAGGCACCAAAAAGGAAAAAATTGAGTGGAATCTCTCATCGTCACTGCCTCCCTCACTCTCGATTCTATCTTCCTCTTCTTCATCTTCAGGTTCTTGTTGAGGAGGAGGAGAGGAGACGCCAGCTAATCCAAATGAAGCCAACTCTTGCTCTGAAAGTGGTGCTATCTCTGTGATATTTTCTTCAGAATCTTCTAAGATCTGAGGTGACCCCACTGGCTCCATCTCTAGCTTCTCACAGACTACTTTGATGTCGGCCTTCACATATCCTTGATGCTTCTTCCTGGCTAGACTCTCCTTGTGCTGCTTAATTTCCACTTTGCGGCAGGATGCAAAGATGGATAAGAGCATCTTCAGCACACCACTAGAGGACTCTCTAGGAGGTGGAGGAGCAGGAGTAACAGCTTCAGTTCTTGTGCCTTCATGAGCCCTCTTAGATCTTTGTTCCTCTACAGGTGAGGTAGGAGCAGAGGGGACAATGTAAATTATGGGCTTCTGAGGCCTGAGACCAGTGTGAGGAACAACCTTTACAAACTCAAGTTATGTCACCTTCTCAATCATATACATGATATAGGGTGCATAGCCACATGACCTGTTAGGGGTGATGGAGATGTTCACAATGTCATTATAAATCTACTCAAAGACATTGAAAGTCCTTTTCTTGCTTATCACCTTCATTAATGTCATGAGTGTCCCCTAGATAGTTCCTGCATCTCCCTCCTTAGGAGCTATGGTCTTCCCCAGGATTCTATTCAGCACTGCAAAGAAAGGCTTCAAGTATTTGGTAGTTGGAGACTTGTATGACGTTCTTGTATCATAGAGAAAGTCAAGGTCATCTTTCTCGAGAGGCTTTAGGTTGTGAATGATAATGTCATTCACCAAACAATCTTCAAGGTTAAGAATTATGGCAAATTCTTCATACGTGACACTATACTTTGCTCCTTGTGTCATCCATATAATTTTGTCTCCGTCATCACGAGCAAAGTATAGAGTAGAGTAGAGTAGAGTGATCAACTCATTGTTTCAGTCCCACTGGAAGGAAACAAGATCCTTCAGCCCATGTCGCTCCAATGCCTCTAGGACCTCTTGATAAGCTTGGCATCTCTTGGACTGGAGGTAAGTGATATTGACCCACTGACTTTCAATCACTAGGTTCCTCATCTTCATATATACATGCTCATAATAGTCAGCATGGAAATTGCTCCAGAATCATGGGTCAACTGACTGTTTGGGCTGATCATAGACTTCCAACTTTCTGAACTTGTTAGGCAATACACTCCCTTTTCCTATAATGTGATCACTAGAGGGCTGCCTATTGCGATGATTAGGAGCCTTCATCTTCAAAGGGCCAATAGGACCACTAGACAACTTTTTGCCCTTGTTGAGAGTTCTCTTGGGTGCTGATGAACTCCCAGCACCTTCCTTGCTTATTGGTTCACCACCACTCTCCTCTTCTTGGGAAATGCATCATCGGGAGGAGAGGAGTGAACATTGTGGTCGTGTCTTTTCTTCATCACCATCTCTTTGGCTCTTTGCACTCTAGCACGATCACGCTCTTCATCATAATCAAAAGAGCTGAACCTAAAGACATCGTGCCTAACAAAGGAATTCAAGGATTGATATGAATTGATTTGAGACTATGTGCAAATAAGAATTTAGAGGTTCAAATTGTCAGGTACCAGACTTGTCCGTTTTCAGAGTGCAGACTTGTCCGGAGTACCAAACTTGTCCGCACTTGAACACCGGACTAGTCCAGTCTGACATAAGAACCCTAATTTCCTATTTTCAACAAATCTAGTTCAAATCAATTCACAATGAATAGGAAACAGTAGGAATACATCTATAAGAGTAATGTATGGCCTAGGAGTCAAGAAAAATAAGCAAGAATTAAGAAAAGATGAGAGCTAGGGTTTGAGTGACATTTTACTGAAAAATTGAATATTTGAGATGAAGGAGAGGAGTATGGTTCGGATTAGTCTGGAGTGGACAAGCTCCGCACCGCGGAGAGGATTTCCCTTGGAGAAATCTGCGATTTGATGGCTGGAAGCAAAAATCGCCTTTGGAGCTCACAGTTGAAGAGAGAGAGAGAGAGAGAGAGAGAGAGAGAGAGAGAACAAAAGAGATTATGAGATGTGATGGATGAGCTCCTGGCGGCGAACTAGGGTAAACCCCGATATATATGGACTAGTCCGATCGACACTAGACAAGTCCGATATGCCAAATCAGGGCAAGACTAGTTTGAGGCATCAGACTAGTTTGGTGCTGACGCCGGACTAGTCCGGTGTTAGCAGGGCAGAACAAAATTGAACAACTTGATTTTGGTTGTTTGATCTAATAGTGATCTAAAGGACATCATTTCACAAATAATCCTGATGAACATGACCAGTAAGCAATCAACAATCATACAATGGCCATAATTGACCAAGATTCACTAATTTAAATAGTTTTCAAGAGAAAATCGAGATAAGGGAAATTTTTTAACAAAATGAGTAAATTTTGAAATCACAATCAGGTATGCAGTGTTTCAAGCCACATTTTGAGAGTCATGTATATTTAGCTCATTTCTTAGCTCACAAAATCTCTTTTCATCTAATGGCTTGGTGAAAATGTCTGCAAGTTGTTTTTCAGTCCTAACATGTGAGATTACAATGTCAACTTCTAATGAATGATCTCTTAAGAAATGGTGATGAATATCTATGTGCTTAGTTCTTGAGTGCTCTACTGGGTTGTCTGCAATTTTTATAGCACAGGCCTACCTCAGGTACGGGTTCCGGTGCTGCCACATGGACCTCAAGACGGGGACCAGCTCCCCCGATCACACGGGCTCCCGAGCTGCCATGTGTTCAGTGAGACGGGATCCCACTCCACCACAGGAGTGGGTTCTGGTGCTGCCGCGTGGCCCAAAGCACCAGGTTGGCCACCTCCCACGGAGGTAGGCACCGGCTCCACCACGTGTCTTGCAGCTTGCCGGATTCCCAGCTCACCCCAGAGAATGGCTCTGGGGCTGCCATGTGCCCCGAAGTACTGGACCTGGCCTCCCCCGTAGTGACCAGCTGCGATACTGCCATGTGTCCTGCAACTTGCCCTGGATCGTGGGTTGCGGGATTTAAGAGATGGCGCGTCCTGTCTGAATCAAGCAATGAAGAAATGCACCCACACGCGATGCATGACGTGGCACACGCCTACGGTCAGGGACCGCTGCGTCCAGTCATATCACAGTAAAGGCGTCGTAGGCTGACCCCTCTCGCTAGTGGGGTAGCTTAAGTCTACAAAACATACAGACAGGAAATCCCCTGCCACCGCAACATTTACATGTGGGCCACTGGCGTCGAAGACGACAAGACAACGAGTCTCCAAGCCGAGGTTAGAGAGAGCGTAGTGGAGAAGACTTAGATCTTTAGGATAAGATTGCCACGGAGCCACTTGTCGGGCCCCGAACCCTACTTGTAAGGCATCTAGCCTTGACTACAATAGGATCGAAACGCCACTGTTACAAGGCATCTTAACTCATACACACTAAACACACACACTCCTGCAAACTTCCTCTCTTGAATGGAGAGGGATGGTTAGCTCCCGAGACTTGTACAAATGAACATTCGAGTTAGGTAACTGAACTTTCATTTGTACATACGGGGAAGAACAAAATCAAATATGCATTGGATCCAATGTCAAGTGTATCTATGATCAATGTGTTACTCATTGATAAGAGTGGAGCTTTATGGATAATTCATGTTGCATATTTCCTAAAGCTCCTACTCATAGCAATGCATGTGAAAGAAATACACTGTATGGATCCCTACACCTTTTAAAGTTTCTAACCATCTTAGCTTTCAAGAGCAATTTTTTATCATTTAGACCATGACAAACAAGATTCTCAATTTTATCCTCCTGAACCTCACTAGGAATTTGAAATTTAGTGACTCCTCCTAAAAATGCAATTCAATTTCAGAGCAAGGATACCACTTATTACTAGGAGTTTGAAATCTAGTGACACCATCTATGCATGAAGCTCAATTAAAAATTATGGCTGTCACCAATTAAGTCATGCCCAAAAGTTTTGTTTTCTAAACCTCGACAAAAATGACTAAGTTTACAAAACAATTCTTAAAGGGTTCTAGGTACTTGTTTCAGATTTTTCCATGTACGGTGGGATTTCCTTTTGGAGATCCAAAAGTCAATATCCACGCTTACTCTTGTGAGGATGCTTGAGAATTGAATGATGAAGAAGTGTCAACCTTCCTCACAAATTCAAGCAAATACATTCAATTCCATGGCAAACCAAACAATGGAAAATTCTAAACTCATACCTCATTTGGGGATTAGTTGGTGACGAAGGTCTTTGTGTGAGAAACTCACAACCTTGATTTTTGGCGTAGGCTTGATGGTTGATGTCAAATGCCAAGTTGAGATTGGATTTGGCAATGGATTTGGTTCTGGCTCCTCCATTGGGTCATCATCTTGAACATTTCTCTTCCTCAAACTCAAAATGAGTTTGAAGGAGAGAAGTGTTCTCAAATCCTCCCAATGGTGACTTGAGCTTGATGAAACCTTCCACTTTCTTGCCATACCACCTTTTTACAATTTTGACCTAGCTGCACTTTAATCAAGAACACACAAAACAACTCAAAAACGGGTTACGTTAGCCAAAAGCAAATTGAACCCAATTTTCAAATTGTCTTGCCCAGCTTGAAATAACTTGTAAATGCAATGAGGGTCAAAGCAAATATTTTTGGTTTGAACTAGGAAGATAAATTCAAGTGGTCATGCACGTAGTTCATATCCAATTAAATTTCTCCCCTAATTCAAATTTTTAGTTTTATGATGGTTGGAAAGTTTACTTTCCAACATGCAAGTGTGGAATTTCAAACATGCAAATGCAAGGGTTGATGCAATTTGGAAAACAAATATGAGATAACTACCAATTATCCTATTGGCAAGGACTCACCAAATTTTTGAAGTTCAATGAGTAGGACTTACCTCCGTTCTGTTCAGCGTGATGATTTGTTGTCCAATCCTAGAGTTGAAGATGTGGACGATTTGTTCTGTTTTGACATGCCAAACTCATTTGGCTGTCATTTGGACATGTGGGCCACATGGTGGCCCTAGCCTCTCCCCGTTGTATTGATATAGACATGTTGTTGTAGCAACGGGTTCTCCCTCTTGAATGTATTCCTTCATGAGCATGGTGAGGCTTTGTCCTTCTTAGGGGTGCCACTCTGACCATATTGATATTCCATTGAATCAACCCATACCTTGATCATGGATCAAAGGTTTCCTTGGGCATGATGACATGTGGACTCCACAATCAAACAAGAAACGCTTCATCCACAATGTCACTTGCCCTAGGTTGAATGGGTTTGGTCGAAGTGTGGGAATACCAACAAGTGATGTGGGAAATCTTGGACTTTGAATGCTCCTTAAGTTCTTGTCCTTGGCCAAGATCTTCATGTGAATGTTGTCTTGATTTCTGCTTGGCCAAGATACTTCAAGGTAGGCTAGTTGAACTTAAATCCCTTGGAAGGTCATAGCCTCCTTGAATACAAGGGTGATGTTAATTCCACCCTTGACCTCCTTGTGAATGGTAGCCATTGGAGTTGTTGTTTGAAAAAGGTCCTCATGGGTCTTAGGGAAATAATTCCCACGCGTCCCATGATGACATGGATTTTCACAAATCATGTGAATATCCATGACTTGGATTATCCAAACAAATTTCCAATGACTTGGATATTCATGACACTTCAATGGGAGGTGTAGTTCCATAACTAGCATATGCACCTTGTGAAGTGGTGTGCATGACAAGCTATGGGAACTCGAGCATTCTTCAATCCACCCCTTGAGTGGAGACCTTCTTCTCATCCATGATGAATGAGAATAGGACTCCTTCAGCTCCAGCATGAATGTGGTCATGGATTGGTGGAGCCAACCCATGACACGAGTGTTGGATGAAGAGCTAGCTATCCACCCCATGGTGGAGGCAAACCAAGAAGAACTTTTTGGAGCCTTCCCCAAGTTTGGGTATGGATGACTTTGGCTCCTACTGAAAGATGAAATTCTCCCGCAAAAAGGCAATGGTGTTGCCTAGCGGACATTTGTTGATGTACGCCTTAAATCATCTTGCAGTTGAGCACTTTTTTCCTCGTTGGCCATCTCATACAATGGGTTGGCCAACACTACCCTGTTTTCACACAAAGGAGAAAACAAACAAGGGTAATCCTGCCTAATAACTACTAGTACCTATAGCTTAATCACAAGTGATAGCTATCCATCACTTCCTTCGCCTTCCCCGACAATGGCGCCAGAAATGCTTGTTGACGGCTCCTAAGA
This sequence comes from Tuctoria greenei, assembly GCA_036927565.1. Lineage (NCBI taxonomy): Eukaryota > Viridiplantae > Streptophyta > Magnoliopsida > Poales > Poaceae > Tuctoria > Tuctoria greenei. The sequence continues at coordinate 141,654,778 of JAYESD010000002.1, forward strand.
TATACTAACAAATCATCCCCGGCAACGGCGCCAGAAATGCTTGTTCGTATTTCTTAACACCACAGATCATATCCAGTAAAGAGATGAGATTCGCAAGCGCACGGAAGATACCATTGTAGCATTTCACCCATGAGTATTCCCAAGGGTATCGTATTTATCCCAAAGGAAGGCAATGGAGTAAAATATATACTACTCTTATGGTCAAGCTATGGGATACTAATCCATTATCCGGACAGGGGTAAGTTGATAATAGGGGTAGTGTGACACACACCTAGGCAATCTATTCTAAAGGGTAAAATGGGTCCTAGAGGGAGATTGGATTGAGAGTTAGAGAGTTGCTCCTACAATTCTCCTAATACATATACATAGCCTAAGGTAGATACTAATGGTCATGTCAATGATGAATTCCTATACGATGCTATTCAACACATCGGGCACGGGCTTACCCCTAGCAATACTAGGGCGACTCCCGCCAAGAGCCTGTGGCATAGCCGAACGTGGAGGATTACAAAGGACAAATAGGGCTGTCACCATCTACTGCCTACCTCTTCAATCTGTGGGTCTACGAGACATCCAACGCTACTTAAATACCCTAGAACCATTCTAGCATACTAAGCAAATACCTTAAGAGCTGCAGCACAAGCCATCCTAAGGCAATGAACTAAATCATCGTTGAACCAATGTTGATTGCATAGCATAGTTATTCATATTAACACAATCATATCACAACTACATAGACTATAGTGGGGGTCTATAGTGTTTATGACCATAAGATGTGATCATGAGAGTACAATCATAAAGACTATACCTTCCACTTACATGGACTCCATAATCAAACAAGAAACGCTTTGTCCAAGTATAAGTATAAAAGAAGACTAAAGATAATATCTTTATTGAGCACAAAGTCATAAATACAAGAAGGAATACATGAGACATACCTTTCCCAATGTGGAATTGGGAAGAGAGACTCCTTCTACTCCTTTCCCAATTTAGACTTGGGACTAGAGGCTCTCCTCTCCACATCCTAACTCCTCTAAGGACTATGGAAGATAGTGTATACGATGGAATGATGCCCAAGTGGTGTGTGTTGAAGTGAGGGGTAGGGGGTCCTATTTATACTTGTGTTGAGGTCGGTTCCGCCACCAAAAGCGCGCGAATCAGTCACCATTGACTCCAGGGAGCCGGGAGGAACCAACATGTGGAGGCTGACCGAGTTTGGTGCAAAGACCAGGTCGGCCGAACCCCTGGTTCAGCCAATGTGGTCATTGCACCGTTTCTCGTGTGCTTTCTCCAGGTGACTTCCAGGTGGGTCTTATTGATGTATATGGGTGATACACCGTTGGATCTCCTTGGATACTTCTGTTTGTGGGCCATTTGATCCATAGGATGCCACGTCTCGTCGCCTGCTTGGCTGGGATGATATTTTATAGGATTGGTCCCTCTACATTTCCTCATTTCCTGCATAAAATGTTGCATACACATATTTCTCCAAGTCCAAGTGGAATTGGGTTAGATAGAAAGGTGATGTATGCAAGAAATGACAAATCCTTCACATAATTGAGTTAAATTGACGGATGAAATTGGTATATAACAGCCGTCAACACAACCTCACCCGAGGACTAAGCCCTGCCGATCAAGAACCTCTGCTCGCATAGCAGGTCTGAGGGAAGTGTCACAAGAACACTTCGACATTTGGCGCGTGAGCTAGGGACTTTTTCCTCTAAAAATTGGTTGTGCTTTCATCGCAATGGTAAGCACTAAGCGTGCAAGCGACGGCAAGAACGAGCCCCAGAGTGTTGACATGCAGGTCGGCAAAGAAGTGGAGATGAAGTTCAAAAAGCTCGAACGAGCAGTTTAGACGGTCCACCAGGCTGAGGACTTCGACCCCAATAGTGACCATGAGTATCGCAAAGCACTCCACGTCATCTGTGGGGGATCTTGGGACCCCTCGTCCCGGAACACGGTCAAGACCCTACGAGGGGCAGTGGCTTCAGTAGCTCCTCCTCACACCCGGCGTCGCATCACAGATGGATGGTGTGACACCCGGTTCTGAAAGTGAACCAAGTGCAGTATATGTGTGTCCAGGATGTTCAACACACATACACAAGTGCATCACAAAAGGATATACAGATAATTACCCCAAGACAACATTAATTAACCAAATTTTATTACATAATTTATAACATCCTAGAATACAAGCTCTAATGAATATTAATGACAAGTTTGAACTAATGCAGTGGAAATAAACTAACCAGGCAACTACGCAAACTAAGCAATAAGGTAGCGCAGCTCCAATCAACACCACAGGCAAAGCTGACGACAGACACGGCATAGAACTCCGCATTATCATCGCTATACTCCCAAATCTCACCTGCAACTGTTGGTGGCGGAATTGCAAAAGTTAGTACATGCCGTACTCAGCAAGTGTGGAAAGTATGACATGTAGCTGATACAAATGATGACAATAATAATGGCTAAGTGCTAAAAAGTACATTAAAACATTTGAAAAAGCAATATATTATATGTATATGATGTAAACCCATTATAAACCATGTAGTTTTTATAATACCAGTCCATAATTCATTACCATCATCCATATTCCAGATTTCATCATTAACAATAACCATACCCATTGCCATAAACCATAATACCATCCCATAACTAGTACCAAACCATAAACATCCCAAATCCCAAGTTTCCTCTAATCATGTGAGGGTCCAGGTTGCTAATAACAGGGAGCACGACTATCAAGATAGTTTTTAAGACACTCTGCATAGGTTGTACCACTTTACCCACGTGTTTGTGATTTCATCACCTTTCGATGACTAAGGAATCTCAATTATGTCATCTCACACTTCTGTTGGTGTGTGGCCGAGAGATTACAAAATAGCCTTTACAAAGGGACTACTAGCATGTACGGACCCACTGAGGTTTCACCAGTGGCGATGTCTCCAACTGAGCACATCTTCAACCAAGGGCCCCCCTTATGCCGTTTGGATCCCAGGGAGTCCCGCCAACCATATACAAACCCAATCTGACTCCCCTGCCCTCGTGCGCTGAATGATCCATTCAGTACTAGAAATACCCTAATTAATCAGCTATGCCGCACCCATACGTGGCCTCGTGGTGGCACTATAAATCCTGGATGGTCGCTCCACGAACCAGTCATTAGATCTAAGGCAAGCAAAACACCATAACATCCAACCCATCCACATACCAGGCTTGCTTAGATCACCAATTACCATATCACATTAACCATTTCATGTTAACCACAATCTCATTAATGCATAATTAAATGATATAGTTGTTTTCCCATCCCAATTAAAGCGAAGCAAAGTTAAAAAGCCCTTCCCGACTCTCTACCATGTATTCCAGGTGACAAGGGTGGTTAAACAAAGCTAGTAAACTTCCTATCATAGGATTCCCATCAAATTGACACAAGCATGCAGTTTTGCAAACAAAACATTTATTTTTAGATACAGGATTAATATGTTCAAGGATGCCTGCCTTGCTCTTGGGCTTGGTTTGAGTCAAAGTCTTCAAATTCCTGGTGCTGGAGGTCCTCCGCAGCACCCTCTAGCGCAAATCCATCTAAACAATTACAATCAATAAGTGCACATATATTACTCAATATGACATGACATGCATGATTAATGCAAATGCGGAGTAAAACTAGTTAATGAGTTGCTTTTAATGTTTAGTAATCAATTACAATAGTCATTAACAAGTCCACACAGGTTTGGAGTTGATTCGATCCAATTTAGATTTAATTCAGCAGGAAATAGTGAGCACAATCGGATAAGTCCGCAGGAGGTCGAACTAGTCCCCCTTCGCAAAACCAGCGAATTAGGGTTTTCTAGATTGACGTGAAATTGGAGAAACAGGGTTGAATTCACATGAGAAAAAGGCAGTAGAGGGTATACCAGGTGTTTATAACTCCATTGAATCAAGGGTTTTGGAGGCAACACTTGGATCTTGACAATCTAGGGTTGATGAAGAAAACTTGATGGTGAATTGGTGATGAAGAACAAAAACTTGATGGAGATCTTGATCTTCTTTCATTTCCTCCTCTTCTTCTTGTTCGGGATCTCCTTCTCCCTCCTTGGCGGCAGCTCCCATGAACTAGGGTTTGTGGTCTTTCAATTGAGGCAAAAGGATGCAAAGTCAAGGGGTGGACTTGTTTATATAGAGGTGGAGGCTAGGGTTTGATGGAATTCGAGTTTGGGGTGGGTGGAGGCCGGTTTGGAGTCCCACATGGGATCCAAAAAGAGTTAGACACGATGTCCTTAGGCCCACTTAAGGTAAAACCCAAAAACAAGTTATGAAACAAAAGATCAACTCAGAATCGCGATTTACTGGACAAGTCCGCAAAAGGTCGGACTAGTCCGAAGTTAGTCAGAGAGATATCGGACAAGTCCGGACTATATCGGACAAGTCCGAACTTGGTCAGAAGAAAAACAGACAAGTCTGGCCAAAACCGGACAAGTTCAATTTTAGTCAGAGGAAAAACGGGAAAGTCTGCTGGAATACCGGACAAGTCCAGGGACTTAGCAAAATTTCAAAGGAATTGGAATACCGGACTACTCCGCAATGGACCGGACAAGTCTGAAACTGTCCAGAGGCAAAAAATGGAATAGTCACACAAAAATGGACATGTCTGATGGAGGTTAGAGAGAAATCGGACTAGTCCGCACCAAAAACGGACTAGTCCGCACTTCCCAGAATTCTTAAGTGCGGTTTTGCTCTAAATTCATTTTAAACTTATTTCTTTTTATGTGGATTAACGTTAGACAGGTATATGAACTTATGCAATGCATGATGGATAAAAATGAGGGTGTTACAGATGAAGACGCTGATTTTAGGTTCGACTCCTCCGACTGCCCCGAGAACATGGTGGGAGTTGGCCTCCTGTCCCTCCTCGTCACCCCCACCATCGCCAACATCAATTTCTACCACGTCTTGATAGATGGCGAGGCCGGCCTCAACCTCATCAGCTGTGCGGCCTTCGACAAATTGAAAAATACTATGTCCAAGCTCACGCAATCGAGATCGTTCTCGGGTGTAGGGCAATGGCCTATTATCCCGTACGACAAGATCCACCTCCGGGTGACCCTCGAGACACTTGAAAACTTCAGGATAAAGGATGTCCTGTTTGATATCGCGGAGGTTATCCTCCCCCCAATGCCATCATCAGTAGGCTAGCCCTGAACCGATTCATGGTCGTAGCCCACTACGGCTACCTCATCCTGAAGATGCCAACTCCCTCCGGCGTCCTCAAGATCTGCGAAGACCGTGCTACTACGGTGTCAGCCTTGGAGAAGCTCTAAGCGCTTGCGCAGCCCCAGCACATGCCCTGAGTGATGCTGGACCAAGTCATCCCTCGCCGAGCTCGCGCGACTACACCGCTTCACCCTGGGTGCATCCCTTCGATAGCGACGGCGTACCCATCAAAGCTATCCAAATTGGCTCCAATGCTGCCCAGACCACCCGCATTGTGGGTAGTCTAGACAGCAAGGAGGAATATGCGCTCATCGCTTTCTTGCGGGCTAATGTCGACGTGTTTGCCTGGTAACCGTGGCCAATGCCCAACATCCATAGGGAAGTGATCGAGCACCATCTGAAGATCTATCCCGACGCTAGGCCGGCATAGCAGAGGCCACCAAAGCAGTCCATTGAGCGGCAGAACATCATCCACGAAGAGATCAAGAAGCTGCTCGATGTTGGCTTCATACGGGAGGTCCACCATCCCAGGTGGCTGGCCAACCCTGTTGTCATCCCCAAAGCTGGAGGGAAGCTTCGAATGTGCATCGACTACACCAACCTCAATAACGCATGTCCTAAATATCCTTTCCCTCTCCCTAGGATAGATCAAATCAGAGATTTAACCTCGAGTTGCGATCTACTCTGCTTTCTTGACGCTTTCTAAGGGTTCCACCAAATCCCCATGTCTAGAGAAGACGAAGAGCATACCTCATTTATAATCATAGATGACCTCTACTGCTACGTCTCCATGCCTTACGGTCTTAAGAATTCCCTTCCTACCTTTGTATGTTCTATGCATAAAACATTTAGGGATCTCATTCGGGACCTAGTAGAGGTGTATGTCGATGATATCATTGTCAAAATCCAAACACATACATCATTGTTAGACAACCTAACCCTAGTCTTCGACAGGTTGCAAACCACACGCACAAAGCTCAACCTAGTCAAGTGTGTGTTTGGAGTCAAAGCTGGGAAGCTCCTTGGTTCCTTGGTCTCACAACGAGGGATTGAGACCAACCTAGAGAAGATCAAGGCGGCGGAGCTGATGCGGCCTCCAGCCCGCATCAAGGATGAGCAAAAGCTTGCAGGTTTCCTAGCAGTGCTCAGCCGGTTTATCTCTACACTTGCTGAGCGGGCCCTCCCGTTCTTCAAGCTACTGCGTCAGTCTCGACCGTTCGTCTGGAACGAGGAGGCCGAGAAAGTGTTTTGCGAGCTGAAGCAACAACTTACATCACTGCCCATCATGGTATCCGTAGAGCCTAGGGAGCCTCTGTACCTCTTCATCGCTGCCACGATGGAAGTGGTAAGCATGTCTTGGTTGCAGAACAACCTAGTCCCCAGCAGCCATAAGGGACGGACGGGCCCCTGCCAATGATTATGTGCCCTAGGGCTTGGAACCCGCAGGGGGCCCCAATAACCAAAATTCCTCCGGGTCCCAGCCCCTGGAGGTACCTGGGTCCCCCAGGGGGCCTCAGAGATCAAGATACCTTTGGGTCCCATCCCCCAGAGGACTCCCCTGGTTCAGGGAACCTGGAGCCTCTAGGCCCAGAGTTGATGGAAGAGGATGCGTCAGATTCGACAAGGATGGTCTAGACTATACAACGTCCAGTCTACATCATCGGCGAAGTCCTCCACAATGAAAAAGACAAGGTACCTTGAATTACATAAGTTCCTATATGCAGTGCTAATCCTGTCAAGGAAGCTCTAACATTCCTTTCAGGCACACTGGGTTTAAGTGGTGACCTCGTTCCACTAGGGATAGTGCTCTGCAGCTCCAACACGATCGGCAACATCACCAATTGTGCGGCAGAACTGGCAGAGTTCAAGCTCGACTTCTTGCCATGGCATGCGATCAAGAGACAAGCACTAGCAGATTTCGTTGTTGAGTGGACTCCCTCACCAAGCAACCTAGGGGGCCATGAAATCAGCAAGCCGGAGCCCAGGGCACCAATGCTCACTGGACCCCACTGGACGATTTTCTTTGATGGCTCCTCGTAGAAGCAGGAGGCTGGAGCCGACGTACAACTCATCTCGGCAGCAGGAGAGTAGTTCAAGTACGCAGTGTGCCTTGACTTTAAGGGGACTAACAACATGGCAAAGTATGAAGCCCTCATCTTTGGACTAATAGCTGTGCAGGGTCTCGGTGTCCCGCAGATCCTGGTCAAGGGAGACTCCCAACTGATCATCAAGCGGGTCCAGGGAGAATGCTGCTGCAACGATCCTTAGCTCGTGGCATACCTACTACACGTCAAGAAGCTCGAGGCTGGATTCGAGGCCTTGGACATATGTCATGTACCACGCACTGAAAACTCCATAGCTGCTGCCTTGTCAATGATGACATCCATAGGGGCCCTGGTTTCTGAAGGTGTCTTCGACAGGAGATTGGTGGGACCAAACACTGGGCCTACAGGGCCTAATGAAGAAGACGAGCCCAACACCTCAAAGTTGGTGGTCTTAGCAGCCCTGCAACCATTGGCCCTGCCGAGGTTCTTGTGCATCACCGGGGACTCGAGATCACTCAACCCCCAAGATCTAGAAGCTCAAGAGAGTCCTGATGCATGAATCACGGAGATCCGGGACTACTTGAAGCACAACATCCTCCCCGAGGAACATATATCCACTGAGTGGATCGTGAGGGTGGCAAAATGCTACACGCTGGTAGTGGGAGACCTCTACCGGCCTGGCGCCAACGACATTCTATTATGGTGCATAACTCGAGAGGAGGGTTGCGACTTGCTCGTAGAGATCCACAAAGGAGAGTGCGGAAATCACACGGCTTCCCACACGCTGGTTGGTAAGGCCTTTCGACATGGCTCCTACTGGTCGACAACACTCCAAGACCTCGTCAAGTCGGTGAAAATGTGCAAGGCATGCCAGTTCCATGCCAAGCATATTCACACACTAGCGCAAACACTGCAGATGATCCTGCCCTCCTGGCCATTTGTAGTCTAGGGCCTGGATATCCTAGGACCCTTCCCCAGGTCCATCAGAGGGTACTGATTCCTCTACGTCGCGGTAGAAAAGTTTACCAAGTGGCTGAAAGCAGGCCCGATGATCACCATCAAGAAGGAGTATGCAGTCAAGTTCATCAAGTCAATCGTCTGCAGGTTTGGGGTCCCAAACAGGATGACCACCGACAACGGGACCCAGTTCACCAGCGCAGCGTTCCAAGACTACAGTGAAGACCTCGGAATCCAAGTTTGTTATGCGTTCGTGGATCACCCAAAAAATAATAGTCAAGTTGAAAAGACCAACATTGATATCCTCAGGGGCCTCAAGACACGCACATATGAAAGCTTGGATAAGCATGGTACCAATTGGGTAGATGAACTTCCGTGTGCGCAGTGGGCGAGTCGGACATCACCCAGCCGGGCCAAGAGGGAAACGCCTTTCTTCCTAGTGTATGAGGTCGGGGCTGTCCTCCCACCGGAGATCGCCGTGGGCTCCCTTCGGGTCCAGACATTCAACAAAACCACACAGGACTGGCTCTGACATGAAGATGTCGACCTCCTCGACGAAGCAAGGTGGCAGGCCACCATACGAAATGCACGGTTCCGGCAAGCGCTCCGGCGCTACAAGGAACGGTTCGCGCGGAGTAGAGAACTCCACATGAGTGACCTGTGCTGCGGCGAATACATTTTCGAGAAGGGTCACATAAACTCTCCCATAGCTAGGAGGGCCCCTTTCGAGTGACATTGGTATCCCGCCCCGGGTGCGTCCACCTGGCCACAGTGGAAGGAGAACCTCTCTCCAACCCTTGGAAAATAGAGCACCTCCATAAGTTTTACCCCTAGCATAATGGTAGGATAGTGTTGGTTGTCATGGTGCCCTAGAACAGCGCTCAGGACAACCAAACTCTGGGAGGGAAAGGTCCAGAGTGTTCAGCCTGTTTAAGATTGGTCATACACCCAAAGCATGAACATTCTGCCTCCCTTGCCATCTAAAGAGGGTCATTGCTTTATGGTAAAGTCTGTCTCCTCCTATGAATGCCAATATGAAAGAATCAATGTCTTACCTTGTGCTTTCTCTTATGTTCATCTAATTACCCGTTAATTCTATGATCATCAGTTATGCTCGTTTTTCATATATCATCTTCATATGCCTGGTCAATGTTTCTCTATATCGCCACTGGTGCAGTTATGAAACCTTGCTAAATGCGGACTTGTTTGAGGTACCTACAACGTATTTCGGGATCTCGTGGCTGCTCTCTTACTTGGGGCCCCGTGGCGCCAGATGGTCTCCCATGGTCTCCCATGAAAGGCCTACGCCGAGCTGGAGTTCCAGGGTGTGCAGCCTGCTTTTTCTGGTCTCGTACGCTAACCATGCGCACTCTGCCTCCTAGCGCTACGGCTAAGTACTGGGGCCAGGAGGCTCACATCCTGAGTAAGGTGAGAGCCAGATCCTGGGAGCTAATGCACTGAATTAGCCAAGCACCGCATACCAGCTCATGACTAGAAGACGTAGCAAAATTAAAAGAGTAGAGAAAGGTGGCCGATGAGCAAAATTATGCCCCCTCTGTCGTGTGTGCAGGACATACAAAGCAGGTCGGTTCAGGCAAACCAAGTAGCAGCATTAGGAAGGTACATGCCTCCCAAGGGGCCCCGCTGTCGATGTTTCTTCACAACAATGATGGGCCGCACTAGAGCATCTAGCTCTGACACCTCCCAGGAGGCCAGCTGACGCTCTTCTACATAATGGCAACAAGTGCTGATTTGTGAGTATGCTTCCTCATCCCGCTTTTGTTGCTAACAAGGTTTCTTTAGTTTCCTACCAGTCGGGGGCCTGTCGTCGATGTTTCTATGCGTTCATGGTATGCGACGCCAGAGCATCCAGCTCAGGCACCTCCCAGGGGGCCTGCCGTCGATGTTTCTATGTGTTGATGGTGGGCAAACCCCGAGCATCCAGCTCTGGCACCTCCCAGGGGGCCTGCTGTCGACATTTCTACGTGTTGATGGTGGGCGACGCCAGAGCATCCAGCTCTGGACTCCAAGGGGGCTCGCCATTGACATTTCTACATGTTGATGGTGGGCGACGCCAGAGCGTCCAGCTCCAGCACCGCCCAGGAGGCCCACCGTCGACATATTTACGTGTTGATGGTGGGCGATGTCGGAGCGTCCAGCTCCGACACCTGCCAGCGGGACCGCCGTCGATGTTTCTATGTGTTGATGGTGGGCAACGCCAGAGCATATAGCTCCAACACCTCCTGGGTGGCCCGCCGTCGATGTTTCTATGTGTTGATGGTGGGCGACACTGGAGCATCCAGCTTTGGCACCTCCCAAGAGGCCCGTCGTCGACGTTTCTACGTGTTGATGGTGGGCGACACCGGAGTGTGCAACTCTGTCACCTCCCAGGGGGCCCACCGTCGATGTTTCTATGTGTTGATTGTGGACGACGCCGGAGCGTCCAGCTCCGACACCAACCAGGGGGCCCGTCGTCGATGTTTCTACATGTTGATGGTGGGCGATGCCAGAGCATCCAGCTTCAGCACCTCCGAGGGGGCCCAACATCAAAGTTTCGACGTGTTGATGGTGGGCGACGTCAGAGCATATAGCTCCGACACATCACATGGGGCCCACTGTTGATGTTTCTACATGTTGATAGTGGGCGACGTTGGATAATCCAGCTCTCACACCTGCCAAGGGGCCTGCTGTTGATAGCATTTATATGCATCGATAGTGAGTGACGCTGGAACACCCAGCTCCAACACCTCCCAAGGGGCCCACCGTCGACGTCTCTATATGTTAAGGGGGGCACCACACGGCTTGGTAGCTTCCTTCTCGACAGCAGCACCGAGCAATTCTCTGACGACGACCATGCGTTCCAAACCATGTCCAGCGCTCCCCAGGGGGCCCACCGGTGTCAACCACTGAAGCTCCCCCGCTCTGTCGGGGACCCATCAGCAACATCCTGCAATCAATTGGTAGGGGTGCCCAACCACTTGGCAACACATACCAGGGGTCCTCTAAGGAGGGTTCCATAGGCAGGACATCTAACGGCGCAAGAATGGCTACGTCAAGTGTGCTACTAATTGGCTTCTAAAAAGCTAACAAGTCAGTAAGGTCCTTCGATCTCTCATGCAGCTAAGGACCCGGAGCGACAAATTGAGAAGCACAATACAACCCAAAAATCAAAACATGAATTCAAATTCATTAAGAGTTATTTTACAAAGGGTTAGCCTATTTACAAAGGTACTCCGCCTAGGGGTCGCCAGTTTCAAACCTGCTGAGGAAGACACCTGCTTGGCAAGGTCCAGGACTTGGGCCCTCGCCTCCTCGTCCCGCTCATCAAAGAGGCCCTTGTCTTTCAAATCTAGAGGGATCATCAAATACCAGCTTCGAAAGCACACCAGAACATGAGAGGCCACCTACTCTGCTAGCTCTCTCCCTTCGACCTCCAGCCGCCTTGAAAGGACAGTGTTCACCTACCCCAACATTGAGTAGAAGGATTCCAAGGCCGGGAGCAGCTGGGTCACCCTATGAGATGGCTCCCCGTGTGGCACGGGACCAAGTTCGAAGGGTTCTAACACCGCTCCTGCACGGGCTAGGAAGTCCTGAACCCCCGATCACAGCCCTAGGTTTTGGCTGCTCGAGAGGCCTGGAGGTCTTCTACCTCTTTCTGCTCCGTTTCCTCCCGATCACCGAGCTCCCGAGCATGATGCTCCAAGTCATCCTCCCGGCGTTTGATGGCGAGCTCCAAGTCCTGTACAGCTCGGCGCCTCTCCTCTAGCATGCCAAGGCTCCGAGAGACCTCTTCTTCCCTCACCGCCAAGTTCTGTTCTTGATCGGCAGTGGCAACCTCATGACAGACCAGCTCTAGCCGCTATCCTCACACAACCTAAGGTGGGCATCAGCATCATCATGGGCCTTCCCATCGAGATCCTTCGTCTTGGCATCAACCAGCTTCACCAAGCGCCGCTCTTCAGCAAGTTGATCCCACTCCTGGGCGAGAGAAGCCTACGTCTGCCACAGGATGGATTGGGCCGTGGCAACAGCCTCGGAGAGGGAGATTGACATTGCCGTCACCACAGACGATTGCCTCCCCACCTCTTCAACCGACTCTGTTGCAGACACTAGCGCCCGAGGACCTAATAGCTCCCCGATTGGAGCTTCAGAAATGAGCGCGCCGCCGCCTGGTGCCGAACCACTCTCCATTGCCACAAGGGTGTCGCCAGCCGCTGTTTACGAGTCGCCATCTTGGGCGCTAATGAAATCTCACACTGGCACAGTGTCAATGGCGGGTCGCCCCACCAGGAGTAACCGTGACAGCCAAGTTGGTCACCTCCTTGCCCAGCACTCCCTCAGCACCATCCGCTTTGATGGATGGAGCGCGAGGAACAGCCATAGGGGCAGCAGCGTCGCCAAAGGCGAGTGCACCCTCAAGTGCGAGATGCTCTAAAATGGACCCTGTTCCTGTCCCGGGAGGGGCAGGAACCGTCAAGCTCACCCCCTGAAGCACCAAGGGTACTATGACGGCCGACGACGCCCTGAAAAGCCAAGGCTGACCCCGTCAGTGCGAAGAAGCAATGAAAAATAGTGAAGGCAGAAACTGTGCCTTACCGGCAGGCCTGGCAGCTCTAGAGACCCTGGCCTCCCAGCTCGCATGACGGATCGAGGCACCTTGGACCCGATGCGAAGATCGGCGCCATAGCCTCTGGCACCTACTCTTGGACGACTTGTGTCAACGCGACCATTGGTGTAGATCACTTCGCATCCCTCAAAAGTTGTCGCTGCCGCTCTCCTCTCCACCCATCATCGGCATGCCGACAGCTTGAGGCCCACCTGCCAAGTGTTGTGCGGACATGGTATCTCCAGAGCCGCTGCTGGAATCAGAGACCAGATCGATGACGGAGGCTTTGGTTGCTCTGGCCCCCTCATGATGGGAGATTAGAGCACCATCCCCGCGCATCAGCTTTTGCCTCCTCGGCATAGGGGTGGCGGCACTCGCGGTCGAAGTACAGGACCGCTTCCCCGGTGCAGAAACTGATGTTGGTTGACTGTCCTCCCCCCTGTCGGAGATTGTCGAGGTCCCTACCTCCACCCTTTCTGAAGGGCGTGGGGTAGACCCTAACCCTTGTTGGACTGTAGCACGTCACCGCTCTAGGACTACCGAAGCTCCAGTCATCTCTTCGGGGTGCAGCCGAGCAAGACCAAATGCATTGACCTTCGCCATCAAGCTCTGCACTTCGCCCCTCAGGTTAGGGTCATGAAAAGCGGATGGCAGTCATCTAGGATGGAGACATGCTCTTCAACGATTGAGTCACAAGTCACCAACTTCAACATCTCTTCTAGCATCTTCGAGGTTGGGTCATACTAATCCAACTGCCACTGGTCGAACGCACCAGAGTAGACCTAGGCCCCGTATAGGCGCTGCTGAAGAGGGGCGATGCGGCAGTTCAAGAAGTCCACCAGCACCATCAGGGAGGTCAAGCCCCTGTATGCTAGGAACTGGATCCTCTTCGGGATCGGCTTATACTCCTTCAACAACCCCTGGTACGGTTCTGAGGTGGATGGATCATAGGTCGAGTCTTGACAGGGAAGCTTCAGTAGGGTGTGGGCCTTGGTCAGCACGATCGCCCAGTCCTCCCTCCAGCGGCTCCACTTTCCCCCTTTGAGGGAAGTAATGTAGACTTCGGAGGTCTTCTCCCGGTGCCAGAAGTAGTAGGCTCCCATGTGGCTTGCCGCGCTCCTTCTGGTGGTCTTCATAACAAAGAGGAACTGGAACAACTCCATCGTCTGTGTAGTCCCCATGAACGCCTCCCAGAAGTGGACGAACACGACAACCACGACAATGGAGTTCGTTGATAGGTGGTGTAGCTGCACCCTGTATTCCTCCAGCAATGCGAGGAAAAACCCCGACAACGGGAGCCCGAGCCCTGAAGAAACGTAGGCGACAAAGAGAACAATCTCATTTCACGCAAGTATTGAAGAGCAGGAGATCCACAACGAATAGTCCATCCTTGCTCCGCTGCCGCCCAGCCAAGCAGTCACCTCATTGGCATCAGATCCTCTGCTGTCTTGTAACAAGAAGGAGGCGGCGTGGAGGCCATCGGAGCAAGCAAAAACAAGAGCTTTTCTAGTGGTGAAGACTTGAATGCTCAAGGAAGAAGGTGAAAGCTCGGGCAGCGGGGTGTGAGTAAGGAAGGAACCGCCCTCTCCAGCAAAGGTTTCCTTTTTTATCACCCCCGCGACGCCTAAGCACATCGTGCAGATCACCAGGGCCCGGCTCGTGCTACTCAACCCACAACATCCATGGTAGTAGGGCCCAGGTCCCCTGTCAGAAGAACTGGCCCGAGCGGTGGGCCACCTAAGAAGACAGCTGGAGTGGTTCCCATAAAGGTGCAACAAGCGGAAGTACTATAGCTACATTGGGAACCGTCGCGATTAAAGGTGTTGCAAAAGGCAAAGATACCGCTGCAAGCAAAGATCACGTCACCATAATCTATCAACCAGGAGATGACGTGTGGCCGCGTTGGCAGAGGCGCGCACCACTTCGGCTGACAAAGACAAATTCAAAAGGCAGTGCAGGAAAGCAAGGATAGGGCTCCACCCTCGGGCTCATCACCTCCCGCCAGGGTGGACCCACGGGCCACTATCGGTACCCAGCATACAGGTTACCCTTGCACACAGGCTGAAGGCACCTAAGTGCCCTGCCTCCCTGCCGATGCAGGGTCCAATGGTTCCACGAGTCCAGAAGGCGCCAGACCCTAGCCTACCTTAGGGTCCCAACGCTGCCACATGGACCTCAAGACAGGACCCAGCTCCCCTGATAAGACGGGCTCCCGAGCTGCCACGTGTTTAGCGGGGCGGGATCCGACTCCACCATAGGAGTTGGCTCTAGTGCTACCACGTGACCTGAAGCACCAAGTCGACCACCTCCCGCGGAAGCAGGCACCAGCTCCACCACGTGTTTGCAGCTTGCCAGAATCCCAGTCACCTCAGAGAAGGGCTCCATGGCTACCATGTGCCCCGAAGTACTGGACCTGGCCTCCCCCGCAGTGGCCAGCTCTAATACAGCAACGTGTCCTGCAACTAGTCCTGGATGGTGGGTTGCGGGAGTTAAGGGATGGTGTGCCCTGTTTGAATCAAGCATTGAAGACATGCACCAACCCCCGACACATGGCGCGGTGCACGACTATGGTCACAGACTGTTGCGACCAATCACATCACAGTAAAGGCACCGCAGGCTTACCCCTCTCCGCCAAGTGGGGTAGATTACGGCTACAAGACAGACGGACGGGATATCCTCTGCCACCGTCAACAATTACGCGTGGGCCACTAGCATCGGAGGTGACAAGACAACGAGTCTCCAAGCCTAGGTTAGAAACAGCGTAGTGAAGAAGCCATAGATCTTTAGGATAAGATCGCCGCGGGGCCACCTGTCGGGCCTCGGACACCACTTGTAAGGCTTCTGGCCTTGACTATAAAAGTATCGGACTGCCACTGTTACAAGGCATATCAACTCATACACACTGAACACACGCATTCACAACAGCAATACAACTCACACCGTAGAGTAGGGTATTGCGCTCCAACGACCTGGACTACGTAAAACCATTGTATCACCATCTCTCATATGCACAACATCACCCGAGGACTAAGCCCTGTCGATCAAGAACCTCCACGGGCTGCTCGCATAGCAGATCCGGGGAAGTGTCGCAAGAACACTTCGACAGCAACACTGCAAAGAAACTCGTGTAACTCAAAAACCACAAATCCAATGACTGTGACATTTTTACAGATTATAGAGTATCAAGTTGTGAATACAAAACAAAAGAATTGCATCAATTGAATAAGAAACACACGAGTTATGATTGAAACACCGATGCAATGTCTGGCTGTCCAGAAACTCAAGAAGAAAAACTTGCCTAAAACTAGTCAGACGAATGAGGCACAATAGCTTCTATAAACTATGAATTGTATTGATCAAAACACAAGAGGAACAGCCCCAAAGTTGTCGCACCACAAGCTCTGGCCTTCCTTGCTTATATAACCAGCCCTAAGGCCAACCCAATCCTAACTAGGACTCCTACTCCTACTCGATTTCAACCGAAATGTTCCATAACTGCTCAAGACTCTTTCATATGCAGATAGAAGCAATCTTAAGACTTCCAAACACCTTAGTAACATCCTAAACATTCCTAAAACAACTCAACTTCGTGACCCACACAAAATCTAACCAAAACCAACTCTAAACTTTCCATAAACGAACCATAGCAACCTCAGCCGCAGCCTGAGGTATAATCCAACCGGTTGGACATTTGCGACCAATTCTCCATGTCCATATCTCTTCGCCACGCCTTGGAACCATGTTCCCACGTCTATGCACCCCTTGCACGCATGCAAGCATCTTCCAATGACGTCCATGATACCTTCATATGCATTATTCTTGACCCAAACATGATCCATGACCTCCTGATCAACTCAACCACAATTCCTCTCGAACATGGTTATTGAACCTCATATCCTTCCTAAGACTAGTTCAATGGATCCCGTCACCAGCATGTCTTGAACTCAAGCAACACTTGCAAATGAACAAACAAGAAACTCTTCCGAGCACAAGTCCACAACTTGACTCACATTAATCTGAAAACCACAACACCTTATGTGAGCACCTCACATAAGCATGTTGCAAACATAGCAAAATATAATCCACCATCAGCCAAAATGCATCAAAAACTTAGTACATAAGTACTAAGCAAACTTTCCCATAATTGTAAAGCATGTATAAAACATTGCAACCTAAAAACATAATAGTCGTACGAATATTTTAGCACATAGAAAGCTCGGGCAGTCCAAAGTAGCCGCTATGCATTACAAGAAAAAGTTCGGACACATCGAAACAAGTTCCCACAACAGACAAACCAAAATGAAATCCTGCAAGATCGGACAATCCCACGTGAACTTCTCAGATATAATAAAAGTTTGCATGTAAATACTAACTTTTAACATAATTGTCAATGTATTTAGCACCTAGATCTCACAGGTCGAGATGTCACTTTTTATGATT
The DNA here is from genome assembly GCA_036927565.1 of Tuctoria greenei. NCBI lineage: Eukaryota > Viridiplantae > Streptophyta > Magnoliopsida > Poales > Poaceae > Tuctoria > Tuctoria greenei. The sequence goes on from JAYESD010000002.1 coordinate 141,672,046, forward strand.
GCTCCCCTCAGTTTTCGTCATTTCTGTAATAAAATACATGCATGCAGTATTTCTCCAAGTACAAGTGGAATTATATTAAATCTAAAGGTGACGTGTGTAAGAAATATTTATTCCTTCACATAATTGAGTTATATTGATGGTCAAAAATGGTATATCTCGGTACCCTAAATACCATGTACTTCTGTGTACATCACTCCCCGCTGAGGAGGGCTCCGAAGCTGCCACGTGTCCACCGGCTCCCGACCCTTGCTCCCACCGAGGAGGGCTCCGGAGCTGCCATGCGTCCTCCGGCTCTGGGCTCTTGCTCCCACCGAGGAGGGCTCCGGAGCTCCCATGCGTCCTGCAACTTGCCCTCAGCGATAGGTTGTGGGAGTAAATGGGTGGTCCACCTTGGCCAAGTCAGGCTTTGAAGGCACGCGCCTGTTGACAGTCCTTAAGTACCATATTTAGATTGTCAATTCACCTCATAATGTGCATAAAATAGAAACACAATCTAGTGGTAGGGTTAAAAACTAACCAATTCCACAAGTGTTGGTGTTTACTTGTATGCATATTACTTTAGACCCAAAATACCAAGACATGCAAGGAGTAATCCATTAAATTGGATTTCAACGAATTAGGTGATTCCTTGTGTCATCACATGGTTCAAATGGCCCACTAACTGAAGTATCTGAGGCCATCCAACGGTGTAGCACCCATATCAAGGGATGGGACCCACCTGGCAGAGATCTGGGTAAAGCACAGCTCCAACGAAGCTATGACCAGGTCAGCCGACCTCCCTAGTCAGCCGACTAGGAAGTGACACCAAAACCGATCAAGTGTTATGTGTTGGCTCCTCCCGACTTGAAGAAGTCAGTGGTGACTGATTCGCGCGCATTAGGTGGCAAGAACCGACCCTTCTCCACCTCTAAATAGCACCCCACACCCCACTTCACACACACACATTGAAAGTTGAGAATAGAATACCACTCCTAAGGTTTAGAGTAGTTCTAGAGGCTGCCAAGTTGAAGGAGAGTGTGGTCAAGAGTCTAGGCGAAGGAGGCTTGGGCTTGTCAAGTCCCTCTTCTACACTTGTACCACTACAAAGGTTTGATTCAAAATCAAGTAAGCCTTCGTGAATTCATTTCAAGTTTGATTTCCAATTCAAGGTAGTTTGAACAAGTAGTTACTTGTGGGTTCATTGCTTTAATTTACTAGAGGCTCTAGTTGTAGCTTTGAGTTGGAAATAACTAGAGTAGTGATTTAGAACATAAGTGTGGTGCTTAAGATAGAAATCACTAGTGAATATATCATAGACGCACGAATTGAAGAGGTAGGCAGTAGGTGGTGATAGCCCTATCTGTCCTTCGTAATCCTCCATGTTCGGCTCTGTCATAGGCTCTTGGCAAGAGTTGTCCTAGTGTTGCTAGGGGTAAACCCGTGCCCGAAGCAAGCAGCTACCACAAATTCCATTGAATTAGAATCAGTACTTTGAAGTCCTCTATGTTCCTTGCCTACAAAACAAATTTGTGTCCTTGGGTGAATTAGTTTGTAAGATTAGCACACACGCTCTTTGGATTCGATACCCTTGGGAATACTCTTTAAGGGGAAGTGATACACGACAGTTTTCAAGCGCTCACGGATTTTAATCTGGGACGTAAGAAATGTCAAAGCATTTCTGGCGCCGTTGCCAGGGAACGATCGTTGTTAATCTTCAAACCTTGTTCACCCTCATATCTATCCTCTTATCTTACCTTTCCATTTCTTACCACCACCGCATATATAGAGCAGCCACTATTCTTTCATATTCTGCCCCAAAATGCAAGTTCTGTGAGCCACTCCCTTCAGGGGAACCCATTTGTTCTACTAGCTATGAACTTCGCCCTGGCTTTATAGCCATGGTTCGGGAACAAAACTTCTTAGGAACAGATTGTTAAAACATTTTCACAGTCTACAAGAGTTCTAACAACTATGTTCATGCTTTCTAATCAAGGGAATGAACAGGAAACTCTCAAATGGAAGTTGTTTCCTTTTTCCCTCATGGAAAAAGCCAAACAATGTTATGGCCACAACATTGGGAAGAAAAATGGAAATTGGAATGAATTACGGGACATATTTTGTCTTGCTTTCTTTCCAATTGCCTGATTTGTTTCCTTACGGAAGGAAGTATTATGCTTCCAGCAGACGGAGAATGAATCCATAGGTGCAGCTTGGGATATATTTTCTCTTTTGAGAAATTCCGGACCAGATTTGTCCATCCCCGATCCATTGCTTTTGCAACACTTCTATATTGGATTGAACAAAGAATTGACCTACATCTTGACACTACGGCTGGTGGATCTTTCCTCCATAAGACGATGGAAGAATGCAAGGATCTTCTAGATCAGATTATAGGAAATTCTTCCTTCATCATGGGTCTTAATGAGCCTCCTCAAGAGGAAGTTGTGTCAAGAACTGAGGATAAACCCACTTTTTTCTTATCTTAACCCTTGCCGGAGGAATCCTCTCCCGAACCAGAAACCATGAAGGTAGAATAAATTCAACCTTTGATGTTTCCCTTTTACTTTGGGGAAGAAATACTTGAATATTTTGGAAATACCTTGAAGTACTGTTGCCATAGGAAACCATCGCTGCCACTAACTCCACCTGACGCACCTCATGGAGTGTTCGTCCAACTGACAACCAAGGAGTTAACCTCTATTTTAAGTAGGGAATGGACTGCGGAAGTTGAGCAATCACCCGAAATCCTTCGGATGACCTCACCTTTGGCAACCATTCTATGTTTCATTAGAGGGACACCAATGAGGGTCCTATACAATCCCACTGTTGGAGCAAATCTCAATTCTGATTCTTGTGCTGTCGCCATTCTAGGCGATGTGCCGCTGGCACCAACATGTAAATCCTTCTGAGATTCTTTCAAAAACATCCTTGAAGGATGCGGGGTTTTGCAACAGGTGTCTGTAAGACACAAAGATATTGAGGCTATCCTAGACTTTCATGTGTTCGGAATCCAAGATTTTGACATTGAGATTCCCATTGAGAAATTTCTCATGGAAATTCCTTTGGAAGAAACCTCAATGTCAAACTTGGAGGTAGAAAAACTTTTGTTCCAATTCTGCGTTTCAAGAACACATCCGCAGAATCTCCCATTCAAGATGAACCAATAGAGGAGGTTAGAACCATTCAATTCTTAGCACCCCTGAAATTGAACGAGAAGAAGATTTTATCCAAGAGGAGGATAAATTTCAGGAGGCAATTGAATTGCCAAAAGAAGAGTTCTTCCCAAAACCTCCCGTTGAGTTAAAAATTCTACCTCCAAACCTATGTTATGCCTTTATAAATCGCGATTTGGAAGCCCCTGTCATCATAAGTGACAAGATTTTAGATAATGAGACACTCAAACTCATAGCCATGCTAGAAAAGCATAGAGTTCTTTTGGCTGCTCATTGGAGGATCTCAACTGGATTAGTCCAGCATTATGCACCCATCACATTTCTATTGACCCCGAAAGTGTCCCCTCAAGGGAACCTCAAAGGCGATTGAATAATGCGATGCGGGAAGTTGTCAAGAAGTCTTGAAAATTTTGCATGCCGGGATTATCTACCATGTTCCTCATAGTCAATGGGTTAGACCAGTTCAAGTAGTGCCTAAAAAGGGAGGTAAGACGGTCGTTCAAAATGAGAAGAATGAATTAATTCCTCAATGAACCATCACGGGTTGGAGGATGTGCATTGTTTACCGAAAACATAACAAGGCTACAGGGAAGGATCATTTTCCACTGCCCTTCATTGATGAGATGTTAGAGTGATTAGCAAAAAACTCCTACTTTTGTTTCCTTGACGGGTATTCGGGTTATCATCAAATCCCAATCTATCCCGACGATCGAAGTAAGACCACATTCACATGTCCTTACGGGACTTATGCCTACCGGCATATGTCTTTCAAACTGTGTAATGCTCCTGACTCTATTCAAAGATGCATGATATCTATCTTTTCTAACATGATTGAGGAGATCATGGAAGTTTTCATGGACAATTTCTCTGTCTTTGGAAAAACTTTTGATGATTGTCTGGAAAACTAAGACAAGGTCTTACAAAGATGCAAAGAGAAGGACCTAGTACTTAATTGGGAAAGTGCCATGTCATGGTCCGCGAAGGCATCGTTCTTGAACACTTAGTGTTAGAGAGAGGGATAGAGGTGGACAAAGCAAAGATTGAAGTCATTGAAAAACTTCCACCTCCTATCAGCATTAAGAGAATCCGCAACTTTTTAGGTCATGTGGGGTTTTATCGGTGATTCGTCAAAGATTTCTTAAAAGTCGCTAGACCCCTCACTAAATTATTATCTAAGGAAGCTCCCTTTGATTTTGATGAGGAATGCCTTAAATCATTTGATATGCTCAAAAAGGCACTTATCGCAGCTCCAATCATTCAACCTCCCGATTAGACACTGCCATTGAAATCATGTGTGATGCTAGTGATTTTGCTGTTGGTGCGGTCCTAGGACAAACCAAAGATAAAAAGCATCATGCAATAGCCTACACTAGCAAAACTCTGACAGGAGCTCAACTCAATTATGCAACAATCTAAAAAGAGCTCTTGGCTGTAGTTTTTGCTATCGGTAAGTTTAGGTCCTATTTGGTTGGAGCCAAGGTCATAGTCCACACAGACCATGCTGCCTTGAAGTATTTGCTCACCAAAAAGGATGCTAAACCAAGGCTAATCTGATGGATTCTTCTAATCCAAGAGTTTGACTTAGAAATCAAGGATAAGAAAGGAGTAGAGAATTTTGTGGCAGATCATCTCTCGCAAATGGAAGTCACTCAAACCATGGACATTTCTATCAATGACTTCCTATGATATGATGTGCTTCTTAAAGTGACTAACTCTCACACTTGGTATGCGGATATCGTGAACTTCATGGTCACATGATACGTACCACTAGGGGAGAACAAAAAGAAACTCATCTATGAGAGTTGTAGACACCTTCGAGATGACCATACCTATATCGAGTTTGTGCCGATGACCTTCTTAGAAGGTGTGTCGCATCAATCGAAGGCACCAAGATTATTGAGAAATGCCATGCTAGCCCCAATGGTTGCCATTACGGTGTTTACCATACCCAGGCAAAGATCTGGAAAAGTGGATTCTATTGGCCTTCTATGTGTGAAGATACAAAAGAATTCATTCGCGGATGTTGGAAATGCCAAAAGCATGGAGAAATTTCCACTCGCAATGTGATGCCCCTAACATATAACCTCCAAGTGGAATTATATGATGTTTGTGGTATTGATTTCATGGGACCTTTCCCTAGGTCCTATGATTGCAAGTATATCCTGGTGGCTGTAGATTTTGTGTCAAAATGGGTAGACGCTTTGCCATGCAAAAATGTTGATTCCAAGCAAGCTAGGAAAATGTTCCATGAGATCATTTTCCCACGCTTTGGCACTCCACGTATGGTCATAAGTGATGAAGGGTCTTATTTCATAGATAAGACCTTACGGAACTTTTTGAGGGACTTGGTGTCCAGCATAACATTGCTACTCCATACCACCCACAAACAAGTGGTCAAGTAGAAACATCTAATAAGAAAATTAAGAATATTCTGCAAAAGACCGTCTTGGAAATGGGAACGGGGTGGAAGCATAAACTACCCGATGCATTGTGGGCCTACCGTACTGCCTACAAAACCCCCATCGGCATGTCTCCATTCCAACTTGTCTATGGGAAGACTTGTCATCTTCCTGTAGAATTGGAACAAAGAGCCTATTGGGCCATCAAGCGGTGGAACATGGACCTTTATGAAGCTGGAAAACACCAATTGAAGCAACTTTCCAAGTTGGAACAGTGGAGATATAAGGCGTATCATAGTGCCAAACTCTACAAGGAAAGAACCAAAAATGGCTTGATAAGAGGATTACGCCTAAAGAGTTCGAACCTGGAGATAATGTTTTACTTTTCAACTCTAGGGTTAAACTCTTTGGACATGGGAAGATTAGAAGTAAATGGGAAGGACCCTTCACTGTAATAGAAACCTCATCCCATGGAGCAATCACACTCCAAGGTGATGATGATCAGCTATTTAAATTGAATGGGCACTGACTCAAATAATTTCTTGAATCCTAGGAGGAAGAGGCGGAAAAGGAAATTGACCTAATAAATCTTATTGTTCTTTACTCCGGTTCTTCTAATTCTATCTAAATTCTCCGCGCCCAACTGATGGTTTCATCAAATTAATCATCTATGGGGCCCATTAAGGCAACCCACGAGAACCTGTCCCATGCGGAGCAAAAAGGGGTTCGGCCAAACCCTACGGTCGGCCGACTCTTCATTTGTGTCGTCGGTGTTTTGTTGTCTCTTGCGGACTCTTCCGACATATTCCAATAAGACTCTCGGTGCTATCGTACTTTTCTCGCTTATTTATAGACGGGAAAAGAGTAGGGAATGTTGCACCATCCATAAAAATCCATCCCCTATTCCTCCCATACAAGTCATGTTCGCCAAGAAAATTTTGCCTAATGCCTCCTCTAGCTCAACCTTCAACCTGAGCGGAGACATTGCGTCGGCCAATCACAAGTCCACCCTCGCTTTGGATTCCGTCATGGCATTAGATGTTGTACCTCTCTCCATGATCCCGCCACTGACGGCGACTCCACGTGGGAGTAGCACCACACCTCACGGTGTTGCACGATCGCTCTCCCCTCAGAGGACGCCCATGAAGTCGACGACACCTGCATGTCGTCTGACTGTGGCTGGCCTTAAGTTAGTCAAGACTCGTCTTTTTCCTGAAAAGGATGAGCCTCTCTCAGAGCTGTAGCCTGGTGAGGAGTTCATGTACACTCTGAAGACCAAGGACGGTGACGTAGTGAGCCACCACTAAAAGTCACCTACGCATACCTCGCCTGAGCATGTGGGAGATCGCCTCATTTTCCATGGGGTGTGCAAGCCTGAAGGAGGCTATGCAAAAGGCTTTTTCAAGCAAGTGGATAATTTGCCAGAGGAGGAATTGACGGGCTCATCACCTTCCAAGATTAGGCGTAACCTCTTGCCGCCTGCCATGAGAGGGCCATCTCGCCAATTTGAGGACAGCGATGAGAAATCTCCTTGTGCCCCTAAAGTGGCATAGCTTTCTAAGGAGTTAGCTTCTCTCCGTTTGGAGAACAAGAAGCTATCAGACTTAGTGGCTCAAGGGTGCATAGAGAGGGCAGAACTGAAGGATGAGATCATCTCCCTCAAGGAGGAGATTGATGGTGTTCGCCATAGCATGAGCCAAGCTACGGCTCATATGCAATGCCGTTGGGAAGCCCGACATCTACAACACACCATAGTTTAGATGTCCCGACCGCATAGGGTGGTTACTCGTTTACTTAGTTTTATTCCAAATTTCTATTTCTCAAGTTTAGGTTGAATAATGTAAGCATCCCCAATATTGTGAGTTCAATAAAGTGAACTTACCGGTTCATCTAACCCGGTAAAGTTTCATCTTTGGTTTATTTTTGTTGAATAAAGAATTCAAGGAACAAGTGGGGGGGGGAGGCACCCCAAAGTTCTGTCAGCCTACTTTTCCAACGGCTATTTCGGGAAGGCTGGCTATAAATACCCCCTAATCCTGTCATTTCGTCAAGTCTTGATCACTAGACACGATCAACACATCCACAAGCATTCAATACGAAGAGCAATCACTTCCACACCATTTCGATCATCTATACACCAAGGTTTAGGCTAGAACTAGCTAGAGAGAGAGCTTGTGTGCCACCATTCTGGGTGAGTGGACTCTCTAGGATAGTGTGAGAGCCTCAAGGGAGTGCCCTTGGTGTTTGTAATCGTGAGGAGACTTCCGGAGCTTGCCAAGGCGTGTGTGGAAGCCCGGAAGGTCGAAGTTGTACAAGGCTTGAGCTCCACCTTGCCAAGGGAGGCGAATGGAGAGGAATAGTGAAGACCCCTCGTCTTGGTGACTTGGGTGTGGAAAAACCCTTTGGTGGGTGCCACAACGTGGATGTAGGAAGATCTTGACGATCTTGCTGAACCACGGGATAAATCCTTGTCTCCTCGGGAGTTTGCATCCTTCTCCTTTCCCTTACTTTTATGCATTTTATATTCTGCAAAGTTTCTATCTACTAGAATGCATAGATAGTTTGCGTAGGGAATTGGGCTTTAGAAGTTAAGTTTCATTGCTTAGAATTTTTCGAAGAAAGCCCAATTCACCCCCCTCTTGGGCATTCAGTCCTTACAATTGGTATCAGAGCGAGGTTGCTCATAGGATCATTCTAGCTTCACCGCTAGAGAGCTAAAATGGCCAAGGCTGGGGGTTCGGTTCCTATCTTCGAGGGAAAGAACTTTGCCTATTGGAAAGCACGCATGCGCACTTATCTAGAGGCTATTGCGCCCGAAGTATGGGAAGCGACCCACGCGGGGTTTGGAGAACACAATTATGTTGGTGATCAAATTAAATGGGATGCTAAAGCTAGGAATGCAATCTATGAATGTATTAGTTAAGATGTGTTTTCTAGGATTGCTAGCAAGGAAAAAGCTTGTGAAATTTGGGCTTGCTTAATAGAGATTCATGAAGGTTCTTCTAGAGTTAAGGAACTCAAATATCACATGCTTAAAGAAAAATATGATGAATTTAAGATGCTACCTCATGAAAATGTCAATGAGATGTTCTCTTGCTTAAATGTTCTTATTGAAGAAATAAATGCTCTTGACATTGCTTCTCTTGGCAAGGGACTCATCAACCGCAAGATCCTCATGCTCCTTCCCAAGCCAAAGTACAACATCATCAACTCCATGCTCCAAAAAGAGTCACTTGACCACATTGAAGTTTCGGAGCTCATTGGAGAAATACACGCTCATGAGATGAGTGTACTTGGGATGATGGAGCAATCATCTTCAAAGACAATTGCCCTAAAGGCCTCCACCAAGAAAACAAGCCACAAGAAGAATAAGGTGGTTGAGCCTAGCTCAAGTGAAGAAGAGCAAGCATCAAGCGAAGATGAAGATGATGAGCTTGCATTGATGATGAGGAAGTTCTCACGCTTGAACTCCAAAATCACTAAGAAGGGATATACATTTGATCCCAAGAAGAGAGCATTCCTACCAAGGAGAGATGATCACAAGACATGCTACAATTGTGGTGATCAAGGCCACATCTCCTATGAGTGTCCAAGACCGGACAAACGAAGAGAGAACCACAAGAGCAAGCATCGCAAGCTTGAAGGAAGTGATGATGATGAAGAAGAAGCCAAACCAAAGCCAAGATCCTTTGGGAAGAAGAAACATGACAAGGGCAAGAAGGCAAGGCTCTTCCCAAAGAAGAGAAATGGCCCACAAAAGGTGTTCATGTGTGAGGCAAATGAATGGGTCACCGACGAAGAAACAAGTGATGAAGAGAGTGAAGAGGAAGAAGAAAGCTTGGCCGGCCTCGCCATCGCCAACAATGATGATGCACCTCTTCATCCACCGCCCATGTGCCTCATGGCAAAAGGTAACACCAAGGTATGTGATGACTCTAGCGATGATGAGCTTCCCCCCGATGATTTAACTTCTTTGATAAATGAATATCATGCTATCATTAAGAGGGAAAAGAGTAAGGTTAAAGTGCTTGAAGAAACTCGTGCTAGACTTGAGAGTGCTAACCTTGATTTGCTTGACAAGTATGAAAGCATACTCAAAGAGCATGACCCAATCAAATCCCATGTCAAGCAAATTGAGGAAGAAAAGGCTAAAATCAAGATAGATAATCATGAACTTAACTTAGCACACCAAACACTCTTGGAAGGGCACAACAAGTTAATACAAGAGCATCAAACACTTAACCTTGCTCATAACATGCTTGATCAAGAGTTGGAAAATATGAAGAAGCAAACTCTTAATGATAAGATATCCATTACTTCTCATGCCACTAATGCTTTGCACAAGTCTTTGCCTTTGAAAGCTAATGCTAGGGAGAAGGGCTTGTTGGAAGAAATTGAGAGTCTCCGCACTAGTGTGGCTAGACTTTCAAAAGGGGAGGTAAAACACAAGGAATTCCTCTTCCAACAAGCAAAGGCCTTCAACAAAAGAGGACTTGGATCCTTCCTGGTGCCCAACAAAGGAAAGGTGCCCTCACCGGAGCTAAGAACAAGCTTCATCAAAGAAGTTGGTTCTTATTGCCAACATTGTGAGGTCACCGGTCACCACACAAGGGAGTGTCCTCTTCCTAACCGACCCTCTCCCAAGCTTCCTACTAATTACAAATCTACTTTCAATGATCGCTATTATCTCTTAACTAAAGTTGATGGCAAGGTGAAGGCTAGGTTCATTGGCAAGGACATGAAGGACATGAAGGGGAAGCTCCCCAAGCAACTTTGGGTCCCAAAGACACTTGTATCACACATACAAGGACCTAAGTTGGCTTGGGTGCCTAAAGTTAAAAATTGAATTCATGTGTGTAGGTGAACTACAAAGCCGGAGGAAAGCATTGGGTACTCGATAGCGGGTGCACCCAACATATGACCGGCAATGATGGTATGTTCACCACCATAGAAAACCCCGGCAATCATGAACAAGTCACCTTTGGTGATAACTCTAAGGGAAAGGTAATTGGGTTAGGTAAAATTGCTATTTCAAATGATTTGTCCATTTCTAATGTTTTGTACGTTAAGTCACTTAGCTTTAATTTACTTTCTATTGCACAACTATGTGATCTTGGACTAACGTGCACATTTAGCAAAAATGATGTTGTTGTGAGTAGTGAAACTAGCCAAGACATAGTCTTCAAAGGATTCCGGCATGGACATCTCTACCTAGTGGACTTCGCCAACAAGAATGCTAGCTTGACCACTTGTCTTTTCACTAAGACAAGCTTTGGATGGCTATGGCACCGACGCATAGCGCACATTGGAATGAGCAAACTCAAGAAGTCATTCAAGCTTGGGATGGTGACCGGCGTGAAGGATGTCACATTTGAGAAGAACAAGCTTTGTAGTGCTTGTCAAGCCAGGAAGCAAGTTGCTTCACACCACCCAATGAAGACAATGGTGTCAACCTCCGAGCCACTTGAGCTACTCCACATGGACCTCTTCGGATCGTCCACATATCAAAGCCTTGGTGGTAACCTCTATTGTCTCATTATTGTTGATGACTATTCTCGCTATGCTTGGACTTTGTTTCTAGGTGACAAGAGTGAAACTCCGGAAGTGTTCAAGACCTTCGCCAACCGCGCTCAAAGGGAATTTCAACTTCCCATCATCAAGGTCCGGAGTGACAACGGCACAGAATTCAAGAACTACAACATTGGGGAGTGGTGTGACCGCGAAGGCGTGAAACATGAGTTTTCGACCACATACACTCCTCAACAAAACGGTGTCGTTGGAAGGAAGAACAAGACACTCATCACTCTTGCAAGAGCAATGCTTGATGACTACGGCACGTCAGAGAAGTTTTGGGCTGAAGCGATCAACACGGCGTGCCATGCCGCAAATAGGGTCTACCTACATTGCCTACTTCAAAAGACCCCGTACGAGCTTCTCATTGGGAGAAAGCCCAACATCTCCTACTTTCGAGTCTTTGGATGCAAGTGCTACATCTACCGCAAGAAAAGGCTCGGTAAGTTTGAAAGAAGATGTGATGTTGGCATATTTCTTGGTTATGCATCAAACTCAAAAGCATATCGAGTATTCAACCAAACCTCCGGTTTAGTTGAGGAAAGTTGTGATGTTGAGTTTGATGAATCCAATGGCTCCCAAGAGGAGAGTTTTGGTCATGATGAAATAGATGATGAGCCTCTACGAGAAGCCATGAAGAACATGACCATTGGAGACATCAAGCCCAAAGTTGAGGAGAGCCATGATCAAGGGGGAGCCTCAAGTTCCAACAACAACACCTCTATGGCGCCTCAAGTTGACGAAGAAGAGAAGGATGATCCATTGCCAACTCAAGACTCACAAGCACAACAACATCAAGAGGAAGAGGAAGTCCATGATCAAGTCCAACCACAAGAGGAGCAACAAGCATCACCTTCGCCAAGTGCTTCACAACCACTTATGAGGCATGGACGCATCTCCAAGGCGCATCCAATGGACCAAATCATTGGAAGTCCGTCAAGGGGTGTAAGTACACGTTCTCGCCACTTTGCTTCGTTTTGTGAGAACTACTCGTTTGTCTCGTGTGTAGAACCCACTCACATTGAGGAAGCGCTCCAAGACCCAAATTGGATGATGGCCATGCAAGAAGAACTCAACAACTTCATCCGCAATGAAGTTTGGGTGTTGGAGGAGCGACCCAAGGACAATAACGTCATCGGAACAAAGTGGGTGTACCGCAAAAAACAAGATGAGAATGGCATTGTGGTCCGCAACAAGGCAAGACTTGTGGCCAAAGGGTTCTTGCAAGTTGAAGGACTAGATTTTGGGGAGACATTTGCCCCGGTCGCCTGGCTAGAAGCCATCCGTATACTTATTGCCTTTGCATCACATCATAGCATTAAGCTTTATCAGATGGATGTGAAAAGTGCCTTTCTTAATGGTTACATTAACGAGCTTGTTTATGTTGAACAACCTCCCGGGTTTGAAGATCCGAGGAATCCTAATCATGTGTATAGGTTGCACAAGGCGCTCTACGGGCTCAAGCAAGCACCTAGGGCGTGGTACGAACGACTACGGGATTTCCTCATCATGCAAGGATTCAAGATCGGGAGGGTGGACACAACACTCTTCACCAAGGACATCAACGGAGACTTGTTCATTTGTCAAATTTATGTTGATGATATTATTTTTGGTTCAACTAACAAAGCCCTTAGCCATGAGTTTGGCAAAATGATGTCTAGGGAATTCAAGATGTCAATGATTGGAGAGCTCAACTTCTTCCTTGGATTTCAAAACAAGCAACTTCAAGAGGGAACCTTCGTCTATCAAGAGAAGTACACCAAGGACCTCTTGAAGAAATTTGAGATGGGAGATTGTAGCTCAAGAAGCACTCCAATGGCAACCAATTGTCATCTCGACGCGAATAAGGACGGTAAACCTATTGATCAATCTAACTACCGTTCTATGATTGGCTCATTGCTTTATCTTACCGCATATAGGCCCGATATCATGTTTAGTGTATGCTTGTGTGCTCGCTTTCAAGCGGCACGTAAAGAATCGCATAGGAAGGCGGTCTTTAGGATACTTAGGTATCTTAAGCATACCCCTAGTGTGGGCTTGTGGTACCCTAAAGGTGCAAAATTCCATCTAGTGGGATACTCGGATTCGGACTTTGCCGGATGCCGCGTGGATTGCAAGAGTACCTCCGGTGGGTGCCACTTGCTTGGGCGTTCCCTAGTATCTTGGTCAAGCAAGAAGCAAAACTCCGTCGCCTTGTCCACGGCGGAAGTGGAGTATATTGCGGCCGGTGCATGTTGTGCTCAAATTCTTTATATGAAACAAACCCTTTTGGACTTTGGTATTGAACTTGGTTGTGTGCCTCTCCTTTGTGACAATGAAAGTGCGGTTAAGATAGCTAAAAACCCCGTTCAACACTCCCGCACTAAACACATTGATATTCGCCATCATTTCCTAAGGGACCATGAAGCTAAGGGAGACATCTCTTTTAGAGGTGTTAGGTCCGAAGAACAATTGGCGGATATCTTCACTAAACCACTTGATGAGAAAACTTTTTCTAGGCTAAGAAGTGAATTAAATGTGCTAGATGCAACGAACGTCATGTAAGAATGCACTTCATGTAGGTCTTGCCTAACTCTCAAAGGATAGGGGTGAGCAAGGGTTAGCTTGGGATGGAGGTTCCCTTGGGTTTCCCAAGGTTTGGAGAGTGGTTCTCCCTGAAGAAGCCTTTGAAAGGTTCAAACTTGGCAAGATAGATTTATTTTATGCCTTGCATGATGCCTGCCATATAGACTTACAATTTCTTGCATTATAAAATGTTTGGCATTGCATACGGTAGATTGTCACAAAGGGGAACCCACCTCATGAGAAAGAGACTTGTTTGAAATGCAATATCTCAAATCATATAAGGTGGAAAGAACAAAATGTTAGGTGCGTTAATGCCTAGAGGAACATGCTTCAAAGAGATAGAAGTCTTCATACTCTAGCTCACAAAGCATGGGCCTTACATTTTATTTGGATAATTTCCTTCCCATTTTCTTTGGTGTTCTATTTGATTTAAGGCCTAGCCAAGTTATTGGCATATTAGTATCTTTGAGGGGTAAGGGGTTGCCCAAAAAGTCCTAAGACATGTGTTTCACGTTGCTTGTTTGTTTGGTCAAAGGACATATATGGGATGTTATTGTTCTGTAGTCATCGGACTATCCGATGCCTAGGTCAATCCCTCATCGGATCAATAGGTGTTCAATCTCCAAGGGCCAGTTCAGTCAGTATCTCAATCCCACCGACGAGTTCATTCTGAAAAACATCGATCGATCCGGTGTTCACTCTTCTGGAACTGTGCCAAATTCCACCGATGCTACTTCCTCCCACGTCGGACCATCCGGTGTCAACATTCCTCTTTTGAATACCCTTACTGTATCATTCGACCGATGCTCCCGTCATTCGTCATCGGTCCATCCGGTGTTAAAAAGACGGCTAGGGTTTGGGACCCACTATTTAAACTGGCCGTACACCTTCCCTCTCCTCTCCCCCGATCCCGTCGCCCGGCCGTTGCTTCCCTCCGCTGCCGAGTCTCAAGCGCCGCCACCACCGCCGCCGGACGCCGCCGCCACCCTCCGGCTGTCGCCGCCCGTCGCCGCCCGCCACCTCCAAGCGCCGCCGCAGCCGCCGCCTCATCTCCACCGCAGCAGCCGCCACCTCATCTCCGCCGCAGCCGCCGCCGCCTAACCTCCGCTGCAGCTGCCGCCGCTGCTCCACCAAGCGCCGCCGCCGCTCTCCCTCGCCACCACAGCACCCAAACGCCGTCTCCTCTCGTGCACCGCCATCATCCCTAGCACATCGCAGTTAGGGTTTTCGGCCGCATCAATCTTTGTCTCGACATTCCTTGCATTCGACATCGTCAACCTCATTCGCCCGATCGCAATGGCTCGCGACAATAAGAACAAGGGCAAGGACATCGCGGAGCCAGCCGCGAAGAAGAAAAAATTGTCGAAGGAAGAGAAGAAGGCGTTGATGGCCGCTCGCGCCGCCGAGGAGCGTGAGCGTGGCCGAGGGGGATCGCTGAGGATCCGCGAGGCTCGTCTGAGGCAGCCTCCTGTGATCGATGACTCCGAGGCCGAAGAAGAGCCGGTAGAGCCTCTCACCCGCCGGCACTCAGCCCTGGACACGTGGGGGTCTTCCCGCGGCAGCTCCATGTCTGAGACCGACGGCTGCCGATCGACGTGAGGACAGGGAGGCCGAGCAAGCTATCTACGAGATGGACACCACTGTCCATGTCGCTGAAGGAGTCCGGTTGACCGACTACCGGAAGATGAAGGCCAAGCAGCTTCGCAGACTCAGGTGGAGTGTGCTACTTGAGGAGTGGTACCCGCAGCCCCGGGAGGCCCTGGTGGACAGTCGTTTCTGGACTGTGATGCAGGCGTCCCTCTACGAGACCTACAGACGCCGAGGCCACAAGTTGTTCCAGCACAACTTTCTGGATTGGCATCAGCTTGCCCTCGTAGCAGAGACGGAGATACTGCCCTACTTTGAGAGGTACAGAGGGTTGGTGCACCTGATGTCCTATGAGAGGAGTGCTTATGTGGAGGACTGGGTACGCGTGTTCTACGCTACTCTCTACGTCTCTGAGGGCCGCAGGTCAATTGATTTCATGTTCATGGGACAACACTATCACCTGACGAGGCATACGCTTGCACAGCTGCTGGGAGTGGACTTGCACGACACCTGCGTGCATGAGAGGGTCTATGGTCAGGCAGATCCACCGAGGAGACCACTCACTGGAGGAGTGGCACCACTGCTGGAGGAGATTCATTCCCTGTTTGGTCCCACTTTCTCTCCTGACCAGCCGAGAGTACCGGCCTTGTTGACTCCAGCTGCGCGCACAGTGCACCTCGCCTTGCGCCGCACGCTCTTCCCGAGGTATGGCTACTTGGAGGGGTTCACCAGCTTACAGCAGACTCTCCTGTTCTACATCATGAACGGGATGGAGTTCGACATAGTGGACGTCCTCATATGCGAGATGGAGGATGTGATCACAGACGGTGTGGGCATGATGAGGAAGCTCGTATATGGACACTAGATCAGCTACCTGCTCACCATGATGGTTCCTGAGGGGTCCGCCGTGCATGACCGCCTCACTGACGAGGGCGTCACACGGTTCGGTCACTACCGTGCCCCGGCTCCTGGAGACCGCCGCCTTGGCCGTCCAATCGAGTGTCAGGTCAGGGCTCGTCTTTTTGAGGAGGACTGGTCAGACTTGGTGAAGGAGGATGAGAGGCTAGCTAAGGCAGAGGCACGGGGTGAGGACCTGCAGCACATATGGTCCGAGAGAGACACCGACGACAGTGTTGAGGAGTACTTTCCACCTCCTCCCTCACCCAGGCAGCACGACGCGGAGGCTGCAGGCCCGAGCGGAGCAGGCTGCCCGCCTCCTTGAGCTCCAGCAGCAGCAGCAGGAGATGCAGCATCAGATCGCCCGTGAGAGGCGTGAGGACACTGATTGGCTGACTGGACTCATCGACCAGATGCACCAGCGCACCCTCGACCAGCAGCAGGAGACGCAGCAGGCGATGATGGGCATCCTAGGGTCAATCACCAACCTCTATACCCAGACTGGGATTGCCCTCCCATCGCAGTTGCCAGGAGTCGCTCCACCACCACCAGTCCTGGCTCCAGCTGCCGCTCCAGTGCTGTCTATGCCGATTCCCACCATCAGCATGTCTCCACTTCTGGCTCCTGGTGCTCCGATTCACTCCCCGCTGCTGGCTGCGACCCTGTTTCAGCAGACGCCGGCCTCCGTCGTCAGTGCCCCTGTTCCAGCAGCTCCTACACAGCAGGCACCGACGGTGGCTCCTACGGCTCCGACAGCTCCTTCCACAGCTACTCCAGCCAGCAGCTCCGACGATAGCGACGGTGACCAGTTCGTCATCGCGCCTAGTACTCAGGGTCCTTAGGCACTCGGATCCCTTTTTGGTGTCTTGATGCCAAAGGGGGAGAAGAGTTAGAGGAGTCAGGGGGAGGAGTGCCTTAGTATCAGGGGGAGTCCGTGTCTTAGTCTCATGAGGAGTCCTTCTTATGAGTTACCTTTTGTATTTTGGAATTTAATTTGGAGTTTATCTATATTACATTGTGTAATTCGATGCATTTGGTGTTCAATTGAGTACTCTTATGTTAATTACTCGATTGAGCTTATTTTGTGTTACTCACTTATTCACACTTGAGTTATTGATCGTTTTTTGAGGCTTCAAATGTTAAGTGTGATGTCTTATATTCATTACATATCCGTTTAAGTTTCATTTTACCAAATTCATTACTATTGCGCTTTAATTGTTGTGTTGTCATCAATCACCAAAAAGGGGGAGATTGAAAGCATCTAGGCCCCCCATGAGGTATGGTTTCGGTGATTAATGACAACCATTGAATTTTACTAATGAATTTGTGAATGCAAGATCCCCGTAATCACTCAATCAAATGAAATAAACATGTTATTGGAGACCCATATACAATCAATGTATGAGATCAAATCAATTTTGTGAAGACAAGAAGTGAAAGCTCTTATGTCAAGTCACTCAATCAAAATTGAAGACACTTAATGATTGACAATCATCAGAGATACATGTTCAACAAAGTCTAAGAGGTCATTTGAGCAAGACACAAAAATTCACTTAGAAACAACCCGAAGCAAACAAAACCAACTCACCGGATCAACCGATGATTCATCAGAATAACACATCAGTCGAGTTGGCTTAACTGAAGAAGAAGACCTCAGAACCAAGTACTGACCGGATCATTCGATGTGAATGGCTCAGTAACATCGGTCCATAAGTACAGTTTGCATGATCATTGGACCAAGTGTAGCATCGGATCATCCGATGTACAGAGAAGTAAAGTTCTGTCAGCCTATTTTTCCAACGGCTATCCTTTTCGAGGTCATCTTGAAACCGCATTTGCTTCCTAATTAAACTGAGACTAAATCAGAATATTAAAAAAACGAAAGACCGGGAAGGTTGGCTATAAATACCCCCTAATCCTGTCATTTCGTCAAGTCTTGATCACTAGACACTACCAACACATCCACAAGCATTCAAGACGAAGAGCAATCACTTCCACACCATTTCGATCATCTATACACCAAGGTTTAGGCTAGAACTAGCTAGAGAGAGAGCTTGTGTGCCACCATTCTGGGTGAGTGGACTCTCTAGGATAGTGTGAGAGCCTCAAGGGAGTGCCCTTGGTGTTTGTAATCGTGAGGAGACTTCCAGAGCTTGCCAAGGCGTGTGTGGAAGCCCGGAAGGTCGAAGTTGTACAAGGCTTGAGCTCCACCTTGCCAAGGGAGGCGAACGGAGAGGAATAGTGAAGATCCCTCGTCTTGGTGACTTGGGTGTGGCAAAACCCTTTGGTGGGTGCCACAACGTGGATGTAGGAAGATCTTGATGATCTTGCCGAACCACGGGATAAATCCTTGTCTCCTCGGGAGTTTGCATCCTTCTCCTTTCCCTTACTTTTATGCATTTTATATTCAGCAAAGTTTCTATCTACTAGAATGCATAGATAGTTTGCGTAGGGAATTGGGCTTTAGAAGTTAAGTTTCATTGCTTAGAATTTTTCGAAGAAAGCCCAATTCACCCCCCCTCTTGGGCATTCGGTCCTTACAGGGGTTCCATCAGCATGCCTCAACTTCCACTTCCGGCTGGAAGATTCGGCCGGCTCCTTGCCCTTGCCTTTGCCCTTTCCAGCGTCATTGTTGATGGTCCTTAAGTACCACATTTTGATCGTCAATTCACCTCATAATGTGCATAAAAGAAACACAAAACATAGTGGTAGGGTTATACACTAACCCAATTCCATAAGTGTTGGTGTTTTTTTGTATGCAGGTGAATTATTACCCAAAATACCAAAACATGCAGGGATGAATCCATGAAAATGGATTTCAACGAATCAGGCGATGACATTTGGCAACACATGGATCAAATGTCCCATAAACAGAAGAATACGAGGAGATCCAACGGTGTTGCACCCATATATATCAAGGGTGCCCACCTAGAAGCCACCTGGAGGAAGCACTCCCCGAGGGGAGCCTTGACTAGGTTGGCCGAACCAGGGGTTCGGCCGACCTCTTCCTGGCGCCAAACTCGGTCAAATGACACGTGTTGGCTCCTCCCAACTCCCTGGAGTCAATGCCGTGCTGGAACTTCTTGGGGTGGAACTCCAAAGTTGCACCCTTCTCCACCTATAAGTAGACCCCCTCACCTCACTTCTCACACACACCAAAAGTTGAGAATAGTGCTACATTCCAAAGGTTTAGAGTAGTCCTAGAGGCTACCAAAGTAGAAGGAGGGTGTGGTGAAGAGTCTAGGAGAAGGAGGCTTGGGCTTGTCAAGTCCCTCTTCTACACTTGTACCCCTACAAAGGTTTTACTCAATCAATTAAGCTTTTGTGAATTAATACAAGTTTGATCTTTTATTCTTAATAGTTTGCACAAGTAGTTACTTGTGGGTTCACTGCTTTAATTCATTAGAGGCTCTAGTTGTAGCTTTGTGTTCGAAACAACTAGAGTAGTGAGTTTGAACAAAAGCGTGGTGCTTAGGTTATAAATCATCAGTGGATATCTCGTAGACCCACTGATTGAAGAGGTAGGCAGTAGGTGGTGAAAGCCCTATCTGTCCTTTGTAATCCTCCACGTTCGGCTATGCCATAGGCTCTTGCCGGGAGTCGTCCTAGTATTGCTAGGAGTAAGCCCGTGCCCGAAGCAAGCATCTACTGCAACGACCTTGAATTAGGATCAATACTTTGAATTCCTCTCTATTCCTTGCCTATTAAACAACTTTATGTCCTTGGGTGAGCTAGTTCGAAAGATTAGCACACATGTTCTTTGGATTTGATACCCTTGGGAATACTCCTTAAGGGGAAGTGCTACAACGGTATTTCCGTTCGCTTGCGGATTACTGTGTGGTGTTAAGAAATACCAATAGTCATCAACCCCGGAGGTACTGCGCCACTCCACCACTCCGAGGTCATCCAACAATGGCATCCTCCTCCGGAGCTCCTTACTGATCTCTAGAACCATGTTCGAAGGCAGGAAGGCAGCCAGCAGAGCTAAGGCGTCGGGGGAGATGACTCCATTCTAAAACTTTTTGATATGGAGCTTCAAAGCCTCATCATTCAAGTTGGTGTTCAAACCGACTTCAATTCGGTTGTGATCCATTTCACTATTGAAAGCCCATGTGAGCCACTCCATGGTCTTCAGCGGAGCCCACCTGTTCACCAAGAAATTGTCGAAGACCACCTGAGGGGTCACCCCTCCTTCTACGCATTCCTGGATCCTTTCCAAAATGGGCTTGTACGCATCTGACAGCTCTAGAACTACGTTCGAAGCTTCGGTGTCGACATTGGGAAGGCCCTTGGGCAGCTCCAGCCTCTCGTGCTCCTCCAC
The DNA here is from genome assembly GCA_036927565.1 of Tuctoria greenei. NCBI lineage: Eukaryota > Viridiplantae > Streptophyta > Magnoliopsida > Poales > Poaceae > Tuctoria > Tuctoria greenei. Next base: position 141,692,538 of record JAYESD010000002.1, read on the forward strand.
GGTGATGATCACCCAATCTTTCTTCCAATCGTCCCACTTGCCGGAGGGGAAGGACTTCAAGTACTTGAAGGGGCAGTTCTTCTGCTTCACAAAGTAGTAGAAGCCGATCAACGCCATCCCCTTTCCGGTGTTGTGGACCATGAAGAAGGTCCAGAACCGCTCTATGCATGGAGGCACGGCCACCCACATTTCGCAGAAGTGGACGAAAGTCACCACAAGCAAGAGGGAGTGGAGGCCGAGGCGGTGAAGTTGGAGGCTGTAGAAATCCAGCAGCATCAAGAAGAAGGTCAAAAAAGGTGGGACTAAACCCACCATGGCGTACGCCGAGAAGTACATGATATCTCCGGTGCGCTCCATCTTGAAGGGGAGCTTGCCAAAGCAGATGTCGTGGTTGAAGGAATCGCTAGACCACGCCATGTAGATCTGGACCCTCGATAGATCTTCATTGGTCTTGATCCTGCTGCGGGGGAGACCCAACTCCATCGCGGCAAAATGGAGCAAAAGAATGAAAAGCTATGCGAAGGCTAGGAGGATCTGAGTGCTAGTGACCTCAAGCTGTGGGCTTTCCTTCTTAAGTAAGCATCCGCAACGCTTGGATGGAAACCTCAATGGGACCAAGATCGCGTTTTAAAAAATCTACCCTGCCAATGAGGAATGGGCCCAGGTCCACTTTGGCGGAAAGGCCAAAGTTTTTACCCCAGGTCAACCGTTGTCATGATAGGACGTCGGAAGCCTGAGGGTTGCGGTCTGACAAGGCGCGCAGAACCGATACAATTTTTGCATTGGGAACCGGCGACCTTTAATTGCGTGACATACGCACGTGAAGATCTCACCTACCGCATTCAAAAGAAGCCACACAGCAATGGTTTAATAGCAGATCATCATCCCAACGGCACATCAGAAGACCTTTGAAGCCGCTGCACGAGAATTGAAGATGGCCCCACCTCTGGTAGAATAACTTAACCCAAAGGGTTTCTCCCAAAGGTGGGTCCGGGGGCCACTGTGTAAGACCTATATGTGCTGAATACATTGGATTGTAGTGAATACACTTGGCTTTGATGATAAAAGTTTTAAATATCACCAAAACACCTTTTTATCAAGGGCCGACTCTAGCTCTGAGCTATAGCAAGGTCCGACCATAGGTCCGAATTGTTTTGGGTAGCTCCAGCTACGTTAGATGCTAGGTCCGGCTTCTTGGTAAGGTCCGACTAGCTTTGGTTAGCTCGGTGAGCTTTATCTTTAGCTCCGGCATGTCTTTGATAGCTTCGGCATGTCTTTTTTAGCTCCAACATATACTTGATAGCTCCGGCATGCTTTTGCTAAGCTCCGACGTACTTTATCTAGCTCCGGTTTTGGGTTGACTAGTTTTGACTAGTTTTTGGTAAGCTCTGGTGCTAGGATCTACTAGTTTTGGTAAGCTCCGGCAGGTGCTTCATTGTACTATTGTTGTTAGCTCCGGATCAAGCTCCGGGTTGCTCTGGCAAGGTCCGGAACTTGACCGTAGTGCTTCTGTTTTTCATTTGCAATGTTTCGTACTTGCTTTACATTGTTGGAAAGATTGCTTAGTATTATTTTACTAAGTTTTTGGTGCGTTTTGGTTGATATGGATGATATCGTTTTTGCTATTCTTTGCAACATGCTTATGTGAGGTTCTCACGTAAGGTGTTGTGTTCGGAACTAACTTGAGTCAAGTCGAGGACTTGGGCTCGTATGGATTGTTTGTTTGTTTCATGTGCAGGTGTTGCTTGAGTTCAAGTCATGGCTGGTGACAGGATCCATTGGACTAGTCTCAGGAGGAGATGAGGTTCCAATAATCAAGTTCGGGAGGAACTGTGGTTGAGCGGGTCAGGAGGTCGCGCAGGATGATTGAATCAAGGGCAGTGCATATGAAGGTCGAAGGAAGGTGTTCGCACGTATGCATGAGGTGCATGACGTGGCAATATGCTTCTAGATACGGATTATGGAAGGGAGATCTGATCGGAAGGATCGGATCATACCGGTTGAAGACTTAGGCTGCTAGCTGAGTTGGTTATGGCTCGGTATGGAAAGTATCGAGTTGGTTATGTTAGGATTTCGTGTGGGTCACGAATTTGAGTTGTTTAGGAATGTGGGATGCGTTCCTAAGGTGTTTGGAGGTCTTAAGATTGCTTCTATCTGCGTATAGAAGAATCTTGAGCAGTTATGGAAAGTTACGATTCGTGATCTGAGTAGGATTGGAGTCCTAGTTGTATTGGGTTGGCCTAAGGGCTGGTTATATGAGCAGGGGAAGGCCAAAGCTCGGTGAAGACGACTTTGGGGCTGTTCCTCTTGTGTTCTATTGAATAAAATTCATAGTTTGAAGGAACTTTTGTGCCTTGTTCGTCCGACTTGTTCCAGACAAGTTTTACTCGTCGAGTTTCTGGACAGCACTACCTTTTGTCGGTGGTTTTATCATAAATCGAGTTTTATAGATCCAATTGACGTGATTATTTTTGGGTTCTCTTCACAACGTGATTGTCTATCATCTGTCAAAATTTCACGGTCATTGGATTTGTAGTTTCTGAGCTACACGAGTTTCTTTGCAGCATTCCAGAAACTGTTTTTCTCGGGTAGGTCAGATTGACCATAGTCTGATCTTTCGATCATAACTTGAGTTTTTCTCGACGGATCTGAGTAATTCTTTTTGTGTTGTCTTCGTGACTTGATTCTCTCTGATATCTATCATTTTTGTCACAGTGAAACACGTTTAGATTAATCTCATACACGATTTCTTTAACAGATCGTTTTTCTACCGAAGGAATTAGGGTTTTATTGTTTCCGCTGCGTAAGATTTTTAAATCTACCATTCACCCCCCTCTGGTAGCTTTTCACGTGCTCTTCGATCCTACAATTGGTATCAGAGCCACGGTGCTCTAATATTTGTGATTTGCACGTGTTTTTGACTAATCATCATGGAGAAGTACTCCGCCAAACCTTGTGTGTTTGCTGGTATTGATTTTCAGGTTTGGAAGGCACACATGGAAGCCTTCATCCAGGCGCAAGGCTTCACAATATGGGAAAAGGTGTACAAACCTTATGAAGTCCCACCTAACGATCAAGTTACGGCTATGAACCTCCGGGACGTCGACAACAACAACAAAGCACGAAACTTGATCATCCAAGGACTCACTCAAAGCGACTTTGATCGTGTCGCACACCTCCGATCAGCATACGATGTTTGGAGCGCTCTCTGTGATTACCATGAAGGCTCCAACACAATCAAAGAGGTAAAACAAGATATGTTCAAAAAGGATTATATGCATTTTGAGATGCAAACCGGTGAGTCTATCGATGATCTCTTTGCTCGTTTCAATAAAATTCTCAGCAACTTACGTAGTGTCAATGTAAATTTTTCTGATGCTGAGAATGCTAGACAACTCCTTAGTGCATTAGATATGTCAATTTGGGAGATGAAAGTAACGTCTATACGTGAATCAACTGACATGAGTTCTCTTACATTAGATGTACTCTATTCTAAACTAAAAACTCATGAAATTGACATCCTAGCACATAAGAACCCAAACAAGTCTATTGCATTTGTCTCACAACGTGATATGTCTAGCTCCGGCCAATCATCATCTTGCAATACTCTTGCTTTATTATCCTCGCTAACCCTGGAACAGATCGAAGAATTTCCAGAAGAGGAGTTGGCACTCATCTCTACTAGATTCTCAAAAGCATTGCAAAATGTGAGAACTAGAAGGAGAGGAAGCTTCGGACCTCAACGCTGTTTTGAATGTGGTAAAATAGGACACTTTCGTACAAAATGCCCTAACCTTTCAGGTCCGACCACCCGGGAAGAAAAACAAAGCAAGGTCCGGACCTCCTCTGGAAACTCCAACAAGAAGAAGAAGGGTACCATAGGACGTAAGATGATTAACAGCTTCATCACCGCACTTCAAGAACTTAGTTCAAGTGATGTAGACTCTGAAAGTGATGGAGATGATGACGACCTGGCCAACTTATGCTTCATGGCGAGCAAAACAAGATCAAGATGAAGTCAGGAGGATGCAGAACACAGCAGTGAAGACGATGAGGTATGTTCTACCTGCAATGAAATGTGTGATGCTATTTCTCGTACAACTATTATTATCAAGAAAAAGGACAAAAAGGTTAGGGATAATGCTGCTAAAATTGAATCACTAGAATCTGAAATTAATCGTTTAAAAACTTTGATTCCTAGTGATGATGCATGTCCCTCTTGTGACTTAATCTATGAACAATTGTCCACATTAAGAAGTGCACACTCCTCCACTCTAGATAGACTTGATGAAGAAATTAAAAAGAACAAAGAGCTTGCTGCACTTAATGATAAAAACTTGAAAGATGCTAGTTGTTCTACAATTGATTTGCATTGTTCTACTTGTGATGATCTTGATAAGAAACTACAGGATGCTATGAATGAAATTTCTATATTGAACAATGCTTTACATTCTCATGAAGTTAAATTTTGTTCCAATTGCAAACTAAAAGGAAAAACTTCATGTGAAAATTGCCTTGATTTGTCCAATAAACATGACAACATGCATAGGACATTAGATCGGTTTGTAATGGGAATAAGAACCTAAACTTGCTGCTGAATTCTTCCAAGTCTTGCAATAACAAAACTGGTTTAGGTTTTGATTCTCATGCTCATGCTACAGCATATCCACCTAAAATTGTAAAGTCATTAGGAAGTGGTTTGGTTCAAACAGTTCCTAAACAAAAAGAAGTGGTTTTCAAATCTGCAGCAATGTTGCTTCATTCGGTTTCAACTAAAAATATTGCTTGCTCATCTAGACATGAACACAAAGTTAAATTTCATTGTACCTTCTGTGGTAAAGATGGTCATGTCATAGATTTTTGTTATAGACTAGCTAAACAACAGAAAAGGGAAAGAAAAATTGCTAGATCTTATAACTTTCATACAATTAGAAAAACACAACCTGCTTTAGTGAGTCAGAAATTTGAAAAGGTAGCTTCCGGACCTTCTGGTAAGAAATCTACAAAGGCAGCTCCGGTAGTTATGATAGCTCCGAGAGCTCCCGGATCTTCTGCTGTTCCCTCCAAAGCTTTAGTTGTTGCCTCCGGACATTCTGCTTTTACCTCCGGAGCTACTGGTTTTCACTCTAAACAAGTAACAACTTCTAAATCAATTGTTAAGAACAGAAAACCTCAAACTTCAACTCATAAACCTGCTGTTTTGTCTCAACTTTCACGTGTTTTTCCTGCTGCACGTCGTGTGACTCAGTACTGGATACCTAAATGCCTTTTGACTAACCCCAGTATTGAGTCATCGACGTATTGTGCTTCTATGTAGGTTACACGTTTGAGGAAGGAGAACATTTGGATTGTGGATTCAGGTTGCTCACGCCACATGACTGGTAACAAAGATTGGTTCTCCTCCCTCTCTTTTGTGTCACGTGTAGAAAATGTTACTTTTGCCGATAATTCTTCAACTCCTATAATTGCTAAGGGTTCGGTTAGAGTAAATGATCACTACACTTTGAAGGATGTGGCACTTGTCAAAAATTTGAAATACAACTTGCTTTCTGTTGCACAATTGCTAGATGAAAATCTAGAAATTATTTTCAATAAAAACTGCTGCAAAGTTGTAGGTTCAAATAGTGAGCTTATTTTTAACATGTCTCGGTTTGGAAGAGTTTTTAAAGCTGATTTTGATATGTCTTCCTCTAAGCATAGATGTCTAGTTGCTAATGATTCAAATGACTTATATTTTTGGCATCGTAGACTTGGTCACGTAGGCTTTGATCACCTAACGCGTGTTAGTGCTCTTGATCGCATACGTGGGTTGCCTAAGCTTAAAGGGGACAAAGAAATTGTGTGCTCTTCTTGTAGACATGCTAAGATGGTTGCAGGTTCACATACTCCTCTCACAATGATCATGACAACTGAACCATGTCAACTTTTGCACCTTGACACCGTAGGACCTTCACGTGTTCAATCCTTCAGAGGTAAATGGTATGCTCTTGTTATTGTTGATGATTATTCTAGATATTCTTGGGTGTATTTTATGGCGTCTAAGAATGAAGTTTTTAGTCACTTTAGAACTTTATTTCTTAGATTATCAATTGATCACCCAGGATCATTAAAAGCAATTAGAAGTGATAATGGAACTGAATTTAAAAATCAATCTTTTGATCACTTTTGTGCTGAAAATAGAATAGATCATCAATTTTCTTCACCATATGTACCTCAAAAAAATGGTGTTGTAGAAAGAAAGAACAGAACCTTAGTTGAGATGGCTAGGACTATGCTTGCTGAATATCAAACTCCTAAGAAATTTTGGGCTGATGCGTTAGCAACCGCTTGTTATGTCTCAAATCGTGTTTTCTTGCGTGCTAAGCTAGGTAAAACACCATATGAGCTCCGGTTTGGACATAGGCCTAGTTTTACAAACTTTCGGGTCTTTGGTTGCAAATGCTTTGTTAAGAAACATGGTAATCTTGATAAATTTGAACCTAGATCCATTGATGGCATGTTTCTTGGTTATCCATCTCGTACTAGAGGCTACCGTGTGCTTTTACTTGACACTAACAAAATTGTGGAGACTTGTGAAGTGTCTTTTGATGAAGCTAGCCCAGGTACTAGCTCCGGTATTGCAGGACCAGATCTGTATCCTCAGGGGGAGGGTATTTTCGAAGATGAAGAAGAGCCGGTGATACTGTCTGGTAGTTCCGAAGCTGACACGTGTCCAGCTCTGGACATTGAACAAGCTCCGGCTATCACCTCTGCTGGTCCTGATCGTCCAGATGTCACAAGATCATCAATCTACGGAACCTAATGAAGAAGAAGCTTGTGAGACATCTGTTCCCCTACGTTTTTACAAAGATCATCCCCCACAACAGATGATTGGAAGCTTGCACGAACGAGTCACACGGTCCAGGTTTTGCGATCCAAACTCTCATGCTCATTCTGCTTTTGTTGCTTCTTTTGAACCCAAAGATATATCACACGCACTCACTAATGAATCTTGGATTATTGCCATGCAAGAAGAGTTAGAAAATTTTGAAAGAAATAATGTTTGGAAACTTGTACCTCCACCTCAAGGTCACACTTTAATTGGAACTAAATGGGTATTTAAAAATAAACAAAGTGATGATGGTGTTGTGGTTAGGAATAAGTCTAGGTTGGTTGCTCAAGGTTTCACTCAAGTTGAAGGTCTAGATTTTGATGAAACTTTTGCTCCTGTCGCTAGATTAGAAGCCATAAGGATTTTGTTAGCTTTTGCAGCATCTAAAGGTTTTAAGCTATTTCAAATGGATGTTAAAAGTGCTTTTCTTAATGGCTACTTAGATGAGGAGGTTTATGTCAAACAACCACCAGGTTTTGAAAATCCAGATTTTCCTAATCATGTTTACAAACTGTCCAAAGCCTTATACGGTCTCAAACAAGCCCCTAGAGCATGGTATGACAGGTTAAAAACATTTTTACTTGAAAAGGGGTTTACCATGGGCAAGGTTGATAAAACTCTTTTTGTGCTTAAGCATGGCAATGACTCATTATTCGTTCAAGTGTATGTGGATGATATTATCTTTGATTGTGCTTCTCATGATCTTGTGTCCAAGTTTTCAACAATGATGAGTTCCGAATTTGAAATGAGTATGATGGGTGAACTCATTTACTTTTTGGGGCTGCAAATCAAGCAAACCAAGGAGGGTACCTTTGTGCATCAATCGAAGTATACCAAAGACCTCCTAAGGCGCTTCAACATGGACAAAAGCAAGCCTCTTCGGACACCAATGGGAACAGCAACAACACTTGAACTTGATTAAGATGGTGAACCCGTGGATCAAAAAGAATATAGAAGCATGATCGGATCACTTTTGTACCTCACGGCATCAAGACCGGACATACAATTCAACGTATGTCTTTGTGCACGGTTTCAAGCTTCCCCACGTGGTTCACATCGTCAAGCCATCAAAAGAATTCTCAGGTACTTACATGGAACTCAAGAATTTGGCATTTTTCTTCCTTCTTCCTCAACCGTTACTTTGAAAGCTTTTTCGGATGCTGATTTTGGGGGTTGTAGGATTGATAGGAAAAGTACTTCTGGTTCTTGTCATTTTCTTGGTAATTCTCTTGTTGCTTGGTCCTCTAGAAAACAAAATTCAGTTGCACAATGCCAAATCTGAACATGTAGCTCCTGCTAGTGCTTGCTCACAAATTCTTTGGATTGTTCAAACACTTAAGGACTATGGGGTTGATCTAGATAGTGTTCCACTGTTCTGTGATAACACTAGTGCCATTTGCATTGCTAAAAACCTCGTGCAACATTCTAGAACTAAGCACATTGACATTAGGTATCACTTTCTCCGAGACAACGTTGAAAAAGGAAACATTGTGCTTCACCATGTAGATAGCGAACACCAATTGGCTGACATTTTTATAAAACCTTTGGATTTCACTCGTTTTTTTTTCATTCGTAGTGAAATAGGGGTTATTCATCCTCATGGCTTAAATTGAGGGAGTTTTTTTGAAACTTGGGAAGTCTATGTGTGAATTTGAAATTAAAAAAATATGAGCATAGTATTTCATACATATATGACTTTGTGATTCCTTTTACATGCTAAAAGTTCTTACTACATTACTCGTGTTATACATTTTGTAGTTGTTGCCATGTCTAGTAATTGGAATAATTACTTACACTAAATCTGGTCATGGTCGAACTTTCTTGTTGTTTTGAACTTGTTGCATGCTAACAAATGCTTTTAATCATTATGAATTAATCAAGTAATCAACTCACATGTTGAGTTTTTATGAACAAATATAAATTGAGAAAAGATCAAGAGAATATGCATGCATCACACTTCTTCTTTTGAGATGGCTTGTCATTGCACTTAGATATGAACTTGGAAGAAGTTGTGTATGACTAAAACCATGTCCTTAAGCATCTGATTGTCAAATGACATAGGCTTGGCTCGGTTGGTTAGAATAAGGCAGATGCGCATATAATCTCTTGCAAATATCATATGATCTAAATTTATGCTTTGAAAAATGATAAAATGCAGCAACTAGTGTCATGCTTTCAGGTTTTGAAATAGTTAAGGTTGTGAGATCATGACTTGCTTAAATTGAAAAATTACATTTGATCTCTAGCATGGCTTACACTACCTTATGTATTTCATTGATGTGATAATGTAAGGTACTTGATAGTATAACTTGGATGAGCTTTGTTTATATGTATATGTTATAATATGCTCATAACAACTAAAGAGGGAGAGATAATTTGTTGATATGCTCATGACTTGCTGAATACATTGTCAAAGGGGGAGAGATAATCATGAAAAGAAAGAGAATAAGGAGAGATGACAAAGGGGGAGAAATTGCTTTCAAAACTTTTATGTGAATAAGCCAATGTTCGGATTTTAAATGGTGTTGCCAATGCATTCATCAAGGGGAGATTGTAAGACCTATATGTGCTGAATACATTGGCTTGTAGTGAATACACTTGGCTTTGATGATAAAAGTTTTAAATATCACCAAAACACCTTTTTATTAAGGTCCGACTCTAGCTCTGAGCTATAGCAAGGTCTGACCATAGGTCCGAATTGTTTTGGGTAGCTCCGGCTCTGTTAGATGCTAGGTCCGGCTTCTTGGTAAGGTTCGACTAGCTTTGGTTAGCTCCGGTGAGCTTTATCTTTAGCTCCGGCATGTCTTTGATAGCTCCGGCATGTCTTTTTTAGCTCTGACATATACTTGATAGCTCCGGCATGCTTTTGCTAAGCTCCGACGTACTTTGTCTAGCTCCGGTTTTGGGTTGACTAGTTTTGACTAGTTTTTGGTAAGCTCCGGTGCTAGGATCTACTAGTTTTGGTAAGCTCCGGCAGGTGCTTCATTGTACTATTGTTGTTAGCTCCGGATCAAGCTCCGGGTTGCTCTGGCAAGGTCCGGAACTTGACCGTAGTGCTTTTGTTTTTCATTTGCAATGTTTCGTACTTGCTTTACATTGTTGGAAAGATTGCTTAGTATTATTTTACTAAGTTTTTGGTGCGTTTTGGTTGATATGGATGATATCGTTTTTGCTATGCTTTGCAACATGCTTATGTGAGGTTCTCACGTAAGGTATTGTGTTTGGAACTAACTTGAGTCAAGTCGAGGACTTGGGCTCGTATGGATTGTTTGTTTGTTCATGTGCAGGTGTTGCTTGAGTTCAAGTCATGGCTGGTGACAGGATCCATTGGACTAGTCTCAGGAGGAGATGAGGTTCCAACAACCAAGTTCGGGAGGAACTGTGGTTGAGCGGGTCAGGAGGTCGCGCAGGATGATTGAATCAAGGGCAGTGCATATGAAGGTCGAAGGAAGGTGTTCGCACGTATGTATGAGGTGCATGATGTGGAAATATGCTTCTAGAGACGGATTATGGAAGGGAGATCTGATCGGAAGGATCGGATCGTACCGGTTGAAGACTTAGTCTGCTAGCTGAGTTGGTTATGGCTCGGTATGGAAAGTATCGAGTTGGTTATGTTAGGATTTCGTGTGGGTCACGAATTTGAGTTGTTTAGGAATGTGGGATACGTTCCTAAGGTGTTTGGAGGTCTTAAGATTGCTTCTATCTGCGTATAGAAGAATCTTGAGCAGTTATGGAAAGTTACGATTCGTGATCTGAGTAGGATTGGAGTCCTAGTTGTATTGGGTTGGCCTAAGGGCTGGTTATATAAGCAGGGGAAGGCCAAAGCTCGGTGAAGACGACTTTGGGGCTGTTCCTCTTGTGTTCTATTGAATAAAATTCATAGTTTGAAGGAACTTTTGTGCCTTGTTCGTCCGACTTGTTCCAGATAAGTTTTACTCGTCGAGTTTCTGGACAGCACTACCTTTCATCGGTGGTTTTATCATAACTCGAGTTTTATAGATCCAATTGACGTGATTCTTTTTGGGTTGTCTTCACAACTTGATTGTCTATCATCTGTCAAAATTTCACGGTCATTGGATTTGTAGTTTCTGAGCTACACAAGTTTCTTTGCAGCATTCCAGAAACTGTTTTTCTCGGGTAGGTCAGATTGACCATAGTCTGATCTTTTGATCATAACTTGAGTTTTTCTCGACGGATCTGAGTAATTCTTTTTGTGTTGTCTTCGTGACTTGATTCTCTCTGATATCTATCACTTTTGTCACGGTGAAACACGTTTAGATTAATCTCATACACGATTTTTTAACAGATCGTTTTTCTACCAAAGGGATTAGGGTTTTATTGTTTCCGCTGCGTAAGATTTTTAAATGTACCATTCACCCCCTCTGGTAGCTTTTAATGTGCTCTTCGATCCTACACACTGTCGATACCCTGCGTACCAGGTACCCCATGATACCACAAGAAAATCTAAGGAGTTCCACCCGTCCAAGTTGAAGACCTCCGAAGGCCGCACGTGTTACACAATACATGACCCGACTCCCCCATTTGGGTAGCTCCGGCACTGCCACATGTAACACAAGACAGGACCTAACTCCCTTCACAGGGAAGCTCCAATCTTACCATGTGTCTAGTGACCCCGGACCTAACCACCAGTACAGAGAAGCTCTAGTGTTGCCACGTGTATAGTGGCTCCAGACCTGCCTCCCCACAATGGGAAGCTCCAGAGCCGCCACGTGTCAAGCCTTCAGACCTAGGACCTCAACGGAAGACTGACAGATCTCTAATGGCTTGGACTTTCAAGGGACACTTAAAACGACAGTTACAAGATCTGATTATGTGTCTGTCGGTGTTTGGATCTGGCAGATCTCCCGATACTACCTTTAGTAGATCGAGGAGTTGTAGTTTGGTAATGGGCGCGCAGAGATTCAAGAAGGTGAAAGACAAGTGTACACAGAGATTTACGTGGTTTGGGCCGCCTGAGCGTAATACCCTACTCCACGGGGTGTGTTGGTGTTGTATTGAGCGTGTGAGTCTAGAAGAAGCTCTAGAAGAAGAAGCTCGACTAGCTCAGGGAGTTCAGTAGTGGTCTGGAACTGTCCCTTGTGTATCGTCGACCAGTCCTTTTATAGTACAAGGACTGGTCATTACACCGTTAGCCTGGCCCGACATGTGGCCCCAGCGGTTACTTGATACACAATTAATGAGGTTAATTGCCCTTAATAGCCTGGTAACGGGCTTTAACAATGCTGTTACCAGTATTAAGGACCATCCGATCGTATGTCATTAAAGTGGCATTAATGACACTTAATCGGGTCTTCAAGTCTTTGATTGCTCCTTGAAGGTCCGGAGCTGTTGGGGGGTCCACCAGTCTGATTGTTGAAGTTGAAGGTCCGGCGGTTCAGCCACTTGGCATCTCCGGAGCTTACCGTCGTGGACGAGTAGGTCCGGTGCTGCTGGACACGTGTCAGTACCGGAGCTTCCCTCTGTCTGGGGTTAGGTCCGGGGGTGCCATACTGGTATTCCGTCTGGAGCTTCCCATCTGTGGGTGATAGCTCCGGTCTTATGATACACGTGGCGACCCTGGGACTAACCATGTCGGGGAAGCAGGTCCGATTACGCCTGACATGTTGGGCCTTCGTAGGTCTTCAAATCTAGTAGATGGAGTTTCCTTGTGATTTTCACAGTCCCAAGGGGTATCCGGTACGGAGGTGGGTCCATTCTTCAGTTTTTGAGCTGTGTCTTCAAGGGTCTTCGGACGTGCCGTTGGTGATAGTTCGCAGTTAAACCTCCGCCACATGGCATATTCAGGAGGCGGCAAGTGAGATCTCAGCGTGTGGATCTCACGCAATTGAAGGTCGTCGATTCCTGATACGAAAATCGTATTGGTTCCGCGTGCCCTGTCAGGCCGCCGCCTTCGAGTTTCCCGCCTATTATGATGACAACTGTTCGCCTGGGGTAACAACCTCGACTTGATCGTCGGGGTGGCCCCGGGCCCCCTTGTCATTGGCGAGGTGAAGTTTTTGACTGGTATCGTCGGCTACTCTACGGTTTCCATCCAAGCGTTGCAGGGGCCTACTTAAAAAGGAAAGCATGCACCATTTGGGGTCCTTTACGCCTTTCATTCGAACTTGCGCTCAAACCTTCCAAACTTTCGCTTGCTTTTCCCCTCTTGCCTCGCTGTGCCGCAATGGAGTTGGGTCTCCGCCAGAGCCGACTGAAGACCGATGATGATTTGAAGAAGGTCCGGGCCCTCATGGGATGGTCCCCTGACTTCTTCAACCACTTGGTCCGCCCCGGAAAGCTTCCGTTCGAGAAGGAACATGCCGGCAACATGGTGTACTTCTCCTCGTACGCCATGGTGGGGCCAATCCCACCTTTCTCCTCTTTCTTCTTGATGCTGCTAGACTTCTATGGTCTGCAACTGTACCACCTTGGCCCCCACTCCATTCTATTGGTGTCAATCTCTATCCACTTCTGCGAGATGTGGGTGGGCATTCCCCCCTGCATTGAGCTCTTCCGCACCTTCTTCACTGTCCAAACTACAGGCAGGAGTGACGAGTACCTTGGCTTCTACTATTTTGTGAAGCGCAAGAAGTGCCCGTACAAGTACTTGCAGTTGTTCCCTTCTGGGAAGTGGGACGACTAGAAGAAGGATTGGATTGTCATCAGGGTGGAGGAGCATGAGAAGCTAGAGTTGCCGGGAGGCCTCCCCAACAACGACACTGCAGTTTGGAGTGAAGCTCCGGTGTTGTCGGACGCCTTCAACCCTGCTCTGACCTGGATCCGCCTGTGCGTGGAAGGAGGAGTGACTCCTCAGGTGGTGTTTTGCAACTTCCTGACCAACAGTTGGGATCCGCTGAAGAGGAGGGAGAAGCTTGCTTGGGCCCTCAACAGTATGCTGGACGACGACCGGATCGAGACCAGTTTGAAGTCCAACATGGAGGGTGCAACTTTGGAGTTCCACCTCAAGAAGTTCCAGCACAGCATCGACATCGAGGGCAACGACTTGGCTTCGTCGGCAGCTTTCCTCCCTCTAAACATGGAGGCAGGGTTCAGCAGGAAGCTCCGGCGGACGATGCTGATGCTTGACGACCTCGGTGTCGTTGAGAGGCGTTCGATCACTGGGTTGGCGATCTCTGAAGCTCCTGAAGGCGGCTCCGTTCCTACTCTGAAGCCAAGAACCGAAGTCGCAGGCAAGGGCAAGGAGTTGGTCGATCCCTCGAGCCATAAGAGGAAGCATTCTGACAGAAGGTCCGTCAGACCTGCTTCTTCCATGGCGGCTCCTTCTCCCTGGAGGGGGGTCTACAACGTCGGCATCTACTCCAGCAGCAGCATCTTCCCGGGGTGCTAGCTCCGGCCAAGTGACTCCAATACCAGGGCTAGCTAAGGGCTCTGGGTCCGGAGGTCCTTCCCGGTCGAGGGGGGCCTCGACCAGGGCAATGCCGATAGCAGCAGGAAGCTCCGGGGAACCTCCAAGATAACCACACCAGTGGCGGCTAGGGCCAGTCTGGAGCGTCCGGAGAAGAGGTTCCGTGCTAACTGGTGCGGAAGCCTTCCGAGGTATTTTTTGATTTTTTTACCTCAGTCAGTTGTTTTATTATTATAATTGCATTTTGAGTTTCTTCGTCCTTCATCCACAACGTGCCTAAGAAAATGGCTGAAGCTCCGGTACCTGCAGGACCGGTTGAGGATGTGTAGGCTGAAGCTCCAGCTCCGATTCCAATGCCGCCCCAAGAGGTGGCTGAGGCTGCGGCAGCCCCGACGCTGGCTGTCATGGTTTTGGACCTTGACTCATCCCCAGAAGCTCCCGTGGTAGCGCCGGACCACAGGAATGAAGATGTACCAGCGGCGCCAGCCTCGGAGGTTGAAGCTCCAGGCTTGGATGCTGAGATGTTGGATGCTCCGGCCGTAGAGTCGGAGGTAGCTGCGATTCTGGCCCTAGAGCCGGATGTTGTTGAAGCCCCGGCAGTCGAGCTAGTGGCTGATGAGGTCCTGGTGGTAGAGTCGGGTGTTGATGAAGCTCCGACACTTGAGCCGGTTGTAGAGGAAGCTTCGGCGGTAGAGCCGGTTGCTACAAAAGTTCCAGCTGTGGAGCCGGTAGTTGAAGAAGTTTTGGCATCCGAGCCAGTTGCTGCGGAGGTGTCGGCGCCTGAGCCTATGGTGGTCGAAGCGCCAGCGCCCGATCCCTTGATGGTCGAAGCGCCAGCACTTGAGCCAGCGGCGGAGGAGGCGCCTGCGCCGGAGCCAGAAGTACATTCTGCTCCGACTGAACCTTCAACACCCGCTTCAGAAGCGGTGATCTCGGAGGTGCCCGCTGCTGAGCCAGGGTGCCAAGATGAAGCTGCTGGCCCCCCGCCTGAGGGGCCAGTTGTTGATGACCTGGCGGCTGGGCCTTCGGAGTCAATTCTGAAGGTTGGAACTTCTGCTGCAACTACTTCCTCGGCAGCTGCCGAGGCTATCCTGGAGGACGGCCCTAGTGCCGTGGAAGCTTAGGGGACCGCTCTTGCAGAGTGGGACCCAATTTTTGTTGCTGAAGATCCGCTGGAGCCAGCGGAGAGGACCTCGGCAGGTCCGGACCTGATCCCCCTATCGTTGTCTATCGACAACCCTTCTCCAGTATTCGCCAGGTTCAGCTGGCCTTCTATCACGACAGCAAGGCCCTCAAGGAGGAGCGCCAAACCCTTAGGAGGTGGCGCAACCGACTCCATTTCGAGACCAAGCTGGCGCAGTCGAGGCTGGCTGACGACAAGGAGTGGGTGCAAAGGGAGAAGGTCCGCCTGGAGTACTGGGTTAAGCTGTTGGATGAGAGGGAAAGCATGACGCGAACCCTCGACAACCAGTCACGGGCCATCTATGAGCAGTCCAAGGCTGCAAATAGCGCTGCGGATGATCACCAGGAAAGGCTTACCGCCATCCACGATAGTCTCGTCAAGCGCCGAGAGGCTCTTGAAGCGCGGGAGAAATGGCTCAAAGATGAAGAGCAGAAATTCCTGGAGCTGCGGGACGACCTCGTGAAGAGGGAGGAAGAGCTTGTCCAAAAGACAGCTCCAGCTGACAAGAGCCTCGAAGAACATACCAAGAAATTGCAGGAGCGTTGCGAGGAGGAGGAGAAGAAGGCCTGGGAGCGAGGGCAAGATCTCTACAAGCAGGAGAATGCCATCGCCGCCAGGGAGAAGAAAGTGCGGGGCCGGGAGAAAGATCTGGTCAACTGCCGGAATGAGATCCACCTCTGGGAGGAAGAGCTCAGCAAACTCGAAAGGCAAGTTGCTGAAAAGATTCAGCAGAATGCCAAAGAGGTGGAGCGTCTTGCTCGGGAGAGCTCAGAGCTTGCGGCGGCCAAAAGATCCTTGGTGGAGATGCGTAGCACAAGGGTTGTGGAGTCCCAACAAGTTTGGGACTTCCTGGGCAAGGCCAACGACGCGCTGACGCCAATGGGCTTCAGTCCCGTGCGTTCGGATGATCCGGAGCTGGAGCTGGACTAGGCATTGGAGGCGCTGGGTTCGGCAGGCAACAAGCTCACCAAGATGGGTGATGTCATCACAGACCAATTGGAAACAGGCGGTCAGTCCTTGGCGAAGAGCGTTGCAAAGTTTGTGCTGACGTGCTACACCAGCCGGGACCCTCAATTCCCTCTATACCATGTGCTTGAAGGCCCCATCGAAGGAGAGGGTGAAGTCGCCCGAGCCAGCGTGTCGGAGGTGGCCCAAATGGTCACCCAGTTCTTTCATAGGGTCAAGGACCATCTCTCTGTAGCCCCCGCTTGTATTCTCTCTTCTTCTTCTTCTCCAATTTTGTAATCTCTTGTCTCGAGATGAATGAAATCCAAATTTTTGTGAATTCGAATTTCATTTTTTGTCTTCAACACCACCTTTGTCTCACTTGGCCCCCTGGTGGATGTACACAATTTGATTGTGAACATGTACCAAGAGGATGTAATGGTTGTTGAAGACTTGCATGCTTTGAACTTGTAGAATGTAGGTCCGAAGTATTCGATAGTGTAGGCCCCCTGAGGTTGTCGGAGCTTAGTGGCTCCAGCATTGACCATCGGTGGAGCTTAGTAGCTCCGGCAGTAGTCACCATCAACGCGTAAAGCATCGATGGTTAGCCCTCTGGGGTGTCAGAGCTTGGTAGCTCCGGCAGTGACCTCTGTCAACACATGGTGTGTCAACGTCAGACTCCACTTTAAAGTCTTTCCACCATCTTCACGTTTGACGGCATGCCCCCTAGCTTTACCAGAGTTGAGTAGCTCTAGTGATGCTCAATGTCAATGTTTGAACATCGACCACAAGCCACCTGGGGGATGTCGGAGATGTTGCAGCTCCGGCTTCATTCACCATCATCATGTAATATTTATTTTTCCTGCACACTGAAGTCAAGAAAAACAGTAAAATCCGTTTCCTATCTATAACTTCAATGTGGCTTACTGTTCCCGAGAAAGTTTTAGGTCGAACACAATTTTGAATACAATCAAGAGCGCCGTCTTGTTTCCTTCAGGTCTGATCATTTCTGGACTCGCCTTAATTCGGCCTGCCGAGGTGTAGGTAGAGTGGCGTACTTAGGGTGCATGACCAAGCTAAGTCGATAGCACACTCCGGCCCTAGATTGGCTTGGCGGCATTCAGACGAGTAGACCATCAACAATGTTTGAACCCGGAAGGATAGACAATACAACTCGAATTGTACAACTTTGTTATAGACAAGAAAGAGAAAAATAAAAAATATTGAGCCTATACAAAGTAAATGCACGTGGAGTCTGTTTTCACACAATGATGTCTTTCATTATAGGTCCAGGGTACAGGGGAAACAAGTACACTCTTAGGGTACGGAACCAGGCTAAGTGTGTTTCGTTTCTCGTTTGACCCAAGGTAGCTAGCTGCACCTTTAGTTCTGAGACTATGAAAAGTGTTGCATGGACGTTGCGGACCTAACTGGGTAGGTCCGGCTGCCCTCCCGGAGGAGCTACCCGACTCTGTGCAATGACTCTATAACATACATCACATGTAATTACAAACTCACCTCCGTGATATTAAGCGTAGAACTTATGGAGGTGATCAATGTTCCCAGGATTTGGGAGAGGTGTCCCATCCTCGGTTGCCAAGCAAATGCATCCGGGACGGGATACTTTGATCACTCGGAAGGGTCCCTCCCAGCTGGGGGAGAGTTTGTTTAACCCTTATCTGGATTGTATTCTCCGTATCACCAGATCGCCTTCCTCGAGCTGTCGGCTGTGAACATGCCGTTGGTGATAGCGCCAAAGAGCTTGGCGATATCGGGCATTCCGAACAGCTGCTCGGCACCTTCCCTCTTCAAGGAGGTCAAGGTCTTCACGCCGGAGCTGGTCCTGCGTGGCTTCGTCGAAGGTCCGGACCCGGAGCGACCCCAAGGTGATTTCCGGAGGAAGGACTGCTTCAGCTCTGTACACCAGGAAGAAGGGTGTCTCTCTAGCTGATCGGTTTGGAGTTGTCCTGTTGGCCCATAGAGTGGGTGGAAGCTCTTCGATCCAGTTGGCTCCATGTTTTTCAGGCGCTCATATGTTCATGTCTTGAGTCCTTTCAGAATTTCTGCATTTGCTCTCTCGGCTTGGCCATTGCTTGTCCGGTGAGCTACGGAGGCGTAGCTGACTTGGATGCCGAGGTCTTCGCAGTATCCTTGGAAAGCAGAGCTTGTGAATTGGGTCCCATTATCTGTTATGATTTTGTTCGGGACTCCAAATCTGCATACGGTGGACTGCAAGATGTTGATAGCTGATTGCTTGTTTATTGTCACAACTGGAATTGCTTCCGGCCATTTGGTGAACTTGTCAATGGCAACATACAGGAACTTGTAACCTCCGACGGCTCTTGGGAAAGGTACCAAGATGTCCATCCCCCACATA
This sequence comes from Tuctoria greenei, assembly GCA_036927565.1. Classification (NCBI taxonomy): domain Eukaryota; kingdom Viridiplantae; phylum Streptophyta; class Magnoliopsida; order Poales; family Poaceae; genus Tuctoria; species Tuctoria greenei. Next base: position 141,711,280 of record JAYESD010000002.1, read on the forward strand.
GCAAAATGCCATGTAGGAGGTATAATTTGTAGAGGCTGAGCCGGTGTGTGAATTTTCTTTGCATGGAACTGGCATGCTTCGCATTTTTTCACCAGCTCAGTTGCATCCTGGAGCGCTGTAGGCCAGTAGAAGCCATGACGGGAGGCTTTACCGACCAGCGTGCAGGAAGACGCGTGGTTCCCACACTCGCCTCTATGGATTTCTGCGAGGAGCTCGCAGCCTTCTTCCCTTGTGATGCACCGCATTAGGACACCGTTGGCACAGCGCCGGTAGAGATCCCCTTCTACTAGTGTGTATCTTTTAGCCAATCTGACTATTTGGTCGGTGGATACATCATCGTCGGGAAGGATATTGCCTTTCAAGTAGCTCCGGATCTCTGAGATCCATGCATTGGAGCTTGCTTGAGCATTTGAGTCTTGCGTGCTGGGTTGCTCAGAGCTTCCGGCAGCACCTACGACCCTTGATGGCTGCCATGGTAACAGGGCCATCGGGATCGCCAGCTTCGGGATGCTGGTCTCGCCCCCTTCGCTCATTTCGGCAGGCTGAGCTGTGGATTTTGACAACCTCCGGACGAAGGTTCCGTCAGGAGCCAGAGCTCCGGTTGACGCTTTCGTCGAGAGTTCGTCAGCTTCAGCGTTATGGACACGCTGGACATGGTGGAGATCCAGAACTTCAAAGTCCTTCTGAAGCCTCTGGACTTCAAGGAGATAAGCAGCTAGTTAAGGATTGTTACAGGAGCATTCACCCTTCACCTGTTTAATGATGAGCTGCGAATCTCCCTTGACCAACAGTTGCTTGACACCGTATGATAGTGCCACCTTTAGTCAAAAAATGAGTGATTCATACTCCGCCATGTTGTTGGTCGCCTTGAAGTCAATGTGGACCATGCATTTTACCTCCTCCCCGGTTGGAGCGAGGAGAAGGACTCTAGCTCCGGCCCCCTACTTTTGCATGGAGCAGTCGAAGTAGGGTGTCCAGTGAGGCTCGGTGAAGACCGGGGCCTTGAGTTCCGACTTCTGCTCACTAGGGCCCCCAGGGTTTGATGGAGAGGGGGTCCATTCCGCCACAAAGTCCGCCAGTGCTTGACACTTGATAGCCTGTCTTGGGACGAATTCAAGATCGAATTCGGCCAATTCCTCCGCCCACTTGTCAATATTCCCAATTGAGTTGGGATTATGCAAGATTGCACACAGTGGGTAAGAAGTCACCACTGAAATCTTGTGAGCTTGGAAGTAATGGCGAAGCTTCCTAGAGGCGATGACAACTGCATAAAGCAGCTTGTGCACCTCTAGGTATCGAGTCTTGGCATCATGTAGTACTTCGCTGATGAAGTACACTGGGCGTTGGACTGTCCGGACCCTCCCGGAGGGGCCCGGAGCTTCCTCCAAATCGACCCGACCCTCTCGGAGGGGTCCGAACCTGTTTTGGGGACCTCCGGGTCCTTGCTGGAGGAACCCGGAGCTTCTACTGGAGCGACCCAGACCCTTCTGGAGGGGTCCAGATCTTCTAATAACTCCTTGTAGATCCAAGTTTGGGGGTTGGGACCCAGACTCACCTTCAGGAACCTCCGAACCCTCCCGGAGGGGTCTGGATTCCTGAGCTTGGGATGGTTTTGGTCTCTACGCAACCAAGACCATGCTGACAACCTCGTCGGTTGCTGAAATGTAAAGCAGTAAGGGCTCACCAGGGTTCGGAGCTACCAAGGCTGGTAGAGTGGTGAGGAGCTGCTTTAGCTCCTGGAACGCCTTTTCTGCTTCTTCAGACCATTGAAATGTTCTGGACTTCCTCAATAGCTTGAAGAAGGGTAGCGCCCGTTCCGCCAGTCTTGAGATGAATCGGCTGAGGGCGGCTAGACATCCAGTCAGTTTCTGGACGTCCTTGATGCGGGCTGGTGGCCGCATCTGCTCAATGGATTTAATCTTCGCCAGATTTGCCTCTATGCCTCGGTGGTTTACCAGGAAACCAAGAAGCTTTCCGAAGCTAACCCCGAAGACGCACTTGTCTGGGTTCAGCTTCGTGCGGGTGACCCGCAGCTTGTCGAAGATAGCTTGCAAGATGTCAAGGAGTGATTCCTTGTCCTTGATCTTGACGACAATGTCATCAACATACACTTCCACTACGTCTCTGTTGAGCTATCCAAAGGTTTTGTACATAGCTCGTACAAATGTTGAAGCTGCATTCTTGAGACCAAATGGCATGGCAGTATAGCAGTACAATCCATCTACTGTGATAAAAGAAGTATGTTCTTCATCTTCCCTAGACATTCTGATTTGATGGTACCCAGAATATGCGTCTAGGAAACAAAGTAATTCACACCTGGAGGTGGAATCCACTATATGATCTATTCTAGGTAGTGGGAATGGATCTTTTGGGCATACCTTATTCAGTGTTATGTAGTAGATACACATTCGAAGCTTCCCACCGGCCTTGGGTACAACGACTGGGTTTGCTAGCCATTTTGGATGGAAGACTTCTCGAATGAATCCAACTTCAAGCAACTTCTTCACTTCTTGTCGTATGAAGTTATGTCGCTCTACGGATTGCTTCCGAGGCTTCTTATGTACGGGCCGAGCGTCAGGATAGATCTTCAGATTATGCTCGATCACTTCCCTAGGGATCCCAGGCATTTGTGACGGTTGCCAGGCAAACACGTCGACATTAGCCCGGAGGAAAGTGATGAGCGCGAGTTCCTATTTGTCATTCAGACCTCTCGATATACGAGTGGTCTGAGCGGCATCGGAACCGATTTGGACGACTTTGACGGGGATGTCAGTGTCGCCGCTTGGTTGCACGCGAGGTGCGGAGGTTGAGCCTCGTTGACAAATGCTCGGGGGATTCGAAGCTTGTTCCTGCCCGGATTCTTCCTCCTGTGTTGTAGCAAGCGCATGAAGTTCTTCCAGAGCAGTCACTCTGGCAGTACGGTCTCTGCGGATCCGGAGTACGCCAGCTGGTGTTGGCATCTTCAACACTAGGTAGCCATAATGAGCAGCAGCCACGAACTTGTACAAGGCAGGCCTGCCCAGAATGGCGTTGAAAGGCAAGTTGATCTGAGCGACGTTAAAGATCAACTTCTCAGTGCGATAATTCTCCTGAGTCCCGAAGGTCACGGGGAGAGTAATGGCACTGAGTGGTGTTATGGCCCCCGGACCTACTCTGGAGAAAGGTCGGGAGGGGCGAAGGTCCTAAGGTCGGAGCTGAAGCTTGACAAAAGCTTTGAAGCTTATGAGGTTTAGCCCCAAACCTCCATCCAGCATTAAATGGTGGAGTTGAATGTTATTGATGGTCGGAGATACCATCAATGGTAGTTGACCAGCTCCGATCATGTTCTGAGGGCAGTCTGAAGCATCAAAAGTGATGGTGGTGTCCATCCACTTTCGATGAGGCTCCTCCCTGGCTGTAGGAGCTTCTGAGGCCATGTCCCGCCGCATGGTCTTGAGGACACGGCAGGAGGTGATGTCCCACGAACCACCAAAGATGGTGTTCATGGTCTTCCGACGCTCATTGTCGGAGACAACGGAGTCGTCGTCGACGGAGGTGTAAACAGCCTTCAGGACCTTTTTAGGGTCCTGGAAGCCTAACTCCTCTTCAGCTGGAGCTTCATCGACTTTCTGTTTTCCTTCCCTCTGACGGAAAGGAACTTCTTCCTGGCGCTTGTTGTAGCGCTCGGCAAGGTTTTGGACCTCCCGGCAGTCCTCCAAGCTGTGGCTGTTTGACTTGTGGATAGGACACCACACTTTGGAGTTGCCACCGTCTTCAGAGGATGGTCGATGTCATTTCTCAGGGCATGGCCCCCGGCCACCCAGAGCTGCTGCAGCTGCAGCAGTAGATGTGTCGGCCGACGACTTTTTCTTGCTGTTGGACTTTTTCTTCTTTTTGCCACTCCCGGAGGTAGTGGCTTCGCCTTTGGAGGATTTTTTTCCATCCTCCAGAGGTGGTTTGGAGTTCATTTCACGGCCCTCCGCAGCTTTGGCACACTTGTCTGCCAAGCTGAAGAGCTCCGTGACATTGGTGATCTCCTTGACCGCCAGCTTCTCCAGCATCTTCTTATCTCGTACGCCCTGTCTAAATGCCACGATAACAGAGGCGCTGGAGATAGAAGGAATAGTGTTTCATACCTGGGAGAACCTCTGGATGAATGACCGCAGGGATTCTCCCCCCTTCTGCACGACTGCAAAAAGGTCCAGTTCGGTGCCTGGTCGGGTGTATGAACTCCCGAAATTGGCGGTTAACTGTTGGCACAATTCCTCCCAACTATTGATAGAGTTGTGAGGAAGGCTCATGAACCAGGACCTGGCGGTCCCAGTCAAGGACACTGGGAAGTAGTTGTCCATTATGGCCTCGTTACCTCCGGCCGCAAGGATTGCGGTGGCGTAAAATTGGAGAAACTCAGCGGGATTAACAGTCCCATCAAATTTCTCCAGCAGGTGAGGCCGAAACTTTTGTGGCCATCTGACCATGCGTAGATGCATGACCAGTGCAGAACAGCCTCCTCCTACTCCCTCGGGAGCAGGACTGTCTTGAGCCTCTCGCCTTTCGCGAGCACGCTCGATATGGATGCGGTCGTCCTGTTGACGGTAACGGCGATCAAGCTCCGCCTGGACGTCATGAGTTGAAAGTCTGGTTACCGTATGAGTACGTCGCGCCCCAGAAGGTAGCGACGTAACTTGCTGTAACGCAGCACGCCTCCTATTTTGGGAAGCATGCCGACCAAGTCTGCCAGACACAGTCCGGCGCTGCGATGGGGCCCGTCCCGAAGGAGGAGGACCTTGGTTGCTGATGTGGTCGGCTGCTGCTGCAACCAGATGTTCCACATCAGCCCTCCACTGCTCCATTGGACTCTGGGATGCACCTGGAGGTGGTGGACGTTGGAGGAGAGCATGCACTGCATGAAGCGTGTGTTCAGGTTTGTTGTTATTCGCCGATGCGGTGACCGACGCCGATGCACCTTCATGCTGCTCAGCTTGACGTGATGGTGCAGGCGGTAGCGGTGGAGGGATGACTCCTGCTGGAGCCATGGCACCTGCTGGTTGCTGCATGTTGGAGGGATTGCCCCCAGCGGGTTGAACAGCAGGGTTGTTGTTGGATGATCCAGCAGCTGAGTTCACCATACTTGAAATCTCGGGCGCCCCTACCTGGCACGCCAACTGTCGGTGTTTGGATCCGACGGATCTCCCGACACTACCTTTGGTAGATCGAGGAGTTGTAGTTCGGTAATGGGCGCGCAGAGATTCAAGAAGGTGAAAGACAAGTGTACACAGAGATTTACGCGGTTCCGGCTGCCTGAGCGTAATACCCTACTCCACGGTGTGTGTTGGTGTTGTATTGAGCGTGTGAGTCTAGAAGAAGCTCCAGAAGAAGAAGCTCGACTAGCTCAGGGAGTTCAGTAGTGGTCTGGAATCGTCCCTTGTGTATCGTCGACCAGTCCTTTTATAGTACAAGGACTGGTCGTTACACTGTTAGCCTGGCCCGACATGTGGCCCCGACGGTTACACATGCTTGATACACAATCAACGAGGTTAATTGCCCCTAATAGCCTGGTAACGGGCTTTAACAATGTCGTCACCAGTATTAAGGACCATCCGATCGTGTGTCATTAAAGTGGCATTAATGAAAATTAATCGGTCTTGAAGTCTTCGATTGCTCCTTGAAGGTCCGGAGCTGTTGTGGGCTCCACCAGTCTGATTGTTGAAGTTGAAGGTCCGGCGGTTCATCCACGTGGCATCTCTGGAGCTTACCATCGTGGACGAGTAGGTCCGGTGCTGCTGGACACGTGTCAGTACTGGAGTTTCCCTCTGTTTGGGGTTAGGTCCGGGGGTGCCATACTGGTATTCCGTCCGGAGCTTCCCATGTGTGGGTGATAGCTCTAGTCTTATGATACACGTGGCGGCCCTAGGACTAACCATGTCGGGGAAGCAGGTTCGGTTACGCCTGACATGTGGGGCCTTCGAAGGTCTTCAAATCTGGTAGATGGAGTTTCCTTGTGATCTTCGCAATCCCAAGGGGTATCCGGTACGGAGGGTATCAACAATGTCATTAATGCTATATTAATGACACACGGTCAGTGGGATGTTACTAGGGGTAACGCCATCACTAAGGCACATTATCACTCTATTAATCATACTTAATACTCGTAGATGGTGTATTAGGCTATTAACTACGCCAGGGCCATATGTCAGCCCAGGCAAGTGTTGTAACGGCCAGTCCTTAGACTATAAAAGGGTTGCACTGCACGATACAAGGACAAGCAAGCTCATACGCACGCAAGCGCCAGACTCACATACAACAACACAACCCGGTGGAGTAGGGTGTTACGCTCAGGCGGCCCGAACCACGTAAAACCCTTTGTGTCACCATCTTGTTCGTAATCTCACACGCCCCAACCAATCAAGAACCTCTGCGGGCTACGATTTAGTAGTACTGAGGGAAGTGTCGATCGCACACTTCGACAACATGCATATGCCACTTTGCTTTTTCATTGAACTTTGTCGAACTTCTGCACCAACTGAGTGAGATGCATGAACTTTTGACTTAGAAATTCTTGTGCACCCTATTCATGCAAAATATCCCACATTGGAAATTTGCATCCACCATTCATCCATCCAATAAAGAAACTCCATACATTATGGTTATCAAAATCTCTCTAGAAAAATAAACGGAGTAGAAGACATGGCTATGAAAAAAACATCTACTCTTCAAAAAAGAAGAGGAAGTATGCCAAAAAAAAGAGAGGGAGAAAGAGATACGTAGCCATAATTTATCCTTAAAAGAGAGAAAACCATGGAGTCCAAAATTATCCATTCCATTCATGTGCACAAGGATTTTTTTGTCAAATTGTTTGTTGCATAAGTCTCTCATAGGATCAAGTTTTTGACATAGTAATATATGAATTGCAATGTGTGCCACATTTTTCCCTACCCAGATATAGCCATATTTAGTACAGGGACAAAATTGGAAAAACATGCCAAGGTGAGGATCAAAACACTTTGAGAGATTTGAGAGATTCCAAATGAGAAATAAGGGCAATTGTTTCTTATACTTTTTGAATATAGCAAATCATCAGATCATTTCGGCAGGGGAAGATCCAAGGGAACTACATTCCAACCATTCCACTCTTCAAATACCCAAGATTGATGTGGTAGCCACATTCCACGAAGGGAATTCATGAATTGAAGTGTGAGTTGAAATATCTAGTATCCTCATTTTCTAACTTAGAGAAAATGTATGACAACACCTTAGTTCTTCGTCTTGCTTCACTCGAGGATGAGCAAAGGACTAAGTGTGGGGGAGCTTGTTGACGGTCCTTAAGTGCCATATTTAGATTGTCAATTCACCTCTTAATGTGCGTAAAAGAGAAACACAACGTAGTGGTAGGGTTAAACACAAACCAATTCCACAAGTGTTGGTGTTTATTTGTATCCAGGTGAATTTAGACCAAAAATACCAAGACATGCAGGGAGTAATCCATTAAATTGGATTTCGACAAATCAGGTGATGCCACGTGTTATCACATGGATCAAATGGCCCACAAAAACACGTGGCATTGGACCGGGTTTGGTGCCACTTCCTAGTCGGCCGACTTGGGAGGTCGGCCGACCTGGTCATAGCTTCGTCGGAGTTGTGCTTTCCTCAGGTCTTTGCCAAGTGGGTCCCATCCCTTGATATGGGTGCTACACCGTTGGATGGCCTCGGATACAACCAGCTCCACCTATAAATAGCACCCTACACCTCACTTCACACACACACCAAAAGTTGAAAATAGAATACCACTCCTAAAAGTAGAACGAGAGTGTGGTGAAGAGTATAGGAGAAGGAGGCTTGGGCTTGTCAAGTCCCTCTTCTACACTTGTACCCCTACAAAGGTTTGATTCAAAATCAAGTAAGCCTTTCTGAATTCATTTCAAATTTGATTTCCAATTCAAGGTAGTTCACACAAGTAGTTACTTGTGGGTTCATTGCTTTAATTTATTAGAGGCTCTAGTTGTAGCTTTGTATATGAAATAACTAGAGTAGTGATTTAGAACGTAAACGTGGTGCTTAAGTTAGAAATCACAAGTGAATATCTCGTAGACCCACAGATTGAAGAGGTAGGCAGTAGGTGGTGACATCCCTATCTGTCCTTAGTAATCCTCCACCTTTGGCTATGCTATAGGCTCTTGGCGGGAGTCGTCCTAGTGTTGCTAGGGGTTAACCTGTGCCTGAAGCAAGCAGCTAATACAAATTCCTTTAAATTAGAATCAATAATTTGAATTCCTCTCTGTTCCTTGCCTACAAAACAACTTTGTATCCTTAGGTGAATTAGTTCATAAGATTAGCACATACGTTCTTTGGATTCGATACCCTTGAGAATACTCTTCAAGGGAAGTCATACCCAGCAGTTTCAGTGCACTTGCGATTTTTATCTGTGACGTAAGAAACGTCAAAAGCGCCTTCCCAGGGCGCACATGATGAGGACATCACTTCTATGGATACAAACAACACTCTATTGAACATACAAGATGCAATCAATAGAGTTCATACACAACAATTAATTTCAGAGGTGAACTCGTTCTTATATATTTCCTTATATGTTTTTGAGCATAGATTGCTACTTAATGATTTACTTATGATTAGGATCCATGGAGAGGTTAAAGGAGTACTTGGAGGGAGTATTAGGAACGTGGAAGACCAGAGAATTCGTTCAAAAAGGATAGAAACCGAACCAAACTCCAAATCGTATCCAACTCGGAGTCCAGGAGCAGTACGCACTAAAACGGACGCCCAGGACGCATACGAACTCCGTTTTGGACGTTCTACATATGCACGGAAAGGGGAGAGGATAAAATTTCCAATGGCGCCGGTTCCATGTCAAAATTCATTAGGAGTCGATGGGAATCGTCGAAACAAAATCAAGTACAGAATCTGTCAGGGTGCTGCGCCACCGTATTGGGCCATTGGGCCTTGTATCAAGTCTAAGTCCATTATTTTCGTATCTTAGGGTTAGGTCACGACCCTAACACCCCTTGGACGTCCTCCCACCTATATATACTCCATGGTAGACGCCATAGACAATTGGGTTTTGCTTAGATCAATAATATCGCCATTCTTCGGTTTGTGAGACCCCAACTTCGCGATTTCAGATCGTGTCTACCTTGTTCTTGCTTGTGTTCTCAGTTGCACTTGCAGGGATTAGCCTTCTTGGCGAGGTCAATCGTGTGCAGCATGGTTGATAACCAACGGAGCAGTGGTGTAGTGATTGCAGGGGTTGTTCGTGTTCTACTCGAGAGCCTCGGATCATCAACGTCGAGATCTCCACATCAATCGACTTATCCATTACCTTTCGAAAGGTCGGACTCATTTTTCCTATCAATTGGTATCAGATTTCCAGGTTGCCCGTTAGGTAATTCATCTATCCATTACATTAGTTTTGTTTTTCATACCTAGAGTCCACAAAAAAGCCACAAAAGAACTTACAGTTTAGTAGATCTATTCATTACTTTGTCCAAACCACGTTTGAGCCTTTGCAACTTTGTTATTCAGTTTGGTTTTGTTGAGGTTGTGTCCGTGGTTGAGTTATATTGCTGGTTTAGAACGTGTTTTTGGTCTTAGTTTGAGTTTTGCATTGTGTAATTCATCCTTTTGAATCACGTCATCACGTCCAGATTAGATTTACCTCTGTCCAGTTCGGTATTTTTATCATATCTCACACATACGAACTCGGATTTTTGAGTTCTTGTACTTTATGGAAAGCTTAAGAAGTTCTCTATAACTTTCTTATTTATCATTTTCCCAGAAAATATAGTTATCAATGTCGAAATTGCATTAGATCCGAATCTGTTATTGATCTAAAAATTCTGAACAGTCTGTATTTCGGGGGCAGTATCTCCTATTGTTCTTTTCCAAAATAGGTCTTCCATATATTGAAATTAAAGAGGAGAGATATATCTAAAATCTTGATGTTCTAAGTTTTCCAATTTAGAGCCTATAAGTGTGCCTATTCCTCCTTGGAAGATTGAGCAGAAAATCAGCGACAGACACACGAGATATCTTGGATTGATTTCATTGTGTTCTTTCCTTGCAGCACATTCTGAAAAAAAAGGAAGAAAAAAGAAAAAGGCAAGTGCAAAATAAGAAACAAAAGCCGCACAAAAAAAGAGGAAAAAAACAGAAAAAAAAAACAAAAGTGCTTGCATTCTTTGTGTCATCTAGTTTTGTCTTATGTCTTGCTAGCTTGGACTACTAGGAACACATTTAGGCCAGCAACTTTGACAAATACTTTGGACACTTACTCAACTTTACTATCTGACTTCATTGTTGCTAATCCTTGCTACAAATAAAGTGCCATACAGCTACACCTTACTCTTGAGCAGAATCGATACACCTTTGCAATCATCCCACGCTTCATTGGTTTCTTCATACCGGCCACCGTTTGCCACCTGCAGTGTCGGTAAGAACACTTGTAAGAGCGTGGTAAGACGCTTGAGAGTGTGTGATTCCACTTCCACTTTTCCATTATCCTTTGTAGTTGATAGGGATAATATATTTTTTGTGTTGTCTTCTGTTTGCTACTAACAATGTCAGGTAAAAGCAAGAATCATGCATTATATGCTGAGATGATGGACATGATGAAGACGGCGATGGAGTTGCTCACTAAAAATCAAACATCAACCAAGGATTCACATGACGTTCAGACCACCTTTACAACTCCTTCAACAATAAGTAATTACATTCTCCCATCTTTTCCTTCTTTTGCTAGTCTTGGTTATGATGAATATATTGCTTGGGAAATAGAGTTGGATAAAATTTTTGGAAAATGTCATATGTGTGAGAGGAGGAAGATTAGAAATATTGCAAGTGCATTAGTAGGTTGTGCATTAACTTGGTGGAACAATTTAAATGATTTAGAAAAACCTCGAACATGGAAAGATATGAAAATTCTTATGCGAGAAACATTTACTAGTGTATCCAGTTGCAAAGATGAAATACATGAGCTTGAGAAGAATTTTCTTGTTGTACCTCCTCCTATGCCTAACCTTTTGCAGGAACAAGAACCAATAATTGTAGAAAATCCAAAAGCGAATGAGGTATTCAACAACTCCTGTGAAAATTCAGATCTATCAATTCATATTTCACCCACAATTACTGCTGAAAATGAGAATAAAGGTAACGAATATCACAACACACTTGTTGAAGGTGAGAAGTTTTTGGATGTTCTAAATTTTTTCACCAATTATGCTATTATCGAGGAGCGACTAGTGGAATCTTTTATTGATACACCATTGCCACATGTTGATTTTCCTGCTGATCCTTCTATTAAAAATGAGTTGTGTGCTAATAATTATATTGTACCTATGCTAGAACAACTGAATGAATTTGATACTTTATCACCCACATGTGCTGAAATTAAGAATTTGATCCCAACTACATGTGAAAGGGATGAGCTGAAATTGGTATCTTCTCTAAATACTTTGGGCTATATTGAATTTGACACTCTTTGTGATCTAGATATCGTAGAGAAGATAATATTTTCTCAATCTGAATTGCCTTTATTAAGTAGAAATATTTTTCATGCTATAGGCAACTATGAAGATAGTGGTGAATTTATAGTGCATAAAGTTTACATATGTTCAAATGTGCAAGCTCCTTTTGTGCTGCAACAATATGGTGAAATGAATGGATGTACTAACGCTAATAATGTCTTGTCAAGTTTTTATAGTATTTTTTCCTTGCAGCAGAGACAACAAAAGCATTATTCACTGCGGTTGTGCATTATGGACAACACTCATTCTACCCCCAAAGCAATACTTTTTGCTGGACATACGAGCAAGCCGAGGACGGCTTGTCATAAAGAAGGGGAGAATGATGAGATCATGCACATTATTATTGCACCTACAAACATGACACAATGTTTATTTGTTTGGGATCCTGGCTCAAGTGAATATGCACTCTTATTTGATGGGCAAGATCAAGATGGCGCACTATGTCGGCCACCACCTTGGCCTCCTCCATTCATGCATACAAGAAGATTTGATGGCGTTGCACATTTGGACCAACACATGAGAGGAGATGAAATTGAGTCGAGGACGACTCCAATTCAAGAAGGGGAGGATGATGAGGACATCACTTCTATGGATACAAACAACACTCTATTGAACATACAAGATGCAATCAATAGAGTTCATACACAACAATTAATTTCAGAGGTGAACTCGTTCTTATATATTTCCTTATATGTTTTTGAGCATAGATTGCTACTTAATGATTTATTTATGATTAGGATCCATGGAGAGGTTAAAGGAGTACTTGGAGGGAGTATTAGGAACGTGGAAGACCAGAGAATTCGTTCAAAAAAGATGGAAACCGAACCAAACTCCAAATCGTATCCAACTCGGAGTCCAGGAGCAGTACGCACTAAAATAGACGCCCAGGACGCATACGAACTCCGTTTTGGACGTTCTACATATGCACGGAAAGGGGAGAGGATAAAATTTCCAATGGCGCCGGTCCCAAGTCAAAATTCATTAGGAGTCGACGGGAATCGTCGAAACAAAATCAAGTACAGAATCTGTCAGGGTGCTGCGCCACCGTATTGGGCCATTGGGCCTTGTATCAAGTCTAAGTCCATTATTTTCGTGTCTTAGGGTTAGGTCACGACCCTAACACCCCTTGGACGTCCTCCCACCTATATATACTCCATGGTAGACGCCATAGGCAATTGGGTTTTTCTTAGATCAATAATATCGCCGTTCTTCGGTTTGTGAGACCCCAACTTCGCGATTTCAGATCGTGTCTACCTTGTTCTTGCTTGTGTTCTCGATTGCACTTGCAGGGATTAGCCTTCTTGGCGAGGTCAATCGTGTGCAGCACGGTTGATAACCAACGGAGCAGTGGTGTAGTGATTGCAGGGGTTGTTCGTGTTCTACTCGAGAGCCTCGGATCATCAACGTCAAGATCTCCACATCAATCGACTTATCCATTACCTTTCGGAAGATCGGGACCAATTTTCCTATCAGCACAGGTGCGGCACACGCCCTTGTCAGGTACCGCAACGTCTAGTCACATCACAGTGAATGTGCCGCAAGCCTACCCCACTCCGCCAAGTGTGTAGCTTATGGCAACAAGATGGACAAGGCGTCCTCTGCCATCATTGATGACTACGCATGGGCCACTGGCTTTTGAGGCGGCAAGATGGTGGGTCCTCAAGCCACGATCACAGGAAGCTTATGTGAGAAGCCTTAGATATTTAGGATAAGCTTGCCCAGGGGCCACCTGTCGGGCCTTGGACCCTACTTGTAAGTTGTCCGACCTTAGACTGTAAAAAGATCGGGCAGCCACCGACATAGACAACTTCAACGATAGTCAACACACGCATTCACACACGGGAGAGCATACTCTTTAGAAATACAACTCACACCGTGGAGTAGGGTATTACGATCTGGCGGCCCAAATCACGTAAAAACCACCATCTCACCATCTCTCATACGCGCAACCTCACCTGAGGACTAAGCCGTGCCAATCAAGAACCTCGGCGGGCTGCTCGCATAGTAGGTCCGAGGGAAGTGTCGCGAGAACACTTCGACATTTGGTGCACCGGATATGGGATTTTTCTCTCACGAAGTTGCGCCTCCATAACCGTCGAAGCACCCAGCTCCAGCACCTTCAAGGGGCCAATCATCGATGTTTCTTAGCATTGATGGTGGGCGCCGCCGAAGCACCCAGCTCCGGCACCTTCAATAGGCTCGTCGTCAACTTTTTTATCATTGAAGGTGTGCGCCGCTAGAGCATCCAGCTCTGGTACCACCCAGGAGGCCCACCATTTCGATGTTTCTTAGTGTTGATGGTGGGCGCCGCCGAAGCATCAAGCTCTGGCACCACCCAGGAGGCACTTCGTCAACGTTTCTTAGCGTTGATGGTGGGTGCCGCAAGAGCATCCAGCTCCGACACCTCCCAGTGGGCCCACCGTCGATGTTCTTCGCATTGATGGTGGATGCCGTTGGAGCATCCAGCTCTAGCACGTCCCAGTGGGCCCGATGTAAACGTTCTTCGCGTTGATGGTGGGCGCCGCCGAAGCATCCAGCTCCACCACCTCCCAGAGGGCCCACTGTTGACGCTCTTAGCATTGATGCTAGGCGCCACCGGGGCATCAAGCTCGAGCACCTCCCAGGGGGCCCGCCATCGACGTTCTTTGTGTTGATGGTGGGCGCCGCCGGAGCATCCAGCTATGGCACCTCCCAGGGGGCCCGCCGTCGATGCTCTTAGCGTTGATGGTGGGCGCCGTTAGGGCATCCAGCTCCGTCACCTCTCAAGGGGCCCGCCATCGACTCTCTTAGCGTTGATAGTGGGCGTCGTCGGGGCATCTAGCTCCGGCACCTCCTAGGGGGCCTGCCGTTGATGATCTTCGTGTTGATGGTGCGTGCCGCTGGAGCATCAAGCTCTGACACCTCCTTGGGGGCCTGCCGTCAATGTTCCGCACGTTGATGGTGGGCGCCGCCTAGGTTCGATGGCCGCCTCGTCGCCATCGCCACCGAAGACTTCTTCGAGGATGAGCATGCATCTCAGTTCAAGTCCGGTGCTCCCCAGGGGGCTGCCAATGTCAACTATACAAGCTCCCGCACTCTACCGGGGACCCGCTGACGACATCCTGCCACTAAGTCATAGGCGTGCCCAACCAGTTGGCCACACCTACCAGGGGGCCTCTAAGGGGTCCCATGGGCAGGACTTCAAGCGGCGTCCCGCCACCACAGTGACAACAACGTCACTAAGGCATTACGGTAAGGTCTAACTATGACGCCATGGGAGGTCCAAAGTGTACAACATGCTTAGCCTGGTGCTGCACACTAAGCATGTACACTTTGCTTCCCCAGTGTTACCGCTGTATGTTCTACTCATGGCATAGTGGGAGGTCCAGAGTGTGCAGCCTTCTTATTCTGGTCCTGCACCCTAAGCATGTAAATTTTTCCTCCCCAGCGCCACTTCTGTAAGCTTCACCCTTAGCACAGCAGTAGGACAATTTTTTTCTAAAAAGGGTGTCATAGCGTCTAGGAGCAGCGCTCGAAGCAACTAAGCTCCGGGGGTTCGATCCAGAGTGTTCAGCTTTCATAGCCTGGTTCCATACCTTAAGCCTGTACACTTTGCCTCCCTTGTCATCTGGAGCGGGTCGTTGCCTTCTTGTAAAGCATGCCTCCTCCTATGATTACAAATTTAAAAGAACCACTATCTTACCCTATGCTCTGTTTATGTTGATTTAATTATGCATTAATTCAATAATCATAAAATTATGCTCGTTCTCGCATATTCTCCGTCATATGCTTGGTCACTCTCTCCCTGTCTCACGCCTAGTGGAGTTACATATCCTGCTGTAGGCGGGCCTACTTGAGGTACCTGTAACGTGTCTGGGGTCTCTCAGCCGCCCCCCTTGTTTGGGGTCCTGTGTCACCAGACGGTCTCCCCAATGAAAGGCCTAAGCCAAGTGGGAGGTCCATGTTGTGTCACCTGCTTAGCCTGGTTCTGTACTCTAAGTGTGCACACCCTGCCTCCCAGTGCTACAGCTAAGTACCGGGGGCCAGACAGCTCATAGCCCGAGTATGGCGGGAACTAAGCCACGGATGCTAACGCAATGAGTTACCCAAGACCCGGTCCTCAGCTTAGGACCATAAGGCGTAGCAAAACTAAAGAGCATGAAGGGAGTAATTGACAAGCAAAATTACTTACATTATGCTTTAAGTTTTTGCTTATTTTCGCATATCATCCTATGCCCGGTTACATTTCTCCTGTCTCGTCCCTAGTTAGAGTTGTGCTATCCTGCTAAAGGCGAGCCTGCATGAGGTAACTGTAATGTGTTTGGAGTTTGATGGTCGTTTTCTTGGTCGGGGTCCATGGCGCTGAATGGTTCTCACCCTTGAAAAGCTAAATGTCGAGGAGGAGGTCTAGGGTGTGCAGCCTGCTTAGCCTGGTTCCGTACCCTGAGCCTGCGCACCTTGCCTCCAAGTGCTAGCGGTTGAGTACAAGGGGTCGGACGTCTCATGCCCTGAGCAAGGCAGCGACCATATCCTAGATGCTTTTGTGCCGAATTACACATGCCCCGTATCTTAGCTAGGGATCGTAAGCCATAACAAGACCAAAGAGCAGGGAAGCAGTGATCGACGAGCAAAATTACACTTTCTCTATCATGTGTGCAGCTCATATAGGAAGTGGCCCTATTGTCGCTCTCCAAGCTCTGATGCCCCTCAAGGGGGCCGTCGGTGTCGCTTCTTTGAGCTTCGGCGCCTCCCAAGGGGGCCATCAGTGTCACTTCTCTGAGCTCTGGTACCCCCTAAGGGGCCGCTGGTATCACTTCTCTGAACTCCAGCACCTCCCAAGGGGGTCGCCGGTGTCGCTTCTCTGAGCTCCGGTGCCTCCCAAGGGGGCTGCAAGCATCACTTTTGCAAGCTCCGGTGCCTCCCAAGGGGGCCGCAAGCATCACTTTTGCGAGCTCCAGTGCCTCCCAAGGTGTTCACATTTGAAAGAAAACTTTGGCATATTCCGCCGGTGTCACTTCTCTGAGCTCTGGCGCCCTCAGGGGGCCCGCTAGTGTCACTTTTACAAGACAACATGAAGGCCCCACCTACGGGATCGTCACCTCTCCCGAGTTAGGCCTGGGGGCCACTATCGGAACCCTGAATATCGAGTACCACCGCGTACAGCAATAAGAAGCTCTAGAGCCTTCCTCCCCGCTGAGGAGGGCTCTGAAGCCGCCACTCGTCCTCTGGCTTTGGGCTCTTGCTCCCTTCGAGGAGGGCTCCAGAGCTTCCACACGTCCTCTGGCTCCGGGCTCTTGCTCCCACCGACGAGGGCTCTGGAGCTGCCACGTGTCTTGCAACTTTCCCTGACCGGTAGGTTGCAGGAGTAAATGGGCGGTGCACCTTGTCCAAGTTAGGCTTTGGAGTCACGTGGCTTTCCTAGGCGCATAGGTGCGGTGCACGCCCTTGTCAGGTACCACTGCGTTCAATCCCATTGCAGTGAAGGCGCCGCAGGCCTACTGTTGATGGCTGTTATATACCAATTTCACCTGTCAATATAACTCAATTATGTAAAGGAATTACCATTTCTTGCACACATCACCTTTCTATTTAACCTATTTCCACTTATCCTTGGAGAAATAGTGCATGCAAAGAGGGGGAGTAATCCTATAAAATATCATCCCAGCCAATCATGCGCCGACATGTGGCACCACATGGATCAAATGGCCCACAAACAGAAGTATTCGAGGCCATCCAACGTGTAGCACTCATATCAAGGGATGGGACCCACTGTTGACGTTTCTTACATCACACATCATCTCTCTAAAGAGATAAGGTCCGCAAGCGCACGAAAACTATCGTGTAGCATTTCATCCAAGAGTATTCCCAAGGGTATCATATTTATCCCAAAGGAAGAAAATGAAGTAAAGTAAACACTACTCTTGTGGTCAAGCTATGGGATACTAATCAATTATCAAGACAGGGGTAAGTTGATATCATGGGTAGTGTGACACACACCTAAGCAATCTATTCTAAAGGGAAGATGGGTCCTATGGAGATTAGACTAAGAGTTGGAGAGTTTCTCCTACAGTGTTTCTAGTATACATATACATAGCCTAGGTCAGATACTAATGAGCATGTCAATGGTGAATACTTATGCTAAGTTGTTTAACATATCAGGCACGGGTTTACCCCTAGCAATACTAGGACGACTCCAGCCAAGAGCATGTGGCATAGCCGAACGTGGAGGATTACAAAGGACAGATAGGGCTGTCACCACCTACTGCCTACCTCTTCAATCCGTGGGTCTATGAGACATCTAATGTTACTTAAATACCCTAACACTATGCTAGCATATTAAGTAAATACCTTAGGAATCATGACATCTTAAGGCAATGACTAACCTTAACATCGTAGAACCCATGTTGAGACATAGCATAAGTTATTCATATTAACATGATCATATCATAACTAATTAGACTATAGTGGGGGTTGGTAGTGTTTAAGATGATACATTAAGAGTGATATGGCATAGTCATAAATACTACTCCTACCACATACATGGAATCCACAATCAAACAAGAAACGCTTCATCCAAGTATATGAATAAAAGAAGACTAAATATAATATCATTATTAGGCATAAAGTCACAAATATAAGAAAAGATACATGAGCCATACCTTTCCCAATTTATACTTGGGATTAGAGGCTCTCCTCCTTATAGCCTAACTCAACTAAGGACTAAGAGAACTAGTGTATACAATCAAACGATGCTCAAGTGGTGTGTGTTGAAGTGAGGGGTCAAGGATCCTATTTATAGCTTGGAGAAGGGTCAGTTCCCGCCACCAAAAGCTCACGAATATGTCACCAATGACTTCTTCAAGCCAGGAGGAGCCAACACTTGTCGTTTGACCGCATTTGGTGCTAGGAAGGGGTCAGTCGACCAGGTGGTCCAGCCGACGTGGTCCTGGCTCCAAACGGCTAGTTCTTCCTCCAAGTGACTAAAAGGTGGGTCCCATTCCATGATATGGGTGCTACACCGTTGGATGGCCTCGTATACTTCTGTTTGTGGGCCATTGGATCCATGTGGTGCCACATGTCGACGTTTGATTGGCTGGGATGATATTTTATAGGATTCATCCCCTTGTTTCACTTCAATTCTGTGTAAAATACCTGCATGCACCAATTTATCAAATACAAGGGGAAATAGGTTAAATGGAAAGGCTATGTGTGCAAGAAATTATATTTCCTTCCCATAATTGAGTTATATTGACGGGTAAAATTGGTATGTAACGGCCGTTAACAAACTCCCCCAAGCTTATCCTTTGCTCGTCCCGAGCAAAGTCAAAACTTTAGCTTGATGATCAAGAGTTTCTACTATGTTCTACTTTTCAAAAGTACCATGTGCACAACAAAATACTCTACCTAGTATTGCAAAAATTGGCAGGGTACTTCATCCATCTTAAGTCATTATGGGTCCTATGCCATCTCCTATTCATAGAGAGCACACATACCCTAGAAATCAAGTTCCACTCAAATTTTGGAGAGTTCAATTTAGATTTTAAGTACCTCAATTTGATTCTCTTGGTCTCTCCTTTGTGTGTAGTGGAAATATTTCCTCATCAAGGCATTGTGCCTACACTCATCCTACCACTAAATAAGGCTTGTATGTGGAACTTGGTAGGGAATATAGTAGGCATATTTGCAACACATAATATTGCTAAGTCAAAAGATCAAGCCTTAGGAGAAATCAATTCAACACAATTTGATTCAAGACTTGTGCATGTGTGATGGACATGGAGTGGATGTGGATAATTGAGATGACTCCTTTTTGAGTGGACTCTCTTATTTTGCAGGGATAAAACATGTCTACTTTTCTCTTTCCCTTTTTTTCCTTCTCTTTTTTCTCATGCTTATGATGTAAGCATGCCTTTTATTTTTCTTTTTCTTGTAGCCATGTCTTCTACTCCCTATTTATGCAATAAACTTGGAGAGAGTACTAAGCACAAAGGATATGTAGTTTCTCTTTCTATTGTGGAAAGATGGTATGATCGAATTTTGCATACTTCTAGTGTAGAAGTATAGCATGTGCAAGTGAAGTCTTGAATTCAAAAAGTAATGAATGAAATCTCACATAGGTCTACACTAGTTTGACAAAGCTCATGTGAAGACAAATAGCATATGCATAAGGTCTATCAATGTGATACATCATATGGATTTAGTAGGTATTTCCAATCAAATGAGAGTAACTTAAATCTTTTTAGAATTTCTCCAAAAATCTAAGTTTCACTTTCAAACAAAGAATAACAGCCCTATCACTATATCATATCTCACAACAACTTAGAATGGATTAAGCTTTTGCTACCCAAAATTTTCAAATCAAGGCAAAAGCAATTTTATCCACTGAGAGCAATATGTTAGAGAGTAGTAAGTTGTAAACTAGGGACTTAGGAAAATTAAAATAGAGCAACTATTCATCATTTCATCTATGTGAATTCCAAACCATTCTTACCGCACATCTTTTATTTTATTAACCTAACCTATACTACGTCATTATTAATCTCTCTTTTTTTAGATGCAAATGTGATGGAAAGAAATAAATACAATAATAGGATGCAAATAGGATCTGATACAAGTTACCTCAAGTGGGGGTCCTCCCTCAAGCTTGTTCTTGGTCAAGGTCTGTGATAGGGGCTGAAACCCTAACGACGGATGTAGGCCATGAGGTTGGCCTAACCTTGTTGCAGCGCGGCTTTGACATTGGAAGGTTGAGTGTGTATGTTGGGTTACCTTCCATGGGTTCCATGAGTGTGGTCGAGGAGAGGGTTGTCGATGTCGCTCATCCACACCTCAAGGTTTCCATAGGTTGGATGTACTTTGTTATTCCTTGGCTGAGGTAATGATAACCCTTAGCTACAAAGGAATGATGTGCACTCAACATGCGCTGAGTGTTTTCCATCATTCTTTGGCAAAGGTGTATCATACCTTCTTGCCATAAAGAAATAACGTGTACCCCTCATGCATTGGATGTGATCCGTTAATCCTTGGCTAATGTAATGATGACCTTTGGCCACAAAGGACTGACATGTACCCAACATGTGTTGAGTATGATCCATTATTCCTTGGATAAGGTACAATACATATAACCACAAAGGGATGACCTGCACTCAACATGGGTTGAGTGTGATCTGTTGTTCCTTGGCTAAGGTATAAAATATCTTCTGGCCACATAGGAACAACTTGCACCCAATATACATTGGTTGTGATCTTGTCATTCCTTGGTTAAGGTACATCATACATTTTAGCTACAAAGGAGTAACTTACACCCAATGATGGTGGCAATTCCCTTGAGCTTGAATGAGTGCTTAGAATAGTTGATAGCATAATGCCCTCACATATTCGTAGCAGCCCATTGGTGGGTCACTGAGGGTTTTCATGTCAAATCTCCTGCCTCGTATAGTTATGGTTGACCTTCGGGCTTAATTTCAAATAGGTAGCAACCATCCTAATTTACTCCTTGTCCAAGAGATATTGAAATGAAATCCTCTTAGGGTTTTCAACAATTGGTTCTTTGAATGTCTGCATAGAAATATTACTCCTGCACACTTTCCCTCTATGATAGAGAGGGATGGTTAGCTCCCGATACTTTTACAAATTAATTTTCCGGTTAGGTAACCGAATCTTCATTTGTATGCAATGGGAAGAACAAGACCAAAGAAGCACTGGGTCCAATTTCTAGTGTATCCATGAATAATGTATGAATCATTGCTAGGAGTGGGGCTTTATGGATAAATCAAGTTGAACATTTTCTAAAGATTCTACTGATAGCAATGCATGTGATATAAATACACTATATGGATCCCTTCATCTTGTAAAATTTCTAACCATCATAGTTTTTTTACAAGAACAAATGTTTATCATTTAGGTCATGACAAACAAGATTCTCAATTTTATCCCCCTGAATAGTTTTATTTTTCTTGCCTAGGAATTTTAGATTTAGTGATCCATGCATGAATGAGTTTCAAATCAAAATTATGGACATCACTATTCCTAGGATGCTACATACCAATTCAACCATTAAGCCATTCCATAAGCATTACCTAGGTAGAAAATGTCTAAGTCAATTTTAGCAATGCTTATGAAATTCTAGGTACTTGTTTAAATTTATTTCCAAGTAAGTTGACATTCCTTTTTGAAGAATAAAAAAGTGTAATGCCAACACTTACTCTCATGAGGATTGCATAAGAATTGACTGGCGAGAAGGTGTAAACCTTCCTTACCAATGTAAGCAAAAATCATTCAATCCTAATGTAATTCCAACAACGGAAAATTTTAAACTTGTACCACAATTGACGAGCAGTCTTGATTGAAGGTCGTTGTGTGAGAAATTCACGACCATGGATTTTGGTGTAGCCTTAATGTTTAGTGCCAAGTTGAGGTTGGAGTTGAATGAGCTTCATCTTGGTCCTCAATTGGACCACCATCTTGAGCATTCCTCCACCATGAACTCAAAATAAGATATGTGCTTGATGGGTCCTTCCAACCTCTTTGCAAATTTTGTCTTGGCTGCACTAAAATCAAGAACAAACAAAACAACTCAAAAATGGGTTACGCTAGCTCAAAAGCATATTGTACCCTTTGCCAAATTGTTATGACCAACTCGAAAGAACATGCAAATGCATTGAATATTAACGGAAATATTTTTGGTTTGAATTAGGAAGATGAATTCAAGTGGTTATGCCCAAGTTTCATATCCAAATAAATTTATTTCCTAATTCAAAATTTTAGTTTTATAAAGAGGCTAAGATAAATGCAAGGCGTGTTTTGAGTAAAGCAAGGGGACAGGCCTATGATGCGTTATATGAGAGACTAGGGACAAAAGACAGCGAAAGGGATATATACAAGATGGCAAAACTTCGCGAGAGGAAAATGAGGGATCTCAACCAAGTCAAATGCATTAAGGACGGGGCAGATCAAATACTATTGAAGGATGGAGAGATTAGGAACGGATGGCTGGACTACTTCAATGAACTATTCAATGACAGGGATGAGAGCATTAGGTATGAGTTGGATGACTCATTTGATGACACAAACAGACGATTCGTGCAGAGGATACAAGAGTCTGGGTTAGAGAGTCCTTAAAAATGATGAAAGGAGGACAGGCCCTCGGCCCCGATGATGTTCCCATTGAGTTGTGGAGATGTCTGGGGGAGGTAGCAATAGTATGGCTCACTAAACTATTCAACCGCATTTTTCAGTCGAATAAAATGCCTGGAGAGTGGCGGAAGTATTTTAGTATCATCTTCAAAAATAAAGGAGATGTTCAAAGTTGTACTAATTACCGATGAATTAAGCTTATGAGTCATACTATGAAGCTCTAGGAGAGAGTGATTGAACACCGGCTGAGGAAAATGACCAATGTCACGAAAAACCAGTTTGGTTTTATTCCTAGAAGGTCTACTATGGAGGCTATTTTCTTACTACATCAACTTATGGAGAGGTATAGGGAGAAAAAGAAGGATCTACATATGGTGTTCATTGACTTGGAGAAGGCATACAATAAGGTACCAAGGCCGATCGTGTGGTGGGCGCTAGAGAAAGCAAAGTCCCAACAAAGTGCATTATCCTTATCAAGGATATGTATGATAATGTGGTGACAAGTGTGCGCGTAAGAGATAGTGAGACCGATACTTTCCCTATCACAATAGGGCTACACCAAGGATCAGCCTTAAGTCCATACATCTTCTCCTTAGTGATGCATGAGGTGTCGAAGGATATACAAGGGGATATCCCTTGGTGTATGCTCTTTGCTGATGATGTAGTGTAGGTAGATGAAACTAGAGATGGTGTTGATAGAAAATTGGAGCTATAGAGGCAGACCTCAGAGTCTAAGAGTTTTAGACTTAGTAGAACCAAGACCAAATATATGAGATGCGACTTTAGTGATGTCGGGTGCGAGGATGGAAATATTAGTTTACAAGGACAAGTAGTACCTAGGGGGGACACATTTCGATATTTAGGATCAATGTTACAAAGTAATGGTGATATTGACGAAGATGTTTGCCACAGGATCAAGGTCGGGTGGATGAAGTGGTGGCAAGCATCTGAAATCTTATTTGATAAGAAAGTTCCACAAAATTTGAAAGGAAAATTCTATAGAACGGTAATTATACATGTGATGCTGTATGGAGCATAATGTTGGCCAACTAAAAGGCAACATGTCCAACAAATGAGTGTTGCTGAGATGTGCATGCTATGGTGGATGTGTGGTAACACAAGAAGAGACAAAATTAGGAACGAAGTAATACGTGATAGGGTAGGGGTGGCACCAAGTGAGGAGAAGCTAGTCCAAGATCGCCTACGGTGGTTTGGGCATATCAAGTGGCGGCCTCCAGAAGCACCGGTTAACAGTGGGATTATAAAGAGTAGAGAACATTTTACGAGGGGTAGAAGTCAACCAAGGTTGACATGGCAGGAGGCGGTGAAACGAGACGTAAAGGAGTGGGAAATACCTAGATATTTGGCTCATGGTAGGACCGCATGGAAATTAGTGATTCATGTGCCAGAACCTTAGTTTATTCGTATTTTGTTACTTTTATCTTCTTTATTATTAATCCATTTCTTAAATAAATAAAATGTAGAATCTTATTTTATTTGTATTTATCATTATTATTATTATCTTTTATTCTCATCTTATTTTCTATTACTTTTCTTCAAAAATTGTTGGTTTCTGTTTCTAGCCGACCCAACTTGTTTGGGACAAAGGCTTGGTTGTTGTTGTTGTTGTTGTTGTTGTTGTTGTTGTTGTTGTATGATGGTTGGAAATTTTACTTTCCAACATGCAAGTGTGAAAATTCAAACATGCTAAATTCAAATTCAAATATTGATGAGGAATTCAATATGCAATTGGGAAATCAAATATGAGATAACTACCAATTTACCTATTGGCAAGGACTCACTGAATTTCAGTCCGATGAGTGGGACTTACCTCCGTCCAATTTAGTGCGATGATTTGTTGTCCAATCCCGAAGTTGAAGATGTGGATAACTTCTCTTGACATGCCAAATCTCCTTTGGCATGCTAGTTGGACATGTGGGCCACATGGTGGCCCTAGCCTCTCCGTCGTCTCGATGAAGACTTGTTGATGTAGTGATGGCTTTTCCTTTTTGAAGATATTCTTTTAAGAGCATGGTGAGGCCTGTCCTTCCTTAGGGGTGCAACTTCGATCTTCTTAATATTCCTTTGAGTTAACCCATACTTTGATCATGGATCAAAAGCTTCCTTGGGCATGGTGACAAGTGGACTCCACAATCAAACAAGAAATGCTTCATCCACAATGTCACTTGCCCTAGGTTGCATGCGCTTGGTCGAAGGATAAGAATCCCAAAAAGTGATTGTAGGATATCTTGGATCTTGAATGCTTAAGTTTCTTGTCCTTGGCCAAGAGCTTCATGTTGTCTTGATTTCTTGATTGGTCATGGACAAGATACTTCAAGGTAGGCTAGTTGAACTTAAATCCCATGAAATCATCATAGCCTCCTTGATTACAAGGATGATATTGATTTCACCCTTGACCTCCTTGCTGGTGATAGCCATTGGAGTTGTGTTTGAAAGGACGAATCCTCATGGGTCTTAGGAAAATGATTTTCTAAGTGGCCCATGTTTCACATGGATTTTCACAAATTATGTAAATATTCATGGTTTTGATAATTCCAAACACTTCTCCATTGACTTGATCTATCCTGATACTTTAATGGGAGGTGTAGTTCCATAGCTAGCATGCCCACCTTGTTAAGTGGTGTGCATGCCAAGCTAAGGGAACTAGAGCATTCTTCAATCCACCCCTTGAGTGGAGACCATATTCTCATCCATGATGAATGAGAATAGGACCCCTTCAGCTCTAGCACAAATGTAGTCATGGATTGGTGGAGCCAACCTATGACACGAGTGTTGGATGAAGAGCCAACTATCCATCCCATGGTGGAGGCAAACCAAGAATAACTCTTGAAGCCTCCCCCAAGCTTGGGGATGGATGACCTTGGCTCCTACTGGAAGCTGAAATTCTTCCGCGAAAGGCAATTGTGTTGCCTAGCGGACATTTGTTGAGGTATGCCTTCAATCATCTTGCAGTTGAGCACTAGCGTCCTCGTTGGCCATCACATGAAATGGGTTAGCCAACACTACCCTATTTTCACCACAAAAGGGGAAAACAAACAAGGGTAATCTTGTCTAATAACAACTAGTACCTATAGCTTAAAAACAAGTGATAGCTATCCTTCACTTCCTTTGCCTTCCCTGGCAACGGGGCTAGAAATGCTTATTGATGTTTCTTACGTCACATATCCTCTCTCGAAAGAGATGAGATCCGCAAGCGCACGGAAACTATCGTGTAGCATTTCACCCAAGAGTATTCTCAAGGGTATCGTATTTATCCCAAATGAATGCAATGAAGTAAAGTAAACAATACTCTTGTGATCAAGCTATGGGAAACTAATCAATTATCAAGACAGGGGTAAGTTGATATCATGGGTAGTGTGACACACACCTAAGCAATCTATTCTAAAGGGTAGATGGGTCCTATGGACATTAGACTAAGAGTTGGGGAGTTGCTCCTACAATGCTTCTAGTATACATATACATAGCCTAAGTTAGGTACTAATGAGCATGTCAATGATGAATACTTATGCTAAGTTGTTCAACATATCGGGCATGGGTTTACCCCTAGCAACAATAGGATGACTCCCCCCAAGAGCCTGTGGTATAACCGAACATGGAGGATTACAAAGGACAGATAGGGTTGTCACCACCTACTACCTACCTCTTCAATCTATGGGTCTACGAGACATCAACCGTTACTTAACTACCCTAGCACCATGCTAGAATATTAAGTAAATAGCTTAAGAATAATGACATCTTAAGGCAATGACTAACCTAAACATCGTTGAACCAATGTTGAGACATAGCATAAGTTATTCATATTAACATGATCATATCATAACTAATTAGACTATAGTGGGGTTTGTAGTGTTTATGATGATAGATTAAGAGTGATATGGCATAATCATAAAGGCTACTCGTACCACATATATGGAATCCACAATAAAACAAGAAACGCTTTATCCAAGTATATAAATAAAAGAAGACTAAAGGTAATATCTTAATTATGCATAAAGTCACAAATATAAGAAAAGATACATGAGCCATACCTTTCCGAATTTGGACTTGGTACTAGAGGCTCTCCTCCCTATAGCCTAACTCCACTAAGGACCAAGAGAACTAGTGTATACAATAGAATGATGTTCAAGTGGTATGTGTTGAAGTGAGGGGTGAGGGGTCCTATTTATAGCTTGGAGAAGGGTCGGTTCCCGCCACCAAAAGTGCATGAATCAGTCACCACTAACTTCTTCAAGCTGGGAGGAGCCAACACGTGTTATTTGACAATGTTTGGTGCTAGGAAGAGGTCAGCTGACCTGGTGGTTCGGCCGAAGTCGACCTGGTGGTTCGACCGACCAGGTCCTGGCTCCAAACGGCCAATTCTTCCTCCAAGTGACTGACAGGTGGGTCCCGTTCCATAATATGGGTGCTACACCATTCGATGGCCTCGGATATTTCTGTTTGTGGGTCATTTGAACCATGTGGTGCCACATGTCAACGCTTGATTGGCTTCGATGATATTTTATAGGATCCATCCCCTTGTTTCACTTCAATTCTGTGTAAAATGCCTGCATGCACCAATTTCTCCAAGTACAAGTGGAAATAGGTTAAATGGAAAGGTGATGTGTGCAAGAAATGATATTTCCTTCACATAATTGAGTTATATTGACGGGTGAAATTGGTATATAACAACCGTCAACACCCACCTGGTGGTGACCTATAGAAAGCACACGCGAAATGGTGCAAAGACAAGGTCGGTCGACCCCCCCCCCCCTAGTCGGCTGACTTTGTCCTCGCGCCAAACTCGGTCAATCATCACGTGTTGGATCCTCCCGGCTTCCTGAAGATGATTGTGAGTGATTCATGTGCATTTGGTGGCGAGAGCTGTAGGATCGAAGAGCACTTGAAAAGCTACCAAAGGGGGTGAATGGTAGATTAGAACTTTTTCAGCGGAAACAATGAAAACCCCTCAGCAGAAAGCCAATCTGTTAAGAAATCGTGTGTGCAACTGATCTAAACATGTTCAACCATGACAGAAGTGGTAGATATTATATAGAACCAATTCACGACGCCATGACAACAAGAATCACAAAAAAATTGTTGAGAAAAACTCGAGTTATGATCAAAAGATTGAACAAAGGTCAATCTGTTCTACCAGAGTAAAAATAGATCTGCAAGGCTGCAAAGAAACTCAAATAGATCTGAAACCACAAATCCAATGACCGTGACATTTTCAAAGATGATATATAATCAACTTGTGAAGACAATCCAAAAGAATCACGTCAATTATGTCTGTAAAACTCGAGTTACGGTAAAAATACCGACACAACATAGTGATGTGCAGAAACTCGACCAGAAAAACTTGTCTGAAACAAGTCAGACGAACAAGACACAAAAGATCCTTTAAACTACAAATTTTATTGATAAAAACATAAT
Organism: Tuctoria greenei; assembly: GCA_036927565.1. NCBI lineage: Eukaryota > Viridiplantae > Streptophyta > Magnoliopsida > Poales > Poaceae > Tuctoria > Tuctoria greenei. Next base: position 141,739,344 of record JAYESD010000002.1, read on the forward strand.
AAGAACATCGCAAAGTCGTCTCATCACGAACTCTGGCCTCCCTTGCTTATATAACCAACCCTTAGGCCAACCCAATCCTAATTAGGACTCTAATCCTACTCAGTTTCAATCGAAAGTTGCCATAACTACTCAAGACTCTTCCATACGCAAATATAAGCAATCTTAAGACTTCCAAATACATTAGGAACGTATCCCCCATTCCTAATACAACTCAACTTGGTGACTCACATGAAATCTAACTAAAACAAACTCGAAACATTCCATAATTGAACCATAACCACCTCAGCCGCAGCCTGAGGCATAATCCAGTCGGTTGGATCTTTCTGACCAATTCTTTACGTCCAATTCTCTTCATCATGCCTTGTAAACATGTTGACACGTCCATGCACTCCTTGCACACGTGCAAACACCTTTCAACAACATCCACGAAACCTTCATATGTATTGTTCTTGACCCAAACATGTTTCGTGACCTCCCGATCAACTCAATCACAATATCTCCTCAACTTGGTTGATGAATATAATCTTCCCCCTAATACTATTTCAATGGATACCATAACCATGTAGGATCGAAGAGCACGTGAAAAGCTACCAGAGGGGGGTGAATCGTACATTTAAAAATCTTTCGCAGCGGAAACAATTAAACCCCAACACCTTCGACAGAAAAATGATATGTTAAAGAAATCGTGTGTGAGACTAATCTAAACTTGTTTCACCGAGACAAAAGTGATAGATATCAGAGAGAATCAAGTCACGAAGACAACACAACAAGAATCACTCAAATCCGTCGAGAAAAACTCAAGTTATGATCGAAAGATCAAACAAAGGTCAAACTGCCCTACTCGAGAAAAAAAAAACAGTTCTGGAACGCTGCAGAGAAACTCGTGTAGATAATAGACCACAAATCCAATGACTGTGAAATTTTGACAGATGATAGATAATCAAGTTGTGAAGACAACCCAAGAAGAATCACATTAATTGGATCTCTAAAACTCGAGTTATGATAAAACCACCGACAAAAGGTAGTGCTGTCCAGAAACTCGACGAGTAAAACTTGTCTGGAACAAGTCGGACGAACAAGGCACAAAAGTTCCTTCAAACTACAAATTTTATTCAATAGAACACAAGAGGAACAGCCCCAAAGTCGTGCACCACGAGCTCTGGGCTCCCTTGCTTATATAACCAGCTCGAAAGCCAACTCAACTCAGATCAGGAACCTAATCCTACTCTGTTCACAAATCGTAACTTTCCATAACTGCTTAGGATTCTTCTATACGCAGATAGAAGCAATATTAAGACTTCCAAACACCTTAGGAACATATCCCACATTCCTAAACAACTCAAATTCGTGACCCACACGAAATCCTATCATAACTAACTCAAATCTTTCCATATTTGAGTCAAACCCGACTTAGCCGCAGCCTGAGTCCATAAGCTAGTCGGTTGGACCTTTCAGACCAACTCTTTACGTCCACATCTCTTCATCACGTCTCGGAACCATATAGCCACGTCCATGCACTCCTTGCACACGTGCAAACATCTTCCAATGACGTCCACGATACCTTCACATGCATTGTTCTTGATTCAAACATGTTGCGCAACCTCCTGATCAGCTCAACCACAATTCCTCCTGAATTTGGTTGTTGGAACCTCATCTCCTCCCTGAGACTAGTCCAATGGATCCCATCACCAGCCATGTCTTGCACTCAAGCAACACATGCACATGAATAAACAACCAATCCATACGATCCCAAGTCCTCGACTTGACTCAAGTTAGTTCCGAACACAACACCTTACGTGAGAACCTCACATAAGCATGTTGCAAAACCACAGTAACATGATATCATACATGTCAACCAAAAACGCACCAAAGACTTAGCAAATGAATACTCAGCAATCTTTCCAGAGATGTAAAGCAAGTACGAAACATTGCAAATAAAAAAACAGAAGCATTGCGATCAAGTTCCGGACCTTTCCAGAGCAACCCGAACCTTGAGCCGGAGCTAACAAAAGCTAGTAGAACCTAGCGCCGAGGCTTACCAAAACTAGTACAACCAAGTAAACCCAAAAGCCGGAGCTAGAAAAATCAACTCGGATCTTAGCAAAAACATGTCGGAGCTATCAAAGACATGTCGGAGCTAACCAAAACTAGTCGGATCTTAATAAAAAGGTGTTTTGGTGATAATCAAAACTTTTATCGTCAAAGCAAGTGTATTCACTACAAGCCAATGTATTCAGCACACATAGGTCTTACAATATCCCCCTTGATGAATGCATTGGCAACACCATTTACAATTCGAACATTGGCTTATTCACATAAAAGTTTTGAAAGCAATTTCTCCCCCTTTTGTAAATCAAAAGTAAAGTGAGAAGAAAATCCAAAATTTATCCCATATTATCTCTCCCCCTTTATTATCTCTCCTTATGCACATATTCTCTTTCTCTTCATGCTTATCTCTCCCCCTTTGACAATGTATTCAGCAAGCCATGAGCATATAAACAAATTATCTCTCCCCCTTTAGTTGTTATGAGCATATTATAACATATACATATAAACAATGCTCATCCAAGTCATACTATCAAGTACCTTACATTATCACATCAATGAAATACATAAAGTAGTGTAAGCCATGCTAGAGATCAAATGTAATTTTCAATTTAAGTAAGTCATGATCTCACAAACGTAACTATTTCAAAACCTGAAATCATGACACTAGTTGCTGCATTTTATTATTTTTCAAAGCATAAATTTAGATCATATGATATTTGCAAGAGATTATATGAGCATCTGTCTTATTCTAACCAACCAAGCCAAGCCTATGTCATTTGACAATCAGAAGCTTAAGGAAATGGTTTTAGTCATACACAACTTCTTCCAAGTTCATATCTAGGTGCAATGATAAGCCATCTCAAAAGATGATGTGCGATGCATGCATATTCTCTTGATCTTTTATCAACTTATATTTGTTCATAAAAACTCAACATGTGAGTTGATTACTTAATTAATTCTTAATGATTAAAAGCACTTGTGAACATGTAACAAGTTCAAAACAGCAAGAAAGTTTGACCATGACCAGTTTTAGTGTAACTAATTATTACAATTACTAGACATGGCAAAAACTACAAAATGTATAACACGAGTAATGTAGTAAGAACATCCGGCATGTAAAAGGAATCACAAAGTCATATATGTATGAAATACTATGCTCATATTATTTTAATTTCAGATTCACACATAGACTTCCCAAGTTTCAAAACTCCCCCTCAATTTAAGCCATGAGGATGCATAACCCCTATTTCACTACGAATGTAACAAAAATGAGTGAAATCCAAAGGTTTTGTAAAAATGTCAGCCAATTGTTGTTCGGTATCTACATGGTGAAGCACAATGTTTCCTTTTTCAACATTATTTCGGAGAAAGTGATACCTAATGTCAATGTGCTTAGTTCTAGAATGTTACACGGGGGTTTTAGCAATGCAAATGGCACTAGTGCTATCACAGAACAGTGGAACACTATTTAGATCAAACCCATAGTCCTTAAGTGTTTGAACAATCCAGAGAATTTGTGAGCAAGCACTAGCAGCAGCTACATATTCAGATTCGGCTGTGGATTGTGCAACTGAATTTTGTTTTCTAGAGGACCAAGCAACAAGAGAGTTACCAAGAAAATGAAAAGCACCGGAAGTACTTTTCCTATCAATCCTACAACCCCTAAAATTAGCATCCGAAAAAGCTTTCAAAGTAACGGTTGAGGAAGAAGGAAGAAAAATTCCAAATTCTTGAGTTCCATGTAAGTACCTGAGAATCCTTTTGACAGCTTGACGATGTGAAGCACGTGGGGGGCTTGAAACCGTGCACAAAGACATATGCTGAATTGTATGTCAGGTCTTGATGTCGTGAGGTACAAAAGTGATCCGATCATGCTTCTATATTCTTTTTGATCCACGGGTTCACCATCTTCATCAAGTCCAAGTGTTGTTACTGTTCCCATTGGTGTCCGAAGAGTCTTGCTTTTTTCCATGTTGAAGCGCCTTAGGATATCTTTTGTATACTTCGTTTGATGCACAAAGGTACCCTCCTTTGCTTGATTTGCAGCCCCAAAAACTGAGTGAGTTCACCCATCATACTCATTTCAAATTCGGAACTCATCATTGCTGAAAACTTGGACACAAGATCATGAGAAGCACAACCAAAGATAATATCATCCACATACACTTGAACGAATAATGAGTCATTGCCATGCTTAAGCACAAAAAGAGTTTTATCAACCTTGCCCATGGTAAACCCTTTTTCAAGTAAGAATGTTTTTAACCTATAATACCATGCTCTAGGGGCTTGTTTGAGACCGTACAAGGCTTTGGACAGTGTGTAAACATGATTAGGAAAATTTGGATTTTCAAAACCTGGTGGTTGTTTCACATAAACCTCCTCATCTATGTAGCCATTAAGAAAAGCACTTTTAACATCCATTTGATATAGCTTAAAACCAATAGATGCAGCAAAAGCTAACAAAATTCTTATGGCTTCTAATCTAGCAACAGGAGCAAAAGTTTCATCAAAATCTAGACCTTCAACTTGAGTGAAACCTTGAGCAACCAACCTAGCCTTATTCCTAACCACAACCCCATCCTCAATTTGTTTATTTTTAAATACCCATTTAGTTCCAATTAAAGTGTGACCTTGAGGTGGAGGTACAAGTTTCCAAACATTATTTCTTTCAAAATTTTATAACTCTTCTTGCATGGCAATAATCAAAGATTCATTAGTGAGTGCGTGTGATATATCTTTGGGTTCAAAAGAAGCAACAAAAGCAGAATGAGCATAAGAGTTTGGATCGCAAAACCTGGACCGTGTGACTCGTTCGTGCAAGCTTCCAATCATCTGTTGTGGGGGATGATCTTTGTAAAACCGTAGGGGAACAGATGTCTCACAAGCTTCTTCTTCTTCATGCTCATCACAAATCGATGAGATTGTGACTTGAGGATGATTTGAATCAGCATTGATGGTTGTCGGTGCTGGTTGAGAATTAACATCCGGAGTTGAACCAAAGTCTTTAGCTGCTGAATTTTCGGGCAGCAGCTCCAATTCTTCCTCATCTTCAACGAAAATGCTCCCCCCCTGCGGATATAGATCTAGACCTGCAATGTTTGAGCTAGTACCTGGGCTAGCTTCATCAAAAGACACTTCACAAGTCTCCACAATTTTGGTTGTGTCAAGTAAAAGCACATGGTATCCTCTAGTATGAGATGGATAACCAAGAAACATGCCATCAATGGATCTAGGTTCAAATTTATCAAGATTACCATGTTTCTTAACAAAGAATTTGCAACCAAAGACCCGAAAGTGTGTAACACTAGGCCTATGTCCAAACCGAGCTCATATGGTGTTTTACCTAGCTTAGCACGCAATAAAACACGATTTGAGACATAACAAGCGGTTGCTAACGCATCATCCCAAAATTTCCTAGGAGTTTGATATTCATCAAGCATAGTCCTAGCCATCTCAACTAAGGTTCTGTTCTTTCTTTCTACAACACCGTTTTGTTGAGGTACATATGGTGAAGAAAATTGATGATCTATTTTATTTTCAGCACAAAAGTGATCAAAAGATTGATTTTTAAATTCAGTTCCATTATCACTTCTAATTGCTTTTAAAGATCTTGGGTGATCAATTGATAATCTAAGAAATAAAGTTCTAAAGTAACTAAAGTCTTCATTCTTAGACGCCATAAAGTAAACCCAAGAGAATCTAGAATAATCATCAACAATCATAAGAACAAACCATTTACCTCCGAAGGATTGAACACGTGAAGGTCCTATGGTGTCAAGGTGCAGAAGTTGACACGGTTCAGTTGTCATGATCATTGTGAGAGGAGTATGTGAACCTGCAACCATCTTAGCATGTCTACAAGAAGAGCACACAATTTCTTTGTCCCCTTTAAGCTTAGGCAGCCCACGTATGCGATCAAGAGCACTAACACGCGTTAGGTGATCAAAACCTACGTGACCAAGTCTACGATGCCTAAAAACTAAGTCCTTTGAATCATTAGCAACTAGACACCTATGCTTAGAGGAAGACATATCAAAAACCGCTTTAAAAACTCTTCCAAACCGAGACATGTTAAAAATAAGCTCACTATTTGAACTTACAACTTTCAGCAGTTTTTATTGAAAATAATTTCCAGATTTTCATCTAGCAATTGTGAAACAGAAAGCAAGTTTATTTCAAATTTTTGACAAGTGCCATATCCTTAAAAGTGTAGTGATCATTTACTCTAACCGAACCCTTAGCAATTAGAGGAGTTGAAGAATTATCGTCAAAAGTAACATTCTCCACACGTGACACAAAAGAGAGGGAGGAGAACCAATCTTTGGTGCCGGTCATGTGGCGTGAGCAACCTGAATCCACGATCCAAATGTTCTCGTTCCTCAAACGTGTAATCTACATAGAAGCACAATACATCGATGACTCAATACTGGGGTTAGTCAAAAGGCATTTAGGAATCCAGTACTGAGTCACGCGACGTGCAGCAGGAAAAACACGCGAAAGCTGAGACAAAACAGCAGGTTTATGAGTCAAAGTTTGAGATTTTTTATTCTTAACTACTGATCTATAAGGTGTTACTTGTGTAGCACAAAAATCAGTAGCTCCGGAGGCAAAAACGGATGGTCCAGAGGTAAACTTTGAATGTTTTTTACTCAAAACAGCAGGTTGTATATTCGGTTCAATATGTGCAGCAAATTTTGCATGAAAGTTATGAGATTTAGCAACCATTCTTTCCCTTTTCTATTGTTTAGCTAGTCTATAACAAAAATATATGACATGACCATCTCTACCACAGTAGGTACAATGAAATTTAACTTTGTGTTCATGTCTAGATGAGCAAACAGCATTTTTATTTGAAACTGAATGAGACAATACTCCTGCAGACTTGAAAACCACTCCTTATTGTTTAGGAACTGTTTGAATCAAACCACTTCCTAATGACTTTACAATTTTAGGTGGATGTGCCTTAGCATGAGCATGAGAATCAAAACCTAAACCATTTTTATCATTGCAAGACTTGGAAGAATTCAGCAGCAAGTTTAGGTTCTTATTCCCATTACAAAACCGATCTAATGTCCAATGCATGTCATCAAGTTTATTGGACAGATCAAGGCAATTTTCACATGAAGTTTTTCCTTTTAGTTTGGAATTGGAACACAATTTAACTTCATGAGAACGTAAAGCATTGTTCAATATAGAAATTTCATTCATAGCATCCTGTAGTTTCTTATCAAGATCATCACAAGTAGAACAATGCAAATCAATTGTAGAACAGCTAGCATCTTTCAAGTTTTTATCATTAAGTGCAGCAAGCTCTTTGTTCTTTTCAATTTCTAACTCAAGTTTATCAAGTGTGGAGGTGTGCGCACTTCTTAATGACGACAATTATTCATATATTAAATCACATGAGGGACATGCATCATCACTAGGAATCAAAGTTTTTAAATGGTTGATTTCAGATTCTAGTGATTCAATTTTAGCAGCACTATCCCTAAGTTTTTTGTCCTTTTTTCTTAATAATAATAGTGGCACGAGAAATAGCATCACACATTTCTTCGCAAGTAGGACATACCTCTTCATTGTCGCTGTTGTGTTCTGCCTCCTCCATACTTGATCTTGACTTGCCCGCCATGAAGCACAAGTTTGCCAAATCATCTTCATATTCGTCACTTCCAATGTCCACGTCGCTTGAGCCAAGTTCTGGAGTGCGGAGATGAAACTGTTCACCAGTTGACGACCTGTAAAACCCTTCTTTTTCTTCGTATCTTTTGCAGAGGAGTGCTTCGTTCTTGTTTTCTTTTCATCCCGAGAAGTAGGACCTGAAGGGTTAGGGCAATCTGAATGAAAATGTCCTGTCTTACCACATTCAAAGCATCGTTGAGGTCCGGAGCTTTCTCTCCTTCTAGTTCTCACATTTTGCAATGCTTTTGAGAACCGGGTAGAGATGAGCGCTAGCTCCTCCTCTGGAAACTCCTCAATCTGTTCAAGGGTTAGAAAGGACAGCAAAGCAAGTGTACCACAAGATGATGTTTGACCGGAACTAGGCATGTCACGTTGAGAAACAAAAGCAATAAACTTGTTGGGGTTCTTACGTGAGATTATGTCAATTTCATGTGTTTTTAGCTTGGAATATAGCACATCTAAAGTAAGTGTACTCATGACAGTAGATTCACGAGTAGATGTGACTTTCATCTCCCAAATTGACATATCTAATGCACTTAGCAATTGCCTAGCATTTTCAGCATATGAAAAATTTACATTCACACTACGCAAGTTACTGAGAATTTTATTAAAGCGAGCAAAGAGGTAATCAATGGACTCACCGGGTTGCATCTCAAAGCGCATGTATTCTTTCTTGAACATGTCTTGTTTTACCTCTTTGATCGTATTGGATCCTTCGTGGTAATCACAAAGTGCTTTCCACACATCGCATGCAGATCCGAGGTGTGCATCATGGTCGAAGTCGCTTTGTGTTAATCCTTGTATGATCATGTTCCGAGCCTTGTTGTTGTTGTCGACATCTCTCAGATTTGTAGATGTAACTTGATCGTTTGATGACACTTCGTAAGGCTTGTATACCTTCTCCCATATTGCAAAGCCTTGTGCCTGAATGAAAGCCTCCATGCACACCTTCCAAACCTGAAAATCAATACCAGCGAACACACAAGGTTTGGCAGATTACTTCTCCATGATGATTAGTCAAAAACACGCGCAAATCACAAAGATTAGAGCACCGTGGCTCTGATACCAATTGTAGGATCGAAGAGCACATGAAAAGCTACTAGAGGGGGTGAATGGTAAATTTAAAAATCTTACGCAGCGGAAACAATTAAACCCCAACCCCTTCGGCAGAAAAACGATATGTTAAAGAAATTGTGTGTGAGACTACTATAAACGTGTTTCACCGAGACAAAAGTGATAGATATCAGAGAGAATCAAGTCACGAAGACAACACAACAAGAATCAGTCAAATCCGTCGAGAAAAACTCAAGTTATGATCGAAAGATCAAACAAAGGTCAAACTGCCCTACTCGAGAAAAAAAACAGTTCTGGAACGCTGCAAAGAAACTCGTGTAGATCATAGACCACAAATCCAATGACCGTGAAATTTTAACAGATGATATATAATCAAGTTGTGAAGACAATCCAAAAAGAATCACGTTAATTGGATCTGTAAAACTCGAGTTATGATAAAACCACCTACGAAAGGTAGTGCTGTCCAGAAACTCGACGAGTAAAACTTGTCTGGAACAAGTCGGACGAACAAGGCACAAAATTTCCTTCAAACTACGAATTTTATTCAATAGAACACAAGAGGAACAGCCCCAAAGTCGTGCACCACGAGCTCTGGGCTCCCTTGCTTATATAACCAGCTCGAAAGCCAACTCAACTCAGATCAGGAACCTAATCCTACTCTGTTCACGAATTGTAACTTTCCATAACTGCTTAGGATTCTTCTATACGCAGATAGAAGCAATCTCAAGACTTCCAAACACCTTAGGAACGTATCCCACATTCCTAAACAACTCAAATTCATGACCCACACGAAATCCTATCATAACCAACTCAAATCTTTCCATATTTGAGTCAAACCCGAGTTAGCCTCAGCCTGAGTCCATAACCTAGTCGGTTGGACCGTTCCGACCAACTCTTTACGTCCACATCTCTTCATCACATCTTGGAACCATGTAGCCACGTTCATGCACTCCTTGCACATGTGCAAACATCTTCCAATGACGTCCACGATACCTTCACATACATTGTTCTTGATTCAATCATGCTGTGCAACCTCCTGATCAGCTCAACCACAATTCTTCCTTAATTTGGTTGTTGGAACCTCATCTCCTCCCTGATACTAGTCCAATGGATCTCATCACCAGCCATGTCTTGAAATCAAGCAACACCTGCACATGAATAAACAATCAATCCATACGAGCCCAAGTCCTCGACTTGACTCAAGTTAGTTCTGAACACAACACCTTACGTGAGAACCTCACATAAGCATGTTGCAAAACCACAGTAACATGATATCGTCCATGTCAACCAAAAACACACCAAAGACTTAGCAAATGAATACTAAGCAATCTTTCCAGAGATGTAAAGCAAGTACGAAACATTGCAAATGAAAAAACAGAAGCATTGCGGTCAAGTTCCGGACCTTGCAAGAGCAACCGGACCTTAAGCCGGAGCTAACAAAAGCTAGTAGAACCTAGCGCTGGGGCTTACCAAAACTAGTACAACCAAGTAAACCCAAAAGCCGGAGCTAGAAAAATCAACTCGGAGCTTAGCAAAAACATGTCGGAGCTATCAAAGACATGTCGGAGCTAACCAAAACTAGTGGGATCTTAATAAAAAGGTGTTTTGGTGATAATCAAAACTTTTATCGTCAAAGCAAGTGTATTCACTACAAGCCAATGTATTCAGCACATATAGGTCTTACAAACCAGCCATTTCTTGACCTCAAGTAACACCTTCACATGAATAAACAACATCCCTTGCGAGCCCAAGTCCTTGACCTGACTCTCATTAGTTCAAAAACCACAACACCTTACATGAGCACCTCACATAAGCATGTTGCAAACATAACAAGATATTAACCATCGTAACCACCAAAACACACCAAAAACTTAGCAAATGAATACTAATTAAACCTTCCTAGAAGTGTAAATCAAGTTTGAAACATTGCAAGTTAAAAGTAGAACCACTGCAATCTTGCACCTGACATTGCCAAAGCTAACTGGACCTTGCGCTGGACCTAGCCAAAGCTAACCGGACCTTGCGTTGGACCTAGCCAAAGTTTGTCGAACCTTGTCGGAGCTCGGACCTAGAGTCGGACCTCGTTAAAAAGGATGGTTTAGCAATATTCAAAACTTTTATCGTAATAGCCAATGTATTCAGCACACATAGGTCTCACAATCTCCCCCCTTGATGAATGCATTGGCAACACAACTTAAAATCTGAACATTGGCTTATTCATATGAAAAGTTTTAAAAACAATTTTCTCCCCCTTTTGAAAATCAAATGAGAAAATTTCTCAAACCCCCTATACATATTTCTCCCCCTTTGACAATGTATTCGGTAAGGTTCCAAAGAGAAATTTCAACAGTTATGAGCATATTATAACATATACATATAAAGCAAAGCTCATCCAAGTCATACTATCAAGTCACTTACACTATCACATCAATGAGATACATAAAGTGGTGTAAGCCATGCTAGAGATAAGTGTACTTTTTCAATTTAAGCAAGTCATGATCTCACAAACTTAACTATTTCAAGACTTGAAAGCATGACACTTGTTGCTGTATTTTTCATTTTTCATTATCATTTAAAGCATAAATTCTGATCATATAACAATTGCAAGAGATTATATGGTGCATCTGCCTTATTCTAACCAACGAAGCAAAGCCTATGTCATTTGACAATTAGAAGTTTAAGGACATGGTTTTAGTCATACACAACTTCCAAGTTCTTATCTAAGTGAAATGATAAGAAATCTCAAAAGAAGAAGTGTGATGTATGCATATTCTCTTGATCTTTTCTCAATTTTTTTATTTGAACATAAAAACTCAACATGTGAGTTGATTACTTGATTAATTCATCATGATTAAAAGAACTTGTGAGCATGCAACAAGTTCAAAATAGCAAGTAACTTTGATCATGACCACATTTAGTGTAAGTAATTATTCCAATTGCTAGTAATGGAAACAAAATACAAAATATATAACATGAGTAATGTAGTAAGAACTTTCAGCATGTAAAAGGAATCACAAAGTCATGTATGCATGAAATACTTATGCTCATATCATTTTAAATTCAGATTGACATTCTGAGTTTCAAAACTCCCCCTCAATTTAAGCCATGAGGATGCATAACCCCTATTTCACTATGTATATAACAAAAACAAGTGAAATCCAAAGGTTTTGTAAAATGTCAACCAGTTGTTGTTCGGTATCTACATGGTGAAGCTTAATGTTTCCTTTTCTAACATTATCATGGAGAAAGTGATACCTAATGTCAATGTGCTTTGTTCTGGAATGTTGCACGGGGTTTTTAGGAAAGCAAATGGCACTAGTGTTATCACAAAACAGTGGAGCACTATTTGGATCAACCCCATAGTCCTTAAATGTTTGACCAATCCAAAGAATTTGTGAGGAAGAGGTAGCAGCAATTACATATTCAGATTCGGGTGTAGATTGTGCAACCGAATTTCGTTTTCTAGAGGGACAAGCAACAAGTGAATTACCAAGAAAATGACAATCACCCTAAGTACTTTTCCTATCAATTCTACAACCCTCAAAATCAGCATCCGAAAAAGCTTTAAAAGTAATGGTTGAGGAAGAAGGAAGAAAAATGTCAAATTCTTGATTTATATGTAAGTATCTGAGAATTCTATTGACGGCTTGATGATGTGAAGCATGTGGATAAGAAAACCGTGCACAAAGACATACGCTGAATTGTATGTCGGGTCTTGATGTCGTGAGGTACAAGAGTGATCCAATCATACTTATGTATTCTTTTTGATCCACCAGGTCACCACCTCATCAAGTTCAAGTGTTGTCATTGTTCCCATTGGTGTCCGAAGAGGCTTGCTTTTGTCCATGTTGAAGCGCTTAAGGAGGTCTCTTGTATACTTTGTTTGATGCACAAAAGTACCCTCCTTGTTTTGCTTGATTTGCATCCCCAAAAAGTACGTGAGTTCTCTCATCATACTCATCTCAAATTCTGAACTCATCATAGCTTTAAACTTGGATACAAGATCATGAGAAGCACAACCAAAGATAATATCATCCACATAAACTTAAACAAATAATGAGTCATTGTTGTGCTTAAGCACAAAAAGAGTTTTGTCAACCTTGCCCATGGTAAACCCCTTTTCAAGTAAGAATGTTTTTAACCTATCATACCATGCTCTAGGGGCTTGTTTGAGACCGTACAAGGATTTGAACAGTTTGTAAATATGATTAGGAAAATTTGGATTTTTAAAACCCGGTGGTTGCTTGACATAATCCTCCTCATCTATGTAGCCATTAAGAAAAGCACTTTCAAGATCCATTTGATATAACTTGAATCCTTTAGATACAGCAAAAGCTAGCAAAATTCTTATGGCTTCTAATCTAGCAACAGGAGCAAAAGTTTCACCAAAATCTAGACCTTGAACTTGTGTGAAACCTCTAGCACAACCTAGCCTTATTCCTAACCACAACCCCGTCCTCACTTTGTTTCTTTTAAACACACATTTTGTTCCAATTAAAGTGTGATCTTGAGGTGGAGGTACAAGTCTCCAAACATTATTTCTTTCAAAATTTTCTAACTCTTCTTGCATGGCAATAATGCAAGATTCATTAGTGAATGTGTGTGATATATATTTGGGTTCAAAAGAAGCAACAAAAGCAGAATGAGCAAGAGAGTTTGGGTCGCAAAACCTGGACCGTGTAACTCATTCGTGCAAGCTTCCAATGATTTGTTGTGGAGAATGACTTTTGAGGATGCAGGGGGGAGTAGACACTTCACAAGCTCCTTCCTCTTAATGTTCATCATAGATTGAAGAACTTGTTGCTTGAGGACGATTTATACCAGCTGCAGTAGTTGTTGGTGCTGGTAGTGGTGCAAAATGAGCAGTGTGTTCAACGTCATATGCTTCTGAATTTTTGGACAGCAGCACCACTTCTTCGTCTTCTTCGATAAAAATACTCTCCCCTGTGGATATGGATCTGAGCCTGCAATATTAGAGTTAGTACCTAGGCTATCTTCATCAAAAAAACCTCACAAGTCTCCACAATTTTGTTAGTGTGAAGTAAAAGCATACGGTAGCCTCTAGTATGAGATGGATAACCAAGAAACACGCCAACAGATATAGCTTCAAATTTATCAAGATTACCATGTTTCTTAACAAATCATTTGCAACCAAAGACCTGAACGTGTGTGACACTAGGCCTATGTCAAAACCGAAGTCCATATGGTGTTTTTCCAAGCTTAGCACGCAAGAAAACACAATTTGAGACATAACAAGAGGTTGCAATTGCATCTGCCCAAAATTTTCTAGGAGTTTGATATTCATCAAGCATAGTCCTAGCCATCTCAACTAAGGTTCTGTTCTTTCTCTCTACGACGCCATTTTGTTGAGGTTTATAGGGTGGAGAAAATTGATGATCTATTCCATTTTCAGCACAAAAGTGATCAAACGATTGATTTTTAAATTTGGTTCCGTTATCACTTCTAATTGATTTCAAAGATCCTGGGTGATCAATTGATAATCTAAGAAATAAAGTTCTAAAGTAACTAAAAGCTGCATTCTTAGATGCCATAAAGAAAGCCCAAGAGTATCTAGAATAATCATCAACAATCACACGAATATACCATTTACCTCCAAAAGATTGAACACATGAAGGACCTATGGTATCAAGGTGCAAAAGTTGTCCTGGTTCAATTGTTATGAACATTGTGAGAGGAGCATGTGAACCTGCAACCATCTTAGCATGTCTACAAGAAGAGCATACAATTTCTTTGTCTCCTTTAAGCTTAGGCAGTCCACATATGCGGTCAAGAGCACTAATACGCGTGAGATGATCAAGGCCTATGTGACCAAGTCTACGATGCAAAAAATATAAGTCCTTTGAATCATTAGCAACTAGACATCTATGCTTAGAGGATGACATGTGAAAATAACCTTTGAAAACTCTTCCAAACCGAGACATGTTAAAAATAAGCTCACTATTTGAATCTACAACCTTACAGCAATTTTTAGTGAAAATAATTTCCAGATTTTCATCTAGCAATTATGAAACAGAAAGTGAGTTGTATTTCAAATTTTTAACGAGTTCCACATCCTTCAAAGTGTAGTGATTATTTACTCTAACTGAACCCTTAGCAATTATAGGAGTTGAAGAATTATCGGCAAAAGTAACATTCTCTACACGTGACACAAAAGAGAGGGAGGAGAACAATTCTTTGTTACCGGTCATGTGGTGTGAGCAACCTGAATCCGCTATCCAAATGTTCTCCTTCCTCAAACGTGTAACCTACATAGAAGCACAATACGTCGATGACTCAATACTGGGATTAGTAAAAAGGCATTTAGAAATCCAGTACTGAGTCACACGACGTTCAGCGGGAATAGCACGCGAAAGCTGAGATAAAACAGAAGGTTTATGAGCCAAAGCTTGAGAATTCTTGTACCCAACTACTAACCTACGAGGTGTTACATGTGTAGCATGAAAAACAGTAGGTTTGGGAACAAACTTTACATGTTTTTGACTCATTACAGCAAGTTGCATGTTTCTAACACTCAGTTCAGCATGTGCAGCAAATTTTGCATGAGAGTTATGAGATCTAGCTTGCATTCTTTCCTTTTTATGTTGTTTAGCTAGTCTATAACAAAAATCTATGATATGACCATCTTTACCACAGTAGGTACAATGAAATTTAACTTTGTGTTCATGCCTAGATGAGCAAGCAACATGTTTATTAGAAACTGAATGAGACAACACTCCTGCAGATTTGAAAACCACTTCTTTATGTTTAGGAACTGTTTGAATCAAACCACTTCCTAATGTCTTTACAATTTTAGGTGGATGTACCTTAGCATGAGCATGAGAATCAAAAGCTAAATCAGTTTTATCATTGCAAGACTTGGAAGAATTCAACAGTAAGTTCAGATTTTTATTCCCATTACAAAACCTCTCTAGTGTCCTATTCATATCATCAAGTTTCTTAGATAAGTGTAGGCAGTTTTCACATGAAGTTTTTCCTTTTAGTTTGCAATTAGAACAATATTAACTTCATGAGAACGTAAAGCATTGCTCAATATAGAAATCTCATTCATAGCATCGTGTAGTTTCTTATCAAGATCATCACAAATAGAACAATGCAAATCAATTGTATAACAGCAATCATCTTTCAAGTTTTTATCATTAAGTGCAGCAAACTTTTCATTCTTTGCAATTTCAAGTTCGAGTTTATCAAGTGTGGAGGTATGCGCACTTCTTAGAGAGGACAATTGTTCATATATAATGTCACATGAGGAACAAGAATCCTCACTAGAAATCAAAGATTTTAAACGATTAATTTAAGATTCTAGTGATTCAGTTTTAATAGCAATATTCCGATGTTTTTTGTCCTTTTTCTTAACTATAACAGTGGCACAAGAAGTAGCATCGCTGTTGTGTTCTGCCTCCTCCATACTTTATCTTGAGTTGCCCGCCGTGAAGCACATATTTGCCAAATTCTCTTCATCTTCATCACTTCCGATGTCCACGTCGCTCGAGCCAAGTTCTTAAAGAGCGGAGAAATAACTATTTAACAATTGGCGACCTGTAAAACTCTTCTTCTTCTTGCTGTTGTTTGCATAGGAGGACATGAACTTTGTTTGCTTCTCATCATGGGAAGTATGACTTGAAAGATTAGAGCAATCTGTACAAAAATGTCATGTCTTACCACATTCGAAGCATCGTTGATAAACACCACTTCCTCTTCTTCGAGTTCTCACATTTTGCAATGCTTTTGAGAATCGAGTACAAAGAAGTGCTAACTCCTCCTCTGAAAACTCTTCAATCTGTTCAAGGGTTAGAGAGGACAGCAAAACAAGTGTACCACATGATGAAGGTTGGCTACGGCTAGGCATGTCACGTTGAGAAACAAATGCAAGAGACTTGTTGGGTTTCTTACGTGAGATTATGTCCATTTCATGAGTTTTTAGCTTCGAATATAGCACATCTAATGTAAGTGTGATCATGACAGTGGACTCACGAATATATGTAACTTTCATCTCCCAAATTGACATGTCTAGTGTACTTAGTAATTGCCTAGCATTTTCAGCATCTGAAAAATTATGTTGACACTACGCAAGTTGTTGAGAATTTTATTAAAGTGAGCAAAGAGATCATTGATTGACTCATCGGGTTGCATCTCAAAGCGCATGTATTCTTTATTGAACATGTTTTGTCTCACCTCCTTGATAGTGTTGAATCCTTCATGATAATCACATAGAGCTTTCCAAACATTGTATGCAGATCGGAGGTGTGCAACTCGATCGAAGTCGTTGTGAGTCAATCCTTGAATGATCAAGTTCATGCTATGTTGTTGTTGTCCATATCTCTCACGTTCGTAGCGGTGCTTGATCGTTTTGCAACACATCATAAGGCTTGTACACATTTTCCCATATTGCGAATCCTTGCGCCTAGATGAAAGCCTCCATACGTGCCTTCCAAACCTAAAAATCAATGTCACTAAACACACAAGGTTTTGCAAAGTATTTATCCATGATGATTAGTCAGACATGTGAAAATCACAAAGATTAGAGCACCGTGGCTCTAATACCAATTGTAGGATCGAAGAGCACGTGCAAAGCTACTAGAGGGGGTGAATGGTAGATTAAAACTTTTTCAGTGAAACAACGAAAACCCCTCGGCAGAAAATCAATCTTTTAAGAAACCGTGTGTGCAACTGATGTAAATGTGTTCAACTGTGGCAAAAGTTGTAGATATTATATATAATAAATTCACAAAGACACAACAACAAGAATCACGAAAAATCATTGAAGAAAAATCAAGTTATGATCGAAAGATCAAACAAAGGTTAATCTGTTCTACCCGAGTAAAAACAAATCTGCAATGCTGCAAAAAAATCGTGTAGATCAGAAACCAAAAATCCAATGACCGTGACATTTTAAAATATGATAAATAATCAAGTTGTGAAGATAACCCAAAAAGAATCATGTCAATTAGATCTGTAAAACTCGAGTTATGATAAAAACACCAATGTAACATAGTGATATGCAGAAACTCGACGAGGAAAACTTGTCTGAAACAAGTCGGACGAACAAGGCACAAAAGTTCCTTTAAACTACAAATTTTATTGATCAAAACACAAGAGAGACAGCCCAAAGTTGTCTCACCACGAGCTCTGACCTCCCTTGCTTATATAACCATCCTTTAGGCCAACCCAATCCTAACTAGGACTCTAATCCTACTCAGTTTCAACCGAAACTTTCCATAACTGCTCAAGACTCTTCCATACACAAATAGAAGCAATCTTAAGACTTCGAAACACCTTAGGAATGTATCCTACATTTCTATTACAACTTACCTTCGTAACCCACATGAAATCTGACCAAAACAAAATTGAAACTTTCCATAATCGAACCATAACCACCTCAGCCCCAGTCTGAGGTATAATCCAGCTGGTTGGACCTTTCTAACCAATTCTTTATGTCCACTTCTCTTCATCACGCCTTGAAACCATGTTTCCACATCCATGCACTCCTTACACACGTGCAAACACCTTACAACAATGTTCACGATACCTTCATATGCATTGTTCTTGACCCAAACATGTCGCGTGACCTCCCGATCAACTCAACCACAATTCCTCCTGAACTTGGTTGTTGAACCTCATCTTCTCCCTAAGACTAGTTCAATGTATCTCGTCACCAGTCATGTCTTTACCTCAAGTAACACCTGCACATGAATAGAAAACCATCATTTGCGAGCCCAAGTCCTTGACTTGACCCTCGTTAGTTCAAAAATCACAACACCATACGTGAGCACCTCACATAATCATGTTGCAAACATAGCATGATATTAACCACCGTAACCACCAAAACACACCAAAATCTTAGCAAACCTTCCTAGAAGTGTAAAGCAAGTTTGAAACATTGCAAGTTAAAAGCAGAACCACTGCGATCTTGCATTGGACCTTGCCAAAGCTAACCGGAACTTGTGTTGGACCTAGCTAAAGCTAACCGACACCAGACATAGCCAAAGTTTTGTCGAACCTCACGTCGGATCTTAGCCAAAGTTTGTTGGACCTTACGTCAGACCTATTGTCGGACCTTGCCGGAGCTACCCAAGACATGTCGTACCTATTGTTGAACCATGCCGGAGCTACCCAAAACAAGTCAGACTTATTGTCAGGCCTTGTCGGAGTTCAAACCTAGAGTCAGACCTCGTTAAAAAGAGTGTTTTGGCAATATTCAAAACTTTTATCGTAATAGCCAATGTATTCAACACACATAGGTCTCACAGGAACCAACCCTTCTCTACCTATAAGTAGGACCCCCTACCCTCAATTCACACACACACCACTTGTGTATTCATTCCATTGTATACACTATTCTCCATAGGTTTAGAGGAGTTTAGGCTATAGAAGGGAGAGCCTCTAGTCCATATTCCAAGTAGGAGAGGAGTAGAAGGAGTCTCTTCCCAATTCCTAATTGGGAAAGGTATGGCTCTCATATTCCTATTTGTATTTGTGACTTTTCTCTTAATAAAGTTGTTATATTTAGTCTTCTATTGTTCATATACTTGGATGAAACGTTTCTTGTTTGATTGTGGATTCCATATATGTGGTAGGAGTAGTATTTATGATTATGTCATACCATTTTCTTTATATCATCATAAACACTACAAACCCCCACTATAGTCTAATTAGCTATAACATGAGTATGTTAATATGAATCACTTATGTTATGTATTAACATTGGTTCAACGATGATTTAGTTCATTGCCTTAGGATAGCTTGTGCCTAGGCTCTTAAGGTAATTACTTAATATGCTAGCATTGTGATAGGATAGATAAGTAGTGTTGAGTGTCTTGTAGACCCATGGATTGAAGAGGTAGGTAATAGGTGGTGACAGCCCTATCTGTCCTTGTAATCCTCCACGTTCGCCTATGTCACAGGCTCTTGGCGGGAGTTGTCCTAGTGTTGCTAGGGGTAAACCCGTGTCTGATGTGTTGATCAACTTAGCATGAGAATTCTTAATTCATATGATCATTAGTAACTAACTTAGGCTATGTGTATGTATATTAGAAGCACAGTAGGAGTATATACCTAACTCTTAGCCTAGTCCCTCTTTACCTCATTTATCCTCCTTTTAGGATAGAATGCTCTTGTGTGTGTCACACTACCTCCAATTATCGTTTACCTATCCCTGCTAGAACACTACCTAGACCAACCTATCCTCTCCATTTGAAGATTTATTTGCTTCCACCTAGCCTTCCTTTGGTAGAATATAAATGACACCCTTGGAACACTCTTTTAAAGGGAAATGTTACATCGATAGTTTCCGTGCGCTTGCAGATTTTTATCTGTGATGTAAGAAACATCAACAAGCATTTCTGGCACCGTTGCCAGGGAAGGCAGTTGAATTATTGCATGAATGAGTGAATAGGGTAGGACCCTAGGTAGGTTTTATTAGGATAACCCTTTTTGTTTTTGCATTTTATGTGAAAATAGGGTAGTGCATGTCTAGTTTCCGCTTGCTGGAAAACTTTGTTGAAGATCCTAAATTCTTTCTAAGAGATTGACCTCGTGTCGTTACTCCTCAGAAGCTTTGAGCGGCAAAGAAATCCAGCACAACCACACAAACAACCGAAACGCCAATGGCCCAGAAGACCCTTCGTGAGTTTTCGGCTCCCTATGCTAACAATGTGCCTCTTGGGCGTACTGTTAACACGGGAGACATGGACTTCAAAATCAAGACTGCCTGATCACTATGGTGCAAGCCAACCCATTTTATGTGCAAGACATTTCTGGAATCCTTGTAATATGTATCACAATTTGGTAATCTGTGGGGAAGGCTAACGAGGATGCAAGTGCTCACCTGCAACAGTTCCTTGATATTTGCAGCACTTTTAAGATGAAGGACGTATCCCCTGATGCCGTCCGTCTTAGGTTGTTTCCGTTCTCCCTTCTTGGGAGGGAGAAGTAGTGGTTCTACGTGAATTGAAGTGTTGTAGACACTTGGGAGAAGTGTTTTATGACATTCCTCGCCAAGTTCTTTCCGTTGGGAAAATCAATGCCCTACGTGAAAGAATTTCCATCTTCCAGCAAGATGCCAAGGAATCTATTCTTGAGGCTTGGGAAAGGCTGCAGGAGTATATCCTAGCCTGCCCCACCATGGGATGGATGATTGGCTAATTATCCAAAAATTCTACAACGGGCTGATCCCTTCTGCCTATGACCATGTTGATGCTGCTGCTGGTGGTGCCTTCTTCTCATTGACGGTGTCTGAGGCCAATGATTTGATTCAAAAGATGGTTTCAAACATAGGTTGGAGCGACGAGCATCTCCATACCCGCCAGCGAGGCATGCACACCTTGAAGGAGGTGGACATGATCGCTGCCAAATTGAACCTCCTTACGAAAAAGATAGATGGACAAGCCAATGGATATATGTGTGGCAATGCCTATGCCCTAGACTCTCACATCACGTGTGAAGTCTGTGGCAACATGGGGCATTTGAGCAATGACTTCCTAGAAACCTGTGAGGATGCCCTATACGTAGCCAACAATGGGAACAACAATGGATATCATCCAAGAGGTCAAGGGTGGGGCCAACCATGCCCATTCTTTCAAGGAGGGTACAACAACAATGGCAACAATGAAAATCAGCCCAACTTGAGAGAGCTTGCCATTAGCCAATTGAAGATCAATGATGCCCTGTAAATGAAGTTGTCGACTAATGACAAGACCCTAAAGAATATAAATGCCCAGATTGAAGGACTATCATCGGCCTTCAAGAACCAATTAAGCTTCAACAAGAAGCTCGAGACCCAGTTGGCTCAACTGGCAGCTGATGTTCCACCAGTGGATAATGGCAAGATGCCAAGGCAGCTCAAATCTCCTGTGAAAAATGTCAACATGATTTCTCTACGGGAAGACAACTTACTTGAGGACCCTGGATGTCCTACAATATCTTGCTCAATTGGGGCTCACCACTTTGACAAGGCACTTTGTGACCTTGGATCAAGTGTGAGTGTAATGCCCAAGGTGGTATTCGACCAACTGAACTTCATGGAGCTTACTCCAACACCAATCCGGCTCCAACTTGTTGATTCTTTAGTCCGTTATCCGGCGGGATTCGTTGAAGACATTCTGGTGAAAATCCGAAATTGCTTCATACCCGTGGATTTCATGGTGCTCGACATGGAGGTCGAGAAGGATACACTGCTCATTCTTGGGCAACCATTCCCTAGCACCGCAACGGCTTGCATAGATGTGGGAGCTAGATAAATCCATTTCCATATGAATGGAAATGAGGAGAAGTTTAACTTTCGTCCAAAGTTGGAGCAATGCTCCATGATCCGTATCAAGTATGGGCCAAATGTTAAACACACTCAAGAAGTCAAAGTCACACCTCCAAAGGTGGACCCACTCATTGCATTCATGAGGAAATTGATCTATGTGGAGAACCTGTCTTATCATCCACGATGACACCCCAAGAAGACGGACAAGTCTGGGCCTCCCCAAAGGCCCAAGTCCACCAAAATGCCAAACAAGGAATGGCGAAAGAAGTAGGACAAGCCGTCCAAGCCCATCATTGCGGGCCCAGATGTCAAGAAACGAAGAAGGAGGAATGTCCATCTCATCGGACGATGGTGAGACATAGCCAATAGGTTAAATTGGTAGTTATCTTTTCTTCGATTTTTCTTTTATCTTCATTTGTTTTCCCCACTTAGTTTGATTTTCCCCACCGCATATTTGATTATTTTAGCAAGTTGAGAATCTTATATTCTCGACTATCATTTTTATTTCTTTATTTTTCACAAAAAGAAAATTTTTGAGTTTTGAAAAAAGGTTTTTTATTCGTAAAACAATTTTTATGAGCTGCAAATGTGGTATTTCACTAACATGCTAATTCTATAGCCATTGCGGAGCCACCTGCCAAAAGGGAGAACGGGGGGCACTTTTCAGTTCGGCCGACCACCCTATTCGGCCGACTAGGGGAAAGGGCCATTTTTGTTCTCTCTCCTCCAACGGCTACATTTTATTCCCTTGTGACCGTTGGGGAGTGTACACTATAAATGGTGGTCGTGAGGACCACTCCATTTCACACTTCACCTCATTTCACACCTCCCCGAAGTCACTCCTTGCTCACATTGTTTTTCTTGCTCTTCATTGAAGCACTCTTGCTTAAATCCAACCTAAAAATATTTGCTTTTGTTTGCATTTGCAATTTGCTCTCAAGTTCTTCAAGGGAAATTTGTTGGGGCTTTTGCTTTCACTAACATCACCTCTTTTGAGTTTTTGTTTTGTTGTGTTCTTGCTTGTTGTGGACATAATAGGAATGAAGAGGTTGTTTGGGAAGAGGAAGGAGGCTGCGAGCTCAATCCATGGTGGAGACTTAAGTGCACGTCCCTCTTCCATTGCTACACCAAGTTCACGGAGGAGGGGTGTATGTGAGGACACTCCCATGGGTGAGAGGAGCAACCCATGACAACTTCTCCACAACGACGACCTCGACATGCAAAGTGAAGTTGAAGATCAAGCATGCAAGTTCCTTCAAGATCGTGAGTTTTCTCATACGAAAGCTTATAATCCGGATTTGATCTCCAAAATAGGTATGGATTCAGAATTCTTTTCCAATTGGTGTGCACTAGGATGGAACAATTTTGCTCGCATAGAGGAGAGAGATTCACGCCTTCTCTCCATACAATTCCTTTGCAACCTTAAAATAGGTTATGATGTTATTTATTTTAGATTATTTCAAAAAGAATACAACATCCTATGGAAAGAATTAAGTGAAATCCAATGATTCCATAAACATTGTTCACTAGATTTAGACACTTTGCCTAAGTTTAACAAACAAAGTTTCTGGTATGAATTGACTAGTGAGGTCAGATGTAGTGCTCCTAGGAATAGCCACTTGCACATTCCTACTTTACGCTTCATGCATAGATGGGTGGCTATGACTATATTCCCTAGAGGAGATGTTAGAACAGTGCGGGATTATGAGCTAAAAATCTTATTTGCCATGATCAAAAAGATAAAAGTTGCTCCATTTATTGCCGTGATGACACAATGGTTAGATTACATTTCAAGGACAGGGCCAATTGAATGCACTTCATTGATTACCTGTATTGCTACTAGGGTAGGAGCACTAGAATATGCTTCATTTGAATATATTGAAAATGAACGAGAATTAATTAATGAAGATTATCTAGTGCAAGGACATACCCTTAAGCATGATCATGATGACTCTTTGATGTCTTATTATCCTAGCTTTGTCAATGAAATTCGGTTACCTAACCTGGATTTTCATTTGTACAAATGTCAGAGGCTAACCATTGACCTTCTTCCCATAGAGGAAGCCCGAAGAAGTAATGTCTCTAGTAGGGTAACTAGAAGCCGTACAAGGAGAGCGGTTGTGCCTCCAACAACCTCCAAGGTCCACGAGTAGGAAGAGGAAGAAAACCCAACAGGTGAGGCACCCGGATGGACTCAACCTCCATCATACGAGACCGAAGGTCTGTCTTTACATGGATGGCTAGCTGCCATGTGGAAGCCACCCCTATCCACTTCAAGCTCTAGCAGCTTGCCTCCAACATCCATGAGAAGATGTCGTTCCTCTTCGGCTAGAAGTCATCATGAAAATAGCCAAGGAATACAGATCCCCTTGAAGTGAGAATGGGTGACATCTACAACACTCTCCAAGAGCATGTTCAAGGTACCCAAGATTGGCAACAATACATGGATGCTCAATTAACCAACTTCAATTTCATGCTACAAAAACAACAAACCGATCTTGTGACATACTTCCGTCATCAAGGGTTCAACCCTCATCACAGAGGTGAGTGAAGAACAAGCTTGGGGGAGGAGCCCACTTGAGGTAAATAGTATCACACCCCTTGCATATTTATTTTCCATTCATCATCCATTCACCTTGCATATAAATAAAAGTAGAGTAGATTTGTTTTCAAATAAAATAAAGGATGTGTGGTAAGAATAGTTTGGAATTCACATATATGAAATGATGAATTGTTGCTCTATTTTAATTTTCCTAAGTCCCTAGTTTACAACTTACTACTCGCCAAAATATTGCTTTCATAGGCTAAAAATTGTTTTTACCTTGATTTGGAAATTATGGGTAGCAAAAGCTTAATACATTCTAAGTTGTTATGAGATATGATATAGTGATAGGGCTGCTATTCCTAGTTTGAAAGTCAAACTTAGATTTCTGGAGAAATTCTAAAAAGATTTAAGTTATTGTCATTTAATTGGAAATACCTACCAAAGCCATATGATATTTATACATTGATAGATCCTATGCGTATGCTATTTGTCTTCACATTGAGCCTAGTAAAACTAATATAGACCTATGTGAGAATTCATTCATTTCTTTTTGAATTGAAGACTTCACTTGCACATGCTATACTTCTACACTAGAGTCAGCAAAATTCCATCATACTATCTGTAGGATCGAAGAGCACGTGAAAAGCTACCAGAGGGGGGTGAATAGTAGATTACAACTTTTTCAGTGGAAGCAACAAAAACCCCTCGGTAGAAAATTGATCTGTTAAAGAAATCGTCTGTACGACTAATCTAAACATGATCAATAGTGACAAAACCAGTATAGATTGTGGAGAATCAAGTCACAAAGACGTCACAACAAGAATCACGAAAATCGGTCGAGAAAAATCCAAGTTATGATTGAAAGATTGAACGAAGGTCAATCTGTTCTACCCGAGAAAAACCAGATCTGCAAAACTACAAAAAAACTCGTGTATATCCAAAACCACAAATACAATGACCGTGAAATTTTTACATATGATAGATAATTAATTTGTTAAGACAACCCAAAAATAATCACATCAATTGGATCTGTAAAACTCGATTTATGATAAAACCACCAAAGCAAGGTAGTGTTGTGCAGAAACTCGACGAGAAAGACTTAACAGAAACAAGTCAGACCAACAAGGCACAAAAGCTACTTTAGACTATGAATTTTATTGATCAAAACAAAAAAAGAACAGCCCCAAAGTCAGACATCACGAGCTCTGG
Source organism: Tuctoria greenei (assembly GCA_036927565.1). Taxonomy (NCBI): domain Eukaryota; kingdom Viridiplantae; phylum Streptophyta; class Magnoliopsida; order Poales; family Poaceae; genus Tuctoria; species Tuctoria greenei. Next base: position 141,765,170 of record JAYESD010000002.1, read on the forward strand.
CCTCCCTTCCTTTTATAACCAGCCCTAAGGCCAACCCAATTCTAACTAGGACTCTAATCCTACCCAGTTCACGAATCGAAACTTTCTATAACTGCTCAAGACTCTTCCATACGCAAATAGAAGCAATATTAAGACTTCCAAACACCTTAGGAACGTATCCCACATTCCTAAAACAACTCAACTTTGTGCTCACCATGAAATCCTAACGTAATCAACTAAATCTTTCCATATTTGAGTCAAACCCGACTCAGTCGCACCCTGAGTCCATAGCCTAGTCGGTTGGATCTTTCCGACCAATTCTTTACGTCCACTTCTCTTCATCACGCCTTGGAACCATGTAGTCACATCTATGCACTCCTTGCATACGTGCAAACACCTTCCAACGATGCCCACGATACCTTCATATGCATCGTTCTTGATTCAAACATGTTGCGCAACCTCCCGATCAACTCAACCACAATTCCTCTCGAACTTGTTTGTTGAACCTCATCTTCTCCCTCAGACTAGTTCAATGGATCCCGTCACCAGCCATGTCTGGAACTCAAGCAACACCTGCACATGAATAAATACCAATACTTCTGAGCACAAGTCCTCGACTTGACTCACATTAGTTCCGAAACTACAACACCTTACGTGAGCACCTCACATAAGCATGTTGCAAACCATAGCAAAACGATATCAACCATAACCACCATAACACACCAAAAACTTAGTAAAATAATACTAATCAAACTTTCTATAGATGTAAAGCAAGTTCGAAACATTGCAAGGTGAAAGCAGAACCACTGCGATCAAGCTCTGAATCTTGCCAAAACTAACTGGACCTTCAACCGGAGCTTACCAAGCTAGCAGGACCTAGCGCCAGAACTTACCAAAGCTAGTCGGACCTAGCACCGGAGCTTACCAAAGCTAGTCGGACCTAGTGCTGGAGCTTACTAAAGCTAGTCGGACCTAACCAAAATAAGTCGGACCTAGAAAAAGAAGTTACCTAGCCAAAGCAAGTTGGACCTTACGTCGGATCTTGACGGAGCTACCCAAAACAAGTCGGTCCTATTGTTGGACCTAGCAGGAGCTCGAACCTAGAGTTGGACCTTGTTAAAAGAGTGTTTTGGCAGTATTCGAAACTTTTATCGTCATAGCCAATGTATTGAGCACACATAGGTCTCACAATCTCCCCCTTGATGAATGCATTAGCAACACCACTTAAAATCCGAACATTGGCTTATTCACATGAAAAGTTTTGAAAACAAAATTCTCCCCCTATACATATTTCTTCCCCTTTGGAAATCAGAAATTAAATAAGAAGAGAAACAAAAATTCTCACTTGAGAAGAACCGTGCTAAAAACACTTGTGAATATGTGCAATGTGTGATCAATTTATACCCCTTTGACAATGTATTCAGCAAGATACAAAAGAGAAATTTTAATTGTTATGAGCATATTATAACATATACATATAAAACAAAGCTCATCCAAGTCATACTATCAAGTAACTTACACTATCACATCAATGAGATACATAAAGTAGTGCAAGCCATGCTAGAGATCAAGTGTAATTTTGAATTTAAGCAAGTCATGATCTCACAAACTTAACTATTTCACGACTTGAAAGCATGACACTTGTTGCTGCAATTTTATTTTCTTTTAAGCACAAATTTTGATCATATGACATTTTCAAGAGATTATATGTCGCGTCTTCCTTATTCTAACCAACCAAGCTAAGCATATGTCATTTGACAATCAGAAGCTTAAGGACATGGTTTTAGTTATACACAACTCCTTCCAAGTTCATATCTAAGTGCAATGATAAGCCATCTAAAAATAGGAAGTGGGATGCATGCATATTCTCTTGATCTTTTCTCGCTTTTTCATTTGATCAACAAACTCAACATGTGAGTTGATTACTTGATTAATTCTTTATGTTAAAAGCACTTGTGAGCATGCAACAAGTTCAAGACAGCAAGAAAGATGATCATGACCAGATTTAGTGTAATTAATTATTTCAATTACTAGTCATGGCAAAAAATACAAAATGTATAACACGAGTAATGTAGTAAGAAATTTCATCATGAAAAAGGAATCACAAAGTCATATATGTATGAAATACTATGCTCATATTATTTTAAAGTTAGATTCACACATAGACTTCCCAAGTTTTAAAACTCCCCCTCAATTTAAGACATTAGGATGCATAACCCCTATTTCACTATGAATGTAACAAAAACGAGGGAAATCCAAAGGTTTTGTAAAAATGTCAGTCAATTGTTGTCGGTTTCTACATGGTAAAGCACAATGTTTCCTTTTTCAACATTATCACGGAGAAAGTGATACCTAATGTCAATGTGCTTTGTTCTAGAATGTTGCACGGGGTTTTCAGCAATGCAAATGGCACTAGTGTTATCACAAAATAGCGGAACAATATCTAAATCAACCTCATAGTCCCTAAGAGTTTGAACAATCCAAAGAATTTGTGAGCAAGCGCTAGCAGCACCTACATATTCAGATTCGGTTGTGGATTGTGCAACTAAACTTTATTTTCTAGAGAACCAAACAACAAGTGAATTACCAAGAAAAATGACAAGCACCCGAAGTACTTTTTCTATCAATCCTACAACCCCCAAAATCAGCACCCGAAAAAGCTTTCAAAGTATTGGTTGAGGAAGAACGAAGAAAAATGTCAAATTCTTGAGTTCCATGTAAGTACCTGAGAATTCTTTTGACGGCTTGATGATGTGAAGTACGTGGGGAAGCTTGAAATCATGCACAACGACATATGCTGAATTCTATGTCCGGTCTTGATGCCGTGAGGTACAAAAGTGATCCGATCATGCTTCTATATTCTTTTTGATCCACGGATTCACCATCTTCATCAAGTTCAAGTGTCATTGTTGTATCATTTGTGTCCGAAGAGGCTTGCTTTTGTCCATGTTGAAGCGCTTAAGAAGGTATTTCGTATACTTCATTTCATTTACAAAAGTACCCTCCTTGGTTTGCTTGATTTGCAGCCCCAAAAAGTACGTGAGTTCTCCCATCATACTCATTTCAAATTCTGAACTCATCATAGCTAAAAACTTGGACACAAGATCATGAGAAGAACAACCAAAGATAATATCATCCACATACACTTGAACGAATAATGAGTCATTGCCATGCTTAAGCACAAAAGGAGTTTTATCAACCTTGCCCATGGTAAACCCCTTTTCAAGTAAGAATGTTTTAAACCTATCATACCATGCTCTAGGGGCTTGTTGGAGACTGTACAGGGCTTTGGACAGTTTGTAAACATGATTAGGAAAATCTGAATTTTCAAAACCCAGTGATTGCTTGACATAAACCTCCTCATCTATGTATCCATTAAGAAAAGCACTTTTAACATTCATTTGATATAACTTGAAACCTTTAGATGCAGAAAAAGCTAACAAAATTCTTATGGCTTCTAATCTAGCAACAGGAGAAAAAGTTTCATCAAAATCTGGACATTCAATTTGTGTGAAACCTTGAGCAACCAACCTAGCTTTATTCCTAACCACAACCCCATCCTCACTTTGTTTATTTTTAAACACCCATTTAGTTCCAATTAAAGTGTAACCTTGAGGTGGAAGTACAAGTTTCCAAACATTATTTCTTTCAAAATTTTCTAACTCTTCTTGCATGGCAATAATCCAAGATTCATTAGTGAGTGTGTGTGATATATCTTTAGGTTCAAAAGAAGCAACAAAAGCAAAATGAGGGTGAGAGTTTGGATCGCAAAACTTGGAGCGTGTGACTCGTTCGTGCAAGCTCCCAATAATTTGTTGTGGAGGATGACTTTTCATAACCCAGAGGGGAGTGGACACTTTACAAGCTTCTTCTTCTTCATGTTCATCAAAAATTGATGAGCTTGTTACTTGAGGACAATATGGACCAGCAATGGTGGTCATCGGTGCTGGTTGTGAATCAAAATCAGGAGCTGGAACAATGTCATTAGCTGATGAATTTTCGGACAGCAGCACCACTTCTTCCTTATCTTCAACGAAAATACTCTCCCCCTGCGGATATGGATCCGGACCTGCAATATTTGAGTTAGTACCTGGGCTAGCTTCATCAAAAGAAACCTCGCAAGTCTCCACAATTTTGTTAGTGTCAAGTAAAAGCACACGGTAGACTCTAGTATGAGATGGATAACCAAGAAACATGTCATCAACAGATCTAGCTTCAAATTTATCAAGATTACCATGTTTCTTAATAGAGCATTTGCAACCAAAGACCCTAAAGTGTGTGACACTAGGCCTATGTCCAAACTGAAGCTCATATGGTGTTTTTCCTAGCTTAGCACGCAAGAAAACACGATTTGAAGCATAACAAGCAGTTGCAATTGCATTTGCCCAAAACTTTCTAGGAGTTTGATATTCATCAAGCATAGTCCTAGCCATCTCAACAAAGGTTCTATTCTTTCTCTCTGCAACACCGTTTTGTTGAGGTACATATGGTGAAGAAAATTGATGATTTATTCCATTTTCAGCACAAAAATGATCAAAGAATTGATTTTTAAATTCAGTTCCATTATCACTTCTAATTACTCTTAAAGATCCTGGGTGATCAATTGATAATCTAAGAAATAAAGTTCTAAAGTGACTAAAAGATTTATTCTTAGATGCCATAAAATAAACCCAAGAGTATCTAGAATAATCATCAACAATCACAAGAACATACCATTTACCTCTGAAGGATTGAACACGTGAAGGTCCTACGGTGTCACGGTGCAAAAGTTGACCCGGTTCAGTTGTCGTGGTTATTGTGAGAGGAGCATGTGAAGCTACAACCATCTTAGCATGTCTACAAGAGGAGCATACAATTTCTTTGTCCCCTTTAAGCTTAGGCAACCCACATATGCGATCAAGAGCACTAATACGCATGAGATGATCATAGCCTATGTGACCAAGTCTACGATGCCAAAAATATAAGTCATTTGAATCATTAGCAACTAGACACCTATGCTTAGAGGATGACATATCAAAATCAGCTTTAAAAACTCTTCCAAACTGAGACATGTTACAAATAAGCTCACTATTTGAACCTATAACTTTGCAGCAATTTTTATTGAAAATAATTTCCAGATTTTAATCTAGCAATTGTGAAACAGAATGCAAATTGTATTTCAAATTTTTGACAAGTGCTGCATCCTTCAAAGTGTAGTGATTATTTACTCTAACCCAACTCTTAGCAATTATAGGAGTTGAAAAATTATCGGCAAAAGTAACATTCTCTACACGTGACACAAAAGAGAGGGAGGAGAACCATTCTTTGTTACCGGTCATGTGGCGTGAGCAACCTGAATCCACAATTCAAATGTTCTCCTTCCTCAATCGTTTAACCTACATAGAAGCACAATACGTCGGACTCAATATTGGGGTTAGTCAAAAGGAATTTAGGAATCCAGTACTGAGTCACACGACGTCCAGCAGGAATAACACGCGAAGGCTGAGGTAAAACAGCAGGTTTATGAGCCAAAGCTTGAGGATTTTTGTATTCAACTAGTAACTTACTAGGTGTTACATGTGTAGCAGAAAAAATAGTAGGTTTGGGAGCAAACTTTGCATGTTTTAGACTCATTACAACAGGTTGCATGTTCTTATCATTCAACTTAGCATGTGCAGCACATTTTGCATGAAAGTTATGAGATCTAGCAATCATTCTTTTGTTTTTTCTGTTGTTTAGCTAGTCTATAACAAAAATCTATGACATGACCATCTCTACCACAGCAGGTACAATGAAATTTAATTTTGTGTTCATGTCTAGATGAGCAAGCAATATTTTTATTTGAAACTGAATGAAACAACACTCCTGCAGATTTGAAAACCACTTCTTTTTGTTTAGGAGCTGTTCGAATCAAACCACTTCCTAATGACTTTACAATTTTAGGTGGATGTGCCTTAGCATGAGCATGAGAATCAAAACCTAAACCAGATTTATCATTGCAAGATTTAGAGGAATTCAGCAGCAAGTTTAGGTTCTTATTTGCATTACAAACATTGCAAGATTTAGAGGAATTCAACAGCAAGTGTAGGTTCTTATTTGCATTACAAAACCGATCTAATGTCTTATGCATGTCATCAAGTTTATTTGACAGGTCAAGACAATTTTCACATGAAGTTTTTCCTTTTAATTTGCAATTGGAACAATATTTAACTTTATGAGAATGTAAAGCATTGTTCAATATAGAAATTTCATTCATAGCATCTTGTAGTTTCTTATCAAGATCATCACAAGTAGAACAATGCAAATCAATTGCAAACAGCAAGCATCTTTCAAGTTTTTATCTTTAAGTGCAGCAAGATATTTGTTCTTTTCAATTTCAAGTTTAAGTTCATCAAGTGTGGAGGTGTGTGCACTTCTTAGAGAGGACAATTGTTCATATATTAAATCACATGAGGAACAAGAATAATCACTAGGAATCAAAGATTTCAAATGATTAATTTCATATTCTAGTGACTCAATTTTAACAAAATTGTCCCTAATCTTTTTGTCCTTTTTCTTAACTATAACAGTGGCACAAGAAACAGCATCACACATTTCTTTGCAAGTAGGACATACTTCTTCATTGTCGCTGTTGTGTTCTGCCTCCTCCATACTTGATCTTGACTTGCCCATCATAAAACAAAAGTTTGCCAAATCATCATCATTTTTGTCACTTCTGATGTCCACATCGCTCGAGCCAAGTTCCTGAAGTGCAGAGATAAAACTATTCACCAATTGGCATCCTATAAAACCCTTATTTTTCTTGTTGTTGTTTGCAAAGGAGTGCTTCATCCTTGTTTTCTTTTCATCACGGGAAGAAGCATCTGAAAGGTTAGGGCAATCCGTGCAAAAATGTTCTGTCTTACCACATTCGAAGCATCGTTGAGGTCCGGCACTTCCTCTCCTTCTAGTTCTCACATTTTGCAATGCTTTTGAGAACCGAGTAGAGATGAGTGCAAGTTCTTCCTCTGGAAACTCTTCAATCTGTTCAAGGGTTAGAGAGGACAACAAAGCAAGTGTTCCACAAGATGAAGATTGGCCAGAGCTAGGCATGTCACATTGAGAAACAAATGCAAGAGACTTATTGAGGTTCTTACGTGAGATTATGTCAATTTCATGAGTTTTCAATTTAGAATATAGAACATCTAAAGTAAGTGTACTCATGACAGTAGATTCATGAATAGATGTGACTTTCATCTCCCAAATTGACATGTCTAATACACTTAGTAATTGCCTAGCATTCTTAGCATCTGAAAAATTAACAATGATGCTATGCAAGTTGCTGAGAATTTTATTAAAGCGAGCAAAGAGATCGTCGATGGACTCACCTGGTTCCATCTCAAAGCGCATGTACTCCTTTTTTAACATGTCTTGCTTTACCTTCTTGATCGTGTTGGATCCTCTTGGTAGTCGCAGAGTGCTTTCCACACATCATATGCAGATCGAAGGTGAGTAACATGGTCGAAGTCATTTTGAGTTAACCTCTGTATGATCAAGTTGCGAGCCTTGATGTTGTTGTCGACATCTCTCATGTTTGTAGTCGTGACATGATCGTTTGACGGCACGTCATAAGGCTTGTACACCTTTTCCCATATTGCGAATCCTTGTGCCTGGAATAAAGCTTTCATACGTGCCTTCCAAACCTGAAAATCAATACTCCTAAAGACACAAGGTTTTGCGGAGTATTTCTCCATGATGATTAGTCAAAAACAAGTGCAAATCACAAATATTAGGGCATTGTGGCTTTGATATTGTAGGATCGAAGAGCATGTGAAAAGCTACCAGAGTGGGGTGAATAGTAGATTACAACTTTTTCAGCGGAAGCAACAAAAACCCCTCGGTAGAAAATTGATTTGTTAAAAAAATCGTGTGTGCGAGTAATCTAAAAGTGATAAATAGTGACGAAACCAGTACAGTTTGTGGAGAATCAAGTCACAAAGACTTCACAGCATGAATCATGAAAATCCGTCGAGAAAAACTCAAGTTATGATTGAAAGATTGAACAAAGGTCAATCTATTCTACCCGAGAAAAACCAGATCTGCAACACTGCAAAGAAACTCATGTAGATCCAAAACCAGAAATTCAATGACCATGAAATTTTTACAGATGATAGGTAATTAAGTTTTGAAGACAACCCAAAAAGAATAACATCAATTGGATCTGTAAAACTCGAGTTATGATAAAACCACCGAAGCAAGGTAGTACCATGCAAAAACTCGACGAGAAAGACTTGACAGAAACAAGTCAGACAAACAAGGCACAAAAGCTCCTTTATACTACGAATTCTATTGATCAAAACACAAAAGGAACAGCTCCAAAGTCGTGCAACATGAGCTCTGGCCTTCCTTGCTTTTATAACCAGCCCTAACGCCAACCCAATCATAACTAGGACTCTAATCCTACTCGGTTCACAAATTGAAACTTTCCATAACTGCTCAAGACTCTTCCATACACAGATAGAAGCAATCTTAAGACTTCCAAACACCTTAGGAACGTATCCCACATTCCTAAAACAACTCAACTTCATGCTCACCACAAAATCCTAATGTAACCAACTCAAATCTTTCCATATTTGAGTCAAACCCGACTCAGTCGCGGCCTGAGTCCATAACATAGTCGGTTGGACCTTTCTGACCAATTCTTTACGTCCACTTCTCTTCATCACGCCTTGGAACCATGTAGCCACGTCCATGAACTCCTTGCATATGTGCAAACACCTTCCAACGACGTCCATGATACCTTCGTATGCATTGTTCTTGATTCAAACATGTTGCGTGACCTCCCGATCAACTCAACCACAATTCCTCTCGAACTTGGTTGTTGAAACTCATCGTCTCCCTAAGACTAGTTCATAGGATCCCGTCACCAGCCATGTCTTGAACTCAAGCAATACCTGCACATGAATAAACAACCAATACTTCCGAGCACAAGTTCTCGACTTGACTCACGTTAGTTCTGAAACTACAACACCTTACGTGAGCACCTCATATAAGCATGTTGCAAACCATAGCAAAACAATATCAACCATAACCACCAAAACACACCAAAAACTTAGTAAAATAATACTAAGCAAACTTTCTGTAGATGTAAAGCAAGTTTGAAACATTGCAAGGTAAAAGCAGAACCACTGCGATCAAGCTTTGAACCTTGCCAAAACTAATCGGACGTTGAACCGGAGCTTACCAAAGCTAGTAGGACCTAGCGCCGGAACTTACCAAAGCTAGTGGGACCTAGCGCCTGAGCTTACCAAAGCTAGTCAGACCTAGCGCTGGAGCTTACCAAAGCTAGTCAGACCTAGCCACAGCAAGTCGGATCTAACCAAAGCAAGTTGGACCTAGACAAAGAAGCCGGACCTAGCCAAAGCAATTCGGACCTTACGTCGGACATTGCTAGAGCTACCCAAAATAAGCTGGACCTATCGTCGGACCTAGCAGGAGCTCGGACCTAGAGATGGACCTTGTTAAAAGGGTGTTTCGGCAGTATACAAAACTTTTATCATCATAGCTAATGTATTCAACAAACATAGGTCTCACACCATCATTCCACAATAAAAAAACTCCATACCCTTCATGCTTAGTACTCTCTCCAAGTTTATTGCATAAAAAGGGAGTAGAAGACATGGCTACAAGAAAAAGAAAAAGAAAATGCATGCTCACATCATAAGCATGAAAAAAATAGCCATGTTTCATCCCTGCAAAATAAGAGAGGCTACAAAAGTAGAAGTCATCCCAAACATACACATCCACTTCCACTCCATCAAACATGTACAAGTCTTGAATCAAATAGTTTTAAATTGATTTCTCCTAAGGCTTACTTTTTTGACTTAGCAATATCATATGTTGCAAATATGCCTACTACATTCCCTACCAAGCTCCACATACAAGCCTTATTTAGTGGTAGGATGAGTCTAGGCAAAATGCCTTGGTGAGAAAATATTTCCACTACACACAAATGAGTGATTGAGAGAATCAATTTGAGGTACTTAAAATCTAAATTGAACTCTCTGGAATTTGAGTGGAACTTGATCTCCAGGGTATGCTTGCTCCATTTGTTGTTCTATCTGTCAACCACCCATGAATAGGAGAAGGCATAAGCCCCATAATGACTTGAGACTGGTGAAGTACCATACCAATTTTTGCAATTCTAGGTAGAGTATTTTGTTGTGCACATGGTACTTGTGAAAAATAGAATATTGTAGCAACTCTTGATCATCAACCTAAAATCTTGACTTTTCTCATGACGAGCAAAGGATAAGCTTGGGGGAGTTTGTTGACGATTGTTATATACCAATTTCACCCGTCAATATAACTCAATTATGTGAAGGAATTACCATTTCTTGCACACATCACCTTTCTATTTAATCTATTTCCACTTGCCCTTAGAGAAATAGTGCATGCAGGGAATTATTGCAGAAAATGAGGTAAAAGAGAGGGAGCAAACCTATAAAATATCATCCCAGCCAATCATGCATAGACATGTGGCACCACATGGATCAAATGGCCCACAAACAGAAGTATCCAAGGCCATACAATGGTGTAGCACCCATATCAAGGGATGGGACCCACCTGGCAGTGACCTGGAGAAAGAACACACGAAACGGTGCAAAGACCAGGTCGGTCAACCCTCCTAGTCGGCCGACTTGGTCCTGGCACCAAACTCGATCAATCACCACGTGTTGGCTCCTCCAGGATTCTTGAAGATGATGGTGACTGATGCTCGCAGTTTTGGTGGCGGGAACCGACCCTTCTCCACCTACAAATAGACCCACTACCCTCACTCCACACACACAACACTTGAGTATTCATTCCATTGTATCCACTATTCTCCATAGGTTTAGAGGAGTTTAGGCTATAGAGAGGAGAGTCTATAGTCCATATTCCAAGTAGGAGAGGATTAGAAGGAGTCTCTTCCCAATTCTAATTGGGAAAGGTATGGCTCTCATATTCCTATTTGTATTTGTGACTTTGCTCTTAATAAAGATGTTATCTTTAGTATTCTATTGTTCATATACTTGGATGAAGTATTTCTTATTTGATTGTGGATTCCATATATGTGGTAGGAGTAGTATTTATGATTATGCCATACCATTTTCTTTATATCATCATAAACACTTCAAATCCCCACTATAGTCTAATTAGCTATAACATGATTATGTTAATATGAATCACTTATGCTATGTATTAACATTGGTTCAACGATGATTTAGTTCATTGCCTTAAGATGGCTTGTGTCTAGGCTTTTATGGTAATTACTTTATATGCTAGCATGGTGCTAGGATAGATAAGTAGCATTGATTGTGTATTCCATATATGTGGTAGGAGTAGTATTTATGATTATGCCATACCATTTTTTTATATCATCATAAATACTACAAATCCCCACTATAGTCTAATTAGCTATAAAATGATTATGTTAATATGAATCACTTATGCTATGTATTAATATTGGTTCAATGATAATTTAGTTCAATGCCTTAGGATGGCTTGTGCCTAGGCTCTTATGGTAATTACTTAATATGCTAGCATAGTGCTAGGATAGATAAGTAGCGTTGAATGTCTTGTAGACCCAAGGATTGAAGAGGTAGGCAGTAGGTTGTGATAGCCCTATTTGTCCTTGTAATCCTCCACGTTCGGCTATGCCACAGGATCTTGGTGGGAGTCGTCCTAGTGTTGTTAGGGGTAAACTCGTGCCCGATGTGTTGATCAACTTAGCATGAGAAATCATAATTGATATGATCATTAGTAACTAACTTAGGCTATGTATATGTATATTAGAAGCATGGTAGGAGTATCTAACTAACTCCTAGACTAGTCCCTCTTTACCTTATTTACCCCCCTTTTAGGATAGAATGCTCTTGTGTGTGTCACACTACCTCCAATTATCATTTACCCATCCTTGCTAGAACTCTACCTAGACCAACCTATCCTCTCTATTTGATGATTGTTTTGCTTCCACCTAGCCTTCCTTTGAGAGAATATAAATGACACCCTTGGAATATTCTTTTAAGGGGAAATGTTACATCGATAGTTTTTGTGCGCTTGTGAATTTTTATCTGTGACATAAGAAACGTCAACACCTACCCCACTCCACCAAGTGGGTAGCTTAGAGCGACAAGACGTACGGGGCGTATCGATCCATCATCGACGACTACGCATGGGCCACTGGCATCTGAGACGGCAAGACGGTGGGCCTTCAAGCCACGGTCAGAGAAAGCTTATGCGAGAAATCTTAGATCTTTAGGATAAGATCGCCCCAGGGCCACTTGTCGAGCCTCGGACCCCACTTGTAAGTTGGTCAGCCTTGGACTATAAAAGGACCGGGCGGCCACCGACTTAGACAACTTCAACGACACTCAACACATGCATTCACACCCGGGAGAGCATACTCTCCAGCAATACAACTCACACTATGGAGTAGGGTATTACGCTCCGGCGGCTCAAACCACATAAAAACCACTGTCTCACCATCTCTCATACGCGCAACTTCACCTGAGGACTAAGCCATGTCAATCAAGAACCTCTGCGGGCTGCTCGCATAGAAGGTTCGGGGAAAGTGTCGCAATAACACTTCAACAGTATATAACGACCGTCAACAACGGCGATTACGAAAACTTGAAGTTCTCCTTAAGGAGAGCTTGAGCTGGCTAGGAAGAGAGTCAGTGACCGGCGCAATATAGTTTTAAAGATCAATGCATGAAGAACTTGGACCAAAACCAATCGTGCAGCTTGGATTTCGCTGGAGACAAAAAAAGTGGCACCGATGGATGAAGAACTGCGCAAGAGGAGAATGAAACACGGCATGGCTGAACTGTGTGGGGGGAAATATCATCAACTAGATGGATGAGGGCGACTTGAAGCTTGTCCATGCACTGTAACCGACTCAAGAAGGTAAGCAGCTCGGTGGCACATGCTGTGCACCTGGGCGCACGCATAGAGAAATGAAACATAGCAGCTCAATGTTTGATTGACAGGTGGGTCCGACCTACCCCCTATCCATTTGCAAATTTGAAATAAATAGCAAATGACCTCCTAAAACAGTAAAACTTGTCAGGTTAGCTAAATCAAACAAGAAGAATCCAATGATGAATTCAAATTTGATTTTTGACGATGTTTAACGAAAGTTCAAATTTGAATTTAAATTTTCTCTTATGCATTGATTTAACTACAATAATAAATAATGTCCTAAAATTATAAAGTTTGGCATGACTGCTATTCAAATCATGAAGGACACAATTGTGAACTCTGATTTGTATTTTGACACAACTGAATGTGGAATTCAAATTTGAATTTAAAATCTTCCTTTTATGGCTTGGTTTATATTACTCTCATATGTGCACTAGATTATATTTTATTTCCTTTCTCTGCTTAGTTCATGAGCTGAATTAAACACTCTTTATTTGGGACTTTACATTTGCTTTGATTTGAATTTCAATTTGCAGTTGCTCTTGCATTTGAATTTTGAATTTGACAATCACTATTTTTGAATTGTTTTATTTCACCTCCCTTTGTTACCAAAATTTTACAACGTCACCTAATCAATCATGGAGAACATTTTGGGGGACTTTACCACGTGATTTTTCCTATGTTGCATTTGCACATTGAGTTTCAATTTGAATTTAAGCTTTAAGTATTAATTTGTATTGCATTCTTGTGATTATTTTTATTTTCTTCAATTTATGTATTGGGTTTGAATACCTAACATGTGGGCTTTTACACCTCCGTGATGTATTGGTCCATTTGCTATCACTAAAAAATTTGGACATGTGACCTACCAGCTTGAGCTACCAACATCATTATCTAGAATTCATGACATATTCCACGTATCATAGTTGGGGTAGTGTCTAAAAACTCCAATGGAGATTCTCACCTTCGAAGAATTGAAACTGGACCTCACGTATGTCGAGTATCCAATCGGATTATTGATGAAAAGACTCGTGATACAAGGATCTGAACATTATGGTTCTTTAATGTATTATGGAAGAACCACTCATCCGATGAGGCTACGTGAGAAAGTGAGGAATTTATTCAATACAATCATCAGGAGTTGTTATCATCATACCTTGAGTAATAATCCTTCCCATCCCATTCTCACTCATAATCTCAGGATAAGATTCTTTTAAGAGGTGAGGAATGTAAATCCCGTAATTCAGATACTCGAATTAGATTCTTAAAGTTAAGTTAGTAAAATGCTCCAATTCAATGGATTTCAACTCAATACATAAAGTTTGAATTGACACCAAAATTAACTTGTAAATGCAAACTAGGAAGAATCAAATTGTGAAGCCATACTAATGTTCTTTATATTTAGTTGGGTGGCTCTGCTAATTTTTTCCAAAACATAGAGGGTGAAGGGAGAAAATGCGTTAAGGTTCTATTCACATTTAAATTTAAATTTTAAAATCAACTTGCTCAAAATCACAATCTGATTTCACATTTGGCTTACTCATATCTGTTTTGCTCACCCTGCCAAGTTTCATCAAAACATGAGTTCATGTGCTTTGTTAATTTTTGAAGAGAGGAGGGGATAAGAGGGAGCAGTGGATCCCACATGTAAGGCAGCATGTGCTCTGTTTCCCGTTGCATCTCAGCGCATGCCACGGCGCACATGCAAGCCATGCAGCATCTTCACTCCAGCTTGCCCCTATCTGTTCCTTGCTGATCTTTTTGTGCTCAAGACGCACACACAACTTTTCCTCTAGGCCTTAGGTCATCCCCAGCTCAGCTCACATCACTACTCGTCTCTAAGGTATTTGTCTCTATGTTCTTTGTCAAATGACATCCCCGTCAACTCCTCGCTTGCCCGAGCCACTGGGCAGCTGCACCAAGCCCTCCTCTACCTCTCCGGCATGTGCAAACGATGCCTCTCGGCGTTGAATCTTGGACCTAGGGTGAAAACTCTCCTTCGACTCTGTTGGGACAGCGGGCGGTGGTTCTTCATTGCACGGCCACACCAAGTCTCACTCCATCCAACCCAACGCGTAGTAAAGTTCATCCTTCGCTTAGCTTCAACCCCCCCCCCCCCCTCCCCCTGCCCATGTTATGCGTCCATTCATGGAACCATTGAGCGGTAATTTGAGTTCTTAGGTTGGCTGTTCCAAAGAACAGAGGATGGTAATCGACGAAATTCCGTTTGCGTGATTGATCAATCCCCATTTCCATTAAGGGATAGCTGCTAGATGTCCTTGCGAATCGCGCAAAGAAAGAAGATCGAAAAAATCAAGTCATCACGTAGAAAACATAGTTTCCCCAAATCAATCATGAAATCCCTAGTTAATCGTCGAGGTCTTATCTCCGGGCCATTTCCTCCATATTGGCGTCTATTTTCTTGTTCCTCAGACCACCGTGAAGCCTCTGGTGCAAAGCCCGAGCCATTTGTCACAATCCTGAGCAAGAACCAGCTCAACAGAGTCGTGGCTGCTGCCACCGCTGTCGGGGACTAGTTTCCAGTCGCCTCCGGCCTAATCTGACACCATCCTCTTGTTCCCCATGCCGGATTGCACCCTAACGGCGGATTTTAGCGGAATTGGAGCAAGGAGCAGAGCGCAGGCGAGAGCGCCGCCATCAGCGCTACCGCCCGAGCCTCCTGTTCAAGGTTCAAGACAACCTGGTAGCCGGGCCCACTGTCAGCGAGTAAAAGGTAAACATTTGATAGAAAAATAATTCCAAAAACATGCCCAAACTTAAGAAATCAATTATTAAAGTAGAATACTCTAAAAGTTCCCAAAAATAATTTGTTGTCCTTCTATTTACAAGTACTTTGCAGTGGAACAAAATACTTGGTATGAAAATCCCTGTAATTTTCTGCATAATTCTTTTTCCAAATACTTTGGGAAATTATTGCAGGAGATTTTCAATGGAAAATTCCAAAACCTGGCCATTATATTCGCCTTATTATCCTTGAATCCCAGAAAAAACTTCAGCATATGTTAATTATTGAACTTTGCTCAACTTAATAGAAAATTCCAGAAAACAGCCGTAACATTTTCAGAAAATGGCAAAACATTGTAAAATTCATAGATCCCTGCAAAAAGCTCCAACATTTGTGAAACTAATTTTGTTGGGTTATTGACCAACACTCTCTATTTATAACATTTACTGATATGATAAAACCCACTATTTTATTTGTAAATTCATAAACGGTAAAAGCTTTAGGGAATTGTTGTGACAAAATCCTTGCAGATAAAAATCTAATTTTTTTATCATAATACATTTGGATAATCTCTGAGACACTGCAAAAGTTTCAAGTTTATTAACCACTTTCATCATACAGAATTAAATCTGTTATGCATATTGATTAGAAGAAGGACTCGACAGGGATATGAAGGCCACTTACTTTTATTCCTATTGAAAGTAGAATTATCTCAAAACAACAACAAGGTAAGTTGTGGTTTGCATTTAAGTTCGTTTATAAAGTTTTGCTTTACAAACACTATATTGAGTAGAGTTGCAATGTGCATTAGCTTTATTTTGGATGTAACTCAATTGCATGCCCAAAATAACCAAAGGGTATGAGTATTATAGTACCTTGATGTGTCGAGAGGCTATGCTTAATGTTTAGTAGAAAAGTTTGATAGAAGTTGAGTAGTTGGAATCTAATCGCGAGAATGGTCACCTTTTATTGACCACAAGTCAAGTAATTAAATTCTACTTGCGAGAGGAATTCATGTATAGAAATATACTCACGATATGTTACAATAATATTCACTCTTTAATCTGATATGTGGATGGGGATTTTTGTAAGTTGGATAGCACATAGTTATTCTCAGCCCGACGGTGAGACAACGCTTGTGACCACATCGTGCCTCAACCGGTAGTGCAAGGCAGATGTTGGTGGGTAGGTTGTAGGCCTATCTGTGTCGGTTGAGGACCGAGACATGTGCAGCTCTGCTAAATAAGTTTGAACTGTATTGGATGCTTACTGGCTATATAGCTCCCAAAAAATTGATGTAACTTGTTAACCTTGACGTCGAAGCATACCCCACTATCTTTAGTTGACTTTCCGTCCCAATGGTTGGACCAAATCACCGTTCGGGTGTCTTATGAAATGTTGTCACATATGCCGAGTATTGAAGTAGGCGATACTTCTGAAAGTGTGTATGTGTCAAGCGAACCGAGTGATTATTGATTCAAATCACCGTCCCTCGCGGTTATGGTTGAGTACCGCTTGTTCACTGCCATGTGATATATTAATAAAGAGTAATTGGAATATTATTAATCGGTTGCACTAATTAATATATTGTATGCCAACCTTGTATGTATTAGAGATAGTGCAAATTTAAGTTATGAATTTTCAAATCTTTAACTTATTGCTAAAAGATGAAAACTAAGATGAACATGTAGGCAAGTTATTTATGCAATTCAGATTTCTTATGATAAAGTTCATGCATATAGAGTTTTATGATTATTAGGTGGTACGGTTAAGTCTTGCTGAGCCATCGTGCTCACAGTTGCAATGTTATTAATTTTGTAGGTAATATCGTATCGTTGAAGGGGTTTGTATGGCAGCACCCTATGTGGGATGCATGACCAATGGAAAGCCCTACACGCCACCGTTAAACTTCATGCTGCTAGTGGGAAGTATCCGATTGTACGTATTTCTCTTCTGCTTAGCTAGGTTCAAGAGTGACTCGATGAAAGATTTCCGCTGTTGTATTTGCTTTTTGATAAAATAAGAAAATATTGTAACATGCTCACTTATGTTATGTAATTTGAGATCTTTTCAATGTGTGTTGTTTGGTGTCGCGTAACACGGCACCACCCAATGCGATTCTTGTTGTCAGGACCCCGATCGTTACAAATATCCAACTGAAGAACATGCAGCATGTCTCTACTATAAACAATAATCTTGTTAGTGGCTCCGTTCTATGTAGAAATTGGGTTTTAAATGGTTTTAGAATTCAATAAAACAGTTGTGTTTAAGCGTGGATGTAAAAGCCCACTTTTGCTGTTCTCAAATAAAATGAAGTGTTGTTCAATTCAAATACACTTAAGTGATATAATTACCATCTTTCACTTGATTGCAACACCTAAATTTTCAGCACTGAATCAGAACCTTAAAAATCAGATGTTAAAATAATGGTGATGTCGGAGTCTGGTTCTGGCAATTCTCCCGGCACTACCATTGGTAGCCTGCGGAGTTTGTAGTTCGGTAATAGGCGCAGAGATTTGGAACACGATGGCAAGTGGACACGAGGATTTACGTGGTTCGGGCCGCCTAAGCGTAATACCCTACTCCACGGGGTGTGTAGTTGTTGTATTGAACGTCTGAACACTTGTGAGTGTGTGTCAGAGCCGAGTCTGATAGAGGTCTAGAAGAACCGTCCCCTGTGTATCGCTCAATCAGTTCTTTTATAGTACAAGACTGGTCGTTATATCGCTAGCCTGGCCCGACATGTGGCCCTGGCGATTATTGATACTTAATACACAATTAATGAGGTTAATTACCCTTAATATTGTGGTAACGGGCCTTGACAGTGTCGTTACTGGTATTAAGGGCCCTCCGATCGTGTGTCATTAATATGGTATTAATGACACTTAATCGGTTCTTGAAGTCTTTGATTGTCCCTTGAAGGTCGGAGCCGTTGGGGGTACACCAGTTTGCTTGTGAAGTTGAAGGTCCGGCGGTTGAACACGTGGCAGCTCTGGAGCTTACTGTCTATGACGGGAAGGTCCAGTGCAGTTGTACACGTGTCGGTACTGGAGCTTCCCCCTGTTGGGGGTTAGGTCCGGGGGTGTCGTGCAGGTGTTTAGCCTAGAGCTTTCCCATGTGTGGGACGTAGCTCCGGTTGCAGTATACACGTGGCAGCACCGGGACTAACCATAGAAGGGAGGCAGGTTTGGTCCCATATGACACGTGGGGCCTTCGCAGGTCTTCAACCCAAACAGGTGAAGTTCCTTTGGTCTTTTTGCAGTCCCAAGGGGTATACGGTACGCAGGGTACCAACAGTGGCCCCCCGGGCCCACATCAGGGAGAGACCTTTTGGATGAAGTCGTTCTGCCGCAGGTGGGTCCATCCTTTGGTTTTTGAGTCGTGTCTTCAAGGGTCTTCGGATGTGCCGTTGACGGTAGCTCGCAGTTAAACAATCGCCGCGTGGCATATTCAGGATGCGGCAGGTGAGATTTGAGCGTGCGGATCTCACGCAATTAAAGGTCGCCGGTTCTCGATACAAAAACCGTATCGGTTCCGCGCGCCCTGTCAGGCCGCCGCCCTCGGGCTTCCCGCCTTTCATGATGACAATCGTTCGCCTAGGGTAAGGACCTCGACTTGATCGTTGGGGTGGCCCCAGGACCCCTTGTCATTGGCAGGGTGAAGTTTATGAACTGTGTCATCGGCTCCTCTGTGGTTTCCATCCAAGCGTTGTGGGGGCTTACTTAAGAAGGAAAACACGCACCGTTTGTGGATTGTTTGTGCCTTCATTTGAACTTGCGCTCGAATCCTCCAAACTTTAGACTGCTTTTCATCTCTCGCCCCGCTGTGCCGCGATGAAGTTAGGACTCCCCAAGAGCCACATTGGGAGCAAGAAGGAGTTGTCTAGGGTCCGGACCTACATGGGATGGTCTAGCGACTCCTTCGACAATGACATTCGCTGCGGAAAGCTTCCCTTCGAGGAGTGAGCCGGAGATATGGTGTACTTCCTTGGGTACGCCATGGCGGGTTTGATCCCGCCTTTCTCCACTTTCTTTCTGATGCTGCTTGATTTCTATGGTCTGCAGCTCCACTATCTTGGCCCCCACTCAATCTTGCTCGTGGCGACTTTCGTCCACTTTTGCAAGATGTGGGTGGGTGTGCCCCCTTGCGTGGAGTTGTTCTGGACCTTCTTCACTGTCCACCCGACCAGGAAGAGTGATGAGTTCATCGGCTTCTAATACTTCATGAAGCGGAAAAACTCTCCCCTCAAGTACTTGAGGTCCTTCCCTTCCGACAAGTGGGACGACTGGAAGAAAGATTGAGTGGTCATCACTGTCAAAGGACACGAGAGGCTGGAGCTGTCAGAAGGCCTTCCTCGCGTCGACACTGACACTTGGAGTGACGTGCCAGAGCTGTCGAGGGAGTACAGGCCCATCCTGGACAGAATCCAGGAATGTGTCAAAGGTGGGGTGACCCTGCAGATGGTCTTCGGCAACTTCATGACGAACAGGTGGGCCCTGTTGAGGACTAGGAGCCGACCTGCCTGAGCCTTGAACAGTGAGATGGAAACCAACCGCATTGAGGTCGGCTTGGACACCAACCTGACCGGCGAAGCCTTGAAGACATATCTCAAGAAATTCCATCCTGGGAACATCAGCCCTGGCGACGTGTCTCCACCGGCAGCCTTACTTCCTCTGAATATGATACCAGAGGAGTGCAGAGAGCCCCGGAGGAAGATGTCGCTGTTGGACGACTTGGGCCTGGTGGAGAGGCGATCAACCTCCGGGGTGGCGATTCTCGGAGCTTCTGAGGATGGCTCTGTTCCCGTCCCGAAGCCAAGAATCGAAGTCGTAGGCAAGGGCAAAGAGTTGGCCGAGCCCTCGAGCCGTAAGAGGAAGTTGAAGCACGCTGACGAGAGGTCTGTCAGACATGCTCCTTCTGCAGCAGCTCCTTCTCCCCGACGGAGGAGGTCTTCGGTGGCGGTAACCATCCCAGCATCGGCATCTCCTCAGGGTGCTAGCTCCGGCCATGTGGCTCCAATACCAGGACTAGCTGAGGGCTCTAGGTCCGAAGGTCCTTCTCAGTTGAGGGGGGCCTCAACCAAGATGACGCCGACGGTGGCATCAAGCTCCGGGGAGCCTTCCGGAGCTACGACACCAATGGCGTCAGGGTCCGGCCCCGAGCGTCCAGTGAAAAGGTTCCGCGCTAGCTGGAGCGGAAGCCTTCCAAGGTAAGTTTGATTTTTTACCTCAGTTGATTGTTTTTGCTATAATTGTGTTTTGAGTGTCTTTGTCCGTCATCCACAGGGTACCCAAGAAAGGGGTTGAAGCTTCGATTCCTACAACAGCAGCTGAGGTTGTGCAAACGGAAGCTCTGGCTCCAATCCTAGCGCCGCCCCAAGAGGTGTTTGAGGCCGCGGCAGCTCCGGTGCCAGCTGTCATGGTCCTGGACCTCGACAAATCCCCTGAAGCTCCTGTGGTAGCGCCGGACCACGGGAATGAAGATGTACCAGTGGCACCAGCCCCGGAGGTTGAAGCTTCGGGTTTGGATGCCGAGATGATGGATGCCCTGGCCTCAGAGTCGGAGGTAGCTGTAGTCCCATCCCTAGAGTTAGACGTTGTTGAAGCCCCGACAACGGAGCCGGTGGTTGATGAAGCCCCGGCGGTGGAGTCGGGTGTTGATGAAGCCTCGGCGGTAGAGCCGGTGGTTGATGAAGTTCCGGCGCCTGAGCCGGTCGTCGAAGAAGTGCGGGCGCCTGAGTTGGTTGTCGAAGAAGTGCCGGTGCTCGAGCCCATGGCAGTAGAAGCACCAGCGCCTGAGCTGGTGGTGGAGGAGGCGCCAGCGTCGGAGCCGGAAGTGGCTTCAGCTCTGGCCGAACCTTTAGCGCCTGCCCGGGAGGTAATGGTTTCGGAGGTGCCCACGCCTAAGCCAGGACGCCAAGAGGAGGCTGCTGGCCCCCCGCCTGAGGGACCAGTTGTTGATGACCAGGCGACAGGACATTCGGAGCCGACTCTGGAGGTTGGAACTTCTGTTGCAGGACCTTCTTCGGCGGCGGCCGAGGCTATCCCAGAGGGCAGCCCTAGTGCCGTGGAGGCTCAAGGGACCACTCTTGTAGAGTGGGACCCGATTTTTGTGTTAGAGAACCCGCTGGAGCCAGCGGATAGGACCCCGGTAGGTCCGAAGCCGATCCCTCTGTCGTTGTCTATCGACAACGCCTGCTCCAGTCTTCGTCAAGTGCAGCTGGCCTTCTACCACGATAGCAAGGCCCTCGAGGAGGAGCGCCAAACCCTTAGGAGGTGGCGCAACCGGCTCCGATTCAAGACCAAGCTGGCGCAAACCAGGCTAGCTGACGACAGGGAGTGGTGAAGAAGGAGAAGGCCCGGATGGAGTACTGGGGCCAGCTGCTGGACAAGAGGGAAAGCATGGTGCGATCCCTCGACAACCAGTCCCAGGCCATCCATGAACAGGCCGTAGCTGCTAATAATGCAGCGAATGATCGCGAAGAGAGGCTCAGCGCCATCCACGACAGCCTCATCAAGCGTCGGGAGGCTCTTGAGGAGCGGGAGAAAAAGCTCAAAGATGAAGATCAAAAACTTCTAGAGCTGCGGGATGACCTCATGAAGAGGGAGGAGGAGCTCACTTAGAGGCTAACTCTGGGTGAAAAGAGTCTCGCGGAGCGCACCAAGAAGCTGGAGGAGCGCTGCGAGAAGGAGGAGAAGAAGGCCTGGCAGTGAGGACAGGACCTCCACAAGAGGGAGGAAATTGCTGCCAGGGAGAAGAAGGTGCGAGGCCGGGAGAAGTACCTGGTCGACCGCCGGAACAAGATCCACCTCCGGGAGGAGGAGCTCAGTAAACTCGAAAGGCGGGTTGCTGAAAAGATTCAGCAGAACGCCAAAGAGGTTGAGCGCCTTGCTCAGGAGAATTCGGAGCTTGCGGTGACCAGAAGATCCCTGGAAGAGATGCAAGGCTCGAGGGCTGCGGAGTCCCAACAAGTTTGGAACTTCTTGGGCAAAGCCAACGACGTGCTGACGTCGATGGGTTTTAGTCCCGTGCGTCCGGATGACCCAGAGCCGGAGCTGGACCAGGCATTGCAAGCGTTGAGCTCGGTGGGCAACAAGCTCACCAAGATGGGCGATGTCATCGTGGACCAACTGGAAACCGAGGGACAATCCATGGCAAAGAACGTCGAAGAGTTCAAGCTGACGTGCTACACAAGCCGGGACCCTCACTTCCCACTGGACCCGGTGCTTGAAGTCCCCATTGACGGAGAGGGAGAAGCCGCCAAAGCCAGCGTGTCAGAGGTTGCCCAGAAGGTTGCCTCGTTCTTCCATAGGGTCTAGGACTCTCTCTTTGTAGCTCCCGCTTGTATTCTCTCTTCTTTTTCTCCAATTTTGTAATCTCTTGTCTCCAGATGAATGGAATCCAAGTTTTTTATGAATTTCATTTTTTGTCTTCAACACCTTTGTCCCACTTGGCCCCCTGGTAGATGTACACAATTTTATTGTGAACATGTACCAAGAGGATATAGCATTTTGTTGAAGACTTGCGCACTTCAAACTTGTAGAGCGTAGGTCCGAAGTCGCCGATAGTAGGGGCCCCCTGAGGTTGTCGGAGCTTTAGTAGATTCGGCAGTGACCCTTGTCAACACGTAGAGCATCAACGGTTTGTCCTCTGGGGTGTCTGAGCTTGGTAGCTCCGGCAGTGACCACTGTCCACACGCGGTGCGTCGACAGCAGACCTCACTGGGGAGTCTTCCAACCATCTTTTCTTCACGTTGCCGGCTGGCCCCCTGGATTTGCCAGAACTTTGTAGCTCTGGCGATGTCTATTATCAATGTTTGAAACATCGATAGTAGACCACCTTAGGGGTTGTCGGAGCTTGGGTAGCTTCGGCTTCATCCACCATCATCATGAGATCTTTATTTTTCCTTCACACTAAAGTTAAGAAAAACAGTAAAATCCATTTCCTATCTATAACTTGTTTGCGGATTACTATTCCCGAAAGAAATTTTTAGGTCGAACGCAATTTTAAATACAATCAAGTGCACTGGCTTGTTTTCTCTAGGTCCGATCGTTTCTGGACTCGCCTTACTTCAGCCTGCCGGGTTGTAGGTAGAGTGGCATACTTAGGGTGCATGACCAGGCTAAGTCAATAGCACACTCCGGACACAATGCAACTTGAATTATATATGAATTGGCCAAACTAAAGTTTCTTAAGAATTGCACAACTTTGTTATAGACAAGAAAGAGAAAAATAAAAAATATTGAGCTTGTACAAAATAAATGCACGTGGAGTCTGTATTCACAATGATGTCTTTCATTATAGGTCCGGGGTACAGCGGAAACAAGTACACTCTTAGGGTACGGAACCAGGCTAAGTGTGTTTCGTTTCCCGTTTTACCCAAAGTAGCTAGCTACACTTTTAGTTCTGAGACTGTGACAAGTGTTGTCTGAACTTTGCGGACCTTCCGGGGAAGGTCCGGCTGTTCTCCCGAAGGAGCTACCCGACTCTGTACAATGACTCTATAACATACATCTCATGTAACTACAGACTCACCTCCGTGATATTAAGCGTAGAACTTACGGAGGTGCTCAATGTTCCAAGGATTAGGGGGCGGTTTCCCATCCTCAGTTGCCAAGCGAACGCATCCGGGATGGGATACTTTGATCACTCGGAAAGGTCCTTCCCAGTTGGGGGAGAGTTTGTTTAACCCTTCTCTGGATTGTATTCGCCGTAGCACCAGACCGTCTTCCTCGAGCTGTCGGCTGTGAACATGCCTTTGGTGATAGCACTGAAGAGCTTGGTGGTATCGGGCATTCCGAACAGCTGCTCATCACCTTCCCTCTTCAAGGAGGTTAAGGTATTCACGCCGGAGCTGGTCCTGCGTGGCATCGTTGAAGGTCCAGACCCAGAGCGACCCCAAGGTGATTTCCGGAGGAAGGACTGCTTCAGCTCCGTACACCAGGAAGAAGGGTGTCTCTCCAGTTGACCGGTTTGGAGTTGTCCTGTTGGCCCACAGTGTGGGCGCAGTCTCTTCGATCCAGTTGGCTCCATGTTTTTTCAGGCGCTCATATGTGTGCGTCTTGAGTCCTTTTAGGATTTCTGCATTTGCTCTCCCAGCTTGGCCATTGCTTGTCGGGTGAGCTACTGAGGCTTAGCTGACTTGAATGCCGAAGTCTTTGAAATATCCTTGGAATGCAGAGCTTGTAAATTGGGTCCTGTTATCAGTTATGATCTTGTTTGGGACTCCAAATCTGCATACGATGGACTGCAAGAAGTTGATAGCTGATTACTTGTTTATTGTCACAACTGGAGTTGCTTCCAGCCATTTGGTGAACTTGTCAATGGCAACATACAGGAACTTGTAACCTCCGAAGGCTCTTGGGAAAGGTCCCAAGATATCCATACCCCACACAGCGAATGACCATGTAGGAGGTATCATTTGTAGAGGCTGAGCTGGTGTGTGAATTTTCTTTGCATGGAACTGGCATGCTTCACATTTCTTCACTAGCTCAGTTGCATCTTGGAGTGTTGTAGGCCAGTAAAAACCATGCCGGAAGGCTTTACCGACCAACACGAGGAAATACGTGTGGTTCCCACACTTGCCTCCATGGATTTCTACGAGGAGCTCGCAGCCTTCTTCCCTTGTAATGCACCGCATTAGGACGCCGTTGGCACCACGCCGGTAGAGATCCCCTTCTACCAGTGTGTATCTTTTAGCCAATCTGACTATTCGGTCAGCGGATACATTATCTTCAGGAAGGAAATTGTCTTTCAAGTAGCTCTGAATCTCCGAGATCCATGCATCGGAGCTAACTTGAGGATTTGAGTCTTGCGTGCTGGGTTGCTCGGAGCTTCTGGCAGCACCTACGACCCTTGATGGACGCCATGGTAACAGGGCCATTGGGACCGCCAGCTTCGAGGTGCAGGTCTTGCCCTCTTCGCCCAGTTCGGCAGGCTGAGCTGTTGGTCTTGACAATTTCCGGACGAAGGTTCCATTGGGAGCCGGAGCTCCAGTTCAAGCTTTCGTCGAGAGTTTGTCGGCTTCAGCATTGTTGAGATGCTGGACATGGCAAAGATCCAGGACGTCGAAGTCCTTTTGAAGCTTCTGGACTTCCAGTAGGTATGCAGCTAGTTGAGGGTTGTTGCAGTAGCATTCACCTTTGACTTGTTTTATGACGAGCTGCGAATCACCATTTACCAACGTCTGCTTGACACCATATGATAGCGCCTCCTTGATCCCATAGATTAGTGCTTCATACTCCGCCATGTTGTTGGTCGCCTTGAAGTCAAGGTGAACCATGTATTTGACCTTCTCCCCGGTCGAAGCGAGGAGAAGGACTCCAGCTTCGGCCCCCTTGTAAGTGCATCTAGGTCCCTTGTGGGTTTTGGTGGATTGATGATGAACCATTAAAGTGCTAATGAACTTGGTTGAGCATGAGCGCAGATCCGGAGTACGGAATGGAGCTTTGAAGAAAGACGGCAAAAGGAGAAAAGTTGTGGTGAAGAAGAATAGAAATAGGGTTTTCTATTTTCTCCTTGAGTCATAGGAACAACCGTACTATTAAGAGGGACACGACGCGTAGACACTTAGTGAGTCATTCGGGTGCTCAACCCCTTAGTAGAAGATTTTAGTAGGGCCTTTGTGGCTTGGGCGGACTTGTCTGACTTGTGGTGTCAGACATGTCTGAATCCTCTCTGCAGGAAGTCAGACATGTCCGAAACTGTGAGTCAGACATGTCCGAATTGGTACTGGAAGGGTTCCAGTGAGAGTTCCAGTGAAGTTTCGGACTTGTCCGAACCTGGGGGTCGGACATGTCCGAGATGGATCTGTTCCCAGGGACTAAGAAAAATTTTCTAAGTATCAGAGAGTTAGACTTGTCCGAGTTCTCTCTGCAGAACTTCAGACATGTCCAAGATTGTGTGTCAGACATGTCTAAAGTGGTTTGGTCAGACAAGTCTGAAGTGAAAGGTCTGACCTTTGAGGTCAGACATGTCCGACTTTGTGTCAGACATGTCCGAGGTGGCTTTTGGTGCACTATTTAAATTCCAACGGGTAGTCGTACGCTTTATGACATCAGCAATTCGGACAAGTCCGACTTTGTGTCAGACATGTCCGACGTGGGCTGTGTCAAACGGCTCTAATGACCTTTTGGAGTATAAATAGTGGGTGGTTTCGACCCACCAACCATGCCTAACACCCCTGAACAGTTCTGGATGCCCATTTGAACTCAAGAACCTCTCTCCACTTGTTATTCACCTCTAGAGCCCAAATTTGAGTTTTTGGGAGAGTGAAGAGTGCTTTGTGAGAATTGGGAGAAACGGTTTGTTGAGGGGTTGAGCAACGTGTGATTCGCTAAGCTTCTTCGTGATTGTGTGTTTGTTGCTCTTGGGGTTCTCCCCTAGATGGTTAGGCGTCGTCCCGCGATTTCTTTGTGATCTCTTGTAATCGGGGAGTTTGTAAGAATCTTTGTGATAGTGGAAGATTTGGGAGTTGGCCTTTGTGGCAACTCGTGAGGGAAAGGCTAGAGAAGGCATGGTCCTTTGTGGACTCCTCAACGGGGATGTAGGATCCTTTGTGGTTCCGAACCTCGGGATAAAATCGTTTGTCTCTTGTTGTTCTTTCGTTCCCGCGAGTTTTGATTCTAGTGTTTTCCGCGTGCTATCTTTCCCTCAGCTTTCTTTCTACTCCCTACTTCGTGTAGAACTTCTAGGGATCGATATCTCTCACTAGATAGCTTAAAAATTGGATTTTTGGTCTGATTGTGCAGGTAATCTCGGACTTATCCGACCCAGGTCAGACTTGTCCGACTTAGGTCAGACAAGTCCGACTAGAATTCAGACAAGTCCGACTTCTCTATTTTCATAACTCTGAATTAAGTTTAAATGATCGATTATCGCCTATTCACCCCCCCCCCCCCCTCTAGGCCGCTTTCAATTGGTATCAGAGCAGGTTTCTCCGGAAGAGACTAACATCTCGGAGAATCGATGGCGGAAGAAAGGAACAAGGATGATACCTCATATGTCGAGGGTGAAGGCTCAAATGACAAGAACTACGACGTTCTTCTTGATGATCCGAAGGACGATGAAGAGACCCGCCAACTCAAGGCGAAGCTACGGGGGAAGCTAGGGAAACAACCCAAGATCAACAAAGAGAAGGAGAAGAGTAACGATTACTATACTCAAACTCACTTTGATTATGATCGTCTTCATGCTAACAATCACTCTTTGTCTATTCCACTTGGCAAACCTCCTCAATTCGATGGAAATGACTATTCAATGTGGAAACACAACATGAAGATGCATTTAATCTCTTTGAATCCTAGTTTGTGGCAGATTGTGCAAACCGGAGTTCATATGCCAAGGAATGAGGAAGACGTCACTCCACAACAAGCTATCCTACTTCATCGCAATTCTCAAGCCGTGGGAGTCATAACCTCATCTTTGACTCGGGATGAATTCAACCGAGTCGAAGGTTTGGAAGTGGCCAAAGATATTTGGGATACACTCAAGACGGCGCACGAGGGCAACCGAGTCATCCGGGAGGCGAAGATTGAGATGATCGAAGGAGAGCTTGGGAGATTTACCATCATGGATGGTGAGTCGCCCCAAGACATGTACAACCGCCTCAAGGTGCTCGTGAACAAGATTCGTGCCTATGGAAGCACTCGATGGACGGACCATGAAGTGGTGAAGAGGATGCTTCGGGCATTCATGCCTCAAAACATCGCTCTTTGCTCCTTGATCCGTGAAAGCCCCGACTACACCAAGATGACTCCGGAAGAAGTGCTTGGGAGGATAATCAACAATGAGATGATGGAGAAGGAAGCTATGTTCTACAACGATCTCCAAAAGCTTGCCTCATCAAAGAAGAAAGACATAGCCCTCAAAGCAACTTCCACATCCTACAATGAAGATGCAAGTGATGATGAGAGCATGGACTCCGATGAGGAAGAAGCTTTCTTCATCAACAAGTTTAGAAGGATGATGAGAAGGAAGAAGGGAGGCTATCACCAAGAAGGCAAGAGCAAGGAGAAGCTAAAGAAGAAGACTTGCTACAAGTGTGGTGAACATGGGCACTTCATTGTGGATTGCCCATACAATGAAAGCAAGAAGAAGGAGGGCAAGACCCAAGATAAGAAGCTCTTCAAGAAGAAGAAGCCATCGGGACATGCCCACCTTGGAAGAGAATGGGACTCAAATGAAGAATCATCTTCCGACGATGAAGAGAAGGTGGCAACCATTGCCATCGGAAAGAGCTCAAGTGCAAGCAAGCTTTTCCCCAACCTTGATGATTTCAAGTCCACATGTTTCATGGCAAAGGAGGGAAGGAGAAAGGTCAAATCTAAACCCACTCCCTCTATAACTTCTTGTGATGAATTTGATAGTGGTAGTGAACTTGAATCCATGCTTAAAGGCTTAAGTAAGAGTGCCATGATAAAGATGAACTTTCTTATGGATGAGATCTCCGAGAAGGAGGATTTCTGAGAAGGAGGATCTCCTTGAGCGTCAAGAGGACATGCTCATCCAAAAATTGGAGAGATGTCAAGAGCTTGAGGAGCTCCTCGAGCGCGAGAGAGAAAGAAGCAATTCATTGGAGCATGACCTTGCCATGAGCAAGGAAGCATGCTCAAATCTTAAGGACAAGACCGTTGAGCTCAAGGATGAACTTGTTAACTTGACAAAGGTTAACAAGATTCTAGAGACAAAGGTTGAGTCACTTAAGATCAATGCACCTTCTTCCTCAAAGAGCTCATCTTCTCAAAAGATTTCATCCGAGGAAGTTCACACTTGCATGTGCTCAAGCTTGATCCTAAAACTTAAGGATGAACTTAACTTGGCACAAAACAAACAAGCACCGAAAGGTGGCATCTTTGACAAGGAGAAGGTGGCCTATGCACGTAGTGCATACACCAATGTGAGACCTCCCCATGTCAAGGATGGTCTTGGTTATTCTCGGGAGCGAAGGCAAAATGCCAAAGCCCCCAAGAATAACAAAGACTTGATTGTTTTTGTCAAGGAAGGTTCATCCACCCAAGATAAAGGAAAGAACATTGTCTCAACATCTTATATGCCTAAAAATGAACCTCATCCTTTGTTCCATGACTTTGATGCTTCTTATGTTTTATTGAGGAACAAATTTGACAAGACTTATGCTAGATATGTTGGGCCACTCCGCAAGAGCCCAAAGCCTTGCGTGTGGGTGCCCAAATGTCTTGTGACTAACATCAAAGGACCCAACTCCGTTTGGGTACCTAAAGGAAAGGCATAACTTTTTTTGTAGGCATACTCCCCCGGTGGATCAAAATGGGTGCTTGACAGTGGATGCACTAATCATATGACCGGAGAGAGGAAGATGTTTGTAGAGTACAAGGAGAATGAAGATCCTAGTGAAGGAATCTTCTTTGGGGATAATAGCCAAGGGAAAATCCTTGGCATCGGTAAAATTGCTATCTCCTCAAAACACACTCTTTCTAATGTGCTTCATGTTGATTCACTTGATTACAACCTCTTGTCTATTTCTCAATTATGTGATAATGGTTATGATTGTCTTTTCACTAACAACGGTGTGACCGTCTCAAGAAGATGCAACAACTCAATCGCCTTTAAGGGCGTACTCAAGGGAAAGCTTTAGCTTGTGGATTTCTCCATGGATAAAGCCAAACTTGATACGTGCTTAATGGCGAAAACTAACATGGGATGGCTATGGCACCGAAGGCTAGCCCATGTTGGGATGAGAAACTTGCAAAAATTTCTTAAGGGGGATCATATCCGTGGACCAAAAGATGTTGTCTTTGAGAAAGATAGACCATGTAGCGCATGTCAAGCCGGAAAGCAAGTAGGAGCTCAACATCCGTCCAAGAACATCATGACAACCTCAAGACCATTGGAGCTACTACACATGGACCTATTCGGACCAATCACCTACATTAGTATTGGCGGTAACAAATATGGTCTAGTTATTGTTGATGATTTTTCTCGCTTCACGTGGATATTTTTCTTGCATGACAAAGGTGAAACCCAAGGAGTTCTCAAAAAGTTCTTGAGGAGAGCTCAAAATGAGTTCTCCTTAAGAATCAAGAAGATTAGGAGCGACAACAGGACGGAGTTCAAGAACACTCAAGTTGAAGACTTCTTGGATGAAGAAGGAATCAAGCATGAGTTCTCCGCTCCCTACTCCCCTCAACAAAATGGAGTAGCGGAGAGGAAGAATAGGACTCTTATCGAGATGTCAAGGACGATGCTTGATGAGTACAAGACATCCGACCACTTTTGGGCGGAAGCGGTTAACACCGCTTGCCATGCCATAAACCGGTTGTATCTTCATCGACTCTTAAAGAAGACCTCGTATGAACTCCTAACCGGTAACAAACCCAACATCTCATACTTTCGTGTTTTTGGGAGCAAGTGCTATATTCTCAACAAGAAGCCTAGGAATTCGAAGTTCGCTTCGAAATCCGATGAAGGTTTCTTGCTTGGCTATGACAAACACCTACGCCTATCGTGTCTTCAACAAGTCCTCCAGGATTGTTGAAGTAGCACATGATGTAGTGTTTGATGAGACTAATGGCTCTCAAGTGGAGCAAGTTGATAAGTGTGTGCTAGATCAAGAGGAGACTCCACAAGAAGCACTTAGGAGAATGGCACTTGGGGATGTGCGACCACATGATCCAAATGATCTTCAAGCAAGCGAAGAAGATGCAAATCCCCCACATGAACAAGATCAAGATCCTCAAGATGAATCTCAACAAGATCAAAATCAAGGAGGAGGCTTGGATCAAGGGGAAGATCAATAAAATGATCAAGATGAAGACAATGATCGAGAAGCTCAACCACCACACCCAAGAGTTCATCAAAGCGTTCAACGGGACCATCCCGTTGACAACATACTTGGAGACATCTCCAAGGGGGTAACTACTCGCTCATGTATGGCTAACTTTTGTGAACACTATTCCTTTGTTTCCTCTCTAGAGCCACGGAAAGTAGAAGAAGCTCTACAAGACCCGGATTGGGTAATGGCGATGCAAGAAGAGCTCAATAACTTCAAGAGGAACAAGGTGTGGGAACTCGTGAGGAGACCAAATGCAAATGTTGTTGGAACCAAGTGGGTGTTCCACAACAAACAATATGAACACGGGGTGGTAACAAGAAACAAGGCAAGACTTGTAGCAAAAGTATACGCTCAAGTCGAAGGTTTGGATTTCGATGAAACATTTGCTCCCGTAGCTAGGCTTGAATCTATTAGCATATTATTGGCCTTTGCTAATCACCATTATTTCAAGTTATATCAAATGGATGTGAAAAGTGCATTCCTCAATGGTCCAATCAAGGAGGAAGTGTATGTGGAGCAACCGCCCGGATTTGAAGATGAAGAGCATCCCGATCATGTCTACAAGTTGTGTAAGGCTCTCTATGGCCTCAAACAAGCACCTAGAGCTTGGTATGAGTGCCTTAGGGATTTTCTCACTCAAAATGGTTTTAAGATTGGGAAGGCCGATTATACTCTCTTCACTAAGCATTTTGATAATGACTTGTTCGTATGCCAAATTTATGTCGATGATATCATATTTGGTTCTACTAACAAGACTTTTTGTGATGAGTTTTCCAAAATCATGACGGGGAGATTTGAGATGTCTATGATGGGGGAGTTGAAGTTTTTCCTAGGTTTCCAAGTAAAGCAACTCAAGGAAGGGACTTTCATATGCCAAACCAAGTACACTCATGACATTCTCAAGAAGTTTGGCATGGAGAAGGCGAAGCCCATCAAGACACCTATGGGAACAAACGGGCATCTAGGACTAAATGAAGAAGGAGCGAGCGTGGACCAAAAGGTATACCGTTCTATGATTGGCTCTTTGCTTTATCTTTGTGCTTCTAGACCCGACATTATGCTTAGTGTGTGCATGTGTGCTCGATTCCAAGCCACTCCAAAAGATTTTCACTTGACAGCGGTTAAGATGATCCTTAGGTATTTAGTTCACACTCCTAATCTAGGTCTTTGGTACCCTAAAGGATCCAAGTTTGATCTCGTCGGTTATTCCGATGCGGATTATGCAGGCTGTAGGGTAGATAGGAAGAGCACATCCGGGACATGCCAATTCCTTGGTAGGTCCTTGGTTGCGTGGTCTTCCAAGAAACAAAACTCCTTGCCCTTTCCACAGCCGAAGCGGAGTACGTTGCAGCCGGAAGTTGCTGCACGCAGCTTCTTTGGATGCGACAAACTCTTAGGGATTATGGTTACAATCTGAGCCATATTCCTCTCCTATGTGACAATGAGAGTGCCATCAAGATTGCTCACAACCCCGTCGAGCATTCTAGAACCAAAGACATAGACATCCGTCACCATTTCCTGCGAGACCACTCTATCAAGGGAGATATCGTTATCTCTCATGTTAGAAGTGAGAAGCAATTGGCGGATATCTTCACCAAACCCCTTGATGAGAGACGCTTTTGTGACCTAAGGAGTGAGCTAAATATCTTGGATTCTCGAAACATTGCTTGAGTCGTGCACATCTGATTGCTATTAGTTTTCAACTTCAAAATGTTGTGTGTTTTTGAAAATCTCATCTATTTTTCTTGAAAACTATGTTCTAAACTTCTCTTTGGTGAAAATGATCATAGTTTGATTGTTGGTTGCTTACTGATCATTTTTGTCAAAGATATTTGCAAAAACCTATCCAAAATGTCCATATCTACTTATCTATATATCCCCAAGTGTTTGCACATTGCATACACTCAGGGGGAGTCGGACAAGTCTGACAAAAGTCAGACATGTCCAAAGTGGGTTTTAAGTCTGCAGAGAGATTTCGGACTTGTCCGAAGTAAAATCTCGAACATGTCCAACGTGGGAAATCCGAACCCCTTCAAAGAGGTCGACGGTTTCCTTTCCTTCTCTCTCTCCTCACTTCAAACCCTAACCTCTCTCTCTCTCTCTCAAACCTCCCAAGGCAATCAACATTGCTTTTGAGGCTTTTGTGAGGTGTTCTTGAGGGCATATCTCCCTCAAGGGTGGAGGATTCGCATCCCCTTCGGATTCTCTCAACTTTTTCTTCCTCCGAAGGTATTTTCCGCATCTTTCCTCTCAATTCTAAATCTAGCGGCATGTTTGCAAATTTATGCCCTTGGAACTGTTCCTAGGCATGTTTGCAACCTTGGTGCAAAATTTGGTCGGTAGAAAAATTAATTTGCTTAGTTTCCTTAGCAATTAGGGTCAGTTCTGTACAGGTCGGACAAGTCTGACAGAAATTCGGACATGTCCGAATTTTCTAAGTCAGACAAGTCTGACTTTCCAGTCAGACATGTCTGATCCTGTATAACTCTGAGACCTAATTCTATTGAAACTATCAAGTTAATTGCTCTATCTCTCTTGCTTTGACTCTTACCTATCCTTGTATCTTTTTCTAGCTATGGGTCATGACAAGAGAGGCAAGGAGCCCGCAGATCCCGACACTTCGGCTCATCCGTCGAAGCAACCAAAGAAAGTGATCGTCAAGCGACCCGCTAGTGGTCAGCTTGCAAATGTCAGTGGTCAGGGGGGCAGCTCGAGCTCCCAAGGGCAGCAGGAGATCGGACCGTTGGTCGTGCACTCTCCAGTTGGTGACACCCGACGCACGGCCGACAAAGTAAACTACCGGAGGAACATCCATAACACCATGCACATGAGAGATGTGCGGTGTTATGACAAGCCAAGGGAGAGCAAGGATCCTCGTTTCTGGTGCTTCTTCCACATGGATTACTACCGGTCAGTCCTCACGACCAAGAAGAACCCAGTCACAGAGATGCAATGGGTTGATTGGAAGGCTGCATTGAAGAAGAAGGACTGCTACCTTCTCTTCAAGGGGGTGCTCGAAGCTTGTGAGCACCATGGAGTTAGCGAGATCATGGTCTCCAATACCCATGGAACGAGGAAGTCATCCTCCAATTCTATGCCACAGTTTTCTATTGGGTCGACAAGCTCGGCTTCACCTGGATGACCAATGGGGTGAAGTACGAAGTCAGCTATGAGGAGTTTGCCCACATTCTCGGGATGGAGGATAGCCTGCAGCACTCACTGAAGATCCATGAGATGGATCTAGTGAACCTCCTGGAGATGGAGAGTTTCTATGAGGATCAGTATCCAGCTAACCCTCCTCATATCCACGGCCTCAAGCCTTTCCATGCCGTGGTGAACCGTCTGATCAGGAAGACCCTCTCACCCAAGGATGGGGATGCCAACAGGATCAACCACAACAGCAGAAATTTGATCCAGCTTTTGGCAGGGCAGCAGTAGTTCAATGCCTTCGACTATATCTACGAGGAGATTTACATCGCCTCGGAGACACCGGCTAGGTCCTGCTGCTACGCCCCGTACTTGATGAAGCTCATCAAGACGGTGTCCGGGCAGAAGTTTGTGAAGGATGTGCCTTATAGGCGCCTCGTGCCTCAGAAGCCTTCCAAACTTCATCGCCCGATTCGAGCAGCTGCACCGGCACCAGCACCAGCAGAGAGAGGACCCAGCTCCTTGAGGAGGAAGTCTGCTCAACCTCCCAGCTCATCCTTCGTGCCCTAGCAGCAACCATCTTGCTCATCAGGTCTGCTCAAGGCACTCAAGTCGATCTTCACCGTCTGTCGGTCGACTCAACGCTTGGCAAAGAGGAACCAAAGGAACCTCGAAGCCATCAGGGAGCACCTCCAGCTTCCTCCAGTCGACGACGCCAGCTCAGACGAGGAGCCACCGGAGTTTCCGGAGCTCACCGAGGCGGATATGGCTTTCTTCACCGGCACCAGCGCCTCTTCCTCAGCACCTCCTGCAGCTCACGGCGACTCCGACGAGGAGAGCGACTATGAGCAGGAGAGCGACAACGACGATGACGACGACGACGAGGACGACAACGAGTAGACTAGGTCTTAGTGTCCACTTTTCTCCTTTTTGGTGCCTTGATGCCAAAGGGGGAGAAGTATTAGACTCTTGTGCTTATTCTTGGACATGGACATGTGTCTAGTCATATTTTCTATCGTGGTGTGTCTTGTACTTATTGTTACTCGTTTATGACTATTAATGCTTAATGATGTTTATTGATGCCTTATGATGATCATTATGATGCTTCATTGATCTCGTGTGCATTTCTTCATTTGTATCACGTTATTGCACACACACGAGCATATAGGCACCCCACGACGATTGAGTGTATATGAGTTGTTTTTATTGTTATTCCAAAAGCTCATACACACTTGAGACTCAAAACTTCTATCAAATCTTATTTTTGTCGAAGACTTTAGTTGGTTGTCATCAATCACCAAAAAGGGGGAGATTGTAAGTGCATCTAGGTCCCTTGTGGGTTTTGGTGGATTGATGATGAACCATTAAAGTGCTAATGAACTTGGTTGAGCATGAGCGCAGATCCGGAGTATGGAATGGAGCTTTGAAGAAAGACGGCAAAAGGAGAAAAGTTGTGGTGAAGAAGAATAGAAATAGGGTTTTCTATTTTCTCCTTGAGTCGTAGGAAAAACCGTACTATTAAGAGGGACACGACGCGTAGACACTTAGTGAGTCATTCGGGTGCTCAACCCCTTAGTAGAAGATTTTAGTAGGGCCTTTGTGGCTTGGGCGGACTTGTCTGACTTGTGGTGTTAGAAATGTCTGAATCCTCTCTGCAGGAAGTCAGACATGTCCGAAACTGTGAGTCAGACATGTCCGAATTGGTACTGGAAGGGTTCCAGTGAGAGTTCCAGTGAAGTTTCGGACTTGTCTGAACCTGGGGGTCGGACATGTCTGAGATGGATCTGTTCCCAGGGACTAAGAAAAATTTTCTAAGTCTCAGAGAGTCAGACTTGTTCGAGTTCTCTCTGTAGAACTTCAGACATGTCCGAGATTGTGTGTTAAACATGTCTGAAATTGTTTTGGTCATACAAGTCTGAAGTGAAAGGCCTGACCTTTGAGGTCAGACATGTCCGACTTTGTGTCAGACATGTCCGAGGTGGCTTTTGGTGCACTATTTAAATTCCAACGGGTAGCCGTACGCTTTATGACATCAGCAATTCGGACAAGTCCGACTTTGTGTCAGACATGTCCGACGTGGGCTGTGTCAAACGGCTCTAATGACCTTTTGGAGTATAAATAGTGGGTGGTTTCGACCCACCAACCATGCCTAACACCCCTGAACAGTTCTGAACGCCCATTTGAACTCAAGAACCTCTCTCCACTTGTTCTTCACCTCTAGAGCCCAAATTCGAGTTTTTGGGAGAGTGAAGAGTGCTTTGTGAGAATCGGGAGAAACGGTTTGTTGAGGGTTTGAGAAACGTGTGATTCACTAAGCTTCTTCGTGATTGCGTGTTTGTTGCTCTTGGGGTTCTCCCCTAGACGGTTAGGCATCGCCCCGCGATTTCTTTGTGATCTCTTGTAATCGGGGAGTTTGTAAGAATCTTTGTGATAGTGGAAGATTTGGGAGTTGGCCTTTGTGGCAACTCGTGAGGGAAAGGCTAGAGAAGGCCTGGTCCTTTGTGGACTCCTCAACGGGGATGTAGGATCCTTTGTGGTTCCGAACCTCGGGATAAAATCATTTGTCTCTTGTTGTTCTTCCATTCTCGCGAGTTTTGATTCTAGTGTTTTTCGCGTGCTATCTTTCCCTCAGCTTTCTCTCTACTCCCTACTTCGTGTAGAACTTCTAGGGATCGATATCTCTCACTAGATAGCTTAAAAATTGGATTTTTGGTCTGATCGTGCAAGTAATCTCGGACTTATCTGACCCAGGTCAGACTTGTCCGACTTAGGTCAGACAAGTCCGACTTCTCTGTTTTCATAACTCTGAATTAAGTTTAAATTATGGATTATCGCCTATTCACCCCCCCCCCCCTCTAGGCCGCTTTCACCCCTGCTTCTGCACGGAGCCGTTGAAGTAGAGAGTCCAATGAGGCTCAGTGAAGACCGGAACCTTGGATTTCGACTTCTGCTCACTGGGGCCCCCAGGATTTGAGGGAGAGGGGGTCCATTCCGCCACGAAGTCTGCCAGTGCTTGACTCTTAATTGCTTGTCTTGGGACGAATTCATGGTCGAACTCGGCCAACTCTGCTGCCCACTTTGCAATGTTCCCAGTAGAGTTAAGATTATGCAAGATTGCACGCAGTGGATAAGAAGTTAACACTGAAATCTTGTGAGCTTGGAAGTAGTATCGGAGCTTCCTAGAGGCAATAAGAACTGCGTAGAGCAGCTTATGCACCTCCAGGTATCGAGTCTTGGCATCATGAATTACTTCGCTGATGAAGTACACTAGGCATTGGACTGTCCAGACCCTCCCGAAGGGGCCTGTAGCTTCCTCCTCATCAATCTGGACCCTCCTGGAGGGGTCCGGACCTTGTTCAGGGACCTCTGGGTTCCTACTAGAGGAATCCGGAGCTTCTTCTGTAGCGACCCGGACCTTACCGGAGGGGTCCGGATCTTGTTGCTCAGCAGCAGTGACTTCTCCACTTAAAGGAGGTGGCTCCTCTGGCATCTCGCCTTGAGGATCCGGGTCTGGGAGCTGGGACCCAGACTCGACTTCAGGTAGCTCCAGACCCTCCTAGAGGGGTATGGATTCCTAAACTGGAGATGGTTCTGGTCTTTCCGCAGGCAGGACCATGCTGACAACTTTGTCAGTTGCCGAAATGTAAAGCAGAAGTGGCTCACCAGGATTCGGAGCTACCAAGGTTGGTAGAGTGGTGAGGAGCTGCTTCAGCTCCTGGAATGCCTTTTCTGCTTCTTCAGACCATTGGAATGGTCTGGACTTCCTCAACAACTTGAAGAAGGGTAGCGCCCGTTCCGCCAGTCTTGAAATGAACCGGCTGAGAGCAGCTACACATCCAGTGCTTCTGGACGTCCTTGATGCGAGCTGGTGGTCGCATGTCTTCAATAGCTTTTATCTTTGTCGGATTTGCTTCTATCCCTCGGTGGTTCACCAGGAATCCAAGAAGCTTTCCGGAGCTAACCCTGAAGACAAACTTGTCCGGGTTCAACTTCGTGCGTGTGACTCGCAACATGTCGAAGACAGCTTGCAAGGTGTCAAGGAATGACTCCTTGTTCTTGATCTTGACGACGATGTCATTGACGTACACTTCCACTACGTCTCTGATAAGCTCTCCAAAAGTTTTGTACATAGCTCATACAAATGTTGAAGCAGCGTTTTTGAGACCGAATGGCATGGCATTATAACAATATAATCCATCTACTGTGATGAAGGAAGTATGCTCTTCATCTTCCCTAGATATTTTGATTTGATGATACCCAAAATATGAGTCTAGGAAACACAGTAATTCACACCCGGAGGTGGAATCCACTATCTGATCTATTCTAGGTAGTGGGAATGGATCTTTTGGACATGCCTTATTCAGTGTAATGTAGTCGATACATCCGAAGCTTCCCGTCGGCCTTGGGTACAATGACTGGGTTTGCCAGCCATTTTGGGTAGAAGACTTCTCGGATGAATCCAGCTTCAAGCAACTTCTTCACTTCTTGACGTATGAAATTTTGTCGCTCTACTGATTGCTTCTGAGGCTTCTGATGTACAGGCCGAGCGTCAGGATAAATCTTCAGATTGTGCTCGATCACTTCCCTAGGGATCCCAGGAATTTGTGACGGTTGCCAGGAAAACACATCGACATTAGCCCGGGGGAAAGTGATGAGCGCAAGTTCCTATTTGTCATTCAGACCTCCCGATATACGAGTGGTCTGAGTGGCGTCGGAACCGATTTGGACGACTTTGACGGGGATGTCGGTGTCGCCACTTGGTTGCACGCGAGGAGCGGAGGTTGAGCCTCGAATGAAGAATGCTCGGTTTTGGAGCTTGCTCCTTTTCGGATTCTCCCTCCTGCACTGTAGCAAGTGCATGGAGTTCTTCCAGAGCAGTCACCCCGGTGGTGCGATCCCGCGGATCTGGAGAACACCCACTGGTGTTGGCATTTTCAACACCAAGAAGCCATAATGGGCGGCAACCATGAATTTGTACAAGGGTGGCCTACCCAAGATGGCGTTGAATGGTAAGTTGATTTGTGCCACGTCGAAGACCAACTTCTTAGTGCGGTAATTCTCCGAGGTCCCGAAGGTCACCGGGAGAGTAATGGCATCGAGTGGGGTTATGGCCCCCGGACCTACTCTGAGGAAAGGTCGGGAGGGGCGAAGATTTGAAGGTCGGAGCTGAAGCTTGATGAAAGCTTCGAAGCTTATGAGGTTCAACCCCGAACCTCCGTCCACCATTACATGGTGGAGTTGGATGTTGTTAATAGTCGGATATACCATCAATGGGAGTTGGCCAGCTCCGATCATGCTCCGAGGGCAGTCCGAAGCATAAAAAGTGATGGCAGTGTCCATCAACTTCCGGTGCGGCTCCGCCCTAGCAGTGGGAGCTACTGAGGCCATGTCCCGCCGCATGGTCTTGAGGACACGACGGGAGGTGATGTCCCACGAACCACCAAAGATGGTGTTCATGGTTTTCCGACGTTCGTTGTCGGAGACGTCGGAGTCATCGTCGACGGAGGTGTAAACAGCCTTCAGGACCTTTTTAGGGTCCTGAAAGCCTAACTCCTCTTCGGTCGGAGCTTCGTCGACTTTCTGTTTTCCTTCCCTTCGACGAAAAGGAACTTCTTCCTGGCACTTGTTGTAGCGCTCGGCAAGGTTCTGGACCTCTCGGCAACCTTCCATGTTGTGGATGTTCGTCTTGTGTATAGGACAGCACATCTTGGAGCTGCCTCCGTCTTCAGACAACAACCGAGTTCGTTTTTCGCGGCGTGGCCCTTGACCACCCAGAGCTACCATAGCAGCGGCTGTAGGTGTGTCGGTCGATGGCTTCTTCTTGCCGTTGGACTTTTTCGTCTTCTTGCCACTCCCGGAGGTAGTGGCTTCTCCCTTGGAGGACTTTTTGTTGTCCTCCGGAGGTGGTTGGGAGTGCATTTCACGGCCCTCCGTAACTTTGGCGCATTTGTCTGCCAAGCTGAAGAGTTATGTGACGCTGGTGACTTCCTTGGTCGCCAGCTTCTCTAGCATCTTCTTGTCTCGTACGCCCTGTCTAAATGCCACAATAACAGAGGCGCTTGAGATAGAAGGAATAGTGTTTCAAACCTGCGAGAACCTCTGGATGAAGGATCACAGGGACTCTCCCCCCTTCTGCTTGACAGCAAAAAGGTCCAGTTCGGTGCCTGATCGGGTGTATGAACTCCCGAAGTTGGCAGTGAACTGTTGGCACAGTTCCGCCCAACTGTTGATGGAGTGAGGCGGGAGGCTCGTGAACCAGGACTGGCAGTCCCAGTCAAAGCCACGGGGAAATAATTGGCCATCACAGCCTCATTGCCTCCAGCCGCAAGGATTGCGGTGGAGTATATTTGGAGAAACTCAGCGGGATTGACAGTCCCGTCAAATTTCTCTGGCAGGTGAGACCGAAACTTCTGCGGCCATCTGACCATGCATAGGTGCATGGCCAGGGCTGAACAACCTCCTCCTACTCCCTCGGGAGCAGGACTATCCCGAGCCTCTCGCCTGTTGCGAGCAGGCTCGATGTGGATGCGGATGTCCTGTTGATGATAACGGTGATCAAGCTCCGCCCAGAGGTCGTGAGTTGAAAGCCTGGTTATCGTATGAGTGCGTCGCGCCCCGGAAGGCAGCGATGTCGCTTGTTGAGATGCAGCACGCCTCCTATGTTGGAAAGCATGCAGACTAAGTCTGCCCGACACGGTCCGATGCTGCAATGGGGCCCGCCCCGAGGGGGGAGGACCTTGGTTGCTGATGTGATCGGTTGCGGCTGTAACCAAGTGTTCCACATCAGTCCTCCACTGCTCTATTGCACCCTGGGATGCTCCTGGAGACGGTGGACGTTGAAGAAGAGCACACGCGATATGGAGCGCGTGTTCAGGATTGTTGTTCACCGATGCCGTGACCGACGCAGACGCCCCATCCCGCTGTCCAGCTTGATTCGCTGGTGCGGACGGTGGCGGCGGCGGCATGACTCCTGCTGGAGCCACAGCACCCGCTGGCTGCTGCACGT
This sequence comes from Tuctoria greenei, assembly GCA_036927565.1. Taxonomy (NCBI): domain Eukaryota; kingdom Viridiplantae; phylum Streptophyta; class Magnoliopsida; order Poales; family Poaceae; genus Tuctoria; species Tuctoria greenei. The sequence goes on from JAYESD010000002.1 coordinate 141,806,780, forward strand.
TGGAGGGATTGCCTCCAGCAGGTTGCGTAGCATGGTTGCCGTTAGACGATCCAGCAGCAGAGTTCACCATCCTTGAATCTCAGGCGCCCCCTACCTGGCGCGCCAACTGTCGGAGTCTGGTTCTGGCAATTCTCCCGGCACTACCGTTGGTAGCCCGCGGAGTTTGTAGTTCGGTAATGGGCGCGCAGAGATTCAGAACACAATGGCAAGTAGACACGAGGATTTACGTGATTCGGGCCGCCTAAGCATAATACCCTACTCCACGGAGTGTGTAGTTGTTGTATTGAGCGTCTGAACAATTGTGAGTGTGTGTCAGAACTGAGTCTGAGAGAGGTCTGGAAGAACCATCCCCTATGTATCGCTCGACCAGTCCTTTTATAGTACAAGGACTGGTCGTTAAATCGCTAGACTGGCCCGACATGTGGTCTTCGCGGTTACTGATGCTTAATACACAATTAATAAGGTTAATTACCCTTAATAGTGTGGTAACGGGCCTTGACAGTGCCGTTACTAGTGTTAAGGGACCTCCAATCGTGTGTTATTAATATGGTATTAATGACACTTAATCGGGTCTTGAAGTCTTTGATTGTCCCTTGAAGGTCCGGGCCGTTGGTGGTATACCAGTCTGCTTGTGAAGTTGAAGGTCCGGCGGTTGAACACGTGGCAGCTCTGGAGCTTACTGTCTATGACGGGAAGGTCCCGTGCAGTTGTACACGTGTCGGTACCAGAGCTTCCCTCTGTCGGGGGTTAGGTCCGGGGGTGCCGCGCAGGTGTTTAGCCCGAAGCTTTCCCATGTGTGGGACGTAGCTCCGGTTGCAGTATACACGTGGCAGCACGGGACTAACCATGGAAGGGAGGCAGGTCCGGTCCCGTATCACACGTGGGGCCTTCGCAGGTCTTCAACTCAGACAGGTGAAGTTCCTTTGGTCGTTTTGCAGTCCCAAGAGGTGTACGGTACGCAGGGTACCGATAGGTGCAATGGAGAGGAAATTACCACTGTATTTTTAATTTCAAATTTGGATAACTGAAATTCCAAAATTTGAATGCACCATTGTATTCTTCATGTCAAAAAAGCCAACACAAAGATTTTAATAATTTTGGACAAGGTTTGCTATTTTATTTTGAATAAAATGGTTTGCAGCAAAGGGATCTCTCTGACAGGTGGGGCCCACCTGTCAGCAGGCCCCACGAGTCAGCACAGGTGTGAAACGGAGTGTTTCTTTTTCTGCTCGATCGCCACTATGCGCGCCACCTGTCAGCAGGCCCCACGAGTCAGCACAGGTGTGAAACGGAATGTTTCTTTTTCTGCTCGATCGCCACTATGCGCGCCACGGAGAAGCTTACCGCTCCATGTCCCGGCTCACCTCTCATGGCCTTATCCCGCGCCTCTGCTCGTCCTTATCGCGCCTAGGGCAGAGCTTCATTCTTTCGGTGCTCCACGACTCAAAGTTGCGGCCGCTTCCCGCCTCAATGGAGCCGCCAAAAGCTGCACCATCTCTCCTTCGACAGCTCCAGCGCATGGATTGGCTCGTCGCTGCTGTCCTTGAGCTGCTCGAGCCGTTTCTCCCTCCCGGTTCAAAACGGCCGCGGCACGACATTCCACTGTCACCCAGCCGCCTCGAGGCCTCTCCCATTCAACCAAACCGACGCCAAGGTTCACAGCTACACCTTCTTCGTTCTCCCCACGCCGCTCGGCTGTTCATGTACCGCAGGGTCGAGCCTCCAAAATTCGAGGCCCCTTACAAAATATTAAAAGTGTTCATATTTCTATAAAAAAGTAGCACTATAAATTTGCATATAATATAATAACCTCTTACATAACAATAGAGTGTATCAATGAACATACTCTCCCGTTACTAAATACTTGTAGTACAAAAATGAATAAAAAGACGACAAGTATTTAGGGACGGAAGAAGTACATATTATGTTGAAATTTTGCCTCTTGATGCATAATGTGTATCCAAGTAGACCTATTTCTTTTAGTATTCTTTAAAATGAAATATTAAATTATATGCTCATATTAAATCTTCAAAAAATCACTCTCAAATGATATTGTAGCGAAAACAAGTGTACGAAATAATCACTAAACGTCACTATTAATTCAGACTAAAAAAATAGTTTGGATCGCTAGTAATGTACTGCACGATTCTAGTTACCAAAACCAGAAGTTTTATTTTTTTCAACACAAGACAGAGAAGGGATACCAGTTTACCGGCTGAAGTACAGAAGCAACATACTTGCTTAGGGATGACAATTATATCCGCGGGTTCAGGTACTCGACGGGTATTGCACCCGACGGGTCCGAGTACGGATCTATTTTTTTACCCGTGGGTACAACTCGTACCCGACCCGATTTATTTCGGGTACGGGTACGGGTTTTATTTTTTACCCGCGGGTACCCATTGGTCATAATCTAATCATCTCGCGTCACTTGGTCGGGCTGTCGGACATTGGGCTGCGCTGGATCGAAAACCGCTGGGCTGTGCCTGCGTTGACTGTGGCAGTGCCCACAAACGGATACGATTGAAGTTCTCGAACAGGAGTTGGGCTGGACGTCTGGTACTGTAGAAAAAAAGGGGCCCCTGAAAATGGGGGCCCTGTGGGGTCGCATGGGCCGCACGCCCATGGGCCCGGGCCTGATGTACCATTACAAAGTATTTTGAAATATTATCTCGGCCTTAATTTATAACTGTCGAAGTTCAACATGAAAACTCCTCATGTGCGTTTGATTAACTACGATTCCATTAGAACCATAAGAACTAGAGTCCCTAGCGAGTTTTCAGCATCAAACCAATCGAAGACTGATTTTGTATACCTCAGGAGTAACAGATCTGGTCGCCGCCATTGCGAACCTTGCTGCTCCCCGTCGACATCTATACTCCAGCTGTTTACAGGACAAGCGTGATCAATATTCATGTTCTACATGTTGCCACAGTACTTTTGAAGTAACTCCCGAACCATTTGGTGCTGTACCAAAGTAGAACGAGCTCACCAGAGTTCTCCCAGCCGCCGCCGCCACCATCGAGGTCCCTCTTCCGGCCATTGCCAGCTCGCTTCGACTGTCCCATCATGTTCACCATGTGTTAATACCTCCAGGCGGCCATTTTGAACGAAGTTGGAGCAGCGGAGATCGACTCCGCCAAAGCGCCGCTGGTGGCCGCCGCCGAGCGCCGGCGACCTCTCTCTGACTAGAGGTTGAAGAAGGGAGATTGTTTGTGGCACACGGATTCCCTGTGGCCACGTGCTGTTACATTGTAACCCTGTGTTGCCTCGTCCTCAATGGTGCATTAAGTTGTGGCCCACTGTCAGCCGGGCGGGTTACCTTTCAAGTAAAAAAATTTCCAGAAATGCTAAGAACTTGTAAAAATCATAGAAATTGGGAGAAAAATCCCGAAAATGTCAAACCAATTTTATGATTCTTCTCTTGCTCGGTAATTTGCAGTGGAGCAACATACTTGGAATGAAAACTCCTGTATTGTTTTGAATAATTCCATTTCCATTTAACCTTTGGGAATTTATTCCCGGAGTATCCTTTATTATAAAATTCTCAAATTTAGCCAAACTATTTCTTTATATACATATGAACTCCAGAAAAAAATCCCATCCCCCATAACCATGATTATGATAGTTTAATTAATGAACTTTGACATAGGTTAAATAAAAATCCAGAAAATAACAGTTACAATTCTAGAAAATAGTAAAAACCTTGTAAAAAAACGTAAACACCTGTAGAAAGCTACTAAAATTTTGCAACCAATTTTTTTGGACTCCTTATGACTAACCCTAACGTTTCATCACACTTTTTGATATGACAAAGCTCTAGGTTTTAGCTGTAAATTGATAAATGATTAAAGCCTTAAAGAATTATTGGGACCAACATACTCCTTAGAAAAATCTGACATTTTTCTGGTAATTTCCTTATGACATTCAGAACCTGCTATGACAATTACAACTCCGACTAGACCTTATCTTAGAGCATAATAAAATTTGTAGTAGATGTGCTTACATAAATGGATATATTATTTACGCATTTCATTTTGTGCATCTCGATAGACTTGGTGACAAAGAAGATTATCGAGGAACTTCACTTGGATCGTTAAGCTACTGAATTTAGAGTTTTTCATCTAATCCACAAATAAGGCAAGACCCAATTTGCATTTAGAAGCTTTTATAAAAAGTTTTACTTTATAGTTATATGCTTGATTAGAAGTATTATTGTATATTAAGTCTAGGTTGGATGTCACTCCACATGCATGACCTAAAGAACCGTTGGAGTTGATGGTTAGATAAGTTTTCCTCGTACTATTAGAACTAGCTAATCACATAGATAGTTTGGTAGAAGTCGAGTAGTTGGAATCTACCCGTGAGATATCATATTTTGGGGATTAGAAGTCGAGTAGTTGGATACTACTCGTAAAACATAATCACCATCATAGGTTGGATGCTTAAAAGGCAGTAGGGGCTAACCTCCTTTAACGGTGACTCTTGCGTAACGGAGGCTTACTGTCGTTGACGGTGGCACATGTAGAAGTCGAGTAAATGAGATATTACTCACGAAGAGTAGTTAGAAGTTGAATAGTTAAATACTCCTCATGATAGTTCACCTTTTGGTTACCACAAGACGAGTAGGTGAAACCTACTTGCGAGATATGCATAGAAGTCAAGTAATCGAAAACTACTTGCGAGAAGTAGATGAAAGACGAGTAGCAGAGCCTACTCGTGAGATAGTGGAGATCGAACAAGGAAGGATAGAGTGCTACAGACAAGATTATGTAAGCATAGTCATGTCTCTCTCGATTAAGGACCATGCCATATGCAGCCCTACAAAATAAATTTGAACTGTACTGGATGCATGCTGGCTATATGAGTCCCAGTACACCGATGTAACTTGTTAACCTTGGTGTTGAGACTTTTTTTAGCACCTTAGGCTGCAAGCCGATAAGACAGTAGAGGATACTTGGGTACATGGACTATGTCGCACTCATGTGTCCCGTGTTGGGAATCTACTATCTGAGATGGTTGAACCGATTCAGAATTGAGGTGTCTAGTGAAAATTTGCCACATACGACATTGTTGAAAGTGAACCGTAAGCCCCTTCTACATGGAAGTTTGTGTCATGCGAGTCGGGTGATTATTGATTTGAATCACCGTCTCTCACAGCTATGGATTGATTACCGCTTGTTCACTAAGTTGTGACATAGTAATCAATGGACTGGGACGTTTAAAAGTTTGCTCCCGCTTTCATGCAATTTCAGCCTTTCTTTATGTAAAGTTTCCAGCATTTAGAGTTCCATGTCTAGGTGAGACGTGTAAGTCTTGCTGAGCAATGTTCTCACGATTTATGGATTAATATTGTTGCAGGTAATATATTGATGAAGTCTTTCTTAGAGTGGCATCACCCCTCTCGGGTTGTATGGCCAAATGGAAGCCCCGCATGCCACTTCTATCTTCTGTGTCGCTAGTGTGAGAGTATCTCTAGGTTGGACACGTCCACTTGTGCAGTAGCTAGGTTCGAGTGAGTTTTATGAAGTCTTCCACTAATGTAACTACTTTTAAAGTAAAATGACACAAATCATGTAACATGCTCACTTATGTTATGTATTTGGAGTGCCTTGTGTGTTTTTTAATGTTCCTAGAGTGGGGTGAATATGCTTTTCAAACACCTAAAACACTTAAATTAAAGTTATCAAATTCCAGAGATCGGACTAGTCTGTGGTTCAGCAGACCAGTGATCAAACTTGAATGTTTTGTGTTTTCTATGAATTTAGCGCAGCAGAAAGTATGAAACTACTTTAATAACTTGAGCAAGTATTTATAAGAACTAATTAACACATGGATCACAAGATTAATGAAAAGTACAAGTATTATCATGTTAATCCCTAGAACGTGATGATATTGCAAATTACGAATCAAGAACACATGAGACAAGCATTTTTTTACTGAAGTTCAATATCACATAAGAGATCTACATCCTCGTTGAGGAGCTCACACAGAGCAAGGTCTTAACCAACCCTTCCCTCACCATGTCACCACAAAGGCCGACTTGATCTCCACTATGAAACGGGGTAATCACCAAGTTTATAGGGATTCCTCACAAGTTGAGGGCTCCCACAAGTTTATAGCGAATGGAAGATCAACACACTCAAAAATTATACAATAATCAACAAGAGTGTGTGAGAGGAATCAAACCCAAGAGCTCAATTGCAATGAGATCGTCACTCTCCATTTCCCAATACCTAACTCTCAAAGATTTGACCCTTAGAGCCTTAGAATGTGTGGAGAAGAGTGTTTTTGTGCTCTTGGATGCAGTGGCGGCGCTAGGGTTCATGATTGTTGTGAAATAAGTCGTGGGACCTCTTTTTATAGAGGTCCCAAAAAGTGACCTCTTTTTACAAAGGTCCTGAAAAGTGACCGTTATGTTTTTGTGAGTCCGTACTAGTCTGTGGTGGACCCCGAACAAGTCCGGTGTGGTACTGCACCACTTTAAGGTTAAGTGCCGCCAGTCGCTACAGTTTGGATTAGGGTGAGAAAACCCTAGTAGGCTGGACTAGTCCGCACTGAGGTCAGACTAGTCCAAAGTGATACAGTAAGTACCTTCGGACAAAAGTTAGTGATGTGAGACAAGTCCGATGTGTTACAGTAGCATATAATGAACTAGCCTGTTTAAAAACGGACAAGTCCGGAGAGTGATTGACTGGTAAAAGTTTGTGTAGTACCTATGGAGTGCGGACTAATCCGATGTGTGTGTTAATTTTGATTTTGATTACCCCTCTCTTTCTTTTCATGCAAGAACTAAGCTCTTGAGAGGATAAGTCACACACTCCAAGACACTAATTTCTATGCTAACTCTTTTGTCCTTCACTTTATCCTTTTTCTATCAAAGCCACCTTTTTTCCTTTTTTTGTTTTAATCACCTTTTTCTCCATGTGACCTACTCTCACTTAGCAAATTTCATTAGCTCTTCACTTGTTTGTCATCGATCATCCAAAACCCACATGGGGATGCCTAAATATACTTACAGTTGTGCTATTAGGTGTCGCATTGTGTGGCACCATCCAATTTTATTCCTGGAATGTCGAGGATTTGGTCCTCACATACTGGTATCAGAGCTGCATTGGGAATAGCGCACCTAAAAAAAGAACATATTTTGAAAAACGTAGGCTTACGAGTGAGGATTTGTTATTAGGCCCAGATATGGACTATTATTAGGATAGTTATGTAAGGTGGCAAGCTAATATATTTGTTATTAATTCTGTAACGATGCACCTACCCTCAGGTAAGAAAGGTAAGGAACACCACCAAAAGCAGATCAATTTTGGTTGGCTACCCATACGAGGAAAGTATTATGGGAGTGTCTCCTAGCTTGCCATTAGAGTGAATATGAATTTCTGGAACTCTTCATGTTCCTGAGAACATATGAAATGCCGGTCCCTGGCATGCTTCAGGTAAAAGAGTGGAAACCCCATCGTGTGGTAGGGATGGCAGTGGGTACCCATTACCCGCGTACCTGCGGATACCCGACACGATGGGTACGGGTTTGGGTACGAATTTGTATCTGTGGATACTGGTTTGGGCAAAGGATTGTACCCGATGGGTATTTCTTATCGGGTAAAAAAATTCATATCCATACCCGTATACCCGTACCCGTATTGATGTGTGAGTACAGTAAAATATAAACATATATAGTATTTAAGCTTATATATGTATATGTGTAATCTAGAGCTTGAATGTTAAGTGGACTATTGTGTTATGTGTTAGACAATAGACATGTATTGTTCTGTGTTGAATTATTTTAAATTATGTGTATTGTATTATATTCTGTTAATATTCTTCAAGTAACAAATATGGGTATGGGATTGTACCCGTTGCGGGTAATGGGTACGGGTTCGGGTACGATTTTTACCTAATGGGTACGGATATCCGGAAGCACTATCCGCGGGTTTTTTACCCCTATGGTGTGGTCAGTAATGTGATAGTATGTTACTATTGAACTCTTCATGTTTCATGAGCCATACGGTTCTTAAGGGGTGGTTTCTTTGAAACGGTTGCTAATGTATGGCAATCTGAAAACCATGGCAAAACGACAATATAGAGGACAATGTAAAATAAGAAGACTACGACAATATCTAGGAGGATGGGCTAAACATACAGTAGGATCATACAAGAAAGAAAAAAAGACCTTATATCTATGTTGGATGCCATAGATCGAAAGGCCGAGTTAGATAACCTTTATGCTATTGAGATTAATCCCCAACATTATCTTATTGAAAGACTGGTCCTGTTGTTGAGAGAACAAGAGATAAAATGACATGAAAAGGCTAAATTTAAAAACCTTCTTGAGGGCAATGATAATACAAGATTCTTCCATTTTGTGGACCATGGAAAACATCGTAAACAACACAATTATAGATTACAACAAGGAGGAATAATTGAGGGAGATATTGAATTGAAAAGATACACCACAAACTATTACAAAGGCTTATTCGGACAGTCATCGGAAACCAACATTTCTCTCATGGAGAACTGTATTGATGACATTTCACATGTCAGTGAAGCCATTTAACGTCAGCGTTCACTGAAAAAAATGGTAAAGGGGATTGTGTTTCAAATGGTACATAATAAGGTTCCAAGACCAGATAGCTTCCCTATGGAATTCTTCAAGGTTTTGTGGGCGTTAATAAAAATTATTTAATGACACACTTCTTGAAATTCTATGAGGAATACCTTCCATTATTCAGTATATATTTTGGGATAATTACTTTATTACCAAAGTATACTATTGCAAATCAGATACAACATATAGACCGATCGTCCTACTAAATGTGAGTTTTAAAATTTTCACAAAAGGGAAAATAAACGTATTAAGTGGAAATTCTTAGACGATAGTCAGTCCCTCTCAAACTAGGTTTATTCTAGAGAGAAATATAATGGAAGACATGATTTTCTTACATGAGACCATTCATAAATTACATAAAAACTCAATGGAGTAATATTCAAGAATTATTTTGAAAAGGCTTAAATTAAAGTGAAATGGTCATTCATGCAACAAACCTTACGAATGAAAGATTTTGCTCCCAAATGGTTTAGATGAATTGAGAGATTTGTCCCGAAGGGTAGCATTGCTATCAAAGTGAACAATGACATTGGTCATTATTTTGAATGAAAAAAGGACTACGATAAGGTGACCTGGTGTCACCAATTCTTTCAATATAATGACATATATGCGAGTAGTCTTAATTAAAAGGGCAAATACTAACGGTAAAATAAGAGGTGTCATTCCATATCTCATAGACGATGACCTATCGATTTTGAAATATACAGATGATACAATCGTATTCATGGATCATGCTATGGAACATGCGAAGAATATGAAACTACTTCTAACTGTTTTTGAACAATTATTTGACCCAGTTTACCGTTCGCAGAACACAATAACATAAAAAATGATAATAAGCATCTTTTGACCATCATGATTGAAGAAAACATGCAAAGACCTTATGGTAGTTCTTATTAACAAAATAACTAGGAAAAATAATTAAATTTTCTATAATATAGGTTTTTGTATGCAAGAGTGTTGAGTGTAGATGTTACCCTCTTCCCATGTTTCAATCATCGAGTACCTAAACACCAAATAAACACAATAGTGAGTAAAAATATTCAGTGAGTACACTTAGAGCTAAAGAACAATAGAATCAACCTGAATGATTCATGGCGATAAATACAACTTGAAATGAAGAACAATAAAATTGTTGTTTCTGTCTCAACGGGTAAAACTTGAATACATCTTTAACATTTACCAGTAAAGACAAGCAAGTGAGATCAACACTTACTCACAAAAACATGAATATAAGAACCAAATTGCATATGTGGAGCAACCGGAATTTAAATGATAATTAAATGAATAACTTGAATCTTGAACTTCGAATAAATAGAACCAAAATGGAATTCAATCTTAGAAACTCAAATAATGAATCGAACAATAGGAGGAATATTAATCACAAGAAAATCTTACATATAAAAACAAAACTCGTCATGCACCTTCCTTGACCTCGACGACAATCCAACTCGACACCGGAAACCTCAAAGTCCGTGAAATTTAAACTACGCTTAGAATGTCGCCTTGATACAGGAAAGACAAGAAGGTCAGGTAATTTTTTAACTAATGTGAAAATAAATAAATTTTTTATTAAGCTACTATGTGCTGACCAGTTGCTCCAAAAAGCTTAAGCTAATGGGAAAGGATAGAAAATTCACTTATCCACTTCAAACACTCCCCCTCACGTGAGCCTCCCTCGGACCTCAAACATGAAAATAAGAGTGGGCTTGCACCTACCAGGATTCAAACTCAAGACATCTGGTTCTGATACCATGTTAAGCTACTCTACGTTGACCGATTGCACACAAAAAACTTCAACTGATATGAAAGGGTAAGCAATTCACTTACATATATATATATATATATATATATATATATATATATATATATATATATATATATATGTGTGTGTGTGTGTGTGTGTGTGTGTGTGTGTGTGTGTGTGTGTGTGTGTGTGTGTGTGTGTGTGTGTGTGTGTGTGATACCCTCAATTTTAGCATCATGCATTGCATACATTTTCATGCAAGAAACACTAGTAGAACAAAAGGGAAGAAAAATAAAAGATAAAACATATATATAAAAATATGTGTAGGTAATAAGAAAAGTGAATAAGAATATAAAACATATAATAGGAGACAAATATAAACAAATGGAAAATATATCGATAGAAAATATAATATAAAACAAATGTATATGGAATCTAGAAAGAAAAAAAAGTTTTCGGAAGATTCCGAGGGAAGCTTTGCTTCCACCCTGGAACCTTCCGGGCAAATACTGTCGACGAACGGGGCTCGCCCCTGGTGCTCGGGCGTGTCCGCGCCGGCCGCTCGCGCCAGCACGGTCGTGGCCGCGTGGCCGAGCCGGTTTCCCGGGGCACCCGTGGTGCTCAGGGTCGAGTCAGCCTCTGGCTGCGGCACCGAGTCAGCCCGCCCCAGCGCCTGGTACCACGTCCTCGCCGGCTATATAAGGAGTTGTAGGCTTCTTCTTTTTTCAACAGAAGCAACCGCCAGTGCCGCCAGAAGAAGAAAAAAAACCTAGCCGCCAGGAAAAACAAAGGTTGTGCCAGAGAGGAAAGGAGGAGAGAAAAGGGGAGAAAGAAGAGGAAGAGGAGGAAGGAGCCGCCGTCCGTCGCAGATTGTTGTGCCGCCGTCGTCGTGCCGCCGGAGGACCGTTGCGTTGTCTACTTTGTCTACGCTATGCCTCCGTCCCGCAGCCTTCGAAGCTGCCGCATCTACAGTAGGAATACGTTTGCCGATCCAAATTTTAGCAACATATTAGATCTAATCACCAGAATTAAATCATAATTGCACCTATCTATTTTACTTAAGCAACCTTAATTCTCATTAAAACCCCCTATAAACTCGCATGAACACATATGAACTAGTTGCATTTAATTAATAAACAACCTTAGTTAATTCATTATTGAGCTTTGCATGCATTCATGTCATTGCATATTGATTAATATGTGTGCATCGTGTTGATTTGTATGTATTTTCTTGTATGTGTGAACACGAGTAGAAGGACGTGCTCAAGAGGCTGTGTACAAGGATATCCTGAACCAAGACTTCGAAACGCTTGAGCAACCCCATTCGTCGGAGCAAGTCAAGTGTCCTTGATCATATTGATCCCATTTTATTAAATGTTGCGAAATTGCATGCTTGTGTCAAATATAATGGGAAACACATACTAGGAGTTTACTAGCATTGTATGCCCCTCCTTGTCGGTGGGATATCCACGATGAGTCGGGTATGAGTATTTTTCTTTTTTCACCGCATCGCTACACGGATTATGGGTAACTTAAATAATATTGTCGGTACCCTACGTACCGGATATCCTGCGGTACCGCAAGAAGCGCAAGGAAGTTGCACCTATCAAGGATGAAGGTCTCCTCATGCCCCACATGTCACATTGCACCGGACCCGCTCCCCTCATATGGGTAGCTCCTGGGTTGACACGTGTAAAAGAAGACTGGAACTAAACTCCCAAAGTAGGGAAGCTCCGGTGTCAATACATGTACAACGACCCCGGACCTAACCCCCAGCAGAGAGGAGCTCCGGTGCTGCCATGTGTACAGCAGCCCCGAACCTACCCTCCTACAAGAGAAAGCTCCGGATCTGCCACGAGTGGAGTCTCCGGACCTACTTCACCAATGAATTAATTGGCGGATCTCCTTTTGCACGGACAATCAAGAGTCAGTTAAAGCGGTAGTTACAAGACCTGATTACGTGTCATTAATACAATATTAATGACACATGATCAGTGCATTGTTAATAAGGGTAACACGGCTATAAAGTCACGTTATCACACTATTAATCATGCTTAATACCCTTAGACAGTGTATTAGGCCATTAAATCCGTCGGGGCCACATGTTGGGCCAGGAAAACTCTGTAAATCAATCCTTAGATTATAAAAGGGTTGTGCCGCATGATACAAAGGAGATTCCGGTTGAGGCAGGCCGACTCGCATACAAGCGCTACAGTCACATACAATACAACAACTCAAACCCCGTGGAGTAGGGTGTTACGCTCAGGCGGCCCGAACCACGTAAAAACCTTCGTGTCCCCATCTTGTTCTTGATCTCTGCATGCCCCAACCGAAATGAGAACCTCCGCGGGCTACTTTTGGTAGTACCGGGGGAAGTGTCGTAGGAACACTTCGACATTTGGCGCGCCAGGTAGGGGGCCCGAGATCTAAAGATGGTGAATTCCGCCGCAGGATCTTCCAATGGCAATCATGCTGGACAAACTACTAGAGGCAATCCCTCCAATATACTACAGCCAGCAGGTTCCATTGTTCCAGCGGGCACAATGGCTCCACAGCCACTGTCTGGTCCAGCAAACCATGTTGGGCGACAAGATGGTGCATCTGTGTCGATCACTGCGTCGACAAATAACAACCCTAAGCATGCGCTCATCGCTGCGCGAGCTCTCCTGCAACACCCACCGCCTCAAGGAGCACCCCAGGGTGCCATGGAGCAGTGGAGGGCTGATGTTGACCATCTGGTTGCAGCAGCAGCCACTGGCATCAGCAATCAAGGTCCTCTCCCTTCGGGGCGAGCACCATCACAACGACGGACCTTGTCAGGATGACTTGGTCTGCAAGTCTCGCAACATAGGAGACGTGCTGCATCTCAGCAGGTGACTTTGCTGCATCCTGGGGCACGAGTACCCACACCATCCCCACGATTCCGACCCATGACCTGCGGTCGGAACTTGATCGCCGTTATCGGCAGCAGGATGGTCATGTCCATGTCGAGCGGGCTCGCAAAAGGCGAGAGGCTCGGGACAACCCTGCTCCTCAGGGAGTAGGAGGAGGCTGCTCTGCCCTGCCTATGCATTTACGCATGGTCAGATGGCCATAGAAGTTCCGACCTCACTTGCGAGAAAAATTCGACGGGACTGTCAACCCCGCAGAGTTCCTTCAAATCTACTCCATTGCTATAATGGCAGCAGGGGGTGATGACGCCATGATGGCCAACTACTTCCCAATGGCCTTATTTGGGACTGCAAGGTCCTGGTTCATGAGTCTTCCACCTGACTCCATTAATATTTGGGCGGAGATATGCCAACAATTCAATGCCAACTTCGGGAGCTCCTACACGAGGCCCGACACTAGATTGATTTGTTTGCTATAAAGCAAACATCGTGGGAATCGCGACGGTCCTTCATCCAGCAGTTCTCTCAAGTACGGAATAACATTCCCTCAATCTCAATCTCTTTTGTTATCGTTGCATTCAGACAGGGTGTTCGAGATAAGAAGATGCTAGAAAAACTGGCGACCAAAGAAGTCACCAGTGTCAGGGAACTCTTCAGCTTAGCAGACAAATGTGCTAAGGCTGCAGAGGGTCATGAAATGCACTCCAAACCAGATCCGGAGGCAAATAAAAATCCCTCCAAAGTTGAATCCACTACCTCCGGTGGTGGTAATAAGAAGAAGAAATCCAATGGCAAGAAGAAGTCATCGGTCGGTGCACCTGTTGTTGCGGTTGCTGTAGCTCTGGGTGGCCGGGGGCCATGCCCTGAGAAACGGCATCGACCATCATCAGAAGATCGAGGCATTTCCAAAGTGTGGTGTCCTATCCACGAGACGGACAGGCACAGTCAGGAAGAATGCCGGGAGGTCCAAAACCTTATCGAGCGCTATAACAAGCGTCGGGAAGAAGCTCCTTTCCGTCAATGGGAAGGAAAGCAAAAAGTCGATGAAGCTTTGGCTGAGGAGGAGCTAGGTTTCCAGGACCCAAAAAAGTACTAAAAGCCGTCTACAACACTGTTGACGATGATTCCGACGTCTATGACAACAAACGTTGGAAGACCATGAACACCATTTTGGGGGTTCTTTGGATATTACTTCTCGCCGCATCCTCAAGACAATGCGGCGAGATATGGACGCTGCAGCTCCCACCGCTAGGGCAGAGCCCCATCGGAAATGGATGGACACTCCCATCATTTTTTATGCTTTGGATTGTGCCCGCAACATGATCGGAGTCGTCCAACTTCCTTTGATGGTGTCTCCCACCATTAACAACATCCAACTTCACCATGTGATGGTGGACGAAGGTGCAGGGCTAAACCTCATAAGCTTCAAAGCCTTCGTCAAGCTTCACCTCCGACCTTCGGACCTTCGCCCCTCTCGACCTTTCTCTGGGGTAGGTCCGGGGAACATTACCGCTCTCGGTTCCATCACACTCCCAGTGACCTTCAGAAACTACAGAACCGAGAAGTTGGTCTTCGACATCGCACAGATCAGTCTGCCGTTTAATGCCATTTTGGGCAGGCCTTCCTTGTATATATTCATGGCCGCCACCCATTATGGTTATTTAGTGTTGAAGATGCCAACACCTACAGGCGTTCTCCAGATCCGCGGAGATCGCATTGCAGGATTCACTGTATCGGAAGTACTCTATGAGCTTACTACAGCGCAAGAGGAAGCATCAGGTAAGGAGCCAGCTCCGAACCCTCCGAGCATTCGTCATCGAGGCTCTACGTCTGCACCTTGCGTGCAACCAAGCGGCAACACCGACGTTCCCATCAAAGTCATCCAAATTGGTTCCAATGCTGCTCAGGCTACCCGTATATCGGGAGGTCTAAACGACAAATAGGAACTCGCGCTCATCACCTTCCTCCGGGCTAATGTCGACGTGTTTGCCTGGCAACCGTCACAAATGACTGGGATCCCTAGGTAGGTGGTTGAGCACAATCTGAAGATCTATCCCGACTCACGGCCTGTACACCAGAAGCCTCAGAAGCAATCAATCGAGCGACAAAACTTCATCTGACGAGAGATCAAGAAGTTGCTCGAAGCTGGATTCATCCAGAAAGTCTTCCATCCAAAATGGCTGGCAAATCAAGTTGTGGTGCCCAAGGCTGGCGGGAAGCTTCAAATGTGCATCGACTACACCACATTAAATAAGGCATATCCAAAAGATCCATTTCCACTATCTAGAATAGATCAGATAGTGGACTCCACCTCCGGGTGTGAGCTATTGTGTTTCTTAGATGCATATTATGGATATCATCAAATCCAAATGTCTAAGGAAGATGAAGAGCATATTGCCTTCATAATAGTAGATGGATTGTATTGTTATACTGCCATGCCCTTTGGTCTCAAAAATGCTGCTTCAACATTTGTACGAGCTATGTACAAAACATTCGGAGAGCTAATCAGAGACTTGGTGGAGGTGTACGTTGATGACATCATGGTGAAGATCAAGAACAAGGAGTCACTCCTTGACAACTTACAAGCTGTCTTCGACAAGTTGCGCAGCACGCGCACAAAGCTAAACTTGGACAAGTGTGTCTTTGGGGTTAGCTCCGGGAAGATTCTAGGTTTCTTGGTGACACACCGAGGAATTGAGGCAAATCCGGCGAAGATCAAGGCCATTGAAGATATGCGGCCCCCATCCCGTATCAAGGATGTCCAGAAGCTAACTGGATGTTTAGCAGCGCTCAGCCAGTTAATCTCAAGACTGGCAGAGTGGGCGCTACCCTTCTTCAAACTCTTGAGGAAGTCCGGACCATTTCATTGGTCTGAAGAAGAAAAAAAGGCATTCCAAGAACTGAAACAACTTCTCACCACGCTACCAATCTTGGTAGCTCCGAATCCTGGTGAGCCTTTACTGCTTTACATTTTTGCAACTACAGAAGTTGTCAGCATGGTACTGGTCGCGGAAAGACCAGAGCCATTTCCAGCTCAGGAGCTTCGACCCCTCCGGGAGAGTCCGGGGCTACCTGAAGAAGAGTCTGGGTCCCAGCCCCCAGACGCAGAACAACAAGACGAGACGCTAAGAAACCAAACCCACTCACCAGAGGAGGAACTCCTGGCTAACCAAGACAATTCGAACCTTTTTAGCAAGGTTCTGGTCAATGGAGAAGAAGCTCTGGGCCCCTCTGAGAGGGTACGGAGCATCCGGCGCCCAGTATACTTCATCAGTGAAGTACGCCACGATGCCAAAACAAAATACATCAAGGTGCATAAGCTGATTTATGCAGTTCTTATTGCCTCAAGGAAGCTTCATCACTACTTCCAAGCCCACAAGGTATCAGTGGTAATTTCCTATCCACTGCGTGCTATTTTGCATAACCCTAATTCTACTAGGAATATTGCAAAGTGGGCAGCGGAAATGACTGAGTTCGATCTCAAATTTGTGTCACGACAAGCGATCAAAAGTCAAGCTTTGGCTGACTTTGTGGTGGAATGGAATCCCTCTCCATCAAACCCTAGGGGCCCCAGTGAGCATAATCCGGAGCTCAAGGCTTTGATCTTCACTGAGCCTCACTAGACCCTCGACTTCGACGGCTCCGTGCAGAAGCAGGGGGCCGGTGTTGGAACCCTTCTCCTCGCTCCGACCGAGGAGAAGGTCAAGTATATGGTTCACCTTGATTTCAAGGCAACCAACAACATGGCGGAGTATGAAACTATCATCTACAGACTCATGGTGGCAATATCCTTTGGTGTCAAACAACTGCTGGTGAAGGGATATTTGCAGCTTATCATCAAAAAAGTCAAAGGTGAATGCTATTGCAACAATCCCCAGCTAGCTGCTTACCTCTTTGAAGTACAGAGGCTTCTGAAGGACTTCGAAGTCCTAGATCTCCACCATGTACAATGTCTTGTAAATGTTGAAGCTGACAAACTCTCGACAAAAGCCTCAACCGGAGTTCCGACTCCTGATGGAATCTTCGTCCGGAGGTTGTCAAGACCAACAACTCAGCCTGCCAAACTAAGCGAAGGGGGCGAGACCAGCACCTCAAAGCTGGCAGTCCCGATGGCCCTGTTACCATGGCGTCCACTAAGGGTCGTAGGTGCTGTCGAGAGCTTCGAGCAACCCAACACGCAAGACTCAGAAGATCAAGTTAGCTTCGATGCATGGATCTCGGAGATCCGGAGCTACTTGAAAGACAACATCCTTCCTGAAAACGGTGTAACCGCTGACTGGATTGTCAGATTGGCTAAAAGATACACGTTGGTAGAAGGGGATCTCTACCGACGTGGTGCCAACGGCATCCTAATGCGGTGCATTTCAAGGGAAGAACGTTGTGAGCTTCTCATGGAAATCCATGGAGGCGAGTGTGGGAATCATGCATCTTCCCGCACGTTGGTCAGTAAAGCCTTCCGGCATGGCTTTTACTGGCCTACGACACTCTAGGATGCGGTTGAGTTAGTTAAAAATGTGAAGTGTGCCAGTTCCACGCAAAACAAATTCACACACTGGCTCAATCACGGCAAATGATACCTCCTACATGGCCATTCGATGTGTGGGGTATGGACATCTTGGGACCATTCCCAAAAGTCGTCGGAGGTTACAGGTTCCTGTATGTCGCCATCGACAAGTTCACCAAGTGGCCGGAAGCAACTCCAATGGTAACAATCAACAAGCAATCAGCAATCAAGTTCTTGAAGTCCATTATATGCAGATTTGGAGTTCCGAACAAAGTCATAACTGACAACGAAACTCAATTTACAAGTGTTGCATTTCAAGAATATTGCGAAGACCTCAACATTAAACTTAGCTACGCCTCTGTAGCTCACCCAGCAATTAATGGTCAAGCTGAGAGAGCAAATGCATAAATATTAAAGGGACTCAAGACGTGCACGTATGAGCGCCTGAAAAAGCATGGAGCCACTTGGATTGAAGAGCTTCCGTCCATGTTATGGGCGAACAGGATGACACCTAACCGGTCAACTCGGGAGACTCCCTTCTTCCTGGTGTACGGAGCTGAAGCAGTCCTTCCTCCAGAGATCACCTTGGGGTCCCTCTGGGTCCGGACCTTCGACGAAGCTGCGCAGGAACAGCTTCGGCGTGAATACCTTGACCTCGTCGACGAGGGAAGGTGCCAAGCAGCTGTTCGCAATGCACGTTATCGCCAAGCGCTCCGACGCTATCATCCAAGGAATGTGCGCAGCCTACAGCTTGAAGAAGGTGATTTGGTTCTTCAGAAGATACTAACCCGTGAAGGAATGAACAAACTTTCCCCCAGTTAGGAAGGACCCTTTCGAGTGATCAAAGTATCTCGACCCGGATGCGTTCGCTTAGCAATTGAGGATGGGACTCCAATTCCTAATCCTTGGAACATCGAGCACCTCCGTAAGTTTTATGCTTAGAATCACGGAGGTGAGTCTGTAATTACACACAATGTATGTTATAGAGTTAGTATACAAAGACGGGTAGGTCCTCCGGGAGAACATCCAGACCCCTCCAGGAGGGTCCGGGAAGTTCAAGTAACACTTGAAACAGTCACAGCACTAAAAGTGTAACTACCTACCCTGGGCTAGTACAAGATGTATAGCACATTTAGCATGGTCCAGCACCCTAAGTGTGTCCTTGTCTCCCCTGTAATCTGGACCTATAATGAAAGGCATTGTTGTGTGAAAACAGACTCCACGTGCATTTATTTTTTGTACAAGGCTCGATATATCAAATTATTTTCACCCTGCTTGTCTATAATAAAGTTGTGCAGTTCTTTTTGAGCTTTATTCCAAGTAATTCACATGCATTACAAGCCTTATTGATAGTCTTTTTGGATCCTAACATTGCTACATAGTCTACTTGCCTGAACGCCAAGCCAACATAGGTCCGGAGTGTGCTATCGACTTAGCCTGTTCCTGCACCCTAAGTATGCCGCTCTACCTACACCCCGACAGGCCTCAGTAGGGTGAGTACTAAAAAGGCTTGCAGATCTAGAGAGATTATATCAAAATGCTTGTTATAATGTCGAGTTTCTTCGGACCTAAAGTTCAAATAAGAACGATAAGTCACAACCGATTTATAGACAAGAGGACAAAATTTACTGTTTTCTTGTCTTCAATGTGTAGGAAAAACAAAAATTCATAGCAATAATGGACGACACCGGAGCTACTAAGCTCCGACATCCTCCAAAGGGGCCTGCAATCGACGTTTTATACGTTGACAGTAGGTATCAGCGAAGCTACTGAGCTCCGACAACCCCTAAAGACCTATCGTCGATGACTTATGCGTTGGCATCAGCTACTATCGGAGCTGCAAACCTCCGACAATCTCGGGAGGCCATTTGTTGATGTATCAAAGAAAAAGACTTCGGACTTAAAAGTTTGAAGCGTCCAAGTCCTCAACATACTGTTAAATCCTTTTGGTACACGTCCACACTACAATTGTGCACATATACCAGGGGGCCAACAAGACAGAGTACAATATATTGAAGACGACACAATAAAGTGAAATTCATGTCAAATTCATAGAAAAATGGATTTCATTAATTTGAATCACTGGATTACAAAATTGAGAGTACAGGAGAAGGCAAAAGAAAAAAGTCCTAGCTACTGGAGGATCTAAGACCTGCGGAAGAATGAAGCGACTTTTTGGGCAACTTCCTGGACACTTACCTTGGCATCATCCTCCTCTTCAGCAATGGGACCTTCAAGCACCGGGTCCAAGGAGAATTGGGGGTCTCGACTCACATATCATGTCAGCACATATTCTGTGATGTTTGTATTCAAATTCTTCCCCTGTCTCAGCTGATTCGCAATGATGTTGCCCAATGCGTCGAGTTTGCCGCCAACACCATTGAGGGCCACCAGCGCTTGGTCCAAGTCCAGCTCCGTGTTGTCCGGACGTACGGGATTGTAACCTAGCGGTGTCAGCACGTCGTTGGCCCGTCCCAAGAAGTCCCACACTTGAATGGACTCCGTCCCCTTCAAGCTCCGCGACTCCTACAGCGACTTCTGGGCAGTCCCAAGCTCTGAACCTTCATGAGCGAGGCGCTCAACCAATTTGGCATGCTGTTGCATGTTCTCAGCAACTTGCTTCTCACGATCAGTCAGCTCTGTCTCTCGAAGGTGGATACGGTTCCGCCTTTCAGCCAGGTCTTTTTCCCTGCCTTTTACTCTCTCCTCCCTAGCGGCAATGTCAGCTTCTCTTTTCGAGAGCTCCTGGCCCACCTTCCAGTACTTCTCTTTTTCCTCCTTGCTCCATAGATCCAGCTTTTTGCTGCAATCTGCCAAATTCTGCTCACCCAAAGTCAACTTCTGGGTGACCTCCACCTCTCTCTTCACCATATCATCCTGCTACTCCAGGAGTTTTTCTTCCCTCACATCAAGGTCCTCTCAACGCTTCAGGAGAATTTCATTCAATTCAGTGAGTTTTTCGTGACGCTCATCAGCAGCATCACGCCTCTCCTTGGCTTGCTTGAGGATCTCCCTGGAGTTAGCATTGAGTGCCCTGATGGCGGCTTCTTTCTCCTCTAGCAGCTTGTCCCAGTATTCCAATTGGGCCTTCTCCCTCTTAGCCCACTCCTTCTGGCCAGCCAGCCTTGTCTGTGCAAGCCTGGTCTCGAACTAGAGCTTGTTGCACCAACGCCTTAAGGTGTTGCGCTCCTCCTCCAGGGCTTTACTTTTGTGATCGAAGGCGAGCTGGACTTGTCGGAGGCTCGAGCAGGCGTTGTATATGGACAACACCAGAGGGATAGGCTCCAGACCTAGTGGGACCAACTCCGCAGGCTCCAAAGGATTTTCCATCACAAAAATGGGTCCCACTCTACAAGGGTGGTCCCCTGAGCTCCTGCAGCACTAGGGCCGCTCTCTGGAAGCCCTTCAACAACAGTAAAGGAAGAACCCGCTAGGGGAACTCCCACCTCTGGAGCAGAAGTTGAAGGCTCCACTGCTGGGTCTTCAGTCACCGGCTCCGAGGGTGGAGGACCTGTCGCCGGCTCTTCATGCTGCTCCAGCTCTGGTCCAGATACCTCTGGGGCAGTTTCCTCTGGGGCAACAGCCGAGGCTTCATCCAGGGCCTCTATTGCCGCTGGCCCAGACGCCAGCACATCAGTTGCTTCCGGTTCAGCGGCCGGAGCTTCAGGCATTTCCAGCTCAGCAGCCAGACCTTAAAAAATTTCTACCCCAAGGGTCGAATCATCGACCATCTCCGACTCAATGATCGGAGCTTCCATTGTCACTGGATCCGTGGCCAAGGCTTCGATAACTTCTAGCTCAAGGGCCGGAGCTTCTAGTGCCACCGGCTCCATAGCTACTTCTGGTGCGGAGATCGGAGCTTTGGTGACCTTCGGTTCTGAAGCCGGAGCCTCCGACATCTCCAACTCCAGCTCCGGAACTTCAGCCTCTGGCACTGTCGCTAGAGGTACATCCTCAACTTCTACCCCGTGGTCCGGCACTACCACGGGAGCTTCAGGCATCTCTTCTGGGTCCAAGTCCACGACAGCTGGTGCTGGAGCTGCTGTGACCTCTGCCACCACTTGAGGAGGGGCTCGGTGGACGAAGCCGGAGCTTCAGCATGAGCAGCTTTAGTTGCCGCAACAGAAGCAGAAGTCCTTGAGTCCTTTCTCAATACCCTATAAATAAAGGGATGAGAGGTTTGAAGACACAATAAAAACAACATTAGCATTTTAAGGTGAGCACACAATGCTTACCTAGGGATGCTATGGTCCCAGTCGCCTCGAAACCTCTTCTTTTGAGGCCCGGAGCCAGAGCCCGTCGACTCCGGTGGGACAATGACTTCGGACCTCAGTTGACGACCACTTGCGGCAGTCGGAGTCCTCTCGGCCGGATCTTCTCTTGGTCGGGAAGAACTCCCAGACGTGGAGCTCTTAGTCGGCGCTAAAACCAGTGTTGAGTGCCCATAGCCAGCGCCTCTCGAGGACGCCCGCGCCGAAGAAGGTGCAGCCGCAGAAGACCTCCCCCGCCGAGGGTAAGGAGTTGTTGTAGAGGGAGCAGCCCTGACGGACATTCCGTCAGCAAGCTTCAGCTTCCTCTTCCGGCTGGAGGATTCTGCTGGCTCTTTGCCCTTACCGGTGACTTCAACCCTTTGGCTCGGGGCGGAGGCCGGCCCTCCTTTGGAAGCTCTGGGGATTACTACCCTGGAGATCCGGGGCCTCTCCACCTCACCAAGATCATCAAGCGCTGGCATTGTCCTCCAGAGCTCTCTGCTGAACTCTGGCTCCATGTTCAGAGGAAGGAAAGCTGCTGGTGGAACTAAGTCATCACCTTCGATGTCTATCCCATGCTGAAATTTCTTGAGGTGAAGCTTCAGAGCTTCATCATCCAAATTGGACTTCAGACCGTTCTCAATCCGGTTGTCATCCATCACGCTGTTGAGAGCCCAGGCGAGCTTCTCCCTATTCCTCAGCGAAGCCCATCTGTTGACCAGGAAGTTGCAGAAGACCATCTGGGGGGTTACTCCACCCTCCACGCACTCTCGGATCCTGGACAAGATTGGGTTGAAGGCCTCCGACAGCTTCAGAACTACATTCCAGGCCTCGGTGTCGACATTGGGGAGACCTTGGGGCAGCTCCAACCTCTCGTGCTCCTCCACCGCAATGATGACCCAGTCCTTCTTCCAGTCGTCCCACTTGCCGGAAGGGAATGACTTCAAATATTTGAAGGGACAGTTCTTGCGCTTCACGAAATAGTAGAAGCCAAGAGGCTCTGCCCCCTTATTGGTGGTGTGGATTGTGAAGAAGGATCAGAAAAGCTCAATGCATGGGGGGGGACACCCACCCACATTTCACAAAAGTGGACAAATGTTGACACCAACAGAAGGGAATGGAGGCCAAGATGATACACCTGGAGATCATAGAAGTCTAGCAGCATCAAGAGAAAGCTTGAAAAAGGTGGGATCAATCCCACCATGGCGTTCGCTAAGAAGTACACCACGTCGCCATTGCGCTCCTTCTTGAATGGGAGCTTGCCGGCGCGAACCAAGTGGTTGAAGAAATCACTGGACCACCCCATGTAGGTCCGGACCTTCTTCAGATCGTCATCGCTTTAGAGGTGGCTCTTGGGAAGACCCAACTCCATCACGGCAAAGCGGAGCAAAGGAAGGGAAGCTAGGCGGAGTTTGGGAGGCTCTGAGCGCAAATTTGATTGAAAGGCATAAAGAGTCCTCAAACCGTGCACACTTTCCTTCTTAAGTAAGCCTCCGTGACGCTTGGATGAAAACTGCAACGAGAGTGAAATTACTTTTCGAAAAGTCTACCCCGTCAATGACGAATGGGCCTGGGGCCACCCCAATGAGGATATCGAGGTTCTTACCCTAGGCGAACCGTTGTCATGATGAGCGGCGGGAAACCCAAAGACGGCACCCTGACAGGGCGCGCGGAACCAATACAGTTTTCATATTAGGAACCGGCGACCTTTAATTGCGTAAGATCTGCACTCAAAGATCTTATCTGCAGCATTCATAACAAGCCACACGTCGATGGTTCACTCATGGACCATCGCTTTAACGGCATATCAGAAGACTTTTGAAGTTGAAGTGCGGGAATCGAGAATGGCCCCACCTCCGGTCGAATAACTTAACCCAAAGGGTTTCTCCCAAAGGTGGGCCCGGGGGCCACTGTCAGTACCCTGCGTACCGGGTACCCCGCGATACCGCAAGAAGTGCAAGGAAGTTCCACCTATCAGGGACGAAGGTCTCCTCAGGCCCCACATGTCACATTGCACCGGACCCGCTCCTCTCATATGGGTAGCTCCTGGGTTGACACGTGTAAAAGAAGATCGGAACTAAACTCCCAACGTAGGGAAGCTTCGGTGTCAACACCTGTACGACCCTAGACCTAATCCCCAGCAGAGAGGAGCTCTGGTGCCGCCACGTGCATAGCAGCCCCGGACCTACCCTCCCGCAAGAGAAAGCTCCGGATCTGCCACGAGTGAAGCCTCCAAACCTACTTTACCTACGAATGCATTGGCGGATCTCTTTCTGCACAGACAATCAAGAGTCAGTTAAAGCAATAGTTACAAGATCTGATTACGTGTCATTAATACAATATTAAGGACACACAATCAGTGCATTGTTAATAGGGATAACGCGGCTATAAAGGCACATTATCACACTATTAATCATGCTTAATACCCTTAGACAGTGTATTAGGCCATTAAATACGCTGGGGCCACATGTCAGGTCAGGAAAACTCTGTAACGGTCAGTCCTTAGATTAAAAAAGAGTTGTGCCGCATGATACAAAAGTGATTCCGGCTGAGGCAGGCTGACTCGCATACAAGCGCTACAGTCACATACAATACAACAACTCAAACCCCGTAGAGTAGGGTGTTACGCTCAAGCGGCCCGAACCATGTAAAAACCTTCGTGTCCCCATCTTGTTCTTGATCTCTGCGTGCCCCAGTCGAAACGAGAACCTTCGCGGGCTACTTTTGGTAGTATCGGGGGAAGTGTCGTAGGAACACTTCGAAAAATATGCTTGACAACTTTAATTATGAGAATTTGGATGGTACTAAGATGATGATTAAGTTAGCAGCATGGAACTTAGGAGATCTAAGCAAGCACGGTTTTGATGAATGGTTTGGATGGTACAGTGGTTTTTCTTGTCTTAGATCTAAGGACCGGTTCATGCAAATATATGCCAGGACAACAGTGCCACCACAAGGCCAAGTATGGGTGCAGCGTAGCCGAGTAATTAGGTGTGCTACTAGTATTGTATGGACTATTGGATAGCGCGGGGAATGGGAGTCGAGTAGGGCTACCCTGGGATCTGCATGGCACACGAGGGGGCCCGTGGGTGGGAGAATGGAGATTCAAGCCTGCCGGTGAAACCTTAGTGGGTCCGTACATACTAGTAGTCCCTTTTGAAAGGCTATTTTGTGATCTCTTGGCCACACACCTATGGAAGTGTGATAACGCATAATAGAGGTTCTTTAGTCACCGAAAGGTGATGAGTGATGAAATCACGAATATGTGGGTAAAGTGGTACAACCTCTGCAGAGTATTAAAAACTATCATGATAGACGTGCTCTCGGTCACGAGCACCTGGACAACTTCCATGATTAGAATTGGACTTGGGTTTTGAGATGGTTCGGTATGGGATTGGTTATGTCATATGAGTATGGGTTATTATGAGAAGTTATGAAATTGGCACATGGTTATGATATTAATTGTTGGATGATTATAGATGAGGAATGATGGTAAAAGAGTATGTTGGACATGAATTATGATAATTACTTGGGGTATGATGGGAATTAATATCACATAGACATGATAGGCTGCTTTTACATGTTTATAAAATGTATTTTTTTGCAATTATCCATTATACTTCCATCCTTTTGTTTAGCTACATGTCATCTATTCCCACACTTGTTGAGTACGACATGTACTCACCCTTGCAGTTCCCTCACCAACAGCTACAGGAGATACTTGGGAGTACCCTGAGGATCATGTGGGGTATTAGGTTGCGTACCACCATCAATTGCCTGTGGAATGGAGTCATGCTACTTAGTTTACTTTCCGTTGCAATAATTAGAGTCTTGTCATTCATGAACTATTGGATTGTTGTAATAAGGTACTTATTTACTATTTGAGAGGTAGTTAAATTCTTTATATCGTTTGTGATGCATCCGTGTATGTGTGTTGAACATTCTGGGCACACATATGCGTTACACTTGGTTCATATTCGGAACCGGGTGTCACAAATTTGTATCAAAGCCGCGTTGACTGTAGGACGCAAGCCTAGGTGAAATGGATACTCTAGAGCACATAGGAACACTCCTCTAATTTGCTATTTTTGAAATTTCTTGCTGCTGTTTTTACTTCGTCATTTCAGCCACCAAAAAGTGTCGTGTGACGCTGCATTTCCATTGCAAATTTCAGCCATGTCTTATGTTGCTCGCTGCTGTTTTTGCCGCTTAAATCTTTGCGTAAAGTGTGTGTTTTGCTGCTGTTATGTGTGGGTAAAATTATTGTGTTGGCTGCTGCATTTTCTTCCTCTTTTTTCCTTTCTTTTGAACAGCTGCACCGCTCTTTTCCCATTATTTTGGCTGCTGCAATTTTCAGATTTATGTTACATTATTCCCTCCTCTAATGTACTCTTGTTTTCTATAGATGTTGATCACTAGTAGTACAGCATGCAAGAGCGCTTGTCCGCCGCCCCTTGGAGGTGGGCTTAACCTTGTTGAGCTTGACAAGCCGAAGCAAGAGGGGGAGAATATCAAGCCCCAGGATGAGGAAGCTAACCAGTCGAAAACTATGGAGGAGGATCCGGAGGAGTATGAGCCGTATGAGGAGGATATGGATGAGGATCCTAATGAGGAGTACTACGTACCAGCTTCAGATGAGGAGGAAAATGGAGGTGAAGATGGAGGGGGATCACAACCCGGTGCAAATGAGAATGGACACTGTTGAAGCGTACGAACGACACTTCCTCCGGTACTACTAAATTGTAGCCCACGAATGTTCTTGTATCGATTTGGGCACACGGAGATCAGAAACAAGAAGGTGACACATATGATTTACGTGATTCTGGCCGCCTGAGCATAATACCCTACTCCACGGGGTGTGTGTTGTTGTATTGAGGGTTTCAGTCTCGCTTGTGTGCGTCTCAGCTTAGATTAGCCTACCATGTACCATGTGGCACAGTCCTCTTATAGTCTAAGGACTGGTCATTACAACATTTGCCTGGCCCAACATGTGGCCCTGGCGTATTTAATAGCCTAATACACAGTCTATGAGTATTAACCGTGATTAATAGTGTGATAACGTGTCTTAATGGCAGCGTTATCCCTATTAACAACCCACTGATCATGTGTCATTAATGTAGCATTAATGACACATAATCATGTCTTGTAAATGTCGCTTTAACTGTCCCTTGAATGTCCCTGCTATGGGAGATCCGCCTGTGTTCCCGTTGGTGTCGTAGGTCTGTAGGCTCCACACGTGGCAGCTTTGGAGCTTCCCTTTGTAGGGAGATAGGTCTGGAGCTGTTATACACGTGGTGGCACCGGACATCTTCTCTTTTGGGGGTTAGGTCCGGGATCATTATCCACGTGTCAATCCCAGAGCTTCCCTGTATGGGGAGTTTAGCTCCAGTCTTATATCACACGTGTCAATCCTGGAGCTACCCATATGAGGAGGGCAGGTCCAGTGCCGTGTGACACGTGGGGCATGAGGAAACCTTCAACTCTGACAGGTGGAACTCTCTTGCACTTCTTGCGGTACCAATGGGGTACCCGGTACGCAGGTATGGACAGTGTCCCCCGGGCCCACCTCTGGGAGAAACCCATTGAGTTAAGTTATTCTATCAGAGGTGGGGTCATCCTCAATTCCCGCACTGCAACTTCAAAGGTCTTCTGATGTGCCGTTGGGGCGGTGGTTCGGGGTTAAACCATCACCTTGTGGCTTGTTTTGAATGTAGCATATGAGATCTTTGAGTGCGGATCTCATGCAATTGAAGGTCGCCGGTTCCCAATACAGAAACTGTATCGGTTCCGAGCGCCTTGTCAGGCTGCCAACTTTGGGTTTCCCGCCACCCATCATGACAACGGTTCGCCTGGGGTAATAACCTCGACGTCTTCGCCGGGGTGGCCCGGGCCCATTCGTCATTGACGGGGTAGATTTTTGAAATGTGGCTTTGCTCTCATTGCGGTTTCAATCCAAGCGTCGCGGAGGCTTACTTAAGAGGGAAAGTATGCACGGTTTGGTGACTCTTTACACTTTCGATCAAACTCGCGCTCAGAGCCTCCCAAACTTCGCCTAGCTTTCCCTTCTCTTGCCCCACTTTGCCGCGATGGAGTTAGGTCTTCCTAAAAGTCGCATCAAGAACAAGGATGATCTGATGAAGCTTCAGACCTACATGGGGTGGTCCAGCGACTCCTTCAACCACTTGATTCGCGTCGGCAAGCTCCCCTTCAAGAAGGAGCGCAACGGTGACATGTTGTACTTCTTAGCGTACGCCATGGTGGGACTGATCCCACCTTTTTCAAGCTTCATCTTGATGCTGCTGGACTTTTACGGCCTCCAACTACATCATCTAGGCCCCCATTCTCTTTTACTGGTGGCAACTTTCGTCCACTTCTGCGAGATGTGGGTGGGTGTTCCCCCCTGCATCGAGCTGTTCTGGACCTTCTTCACGGTCCATACCACCGGCAAGGGGACTGAGCTTCTTGGTTTCTACTACTTCGTGAAGCGCAAGAACTGTCCCTTCAAGTACTTGAAGTCGTCCCCCTTCGACAAATGGGATGACTGGAAGAAATATTGGGTCGTCATTGCCACGAAGGGGATAGGCTGGAGCTGCCCTAGGGACTCCCCAATGTCGAGACCGACGCCTGGAATGTAGCTCTGAAGCTGTCGGATGCGTTTAAGCGCGTCCTGGCCAGAATCCAAGAATGTGTGGAGGGTGTAGTGACCCCCCAGGTGGTCTTTGGGAATTTCTTGGCGAACAAGTCGGCTCCGCTGAGGAGAAGGGGGAAGCTCACATGGGCCTTCAATAGTGTGATGGATGACGATCGGATTGAAACCGGTCTAAACTCCAACTTAGATGATGAAGCTTTGAAGCCCCATCTCAAGAAACTTCAGCACGGGTTGGTCACCGATGACGCCTTGACTCCGCCGGCTGCTTTCCTACCTCTGAACATGATTCCAGAGGTCATCAGAGAGCTCCGAATGAAGATGTCGGTGCTAGATGACCTTGGTGAGGTGGAGAAGTACAGGCCCTCCAGGGTTGTAATCCCCGGAGCTTCCGAAGAGGTGGTCACCCCTGCTCCGAGCCAGAGGGTTGATGACTTCAGCAAGGGCAAGGGCAAGGAACCAGCCGAATCTTCCAGTCGGAAGAGAAAGTTGAGGCATGCTGGTGGGAGCTCCGTCAAGTCTACTCTGGCGACAACAGCCCCATCTCCCTGGCGAGGGATATCTTCGTCGGCAACTCATCCTCGGGTTCAATCGTCTTCAAAAGGTGCTAGATCCAGACAATCGACTCAGGTCCCGGTGCCAGCTAAGGGCTCTAGGTCTGGAGGTTCTTCCCAGTCGAGGGAAGTTCTGGCCGAGAAGACTCCAGCTACTGCGGGTGGCCCCCGACAAAGGTCTAAAGTTGTTGTCCCACCAAACTTGGTGGGCTATAACTCCAGGCCTCAGAGAAAGAGGTTTCGTGCCGATTGGGCAGTAGCATCCGCAGGTGAGCATCGTGGACTTGCCTTGAAATGCAAATCTTGTTTTTATTATGTTCTTAATTTTCTCATCCCTTTATTTTCAGGGTGTCAAAAGAATCCAAAGCTTTAGCATCGGTCGCAGCGACTGGGGCTGCACAAGCTGAAGCTTTGGCTTCAATCATTGAGCCTCCTCAAGTGGTGGCTGAAGACACAGCAGCTCCGACGCTAGCTGTCATGGACTTGGATCCGGAAGAGACGCCAGGAGCTCCCGTGGTAGCTCCGAACCACGGGGGAGAAATTGTTGAAGATGCACCACCAACAATAGCACTAGAGGCTAAGGCTCCAGTGTGGGAGTTGGAGGTGTCGGAAGCTTCGGTGATAGAGCCAGAGGCAACCGAGGCTCCAATCCCTGCGCTGGAGGTAGTTGCCGGATCGGTAGCGCCAAAAGCTCCGACACTTGAGCCGGAGGTTGTTGAAGCTCTTGTCGCTCAGTCGGAGGCGATTGAAGCTCCGGCCACTGAGCCGGAGATGGTTGAAGCTCCGGTCGCAGAGCCAGAAGTTGTTGAAGGTCCGGTTGCTGAGCTGGAGATGCTTGAAGATCCAGCCACTGAGCCGGATGTGGCTAGTGCACCAGCACTTGAGCCAGTAGTGGGAGTGGCACCAGGTGAAGCTCCAATCATCACCCCAGAAGTAATTGCTCCGGAGGTGTCCATGCTGGAGCCAGAACACCATGAAGAGGCAGCGATAGGCTCTCCACCTGCAAAGCTGGCAACTGAAGACCCAAAAGCAGGAACTTCGACTTCTTCTCTGGAGGTGGAAGTTCCCCCGGTGGGATCTTCCTCAACAGCAACCGAGGAGTTCCTGTTGGGTGGCCCTAATGCCACAGAAGCTCAGGGAACAATTCTTGTAGAGTGGGACCTTATTTTTGTCATGGAGAATCCCCTGGAACCAGCGGAGATGACCCCAGCAGGCCCGGAGCCTATCCCCTTGGCGTTGTCCATAGACAATGCCTGCTCAAACCTTTGACAAGTTCAGCTCGCCTTTGATCATGACAGCAAGGTTCTTGAAGAGGAGCGCCACACCTTGAGGTGTTGGCGCAACAGGCTCCACGTCGAGACCAAGCTTGCACAGACAAGGCTTGCTGATCAGAAGGAGTGGAACAAGAGGGAGATGGCCCGGATGGAATACTGGGGCAAGCTGCTGGAGGAGAAGTAAGCCACCATCAGGGCCCTCGATGCTAATTCTTGAGATATTCTCGAGTGTGCTAAGGAGAGGAGTGATGTTGTTGATGAGCGTCACAGCAATCTCACTGCTTTAAATGAGATCCTCCAGAAGCGTCGAGTGGACCTAGATGCGAGGGAAGAAAAACTCCTAGAGCAATAGGAGGATATTTTGAAAAGGGAGGAGGGGGTCACCCAGAAATTGACTCTGGATGAGCAAAATATGGCAAATAGCACAAAAAAGTTGGATCTGTGGAGTGAGGAGGAAAAGGAAAAGTACTGGAAGCTGGGGCAGAAGCTCTCGAAAAGGGAGGCTGATATTGCCGCTAGAGAAGGGAAAGTGAGGGGCAAGGAGAAGGACCTGGCCGAATGGCGGAACCGCATCCACCTCCGAGAGACAGAGCTAACCAACCGCGAAAAGCAGGTTGCTGAGAGCATGCAGCAACATGCCAAAGTGGTGGAATGCCTCGTTCGAGAAGGTTCGGAGCTTGCGGCCACCCGGAGGTCACTAGAGGAGCTGCGGAGTTTGAGGGAGACCGAGTCCATACAAGTGTGGGACTTCTTGGGGCAAGCTAACAACGCGTTGACGCTGCTAGGCTTCAGTTGAGTGCGTCCAGACAATCTGGAGCTGGAGCTGGACCGAGCACTTGTGGCCCTCAATGCTGCTGGCGGCAAACTTGACACAATGGGTGATGTCATTGTGGACCAGCTGGAGACAGAGGGAATTCTTTGGCCACGAACGTAGCAGAGTATGTGTTGTCGTGTTACGTGAGGCGAGATCCTCAATTCTCTCTTGAGCCGATGCTCAAAGGCCCCATTGCTAAAGAGGAGAATGCCACCAAGGCCAGCGTTCAAGAAGTTGCCAAGAGGGTTGCCTCATTCTTCTGCAGGACTTTGATCCTCCAGCAGTAAGGTCTTTTCCTTTTGCCCTTTTGTTGTAACCCTTATTTTGTAATCTAGTACTTTTGAATGAATGAAATCTACTCTTTCTGCCATGAATTTCACTTTGTCTTCAATATACTGTGCTCTGTCTTGTTGGCCCCCTGGTAGATGTGCATAATTCGAGTGTGAACATGTACCAAAAGGTTTTGACATTATGTTGATGACTTGAACGCTTCGAACTTGTAGATTTTAGGTCCGAAGTTTTTGTCTCTTTATCGCGTCGATGGCAGGCCCCCCGGGGCTGTCAGAGCTTGATAGCTCTGACGGCAACCACCATCAACATATAACACATCGACGGCGGGCCCCTTGGGAGTTATCAGAGCTTGATAGGTCCGAGAGCGCCCAATGTCAACACACAAATCATCGAAGGCAGGACCCCTGGGGTTGTCGACATATAAAACGTCAACAGCGGGTCCCCTTGGAGGATGTCGGAGCTTAGTAGCTCCGGCGTCATCCACCATCGCTATGAGTTTTTTGTTTTTCCGGCACATTAAATTCAAGGAAAAGAGTAAAATTCGTCCTCTTGTCTATAAATCATTTGTGACTTATCGTTCTTATTTGAGTTTTAGGTTCGAAGAAAATTGATATGACAAGTATATTGATGTAATCTTTTTAGATCTGCATGCTTTTTTAGTACTCACCCTACTGAGGCCTGCCAGGATGTAGGTAGAGTGACGTACTTAGGGTGCAGGACCAGGATAAGTCGATAGCACACTCCGTACCTATGTTGGCTTGGCGTTCAGGCAGGTAGACTATGCAGCAATGTTGAGATCCAAAGAGACCAACAATATAACTTGTAACACATATTAATAACTTGGACCTAATGAAAGTCGCCTAGAGGGGGTGAATAGGCAATAATATCTGAAATCACTTAATCAAACGAGATTAAATTCCCGTGGCCAAACTAGTCTGTACAGGGCCGGACTAGTCTGCTCAGCACAGGGTGGAAACTCTAAAACTTGACTTCTACAAGTTATTTGTGGAATTAAAGTTCACCAAAGATATGAGCAATGTGTAGTAAACTTGTGAAGCTCAGATTGTGAGGTTTAAACACTTAGATTGCAAGTTTACAATAATGATCAAAGTGTAAGGCAATAAGAGCAAAGTGAATCCTAATAGCAATACTAGTCATCACGAAAAGCGAACGACAAGTGAAATGAGATTTATCCCGGGGTTCAGCTCCACGAAGAATCCTACCTCCACGTTGAGAAATCCACACAAGGACCGGGTCTCACTTGACCCTTCTCTCACCAAGCCACCACAATGGCCGGCTTGGTTTCCACTATTTCAATGGGTAATCATGAAGTTTGATGGGGCTGCTCACAACTTGAGGCTCCCACAGATCAATACAACGAGGAGCACACGAAGCTCAACTCACACAAGCCACACAACACAACACAATGTGCCAGAGATCAAACCGAGAGACAAAGTGCGATGATCTTCCTTTACTCTCCTCCCCAAACCCTAATCTCTTCAAGATTTGCTCTTAGGGGGTTAGTAGGACGAGTAGAAGACTTTGGAAGGCTCTTGGATGCGTGTGGCGGCGCTAGGGTTCGAGACTTCTTCAAATGATCCCGGGGGTCCCCTTTTTATAGAGGTCTCGAGCCCCTACTGCTGACCTCAGCAGAGGGGCGGACTAATCCAGCCTCTGTGCCCATACTAGTCCGGCCCTATGGGACCACTGACCCCTGGTCAGTTCCCGACAACTACCACACTGAGCAATGATCGTCACGCTACCCACCAAATTTCCAAATTCAACGGTCATAAGACAACGGACTAGTCCGGTCAGCAAAGGACTAGTCCGAAGTGGAACAGAATCACTTGGTCTGTTCCAAAACGGACTCATCTGGGTTGGCCCGGACTAGTCCGGCCATAGGGGCGAACTAGTCCAGCCCCCTAGGGTTTCTCTCATTTAATCTCACCAAGTCTAAAACGGACAAGTCCGTACCCAGACAAGTCCGAACTACTCCAGAGAGCTTTGGTCCGTCCAAAAACGGACAAGTCCAGACTTCTCGTACTTAGCTCCAAAATCACTCAGATTCACTCCAGAGATGTTTGGTCCGTCTCAAAACAGACTTGTCTGCCATGGACGGACTAGTTCGGCCTCCTAGGGTTTTTCTCATTTTAGGCTTCTCACTTAGGTTTTTCTCTAAACCACCACTTTGAGCCCCTTGGTATGATCTCAATGCACACGATACAACCACCCTCTCACATGATATGGCTCATATAAGCTCAATACCATAGAAACCCTAATTTCTATGCTTGAGTCTTTGACGCCCGTTTTCTCCTTTTTCTTTTTGAGGGTTTTCATCTCATTTCAATCTTTGTACCCGTGCTTAAGATCAACTTAGCTCATTAGCCTCTTAATTGTCGTCATCAATCATCCAAAACCCACAGGGATGCCTAGATGCACTTTCAATCTCCCCCTTTTTGGTGAATTGATGACAACACATTAAGACTTCAACAACAAAGATAATAATTTGTTTTCACAACATGTATTTGTATGAGTGACTCCCCCTCAATGTATGCATCATGAGTAAGAGAGATTGAGAGAGTTCTCATACATATACATATTATGGTGGGCTACCTAAGTGATGTGTTCATAAAGTGTGATAAAACAATGATTATGCAAAGTAGACATTTAAATGAAGCAACACATCACAAATTTAGGCAAGATACATGAATACATAGATTAACAACTTGAAATGATTTTTAAAACATAATAAGTCCAACATAGAATCAATACTCTCGCACATCAATCTATCTTATCTCTCCCCCTTCATCTCACTCCCTCTATCTCTCCCCCTAGATCTAAGAGCCCATCCAAGCCATCTCCAAGCAATCTCTCCCCCTTTGGCATCAAAACACTAAAAAGGAGAAGAAGAGAGGAAAGGACCCTTAGGCCTACTCATCATCGGAGTCGGAGTTGTCATCTCCACCTTGGTGCTCGCTGTCGCTCTTCGTGGCCTCCGGGTTAAGATGTGCCTCATCATCATCAGTCGGGGCCGTGGTGGAAGTGCCAACTTCTCCAAACTGAGCAAGCTCCTCGGTAGTGAACTCCGAGAAGGAAGTGAGCTCACCATCGCTCTCCTCGGCAGGGGACATTGGAATGTCCAGTTTGTCGCACATCGCTTTGAGATACTTCTCATTGCAACGCTCCATGCGACATTGCCGAATTTCCGTCTTCTGGCAAGAGGAGAAGACAGCCTTGAAGGATTTGAAGAAGCCACTCCCGCATTGAGTCGAAGGCGGAGGTGGAGGAGGAGATGGCACAAAGTGAGAGGAAGAAGTGGGAGGATCCGCATTCTTCCTCCTAGGAGCAGCCGGCTCCGGAGAAGGGAGTTGTGGTCGAAGCCTTTAGTGAATGATATCTTTCTTGAATGTGAGCCCGGAGATCTTCTCGATCATGTACATAATGTATGGAGTGTATCCACATGATCGGTTGGGGGTGTGAGAGATGTTGAAGATGTCATCAGACATGTAGTCCACCACATTGAAGCGGACATCTCCATCGATTAGCACCATCAAGTGCCTCAAGTTGCCTTGTATTATCCCCGCGTCTCCATCCTTCAGGGCAATGGTCTTTCTGAGGACCTGGTTGAGCACACTATAGAATGGCTTGATGTTTCTAATGTGCCCGGCCTCATACTGTGCATGACTTGGATACATATACTCCAAGGTATTCCGGTCAAGTGGCTTCAGATTTGAAATGATGATCTCATTGTCCATCTGGTCCTCCAAGTCAAACAACCGAGCAAACTCCCAATAGGTGGTGGAGTACTGCTCTCCATGGGTCATCCAGGTAATCTTCTTGTCGCCATTGGTGTGGAAGTAGAGAGTGGAGTAGAACAGAGTTATGACTTCCACATTCCAGTCGTACTGGAAGGCCATGAACTTCTTCAAGCCATGCCTCTCAACAACCTCAATCACAACATTGAAGGCCTGATGATCCTTCTGGGCCATATAGTCCCAGTCGATCCACTGAGCATTTGTGACAGGGGTCTGCTTGGTCATATAGACCGTCCGGTAGTAGTCACAGTGGAAGTCACACCAGAAGTGGGGATCCACTGTGCTCCTATCATGCTGATAGACATTGATCTTTCTCAACTTGCGTGCCTTCTCATCCCCCTTTCCCTTGAAGATGTTGGCGTCGAAGGCAGCTGCACGGTTGGGGTTTCGTGCAGGAGAAGACATCCTCAACGGGCCAATGGGTTGAGGACCACCCTTCTTGACTTTGCTTGTAGCCTTCTTGGCCACAATCACCCTCTTCTTGTGTGCAGCATCAACAGGGGCCTTGCCCTTATCCTTTGAGGTCCTCGCCCCCTGAGACTTGGCTTGCTCACCCAATTCACAAGCCACTTCCGTTTCGGGACTTCCTCGGCAGCAGAAGAGTTATGCTCCTCTCGCTGCGTCTTCTTTGCCCTCTGAGAGGCAAAGTACGCAGCCACCATCTCTTGATCCTCTCTTTGCTTCCGGCAAAAGAGAGCTTGCTTCTCCGCTTCGATCTCAAAGTCGGAAGGTGGAACATATTCATTGTCCGACATGGTTGCTGACAAGAGAAGCAAAGGAATGTGTATGAGTCAAGGAAGTTAAGGTAAAATGGTAGAATTCACAAGATCAACCTAGGTTAGGGTTTTCACTATGTAACCCGGACTTGTCCGCCCAAGGGCCAAACTAGTCTGCACAAGGTCGGACTTGTCCGCCCTGGGGCCGGACTAGTCCGGTTCACACAGTAAGAACCCTAATCTAGGGAAATTTTGCAAAAACTATGGATCCTACCACAAAAATGGAGCTACATGATCACATTGATGTGTACAACAACATTTGTGAAGAAGTTTTGATCAATGGGTCCAAAAGAATTGAATTTCAAGGATTTTGGAGTTAGGTCAAGAATACCTCTTCAAGTCTTCGATTTGATGAAATGTATAAGAGGAATCAACCTCCGATGCTTGGTGAAAGGTTCCTAAGCACCTTAGGGCTTCAATCCACCGATTGGAATCAAGATTTGTGGAGGGAGTCGAAAGTCGCCGTTTGGGAGACGGTTTTCGAGCGTTTTTGGAGAGAGAGTGTTTGAATGGAAGTGGAGAGGTCGAGGGCTCCCCGGGGAGTTAAGTCCTCAAGGATCGGGCTAGTCCGGTCAGAGACCCGGACTTGTCCGGCCTCCGTATTGGGTCCGGACAACCTAAGCCACCAGACTAGTCCGGTCCACTGGAGCGGACTAGTCTGGTCCTAAGACCTAAAACTCCTATATATTGAGTTTTTAGTGGAGTTTGATCCTTTTGGACTATATTTCACAGAAGATATTTGTAAATATGGTCAGTAAGCAATCAATAATCAAACTATGACCATGATTCACAAGGATTCAATAATTTCAAAATAATTTGTAGGAAAATTGAGGAGGATGAATTTTTGCAAGCATGTGTGAATTTTGAATGTAACAATCAGATGTGCAAGACTTAAGCCACATTTCGATAATCTAGGATATTTAGCTCACTCCTAAGTTCACAAAACCTTTTCTCTTCTAGGGGCTTGGTAAAGATATCGGCCAACTGTTTATCGATTCTCACATGGGAAATTGCAATGTCTCCTTTGATGGAGTGATCTCTCAAGAAATGGTGGCGAATATTGATGTGCTTGGTCCTTGAGTGTTCAACTGGATTGTGGGCTGTTTTGATGGCACTCTCATTGTCACATAGGAGAGGAATGTGGCGCAAGTTTATGCCATAGTCCCTAAGAGTTTGTCGCATCTAAAGAAGTTGTGCACAACAACTTCCGGCGGCGACATACTCCGCTTCGACTGTGGAAAGTGCAATGGAATTTTGTTTCTTTGAGGACCAAGACACTAGTGATCTACCAAGGAATTGGCAAGTTCCCGATGCACTGTTCCTATCAACTTTGCACCCCGCATAGTCCGCATGAGAATATCCAATGAGGTTAAACTTAGAGACCTTGGGGTACCAAAGTCCTAGGCTTGGTGTGTGAACCAAATATCTAAGAATTCTCTTAACGGCGGTCAAATGACACACCTTAGGAGCGGCTTGAAATCTAGCACACATACACACACTAAGCATGATATCGGGCCTAGATGCACATAAGTATAGCAATGAGCCTATCATGGAACGATATACCTTTTGGTCAACACTTGGACCATCTTCATTAAGATCGAGATGCCCATTGGTTGCCATAGGAGTCTTGATGGGTTTAGCCTTGTCCATGTCAAACTTCTTGAGTATATCTTGTGTGTACTTGGTTTTACATATGAATGTGCCTTCCTTGAGTTGCTTTACTTGAAAACCTAGAAAGAACTTCAACTCCCCCATCATGGACATCTCAAATCTTTCTGTCATTATCTTGGAAAACTCATCACAAAAAGCTTTGTTAGTAGAACCAAATATAATATCGTCGACATATATTTGGCAAATAAACAAATCATCATTGAAATGCTTAGTGAATAGAGTATAGTCCGCCTTCCCAATTTTGAAACCATTTTGAATTATAAAGTCTCTAAGGCACTCATACCAAGCTCTAGGAGCTTGTTTGAGTCCATAGAGAGCCTTACGCAATTTGTACACATGGTTTGGGAATTCTTCATCTTCAAATCCGGGGGGTTGCTCCACATACACCTCTTCCTTGATTGGACCATTGAGGAATGCGCTCTTGACGTCCATTTGATATAGCTTAAAATCATGGTGAGTAGCAAAGGCAAACAATATACGAATTGATTCAAGCCTAGCTATGGGAGCAAAGGTTTCTTTGAAATCCAAACCTTCAACTTGTGAATACCCTTTGGCCACAAGTCGTGCCTTGTTCCTTGTCACCACCCCGTGTTCATCTTGTTTGTTGCGGAACACCCATTTGGTGCCTACAACATTCACATTAGCCCTCTTGACAAGCTCCCATACTTGATTTCTCTCGAAGTTGTTGAGCTCTTCTTGCATGGCTATCACCCAATCCAGATCTCGTAGTGCTTATTCAACCTTGTGGGGGCTCCAAAGAACAAACAAAAGAGTAATGTTCACAAAAGTTTGCAACACGGGATCAAGTAATTACCCCCTTGGAGATGTCTCCAAGTATGTTGTCAACGGGATGGTCCCGTTGGATGCTTTGATGAACTCTTGGGTGTGGCACTTGAGGTATTGATTCATCATCTTGGTCTTCCTCATCCTCATTGTCTCCCCCTTGATTGATGCCTCCATTTTCATCTTCTTGGAGCGCATCTTGGGGAACTTGATCTCGATCATTTGAGGAAGAGCTTGCTTGATGTGTAGGATGGTCACTTGTATCTTGAGGTTGTTCTTGTGGTCGTATGTCTCCAAGTGCCATCCTTACTATCACCACTTGTGGAGCTTCTTCTTGATCTAGCACATGACGATCAACTTGCTCCAATTGGGAGCCATTATTCTCATCAAACACTACGTCACGTGCTACTTCAACAATCCTGGAGGATTTGTTAAAGACACGATAGGCGTAAGTGTTTGAGTCATAGCCAAACAAGAAACCCTCATCGGACTTAGAAGCAAACTTTGAAGTCCTAGGCTTCTTGTTAAGAATGTAGAATTTTCTCCCAAAAAGACGAAAGTAAGAGATGTTGGGCTTGTTACCGGTTAGGAGCTCATATGACGTCTTCTTAAGTATTCGGTGAAGATACAACCGGTTTATGGAATGGCAAGCGGTGTTGACCGCTTCCGCTCAAAACTGGTCCGACATCTTATACTCATCAAGCATGGTTCTTGACATCTCAATTAGAGTCCTATTCTTCCTCTCGTCCACCCCATTTTGTTGAGGGGAGTAGGGAGTTGAGAAATCATGCTTGATGCCTTCTTCATCCAAAATTTTTTCAACTTGAGTATTCTTGAATTCGGTGCCATTGTCACTCCTTATGGTCTTGATACTCAAGGAGAACTCATTTTGAGCTCTCTTCAAGTATCCCTTGAGAACACCTTGAGTCTCGCTCTTGTCATGCAAAAAGAATACCCAAGTGAAACATGAAAAGTCATCAACAATAACAAGACCATATTTGTTACCACCAATACTAATGTAGGCGATTGGATCGAAGAGATCCATGTGTAGAAGCTCCAATGGTCTTGATGTTGTCATAATGTTCTTGGACGGATGTGGTGCTCCAACTTTCTTTCCGGCTTGGCATGCGCTACATGGCCTATCCTTTTCAAACATAACATTCCTTAAACCACGGATGTGCTCGCCCTTAAGGAGTTTTAGCAAATTACTCATCCCAACATGGGATAGCCTTCTATTCCAAAGTCATGCCATGTTAGTTTTTGCAATTAAGCATGTATCAAGTTGAGCTTTATCCGCGGATAAATCCACAAGATAGAGCTTTCCCTTGAGTACACCCTTAAAGGCAATTGAGCCATTGCTTCTCCTTGTGACGGTCACACCCTCATTAGTGAATAAACAATTATAACCTTTGTCACATAGTTGTGATATGGACAAGAGGTTATAATCAAGTGAATCAACATGCAAAACATTTGAAAGAGTATGATTAGGGGATATAACAATTTTACCAGTGCCAAGGATTTTTCCTTGGCTATTGTCCCCAAAATAGATTCCTTCACTTGGATCTTCATTTAGCTCATACTCCACAAACATCTTCCTCTCTCTGGTCATATGATTTGTGCATCCACTATCAAGAACCCACTTGGTTCCACCAGAGGAGTATGTCTTCTTTCTTCCCTACTTGGCCATGAGACATGATGGCCTTGAAGTCTCCAAGTTTGGGAAGAGCTTGTTCTCCGTTGTTGTCTTCTTCATAGCAATAGTTGCTACCTTCTCATCTTTATCGGAGGAGGATTCCTCATTTGAATCCCACTCCTTTCCAAGGTGGGCATGTTCGTATTGCTTCTTCTTCTTGAAGTACTTCTTCTCTTTAGACTTGCCCTCCTCCTTCTTCTTGTTTTCTTCATGCGGACAATCCACAATGAAGTGGCCATATTCTACGCAATTGTAGCAAGCACTTTTTGATCTTGTCTTGGGCTTGTCTTTGCTTCTTCTCCCATTTTGGTAGCTCCCCCTCCTCCTTCTAAACATCCTCTTAAAGTTGTTGATGAATAGAGCTTCTTCCTCATCGGTGTCGGGACTATCTTCATCACTCTCTTCCTTTTCTTGTGACCTTGAGGACATTGCTTTGAATGCAACATCCCTTTTCTTGGAGGGGGAAAGCTTTTGTAGAT
This sequence comes from Tuctoria greenei, assembly GCA_036927565.1. NCBI lineage: Eukaryota > Viridiplantae > Streptophyta > Magnoliopsida > Poales > Poaceae > Tuctoria > Tuctoria greenei. The sequence continues at coordinate 141,847,582 of JAYESD010000002.1, forward strand.
CATTGTAGAATATCGCTTTTTGCTCCATCATCTCATGGTCGATGATTCTACCTAGCACTTTTTTGGGAGTCATCTTGTGGAAGCCCGTACTTTCACGAATTAGTGAGCAAAGATTGATGTTCCGAGGCATGAATGCTCAAATCATCCTCTTTACCACTTTGTGGTCAGTCCACCGGGTGCTTCCATATGATCGACTCTTGTTGATAAGAGTATTGAGGCGGTCATACATATCTTGAGGAGATTCACCCTCCATGATGGTGAATCTTCCAAGCTCTCCTTCGATCATCTCAATCTTGGCCTTCCTAATGACGCGGTTGCCTTCGTGCGCCGTCTTGAGGGTATCCCAAATGTCCTTGGCAACCTCCAACCCTTCAATGCAGTTGAACTCCTCATGAGTCAATGAGGAGGTAATCACTCCAACAGCTTGAGCATTGCGATGTAGAAGTATGACTTGCTCCGGAGTGATGTCTTCCTCATTCTTTGGAAGATGAACATTTGTCATCACAATTTGCCACAAGCTAGGGTTTAAGGAAATGAGGTGCATCTTCATATTATGCATCCACATAGAATAATCATTTCCATCAAATTGAGGAGGTTTGCCAATTGGAATAGACAAATAGTGGTTGCTAGTGGTAAGTTGCTCATAGTTGTAAGGATACCGGGAGTAGTCTTGTGAACTACTACCATTGTCGATGTTGATCGGAGCAATTTGCTTGATCTCCTTCTTCGGCACGTTGAGCTTCTCACGAAGTCGTGCCTTGAGCATCCTAACTTCTTCATCGTCATTCGGATCATCTTGAAGAACATTGATGTTCTTCATCTTGGTGTCATCGATGACCACCGAAACTTCGTTGTCACCCCTTCCGGCCATTACTTCTCCGAGTTGTTAGACTCTTGGGGAGAAACCTGCTCTGATACCAATTGAAAGTCGCCTAGAGGGGGGTGAATAGACAATAATACCTGAAATCACTTAATCAAACGAGATTAAATTCCTGTGGCCGAACTAGTCTGTATAGGGCCGGACTAGTCCGCTCAGCACAGGGTGGAAACCCTAAAACTTGACTTCTACAAGTTATTTGTGGAATTAAAGTTCACCAAAGATATGAGCAATGTGTAGTAAACTTGTGAAGCTTAGATTGTGAGGTTTAAACACTTAGATTGCAAGTTTACAATAATGATCAAAGTGTAAGGCACTAAGAGCAAAGTGAACCCTAATAGCAATACTAGTCATCACGAAAAGCGGACGACAAGTGAAACGAGATTTATCCCATGGTTCAACTCCACGAAGAAGCCTACCTCCACGTTGAGAAGTCCACACAAGGACCGGGTCTCACTTGACCCTTCTCTCACCAAGCCACCACAATGGCCGGCTTGGTTTCCACTATATCAATGGGCAATCACCAAGTTTGATGGGGCTGCTCACAACTTGAGGCTCCCACAAATCAATACAACGAGGAGCATACGGAGCTCAACTCACACAAGCCACACAACACAACAAATGTGCACGAGACCAAAATGAGAACCAAAGCGCGATGATCTTCCTTTACTCTCCTTTTCAAACCCTAATCTCTTCAAGATTTGCTCTTAGGGGGTTAGTAGGACGAGTAGAAGGCTTTGGAAGGCTCTTGGATGCTTGTGGCGGCGCAAGGGTTCAAGACTTCTTCAAATGAGCCCGAGGGTCCCCTTTTTATAGAGGTCCCGAGCCCCTACTGCTGACCTTAGCAGAGGGGCGGACTAGTCCGGCCTCTGTGCCCAGACTAGTCCGGCCCTATGGGACCACTGACCCCTAGTCAGTTCCCAACAACTACCACACTGAGCAACGATCGTCACGCTACCCGCCAAATTTCCAAATTCAAACGGTCACAAGACAACGGACTAGTCCGGTCAACAATGGACTAGTCCGAAGTGGAACAGAACCACTTGGTTCATTCCAAAACGGACTCATCTGGGTTGGCCCGGACTAGTCCGGCCACAAGGGCGGACTAGTCCGGGCCCCTAGGGTTTCTCTCGTTTAATCTCACCAAGTCTAAAACAGACAAGTCCGTACCCAAACGGACAAGTCCGAACTACTCCAGAGAGCTTTGGTCCATCAAAAAACGGATAAGTTCGGACTTCTTGGACTTAGCTCCAAAATCACTCAGATTCACTCCAGAGACGTTTGGTCCGTCTCAAAACGGACTTGTCTGCCATGGCCGGACTATTCTGTCCCTGAGGCACGGACTAGTCCGGCCTCCTAGGGTTTTTCTAATTTTAGGCTTATCACTTAGGTTTTTCTCTAAACCACCACTTTTAGCCCCTTGGTATGATCTCAATACACACGATACAACCACCCTCTCACATGATACGGCTCATATAAGCTCAATACCATAGAATCCCTAATTTCTACGCTTGAGTCTTTCACGCCCATTTTCTCGTTTTCCTTTTTGAGGGTTTTTATCTCATTTTAATCCTTGTACATGTGCTTAAGATCAACTTAGCTCATTATCCTCTTAATTGTCGTCATCAATCATCCAAAACCCATGGGGATGCCTAGATGCACTTTCACCTAAACTTAAAAAGAATTGCATAACTTCATTATAGACAAAAGGATAAAAGTAATAATTCGAAAGACCGGGTCTTGTACAAAAATAATTGCACGTGGAGTATGTTTTCACACAACAATGTCTTTCATTATAGGTCTGGTTTACAGGGGAGATAAGGACACACTCAGTGTGCAAGACCAAGCTAAGTGTGCCATGCATCTTGTACTAGCCCAAGGCAGGTAGCTACACTTTTAGTGTTGTGACTGTATCAAGTGTTACTTGAACTTCCCAAACCCTCACGGAGGGGTCCGTATGTTCTCCCGGAGGACCTACCCGTCTCTGTATATTGACTTTATAACATACATTGTGCGTAATTACAGACTCACCTCTGTGATTCTAAGCAGAAAACTTATGGAGGTACTCGATGTTCTAAGGATTAGGAAGCGCAGTCCCATCCTCAGTTGTCAAGCGAACGCATCCGGGACGGGATACATTGATCACTCAGAAGGGACCTTCCCAGCTGGGGGAAAGTTTTTTTAATCCTTCATGAGTTAATATTTTCTGTAGCACCAGATCGCCTTCTTCGCGCTGTCGTTTGTGCACATGCCTTTGATAATAGCGCCGGTGTGCTTGGCGGTAGTGTGCATTCCGAACAGCTGCTTGGCACCTTCCCTCATTGATGAGGTCTAGGTCTTCATGCCGGAGCTGGTCCTGCGCGGCTTCGTCAAAGGTCTAGACCCTGAGCGACCTTATGGTGATCTCCGGTGGAAGGACTACTTCAGCTATGTACACCAGGAAGAAGGGTGTCTCCCCAGTTGACTGGTTAGGTGTTGTCCTGTTCGCCCACAATGTAGACGGAAGCTCTTCAATCTAGTTGGCTCCATGCTTTTTTAAGCGCTCATATGTGCGCCTCTTGAGTCCTTTTAGAATTTTTGCATTGCTCTCTCGGCTTGGCCATTGCTTGCTGGGTGAGCTACTAAGGCGTAGCTGAGTTAAATGTCGAGGTCTTCGTAATATTCTTGAAATGCAGCACTTGTAAATTGGGTTCCATTGTCAGTTATGACTTTGTTCGGAACTCCACACCTACATATAATGGACTTCAAGAATTTGATAGTTGATTGCTTGTTAATTGTGACAACTAGAGTTGCTTCTGGCCACTTGGTAAACTTGTCGATGGCGACATACAGGAACATGTAACCTCTGACAGCTTTTGGGAATGGTCCCAAGATGTCCATGCCCCACACAGCGAATGTCCATGTAGGAGGTATCATTTGCAGTGATTGATCCGATGTGTGCCTGTTTTGCGTGGAACTGGCACGCTTCACACTTTTTCACTAGATCAATTGCGTCCTGGAGAGATGTAGGCCAGTAAAATCATGCCGGAAGGCTTTACCAACCAATGTGTGGGAAGAAGCGTGGTTCCCACACTCGCCTCCATGGATTTCCGCGAGAAGATCGCGGCCTTCTTCCCCTACAATGCACCGCATTAGGATGCTGTTGGCACCACGCTGATAGAGATCCCCTTCTACCAACGTGTATCTTTTAGCCTATCTGACAATTTGGTCAGCAGATACACCGTCTTTAGGAAGGACATTGTCTTTCAAGTATCTCCAGATCTCCGAGATCTATGCATTGGGGCTAGCTTGAGTTTCTGAGTCTTGCATGCTAGATTGCTTGGAGCTTCCGACAGCACCTATGACCCTTGGTGGATGCCATGGTAACAGGGCCACCAGGACTGCTAGCTTTGGGGTGCTGGTCTCGCCCCCTTCGCTCTATTCGTCAGGCTGAGCTGTCGGTCTTGACAACCTCTGGATGAAGATTCCATCAGGAGCCAGAGCTCCGGTTGAAGCCTTCGTCAAGAGTTCATCAGCTTCAGCGTTGTGGAGACGATGAACATGGTGGAGATCCAAGACATTGAAGTCCTTCTTGAGCCTCTGGACACCGTAAGATAGTGCCACCTTGAGTCGTAGATGAGAGCTTTATACTCCGCCATGTTGTTGGTCGCCTTGAAATCAAGGTGAACCATGTACTTGACCTTCTCCTAGGTCGGAGCAAGGAGAAGGATTCCAGCTCCAGCCCCCTGCTTTTGCACGGAGCCGTCAAAGTAGAGAGTCCAGTGAGGTTCGGTGAAGACCAGGACCTTGGGTTCCGGCTTCTGCTCACTGAGGCCCCCAGGGTTTGATGGCGAGGGAGTCCATTCTGCCATGAAGTCAGCCAAAGCTTGACTTTTGATTGCTTGTCGTGACACGAATTCGATATCAAACTTGGCTAGCTCCACTGCCCACTTTGCGATGTTCCCAGTAGATTTTGGGTTATGCAAAATAGCACGTAGTGGATAAGAAGTTACCACTGACATTTTGTGGGCTTGGAAGTAGTGACGAAGCTTCCTTGAGGCAATAAGAACTGCATAAAGCAGCTTATGCACCTCGATATATCTGATCTTTGCATCGTGGAGTACTTCACTTATGAAGTACACCGGACGCTGGATGATCTGGACCCTCTCGGAAGGGACTGGAGCTTCCTCTTCATTGACACGGACCCTCCCAGAGGGGTTTGGTCCTTCTTGTTGAGCTTCCTAGACCCCCTCGGAGGGGTCCGGAACTTCTTCTTGTTCGACCCGGACCCTGTTAGAAGGGTCTGAATCATCTTAGTCAGCCAGGTGAACCCCCTCAGGTGAGAGGGGTTGATATCTTAGCATTCTGCCTTGAGATCTTGTGTCTGGGAGCTGGGACCCAGACTCGCCTTCTGGTAGCTCCGAACCTTTCCGGAGGGGTCTAAGCTCCTGAACTGGATGTGGCTCCGGTCTTTCCGCGACCAGGACCATGCTGACAACTTCTATAGTTGCAGAAATGTAGAGCAGTAAATCCTCACTAGGATTCGGAGCTACCAAGATTGGTAGTGTGGTGAGGAGCTGCTTCAGCTCTTGAAACACCTTTTCTGCTTCTTCAGACCAATGAAATGGTTCGGACTTCCTCAATAGTTTGAAGAAGGGTAGCGCCCGCTTTGCTAGTCTTGAGATGAACCGGCTGAGCGTAGCTAGACATCCAATTAACTTCTGGACATCCTTGATGCGGGTTGGGGGCCGCATATCTTCTATGGCCTTGATCTTCACCAAATTTGCCTCAATTCCTCGGTGAGTCACCGAGAAACCTAGAAGCTTCTCGGATCTAACCCTGAAGACAAAATTGTCCGGGTTCAGCTTAGTGTGTGTGTTGCGCAACTTGTCGAAGACGGCTTGCAAGTTATCAAGGAGTGATCCCTTGTTCTGGATCTTCACAACGATGTCATCTACATACACCTCCACCAAGTCTCTAATTAGTTCTCCAAATGTTTTGTACATAGCTCGCACAAAAGTTGAAACAACATTTTTGAGACCAAAGGGCATAGCAGTGTAACAATACAATCCATCTACTGTTATGAAGGCAGTATGCTCTTCATCTTCCTTAGACTGTCTCCAATAATGAGATGTAAAAGTGATGCCCTATTTGAACATTTGCCAACTGCTACAGTGATATTTTGCTAGGCAAAATTCCCCCGTCTCCAACAGCAAACACCTTTTTTAGAGGAAAAAAGAACAGCGTCATCTGGGTCAATGAGCTGGGCCTCCTTGGAGGTTGCTTGCTGCTGAGAGCGTTGAGGACGGGCACGCCGGCCGCTGCGGGCACGAACACCTAGCAAGCCAACAAATCTGGGAGGAGCAGGAGCCGACGGCAGCACCGGGAGGATGAGGCCAAGAGCACGCCACTGATAGGAGGACGCCGCGCAAGAGGCTCCCGCGTTGCCGCCACCGCGCCGAAGCTCGAGCCCTGCTGCGAGGAGGAGCGGCTCCGCGTCGAGCGCGAGGCCGAGGCCGCCAAGAAGCAAGGCGAGCGAAGGAGGGTGCGGGGGGCGCGAGGAAGACGATCTGGGGGTGCCGCAAGGAGGAAGAAGATACGAGAGCGCGGGGGAGGCCTGAGGAAGATGTGTCGCCCGTCATGTGTATGTATATTTGCGTAGCTGGAGTCATCGCACGCAAAATAAAAATGTGGGATGGCTGCTCTGTTGGAGAGGTGAAAGTCCGGATGAGCAGATGTATTTGAAGGATAGGGACCCGTTTGACTCCTCTGTTGGAGATAGCCTTAGACATTTGGATCTGATGATATCCAGAATATGCATCTAAGAAACACAATAGCTCACAACCGGAGGTGGAGTCCACTATCTGATCTATTATAGGTAGTGGAAATGGATCTTTTGGACATGCCTTATTTAAGGTGGTGTAGTCAATACACATCCGAAGCTTCCCGCCAGCCTTAGGTACTATGACTGGGTTTGGCAACCATTTTGGATGAAAGACCTCCAGAATGAAACCGGCTTCAAGCAGCTTCTTGATCTCTTGTCCGATGAAGTTTTGCCACTCGATTGATTGCTTCTGGGGCTTTTGGTGTACAGGTCGTGCATCGGGATAGATCTTCAGGTTGTGCTCAATCACCTCCCTAGGGATCCCAGACATTTGCGACGGTTGCCAGGCAAACACGTCAACATTAGCCCGGAGGAAAGTGATGAGTGCGTGTTCCTATTTGTTGTTCAAACCTCCCGATATACGGGTAGTCTGAGCAGCATCGGAACCGATTTGGACGACTTTGATGGGAACATCTGTGTTGCCTCTTGGTTGCACACGAGGTGCGGAGGTTGAGCCTCGATGACGAATGCTTGGAGGTTTCGGAGCTAGCTACTTATCGGATGCTTCCTCCTGCGCTGTAGCAAGCACGTGGAGTTCTTCCAATGCAGTGATTCCTGCAGTGCAATCCCCTCGGATCTGAAGAACGCCCGAAGGTGTTGGCATCTTAAACACCAAGTATCCATAATGGGCAGCGACCATGAACCTGTACAAAGCAGGCCCGCCCAGTGTGGCGTCGAACGATAAATTGATCTGCGCCACGTTGAAGATCAGCTTCTCGGTTTTGTAGTTCTCTCGAGTTCCAAAGGTCACCGGGAGTGTGATGGAGCCAAGAGGGGTAATGGTCCCCAGACCTACTCCAGAAAAAGGTCGAGAGGGGTGAAGGTCCGAAGGTCGGAGCTGGAGCTTGACGAAGGCTTCAAAGCTTATGAGGTTCAGCCTTGCACCTCTGTCCACCAATACATGGTGGAGTTGAACATTGTTAATGGTCGGATATACCATCAACGGGAGTTGGCCAGCTCCGATCATGTTACGAGGGAAATTCGAAGCATCAAAAGTGATGGAAGTGTCCATCCACTTCCGATGAGGTTCCGCCCTAGCGGTGGGAGCTGCAGCAGCCATGTCCCGCCGCATTGTCTTGAGGATGCGGTGAGAGGTAATGTCCCAAGAACCACCATAAATGGTGTTCAAGGTCTTCCGTTGCTTGTTGTTAGGTACATCGGAGTCGTCGTCGACGATGTTGTAGACAGCCTTCAGGACCTTCTTGGGGTCCTAAAAACCTAGCTCCTCGTCAGCCGGAGCTTCGTCGACTTTTTGTTTTCTTTCCCGCTGGCGGAAAGGAGCTTCTTCTCGGGGCTTGTTGTAGCGCTCGGCTAGGTTTTGGACCTCTCGGCATTCTTCCAGACTGTGTTTGTCCGTCTTGTGGATCGGACACCACACTTTGGAACTACCACCATCTTCTGACGATGGTCGAGGTCGTTTCTCAGGGCGTGTCCCTCGGCCACCAGGAGCTGCAGCAGCCGTAGCAGTAGGTGCGCCGGCCGATGGCTTCTTCTTACCGTTGGACTTCTTTTTCTTATTTCCACTACTGGAGGTAGTGGCTTCAACCTTGGAGGACTTCTTATTGGCCTCCGGAGGTGGTTTGGTGTGCATCTCACGCCCCCCCCCCCCCCCCCCCCCGTAGCCTTAGCACATTTGTATGCTAGGCTGAAGAGTTCTGTGACGCTGGTGACTTCTTTGGTCGCCAGCTTCTCCATCACCTTTTTGTCTCGAACACCCTGTCTGAATGCAACAATAATAGAAGCACTCAAGATTGAAGGGATAGTATTGCGTACCTGAGAAAATCGCTGGATAAAGGATCGCAGCGACTGTCCTGTTTTTTTTTTTGCTGGACAACAAAAAGGTCCAGTTCAGTGCCGGGTCAGGTGTATGAACTCCCGAAATTGGTAGTGAACTATTGGCATAACTCCGCCCAACTACTGATGGAGTCAGGCGGGAGGCTCATAAACTAGGACCTAGCGGTCCCAGTTAAAGCCATTGGGAACTAGTTGGCCATCACAGCCTCAGTGCCCCCCGCCGCAAGTATAGCAGTGGAGTACATTTGAAGAAACTTGGTGAGGTTGAAAATACCATTGAATTTCTCTGGCAAATAGGTCGGAACTTATGTGGCCATCTGACCATGCGTAAGTGCATGGCTAGGGCAGAACAACCTCCCCCTACTCCCTGAGGAGTAGGGTTGTCCCGATCCTCTCACCTCTCGTGAGCACGCTCGATATGGACACGGTCGTCTTGCTGCCGGTAACGGCAATCAAGTTCCGACCGCAGGTCATGAGTCGAAATCCTGGTGACGGTGAGGGTGTGTCGTGCCCCAGAAGGCAGTGAAGTCACCTGTTGGGATGCAACACGTCTCCTGTGCTGCGAAGCTTGTGCACCAAGTCTTCCCAACAAGATCCAATGTTGTGATGGTGCCTGCCCTGAAGGGGGGGACCTTGATCGCTGATGCATCTGCTGCACCTGCAACCAGATGGTCAACATCAGCTCTCCACTGCTCCATCGCACCCTATGGTGCTCCTGGAGGCAGTGGGCATTGTAGGAGAGTTCGCACGACAATGAGTACATGCTCGAGATTGTTGTTCATCGATGCGGTGATCGACGCAAATGCCCCATCTTGTTGCCCAGCATTGTTTGCCGGAACAGATGGCGGTTGTGGTGGCATGACGCTCGCTGGGATAATGGCGCCTGCTGGCTGCTGCATGTTGGAGGGATTGCCTCCAGCAGGCTGTTCAGCGCGATTGTCGTTAGAAGATCCCGCGGCAGAGTTCACCATCTTGCGATCTCAGGTGTGCCCCTTCCTAGCGTGCCAAATGTCGAAGCGTATGAATGACACTTCCCCCGGTACTACTGAATTGTATCCCGCGGAGGTTCTTGTATCGATTTGGGCACGCAGAGATCAGAAACAAGAAGGTGACACAGATGATTTACGTGGTTCGGGTTGCCTGAGCGTAATACCCTACTCCACGGGGTGTGTGTTGTTGTATTGAGGGTTTCAGTCTCGCTTGTGTGCGTCTCAGCTTAGATTAGCCTCCCATGTACCGTGCGGCGCAATCCTTTTATAGTCTAAGGATTGGTCGTTGCAACATTTGCCTGGCCCGACATATGGCCTTGGCGTATTTAATAGCCTAATACACAGTTTATGAGTATTAAGCGTGATTAATAGTGTGATAACGTGTCTTAATGGCAGCGTTATCCCAATTAACAGTCCACTGATCGTGTGTCATTAATGTAGCATTAATGACATGTAATCAGGTCTTGTAACTATCGCTTTAGCTGTCCCTTGAATGTCCATGTTGTGGGAGATCCGTCTTTGTTCCCGTTGGTATCGTAGGTCCGGAGGCTCCACACGTGGCAGCTCCAGAGCTTCCCTTTGCAGGGAGATAGGTCTGGAGTTGTTTTACACGTGGTGGCACCAGAGCTCTTCTCTTCTGGGGGTTAGGTACAATATCATTATCCACGTGTCAATCCTGGAGCTTCCCTGTATGGGGAATTTAGCTCCGATCTTATATTACACGTGTCAATCCTGGAGGTACCCATATGAGGAGGGCAGGTCCAGTGCCGTGTGACACGTGGGCCTTGAGGAAACCTTCAACTCTGACAGGTGGAACTCTCTTGCACTTATTGCGGTACCATGGGGTACCCGGTACGCAGGGTACCAACAGACACAATAGCCCCGAGTTTCCCCAAGTTGAGGAGATTTGGACCACCGGAACCGAAGGAGGACATGCATCGCTGGAACTAACGAAATTCCTTCATTCCCGTTGCATGTGTGCTAATTACTTCGTGAAGAGAGTCTCTCATCCCGGGTGTGATGAAGCCCCGAGTTTCCCCAAGTTGAGGAGATTTGGACCACCGGAACCGAAAGAGGACATGCATCGCTGGAACTAACGAAATTCCTGCATTCCCATTGCATGTGTGCTAATTACTTCGTGAAGAGAGTCTCTCGTCCTGGGCGTGATGAATGGCATGCTAAGGTTCTCATTTTCTTCACCAACAAAGTTGTCTCACGGCATTATACTCCCACCTGTAGGTCTACTCAAAAGGATGCTACGAATGATGATGCATGGGCGGCACTCACAAGTTTGTGCCATACTCGCCGCTTTGAGCTTGAGAATACCACGTTTGAGCTGCACCCTTAGTGGGAGAGTGGTACGGGGAATATAATTTGACCACAAGAAGCTTCAGACAATTTGCTAGTGATGGATAGGTCTCAAAAGGCATTATTCAACATGAGCAATCGCTATGCAACCGCACAAGGAGAGATCCACTACCTTCGCAAGGAGCTAGCTCGGTTGGAAGCAAACTTGATGAAGGAATGTGAAGCAAGACGAGAACCGTGGTCACCCAAGCGAATCTAGTCCCCTACATCACCATGGCGCAACCCCATCACATCTGCGCAGCCAAGGACGCCCTCACCGCCTCACAATTAGGAATTTAAGTCCCCTATGAGTATTTTGTAATAAGAACACTTATATTGTATTAGTTTTAAATAGTCTGGTGTGCTGAATTTTGATTGGTGGTTGCTTGTGTGCTTGTGTGCTAGTTGTGAGTTGTGGGACGCCTCGGTGAATGTCCACATCCTCATATAGTAGAGAGTCGTGGGATGCCTCGACACTTGTCCACATCCTCATATAGGTCTATACTAATAAAGGATTGTTTACTGTCATATACCTTGATGCATATAGTTGGGAAATCATTCTCTCTAATTTGAATTCTATCTCATCTTCTCTGCTCTCACAAATGTTGAGGAGATACGCTACCTGCAACCAGAGGAAAGCTAATGGTGAGGTGAAGAACGATGGAGCACCTCAGAACAACAATGGACAAGGGGCTATCAACCTTGAACAACTGTTAGCTATGCATAACCAGCTCATGCAAACCATGATACAGACTATGGGACAGCTGCAAGTTGGCAACAACAATCAGCCTTACATGCCGCCACCGCCACCACCCCTGCCACACCACAACCATTTGGGAGAGTTCATGAGGACTAGGCTGTTAGAAATCAAGAGGGAGCCCAAAGATCAAATAGCCACTAAATCATCTTGAATTACATGGAGAAATCTGAATACAACATGAACACCAAGTGCTATCTCTCAAATAGCACAAGAACATCAATAATACCTTCTCCTCCATCCTTGTGATTGCTTGAGGATGCGGTCGTCGAGCCAACAAGGCGAGGCGGCAAGAAGAACGACGAGAGGCATTTCCCCTTGTTCTCCTCTTGGTATGTTGATCGGATTCTGAGTGGATTAGAGTGTTCAAGTGTGTATGAGTGTATGCATTAGCATTACTTGATCATACACTTGACCCTCTTCTTATAGTTGACCAAGAGGCACAAGAGGGGGCCTCCCACCCTTAGGAATCATTGAGTCTCCCGATCAGAGACTCAAAATTTGGTGGGTCGTGTCCTTTCAATTAGAAGACATGTCAATTTTGAGTTCAAACTGACAGTTACCGAAAAACCAGACTAGTCCGTATAGGGTCCGAACTAGTCCGGTTACCCTTATTGGACAATATCGGACTAGTCCTATAAGGGTCCGGACTAGTCCGGTTACCCTTACTGGACAAAACCGGACTAGTCCGATCTTTATCGGACAAGTCCGGTACTCCCAACATTCTCCCCCTTGAACTCGAATCTAAAACTTACCAACTTACTTAATACTAAACTTAGTGTCCATTTTCTCATGCTTGACATATAGGGCACGACGCATCACAACAACCATTTACGTATTGTTGGACTCGAAGACCACAATACATCTCACACTTGAAAATGAACCTTACTCTTACTTGGCCCCTAAATATCCAGTGATCATAGGCTCTCCCTTAAACCCATGCCGGATACGTGTTCACTGAACACACTGGGTGGAAGACCTTTTGTTAGCGGATCCGCAAGCATACGCTTGGTACTTATATGCTCAAGACTTATGGTATCATCCTGGATTCGATCTTTCACAACATAAAACTTAATGTCGATGTGTTTGGCAGCACCACTCAACTTATTGTTGTGAGAGTAAAATATTGCGGACTCATTATCGCAGTATAACTTAAGTGGCTTTTCAATGTTGTCGACCACTCTAAGACCGGGTAAAAATTTCTTAAGCCAAACAGCCTGCTCGGTGGCCTCATAACATGCAACAAACTCGGCATGCATTGTGGACGATGCAGTGACAGATTGTTTGGAGCTTTTCCACGAAATGGCTCCATTCGCGAGGGTGAATATATAACCTAATGTGGATTTCTTAGTATCCACACAACCCGCGAAATTTGAATCTGAATATCCCACTACTTCAAGTGGGTCTGACTTACTATACATTAACATAACGCATTTTGTGCCTTGCACATATCTTAATGCTTTCTTAACTGCCTTCCAGTGATCAATCCCTGGATTGGCCTGATATCTGCCAAGCATTTGGGTCACATAAGCTAAGTCAGGGCAAGTACAGACTTGAGCATACATAAGGCTTCCGACAGCAGAAGCATATGGAACCGATTCATTTGATCGATCTCATATTGGTTCCTGGGACACTGAAAGTTCCCAAACTTATCGCTCTTGACAATCGGAGCAGGCGAAGGCTTACTCTTATGCATATTGTACTTTCTCAGTACATTCTCTAAGTATGCCTTTTGTGATAAGCCTAATACCCCCATATTTCTATCTCGGTGAATTTTTGTGCCCAATACATAGGATGCTTCACCAAGATCTTTCATATCAAAATTAGAGGACAAAAACTTCTTAGTTTCTGATAGTAGATTGATATCACTACTTGCAAGTAGTATATCATCTACATAAAGCACGAGAAAAATAAATTTCCCGCTCTTAAACTTAGCATAAATGCAATTGTCCTCCTCATTTTCTTTAAACCCAAACTTTCTTATTGTCTCATGGAACTTGAGATACCACTGCCTTGATGCTTTTTTAAGTCCATAGATGTACTTTCTTAAGTGGCATCCCATATGTTCCTTACCCTTAACAACAAAACCTTTCGGTTATGTCATATAGACGTTCTCATATAGATCACAATTGAGAAACGTCGTCTTTACATCCATCTGATGTAATTCTAAATTGTAATGTGCAACTAATGCCATAATGATTCTGAACGAATCCTTACTTGAGACAGGTGAAAATGTCTCATTATAATGAATTCCTTCTCTTTGAGTGAAGCCTTTTGCAACAAGTTTGGCCTTAAACTTATCAATATTCCCTTTGGAGTCACGTTTAATTTTGTAGACCTATTTACAGTCTACTGTTTTGGCTCCATTAGGGATCTCAACTAAATCCCAGACTTTGTTTGTTTCCATAGAACTCATTTCATCCTCCATGGCTTTACACCATTCAGATGATTGAGGACTTCTCATAGCTTCTTCAAATGTGGTGGGATCACCCTCCATTTGAATTGCCTCACTCAAATAGATCTCATAATCATCCAGAATGGCCGATTTTCTTTCTCGTTGAGATCTTCTTAATTGCACATTATTCTCATTTTGAGGCTGTTGTTGCTCTTTATTATTAGTGACAACGGGATGAAAATGCTCAACCTCTCTTAATAATTCTGTTGTCAATGGAGAACTAACAACAGGTGTTGAATCATTACCAATAGGCACTGATGATTCAACAGCAGTAGGTAATGAGAAATATGGTTCTTGAATCATAGGAGTGGGTACATAAACCCGCTTCTCTTTAAGATTAATTTCTCATCTTACCGTACTCCCCCTGATCATGGCATCCTCTAAAAAGACGGCATGCCTTGTTTCTACAAACTTAGAATGTTGTTCTGGACAATAGAAACGATATCCCTTACTCTTTTCTTCATAGACAATAAAATGGCAACTTACTGTCTTAGAATCCAACTTACCAATATTTGGGTTAAACAATTTTGCCTCAGCGGGACAGCCCCATATATGCATATAACTTAATGAGGGCTTACGTCCTGTCCACAACTCATACGGTGTTTTGGGCACCGACTTAGTAGCAACCCGATTTAGCACGTGAATGTCAGTTGTTAATGCCTCCATCCATAAGCTAACCGGCAAATCTGATTGACTTAACATGGATCTAACCATATCCATTAGCGTACGGTTGCGCTGTTCCGCTATTCCATTTTGCTAAGTCTCATCCGGTGTGGAATACTGGGCAACTATGCCATTTTCCTGTAGGAACCGAGCAAATGGTCCAGGAACTTGGCCATACGGGGTATGACGACCGTAGTACTCACCACCACGATCGGATCTTACCACTTTAATCTTAATATTGTGCTGATTTTCAACTTCAGCCTTAAATATCTTAAATTTATCCAACGCTTTAGAGTGTTCCTTAATTGGATAAATATAGCCATAGCGAGAATAGTCATCCGTGAAGGTTATGAACTAATCAAAACCATCAACAGATACTACGGGAAATGGACCACAAATGTCCGTATGGATTAATTCCAAAATTTCCACACTGCGTATGGCACCTTTCTTAATTTTTTTAACAAATTTTCCCTTAATGCAATCTTTGCATTCTTGTGAATCCGAAAAATCCAAATGAGGAAGAATCGATTGTGAAATCAATTGTTCAATTCTCCCCCTCGAAATATGGCCCAAGCGACAATGACATAATTTCGAAGACATTTCGGAATCGATTCTCTTACGCTTACCCTGATGTGAGGAAAACTGATTGTCGCTTACAACATTAACATCATCATGCATAGATAATAAGTATAGCATGCCTTGTCACACCAACCATATTATTATCATACTTAATTACACATCTGTCTTTGCCAAACTGGCAAACATAACCATCATCATCTAAGCATGACACTGAGATGAGATTTCTACTTAAAGAGGGTACATATAATACATCCTGGAGTGTAAGTACAAAGCCATTTCTTAATACTAATGGATAATCTCCAATGGCTTTCACTTCAGCTTTATGTCCATCAGCAACTTTAATGGCCCTTTCCCCTCTTTCTAGGGTCCTCCTCATATTTAACCCCTGCAATGAATTGCAAACGTGCACAGTGGTACCTGAGTCAATCCACCAAGAAGATGGTGTATAATCTAAAAGCAGGGATTCATCAACAAAGGTCACAAAGTCATTACCATTTTTGCAACACCATTTAAGGAAGCCTATGCAATCCTTCTGATGGTGACCTTTGTCTAAACAAAAGCAGCACTGATCTTTTTCACTTTCACATCCTTATTGTAAGGATGGCTTTGTGGAAACTTACCCTTATCTTTATCATGGTGAGAAGAACCATGATACTTAAAATATTGTATAGAAGAATAACTCTTCTTAGCCTTACCTTTTCCCTTCACGTAATTAATAGCATCATAACCGTGAAGGGACTTAATCCTCTCTTCCTCCTGAACACACATAGCCATGAGTTTTTCTATCTTCCATAGTTCAGGTTGAGAGTTGTAGTTGATGACAAAAGTCTCAAATTCCTTAGGAAGTGAGGCAATGATGAGATGCACAATGAACTCATCTTTAATCCCCAAATCCATAGGCTTAAGCTTTGCAGCCATATTTGTCATCCTTAAGATGTGCTCACGCACACCACCTCCATGATACTTTTCAGTAACAAGCCTCTTGATAAGAGTTCTTGCAGTGGCCTTAGAAGAACCAGTAAAGTGATTCTCTATCCTTTGGAGGTATTCAACAGCAGTTTCGCATTCAGGGATTGCTCCCTGAATGGCCTCAGTGATAGTGCCCTTAATTACCATCAAACATTTCCTGTTTGATTTCTTTCACTTATAACAATCAATGTCATAAGCCAGTAACTCAGTAGTATATTCCTTTATCCTCACGGCAAAGGCTTACTGAGTTTCATCATCATTTCTTACTGGTTCAACCGGTGCAACCAGATATGGAGTAGTGAGAGCCAAGTCTATCTCAGAGACTGTCAAAGCAATCTCCAACTTCTCTCGCCATCTCCCATAATTGCTTCCATTGAGTGGATCAATAGAAGCGATGAAACTCAGTGCTGAATTCGCATTGGAGGAACCTTCATAATCAAAAACCAAAATCAAGAAGAATGCATAGATGTTAACCACAAGAAAATGATGAGTTTTATCTTTCACTTTGGTTACTCGACCAAAACTCAACATTTGAGAACAACTGAAAATCAACATAGTAATTTATCTTCGCTTTGGTTACTCGACCAAATTACTATGTTCTTACAAAAAGAATGTCATTAATGCCTTTTGCTTTGGTTACTCAGCCAATAATGACATTAAAACTTAACATTGAAGAACAACTGAAATACATAGTAATTTATCTTTCGCTTTGGTTACTCGACCAAATTACTATGTACTTAGAAAGAAAAATGTCATTAATGCCTTTCGCTTTGGTGAATCGGCCAATAATGACATTAATATATCTTAAAAACATGAAAATTCTATCTTTCACTTCGGTTACTCAATAGAATTCCATGCAACTTAAATTGACATAGCAATTTATCTTTCGCTTTGGTTACTCGACCAAATTGCTATGAAGATATAAACTTAATTCACAGTGGAAGCTTAATTTAATAAGCAAACTTAATTGTATAGTACGGACTAGTCCGCACATGGCCAGACTAGTCCGAACTCTTACAGTATGGTTTTTGGACTAGTCCGGTCCATACGCCGGACAAGTCCGGTTCCATCAAAAACATTTGATCTGTTCTTTATTGAACTTTTCGAGTTTAGTCCGTACTATTCCGGACTAGTCGACCAACCCCGGAAAAGTTTCATATAAAAACCCGGAAAATGTCGAAATACCCAAAAGGGAATCTTAATCTTACCATCTTACCAAATCAACTTAATTTTCACAATGGATTTCAATCCAAAGTGCTTAATTGGTTTTCAATCAGATGAACGCGTCAAAATGCCCTGATCCGAAAACCTAACCACTTTACTAAGGCACACCGGACTAGTCCGGCCTTTAGACCGGACAAGTCTAGATCTTCAAAACTTTCAGCAAAAAACTTTGATCAAAACTCAATTCGAAATGATTAGTGGTCTAAACGACTCTGATACCATTGTTAGAAATCAAGAGGGAGCCTAAAGACCAAATAGCCACTAAATCATCTCGAATTACATGGAGAAATCTGAATACAACATGAACACCAAGTGTTATCTCTCAAATAGCATAAGAACATCAATAATACCTTCTCCTCCATCCTTGTGATTGCTTGACGATGCGGCCATCGAGCCAACAAGGCGAGGCCGCAAGAAGAACGACGAGAGATGTTTCCCCTTGTTCTCCTCTTGGTATGTTGATCGGATTCTGAGTGGATTAGAGTGTTCAAGTGTGTATGAGTGTATGCATTAGCATTACTTGATCATACACTTGACCCTCTTCTTATAGTTGACCAAGAGGGCACAAGATGGGGCCTCCCACCCTTAAGAATCATTGAGTCTCCCGATCAGAGACTCAAAATTCGGTGGGTCGTGTCCTTTTAATTAGAACACATGTCAATTTTGAGTTCAAACTGGCAGTTACTGAAAAATCGGACTAGTCCGTATAGGGTCCGGACTAGTCCGGTTACCCTTATTGGACAATATCGGACTAGTCCTATAAGGGTCCGGACTAGTCCGGTTACCCTTACTGGACAAAACCAGACTAGTCCGGTCTTTACCGGACAAGTCCAGTACTCCCAACACAGGTCACCTACCTTTGCTCAAGCCACAAATCCAATGGAAGCTGATAATTGGCTGAAGTTCGTTGTGAAGAAACTTGCTATTGTCCAGTGCACTGACAGAGAGAAGGTCCTTTTTGCCTCAGACCAGTTAGTTGGAGCCGCTGCTGATTGGTGGGAATATTTTGCAATGCCCACGTCAATCATGAAGAAATCAGATGGGCTATATTCAAGTAAAGTTTCCATTCTCACTATGTACCTGAGGGAGTTATGATACTGAGAAGGCAAGAATTTGAAAACCTCGGGCAAGGAAGGATGAGTATGAGTGAGTATCTCAATAAATTCACTCAACTGTCAAGATATGCTCCAGAAGACATCAGCACTAATAGCAGAAAGCAGTATCTTTTTATGAGGGGTCTCAACAATAAAATTCAAGTCCAGTTGCTCAATACTGACTACGCAAACTTCCAGAAGCTGGTTGACAAGGCCACTGTGGTTGAGAACAAGGTTCGTGAGATAGAGCAAGACAACAAGAGGAAGATGCCACATCATGGACACCCGCAAGGAAGCAATGTTCGTCATCTTTATGCACAACCAACTACACCATACTACAACCCATATGCTCCTGCATGCCTAGTTGCTTATCCACCGCGCCCAAATCAGCCACCGCAGCAACGCCCCGCCATGCAACCGCCTCGCTATCATGTGCCACCTGTGTCGTGTCCTAACATGGTGGCTAATGCTCAAAATCAGCTGAGCCCAAGCTTCCCTAGTGCTACAGACGGCAAGACATGCTATGTGTGTGGAGAGGCAAGGTACTTTGCAAGTCAATGCCCTAAAAGAAGCTATGGAGTGATGAACATTGCACCAAGGCCAGACTACCCACGAACAAAGGGAGAAGCACCTCAAGGCAACCATGGACAGCAAAATTTTTCTCGTGGCAATGTGAATCATGTCTCTACTGAAGAAGCCCAGCAAGCTGATGACGTCGTGATTGGTATGTTACCTGCCAACTCCAACCCCGCGACTATTTTATTTGATTCTGGAGCATCTCATTCATTCATCTCATCAAAGTATGTTGCCGAGTATAATTTGCCTATATCTCACATGAAGCAAACTATGCTAGTAAGTTCTCCTAGCGGAGAGATGAGGACAAATATAGTATGTCTGAAATAAGCATTAAAATAAGGGGGGTAAAATTTCTCGCAAACCTCATTGTCCTGGACTCTAAAGGAATATATATAATACTTGGAATGGACTGGCTGAGCAAGCATAATGGAGTCATTCAATGTGCCGAGAGGATTGTGCAGTTGACAAGTGAACACGGTAGGCGCATCGAAGTTGAGACAGCCCAACCTGCAAGAGAGAAGGCTATGCTGAATCACGTGGAAGGTGTGACATTGGAAAGCATCCTGATTGTTCGCGAGTTGGGATGGAAACGGGTCGGGTTCGGATCGGGTCGATTAAATATCCACCAGAAATGAAATAGTGCACGGGTAAAATTTTATACCTGTACCCGTACCCGCGGGTATATTTTCGTACCCGTACCCGTACCCGACGGGTTTCGAGCGGGATTCGGGTATCCGACGAGTATGAATAAATTAACATTCGACGCTGATTTAATGTCAAAGGAAAACTGGCACCTTGTTATATCGGGCCATTCAAGATTTTGGGACAAACGAGGAGAGGTAGCATATCGACTTGAGCTGCCAGCGTATCTCTTCGATGTACATAACGTGTTTCACGTGTCTCAACTCAAGAAGTGTCTCAGGGTGCCAAAAGAACAGGTGCCGATGGATGAGCTAGAACTTCAGAAGGATTTGACCTATGTCGAGCAACCGATCAAAATCTTGGACATGAAAGAAAGAGTCACGAGGAACAAGAAAGTTTGTTGGTGCAAAGTGCAATGGAACCACCATACAGAAACCGAAGCTACGTGGGAACGTGAAGAAGACCTGAAGGAAGAATTCCCTCATCTTTTCTCCATGTTATCGAATCCCGAGGGCGAGATTCACTTTAAGGGGGGTAGGTCTGTAACACCCTCGATTTTAGCATCATGCATTGCATACATTTTCATACAAGAAACATTAGTAGAACAAAAGGGAAGAAAAATAAAAGATAAACATATATATATATATATATGTGGAGGTAATAAGAAAAGTGAATAAGAATATAAAACATATAATAGGAAACAAATATAAACAAATGGAAAATATATAAATAAAAAATATAATATGAAACTAATGTATATGAAATAATGCTGACGAGTGGGGCTTGCCCCTGGCGCTCGAACGCGCCCAAGCTGGTCCGCTCGCGCCAGCACGCTCGTGGCCGCGTGGCGAGCCGGTTTCCCGGCGTGCCCGTGGCACTCGTGGCCGAGTCGGCCTCTGGCCGCGGCACCAAGTCGGCTCGCCCCAGCGCCTGGTACCGTGACCTCGCCGTCTATATAAGAAGTCGTAGGCTCCGTCTTTTTTCAACAGAAGTGATCGCCAGCGCCGTCAGAAGAAGAAAAAACCCTAGCCGCCGGTAAAAACAGAGGTTGCACCAGAGAGGAAAAGAGGAGAGAAAAGGGGAGAAAGAAGAGGAAGAGGGGGGAGGAGCCGCCATCGACCGGAGATCGTCGCGCCGCCGTCGTCGTGCTGCCGGAGGATCGCTGCGTCATCTACTTCATCTATGCTGCACCTCCGTCCCGCAACCTTCGAAGCGGCCGCATCTACGGTAGGAATACATTTTCCGATCCAAATTTTAGCGACGAATTAGATCTAATCACCAGAATTAAATCGTAATTGTACCTATCTATTTTATTTCAGCAACCTTAATTCTCGCTAAAACTCCCGTAAACTCGTATGAACACATATGAACTATTTGCATCTAATTAATAAACACCGTAGTTAATTAATTATTGAACTTTGCATGCATTCATGTCATTGCATATTGATTAATACGTCTGCATCGTGTTGATTTGTATGCATTTTCTTGTATGTGTGATCACGAGTATAGGGATGTACTCAAGAGGCCGTGTATGAGGATTTCCAGAACCAAGACTTTGAAACGCTTGAGCAACCCCATTCGTCGGAGCAAGGAAAGTGTCCTTGATTTGATCCCATTTTATTAAATATTTTGTTTGCAAAATCTCATGCTTGTGTCAAATATGATGGGAAACTCATACTAGGAGTTTACTAGCGTTGTATGCCCCTCCTTGTCGTTGGGATATCCACGATGAGTCGGGTATGGGTATTTTTCTTTTTTCACCGTATCGCTACACAGATTATGGGTAACTTTAATAATATGCTTGACAACTTTAATTATGAGAATTTGGGATGGTAATAAGATGATGATTAAATTAGCAATATGGAACTTAGATGATCTAAGCAAGCACGGTTTTGTGGAATGGGTTGGATGGTACGGTGGTTTTCCTTGCCTTAGATCTAAGGACCGGTTCATGCAAATATATATCAGGACAACAGTACCACCACAAGGCCAAGTATGGGTGCGGCGTAGCTGAATAATTAGGTGTGCTGCTAGTATTGTATGGATCATTGGATGGCGCGGGGAATGGGAATCGAGTAGGGCTACCCTGGGATCTGCATGGCACAAGAGGGGGCCTGCGGGTGGGAGAATGGAAATTCAACCCTGCCGGTGAAACTTTAGTGGGTTCGTACATACTAGTAGTCTCTTTTGAAAGGCTATTTTGTGATCTCTTGGCCACAGACCTATGAAAGTGTGACAAGGTATAATAGAGGTTCTTAGTCACCGAAAGATGATGAAATCATGAACATGTGGATAAAGTGGTATAACCTCTGCAGAGTGTTAAAAACTATCATGATAGTCGTGCTCTCGGTCACGAGCACCTGGACAACTTCCATGATTAGAATTGGACTTGGGTTTTGAGATGGTTCGATATGGGATTGGTTATGTCATATGAGTATGAGTGATTATGAAAAGTTATGAAATTGACACATGGTTATGATATTAATTGTTAGATTATTATAGATGAGGAATGATGGTAAAAGAGTATGTTGGACATGAATTATGATAATTACTTGGGGTATTATGGGAATTAATATCATATAGATATGATAGGCTGCTTTTACATGCCTATGAAATGTACTTTTCTGCATTTAGCCATTATACTTTCATCCTTTTGTTTAGCTAAATGTCATCTATTTCCACACTTGCTGAGTACTACACAAACTCACCCTTGCAATTCCCCCACCAACAGCTACAGGAGATACTTGGGAGTACTCTAAGGATCACGTGGAGTACTAGGTTGCGTACCGCCGTCAATTACCTGTGGAATGGAGTCGTGCTACTTAGTTTACTTTCCGCTGCAATAATTAGAGTCTTGTTGTTCATGAACTATTTGATTATTGTAATAAGGTACTTACTTACTATTTGAGACGTGGTTAAATTATGTATATCGTTTGTGATGCATCCGTGTATGTGTGTTGAACATTCTAGACACACGTATGCGTTACGCTTGGTTCACATTCGGAACCGGGTGTCACAATATGCACGCGCGCAAGACTAACAATGTGAAATAGTCATCAGCTTCCAACAATACGTATGATGACCGCATCACCATCTTCTCTTCAGCTGTAAAAGTTTGTACTCGCTCTATTCTGAAATAAATGATGTTTGGACAATTAATTTAGTTCTAACTGAACTAATTTTTTTATTCTGAACGTCATTTATTTTAGAACGGGGGAGTAATAGCTATGGATTCATCTGAAGTAGGATGATCATTGAACTGCCTTTGCAAATTTGAGTGGGGTCCAAGAAGCGGTAGGATATATTCTGGAACTGAAGCATGACACGCGATGACGTACGCGAATGAAAGTAGTAGTGGCAATGTGGACATGGTGGTCATAGTTGAACAAAATCAGAGGAGGAAGTCAATATCAGTATTAACGAAAGTATTCAAACATATACAGCGGAGATTCTTGAGATGTTTTCGAAAGACGTGAAGGAATAAAAATCTTGAGGTGTTTCCAGAATACGTGAAGAAATCAAATCTGAAGCATTTATGGGTGGAACCCAGGTTACGCTTGCCAATTACACCTAGCTTCTGCACTAGCGTAATGTCAAGAGCAAGTTAAGGTATCACGGATGCACGTAGTTAAAGAAAAAATACTCTTTTAAAAGTAATTTTTCAAACTCGACATGAGCGTTGAAATTAATGCTACACCTCCGGAATCTTGTAGACCTCTTCCGCCGAAGAAAATTGATCTCTCTTCCCGCGGTCACATCATTGATCTCTTTTCCAGTCACATCATGATAATTCGTGCTGACATACTGATGGTTTTGATAAAGCAAGACATCACATGGATGTATATCTCCTCGAACGTGAAGCCGAGCGCGTCGTCAGTAGGTCTCGCTAGGGTGACACGTCGTGAAGAAAAGAAACTTTAGAGCCATCTCATGAAATCCAACCAAACGTTGCACATCATGACAAAGAGCATATATCACAGATGTAACTGGATCTAGAACCCCTAGGCAGCTGTAGTCATGATCATCATCTGCTATCACACACTAGCCTGTAATAGTGTCGATACGACTCAGATCTTATTCACATTTACAACACAAACTACAGGTAAGAGTTAGTTTCTAGCACTAGGATCATGAGAACTAAAACTTGGTGCTATTTGGAGTGTACAACCAGCCTCTTTGCCACCAACCGAATACCAGCATTTTGCTGGTATTCGTATATTTCCAGCGAGAAGAATGTGTCCACCGTGGTCCCCCGAACAAAGAGATCATCCAGTTCATTGGCATCCACCTTGTTAAAAACAAGCTTCCGAGTGCTACCACTAGGCTCGTTCTGGCATATATCTGTTGTGTAAAGGGAAGAGTCACTGCTGACAATAGTAGGAATGCTGCAGAGAAAGGCTACTGTTAAAAGTTCTGAAAAACATAACCAGTTAATGATTTCCAGTGAAAGAGGAGAATAAACTCACTTTAGGCGGATGGTCGGATGATTAACATATCCATACTTCTTGACGAGGGGTCTCCATTCAGACGTGCTGCCATATTCCTGAGATGACCGACAAGCGAGATCATCACAAAATTCTAAAACTTTGCTGAGGTTCTCAGGGATCTCTACTACTATGTTCAGCTTTGGCCGACCACCATTATCTAAAAACTTCGTACTGACCCCGAATTGGACTTTCAACCCTGCGCAACAAAGCTGTAATGGGATATCCTTGTGCCGGATTGATGTCCTACAACGAAACTGGTGTAATGGAGCAACTGAGATTTTGATACACTCAGTTAAAACATCATCTGGCTCAACAAACCCAGCAAAACCACTGGAACTCGCAGTCATCTGTGTAGTGGCATCTAACATCATTTCCTCGATATGAGATACCACCTCAACAGATTCCCTGCATGTTGCAGGACCACTTGTTTCTTGATCCTCCTCCTCCAGCATCACAATGTCAATTGGAGAACCTGTCCGCTGCCTTTTCGATGATCCAGGAGAAGAGTTTGGTTCAGGTTTCGGCCGCTCTGGAGAAGATGACCCATCAGTTCGCCTTCTTGTTATTGCACGCTCAACAAGGTTCTCAACAGTAAGCACTTCTGGAAGACTTGCCTCCTGTGTGGAGAAATTTGGTATTGGGCAACAAATTATCTTCAACAGTGAAATAGGGCAGAATTATACAAACCTACCAGGAACAGTACTGTAGCACAATACTTGAGAACTTCAAGATTCATCCTAACATCATCAAGACTCCTGATAGGAGTGCAAAGAAAATTAGTTAACAATCCACACCAGGTCAGTGTCGGCAAAACTAAACACGAAGAACAAAATGTGAAAATAGCAGCTTCTAAGTTGTAATCATTACTAATATGAAATATCCTACAACAACAACAAACAACAACAACAACCAAGCCTTTGTCCCAAACAAGTTGGAGTTGGCTAGAAATGAAACCCAACAATTTTGAAGAAAAGTAATAGAAAATAAGATGAAAGTTAAAAAAAAATATAATATAATAAAAAATATAGATAAAATAAGATTCTACATTTTATTTATTTTAAAAATAGGTTAATAAGAAAGAAGATAAGAGTAACAAAATACGAATAAACTAAGATTCTGGCATATGAATTGCTAATTTCCATGCAGTCCTATCATGAGCCAAATCTCTAGGTATGTCCCACTCATTTAAGTCTCGTTTCAACGCCTCCTACCATGTCAACCTTGGTCGACCTCTACTCCTCCTAAATTTTTCTCTACTCTTTATAATCCCACTGTTACTAATATGAAATATCCTAGTTAACAATAAATGAAGTGTCCTTGCAAAAGTACGCAAAACATAACTACTGATAAATTCAACAGCATAGTGGAACATATTGATCAATAACTGGTCTCGTGTCAGGTAGATGGCCATTCTAAACCAACATGTATTAAGAGTTTACGTTGATACAACACACAAGATAATATATAATCACAATGATCTAGTAAACAGGGTAGTCTGGTGCATGTAGCTCCCGCTTGCACAGGGTCCGAGGAAGAGCCGGACCCATTTGGGTCTTTTGTGCGCATCCTTTCCTGCTGCAAGAGGTTGTTTCTAGGACTTGAACTCATGACCTCATGATCACAAGGCGACAACTTTACCATTGCACCAAGGCTTCCCTTCCACAATGATCTAGCAGATAAATAAAAACAATCATGGAGTGTGACATGTGTTTTTCTTTTTGTGAGAGCATGAGATGAGCCAATCAAAGAAGATATGAGAAAGATCGAAGGACATTAGATTTTGACATTCTGAAAGAGAGTTTGTTGCATAGTGATAATTGCAGAGAGGTCATGGATGTTGCCATGTTGTCCATCAAAATCCATCATATGACTATCAAAAGAGTGCAATGCAGCACATTTTCAGCTGAGCTACACAAATCCCCAAGTTTAGAGTGTAAAGTAGTGGTTAGACATGTGCTTGACAAGTCGGGACTCCAATGGGAAAGGTTACCAATAATGAAAACTAAATGCTGAGAATCACACAGAATTCAAATGTAACACGATCATTTGATTAGGCATAATATATACCTGTGCCTTTGCTTCCCAAGGCCGAAGTAATTAGCCAAGCTTGCCATCTGCACAGTAAGAAAAGATTATCAGATACATCCCTTCTCAAGAAAGGAATGAATTATGACATCAATGAGAAGTTCAAGTAGAGGTCACAAATTAACTATCTTTATGATTAATTTCTAAACGAAGTATACTTTTTAAAAAGAAAAAAATATATTTTACTACCATCAAGTATTAGCTTTCTTCACTTAATCTTCTAAAAAAATTTGGTCTTACCCCCGAACTATTTAGATTGGTTCAATTCACTCCCACCTAAAATGTTTCTTTTTTGTTTCTCTTTTTATGGGTTATCATTGTTTACATACTTTAAAAATAAAATATTTTAATATATTTTATGTTGTAACATATAATCTTATAGAATTTTACTTTTAGAAGTGATGTTTACAAAGAGAAATAAAAAATTCATTAGGGAGTGAATTGAACCAATCTAAATAGTTAGGGATAAACTAAACAAAAAAATTTAGGAGGCTAAGTGAACAACACTGATACTTGAGGGTAATATAATAATTTTTTTCTTTAAAAAATAATAAAATTGGCATCTTACATCACAATGTTTTGTACCTTCATGTTCCCCGCCCTCCTCCCAAACCGCTGGGTAAGCAGAGGTAAGGTGTCGATCATCCCCTTGGGTTCAGGAGGTGGCCGCCTGATCTCAGTAAACGCCTCTCTTATTCTTGCAGAATCAAACCTCACGATGTTGTGCCCTGCCCAGACCCGCCCTGTTCAAGATTGACATAAGCTTTTTACATTAGTGAGATGGTTTGCCGGCAATTTGAGGCAGATGATAGGAAAAAAAAAGACATGTTGTCTGCGCCCACTCTAAAAAGGTAGCAAAGGACATCAAATAACCATGCAACCACATATTCTTGGAAGTGAATCTTCTCTTGCGATGAAATATGGACGGTAATTTTCTGATCATCCAGAGACCAATTTCAAAAATTTTCGAAAAGGATTACCATTTTTATCGGAATTGTTCGGAAGTGATTCGAAAATCAGAAATGTGAATTCAAAAATCGGAACGGAAACGATTTGGTCTGATTTCCGACTATATACTCGAAATTCCACTTTTATTTGAAAATTTATGATGGGCCTTGGCCCATGCTGGCAATGCCACCCCACCCAGGTGCTAGTTGGTTGGCGGGCTAGCACATACCACTAACTCAACGTAAGGCTAGGTCAGCTACTTGGTCTCTTGGGTGGGAAAAATCCGTTATGCCTAGTTGGTGGTTGTGGGCTAAGGCTGACTTCAACAAGCCTACCTATATGCGAGTAGCGATTCCTAGTTATCGGTCATGGTGAAGCCCAGTGATCCAAAAAAAAACGATTCGACGGGAAACTTAATTTTAGGTATCGGGACAGTTGGTTGGTGGGTATGGAAAATTTCCCGCTGAGTTCACCGCCGTGCACCCGATTCTTTCCCGCCGCCTGATTCGTTGTCGCAGCTCTGTGCCAAGTCTAGCCATGGTGCTTGACGCATAGTGTTTGGGTGAGGAGTGGAAGGCTACCGATGTTTCGGTAACAGAGCACCGATGATCGAAATCTGATCTCCGGTATACGTAACCTGTTGGAGACTATTTAGTGCTTCGGTACTATCATTTTTCAGTTCGGTCCGATGGGTAAGCCGTTGGACTCAGTCTAAATGGCACCATCGAGGACACTGCTGTATGTATCATGTTTTTATGGAAACAGACAACTACGTATGTTATTTTAAATAATGATGATTGATGATAATACTTTGGGAGATTGTGTAAGAAAAAAAATTGGAACCGTTTTAATATCAACATGTTTCCACTCCGATATGTCTGAAATTTCCAGTACCTAACCATTTCCGGTGCGTTACGAAAATTATATATGAAAATACAAATGATTTGACACTTTTCCATCCATTTCTAATCGTTTTCATCCATCTTCTATATGAGACTGAACCAAACAACGGAACCAAATTTATGATTAAAGGCCTTGGCTCACCGTGCAGGAGTCCGTAGACGGCATCGGCGACGTCGCAGAAGCTGGGCGCCCCGGAGACGGCGTCCCTGGTGATGCCGTTGCAGCGCACGGATGCGGCAGAGACAGCGGTCACCAGGTCGGCGGGGCGGACGAGTGTGGCGTACGATGCGACCTCGACGAGGCGGCGCGGGCAGACGAGGATGGCGCCGAACTCGAGCAGCGCGAACCCCTGCCCCGCTCGCCGCGGGACGGACGTCTCCACGTCGAAGAAGGCGATCTCGGGCCCACCGGCTACTGGGAGAGTGGCAGCCGGAAGCACGGTTCCTGCACCCGCCTCAGCCGCCGGTGAAGCGGGTTGATGAGACGCGGACACGGAGGACCTCGGTGCCATTTTTGTCGGGCTGGAGCTGGGATACCGGGCGGTGGGGCGACGCGGAGGGGATAATATAGCAGGCGATGAGGTTAGAGCTTGCGTGGGAGGAGGGGCGGCGGTGGGAGGAGGCGTGACGGCGGCGAGGAACAGGCGGAGGAGGAACGTGTTCGACGGAATGCAGTCGGTGGCGTGGGACGGGGGTTTCGGTTGGACGCGGAGGTGGAACTGGAATTCAAATTCGGCTCAGCTTGCTTACGGGCTAAGGCAGACATGCACGTTGTGCTGGACTACTGCTTCTATTCCCCTGGGCCAGAAGTATCTAAAACTCAAATGGGCCGTATTTTAATGGCCCTTCGTTTCACTCCTTGCGAATAGCTGAAGCCCAAAAGGCCTATATAGGTGGATCCAATTTTCCAAACTCACGAATCCCAAATGGCACGCAAGCTTTGTCTTTAGCTCCGGCATGTCTTTGATAGCTCTGACAAGTCTTTGTTAAGCTCTGATATGTTTTTGCTAAGTCCGACTTTTGTTTGTTAAGCTCCAATATGTTTTGCTAGGTTTGACTTATGTTGGTTAGCTCCGACATGTTTTTCTAGCTCTGACTTTTGAGTTGACTAGTTTCGACTAGTTTTGGTAAGCTCCAGCGTTAGATTGTACTAGCTTTGGTAAGCTCCGGCTTAAGCTCCGGTTAGCTTTGCCAAGGTTCAGAGCTTGATCGCAGTGGTTCTGCTTTTAACTTGCAATGTTTCGAACTTACTTTACACTTATGGAAAGGTTGCTTAGCATTCTTTTACTAAGTTTTTGGTGTGTTTTGATGGTTAAGGCTGATATCATTTTGCTATAGTTTGCAACATGCTTATGTGAGGTGCTCACGTAAGGTGTTGTGGTTTCGGAACTAACGAGAGTCAAGTCAATGACTTGTGCTCAGAAGTATAGGTTGTTTATTCATGTGTAGGTGTTGCTTGAGTTTAAGACATGACTGGTGACGGGATCCATTGAACTAGTCTTAGGGAGAAGATGAGGTTCAACAACCAAGTTCGAGAGGAATTGTGGTTGAGTTGATCGAGAGGTTGCGAAACATGTTTGAATCAAGAACAATGCATATGAAGGTATTATGTACGTTGTTGGAAGATGTTTGCACGTGTGCAAGGAGTGCATGTACGTGGCTACATGGTTCCGAGGCGTCATGAAGAGATGTTGACGTAAAAATTTGTCGGAATGGTCCAACCGACTAGGTTATGGACTCAAGCTGCGGTTGAGTCGTGTTTGACTTAAATATAGAAAGATTTGAGTTGGTTATGATAGGATTTTGTGTGGATCACGAATTTGAGTTGTTTTAGGAATGTGGGATACGTTTCTAAGGTGTTTGGAAGTCTTAAGATTGCTTTTATCTACGTATAGAAGAGTCCTAAGCAGTTATGGAAAGTTTCGATTCGTGATTTGCGTAGGATTAGAGTCCTAGTTGAGATTGGGTTGGCCTAAGGGCTGGTTATATAAGAAAGGGAGATCAGAGCTCGTAGAAGACGACTTTGGGGTTGTTTCTCTTGTGTTCTATTGAATAAAAATCGTAGTTTAAAGGAACTTTTGTGTCTTGTTCGTCCGACTTGTTCCAGACAAGTTTTTCTCGTCGACTTTTCTGCACAACACTACCTTTCTTGGTTGGTTTTATCATAACTTGAGTTTTACAGATTCAATTGACGTGATTCTTTTTGGGTTGTCTTCACAACTTGATTATCTATCATCTGTCAAAATTTCACGGTCATTAGATTTGTGGTTTCTGATCTACACGAGTTTCTTTGTAGCGTTCCAAAACTGTTTTTCTCGGGTTGGACAGATTTTCCTTTGTTTGATCTTTTAATTGTAACTTGAGTTTCTCTCGACAGATTTGAGTGATTCTTGTTGTTTCGCCTTCGTGACTTGATTCTTTCTGATATCTATCACTTTTGTCACAGTGAAACACGTTTAGATTAATCTAACACACGATTTCTTTAACATATTGTTTTTCTGTCGAAGAGGTTGAGATTTAATTATTTCTACTGCGTAAGATTCTTTAATCTACCATTCACCCCTCTCTGGTACCTTTTCATGTGCTCTTCGATCCTACAATTGGTATCAAAGTTACGGTGCTCTAATCATTGTGATTTGTACGTGTTTTTTTGACTAATCATCATGGAGAAATACTCTGTCAAATCTTGTGTGTTTGCTGATATTGATTTTCAGGTTTGTAAGGCATGGAGGCTTTTATCCAGGCGCAAGACTTTGTAATATGGGAGAAGGTGTACAAGTCTTACGAAGTGCTGTCAACGATCAAGTTACAACTACAAATTTGAGAGATGTTGACAACAACAACAAGGCTCGGAACTTGATCATATAAAGATTAACTTAAAGCGACTTTGATCGTGTTGCACACCTCCGATCTGCATACGATGTGTGGAAAACACTTTGTAACTATCACGAAGGATCTAACACGATCAAGAAGGTAAGACAAGACATGTTTAAGAAAGAATATATGCGCTTCGAGATGCAACCCGGTGAGTGTATTGATGACCTTTTTGCTCGCTTTAATAAAATTCTCAGCAATTTGCGTAGTGTCAATGTTAATTTTTCAGATGCTGAAAATGCTAGACAATTGTCAAGTGAATTAGATATGTCAATTTGGGAGATGAAAGTCACATCTATTCGTGAATCTACTGTCATGAGTACACTTACTTTAGATGTGTTATATTTCAAGTTAAAAACTTATGAAATTGACATAATATCACGTAAGAACTCCAACAAGTTTATTGCTTTTGTTTTTCAATGTGACATGCCTAGCTCCAGTAATTCTTCATCTTGTGGTACACTTGCTTTGTTGTTCTCTCTAACCCTTGAACAGATTGAGGAGCTTCCAGAGGAGGAGCTAGCACTTCTCTCTACTAGGTTCTCAAAAGCATTGCAATATGTGAGAACTAGAAGGAGAGGAAGATCCAGATCTCAACGATGTTTCGAATGTGGTAAGACAGGACACTTTCGTACAGATTGTCCTAACCTTTCAGATTCTACTTCACGAGAAGAAAAACAATCAATGACGAAACACTCCTCAACAAATGATAAGAAGAAGAAGGTCTTTACAAGGCGCAAACTAGTGAACAGTTTTATCTCTGCACTTCAGGAACTTGGCTCAAGCGACGTGGACATTGAAAGTGACGAAGATGAAGATGATTTGATAAACTTGTGCTTCATGACGGGCAAGTCAAGATCAAGTATGGAGGAGGCTGAACACAACAGCGACAATGAAGAGGTATATCCTACTTGCGAAGAAATGTGTGGTGTAATTTCTCGTGCAACTATTATTGTTAGAAAAAGGACAAAAAACTTAGGGATAATGCTGCTAAAATTGAATCACTAGAATCTGAAATCAACCGTTTGAAAATCTTGATTCCTAGTAATGATTCTTATCCCTCATGTAATTTAATCTATGAATAATTGTTCACACTAAGAACTGCATACTCCTCCATTCTAGATGGACTTGAATTTGAATTGAAAAGAATAAAAAGCTTGTTGCACTTGATATTGGAAACTTAAAAGATGCTTCTTGTTCACAATTGATTTGTATTGTTTTAGTTGCGATGATCTTGAAAAGAAACTAAAATATGCTATGAATGAAATTTCAATATTGAACAATGCTTTACGATCTCATGAAGTTAAATATTGTTCCAATTGCAAATTAAAAGGAAAAACTTCATGTGAAAATTGTTTTGATCTGTCCAATAAACTTGATAACATGCATAGAACATTAGATCGTTTTTGTAATGGGAATAAAAACTTAAACTTACTGTTGAATTCTTCCAAGTCTTGCAACGATAAAACTGGTTTAGGTTTTGATTCTCATGCTCATACTAAGGCACATCCACCTAAAATTTTAAAGTCATTAGGAAGTGGATTGATTCAAATAGTTCTTAAACAAAAAGAAGTGATTTTCAAATCTGCAGGAGTGTTGTCTCATTCGGTTTCTAATAAACATGTTGCATGCTCGTCTAGACATGAACACAAAATTAAATTTCATTGTACCTGTTGTGGTAGAGATGGTCATGTCATAGATTTTTGTTATAGACTAGCTAAACAACATAAAAAGGAAAGAATGCAAGCTAGATCTTATAACTCTCATGCAAAATTTGCTACACGTACTAAATCGAATGTTAGAAACATGCAACTTGCTGTTATGAGTCAGAAACATTCAAAGTTTACCTCCGGACCTTCTATTTTTGCCTCCGGAACTACTAATTTTTGTGCTACACAAGTAACACCTTATAGGTGGTTAAGAACAAAAATCCTCAAACTTTGACTCATAAAACTGATGTTTTATCTCAGATTTCGCGTGTTATTCCTGCTGGACGTCGTGTGACTCAGTACTGGATTTCTAAATGCCTTTTGACTAACCCCAGTATTGAGTCATTGATGTATTATGATTCTATGTAGGTTACACGCTTGAGGAAGGAGAACATTTAGATTGTGGATTCAGGTTGCTCACGCCACATGATCGGTAACAAAGAATGGTTCCCCTCCCTCTCTTTTGTGTCACATGTAGAGAATGTTACTTTTGTTGATAATTCTTCAACTCTTATAATTGCTAAGGGTTCAATTAGAGTAAATAATCACTACACTTTGAAGGATGTGACACTTGTTAAAAATTTGAAATACAACTTGTTTTTTTTTCACAACTGCTAGATGAAAATCTAGAAATTATTTTCACTAAAAATTGCTGCAAAGTTGTAAATTAAAATTGTGAGCTTATTTTTAACATGTCTCGGTTTGGAATAGTTTTTAAAGCTGATTTTGATATGTTTTCCTCTAAGCATAGGTGTCTAGTTGCTAATGATTCAAAGGACTTATATTTTTGGCATCGTAGACTTAGTCACGTAGGTTTTGATCATCTAGCGCGTGTTAGTGCTCTTGATCGCATTCGTGTGTTGTCTAAGCTTAAGGGGGACAAATAAATTGTGTGCTCTTCTTGTAGACATGTTAATAGTTGCAGGTTCACATACTCCTCTAACAATGATCATGATAACTGAACCGGGTCAACTTTTGCACCTTGACACCGTAGAACCTTCACGCATTCAATCCTTCGGAGGTAAATGGTATGTTCTTGTGATTGTTGATGATTATTTTAGATACTCTTGGGTTTATTTTATGACATCTAAGAATGAAGCTTTTAGTCACTTTAGAACTTTATTTCTTAGATTATCAATTGATTACTCAGGATCTTTAAAAGTAATTAGAAGTAATAATAGAACTGAATTTAAAAATAAATCTTTTGATCACTTTTGTGCTGAAAAAGGAATAGATCATCAATTATATTCACTATATGTACCTCAACAAAACGGTGTTGTAGAAAGAAAGAACAAAATCTTAGTTGAGATGACTAGGACTATACTTGGTGAATATCAAACTCCTAGGAAATTTTGGGCTGATGCGATTGCAACTACTTGTTATGTCTCAAATCGAGTTTTCTTGCGCACTAAGCTAGGCAAAACATTATATAAGCTCCGGTTTGGGCATAGGTCTAGTGTTACATATTTTTCGGGTCTTCGGTTGCAAATGCTTTGTTAAAAAACATGGTAATGTTGATAAATTTAAACCTAGATCCATTGATGACATGTTTCTTGGTTATCCATTTCATACTAGAGGCTACCGTGTAATTTTACTTGACACCGTGTAATTGTGCAGACTTCTGAGGTGTTTTTTGATGAAGCTAGCACAGGTACTAGATGAAACATTGCAGGTCCAGATCCATATCCGCAGGGGGGAGCATTTTCGTTGAAGATAAGGAAGAGGTGGAGCTGCTACCCGAAAATTCAGCAGCTAATGACATTGTTCCAGCTCTTGATTTTGATTCACAGCCAGTACCGACGACCACCATTGCGGGTCCAGATCCTCCTCAAGTCACAAGCTCATCGATTTGTGATGAACATGAAGAAGGAGAAGCTTGTGAAATGTCCACTCCCCTCTGGGTTCTCAAAATTCATCTTTCACAACAGATTATTGGAAGCTTGCATGAACGAGTCACACGGTCCAGGTTTTGCGATCCAAACTCTCACGCTCATTCTACTTTTGTTGCTTCTTTTGAACCCAAAGATATATCACACGCGGTCACTAATGAATCTTGGATTATTGCCATGCAAGAAGAGTTAGAAAATTTTAAAAGAAATAATGTTTGGAAACTTGTACCTCCATCTCAAGGTCACACTTTAATTGGAACTAAATGGTTGTTTTAAAATAAACAAAGTGCGGATGGGGTTGTGGTTAGTAATACGGCTAGGTTGGTTGGTCAAGGTTTCACTCAAGTTGAAGGTCTAGATTTTGATGAAACTTTTGCTCCTGTTGCTA
Organism: Tuctoria greenei; assembly: GCA_036927565.1. Classification (NCBI taxonomy): domain Eukaryota; kingdom Viridiplantae; phylum Streptophyta; class Magnoliopsida; order Poales; family Poaceae; genus Tuctoria; species Tuctoria greenei. The sequence goes on from JAYESD010000002.1 coordinate 141,882,693, forward strand.
GATTAGAAGTCATAAGAACTTTTTTAGCTTTTGCTGCATCTAAATGTTTTAAGCTATATCAAATAGATGTTAAAAGTGTTTTTCTTAATGGCTACATAGATGAGGAGGTTTATGTCAAACAACCACCGGGTTTTGAAAATTCAGATTTTCCTAATTATGTTTACAAACTGTCCAAATCCTTTTACGATCTCAAACAAGCCCCTAGAGCATGTTATGATAAGTCAAAAACATTCTTACTTGAAAAGTGGTTTACCATGGGCAAGGTTGATAAAACTCTTTTTATGATTAAGCATGACAATGACTCATTATCCGTTCAAGTGTATGTGGATGATATTATCTTTGATTGTGCTTCTTATGATCTTGTGTCCAAGTTTTCAGCTATGATGAGTTCAGAATTTGAGATGAGTATGATGGGAGAACTCACATACTTTTTGGGGTTGCAAATCAAGCAAACCAAGGCGTGTACCTTTGTGCATCAAACGAAGTATACAAAAGACCTCATAAGGCGCTTCAACATGGACAAAAGCAAGTCTCTTCGGACACCAATGAGAACAACAACAACACTTGAACTTGATGAAGATGGTGAACCCGTGGATCAAAAAAGAATATAGATTACTCGTGATTCCTTTTGCATTTTGAAAAGTTCTTACTACATTATTCGTGTTATATATTTTGTAATTTTTGTCATGTCTAGTAATTGGGATAATTACTTACATTAAATCTGGTCATGGTCGAACTTTCTTGTTGTTTTGAACTTGTTGCATGCTCACAAGTGCTTTTAATCATAAAGAATTAATTAAGTAATCAACTCACATGTTGAGTTTTTATGATCAAATAAAAATGAGAAAAGATCAAGAGAATATGCATGCATCATACTTCTTCTTTTAAGATAGCTTATCATTGCACTTAGATATGAACTTGGAAGAAGTGTATGACTAAAACCATGTCTTTAAGCTTCTGATTGTCAAATGACATATGTTTAGTTTGGTTGGTTAGAATAAGGCAGATGCACATATAATCTTTTGCAAATATCATATGATCTAAGTTTGTGCTTTAAATAATAAAATGCAGAAACAAGTGTCATGCTTTCAAGTTTTGAAATAGTTAAGTTTGTGAGATCATACATTTTTTAAATTGAAAATTACATTTGATCTCTAGCATGGCTTATACTACTTTATGTATTTCATTGATGTGATAGTGTAAGTTACTTGATAGTATGACTTGGATGAGCTTTGTTTTATATGTATATGTTATAATATGCTCATAACAAATAAAATTTTTCTTATAAACCTTGCTGAATACATATTCACAATTGTTTTTGTCACGATTTTTCTCAGGGATATCATTTTTTTCTCATTTTTTTTCTGTTTCACAAAGAGGGAGAAATTGTTTTCAAAACTTTTAATGTGAATAAGATAATGTTCAGATCTTAAGTGGTGTTGCCAATGCATTCATCAAGGGAAGATTGTGAGATCTATGTGTGTTGTATACATTGGCTTTGACAATAAAAGTTTTGAATGCTGCCGTAACATCTTTTAGCAAGGTCTGATTCTAGCTCCGAGCTTCTGCAAGGTCCGACAATAGGTATGAATTGCTTTGTCAATATTCGACATGTTTTTGGGAAGCTCCGGTGAGCTTTATCTTTAGCTTCACAATGTCTTTGATAGCTCTGACATGTCTTTGTTAAGCTCCGATTAGTTTTTGCTAGGTCCGACTTTTGTTTGTTAAGCTCTGTGTTTTGCTAGGTCCGACTTATGTTGGTTAGCTCCGACATATTTTTCTAGCTCTGGTTTTTGAGTTGACTAGTTCTGACTAGCTTTGGTAAGCTTCAGCGTTAGGTTGTACTAGCTTTGGTAAGTTTCGGCTCAAGCTCCGGTTAGCTTTGGCAAGGTTCAAAGCTTGATCGCAGTGATTCTGCTTTTAACTTGCAATGTTTCGAATTTGCTTTACACTTATGGAAATGTTGCTTAGTATTCTTTTACTAAGTTTTTGGTGTGTTTTGATGGTTAAGGCTGATATCATTTTGCTATGGTTTGCAACATGGTTATGTGAGGTGCTCACGTAAGGTGTTGTAGTTTCGGAACTAACGAGGCTCAAGTAAAGGATTTGTGCTCGGAAGTATAGGTTGTTTATTCATGTGCAGGTGTTGCTTGAGTTCAAGACATGGCTGGTGACGGGATCTATTGAACTAGTCTTAAGGAGAAGATGAGGTTCAACAACCAAGTTCGGGAGGAATTGTGGTTGAGTTGATCGGGAGGTTGCGTAATATGTTTGAATCAAGAACAATGCATATGAAGGTATTATGGACGTTGTTAGAAGATGTTTGCACGTGTGCAAGGAGTGCATGGACGTAGCTACATGGTTTCGAGGCGTGATGAAGAGATGTGAACGTAAAAATTGGTCGGAAAGGTCCAACCGACTAGGTTATGGACTCAAGCTGCGGCTGAGTCGTGTTTGACTTAAATATGGAAAGATTTGAGTTGATTATGATAGGATTTTGTGTGGGTCACAAATTTGAGTTGTTTTAGGAATGTGGGATACGTTCCTAAGGTGTTTGGAAGTCTTAAGATTGCTTCTATCTGCGTATAGAAGAGCTCTAAGAAGTTATGGAAAGTTTCGAATCGTGATTTGAGTAGGATTAGAGTCCTAGTTGAGATTGGGTTGGCCTAAGGGCTGGTTATATAAGAAAGGGAGGCCAGAGCTCGTAGGAGACGACTTTGTAGTTGTTCTTGTTGTGTTCTATTGAATAAAGATCATAGTTTAAAAGAACTTTTGTGTCTTGTTCGTCCGACTTGTTGCAGACAAGTTTTCCTCGTCGAGTTTTCTGCACAACACTACCTTTCTTTGGTTGTTTTATCATAACTCGAGTTTTACAGATTCAATTGACGTGATTCTTTTTGGGTTGTCTTCACAACTTGATTATCTATCATCTGTCAAAATTTCACAGTCATTAGATTTGTGGTTTCTGATCTAAACGAGTTTCTTTGCAGCGTTGCAGAACTGTTTTTCTCGGGTATGACAGATTGACCATTGTTTGATCTTTCTATCGTAATTTGAGTTTCTCTCAACGAATTTGAGTGATTCTTATTGTGTCGCCTTCGTGACTTGATTCTATCTGATATCTATCACTTTTGTCACGGTGAAACACGTTTAGATTAGTCTAACACATGATTCCTTTAACAGATTGTTTTTCTGCCAAAGGGGTTGAGATTTAATTGTTTCCGCTGCTTAAGATTTTTTAATCTACCATTCACTCCCGCTGGTAGCTTTTCACGTGCTCCTCGATCCTACAAAGTTGAGGTGCTCAGCTGCATCCGCCACCCCAACATGGTGCTCCTTCTTGGCGTGTGCCTGAAGTACGGCTGGATACTAGCTGGATGCTCTCTGGTTCATTAGGTCTGGTGCTTCCGACACGACAAATTCCCCATTCAGGTTCGGTCTTGTGGACAGCATCCAGCTAGTATTTAATTTTACTTAGTTCTCCTCATTGGCAGGTGGGGCCCACCATTGGAGTCATGCCCAGTAAGCATCCTAGGTGGCAAAACCTCTCACTCTCTGGCAAAACCGCTTTAGGGGGGAGATTAACTGGTTTTGCAAACATCAGGGTGTTGAGTAACTGGTTCTATAGTTTGAGGAGTAAATTATTCCCTAGACAATAGTTGGTGGGGTTATTTAGACTTTGTCCTAAATTTTATGTGTTGAGGATTGGAGGTCTTGTCCAAAACAGGAAGTATTTTTTATTGGAAGAAGACCGGTTACATCCTCTTGATAACAAAGCACTATCCTGAATTCCTATTTCTGCATGCAAAACTGTTAGCAGATCTTGTTTCCATTTGATGGGTTACATCTGTCAGTGTACTTTATTTCCTTTTCTTTCGGCGTGATATGAACACAGGCTGTTAGGCTGTTACATTTCAATCCGTTTTCTAGTATTTAGCAACAAACACCTTCTGAGTGGTGTCATCAGGATCTTGTTTCCATTTGATGAGTTACTGTGTGCCTCAGTTGGTGCACTACTGTGCCGAAATGTTGATGGGAGATATTCTGTGACCTGCAGGTGTTGTGGTCGAGTGAAGCTGCCACACTATTACTGCTGCAGCGGGGAGAGGGGGAACCCTGATCCCTCGAGCTCATAAAAAGGAAGTCATAGGCTTTCTCAGCTTTCGAATCTTAGAAATTCTATAGAAAGAGACATGATGGAATGGATGCCCTTACCTGACATGTGTTAGCCGTGAATGTGATGCCCTGCCATCATTACCCTCTTGGCAGTCAATTCGACTCTGTTGTTGTACTGGACATTTTGAAATAATCCTTTGGACAACCGTGCTTGATCCGAACGCAAGGCATATGCAGATGCCGCACTAACCATTTCCTCCATCTTTGTCCTGAGATTGGATCTTTTTTTTTTTTTCAAGTGTCCAAGATCGGATCCTGAGGCCCGATGCTTGTTGTCACGTAACACCCCCATCGCATGAAGCATGGAACTGACTCTTGCGAAAATTTTCTAACTGCATTTCCTCGTTTCAAATGCTAAGCTAGCATGAATGTGTACCAGATATGCCCACCAGTCAGTCAGCTGAATAAGCATAAGGTATTTGTCAATGGTTTTAACTGACTATGATAATTTAACGACGGAAGTGTGACATTTGCAGTCTTTTTCAAAAGATAGTAATCACTCTTTTATTGTAATTGTGCAAACAACTTCTGTTTATATGATCTCTACTCATGGTTGAAAAAAAAAGAATAGTACTCTATCTTCATTTCAAATTACTTATCATCTCTAATTAAAAATGAACTAGACACTGATAAGTAGTGAAAAGGTTAGTTCCATGATTGTATGAAGACGGTGATTACACCACACATATGTGTATTGTGTGACAGCGAGTTTGTCTGGCCGAGATTCAGGTTTGTGTGAATTCAAAGCTGCAGAATGAAACCCGCTATTTAAGCCAGGCAGCAGGTCCACGCGCCAACGTTAAACCAGACTGGCTGTTGCACCAACCAAACGCGCCGCGCGAGCGCGACCAAGAAGAAGACACCGCCGTCCTCTTCCACCGGCCGACTGTTCCGTTGCGTTCCCATGGCGCAGCAGCAAAGGGTGCTGCGGGTGGCACCGCCGGGCCGAGGTGGAGGTGCGGACGGGGAGGCGTTCCCGACGGTGCAGGCGGCGGTGGACGCGGTACCGCTGGGCAACCGGACGCGCATCGTCATCCGCCTGTCCCCAGGGGTGTACAGGGAGCCGGTCTACGTCGCGAAGACCAAGAACTTCATCACGCTCGCGGGGGCCGCGTCTGAGTCCACCGTCATCTCCTGGGACAACACCGCCACGCGCATCAAGCACTCGCAGGTACGCGCTTCCCGCATCCTACCGCTGGCTGCTCCACGAAATGCGCGCTGTGCTACGCGCTTCCCGTTCTGACCGCTACCTGCTCGACGAAATGCGCACTTTGCTACGCGCGTCCTAGCTGGTCGATGAAGATAGTACCAGCCATTCCAGCCGGTGATATAGGGAGAAAGGGAAAGGGTTTGGCTCACGATAGATTACCACAACTTATTGTCTTTCTTCTTCTTGGGAGGGGGGGGGGGGGACTCTTGGATCCTCGTGATACGAACGCCCCTTCACCACAGCATTTTGTAGGCAGCAACATGGCCGGCGAAGAGCGCATCATAAGGCTGCATCTTGGCCGCATGCTCATCGTGTTGTTCTTCAAGAAGTTGGTTGCGAGCCTCGAGGAAGGTAGGAAGGGGCTCCTAGCCAGTGATTGAGGGGATGCACGGGTGATACTTGGGATTTAAACCATGTAACGTGTTGAGTAACTGGCTTGGCTCATAATGCCAAACGTCATGTAGTCAATCAGTGAGGTTCTAGAGAAGACGACAGTACTCGTGCTAAAGAGATCACCCTGGTACATGTTGCGGGAGTCCGCCTTGATGTAGATGGCTTGAGCCATCCAATTGTCGTAGAAGAGTTCGTGGATCTTTGTCCACGTCCTACGCCGTGGCAAGCAGCTTGTTGATGATGGACAAGACCTCAAGCAGGATCTCATTGTAGAACCAATTCTTGACGCTGAAGTCGATCTGCACCCATTCCGGGTCTTGATGACACAGAGCAGTGCTGTTGGTGAAGTGATGTTCAAGCCCGAACTTGCCAAGGATGGAGTTAAAGAAGAGATGTCAGTCCAGATGGTTGGACTCCGTCAGGTCCAGGATCACCAAGACGTGCGTGCGGATGTTGACCATCTGCACAGTGGAGAGGGGAGCAAAGATTGTAGATGGTGTGTAATTGCCATGGAAGCAGAGACAGGGGGGCAGTGGGCATGAAGAGGTTGTCGATGCAACGGACACGATTGATTCGATGATATCGGTATTTATACAAGTACAGGAGCAGTCATGCTGCTACCAGCCGGTGATACCCTAGTGGCTAGTATGGAAAGCATATGAGGTGAGAAAGTCCTGCGAAAGCATGATGAGCAAGCGCGGTGTGAACTCGACAATAGTGTGCATGTACAACAAAACGAGGACTTGTTAGAATATTTGAGTGTTCCTAATGGCCAAAACATTCAGGATCTAATTTCTCGGGGGATAAACACTTCAGATTAGTGAAGATCTAGGGGATTAGAGGAGTGATTAGGATTACCTTCCGGTTTGGACGGCGAAGAAGCCATGAGGACGGCCGGAGCATCGGCATCGGTGGTCGGCGCAGATCTTCGGTCGTCGCGACTTGAAGGACGTGTGGTGCTGGGGCATTTCCCTTCACTTTTGCACCCTTAATGTTCGGATCGGGGGTGTATTGTGGGGGCAGGCTAACACCGGTTAGCGCATTGGAGTGCCCTCTTACCTTTTATATGGCACAACATGAGAGGGGCCCTCAGCCAAATGTGGCTGGTGCCGTCAATAAGGGTGTGGTCCATTAGGGGAAGTTGGACATGGTCTTGTAACCTGACTCCAACTTTGGAGATCAATCCAACAGGACTCAGTCTATCTATGTTGCTAACAAGTCCAATACTCACTCTTATATAATCAGAGATAATATTGTACATGTATGGGACCGATGGATAATTCACATTCAGTTTCTCCAGTTTGAACTCAGGGGTAGAAAATTTATCCTGTGAGCACAATATGCAAAGATGAGCAGGCAAGATTGTGGATGCGCCCTAGCTCTAAATCTTTAATATTGAATCTCCAGTCGGCTAAATATGTGTAATTTTGTGTAATTCTAGTACCTCTCAGAATAATCAATGGTACATTTTCTCTCATAAAGTCATCCAGGGTTATCGGAACAGGTACATTTGGCTGCGGTACATTTATTATTGAGGGGGAGGATTTCGTGGCAGAGAATATCACATTTGAGAACTCAGCTCCCCAGGTACTAAGTTGTCCTCTTTTCTCCTTGCTGAAACAGATGATCATGTTGGAGGTCTGGGATGGAAAGTTGATGTATGCTACGCGTGATACAGGGATCTGGGCAGGCAGTTGCAGTGCGGGTGACTGCAGATAGATGTGCTTTCTACAATTGTCGGTTCCTTGGCTGGCAGGTTTGTACTATTTTGACATCTCTTCATTGTTACACTAATTTGATGAGAATCACATTATTTTTTATATCATTACAAATTCTAATATCAAATAAACAATCTGTCAGGACACTTTATATTTACATTATGGAAAACAGTACATAAGAGATTGTTATATCGAAGGCCATTGTGACGTCATCTTTGGTAACTCGATTGCCCTCTTGGAACATTGCCACATCCATTGCAAAGCAGCGGGATATATTACAGCTCATAGCCGGAAATCCACTTCGGAATCTACTGGCTATGTCTTCTTGAGGTAAGTTGTGTACCTTTGTAAGAGTTCTTATTGTGAATCTATCATATAATGTTTTCTTAGGGGAACCATTTTTTTTTTTGTTGTGGCACTTAAGACCCTTTCGGAATTTCTGAGGCTTATTTGTAACTTCAGCATTTCCAATATGACAACTACTATGCAATCAGACTAATTGTGCAATCCTGCAATCATGGATTCTCAGGCTTTGGATTTCCATCCTATGGTGGTTGCACATTTTCACTTAAATCCTCTCACATTTTTTTGAAAGTTGCCTAGAGGGGGGGGGGGTGAATAGGCTAATCGACCTGCAAATGACTCAATAAAACGAGGTTAAATCACAGGGGGCGGACTAGTCCGGTCTGGGGGCGGACTAGTCCGGTCAGCCTGCGTGAAGAACCCTAAAAAGTGTTTCTAGCAAGTTTTAAGAGGATTTTCTCGAGGCTACAGGTGAGGATATGTTTATGTCAAGTTTAGCAACTATCAACACAAGAGTGAGTCAACAAGATTATGGCAATGTGAAGCACAAGACAAAACTAGCAACCCTAGAACGAAATATTTGATAAACAAAATGCGAAGAACACGGAGACACAAGGATTTTATTCCGAGGTTCGATTCCACACAAGAATCTACGTCCCCGTTGAGGAGTCCACAAAGGACCGGGTTCAACAACCCTTCCCTCACCAAGTTTACCGCACGGGCCTAACTTGGTTCTCCACTATCTCAAAGTGTGAATACAAGATTCGTTGGGGCTTCTCACAATCTGAGGCTCCCACACCACAAAGGTGATCAACACAACGAAACACACTCAACACACAGGTCACAACGACTCAATGAGTGCAAGAGATCAAACCGGGAGCACAAGCGCGATGTTCTTCCTCTTCTCCACCTCACTAAACCCTAATCCACTCAAGAATTAGTTTTAGAGGGAAAGTAGGCAAGAAAGAGGCTTAAGAGTGCTCCAAGTTGGCTGTGGCGGCGCTAGGGTTCGAGAGTTTTTGAAATGAGGTCGGGGGTCCCCTTTTTATAGGGGTCCCGAGCCCAAACTGCTGACCTCAGCAAAAGGGCGGACTAGTCCGGCCTCAGGCCCGGACTAGTCCGGCCTAGGGGACCACTGACCTCTCTGACAACTGTCGCACTGCGCGGCAATCGTCACGCTACCCGCCAAACTTCAAATTCAAACGGTAACTTCAACAACGGACTAGTCCGGCCCTCACCAGACTAGTCCGATCTCACACAGAACCTTTTGTTCCGTGTGAGAACAGACTAGTCAGGAGACCACGGACTAGTCCGGCCACAAGGGCGGACTAGTCTGGCCTTCCCAGACTTAGTCGCAAAACCACTCTGCACTAGGCAACACGGACTAGTCCGGCCCACGGACGGACTAGTCCGATCTCACACAGGACCTTTTGGTCCGCCCCATAACGGACAAGTCCGCTCTCTAGGACTTAGTCCCGAAACTCCACCCTAAGGGGTACCCCGGACTAGTCCGTCCAACTACGGACTAGTCCGAAGTCACACAGGACCTTCTGGTCCGTGTGAAAACGGACTAGTCTGGCCAGGAGCGGACTAGTCCGGCCCTAAGTCGGACTAGTCCGGCCACTCCTGCCAGACTCCTCTAACTTCAACTTTAAATAGGGTTTCTACCTCAACCACCACTCTTGAGCTCCTACTTTGATCTCTTTGCACTTTACGCACACACCCTCCTATTTCTACGGCTAGTCTAACTCCACACGCTAGAAACCTTAGTTTCCACGCTTCGAGTCGATTCCGTTTCCTTCCTTTTCCTTTTTGAGGGTTTGCGTCTCCGATCGAGTCTACACCTGTGCTAAGATCACATGAGCTCATTAGCGACTTAATTGTCTTCAGCAATCATCCAAAACCCACGGGGAACCTAGATGCACTTTCATTTTTGAATATTTTCGAACACAGGTGGCCAGGTGGGAGGATTTAAGTGAAAATGTGCAGCCACCATAGGATGAGAATCCAACGTCTGAGAATCCATAATTGCAGGATTGCACAATTAGTCTGATTGCAAGTCTGATTGCACAGTAGCTGTTGCCGTCATTTTTTGTCTCCTCATTGTTTTGATACTTGGACAAATGCTTAGGTGTATTATTACTGGAAATGGTGAAGCTGGATACATGTTCCTTGGTCGGCCATGGGGACCCTTTGGGAGGGTTGTCTTTGCATACACTTTTATGGATCGGTGCATTAAACCTGCTGGTTGGCACAACTGGGGCAAATGCGAGAATGAAAGAACTGCTTGCTTTTATGAGTACAGGTAAATTGGGTATACAGAATTTGCAAAAAAAAAAATCTCTGTACATCATATTACTTGTCACCCACTACTAATATCAGCCTCAAACGGTGTTAAATTAAAGAGAAACTTTCTTATTGTCATCTTGCCATTTACATAGACTGATCTCTCATGAAAAAATTCATTGTGATTGAACGTTTTAGCTTCCTTAGCTCCTACTCGGTACTATGCGTGTCAATTTGTTCATGTTGCTCTGAAGGTTGTGCGCTCATGATGTTGTAGACTGCAGTTTTAACATTTCCATGGTTATCTTTCTTTCAGGTGCTCAGGACCAGGTTCCAGGCCATCAAACCGAGTAACTTGGTGCAGAAAGTTGCTCGACGTTGAAGCAGAGCAGTTCCTTTCACACACTTTTATTGATCCAGAGCAAGATAAGCCATGGCTACTCCAGATGATGGCAATAAGAATACCAGCCTCAGCTTAGCCTGATCCCGTGATACTAGTTTGTGCCTCCTTCCTAGTCTATCTTATGAATAAATTTGGAGGACGTATTATTAAGCGTGGATTGTGTGACAAGTACAACAGCTTGAGTAGTAGGTGCAAGTAGGTCATATTTCTTGCAAATTGCTCAAATGACTTATATATTATGTTTAAGTGATGTGCATGAAGGAACTTGATGGCCGAATAGAACGATGTGGCATCCATGTCATTTTTCACCGTGGGGTAATTCTTTGCAAAAGCTCTGTCTCTGTTATCCATCTCATTTTTCTTATTTCTATTTCATCTGTAAGTTTAATAGAGAAACCTATGGTCACATCCTTACGAGATGTTTCATGGCCACATGTTAGTTTTTTTCATTTTTTTCATCGTCGTACTTTGTTGGTTTGGTTCATTCCCGCATGCACCTCTATACAAAATATGTTGGATGCAGGTTACAGTTTTTTTCAAAGCAAATATAGTATAAGACAATGTCTTCATCAAATTTTGGACCTGACAACAAATTTGATGGAATCAAGAATAAAAGGAAATATGATATAGTCATAATACCTTGATCACAAATATGGTATAGTGGCGGGAGCTAGCAATCAATCCAATTTTATAGAAATAGAAGAAAACAAAACAAATCAATCACAGGATGGGTAAAAGAGGCAGGGGGGTTCGGTCAAAAAAAAAAAAAAACAGAGGCAGGGGGCTTTTGTATAGAGTCATCGATGGTGGACAGCGACTTCGGTCACCAAGTTTATTTTTAACTTTATTTACAGCACTTAAGCACAAGATGCAGCCCGTTTGAGTAATTTGCAAGTAAGTATGATCTAGTTACACCCACTGCGCAAGTTGTTATATTTGTCATACAATTCAATTTATTATTATTTTTGTTACATTCATTTGAGTTGGCACCCACGTTGATTGTACTAAGAGTAGAGAGATACTTCTTTTGTGAGCTATGAGCCAATGACTGATTTGATAATTGTTCTGACATATGGAATCACATTGTACACTAACATGTGCCGTGCCTCCTTTTCTTTCTGCTGAAGACTTGATTAAAGATGTGAACGCTTAGAGATAATACTGCAGGTGAGGTAGCAAGCTTGCAGCTTTCCTAGCCAAAAATTCAGCTGTTATTGCTCCCAAGTATGCATATTCCCAGAAAAACAAATATCTGCAAAATAAGAGATCAAAATCGTAAGAACTTTGTTCAATCTGACGCATCTGGTTTCAATTTGACGTGTATATCAGGGATTGGAGGTTTCCGATGGAGCTCCATGTATTGGTTCTCGCGACGACCCTATTAACTTCTTACGTTTCTTGCAAAAAAAAAAAACTGGGAAAAAAATCTTGCATTTCACTACACCGTATCTCACTCATTCAGTTCGTATTTATATACCTGTGGACAATTTAAATTAAAAAAAATACTTAGCACGAAAGACGACACCATCTGAGGTAGGTACATTCCTGGTATGATAACGTGCTAAATTTCTTTTTTTTTAAACCATTGGTCCAGACTGGCCAACGGCACTGAAATAAGAAGGAAGCAGCCATCCGAAGCGAGCAGAGGAACTAGATGGTCTTATATTAAGAAGGAAATAGGTATCCAAATTCGCTTCCAAAAGAATTTGAACTTGGGTGGTCAAAGTGTACACCCACAACCCTTAACCAAGTTAGGCTCAGTTACGCGCCAAATTAGGAATTGCCTGAGGCCGCGTAGCTGGCTTTGACAATGAGCGTACGTGATGCTGCCTTTTACTTGAATTCTTTTGCCAAAAAGTTATCTCTGATTCCCAAGCTGCAACAAACACTAGGGTTTTCCTACTTTCAGTAGGAGAACCTGCCTGATTATTACTATTCTTGTGGCTTGATTGGACACTCATCAATACTGTTTGACACCGGCAGAGCAAGATTGTAAGGAATGTTACCGGAGGGGACATATCGTCTTATTTTAATGCAGAGTGTATCATGATCACAGACGTGTGGGACCGGATCCACATGTCATTAGAACACATAAATGGAATCGTGACTGATCGTGGATAGCATCAATGATCAGGCTTTGTGCTGGGGAAGAGCAGGAGCTAAGGCTTTGGCGCAGGTGTTACCAAACCAGCTTCAGTGGCGGACCTACAGGGTATGTTGGGTGGGCCCCGGCATACCCTGGGCCCCACAAACATGTGTAGTCGCAGGCCTGTGATCAAGCCGAGCCTGTGAGTGGTGAGCCTTCTCCCTGAAGCCTTCCATGTTCCGGGCACGACGTAGCTGCGTTTCGTAGTCGGCGATTGAACGGCACAAGTTACGTGGGTCACAGGCAACAGGCTTCCTCGGTACTCTGATCAGGAACGGCTTGGGCAACAGCAGGCTTGGGCTTCTCGGTATCTCGTCAATCGTAGTGTGGCACATGCTACGTTGCTACGTGCATCTAGTGATCACTTTGACATCTCAACAGACCATACTACATATCATGCACGTATTAGGATCCATGTCGCAAAGTAAAAATTTAGGTCATATTGCTCTCAACTGACAGAAGGGCCAAGCTTCAGATTATTTGTGTTTTCATCATTTATTTTGTTGTTGTGATTAGGTAAATTGTTCGTGTTTCTATCATGTTTTTTTATTGTGATTGGATGAATCATTTGGTTCTTCTCTTTCTATAGGTTTTATCAATATATTATTTATGTAAAGAGGGACATTAAAGAGATCAATAAATTAAAGATTGGTTAGCCCGATATAAATGTTAATATCAGATATTTTTTCTTTAATAGATTCAATATCTAGTCACATTCACTGAATGGGATATTTTTTTCTTTAAAATGGGTGGAACTGATACAATAAATGCATTCATTTGATTTACAATGTGAGAGTTAAAAAAGTCAGATAAATAATATTGTAAATATCTCTTATAGTTATATTTAAAACTATCATTATTGTACTTTAACTATTTATATGATAATATATTGAATTTAAGATGTATCCTGTTATTTAATATGTTATACAAAATTACATTATGAATTTTATAATTTTTTACTAAATTACTAAATAATTTTATCAAACTCTATATGAATTTTTTTTGCGGCATACCTTTTGATAAAATCCTGGGTCCACCACTGCTGGTTATTACTATTCTTGTGGCTTGATTGGACACTCATCAATACTGTTTGACACCGGCAGAGCAAGATTGTAAGGAATGTTACCGGAGGGGACATATCATCTTATTTTAATGCAGAGTGTATCATGATCACAAACGTGTGAGACCGGATCCACATGTCATTAGAAAACATAAACGGAATCGTGACTGATCGTGGATAGCATCAATGATCAGGCTTTGTGCTGGGGAAGAGCAGGAGCTAAGGCTTTGGCGCGGGTGTTACCAAACCAGCTTCAACAGGACGGGTGACCAAACACATTTCAATTTCTCTTTGAGAGGTTGTATGGGTCTGTCCGGTGAGGACAACTGACGAGTGTGTAGAGACACAGTCTCGATTGTAACATGTAATTTTGCTTTCCCTCCTTAACATATAGGCCAATGACCACAATTTCTGAAAAATAGTCAGAGGATCAATATCCATAGAGAGGATCTTCGAGTCCAAGATTATAAGACCGTCCACATCGGTGTTGCTATAAAGTTTGCTGGATAGTGTAAATTTAGAGTAAATACTGTAAAAGTAGAAGAAGAATAGTGTATAAAGTATGCTTTAGAGTAACGAGTGCAGATAGCCTAAGAAGAGGTTTGAAGAAATACAGGGTCAGTGCTCTAACTCTACTGGAATGAATACTGGATCAAGGAAACAACAGTTTTCAACAAGGTTGGAGAGAATGGAATGGAGGTCAACAAAATATAAACTCTAACAAAGAACATAAAATAGAAGATGCATCACCCTGTTAGATATAGCAAAAAATATGTTAGATATAGTAGTGTATTATGTACCATAGTCATTTAGATCTCTTGCTATTCAGTTGTAACCGAATCAAACTTTCTCTGTAAACCACGGGACCGGTTGTTGGTCTCCTTTATAAATAAAACTGCGGCTCGAGAAAAGGGTTCAACGCTTCCCATATTACCAGATTTAATATGGCATCAGAGCCGCTCTTCCGTCACGTCTAGATTGCTAGTATTCACATCGACATGGCGGCACCAAGTTCGTCGGCTCCAGTTCTTCTCAATGCCACGGTTTCTTAGAAGTTAACCAAAGAAAACTATTTACTTTAGAGGGCGCAGGTGCTTCCCCAGATCAGGAGAGCACACCTTCTTGGATATATTGATGGATCTGTATCTGCTCCTGAAGAGAAGATTGCAGGTGCTGAAAAAGACCAGAAAGTCGACAATCCTGCGTATACCGCATGGGTTGTACAGGATCAACAAATCCTAAGTTATCTTTTAGGAACTCTGTCTAAGGAGATGCTAACTCAAGTGATCAAGGGTGAGACGTCTCGTGAAGCCTGGTTCCATCTGGAGAACATATTTTTGTCACAGTTGAGGTCAAGGATCAACAACCTCCGCATCAAGCTCGCAAACAAGTCAAAAGGTAACAAATCTGTGTCAGCATATTTTTCAGAGATCACTGGATATGCCAACGAGTTAGCAGCCGCTGGAAATCCTCTAGATGAAGATGAGGTTGTCTCATATCTTCTTGCTGGGTTGAGCCAAGAATACAATTCTCTGGTCTTGGTTTTGGATGCACAAAAGACTCCAGTAACACTCAGTGAATTGTTTGGTCAGATGTCAAATTTTGACACAAGACAAGAACTGCTCCAAGGACCGAATGATTACAAGTCATCAGCAAATGCGGCTACAAGAGGACGAGGTGGCCGTGGTGGATATCGTGGCAGATCAGGAAATCGTGGCAGAGGAGGGCAAGGTGGACGTATACCCAACAATAATCGTGGATACGGTGGAAAACCGCCGTGGAGCACACAATTCTAGTGGTGAAAGGCCCACATGTCAGATCTGCTACAAACAAGGACACACCGCCTCTAATTGCTGGCATAGGTTCGAAGAAAACTATGAACCTGAAGAAAGATTCGTTGGCTCAGCTAGTAACTCGGCATATGGGGTTGACACGAATTGGTACATGGACAGCGGAGCTACAAATCACATCATCAGAGATTTAGAAAAGATCACTATGAGAGAGAGATATCGAGGACAAGATCAAGTTCAAAACGCCAATGCCGCAGGTATGGACATAAGTCATGTTGGTCATTCACGTGTTAATACCCCTCATAGAAATTTCAAGCTTGAGAATATACTGCATGTCCCTAGCACATCGAAAAATCTCCTCTCTGTTCATCGTTTCACTCTTGACAATCACACCTTTATTGAATTTCACCCATGGTTCTTTTTGTAAGGACCAGGACTCGAGGAAAACATTGTTCCACGGCAAATCTAGGAGTGGCCTCTACATATTCCTTCCTCAAGCCTTGAACAAAAATAAAAGTGTGCTCAGTGTCACCAAGGTTCCCCTAACACAGTGATATGATCGCCTGGGACACCCTGCTTATCCCATAGTCCAAAGAGTGCTTAGAGAGAATAAAATTGTTGCTTTAGAAAATTCTAGTAGTGAGTCGGTTTGTGACTCTTGTCAACGTGACAAGAGCCGCCAATTACCTTATTCTATCTCTAAAAGTGTGTCTAGTGTTCCTCTCCAATTAATCTTCTCAGACGTTTGGGGGTGTGCACCAACATCAGTGGGAAGATTTGAGTATTATGTAAATTTCATTGACTATTTTAGCAATATACATGGATTTATCTCATCAAAAAAAATCTGATGTGTATGAGGTGTTTAATAATTTTTAAACTCTTGTTGAGAGGCAGCTTGCAAGAAGTATCCTAGACCTCCAATATGATTGGGGAGGAGAGTATGAGGGGCTAGATGAGTTTCTAAGAAAGAAAGGAATCATCCATAGAGTTTCTTGTCCCCATGCTCATCAACAAAATGGATCTACCGAGAGAAAACATCGACACATTGTAGAAACTGGTCTAGCACTCTTGTCAAATGCGAGTATGCCACTAAAGTTTTGGGACGAGGCTTTCCTTGCTGCAACCTACTCGATAAATATCATGCCCAACCGAGTCATAAATTATGCTACTCCTCTTTAGCGTTTGTTTGGCATCAAACCGTCTTACTCCTCTCTTCGTGTTTTCGGGTGTGCTTGTTGGCCAAATCTTAGGCCGTACAGCAATGCAAAACTTTCCTTTCGATCAACTCAATGTGTTTTTCTTGGTTATAGCATAAAACACAAGGGAGTAAAATGACATGAAGTCAAAACAGGCAGGGTTTATATATCAAGGGATGTTGTGTTTGATGAAACACTATTTCCTTTCAAAGCACTCCATAAAAATGTAGGTGCTCTCATTCAAAAGGAAATCCTTTTACTTCCCAAAAATTTTCAAGCATCTCTTTTTTATCATGGGGGTGTATGTAGTAATGATCAACAAATGACTAGTCCATCTAATTATGTGCCTGTGCCTCATTGTGCGACTGATCCTGTGCTTGAGAATAATAGTGCAGGAATTACAGAAGAATTCCCAGAAAATCCAGCTGAAAATGATGAAGAAATAGAGCAAGACGCTGCATGGAATAATGAAAAAGGAACCGACACAGATACCCATGATGATTCACCTGGCGCTGGCAGCAACCGAACTGAAGCGCAGCACATGGCATCAGCCTCGCCTTCAGCGCGCAGAGAAGCAGCATCGTCTTCTGTGTCGCGTCAGGGCAGCAGATGGAATAACTCATCCCTGTTCGGTCTGGGTGAACTTGCAAATCCCGAAGCAAGTCCCGGGCACCACTCAATGAGCAACACGTCAGCACACGCACATGAATCTGGCCAGACAAGCTGATCTTCTGTGGCCAGTGAAGCCGTAGTATCACCGCCTGTCACCCGAGCTCAACAAGATATAACTGTCCCCAAGAAATTATTTCCTAGATTAATCATATATGGTTTCTTGGCCTCTACAGGTGAACCTGAAAGTGTCAATGAAGCACTCGAGAGTAAACACTGGAAGAAGGCGATGCGGGATGAGTATGATGCATTGATAAAAAATGGAACTTGACACTTAGTTCATCCAAGCAAAGGAAGAAACATGATAGACTGTAAATGTGTTTATAAAATCAAGAAGAGGGCCGATGGCACGATAGATAGATACAAGGCAAGGTTGGTGGCCAAGGGCTATAAATAGAGATATGGAATTGACTACGAAGACACCTTCAGTCCAGTGGTGAGATCCGCAACAATTCGTGTGGTCATCTCTATTGCTATCTCAAGAGGATGGAAATGAAAGCAACTAGACATACAGAATGTGTTTCTTCATGGTATTCTGGAAGAGAGGAGTTTATATGAGACAGCCTTATAGTTTTGAAGACAAGAACAAACCTACATACATATGTAAACTTGATAATGCACTTTATGGACTTAAACAAGCTCCAAGATCCTGGTATTCTAGATTGAGTGGAAAGCTACAAGAGTTCGGATTCAAGCCTGCAAAAGTTGACACATCCTTATTTATCTATAGTAAAAATGATTCAGTTATTTATATGTTGATTTATGTAGATGACATAATTTTCATAGGGTCCTCTCCGGGTATGATTGATGTGCTGCTAAAAGAACTAAGTTCACATTTTGCTATGAAGGACCTAGGTGAACTACATTTCTTTCTGGGAATTGAGATGAAGAAAACACAAGATGGGGTTGCACTCATGCAGGAGAAGTATGCAAAAGATCTGTTGACCAAAGTTGGAATGAGAACCTGTAAAGTTTCACCTACTCCATTGTCAAGTTCAGAAAAAACTCTCGTTACATGAGGGAGAGCTGCTAGAATTAGATGACAGCACCAGATTCCGCAACATTGTTGGAGGATTGTAATATTTGACTCTTACGAGACCAGACATTGCCTTCTCTGTAAACAAGATTGCACAGTTCCTACATGCTCCAAGAACTATTGGACAGTTGCAAAACATATTCTAAGATATATTCGAGGTACGACCAGTGTTGAATTATCCTTTTACAGACCTTCCTCTAGGACTATCAATGCCTTATCCGATGCGGACTGGGCAGGATGTTTGGACGACAGGAGATCTACAGGGGATTTTGCAATATTCCTTGGATCGAATTAGTCTCATGGTGTGCAAAGAAATAACCAACGGTGTCTTGATCTAGCACCGAGGCAGAATACAAAGTCTTAGCTAACACAACATCAGAAATTATATGGATGCAATCGTTTCTTGGTGAGCTGGAGATAAAGCAAGAACAGAAGCCTCGGTTGTGGTGTGACAATCTAGGGGCCACTTATTTATCTATTAACCCCATATTTCATGCAAGAACTAAACACATCGAGATATATTATCACTTTGTCCGTGAGAGAGTTGCAAGTGGACAGTTGAAGATACACTTCGTGCATTCAAGTGACCAGGTGGCAGATGGATTTACAAAGGTATTGCCAACAAGAAAGTTGGAAGAATTCAAGCGTAATCTCTACTTGATAAAGTTGTGATTAAGGGGAGCTGTTAGATATAGCAGAAAATATGTTAGATATAGTAGCGTATTATGTACCGAATATTATGTACCATAGTCGTTTAGATCTCTTGCTATTCAGTTGTAACCAAATCAAACATTCTCTGTAAACTACGAGACCGGTTTGTTGATCTCACTATAGGAATATCGATCAATTACGTTGGCCAGGGCCGACGTAATTAAGGCCTAAACCGATATAAGTTACTTAATTACATCGGTTTTCACTTAATTACATCGGTGGCCGTCCGACGTAGCAGTTTGGACGTAATTAAGATAACTTACGTTGGTCGCCGATGTAAGTTACTTAATTACGTCGGTGTGCGGCAACCGACATAAGTTACGTAGCAGGCTGGGCCGGAGTACTTACGTCGGCCACAGCGGGCCAACGTAAGTTATTGGGTGTAACTTACGTCGGTTGAGCCAAACCGACGTAAGTTAAGCGATTTAACTTACGTCGGTCAGGACACACCGATGTAAGTTAAACTAGGCCAACTTACGTCGGCCCGACCATAACCAACGTAAGTTAAGTTTTCAATTTTTTTTTAAAACAGAAACTGACTACCTCGCTCGATGGCGAGAACACATATCACATACAAATTACTATTCAGAACAGATACACAACAACAATTATAAAATATTATCCAAAACATTGACAACAACACAATTTGGAAATTAAGTTCCACGGGACTACACGCTAGCCCCTCCACTACCTCCAGGATCTTCTTGACGCATTCCCGATCCCTGCAGAAGAATCATAATCAATAGTGCGAGTAACACATTTGCTAAATTAAATGTGATGCAAGTAACTTATTTGCCAAATAATAACAGCACATAAGATACTTCAATTCATTACAACTGCAGACTGTTATCCAAATGCCTATATTGTCTATCGGATTCTCTTAACTGATTTTGCTTCAACAAATGCTCGAAAAATCTTTTTATGAAAAGTAATAGATATTGTTCATCTCCTGCTTAAAGTATTCATATTAGTAATATATATTGCATAGTTTATAAGTATGCATTAGTATTACAAATTAAATAATATTTATCTTTAAGGGCCTATCACCCTGAGTTGGCCTAGGGCCCTCAAAATCCTAGAGCCGGCCCTGAGTTGGTGGTGGATCAAAAGGGAATCATGTTTTCAACATAATGCAAATCTATGTTATGAGAGCGGTGGAAGTTGCATTTCGGGGACGACATAGATGTCCTCTTCTAACAAGTTTCTATTCGACACTAAGGCTAAAACTCACAATAACAGGGTGTACAGAAAACAAAAAGAGGGATAAACATATATTACCTGCTCTGGTGTCTGCTGCGGCGGAAGCGTAGGAATATCGATATCCTGACCGCTGTGTCGAGCAAGATCCTGCCATTGCAAAATATTAGAAGATATATGTTATTTAAGTGCTGTGAAATTTAACTGCGGTACTTTAAATTACTTACCGCCACCACTGCTTGCATCTGGGCCATTATTAAGGCCGTCCTCTTCTGCTCCTCCCTTGCCTCCGCTCTCATCCTCTCCAGCTTTGCCTGGGTTTGCGTCAACGTCTCCCTCATGGCCTGGAGCTCCAGCTGGGTCTGCGAGAGACGACCACTGGTCCCAGTGGACGAAGCCTGCGATGATGAAGCGCCTCTCAAAGGCCGCGTCGACCTCGAGTCGACAATTTCATCAAAAATGGCAAACCTGCAAAAGAATGAAAACACTAAGTAGAAGAAGATTAATTGAAAAAGAAATGAAACACATGAAGAACTCACCGTCCGTGGGTCTTCCCGCCTCCGCTTGCGTACGCGGCTTGGGGGTCGATCGGCACGCTTTCCCAATCGTAATCCGCACCGTGTATCTTCGTGACCTCCTGTGCGTACTTTGCCTACAAAACAAATAAATCTTGTAAGTATGTCAATAATAGTATTAGTTATAATGAAATTGATGAATTTCGAAAACTTACCAGTCGGTCGGCTGCGACCTGACCACACTGCCCTGGCTAAGAAGGGTCACTTCCCTTGTGACCTCTCTTCCAAACCTGGGTCGGATTCGGCTCCTGACCCATCTCCCGCTCTTGTACAACCGTGTTAGTGAGATAAATAATATATTAGGAACACATAAATAAATTGAAAAGGTACTTACCATGCGTTTAGCCAAACACAAGTAGCCGTCACCGCCATAGTTGTGCTTGCCCTCGGACCCCATACGACACTGTCTAGCCTTTGTGGACTTATTGATGAAAGCGTCGCTAGCCCAGTACCGACAGAGAGCTAAGTACACCTCGATGTTACCCTGTAACCAGGAAATACTAACCTGCACATATTTCATTTTTCATCAACGCAGTTAACATACTTAGATATTGTAAATATTAACAATATTAAAAACTTACCTCCGCGTACTGCTCCTCTACGAAGTACGAGTCGGAGTCCTTCCTAAATACACCCCTTTGCTGCTCCTGCTCCTGCTCCCGGGGGTGTCGCTTGTAGTACGCGTTGAGGGCATGAATCCGGGCGTACGACAACACCGCCGTTGTGAGCTTCCGAGCGTTGTGATGGAACACACGTCTCGCATGGTCCTCCATGCCCAATTCCTCTACTTGGTACCCCAGCTTTAAGCAAACAAATATTTAAGTGATATGCATTAACAATTCAAATGAGTTGAAAAATGAAACAGTTAAACTTACCATAAAATTGTGCCACTCGGATCCCTGAACTGTGTCATGGACCGGGTGAGAGACACGAGTGTAGTCATCTGACGACAGGGCAGGGAAACCGTCAATGACACCGGGGTAGTGCAACTTCACGATAGCACCCAAGACACTGTTAACCTGCCTGTGGTGCTTCTCGGCCCCGTGAATGAAAAGTCGTACCAACATCTACAAAATATTATAAATCATCAAGTAAAGGAAAACAACATCTAATATTTAATATACTATATACAGTTTTTACCTGTCTCCAACAGGACGGATAGTGGTCCACTGAGTAGTAACCGGAGGAGGAGCCACAAAGTGGGTCCTCCTCGTCTGTCGCCTCTGCTGCGATGCTGCCGCGTCCTATGACCCTGAAGGCTCTGCGTAACCATCGGAGTCCAAAGGAGGGCTAGTGGTAGCCGGCTGCATAGGGAGGCTAGAGCTAGAGGGCTCCTGTAGTGGCCCCCTAGCGTCCGACTTGGGCTCCTGTAGCGGCCCCCTAGCCTCTGACTCAGACTCAGACTCAGAACTCTGAGTCAAACTGTACAAAAGGAAAAGATTGACAATAAATAATTATTTACATATGCAATTTCTAAAATAACTTTATTGTAAATAAAAATTTACCTCTGTCCGTTGAAAGCACACGACATCTGAGGGTGGAGTGTGGGAACGACATCTGGGGGTGGAGCGTGGGAACGTCGGCTCGAAGGTAACGAGGTCCCTGAGCAAGGGTCTCGTGGCAGCTCAAACCCTCTCACTGGCTTCCCCTTCCCCTTCCCCTTCCCTGACAACATCCTGTTGCAAGGAATAAATGATTAATATGCAAAGATAATATACAAAATTAATGTTAAATTAGTAAATAAAATGTTACTTCAAAATTCATCAACATCACGATCATGCACCCTACTCCTTAAACCAGCCCATCAATCTTCTTCTTCCGCATATCGTTTTCGTTTGCACAAATCAGCAAGTTCGACTATGTCATCGATATCTTCAGTTTCCAATTTTGATTCTGTTTCCGCTTCCATGCCAGCCTTGATATCTTGAGCGTCTCCAACTAAGTAATCGAGTTCTACACCGGGATCGACTGAGAAGGAGTCTGACAACTCTTCCTCTTGGTAGACACAATCAACTTCAGCTTCGTCGTGGTAATCATCATCTCCTGGAGCGTATAACCGCTCACGAGGATTCACCTTATGTACCACCCACCAAGCTTTGAATTTATTGCATGGATAAGGTAGATAGTACACTTGCTCTACTTGGTGTGCAAGAACTAATGAATCGAATCCTTTCAACCGTTCCTTGTGTTTTACTTCGACCATGCCAAATTCATTTACTTGAATTCTACGAATGGAATCAAACCATTCAGAATCAAAGAATACCGCTCGAATTGGCTTGTTTGCAACAAAAGTGAATTCAAGGATTTTTTTAATAATCCCGTAGTACTGCGTTTCATGATCTTGCGAATCGATTGCCCTCATCACAACTCCGGTATTACATGTTGCCGCGAGAGGACGAAGAGATTCAAATTGAGTTGTACGGAATCGAAAGCCGTTGACGTCATATCGACCATAGCTTCTAACATTAACCACTCCACATGATAGTTGTCGCAACTCTTCATGGACATTGGCATCTTTTTAGCACTGTACAAGATATGGAGTTATTAGAAAACGTAAGCATTCTTAAGTTATAAGAAAACGTTGTTAACATTGATTAGTTATCGAGAAAACGTTACATGATCTCGAAACCAGGAGAGAAAATTCGATCCCCCGTTTATTCCTTCCCGTCGAATCTGTTCTATTTGCTTGCTCGTGGGTTGATGTCTATGTCTCCAATTTTGCTTGTCGAACATACTACACAAAAAAGAGAACCTTTTAGAATACATGTGTCGGAAAAGATGGTGAAAGGCATAAGTGTAGGAGAAACACTTACTTGAAATATTCATTCATTTCTTCCATATTAGCGTACATGTAGAAGAAAGCAGCACACCTTTCTTTTTTGCTAACATCGTAGAAAGTGTAACTACCAACAACAGTGCCTCTTGTTGCAAAAATAGAGAGATCGCTACAAGGAGATTGCTCATCCATATTGTACCGCATTACCGAAGTGTTAACATTGTGTTCCTCTGCAAAGTAAACACTTGAGAAGTATCCTACTTCCTTAAGAGTAAAAGCTTCGGCGATGCAACCTTCAACCCTTGCCCTGTTACCAACCATTGGTTTCAGATATCTGAGTGATCTTTCAATATGATACATCCACCTAGATTGCACGAGACCGCCCACTTTCGCTTCAAATAGAAGATGAATTAAGAGAAGTTGCATTGGATTGAAAAATTCTGGAGGAATTTTTTTTCCATCTTACACAAAAGTACCGGAATCTCCTTTTCCAATTTAGTCATCATCTCTGGCATGATTTCTTTAGCACAAAGTTGCCTATAGAAGTGGCTAAGCTCGGCTAACACCTTCCACACTGCATCGTCAAAATAGCCTCGAAACATAACAGGCATAATTCTTTCCATGATTATGTGATAATCATGACTCTTCAACCCAATGAGCTTTCCCGTTTTCACATTCACGGCTCGTCTCAGACTAGCTGCATAACCATCTGGGAATTTCGGCCTTTGCAACCATTCAAGAACTTCTTTTTTTTTTCTTTAGGTCGAAGACAGAAAGGAGCGCGTGGTTTGCCACTATTTTCGGAGAGCTCAAGAGTTTTACGGTTACAAAACTCGGCAAGATCCTTTCGAGCCTTTAAATTGTCTTTTGTTTTGCCTGTCATGTCCATGCATGTGCTTATGATACATTCGGCCATGTTACGCTCTTGATGCATAACATCAATGTTGTGCCTTAGAATCAACGACTTCAAATACGGTAGCTCCCAAAGTCCACATATGTGAGTCCAATTGTGTTTGTCTCCGTAACCTTCGAAATATCCAGGACGACCTTCATCTGGCACCAATTTGTCCAACATATCAGATATTTCTGACCCGTTAAGATGTTTCGGTGGTCCTTTAGTGACAACGGTGTTATTTCTGAAGACATTCCTCTGTTGTCTAAACAAGTGATTCGGAGGCAGCCAACGTCTATGACAATCGAAGTAAGATATCTTGCCTCCATGGGTAAGTCAAAAGCAATCGGTATCCGAGGCACATATCGGACATGCCAACCGACCATGAGTGCTCTATCCAGAAAACATGCCTTATGATGGAAAATCATGAACGGACCACAAATAAGCAGCTCGGAGGTTGAATTTCTGGTTCTTGTAACAGTCGTACGCTTCGACTCTTGTCCACAACATTTTCAACTCTTCGATCAACGATTTTAACATCATGTTGAGACGTGACCCAGGATGATCTGGCCTAGGTACAATGAGGCTAAGAAACATAAACTCATTCTTCATGCAAAAAGCCAGTGGAAGATTGTACAGAATGACAAAGACGGGTCAACAGGAGTATGGTGCGGCATTTGTGCTGAACGGCGTGAACCCATCTGTCGCCAACCCGATGCGGATATTTCTCGCTTCACGAGCGAATTCTGGGTCGAACCGGTCCAGCGCCTTCCATGCCTCACCATCGGACGGGTGCATCATGACTCCATTGTTCTCAGGCTCACCTTCTTTGTGCCATCTCATGTGTCTGGCCGTTTTTTTTTAAAGGAACAACCGCTTCAACCTCGGTGTCACAAGTAAGTAACGAAGCTGCTTACGTGCGACTTCCATCGTCACAATATTACCATTGTTATTAACAACTTCAACAAACCTCGATTGACCACATTTCAAACATTTGTTCTCATTGGAATGCTCTCTCCAGAAAAGAATGCAGTTGTCCAGACACACATCAATCTTCTCGTGCTTCATACCGAGATCGGAAAGAATTTTCATCGAGTTGTACATATCTTTAGGCACTTTTTGGGTTGTGGAAGGGCATCTTTGAACAAATCGATGAGCATGTTGTAACAACTGTTAGAAAAAAAGGAACTTAGACTTAATTGCCATAAGTCTAGTCACAAAATTGAGGATTGACATTTTAGTGTGTCCATGTAGTGCCTCTTCTGAATCTTTGAGACATTTGAAGAACTCTTTAACCTCTGCTGTTTGAGGATCTTCTGTAAGCTCTGGTCGTATAGCTTCCAGCATCTCATCCATCATATCAACCTCTGTGGCATCATCATTGTCCGCTTCCACTTCTTGTACAGCTTGAGAAGCTGTCTCGCCGTGGAAGTTCCACAACTCATAATGTGACACGTAACCGTTTCGACACAAGTGCATCATAAGTTCCACTTTGTCCGAAAACGTTCCGTTTCGGCATTTCGTACATGGGCACCGTGCCTTATCACTATTTGACAATGAAAAAGCTCGTTCCACAAAAGCTTCTGTCTTGGCGTACCACTCATCTGAGTGACCACCAGTTCTGCTCTTCCAACCAGTGTACATCCAACTACGATCTTCGCCCGTGTTTGACTCTACAATTAATAGCCGAACAAATTACCATTAGTTTATGCATGGTAGACGAAATAATGAGAGAGACAGTGAACTGGGTCCGTGCCAGTTCGAAGACCGACACGGGCCATGCTCGGGCTTGACCTCAGACCCCGCTTGGCGGCCCTCGGCTCCCTCGCCTCGTATTGAGTCGCCGACCGTTGCCCGCCATCTGCGATGCCCAGCCCGAATCTTCCCTGAATCTATGAGGATGCGAGGCGAGCCCAACGAGCGACGACTCCTAGACTCTCGTCCAGAGGAGGCGAGGCGAGGACCCCGGCGAGACGACGAAACTGTTGGCAAAGAAGCTGTGGAGGAGTCCACGACTACAATGGTCTACACGACACGATCACACTTATTGCGTGTCATGCCCATCTGGGTTGGTCACTTAACCCTAACGACTCATCAATGTTTGATTATCATCCGTCTCAGAAATCACGAAATTTCGACAACATAACACCGCATATTTAACACTACACCCCCCTATCCGGTGCATTTCTTAAAGTACAAAGGGGGCAATTGGTTAGCTCGGAAACCTATTACCTTACGTATCTTGCTAGTCAAGGACAAATACTCGCAACATATGTTTTTGGAGTTTTTATGGACTTATACGTACTCACAAACACGCCGATGTGAACGTACGGGGGTCTTGCGGTGAAGAGATACCTAGCTACAGACTTTTAGGGTTAGTAATGGGCCGCCCGGTCCATATACACTTAACCCTAATGATTCACCTCATGTCACCAGTCACGGGTCACGATCGTGACCCACACTGCCTATATACGCTAGGGTTGGGCCCGATGGGCCGTATATATGCTATATATATATACCACGGCTCGGCCAGGCTTTGGGCCGACACGACACGCTCGGCCCGCGAACGGGCCCGGCACGGCCAAACAGGGTTAAATAGGATCCGTCGTGCTTGGCCTTGGATTATGGCCCGTCGTGCCGGCCCGGCCCGACACATCAAATTTGTGGGCCGCTCTGGGCCTAATGTTTTCATGCACGAGACCGGCCGGGCTCGGGCTGGCCCGGCCCAACACAACCCATTGGCCATCTATAGCCACGACAGAACCTAAGTGCCCCGACAGCCGGCCGCCCCCCAATGCCGCCCTCGACATAAACCAATTAAGCATAATCTACACTACACTAATTAAGCATAATCTACACTAAGCAAATTAAGCACAATTAAGCAACTTAACCACTTAAGCATAATTAAATAAACATATTCTAAAGTGAGAAAATTAAGTAATTAAGCATAACTAAATAAACAATTAAGCAATTTAAGCATAATTTAAACAATTCAATTCAATTTCAAATTTGAACAATTCAATTCAATTCAAATCAAATTTAAACAATGCAATTCAATTAAATTCAAATTTCAATGGATGGGAGGGGGGTGGGGGGTCAGTGGAGGGGAGGGGGGTGGGGGGGGGGGGGGTCTCTGGACGGCAGGGGGAGGGGGGGGGGGGCGGGGAGGGGAGGGGGAGGTGTGGTGGCGCTCGGCCGGGGAGGGTAGGGGGAGGGGGGCCGGGGAGGGTAGGGGGAGGGTGAGGGGGGCCGGGGAGGGGAGGGGGAGGGGGGCGGCGCTCGGCCGTGGAGGGGAGGGGGAGGGGGAGGGGGAGGGAGGGCCAGACGGCGGCCGTCGGCTGGGGAGAGCGGGGCGGCACTCGGGGAGGTGGCGGGGGGCCGGGCCGGCGGTCGGGGAGGGGAGGGGAGGGGAGGAGAGGAGAGGAGCATACCTGGCGGCGGCGTCGGCGCGGCGGCAGCGACAGGTTGGCAAAGCGGCGGCGGTTGAAGAAAGCAGCGCGCGCGGGTAAGGAAGGGAAAAGAGAAGGCGCGCGTGATAGGCTAAAATACTTAACTTACGTCGGCTAAATAGTTAATTGACGTCGGCCTATGTAACTTACGTCGGCCAGTCTTCCAGCCGACGTAAGTTAATCATTACTTACGTCGGCGTTTTTATTCACATCGGCTAGTTGTCCAGGCCGACGTAAGTTTATATTTATTGCTGCCGGTGTACTAACTCACTTCGGCCGCCGACGTAAGTTAGTTAACTTACGTCGGTTTTTTCTGGTCGACGTAAGTTAGTTAATTTATGTTGGCTGGCCGACGTAAATTAAGTTAGCCGACGTAACTGTTAGCATTTCCTGTAGTGCCTCCTCTATAAATAAAACTGCGGCCCAAGAAAAAAATTCAACACTTCCTAAATTACCAGATTCAATACACCCAGCTTTAAAGTTACGGTGTTAGCGTGCTGGAATATTTGGCAACAGCGAAAAAAAAAATCTTGAGGGCGTCATCCGATCACTCAACAATTGGAAAGATGGGTTACGGACAGACTGTCGTGCCCAATCCGTCAGAATGAACTTAAGTTATAAGGCTAGGTTCCTATCCTCGCTGGACGGTCTTGTAAGCATCGCGTGCTTCCAGCCCTGATTCTTTTTTTTTGTTGTGTCTATTGCTGTATCTTTCTGTACTGTTCTCCCGATTTTTAATATATTTTCTTAAAAGTGGGGTCCCACCCTGCCGTTGTTTCCTTTCAAAGTACAGGGGCGTGCTACAGAAACGGGAACAAGACGTATGATTTATCAGCAAGAAGGATTATTCTGGACAGGACCTAAATTCTTCAAATTCAGGGAGAAAAATAAAACAATTTAAGAGACCTAGACAGATAAGTAAAGTGGCCTCAACGTTGAACGGTGAAGATGAATATGTTGAGACAGCTGGCATTCTTGGCCCTCAATATCGGATCTTTATACCACTTTTTACAGTGATCTCTAAAAGATTCTCTGCTTTACAATTTCGTCCTCCGCTCGTTCACCTCTAAATCAGACCTCTATATCAACTTACGTATATTTTATATTATATTATATAACTATCTCTTATTTTTCATTTTCCTGTATTACATGTTTCTTCTATTATTTTGTTCCTTCTTTTATTTCCTTTTCCTCTTTATTTATTTTTCTCTTGTTTTCTATATTTTTTCCTCTTTCATTTTCTATTTTTCTTTTCTCTCTAATTTCTGACCTTATCTCCTCTCGCACATCGCCGTCAGGATCTCCTCTCGCACATTGCTGCCGCCTTCTCCTCTTGCACGTCGTTGCCGCCCTCTCCTCTAGCCCATCGGCCCTGCCGACGGCGTACAACCTCGTCGTTGTATTCGGGGCCTCCACCTCGCGCTGCCCCACGTTGTTCGCCCATCCTCCTCGTCATCGTTGACCTTGGCCTCGCCATGCTCCCTTCGGAAGGCACGAAGCAACTGTCGCAGACAATAGAGGGCGCTACAGTGCCCGCTTGGGTTGGCGATGCCCTGTAGTGCCCTCTAGCACAGCGGGCGGTATAGCATGCTCCGGTGCGGACGTTGCACCCTCTATTTTGGTGTTATAGCTGTCCAAATAGGTCAGGTTAATCGGGCCAGCATGAAGCACGGTGGTTTTGGCCCGGTCCGAACCCGACACGACACAGAATAGACTGGGCCCGGGCCGGCCCGATCCCCATCACAGGCCGTGCTTTGGCTTAGCTGGCAGCCCGTTGGGCTAGTCCGATACGGCACGATTAGCCAGCGTCCCGTATAGCTCGCAAAATGGCCCATTTAGCCCGTATGCTGAAGCACGAACCGACACGGCCCATGGAAGCCCGGTTGTTCTATATAAGGCCACCCACCCGCCGGACCCTCACCCCACTAAACCCTAACTCACTCGAAACCTCCCCCACTCATCTGCCGCTCCTCTCTGCTCAGCCGTCTCCGCTCCGCTGAGTCTGCTCCTCTCAGTCGCCAGCGCCCCCGAAACCCTAGCCCACTGAATGTGGGCCTAGAGGGGGGGCGGTGAATAGGCCTTTTCGAATTTTGTCGGATCCTGCAACACTCGACAACAAGTTCAATACCAGAGATATCAGACTAGTCCGGTAATGTGCAGACTAGTCCTGTGTTCACAGACTGAGTTGTTTAAGCTTGATTGATTAGGTTGATTCTTTTATGTATGCAGCGGAAATATAGAATCAAATAAAGGTTCCAATGTTATATATTAGATTATATCACAATTAATTCTTATGTTTGACAATTCAACGTAAGATGAGCAATGATTGTTGAAACCCTAGATTATATTGATGAATGAGAATGATGAACACCAAAAGCAAAACACAAGGATTTATCCCATGGTTCGGCTACCATAAAAGGCAACCTACATCCACGTTGAGGAGTCCGCAAAAGGACCGGGTCTTCTCCAACCCTACCCTCGTCGGATCGCCACAAAGGCCAATCCTCTTCCACTAATCACAAAGGGGTGAACAACCGAATTCAAGGGGCTGTCTCACACGTTGAGAGCTCCCTTGGATTACAACAGAAAATACCATCAAGAACACACTCAAAAATTACAAATGAATCGCAGGAGTGTGTTAGAGAATCAAACCAAGAGCTCAACGTGGTGTTGCAAGTGTCTCTCCAATGATCTAGAGTGAATCCTCAAAGGATTGATCGTTGTTGCACTTAATTTTGTGGAGATATGTAGTTTTTGAGGTTCTTGGGTGGTGTGACGGCACTAGGGTTCGAGAGAATTCAAAAGAACGCCGTGCACCTCTATTTATATGGGGTTTCTAAAAGTGACCGTTAGGGTTCATAAAGTTCGGACTAGTCCGTGGTGGTCACCGGACTAGTCCGGTGTGCTGTGTGTAGCAAACCCTAAGTGTCCCGAAATATCGGACTAGTCCGGCTGAAAACGGACTTGTCCGATTTCGCTACTGGAAATCTTCGGACTGGTCCGATATCTATCGGACCTGTCCGGACATGTGAAACCCTAATTGAGTTAGATGACAAGTCCGCACTTGGAGGACTTGTCTGATGTAGATCAGAGGGTTTTTCAGACTAGTCCGTGCAACTATCAGACTTGTCCGATATGGATCAGAAGGAATATCGGACTAGTCCGGTTATGATCGGACTTGTCCGATTTTGTGTGACTTGTGAAGTGTTTTGAGGACTAGTCCGTACTGGGGAGGACTAGTCTGATTCTAGTCAGAAGAATATCGGACTAGTCCGACAGATATCGGACTTGTCCGATCTGGTGCAGAAAGGTTATCGGACTAGTCCGGTTGTGATCAGACTAGTCCGACCCTGTGTAACTTTGTGCAATGTGTGTGTTTAATTGTGATTGAGCTCTTGGAGTGAGTTTCCTTAACACACTCCATACACAATAATCTATTACTCTTCTTCCTTGAGCTCATCTCCACTTTGCTCCTCATCCTTCCTTCTTTTTGGTATTTTGCTCATTTTCCTATCATAAGCCTGCACTCATCTCAACAAATAGGTTAGGATCCCAATTGCTTGTCATAAATCATCCAAAACCCACAAGAGAGTCCTAGATGCACTTTCAATCTCCCCCTTTTTGGTGATTGATGACAACCAATTGAGATTTCACAAAATATGATAAAAATTGAGATTTTCATAAAGTATGCACATATGAGTCAAAAATACATCAAGCAGTGAAAGAATTATCCATATGTGCATTCTTTATGGTGGGATGCATAACTAAGTATATTGAGACATTGAGAATGACATAATTTACATTAATCAACCAAAGCGAAGCATATATGTCATTCCAGGAGCAAGATTACAGATTTCAACAAATACTTCTCAAATTAATTAAGCATTGCATCACAGAACCATAACTAACTTAGGAACAAAGTTAAAACACTGCAAAACTCAAGAATAGGCAAGAAGCATAAAAAGAGCTCTCTCCTCGCATCCTACAGCTAAAGCTAAGACTCCCCCTCAATCTCTCCCCCTTTGGCATCAAGACACCAAAAAGAAGGAGAGGAGGGTCCTAGGGTCTTCACTCTTCACTATCGGTCCTCTCATCGTCATCTTCGTCATCTTCATATTCAGCTTTATGAGGAGGAAAAGGAGGAGGAACGGAGCCACTCGAGCCCCCAATGCCAAAGTAGGCAAGCTTGGAGGGGTTCAAGGGCACGAGCTCAGTGAAGTCCAGGTCAGATTCCTCTGAAATCACTGGAGATCCAATGGGGTCGATCTCCAACTTCTGGCAGATATGCTTCACATTGGCCTTGATGTACTTCATGTCCTCCTTTCTTTTCTGGTTGAGCTTGTGGGCCTTCACTTCGGCCTTCTTGCAGGAGGAGAATATGGCAGCCAGATATTTGAGGATCCCACTAGCTGATCCTCTCTGAGGGCCTTCCCTAGAAGTAGGGACAGCTCTAGCATCTTCTCTTGATCTTGCCGGTGCCTCAGGACTGGAGGCCGGCGAGGGAGCAGCCTGGACATTTACTGGTTGAGGCTTCTGAGGCCTCAAAGGAGTGTGCTCCACATCCTTGACAAACTCAATCCCTGTGACTTTCTCAATCATAAACATTAGATAGGGAGCATAGCCACAGGACCTGTTGGGAGTGCTGGAGATGTTAACCATATCATTCCATATGTAGTCAAACACATCAAACTGCATGTTCTTGCTTATGACCCTCATTAGGGTCCGAAGGTACCCTTGTACACTCCCTGCATCCCCATCCTTAGGGGCAATGGTCTTCCTCAAGACTCTGTTTAGCACCACAAAGAATGGCTTCATGTTCTTTGTGGAAGGAGGGATGAACTTTGAATTGGGCTCATAGAGAAACTTCATCCTCTCCTTGTCAATGACACCAACATTGTGGATGACCACATTATCATTGCTGGAGGTGTCAAGATGCAACATCCTTGCAAATTCTTCATAAGTGATAGTGTACTTGGATCCTTGAGTCATTTAAGTCACTCTTTCCTCTTCATCGCTTGCAAAGTGGCAGGTGCCATAGAACTGAGCCACCACTTCATCATTCCAATTGTACTTGAAGGCAAAGAGGTCCTTCAAGCCATGTCGTTCAGCTGCTGCAATCACTTCATCAAAAGCAGAGCATCTTTTCTTCTCAAGATGTGCCCAGTCGATCCACTGACTGCGCACCACTAGTGTCTTCATCGGTAGATACACTGATCTGTAGAAATCAGCATGGAAGTTGCACCAGAATCTTCCATCAGCTGCTTGCTTCGGTCGGCCATACCAATCGATGCTTCTGAATTTGGCCGCTGAGTCACTGCCCTTCCCGTTGAACTTTTCTTCAGTGGGGTCCCAGACCCCTTCCCTGGGAGCATGCGGCTTCAATGGTCCAACTGGACCCGTCGCTATCCCCTTGCCCTTGCCTTTGGCTAGGCGGGCACTTGCCAAGCTAGGGCCACCACTGGCGGTAGCCCTAGAAACTGGCACCTTGGAGGCCGACTTCTTTGCTACCACTTTCCTCCGAACTTGTGGAGGAGACGGAGCTGGCTCGGTAGGTCGCTCTTGGCGCTTCTTGCCAAGACTCGTTGAGGTCCGAGGTGCCACCTCGTGGTCCATCTCGGCCTCAAAATCAGAATCCTCATCGTTTGAGCTCGACATGACCTGAGAATGAGTTTCAAGAATGATAATGAATGATACAAGGCATAGATATGAAAGGATATCAAGGAATTGCATTGAGGAATTGAAGAGTTAGGTTTTGAGTTAAGAAACATCAGACTTGTCCGGTGCACAGGCACAAACTAGTCTAGGGGGACCGAACTTGTCCGTTCATGGACCGGACTAGTCCGGTGTTCATCCTCAAAAACCTAAGATATTTGACAAAAGCTGATTCTTAATGCACAATAAGTCTAGCATACATGTGATATATAAAGGAGGCATGTATATAGTGAAAGATGCTAGGCTATTCGACCAATAATGAAGAAAAATGAGATTTCTAGGGTTTGGGTGAAAATTACCGAAGAAATCGATTGAAGCTTGGAGATGAGGGTGTTGAAGGCTGGACAAGTCCGCTAGCTTCAATCCTCAAGAGGGAAAGCTTGATTTCCACCCAAATGCGGAGATTTTTGATGGAGGGAGCAAGAAATCGCCTTGAGAGCTCGAGCAAAGGAGAGAAAGAGAAAGCGTGAGCAAGAGTGGAGGATGAAGGGATTAGGGTTTGGTGGCGGCTAGGGTTATGGACACAAAAAATCGGACAAGTCCGGAGATGACCGGACTAGTCCGAACTCATCCACAGAGCAACATCAGACTAGTTCGTGGTGTTATCGGACTAGTCCGGCCTAACCGGCACTCTGCGGACTAGTCTGCATGTGCGAACTAGTCTGGGTAACCACAGACTAGTCCGTGGTCACCAGGAGAAATTTGCATAGCCCATTCATATATATTTGAAGGTTCATAAATAGAGAATAGAGATGCAAATTAAATCAACTGATCTTGATGAATATGACCAGTAAGCATACAACAATCAAGCAATGATCATAATTCACCAAGATCTAGTAATTGACATAGTTTTTCGGGAAAAATTGAGAGAGAGTTTATTTTCACAATTCAATCAATATATTTTGAAGAATTCATACAGGTATGCAACTTTTCAAGCCACACTCCGAGCATCGAGGATATTTAGTTCATTTTGGAGTTCGCAAAAGCGCTTTTCATCAAGTGGCTTGGTGAATATGTCGGCCAATTGTTTTTAGGTATTGACATGTGAGATGGCTATATCTCCTTTCATGGAATGGTCTCTCAAAAAATGATGTCTTATGTCTATGTGTTTAGTTCTAGAGTGCTCAACTGGATTGTGGGCAATTTTAATGGCACTCTCGTTGTCACAAAGGAGAGGAATACAGTTCATATTGTAACCGTAATCCCTTAGAGTTTGTCGCATCCAAAGGAGTTGTGCACAACAGCTCCCGGCTGCAACATACTCCGCTTCGGCTGTGGATAAGACAATGGAATTTTGTTTCTTGGAGGACCAAGAAACTAAGGATCTCCCTAGGAATTGGCATGTGCCGGAGGTGTTTTTTCTATCTACTTTGCACCCGGCATAATCTGCATCGGAGTAACCAATGAGATTGAATTTTGAGCCTTTTGGGTACCAAAGACCGAGGTTGGGTGTATGAACTAAATATCTCAAGATCCTTTTTACGGCTGTCAAGTGACATTCCTTAGGGTTGGCTTGAAATCTTGCACACAAACATACACTCAACATAATGTTTGGCCTAGATGCACATAAATAGAGTAGAGATCCAATCATGGAGCGATATACCTTTTGGTCAATGCTAGGTCCATCTTCATTGAGATCCAAGTGGCCATTTGTTGCCATGGGGGTCTTTATGGGCTTTGCCTTGTCCATGCCAAACTTCTTAAGTATGTCCTGCATGTACTTGGTTTGGCTTATGAATGTCCCTTCCTTTTGTTGATGCACTTGGAATCCCAAGAAGTACTTTAATTCTCCCATCATTGACATTTCAAACCTGTCTGTCATGATTTTGCTAAATTCCTCACAAAATGATTGATTAGTTGACCCAAAGATTATATCATCAACATAAATTTGACAAATAAAAAAATCATTGTCTAAATTCTTTGTAAATAGAGTATAATCTAATTTGCCAATTTGAAAACCATTCTCAATTAATAAATCTCTAAGACACTCATACCAAGCTCTAGGAGCTTGTTTGAGGCCGTAGAGAGCCTTACGCAATTTGAATACGTGGTTGGGGAACTCTTCGTCTTCAAACCCGGGTGGTTGCTCCACGTACACCTCCTCCTTGATTGGTCCGTTGAGGAAGGCGCTTTTTACATCCATTTGATACAACTTGAAATCATGGTGAGTAGCATATGCAAGTAATATTCTAATAGATTCAAGCCTAGCTACTGGAGCAAAAGTCTCATCGAAATCCAAACCTTAAACTTGTGAATACCCTTTGGCCACAAGTCGTGCTTTGTTCCTTGTCACCACCCCGTGTTCGTCTTGTTTGTTGCGGAAGACCCACTTGGTGCCGACGATGTTTGCATTGGGTCTTGCCACAAGTTCCCACACCTCGTTCCACTTGAAGTTGTTCAATTCTTCTTGCATTGCCACCACCCAGTCTGAATCTTTCAATGCATCCTCAACCCTACGTGGTTCCAAAAAGGATACAAACGAATAATGCTCACAAAAGTTAGCCATGCAAGATCTAGTGGTTACTCCCTTTTGGATGTCACCGATGATATTGTCGATTGGGTGATCCCTTTGGACGCATTGGTGTACTCTTGGGTGTGGCACTTGAGGAGTTGTGTCTTCATGATCATCTGCTTCTCCCCCTAAGTAGTTGCCTTCGTTGACTTGTTGATCATCTTGGTATTCTTGTGGTTGATCTTGTGCTGAAGCTCCCCCTTGATCTTTGGTCTCCTCTTGTGGTTCATCTTCCTCATGTACGTGTGAAGGTGGCTCTTGTGGTCGAACTTCACCTAGAGCCATTCTTTTCAATGCTTGACAAGGAGCTTCTTCTTTACCTAATTCACATGGATCAACTTGCTCCTTTTGGGAGCCATTAGTCTCATCGAACACTACGTCACGTGCTATTTCAACAAGTCCGGAGGCCTTGTTGAAAACACGATAGGCGTAAGTGTTCGAATCATAACCAAGCAAGAAACCTTCGTCGGACTTCGAAGCGAACTTTGAAGTCCTAGGCTTCTTGTTCAGGATATAACATGGAGAACCGAAAACTCGAAAATATGAGATATTTGGTTTGTTACCGGTGAGTAGCTCATAGGATGTATTCTTGAGTAGTCGATGAAGATAAAGTCGATTTACAGCATGGCAAGCGGTGTTAATCGCTTCCGCCCAAAATCGATCCGAGCTCTTGTACTCATCGAGCATTGTTCTTGCCATCTCTATGAGTGTTCGGTTCTTTCTTTCAGCAACTCCGTTTTGTTGTGGCGAGTATGGCGCTGAAAATTCGTGCTTGATACCCTCTTCATCAAGGTACTTCTCCACTTGTGTGTTCTTGAACTCCGTGCCATTGTCGCTTCGAATACTCTTGATTGTCGATGAGAATTCGTTTTGAGCTCGCTTGAGGAACTTCTTGAGTGTTCCTTGTGTTTCTCACTTATCGTGCAAAAAGAAAACCCAAGTGAAGCGAGAAAAGTCATCAATAATTACTAAACCATATTTGTTACCATCGATGCTTATGTAAGCAATTGGACCAAATAAGTCCATGTGAATTAGTTCGAGCGGTCTTGTTGTAGTCATGATGTTCTTTGCGGGATGAGGTGCTCCAACTTGCTTCCCGACTTGGCACGCACTACAAGGCCCGTCTTTCTCAAAAACAACATCCTTCAAACCGCGGATGTGATCGCCCTTGAGAAGTTTTTGAAGATTCCTCATACCAACATGCGCTAGCCGTCTATGCCACAGCCAACCCATGTTGGTTTTTGCAATCAAGCATGTGTCAAGTTCGGCTTTATCCTTGTTGAAGTCAACAAAGTAAAGCTTTCCCTTCAACATACCCTTGAATGCAATGGAACCATCACTCCTCTTAGAGACGGTCACACCCTCGTTAGTGAACAAGCATTGTCACATAGTTGAGATATGGACAGCAGGTTATAATCTAAGGATTCAACATGTAAAACATGAGAAAGTGTGTGTGTAGAAGATATTGCGATTTTACCGGTACCGAGCACCCTTCCTTGACTATTATCTCCAAAGTAGATGCCTTCGTTTGGGTCCTCATTCTCTTCATATTCCACGAACATCCTTCTTTCTCCGATCATATGGTTGGTGCAGCCACTGTCTAGGACCCATTTGGATCCAGCGGAGGAATAGGCCTGCAAAAAAAAATTATGCTTTGGTTTTAGGTACCCAAGCTTGCTTGGGTCCTTGAAGGTTATTTACAATACATTTGGGCACCCACACATGAGAATTGGTGTTCCCATGGCGTGGCCCAACATAATTAGCATAAACCTTGACAAGATTATTTCTCATTAACACATAGGAGGCATCAAAGGTTCTAAAGAGTAATTGTTGTTGTTTGTATACATGGCTAGTCTGGAAGGTCGGACTTGTCCGGACACTCACCGGACTAGTCTGGTGTTTGTGTGAGTTTAGGTTTTTACCCTTCGACTTATGAGTTTGAGAGGGTCTTTCCTTCACAAAGGAAATCCTCCCCTTGTTATTCTTATGACTTCCAGCATGCTGTTTTTCATCATAAGAGTAACCAATGCCATACTTGACATTTGGAGGTCTTTGGACCAAGTATGCACTACGTGCATTGTTGATCTTCTCCTTGTCAAATATGCCACATTGGGTAGGATTTTTATCC
Source organism: Tuctoria greenei (assembly GCA_036927565.1). Classification (NCBI taxonomy): domain Eukaryota; kingdom Viridiplantae; phylum Streptophyta; class Magnoliopsida; order Poales; family Poaceae; genus Tuctoria; species Tuctoria greenei. The sequence goes on from JAYESD010000002.1 coordinate 141,921,031, forward strand.
TTTGTGGAGGTTGACTTCTCCTTCAAACTGGTGTCTATTTTACTACATGTGCACATATGAGCAAAATCAGTTTTAGTGGATTGAGATGGTGAACTTGAAGAGGAGGAAGGTTCACTCAGCTTGATTGACTCAACTTGCACTTCAAGGATCTTGTTGACCTTGATCAGGTCAGCAAGTTGGTCCTTGATTGCAACATTTGAGTCAGTTAACTCCAAGCAAGCTTTCTTGCTTGAAGCTAACTCAAGCTCTAGTGAGTTGCTTTTCTCCTTTTCAAGTTCTAGAAGTTTGTCAAGTTCGACATACTCCTCCTTTTGGGAGATAATCATGTCCTCTTGACGATGAATTAACCTCTCCTTCTCAACAAGTTGATCAAGTAAAAATTTCATTTTTGTTGCAGCTTTCCTATCTAGTCCACTAAACATATCCTCATCATCACTATTCATTTCATCATCACTAGAGTAGGAATGCACGGAAGGGGTTTTGATGATTACCTTGCGTTTACCTTCCTTTGCCATAAGGCAAGTGCCATTTCCCTTCCTTGCGCCGAGTGTGGGGAAGAGTGTAGATTTCTTGGACGTGCTCTCGATGGCTACGCTAGCCATCTCTTCGTCTTCGGATGATGAGGACTCATCGTTTGAGTCCCACTCCTTCCCAATGTGCGCTTGTTCGACTTGCTTCTTCTTCTTGAAGAATTTCTTAGGTTGAGGCTTGGATTCTTTGGTCTTCTTCTTGTTCTCCTCATATGGGCAATCAACTATAAAGTGGTTATACTCACCACAATTGTAGCATGCCCGCCTCAACTTCGGTTTCGTTCTTTCCTTGTACTTTCCCTCACTTGATTTTGTTCCTTGTCTTTTCTTCATTATTCTCTTGAACTTTTTCATGAACAATATCATGTCCTCTTCATCTAGCTCACTGCTTTCGTCATCACTGTCTTCCTCTAGTTGTGCTTCCCTTGCTTCTTTGGATAGAGGCTTGAGGGTGGACTTTAGAGCAACCCCTTTCTTCTTAGCCGAGGTGAGATCGACAATTTTCTTGACGTGCTTTGCTTGTCTTTCCATCATCTCAAAGTTGATGATTTTTCCAAGCAATTCATCCGGAGTCATCCTTTTGTATCTGGGGCTTTCTCTAATCATGGAGCATAGCGTGACATTGCGAGGCATAAAAGCTCTAAGGATGAGCTTTACCACCTCGTGGTCATTCCACTTCTTGCTCCTGTATGATCGAACTTTGTTGACAAGTGTCTTCAATCGATTGTACATATCTTGGGGTGACTCGTCTTCCTCAATTGCGAATCTTCCTAGTTCGCCTTCAATCATCTCAATCTTTGCTTCACGCACATGTAGGTCACCTTCATGTGCAGTTTGTAGTGTATCCCATATCTCCTTGGCAATTTCGAGTCCATCCACCTTGGTGAACTCGTCCCGACTGAGTGAGGAGGTGATTACAGCTGCGACTTGTGCATTTCTATGAATGGCCTGCTCTTGGCTTGGGGTGAGCTCTTCGTCGTCATCCGGAATATCTATCCCTGTGCATACAACATGCCATAGACTTGGGTTGAGGGAAATCAAATGCATTTTCATATTCTGCCTCCACATTGAGTAATCACTTCCATCGAAGTGTGGGGCTTTTCCAAGTGGGATAGATAAGTAATGATTGTTATTGGAATTTAGACGATCATAGTTAAAAGAATATCGGGAGTAGTCGGTGTGACTACTCCCCTTCTTCTTCTATTCAACTTTCACTTTCACTTTGGAAAGTGCCTTCTTTCTGAGGAGCGCCTTTAGATCCAGCGTCTCCTCATCGTCGTCCTCGAAGTCTTGAATGGCTTCGAGGTACTTCTCCACTTTTTGGGTCTTGTCGTTGTTAACCTCCTCTTGGTTGTTGATTTTGTGGGCGTCCTTCATGTCCGACATGATCTCTTCGAGTGGTTAGACTCTTTCTTGAAGAACCTCGCTCTGATACCAATTGAATGTGGGCCTAGAGGGGGGGGGGGGTGAATAGGCCTTTTCGAATTTTGTCGGATCCTGCAACACTCAACAACAAGTTCAATACCAGAGATATCGGACTAGTCCGATAATGTGCGGACTAGTCCGGTATTCACAGACTGAGTTGTTTAAGCTTGATCGATTAGGTTGATTCTTTTATGTATGCAGCGGAAATATAGAATCAAATAAAGGTTCCAATGTTATATATATTAGATTATATCACAGTTAATTCTTATGTTTGACAATTCAATGCAAGATGAGCAATGATTGTTGAAACCCTATATTATATTGATGAATGAGAATGATGAACACCAAAAGAAAAACACAAGGATTTATCCTGTGGTTCGGCTACCACAAAAGGCAACCTACATCCACGTTGAGGAGTCCACAAAAGGACCGGATCTTCTCCAACCCTACCCTCATCGGATCACCACGAAGGCCAATCCTCTTCCACTAATCACAAAGGGGTGAACAACCAAATTCAAGGGGCTTTCTCACACGTTGAGAGCTCCCTTGGATTACAACAAAAATACCACCAAGAACACACTAAAAAATTACAAATGAATCGCAGGAGTGTGTTAGAGAATCAAACCAAGAGCTCAACGTGGCGTTGCAAGTGTCTCTCCAATGATCTAGAGTGAATCCTCAAAGGATTGATCGTTGTTGCACTTAATTTTGTGGAGAGATGTAGTTTTTGAGGCTCTTGGGTGGTGTGACGGCACTAGGGTTCGAGAGAATTCAAAAGAAGGCCGTGCACCTATATTTATATGGGGTTTCTAAAAGTGACCGTTAGGGTTCAGAAAGTTCGGACTAGTCCGTGGTGGTCACCGGACTAGTCCGGTGTGCTGTGTGTAGCAAACCCTAAGTGTTCCGAAATATCGGACTAGTCCAGCTGAAAACGGACTTGTCTGATTTCGCTACTGGAAATCTTCGGACTAGTCCGATATCCATCGGACCTGTTCGGACATGTGAAACCCTAAGTGAGTTAGATGACAAGTCCACACTTGGAGGACTTGTCCGATGTAGATCAGAGGGTTTTTCGGACTAGTCTGTGCAAATATCGGACTTGTCCGATATGGATCAGAAGGAATATCGGACTAGTCCGGTTATGATCGGAATTGTCCGATTTTGTGTGACTTGTGAAGTGTTTTGAGGACTAGTCCGTACTGGGAAGGACTAGTCCGATTCTAGTTAGAAGACTATCGGACTAGTCCGACAGATATCGGAATTGTCCGATCTGGTGCACAAAGGTTATCAGACTAGTCCGGTTGTGATCGGACTAGTCCGGTCCTGTGTAACTTTGTGCAATGTGTGTATTTAATTGTGATTGAGCTCTTGGGGTGAGTTTCCTTAACACACTCCATACACAATAATCTATTACTCTTCTTCCTTGAGCTCATCTCCACTTTGCTCCTCATCCTTCCTTCTTTTTGGTATTTTGCTCATTTTCCTATCATAATCCTGCACTCATCTCAACAAATAGGTTAGGATCCCAATTGCTTGTCATAAATCATCCAAAACCCACAAGAGGGTCCTAGATGCACTTTCACCCATCTCCTCCCCTCCCTCCTCGAGCCTCTGCCGATGTGACGGGAGCGGCGCTCTGGGCTCTGGTCGGCGGTCGTCCTCCCTCGCTCTGAGCCTCTCACCATCGCTCCTCGCCACGCTCATGGCTCACCTCGTCTGCTCGGCACTCGTGCCTCGGTCCATCGAGTTGTCCGTCGCAAGATGCACGAATCCGTCGATCACCGCTTCCCCTCGCCAGATCCGTCGATCCTCCGCCTTCCTGTCACTGGATCTGTCGATCCGCCGCCTCACCGTCGCCAGATCTGTCGATGGCAACCGAGCACACATCATCCTCTGCTCAGGTGGGGGACAACATTAACGATGAACTCCAGATGCAGGGTCTCCAAGGCGACGACAAAGATGATGTTGGCCTCGCCGAGCTCGGTGGCTCTGTACCGTCTGATGACAATGGCTCACCACCAACGGATGAACCGATAGTGGAGGCTAGCCCCTCGGCGAGAATGGCGAGCACCTCTAAGAGGTCAGAATCCTTTGGTTCCTACTGCTATTAGGGTTTATTTTTTGTTAATGTTCATTTTAGTTGCTTCTGTTCTATTACTTTTGGTTATTTATTCTTAGTTGTTTTGTTCAATAAGGACTCGTGTCTGCACTTCTCTTTCTGGAGTATATTACCCAACTGCTCCACTCATGACACATGCCATAATTGAGATTGTTGATCATTTAAAACAGTATGAGAATGATGATATCCTTAGACCTATTGTTGTCCCAATGAAAACAAAATTCCTTAAGTACTGGGATGACATACCTCTATTGTACCCACTTACATTCATTCTAGATTCTAGAGCTAAACTAACGGGATTTAACATTGCTCTCCTGATTCTATCTCAGTTCCTTAATCATGATTACTCTGTTTATTATAATAATGTTAGAACTGAGTTGTCTGAATTGCCAAATATGAGATTATGTATGATTCTGTTAGACTTCAGAGACCTATACAAAATTCTACTTCAGCAGGTAAGCAGGTAAGCTCTTGGGGTAGGATTTTTGGTAGGCTCCCTACTCTTGTCCCAGCTCCCACTGCTCCAACTGTATCTTGTACTGTCTCTAAATTAACTTGCTATTTGGACAGTGATTGTGTTGCTCAGTTTGATGATTCATTTATTACTCTTAGTTGGTGGCAGCATCATAGGAGAACTTATCCAGTTTTGTCTGTTTTAGCCAAAGATATTATGACTGTTCCAGTTTCTACCATTTCGTCAGATTTGGCTTTCAGTCTTTGTGGCAGATTGATTGAGGATCGTCGAAGGAGCACGTCGAGATGCTCAGTTTGTTGAAAGGTTGGGAACAAGGTGATGCCCGACAACAACATAATATGGTGGATGAAGAGTTGGAAGAGAGCATGGCCAACCTATTTCTGGATGAATAAGTTTGTTTATTACTGTTTCTAGAATCTGGACTGTAATGTTGTAGTTGACATTTGAACTGTTAATTGTTGATATTTTATGTGACCACTAAAAGAGCTGGGTTTTACTCTTTTCCCTTTAGGGTATTATCCTCAAGGGAGATTTTACCTAAAGATTTTTAATGGGGCAGCCCTTGTAAAACAGCTCTTTAAAGCCTGGTGGTCACAAATAACTTTCAAACTGTGACTGATCTGTTTGACTGTTTCGTTTCCTACATTCCTGTATAACTAGTTTGAACTGATCGAACCTGTATGATTTATTGTATGATACACTGAACCGTGATTGTATGATTGAATCAGGTATGATTTTTTTGCAACGGGCTGCAGGCTAACCCGACACGATTTGCCCATTACGGGTCGGGCCCGGCCTGGCACGGTTAAGAAAGGCCCGGGCCATGCCCAGACTTAGTCACTGGTCTGTCATGCCGGCCCGGCACGCCCCATTGATTTTGCGGGCCATGCCGGGCCTAAGGTTTTGTGGCCCGAGCCTAACCGTGCTCGGGCCGGGCTGGCCCAGCACGGCCCATTGGACAGCTATATTTGGCGTAGAGGGCTGGATACAGGCCTCCAGTGCGATCGGTCTCATGGGCAAGAAGTATATGGAGCCAAAATTAATGAATATGCACCTTGTCCCTTCTAGGCGAAGAGGAGATGTATATGCATCTTATCAAGAGGACTTTTTTATTTCATCCATGTTCGTAGAGTATGTAATGAGGCAGCCTGTGTAATAATAGCTGATCAGTATGTTGATTCAGCCTAGAGCTTAGTGTTAGGATGCAATTTACTGAACAATTCCAAAAAAACAAACACGAATACGACAACGAGAAACACCGGCAGATCATACAGGATGAGTATATTTGCGTACCGATTTGAAGTCGGAGGAATCATTGTAGATGTAGCTGCAAATCCGAGTTGCTGCTGATGTGATGGCGATGTTGGGCAGCAGCGCCTGATCTCCTCGTTAGGCGACTCGTGATGAAGAACGCGAGCAATCGCACGAAACGCTTTTCAAAAGCCTTATTTGCTCTCTCCTGGTGCATGATCGCAAGGACGAGCGATTCTGGAGACCTACTCTCCCAATCATCGGTGCACCCGGTGCTCAGGATGGAGTAGACTAGATGGTGGTGCAAGGAATGCAAATATGGACTGACCTAATATGATCGTGGGATGTCTGCTCTGCTGCGCACGCCCGCCTTTATATTGTCTCCGAGAGGCAGTATGATTGCGATCGGGAGGATCCGCACTGGCACTGACTTGGTTGTTGTAGACGCGTCCATCTCCAACTTGGACTCTATCCAACTTGGAAGCCCAATTAATTTTTCTGCAAAAATATAAAATATGGGCTCGACTTGAGGCTAGAATTCACATGAACACATGCTCGTGAGCAAGTGCGCGTGTGCGAGGCGTGGCGTGGCGAGCGAGCGAGGAGGAGGAGCGTGCATGGACCACCACTCTCTTCTCCACTTCTCCATCACTCAAAGAGTGGAAGAACAACCTCTCTTATATGTAGGGCTTGCTCCTCTCCAACTTTCAAGTGGAACTAAACTCTTAGCACCACCCTCTCTTGCCCTAATGAGTCTTTGAGATTTTATAGGAATTATTTCATAATATTATATGGGCCAAGCCTATTTATCCTAACAATCCCCCTCTAGACCTCAAAGCCATTAGAAGAGAAGTAATTCTCGTTTCTTGTTTGATATACTAGTGTTTTAGAAGAGACTGTTAAGTTGAACTTCTGCTTAGATCCTTAAGTTACATTAGTTCACAACTTGAACAATATATTGCGGCTTGAATTGCAAGTTTTGTGCAAACTGACTTCACTCAAAGACCATTACCAGTACTCTACCCCGAGGGTGGAGCATATGTGTTGTACTCTCTGGTCTCTTCATAAGCTTGCCACAGATCACCGGAATCTCACAAACTGCGACGTTAAACAGTCAGAGCTCATATAGGTGTGTTTCTTTTAAGATTGCCATGTAGGACAACATCTTTGCCACACATAGCCAACAGAAACACATTAAGACGAATCGCCAATCTGCCTTATAGCCTGAGAGTACAAGTGTTCATCTTCACATGGAGAGGGTCTAAATGAAGTACTCTCCTCTGTGAACCACTAACTTGTTTTTCCCATATCCTAATTCACGGGATCTCCGATCACATAGGTTGGGTTATCACTATGGTGTCACATCCACGGGTCTCAAACCCATCTCCCTCGATGAACTTTCTATCACATTACGTGATAGACCTTTAGTAAAGGAATATGCCAAGTTTTCATCTGTTTGTATATATGCACGAAACAATAATAACTCCGGAGTTTCTTATTTTTCTAATAGCTTTTAAACGTCTCTTGACGTATCTTGATGATTTTACATTATCCTTAGAACTGGTCACTTTAGTAATCACCGTTTGACTGTCACTGTTCATAAGGATTGTCTGCAATAGTTTCTCAATCATAGGCAAATTCATCAAGATCTCTCGCAACCATTCTGCCTCTACAATTGTCGTCTCTAAAGCAGTGAGTTCTGCTTCCATAGTTGACCTCGTCAAAATGGTCTGTTTGCAAGACCTTAATAATATAGCGCTACCAGCTAGAGCGAACACATATCCACTCATGGTATAGAGCTCATCAACATCAGAGATCTAGTTCAATCACTATAACCCTTAGGCACGGCAATGTCCAGTATAGTGAATTTCATAACTCATTATACCTCTCAAGTGGCACATAACCCTTTCAAGTGCATGCTAATGATCTATACCCAAATTTGATATGAACCTACTCAGTTTGCTCATAGAAAACGAGATATAGGACGACTTACGCTTGCTAAGTACATGAGTGAACCGATCATCTGAGAATATTTAAGTTGATCTCTTGGCTCTTCCTTGTTCTTTCTAAGTATCGCGATAGGATCATAAGCTGTTGGAGAAATCTTGTTATCCATAAAGTCGAAATGGCTCAAGATTTTCTCAACATAGTAGTATTGCGTTAAAGTAATTCCATTCTCATCTTTGTTCAGCTTAATGTTCAAAATAACATTAGCTTCTCCCAGATCTTTCATGTCAAAACACTTTGATAGAAAAGACTTCACCTCGGAAATTATATTAATGCTCGTACCAAAGATGAGTATATCATCTACGTACAAGCATAATATAACAATATCGCCCTCACCATGGTGACACTACAAGGATTCCACCCTGTTGCAATGATTGTACTGCAACGAATACTAAATCGTTGTAGTAAGCTTGGTCTTTTGCCATGATTCACTAGTTCATGGCATTAGCATCTATCGCCACAGAACACGATCGTTGCATTAGGATCTGTTGCCATGATTCACTAATTCGTGGCATTAGGATCTATCGCCATGAATCTGTTGCCACGATTCACTAGTTCGTGGCATTAGCATCTATCACCACGGAACACGATCGTTGAATAGGATCTGTTGTCACGATTCACTAGTTCGTGGCATTAGGATCTATCGCCACGAATCTGTTGCCACGATTCACTAGTTCATGGCATTAGCATCTATCGCCACGGAACACGATCTTTGCACTAGGATGTGTTGTCACGATTCACTAGTTTGTGGCATTAGGATATATTGCCACGAATCTGTTGCACAATTCACTAGTTTGTGGCATTAGCATCTATCACCATAGAACCGATCGTTGCACTAGGATCTGTTGCCACGATTCACTAGTTCGTGGCATTAGGATCTATCGCCACAAATCTGTTGCCACGATTCACTAGTTCGTGGCATTAGCATCTATCGCCGCGTAACACGATCATTGCACTAGGATCTGTTGCCACGATTCACTAGCTCGTGGCATTAGGATCTATCGCCACGAATCTGTTGCCACAATTCACTAGTTCGTGGCATTAGCATCTATCGCCATGGAACCCGATCGTTACATTAGAATCTATTGCCACGATTCACTAGTTCGTGGTGTCAGCATCTATCGCCACGGAACCTGATCGTTGCATTAGGATCTGTTGCTACGATTCAATAGTTCGTGGTGTTAGCATCTATCGCCATGGAACCCGATCGTTGCATTAGAATCTGTTGCCACAATTCACTAGTTTGTGGCATTAGCATCTATCGCCACGGAACCCGATCGTTGCATTAGAATCTGTTGCCACGATTCACTAGTTCGTGGCATTAGCATCTATCGCCACGGAACCCGATCGTTGCATTAGGATCTGTTGCCACGATTCAATAGTTCATGGCGTTAGCATCTATGGCCGTGGAACACAATCGTTGCATTAGAATCTGTTGCCATGATTCACTAGTTCGTGGCATTAGCATCTATCGCCACGGAACGCGATCATTGCATTAGGATCTGTTGCCACGATTCAATAGTTCGTGGCGTTAGCATCTCTCGCCGCGGAACACAATCGTTGCATTAGGAACTTTTGCCACGACTCACCATTTCGTGGCGTTAGGATCTATCGCCACGAAACACAAACGTTGCATTAGGAACTTATGCCACGATTCATAAGTTCGTGGCGATAGGATCTATCACCATGAAACACAATCATTGTATTAGGATCCGTTGCCACGAAATACCAGTTGGTGGCATTAAGATCTATCGTCACAGAACACAAACGTTGCATTACATAGTTCACGTACAGCTAGCTCACACAATACCTATATGAAAAAATCATCATCTTCACTGTCCTCCCTCAATATTGGAGGTACAATACCATCATTAATATATGTATCATCATCGTCGTGGTCATCGTCATCGTCATCTTCATTTGAAAGAGCGGAAGAATCACCGGTTGCTCCGTCAATGTCATTCTCATTCCTATCCCATGTGGTCATATCCTCATTTATATCAGTAAGCCTTCGATCATCAAATAATGTCTCAGCCTCCATCGTCTCAGTGACATTATTTTCACTGTCTCTAGGGGGCATGACAAAAAGGTTTTGTGGCTTCGTTTTAACAGCTGTAGCCCATTTAGGTTGCTTCACACTTCTAATGTAAAAAACTTGTTCTGCTTGGGTGGCTAGAATGTAAGGCTCATACTTAAATTGAGAAATAGTAGTGTCAACATCTATCATTCCTTATCGATCCATTTTGTAGCCTCTGCTTTGGCTCTGACCGGAACGAGGCCAATCAAACCATTCACATTCAAATAACAAAACCTCTTGATTTTTTTTTGAAATCAACAGAAATCATTTTCTTGATTACTCCATACCACTCATGATCACCATCCCGAACAACAACACCACTGTTTTGCGTCCGTAAATCTTTTTCAACCTCTGCTGTTCGAAAGAAGAAGCCATTTATGAATGATTGACTAAAAAAACGTGCCCGACGATCAGGTCCTATAGATAATGCATACAAATAATCGATTACTTTGCCTTCTTTGTGTAATGTCGTAATCTGTACACATTAATTAGTATAAAAGGGGTCATCGATAAACCAACTTCAGAACAGATATTTCTTCAATATTTCATCAATTTAAAAACTTGATGTACTTACTCGTTTCTGAAACCAATAAACAAACTCATCTCTATGGCGTTTTTTAACATCACGAGAATGAGTTTTTTCAGCTCTTCAAAATGCTCACTAAAAAGGGTACAAAATTAAATTAGCCATCTACAATAAGCATGATCCATTAATATAGTATAGAAAACCTGAGTGTTATACGTACTTGATCCATGGAGCAGCCTCTTCAACATTAGAAATAATATAATGCCTAATGTTATGTAGTTCCACCATAGTAAGTTCGCCCCATTTAAACCCTTTTTTAGAATTACCAACTTCTGTAAATATATTAGACTCGAGAGAAGGTTCATTCCTAGCTGCAGCTTCATGACGTTCTGGCCTATTAAGCTTGGTGCTGATGTTATCCAAAAACTGGCTACAAAAAGTCATACACTCTTCCATAATATATTCCTCAGCTATAGAACCCCCCCGGGTGAGCTCTGTTACGTACATACCTCTTCAATGTACCAAGGTACCTCTCAATTGGATACATCCATATGTAAGAAACAGGTCCACCCAAGCGAGCTTCTTTGTTAAGATGGATTGGAAGATGTACCATGATATCAAAGAAAGAGGGAGGAAGCAACATCTCAAGATTACAAATTGTTTCAGGAAATTGTTCAATCATCTTATCCAAATCTGGTTCCGCCAATTCTTTAGAACAAATTCCAGAAAAGAATCTGCTAAACTCAATTAAAGGTTCAACAACCTTTTCAGGCAATATGTAATTTATTGCAATAGGAAGGAGCTTCTGAAATATAATATGGCAGTCATGAGTTTTTAGACCTGATACCTTACGTGCTGTTATGTCCACACTTCTCTTGATGTTTGAGGCATAACCATCGGGCATCTTCACATATGCCAAAAACTTGAACAAGGTGGTCTTCGGATCTTTTTGCAAAGTATATGATGCTCATGGACAATCATACTTCCCTTTCATACCCACCGGATGTTGCTTTGGCTGTATACCCATTTCCTGCATATCAAAACGAGCTTGTAGACTATCTTTTGTTTTACCATCCATATTAAGCAATGTACCCAATATGCTATCACAAATGTTTTTCTCAATATGCATGACATCCAAGTTATGCCTTATTAGCAATGTCTTCCAATACGGGAGCTGAAAAATATACATTTCTTCTTCCAACTATGCCACCTATCTTCCTCAGTGCGCTTTCTCTTATTATTTGTCATTCCAAAACTCACTTGATCAAAAGTCTCGTATTGTTGGAGTACTTCGTGACTAGAGAGTGATGTTGGAGCTTCTCTATTCTCTATTTTGTTGTTGAAAGAAGCTTTGTCCCGACACCACCGGTGATCCTGAGGTAGGAAACGACGATGACCCATGTAGCAATACTTTCGTCCATGTTTCAACCACAAGGCGTCAGTGTTTACATGGTAGTATGGACATGCTAGCCTACCTTTTGTGCTCCATCCACATAGCATTGCATATGCTGGAAAATCATTTATTGTCCACAATATAGAAGCTCGCATGAGAAATGTCTCTTTCTTTGAACTGTCGTATGTTTCAACACCATCAGACCATAATTTCAGTAGCTCATCAGTCAAAGGCTGCAGATACACATCAATGCTGTTTCCAGGTGACTTTGGCCCAGGAATTATCATTGGCATCAACCAATAAGGCTGCTTCATACACAACCACGGTGGTAGATTATAAGGGATTAGAATCACATACCATGTACTGTAAGAAACATTCATTACTCGAAAAGGATTGAAACCATCAGATGCTGGCCCAAGTCTTATGTTGCGAGGATCAGATGAGAAATTTGAGTGAATGCTATCAAAATGCTTCCATGCTTTCGAATCTGCGGGATGGCGTAATATTCCATCATCAATACGTTCTTCTTTGTGCCAACGCATGTTTGATGCCGTTGATTCTGCCATATAAAACCTTTGAAGACAGGGAATAAGAGGGAAGTATCGTAGAATCTTGCGTGATACAAGCTTCTTGGATTTTCCACAAGGTAAAGCCTCTCTTGCATCCCCACTAGTACTATTTTTCCATCTTAATTCACCACATTTTGGGCATCGATCCAGCAGAGAATAGTCCTTCCAGAATAACACACAGTCATTGACACATGCATCGATCTTTTCGTAGCTCAGCCCAAGGTCACGAACAACCTTCTGAACTTTATCAAGTGTATTAGGAATGTTGTGGCCCTCTGGAAGCACATATGAGAATAGTTCAAGGATGAACTCACACGCTTTTTTGCTCAAACCAGTTAAACTCTTTATCTGGTACAACCTGACAATGAAGGATAATTGGGTCACCTTCTCACAACCTGGATACAACTCCTTTTTGGCATCATTTAATAAGTCATAGAATGCCTTTGCACACCCAGTTGGCTCCTGCTGGTTTATAGCATTTTCTGGATCATCAACACCTGCTGAAGTACCACCATGACCACCAGTGCCTCTAAGAAGGTTGGACAACATATTTTCCATAGCAGCATCATCAAAAATTATCTCCTCATTATTTGCTGATTGCTCAGCAATTTTTTCTCAACTCGTTTTTCTCCATGGTGTGCCCAACAAGTATAATCAAATGACATCCCATTACGAAGCAAGTGAAGATGATTTCCTTGCGTCTCCCGTGGCAAATATTACGACATTTCGTGCAAGTACAAGGCTTAGTTTCTTCTTCACGAGTGCCCTAGAATGCTAAATTTAAAAATGACTTCATTCCATCCTGCCACTCCTTCGTACGCCTGTCTTTCCCCATCATGTCTTATCTTCTGACATCGCTTCGTACAATTCAATCAGCGTATCCATAAGAGGATTGAACTACAATAACATTATATGAGCAATTGTACCTAGCGCTGTTGCTCCTCCACATGCGGCGGCCAGCAGATGCTCCTCCACGCCGATGGACGGCGGATGCTCTTCCAAGAGCGTGGTGGCCGGCGGATGCTCCTCCAAGAGCGTGGCGGCCAACAGATGCTCCTCCAAGAGCGTGGCGGCCGACGGATGCTCCTCCTTGCGCGTTTCGTGCAATCAGGAGAGGGGGCCGTTGTGGATCGAAGGGTTCGACGGGGAGGCAGCCAGGACAAAGCGTACGTGAAGCTATCAGAGTAGGCCCAACACTGTGCTGGGCTGCTTATTATTCGTGTGCTGAAACTGCGCTGAGTCACTTTATATTCCTGGGCCAAAACTGCGCTGGAACGCTTGGTGTTCGTCCCCATGTACGCGTGAGCCCATGTACCGAAATTTGTTGTCGTTAAAGGATATGTTTTTTCGATAAAAGGAGAAATTTTTAATTTGACACGCGAAGGGCCCATCGTATGCGGGGAAAAATTATGCTTTAAAAGGATACGATTCCTTGGCGTTATGCCTGTCATGTCCGACCATCATACGACCTCGTTCGTTCATGTGCACACATGTCACATTCATGCAACTTCTTCATCCGTCCGTTCATGTGGACACATGTCACAAATGTGGAACGGTATGCACAACCTTGGATATGCATATTGTATCCATAATTCTTTTTCCTCGTTTGGGTAGGAGTGGTTCCACTTCAATCTAAGTGGATTGGAGAGTGTCCGGCCATCATACGACCTGGCGTAATGAAGATTTTTGAATCTGATATACTCCTCTTTTTAATTCTTATCATCATGACCACAAGTTGCATTGTCTCAACCAAACACCACGTACAACAACAATGACTCAGCGGAATCGGGAACTGGCCAATTAAAATGGAAGTTAACAGTCTCGCGGTTCATAGATCGAAACGTGCGCCATCCTTTTTCTTCTTCCTTTTTTCTATCCATAACCGTGAGACTGTTGAGTTCCATCTTCACCGGCACATATGTACAGTCCAGGTGTGCCAGTGTGTACCTTAAATCCGTCGTGTGTCCCCGGTGGTGGTTGGAAGACCCCTGCAGGTATGTTCTGATTCCTGTCCTCCAACTACATCTAGGTTTCCGATGACGCATGCGGTTCACCACAAGACAAACCAGCAAAGCCTCGGTGATGAGCGGCATGCAAATTTCTTGATGACAAACTGGCTACGGGGGCCTCCCGTTTGGATGCAACTTCGGTGCTCCCGTTTGTGCTTCCATGCGTACTCCCGCTTATGTGTCATGATCTAATTGTTTGAAGTTAAATCAGGCATTATGTTAGGTAAATGAAAGGGCCAATAAAATCATGACACTTAAGTAGGAGCACGCATGGAAGCACTGAATGGGAGTACACAAGCCGTGTCCCTCCTGTACTATCCTCCCATGCATCATCCCACTGATGTGTCAAAATGTTATTGGTTCCTTTATTAATGATTTGTTTAACTACCATACCTTCACAACAAATAATACGATGACACGTCAGCGGGAGTGTCATAAAAAAACTAGAGATGGATGCATCAGCAGGCCGCAGTCAGTGGGCCGCAGTCAGTTCTTCATAAAAAAAATGCATGCCGCTCAACCTTTTTTGGTTTGCCTGGTTGTGAACCGCCTGCGTCATCAGAAACCTAGAGATGGAGTAAGAGGACTGGAATCAGAGCATACCTGTAAGGCTCTTCCCAACAACCACCGGGGACGGACGACGTACGGGGGGTTAAGGTACACCGGCACACCCGTACCGTACGTGTACCCGACCAGCCGTGTAGCTTCCTTCGAACCTCCGGCAGAAGAAAGCGGGATGCAAGTTTCATTCTATATGGATAATGTTTGTTGTGTATTCATCAGGGAACACAAATACACTTTATATAGGCTAGCTAGTGTAGTGTGAAACTAAAACAAAACCCTTTTGCACTACACAGATTCAAAAGCTAGCGTTAATGACTAAACGTAGGCCTACGTAATCAAACAATGATGTTAGACCAACACAGTCAACAATGACTGTTACATATGTGCGTGCTTATCCTTTCTACAGTCTGGTGGTGAACCGCCTGCGTCATCGGAAGCCTATATGGAGTTGGAGGACAGGAATCGGAGCATACCTGCCTGGACCAGGATTGCCTGACGTAGCGACATTTTGCTGCATGCGTGCAGTAAAGGCTGCATCTACCATTTGTTTTGATCTGACGGTTGTACTTCCCAACTATCCAACTAAGGGGTCCATTCAAATCGTTTTTTAAACTCTTGCCTGCTTGCTTCAACATGAGAAAGAGTTTACATGCATATAAAGATGCATACTTCAAACATTTAAATAAAACAAACTTCTATCACAAATTAACAAGATTAAAAACACATTAACTATCTTATGTGGCATGCCAATGTGTGGATATCCAACTTAGAGTAAGGATGAAAGTGAAACGGTTTTTTAAAGTTGATGGACTAAATAATTGACCCATTTGAATGTTCAAGGATCAAACTTAGTTTTGATTGAAAGTCTGAGGATGAAGTTGAGTATGGCCAGCTTGATGAGCTCAAGCTCGAAATGTTCGAGTAAGCTCATTTGTAAAGTTGCCTGTACGATACTTTAGCCGCTAGAGGTGCCAGGAGATCGTCTACAGCGGGGCCTGCAAAGCAGTCTGTAAAGTAGTATACAGTACTAATAGGTAGCGACGACTGGAAAGAAAAGTAGAGACAATCAATAGAGAGAAAAGAAAAGAAAGGACGAGAAAAATGTTAGAAAAAGATAGGTAGAGCTCCAACGTACCACTGGCCCTATGCCCCTATACGCGGTGTAATCATTACCACTACTCCTATACGCGGCCAGAAGTTATTACCACTGCTTCAAGAGAAGTGCTGCGGACTAGATGTGCTGATTAGTTTATTTTGTGTTTATTGGGGATTATGTAACAGCGAGTTCTGTCGATTAGCGACGACTGGAATGAAAAGTTGAGACAACGAACAGAGAGAAGGGAACACTGATTTCCTTCATTACAAACTAATGTATGATTGAATGTATTCATTTCCGGAAGAATCCATTTCTTTAAACTGTCCCGTGAGTTTCCTTTGATGCAAATGGGGCTAAACATAAGACGAGCGCGCATAGGGGAAACACAACAAGTGCAACATTCATCAGAGACGAGTGGGCATAGGGGAAACACATATACTAGTACAAGTCTATTTTATATACTCCCTTTGTTCTCTTTTAATTAGTGTTGGGAGAACTAGGGGTGCATCCAAATGGGAATGGAGGGAATATAACCCATATAGTACAACTCCAGACGGCAGAACAGGTCATGCTCATGCTTAATCCTACAGTTCTCTGTATAGAAGACTCTCCACTCCTCCTACGTAGGCCTGCCGCAGCGGGCAGTTCCCTGGTTCCCCCTATTGGGCAGTCCCAAGCATCATTATCAATGTTGGGCACCGCCACCGGCGGCGCTTCTGGACGAGGTCTACCCAGGAACCTCCAGGTGACACGATCGATACTATTCATGGCTTCGTGCCGACACCGGCAGCACTCCTTGTTGGTCCACTTCATGGCGACAGACCCGACCACGTTCTAGCCGATGTGGGCCTCACCTTCGACCTGCCGGATATACTCGAAGGCATCGCAGTCCCCGCGATCGGCGTCGTAGCAGAGCATGGCGAGGATGTAGGTCACCACCATGTGGCCATTCGCGGCCACCCGAGCAAGGAATTGGGTGCCCGGCTGCGTGCGACCGTGCAGGAAGACGAGGTCGAACCCGGTGACATAGCACGCATGAGGGTTGCTGACGATTGCCAGGCGCTCCACGAGGCGGTCGTAGCTCCAGTTAAACTTCCAGATGCTCTCCCGCTCCAGCGCCACGAGCCTGCCCATGGCGCGATCCCGGCACGCCGCGTGCATGGCCTTGCAGGTGGCGCGTAGACTGGAGAGGTCGTCTATGGGCTGCAAGGAGGTTGCAGCGACCCACCCCACGATCAGGACCACAACATCGTGCGACAAGGGGAACTCCATGGGCTTCGAAGGGAACTAATCAAGGCGCGCGCGACGGAGACGAAGAGGAAGAATACGCGCGGAGAAGAGGATGGCCTATGTGTGTTGCGGAGAAGAGGATGGTGTGTCTTTATTAGTACACGCGGAGAAGACGATGAGACGCGCGCAATGATGGTTATGGCTTCTAAAGTGCACCGTTCGGAATGCTACTTGCAAAGCTGGGGTTACAACTTCTAAAGTGCAGCTGTACGCTACTTTAGCCGCTGGAGTTGTCAACAGGCAGGAGATCGCCCGCAGCGGGGCCTGCAAAGCGGTCTGTAAAAAGTACTCCTCCCTCCGCCCCAACTCAACTCTATTTTTAGCTTTGGTCAAACTTACCTTTGACCAATGATTTCTTGCCTGGTCCTTATCCTGATCATCAAGGTCCTCCGCCTGCTACCCCAGATGACTTGGGGCAGAATAGGGATGAAAACTGTTGGAATTGAGCTTATTACCTTTGACAACTCCTTATTCAAACCGGTGTCTGAATAAAAAATTTAAAGAATTGAGCTTATTAACCCCCCGTCTCTAAATACTTGTCGCTTTGTAGTTCAAAAATAAACTACAAAGCGATATTTACTACAACCCCGTTTGGAACGTAGGAATCCAAATCACAGGAATTGGAAAAAACATAGGAATAGACAAAATGCAGGAACAAAGAAAGTGAGAAAACCACGGGAATCAAAATCAGAGGAATGGAGAATTCAAGATGTTTGGAATGCAGGAATGAAAACATAGGAAAAATGTTAGAGCAACTATAAACAAAATTCTTTAGAATCTTAACTATCATTATTTGTAATACATAAATCAAAGTCATAACTTCTTGCCAAAATGAACTACTAGTTTGCTTCATAAATAACTTCATTCCTATATTTCTAACATCAAAACGTCTATTGCATTGTAGTAGCTTAGAAATAATTATTCCCTTGTTTCAAAAAAAGAAATAATTGTTCCATGCAAATCATTAGGTTAGTTAATTTGACTTTTAGCACCCTATATATTCCCTCCATAGCCATCCAGCAGACCACATAGAACTTGGACTGGATTACTTCATTCCTTCATTTTACATAGGAAAGGAAGTCTTCCTACAGGAAAGGAAATATGATTCCTGTATTCCAAACACCTGTGACATCATCATAATGTAGGAATGAATTCCTTTGAAGTTTCCTTTAATAATCCTCTATTCCAAGGGACGGAGAGAGTACATGTCAGCCCATTAGACCCAACCTACTATTTGGAAAGTATCGGTTATTGTTCGGAATTTTTCCGGTATTCCGACAATTCTGTCGGAAATCAGTCTAAATCGTTTCCATTCCATTTACCAAATTTCAATGTCCGATAAAAACGGTAATCGGATCGAAAATTTCGGAAATTGTCAAAAATGGTAATCGCATCGGAAATTTTTGAAAACAGCGTCAGACGGTTTGGGAATTTACCGTACCATTTTCATCCCTAGGGCAGAATGATCCTGGCGACCAGAATGAAGTGTTGGATATATGTTGTCCACGGCGCAGGGTTATTCAACACAAGCAATAGGTAGCATATCCTAATCTTTCTCCTCATATATAGCGTGTTAACTAATTTTTCGGCCCCAAATGATCTAGAAAAATTACTCTAGATTTGATGATGCCATAAATTAATCGCTGCTCAAAACAATGACGGTGCTCATCAAGCTCGCAAGCTCAACTTCATTCATCCTCAAACTAGCTAATTATTTGGGATGGATTTACGTTAAGGGGTGTGCATTCGGTCTACCCAATATTTTGGTTCGGGTATTTCGGTCCTTTTCAAAATTCTGTTTCTTGAAATCACTACCCGAATTGTTGTAATAATATTAGGTACCCGAACATTTTGGGTACCAAAATTCCAGTTTGGTCTTCGGTCGTACCCGATATATCCGAATTATACATTATATCCATGTCATGTTTGCACAAATTTAATATGATTGATAAATTTAATCCCATGAGGTAATTTATTATAAATTGACAAATAAAAAATAAAAAATAAATGTTTAAATCCAATAACTTCACACATCACAACTTGAAAATAAAATATCTAAATTTGAATTGTTCATAGTTTAGCACGCATAATTTAACTTATTATTTGATGGACCGACTATTCGGTTATTTCACTTACCCGAGAGTGGTACCCGAACCCGACATTTATTTTTCAGTTATTTATATTTGCTACCCAAAAAGTACCTGATACCCGATATTTCGGTCTTTTTGGTTCCGATCTCGGTTTTATCGGTTTCGTTTTTTCGCTCTCGGTTTATTTGCCCACCCCTAATTTACGTAGTAGTAGCATATGGGATATACATATTTCTCCTCTATATTTTTTTTTGCAAAACTATTTAGTGATATATCCTATGTGCATATTACATATGTAAAACTAATGTAAAGTATAAACTTTTTCAAAGGGAAGTCTTGGGTTTCGTCAAATCTATCTTTGAGATTTACGCAATTTTGATCTGTTTTAACAATACAAGAATTTTACTTTTAGATTCACCATGAAAATATTTCCATAATATACAATATAGTACTACATGTTATTGAAGTTAATAAATTCCATATAAATCATTGGTCAAAGGTAATTAGTTCGACCAAACAGAAATAGAGTTGAGTTGGGGCAGGGGAAGTATTATACGTTGCTGTTTGCCGCATAAGGTTTGGTCTTTCGTTCAAGCCGTAGCCATTTGTACAGACGGCTGATGCGACCGGGCACACCGAGCTTACGTGCGCGCTAGTCACCGAGGCGCCTCAAATGCGCGCAGCCCATGCGCATCTTTGAATTCAATTGGAACTGCTCTGCGTCCCATCACCACTACGGCGCGCGTCGAGAGACAAACAGCCAGGCGGGTTCAAATCCCCTGCAGTACTGCAGGTGCAGTAGAGATGGCTGACATGAGGGCCCCACATGGTGTGGAACCCACATGTCAGCCACCTCTACTGCACCTGCAGTACTGCAGAGGATGAGCACCACAACCAGGCCGCTACTATGCTATAAGATCACCCGGGCACGCCATCGTCTTCTCCGCACAACCACTCTTCCTCTCTTCCCAAAACCGCGCCAAGAACACCATGGCTGACAAGACAGCGCCGCCGCCAAGCCCGCCGAAGGACGCCAAGGGGAAGCGTCCCCGACTGGACTCCCCCCGAACAAGGAGTGGGCTCTCCGGAAGATGGCGTGCGATGTATTTGAAAATACATCGCGCTCCATGTGTCGCCTTGGGCTTGGTCCCCTTCCAGAGTATGCTGCCATGGGGACCACGGGCCACTATGTCTTCGGCATGATGCACTTGGCCGGTCGCCTCGACGTCCTCTAGGAGACGCTGGCAGACGAGCTCGGCATCACCGGCCGCGACAACCTGGTGGCAGCGACGTCCAGGAAACTGGGATTCCCGTCTCTGCCACGGGAGGTGCCCCGCCCAGCCAGGAGCCCAAGGAGGAGGAGGAGAAGGAGAAGTAGGTGGAGCGAGGTGGAGGAGAAGTAGTTTTTTTCTTGTTCTTAGTTGTGTAGTTTATCTTTTCTTGTCTGTAGTTTGTGTTTTTCTTTTTTCCTGTTTGTAATGTATCGTCTTAAGGTAATGAACTTTATATTTCTATTCATTGGTGCAAAAAATAGTTTTAATGTTGCTGTTCTAATGATAAACTAGTGAACTATTTATCTCTTTTATCTTTTAGAATGGAATATATTTTCACTTCCAACTCTACTGAGCTGGAGATCCAGAAAGTGACTATCACCTACTAGTTTATCTGACAGGACCAGTAGGGAGAAGCCCACTCTCTGTTCAAACCCAACACGAATCCAGCATAATGAGCAATCAAACAGCAAAGCACGTAGTAAATCACAAAAAACACAACAACAGTTTCTAGAGTACGTATCAACTTTAGCCCAGATTAGATGCTCGTGGGCATCATTGCAAAAGGGTGAAGACAAAAAAGACTTGACTCGGATGGCTTGCAAAAACAAACTAGAAGTTAGGGTCATCGAAATTTTTGCCCAATTTGGATTGAGTCTTAGTTATAGACTTCCATAATAACTAAATGTATCGGGTATTTTACTTTCACAAGCGTGTCATAAAATGTATCGGGTGTTTTACTTTCACTAGTGTGTCATAAAGTGTACGTCGGCCACGTATCCTGATCCAACCGTACAACTTCAAATAAAGGAGGGTTAGAACATCTCCAACCCCTTTGTTATTTTTGGTTTGCTATTCTTTCAAATGACAAATATGCTATCCACATTTAGCATCTCATTCCATGAGCATCTCCAACCCGTTTGCTATATGATGTGCTACATTAAATTTTTTTCATATTTTATTAGTATATAATAGTTATTTTAAAATTCAAATAACATTGTTGCAATGGCTATATTGTAACGGTTGTATTTATAATAGCTATTTTTCAATGGTTATATTTCTAATGACTATTTTTCAACGGATGTATTTCCAACGGCTAATTTTCAACGACTATTTTGCAACGGAACGACGATAATGTACCGGAAATCGGCAATAGCAAACCGGATAGTATTTGGTACTAGTAGCCCACCGAGAGCTCCATATAGCAAATGGCTAAAAATAGCAATCCTAATAGCAAACCGGTTGGAGATGATTTTTGCTCTAGATTTGCTAAATAATAGGATAGCACATCATATAGCTAATGGGTTGGAGATGCTCTTTTAGCCATTAGCTATATGGTGTGCTATCCTATTATTTAGCAAATTTAGAGCAAAAATCATCTCCAACCGTTTTGCTATTAGGATTGCTACTTTTAGCCATTTGCTATATGGAGCTCTCGGTGTGCTACTAGTAGCAAATGCTATCCAGTTTGCTATCCCCAATTTCTGCTACATTATTGTCGTTTCTGTTGCAAAATAGTTGTTGAAAATTAACCGTTGGAAATATAACCGTTAAAAAATAGTCGTTAGAAATATAACCATTGAAAAATAGCCGTTAGAAATACAAACGTCACTATAGCCGTTGCAACAATGTTATTTGAATTTTAAAATAATTATTACATATTAATAAAATATGAATTTTTTAATATAGCACATCATATAGCAAACTGGTTGGAGATGCTCATAGAATGAGATGCTAAATGTGGATAGCATGTTTGCTATTTGAAAGAATAGCAAACTAAAAATAGCAAACGGGTTGGAGATGCTCTTAGAAATTTGGTGGAAAATAATACGAACTTATAATAAAAAGGAGAAGAAGAAAAAGGATGGCGCGTGTTTCGATACATGAACCATGACACTGCTGACATCCATCTCATTGGCTAGTTCCCGATTCCGCTGATCTCTCCAGCATGTATTCACACTAGCTACTCTCTGGTGACTGGACCCAGGGTACCCCGTGGCCCACCCGGTATATCCAGTGGGTGGGCTCCTGAGAAATGTTGTCGTTGTTTCTGTACGTGGTGTTAGGTTGAGACAATGCAACTTGTGGTCATAACGATATGAATTAAAAAATTAGAAACAGTATATAAGATTCAAAAAATCTTCATTACTCTCTTTACTCCGGGCTCGGGCCCGTCAAATTCGGAAACTCCTTCGCTCATATCATAACTGCATCAGTTATATATCCAGGCCCGTTTCCAATTAAAATCCAAACTAAAGGTGTAGACGAAGGTTTTGCACAAGAGAGAGAGTTGCACCGCGCCACCACAGACGGCAACCGTAGGGACGACAAGGAGTGAGACCCAATGGTAGGGACTCAGGTGTACAACGTCATGTTCGAGGAAGACGTGATCACCACCACTGTGACGTACTCCGGCAAGGTCATGGAGGACTGGCTCGACGAGGTCCTCTCCGTCCACCGTCAGCGCCTTCACAAGCTCGTCGTCGGGCTCGACGTCGAGTGGCGCCCCAGCTACTCCACTGACCAGAACCCCGTCGCCGTTCTACAGCTCTGCGTCGGTCGCCACTGCCTCATCTTCCAGGTCAACCACGCTGACTACTTCCCCGATGAGCTAGAAGATTTCCTCGGCGATTCCGACTACCGCTTCGTCGGCGTCGGCGTGGAGGGTGACGATGACAGACTTTGGAAAGACTGGCAGCTGAAGGTGGCAAAAATGGACCTGGCCGAGCTCGCGGTGGAGGAGATGGATTGCCCGAGCCTCCATCGCGCGGGGCTGAAGGACATCGTGAGCGCCGTGATGGGCGCCGACATGGAGAAGCCTTACGGGGTGAGGACGAGCTACTGGGACGCGTAGAATCTCTCCGACGAGCAGATCAGCTATGCGTGCATCGACGCCTTCGTCTCCTTCGAGGTCGGCCGCAAGCTGCTCTCCGACGACTACTGATCTTACCACCGAGTTTGCGGATCGGCTGCCGTCAATCATCTCGGCATATGAAATTCGTAGGTGCATCGCTCAAGTTCTAGCTTTTGTGCTTGTGCGCCCAATCTCTCATAAAATTATTTTTTCTTGAGGAAACACTATATCTTGCTTTTAAAACATGCTTGTTATTTCACATGAATTGAGGTCTTTCATATGCATGTTAGTTGTCCATGCATGCTACGCCCCAAACATGATCAACGAGCCTCAAACATGACGATCTCTCAACAAAAAAGAGAACACGTAACGTCAACAAACATGATCGAGGTCTTTCACATGTATGTTAGACGTACATATGCTACGTCCCAAACATGTATTACGGGAATAGAATAATATTTCCTACCATGTATATATATTTCTATATTTATCATATTCTCTACCATGCATGTGTGTATGCTCTCAACCTATAGTATATGGCAGTTTAACTACCACACTAATGAAGAATATTATCCTGTCATCAATAGAGATAACAAATTTGACACAAGGATGTTCCCTCGACGGTACGAGGATAGAATGTGGACTACCATTGTCTAATAAGCACACAGCTCTCACTACGTACATACGTGGTTCATCAAATTAATCAATCGCATGTTGCCATTATGTATTGCTGTACTCGTTTTTTGAAGAAACAACAAGCGTAGGCGCTAGCCGCTACGTGTTCTGATTTTAGGAACAAATGAACACACTTGTGAAAATATGTACGCCACATCCGATCCTCAACGTCATCCAATTAACATGTTCCTCAACAAGGGGGCACAAAAATCCTCAACATGTGACCAAACATGCTTTATCGCGAGTCTCTTTCACATGCATTACATTCATGTCCACCATCATCCATGATCACGACAATTATCAGTTCGATATGGACTCTCGGTTGGCAACAGTCGGATCCTTAAAAAAAAGATATGGACTCTCGGTCGATTGCCACGCGCGTTCACGTCAATCTCCACACCTTTGTATGTCAAATTAAAAACTCGCCGATGGGACGTGTTGAGCCGTTGCGATAACCGAGAGGATGCAAACCACGGTTTGGAGTAACTCTGACCATCGATTCAGAAGCACAATTTTTGAAGCGTCCGATCATCTCACTCACGATCTTAGACGATGACCCGCTATAAAGGCACACCTTCCTCTTATTCTCCGCTGCACCTCTCGATCGATTTTAGCCTCCAAACTTCTCCTCTTGCTTCTCCGCCGCACCACCATCAACCACCTCTCTCTCTCTGTTCGCACCTCCGTCGCCGCACAAATGGGTAGCCCCACACCAAAGTGCTCCAGGTCATCGATGTCCTCCGAATCTCCTTCTCCGTTTCCGTTGCCACCAAGGCCGGTGGAACTGGAGGCGGCGCCCGCACCTCCTCCACTCCCGCCTCCGCCCGCGGCGCCTGCACCTCTTCCATCCGACTATGACGAGACTGTCCGCCTCATCGAGGAAAGCATCGACAAACTCAACGGCAAGATTAAGGAGGTCATTGGCAGCCTGTTCACCGCCAACGTGCAAGCGAAGGCGCTCGACAAAATGGCACAGAATGTATTTCACAATACATCTCACTCCTGTCGCCGACTGGGACTTGGTGTCTTCCCCACCATGCCAGCATGGACTCCGCTGGCTACTACATCTTCGGGTTAGGATCTGTTGTCGCTCGTCTCGACTGCCTCTACGAGATGATCATTCAGGAGGCCGGGGTGGGGTTTTGCGAGCAACTCGTGAAGGCCGTCAGCCGGAAGAAGTTCGATCTGGTGTTGTAGGATGCTCCGCCGGCGGTTGCGGCAGAGGCGGAGGCGCTGGCGGCGGATGCAGAGGCGGAGGCGGCGGCGGAGGTGGACAAGTCCTCCTCCGAGTAGAGTAGGATGAGTACTAGTTTTTTCTTTTGTTTTATATGTGTTTTTTTCTTGTTTGTAATATATGTGTTGTTTTATGTTAATGAAAAATGTCTTTCATTTTATGTTCATGAACAATGTGTCCTACAGTACATGCACTAACGAAAAACTCCTTTTATCGAAAAACATCGCATACGGAAAATTAACAAATTAGTAATATTATACTGTATCTAATAAATACTCCCTTCTTATTCTTTTATTTGACGTTTTGGACAAAGCATTGAACTAACATTAGTAGGACGTACGTAGTAGAATTATATTTCAAAAAATTACAAAAATAAAAGCTACACACTTAATTAATTTTATTTCTTTTCTCTTTACCAGCTGTCATCGTGCCTGCCCCACCACCCCCACCCACCGGCCTGGCCCTAGGCAGTAGCCCACAAATTTTCTGCGACCCTGCCGCACAGCATCGCGCGTGTGCCCCCGCCTCTCACGCCGTCCGATCAAAATCGCATAATCGTGGGAGCGGGACACGTGAGATTTCCATCCTTCGGTGTCCAGACAACAAACCCACCAGCGCGAAGCGAAGGATCTCAACGGGATTTCCATGGGACGGCGTGCGGGGCGGGGCGCACACACGACGTTGTGCGGCAGGGCCCAATAAAATTTATTTCTGCCCTCCTAGGCCCAGAGCCGGGCCTGCCTTTAAGACCATCCGCAGTGGTTCACGGTAAAGCTTTAGGCTGTGTTTGGGAGCACAATTTTCAATACTAAAGTTTTGGAAACCACAATTTTTAAAATGACATGGCAATACTAAAGTATTTCAATAACACAGTTTTGTAATACCATGATTTTGCAATATATAGGACAGTTTGGTTGACAAAAACCATTCCGTAAAAAATACCATAGTAATCTCAAATACCACGGTATTGCTAATTGCTCTAAAACTCTAAAAATACCGTGTTCCCAAACACCATTACTGGTCTGCAAATCAGATGGTCTTATCTCTTAACCCCTTGGTGCAGAAATTGAATTCTCTGTGGCCCTTTCGCACAGCATGACTTGGAGAAATGGGCCACCAACGCACCCTGACCTTGCGAAAGTATGACGAGCAGTGGAAGGTGAACACCATGCAGCGGCGGCACAATGGAAAATGGTGGCAGCGGACAGCGACCTACCTGGATGTTGGCGTAGTTGACCTCGAACATCTTCCGTGAGTCGTTCACCTTCCAACGAAAGCCATGCAGGTGCTTCTACAGCCGGAACGCCGCATCTGGCGATGTGAAGTTGACAAAGCAGTAGCCCTTGTTGGCCTCGGACCTTGGCAAATGCAACAAACGAGGTTAAGTATCAATCAGTAAAAGACCGGAGCTTGATTAGTATAATCATATATTTCAAAGCATAGGAGTGGTACTTGAAGTCAAATGGAACGTAAATAAAATCGTATTTCGACTTGACGCGGCCCACTGCATTTTTCGCGTTCTCCTCGGTGCAGTGCTGATCAATGATGTTCATTACTTTTTGCCTCCTGTGGAAAATGATGTAAAACATCAGGTATTAACACATCAAGAAATATGAGGAGGAGAATACCAATGCGCAGATTTAAAAGTATGTTGCGGATCATCAGCGTCGTCGATAGAGTGGCATCAGGGGCCGGGGGCGGCGGGGGTGCAGTGGGCCGGGGCTGGGGCCGGGGCGCCACTGGGGTGGGCTGGAGGCAGGGGCACATGGGCGGCAGGGCCAGGGGCGCAGGGGCGGCGGAGCCGGGGGCACAGGGGCAAATAAAATGGTAGTTCATCGTCTTACTGTGTGTGTGTGTGTGTTAATGAATGCATGAATGTGTGGAGTGTTCATCGTCTTGTACTTTTTTCATGTGTTTTATGACGATCTTTCAACTATATATATATATATGACGATCTTTCAAAAAATAAGAGAAAACACGTAATGTCATGAAGCATGATCGAGGTCTTTTGCGTGACATACTGAAAAAAACTAGAACATTGCATATACCTTGGGCCGGTGGGCCATTTGCGTGTCAAAATTAAAAACTGAAACACCGCCTACAAAGTATGCCAGGTGGGCCACTGCATACCCTGAACCCTTTGCATGTCAAATTAAAAAACTGCCTGTGAAGCGACAACTTAGAGGAAGCCAACCGCGGTTTGGATTAATTCGAAAGCGCAATTTTCGAAGTGTCCAATCATCACGAGGACCTGCTATAAAGGCACACCCATCCTCTTGTGTCTCCGCTGGACCACTCCATCTCCATCGATCGTAGCCTCCAAACTTCTCTTCCTTCACTGCCGCACCATCGCCGACCACCTCTCGCTCTTTCTCCGCATCTCCGTCGCTGCACAAATGGGTAGCCCCGCACCGAAGCGCTCCAGGCCGTCGACGTCCTCTGAACCTCCTTCTCCATTTCCATCGCAGCCAATGCCGATGGAACTGGAGGCAGCGCCCGCACCTCCTCCGTCCCCTTCTCCGCCCGCGGCGCCCGCACCTCCTCATCCTGTTTGGCTTCAGAAGACTGTCCGCCTCGTCGAACACCGCTTCGATGAACTCGATCGACGCCTGAAGGAGGCCACTGAGCACCTTTCCGCCACCGCTGGGCGAGCAACAAAGCTCAACATATTGGCGTGGGATGTATTTTCCGATACATCTCACTCATGTGACCGTCTGGGTCTTGGGAAACTTCCCGTCTGCACCAGCATGGACACCGTCGGCCACTACTGCTTCAGGTTAGGGTTTGTGGCCAATCGTCTCAACATCCTCTACGAGACGATCGGGGAGATGGCTGGGGTGGAGGGCCGCCAGCATCTTCCACGGACCGTCACCCAGAAGCTTTGGACTCAATCGCCGAAGGAGGTGGCAGCGGAGGAGGCGGCAGCGGCAGCGGCGGAGGAGGAGGCGGCGACAGCAGAGAAGGAGGTGGAGGAGATCTCCTCTGACTCCGAGTAGAGTAGTATTTGTAGTTTTTCTTTTTCTTGTTTTCTATGTGCTTTCGTAGTTCTTGTTTGTAATATATGTGTTGTTTCTATTTTAATGATAAATGTCTTTTCTGTTCATGAACAATGTGTCCTATGCAGTATCGAAAAACAACTCCTTTCTGAAAAAAGGGGCAAGATAACTGTTGTTCAATGTCTAGCCAAGAATTTGTTGTGTTGCGACAATCGATGAATCTTGGTTGAAACTCCATTGAGATCGTGGTTGAGGCTGTGTTTCTCCTCTTTTGTGTTCTTTCACTCAATTTTTTAATTTGTAGTCGGCGCATGGGAAAATGTATTTTTAGTATGTAGTAGTATATACTACATGTTATCATTTCATTGTGATTAATGTTACAAAATGCTGATTGTTTACCATCGTCCTTTCGCGGACTTGCCTGTATTTGTATATTATTTGCATTAGCACATATACATTTGGCGATTCATTTTTTTTCATATTTTTTTGGAATGTCCCACTAGCTAGCAGATGACTGCTTTTAGATTTTGATCTCCATGCATGGCAACAAAGATGAATTAAGAAGCGAGCGAGTTGTCCTAAGATGAAGTCTACCCCTCTAGCTGCACGCACCATGTGCAGGAATCGACGCGACATGAGATGTAATTAGTCACGATTGGATGCGTGCACAAGGGCACGGCTTGCGTCAAATTCTCCACTTCCGCAAAAATTTTATCGTTCTACTTGGCGCGCCACATTTGAGATTTTGACAATTCAATTTTCACTACCTGCGCCTCCAATTTCAGTCCCACCTATTATTGTAACCCTATTTCAGTCACAATGAGTGTAAATGGAAACACTGGTCTCCGTTCCCGACACACCGCTGCCCTGCCCTTCCGGTGATCTCGCAGTACTCCAAATGTGTTGTCTCTCTGTCCTTTGTTTCATACTTGTATTCCTAAGAAATTCCCGTGTTTTCATTTCCCACGGTTTTTACAATTTTCCCCCATGGATCTCGTAGTGACGCATCGAAGCTCTTGGTGGTGTTGACTCCTGGGTACAACGCCGGGCGACCAAGTTTGACGGGCTCTACCGAACCTCTTCGTCGCCTACACCTCCCTGCGACATCGCATCCTGGACTCCAGTTTTGTGCTAGGTAAACTACACGATCCATGCCGTCTTTTTATAGAGCTATATTGGCTTGGTTCTACACGACCCATGAGTTTTGGCCTAGTTAAGTTATACACGATCCATCCTCATATACGAAGACTAAATAAATTAACAAAGAAGAAATGTGGTCTTCTGTTTCACGAATTTAGTTATATATATATATATATATACACACACACACACACACTACATCTGTCCCTAAATAAATGTTGCTCCGACAGCTTATTACGGTAGTGTATTTCTAGTTCAATTCCTGGCCGGGAATGACAAATACTAAATACCAGAGGTAGTAGTATGTAATTTCTGAATTTAGAAGTAAATGACGCACGGGTTATCTAATCAACCACTCCAAATGTTGTACTCTCATTCCTAGTTTACAAATTTGTATTCCTAAGATTTTTAGTTCCCATGGTTTTCACTTTTTTCTTTCTTGTGGCTCTCTCGGATTGTACGTTTTTTCTATTCTTTCCTTTCTAATTCCTCCATTAGTACCAAACACTGCAGTTTATAGAAAGCACACCGTCCGATCCAAAATCTACGTCGGTCATGTAATCTGACGTTATCACTGTTATTTGGAATGACTACTTACAATGCTCTTTACATTAGGAACAAGACATCAAACCGTGATGTCGTCTACAAGCATTCATGGTGGCCAACAAGCACTTGGTATAACTATAAATGTGTTTACTATTAAAATTAATCAAATTTAGACAACATTAAATCGTTTGCATGGTACACAGAGAATATTGCAGCACATGATGTTCAGGAACCCCGAGGTTCTTCACTCCCTGGTACTACTACGATGCATGCACCAACAGCAGGTATAGATATACAAACCATAAATACTCCTTCCGCCCCAGCGTAATTTTACTTTAGGAGCTTAAAAAATGTCCCACTCCAACTCTATCCCTGGTAGTAGCTTACAACTACCCACATCACATCACGTTACTACCTGCCTCTCTATCGTGCCATTTGTTTTGGCAGAGCGTGTTAGTTTTTTACTCTACTCATTTGACATGAATTTGGAGCATTTTGAGAGACTACATTATGTCCTTTAGATGTATTGATGATGGGTGTATCATGGTCATTTGCATTCTTTCCTAGGCTCTACTAATTGTTTTAGCATGCCTTGCAATTCTACTTTCTTATTAGTACTTAGTCTTTATAGTTAACAGTTCATCAGCCTGTGTGATGGCGTGATTTTTTTATGCCTCCACATTGTGCTCTCTCACCGCCGGCCACTCCGGCCGGCACTGGCACCCACGCCCTGCTGCTAGTCACTTCAGTGTCCTCCCCAACGCGTCTCCCTCGCCCATCGCCATGTCCAATCCTTCGCGTGCCATGATTACCCCGCCGCCCACAAATCCCTGACCATTACTCGCCCTGCCACCAATCCTCCTCGAGAGTTTCGGCGAGACCAAACCCTCGCTTTGTTGAGTGTCGCAAGCTGGCACTATGCAGTATTGCACCTGCAGTAGCCACCACTAACAAGTAGACCCGATGTCTCATGGGCCCACATGTCAGTGGCAGCTAATGCAGGTGCAGTACTGCGGAGGATTTCAATCCCGCAAGCTGCCTGCCTTATCTGTCTTGCATTCACCACCTGCTACCGCTGGCATTCATTACTTGCCCTGCAACTAATAATTCTCTTCGAGACACGCTCCAGCTAATGTCAGTCAGACCGAACCGGCAAACCCTATCTTTGTCTAGTCTAGCGTTGCCAGCTGCATGCCCTATCACAGTCTTGCCTGCTTCGCTCATGGACTGAAAATCCTCTGTAGTACTACGAGTGCGTACCGCCACTGACATGTGTACCTGATAGCTCATTTTAGGGTATGAACAACAACAAAGAAGTCAATAATGTAACCCCCCATCAAAATAGTTGTCGTTAGGACAGTCCTAACTACTGTAGTAGTTCATTTTTAATTCATTTGTTGACGACAATTAATATAAACTAGGAGGGAGTACTACAGAACAAAATGGTGCTGGCACGACGTGGTCGTCCCACGCTCGTATTTGCCAACTCGTCCTGAAGATGGTATGAACATCAGACTTTTCTTCTTTTCACACTATTTGTACATGATACTAAACTTGTTCAGGCGGTAATATGCTTTAATCGTTTACCGTTTGAATCAATGTAACAGAAGGGAGAAAGCTAGGAAGAAGTGTGGCTAAAGGACTTAAGGTTGCCAGAATACGCTATGCATCCCAAGTTAGTAGAATGGAGCATGTGAAGCTACCAATTCAGTTCTTCGCTAGGTTGGGTGCTGCGGTTGGTATTAGTCAGCAGCACTTTGTCGACGATGTGGTTATGTTTACAAAAAGACATGCATCCCTCAGCGGTGCAAGGAAGTGGTCAGAGGTTGGCCATAGTAACAAGAGAGATATAGTACGAGACATCCTGGTTAGTGTTGTCACACCCCCACACAAGTATTTTTTTTCTTGCAATCTCCATCCTGTACGTTTACAGCAACTTGTTATACAATATACAAGATTCCTGGGATATGGAGGACACACCGGAGAGTGCAAGAAAAATTTTGAAAATTGCTGGTGAGCGCTACAAGGGGTGGCGCTCGACTTTGCATGCCACCTATAAGAGTTATTCTACCGATGAAGAACGTATATGAAACCAGCTTGCTGACACAACGGCGCCCGAGTGGTTGCACCTAATAGAATACTTTGGGTTTGAGCGATTCAAGGTCAGCTAACTTTTTAATAGCTTCGCATCATACAAAAATATTTCATTTACTTTCAATCGTGGAATTAATTCTTAAAATTATTGCAGTCAATAAGCAGGACCAATTCTCAAAATCGAAGCAGACAAAAGGTGTGTCACTTGCTTGGCTCCAAATCCTACGTCCAACTTAGTTACAAGAAAGTATGAAAAATAAATCAAGCTTTTACTTTGCGCTGCAAACAATATGTATACCGACATGTTGATGTTTACTATTATTTTATGTAGCAAGACCCAGAGACCGGAGAAGAACCCGATGACATACAACTGTGGGAGGCAAGCCATTTGTTGGACGGTAACTGGACAAACAAGCTGGCAGAAGTTGTACATGTGAGTAACACTTCAAACAATCCCCAATTAAATAAATATTTGCAAATTACCTGTGACTTTTCTTTTCGTATATAGATCCAGGCACGTGCCCAAGTGGACGACATGGAAGCTAAGCAGGGAGGCCCAATTCCAAATGAGGAGAGAAACCACATCTTCTACTGTTGTTATAGATCCTCAATCGGTTGTGCAGGATCACAGGTTCAGAGTCGTGGTTATATGGCTAACCCAACTGGTCCCGGACGTGAACGTATGCGTATCCAGATGTCTCACTACAGGAATCCCGACGATTTGCGACGGCCAGGGCCGTCGCAAATAAGCTGAATGCCGTCGCAAATAAGCTATTTGCGACAGCTTTCCTTATTTGCGACGGCTTCTAGCCGTCGCAAATATGACGTCGCAAATAGCTTATTTGCGACAACCTGGCCGTCGCAAATAGATTATTTGCGACGGCTAGGAGAGGCCGTCGCAAGTTATTGCTGCGGGCTGGTGGGCCCCGCAAAATTATTTGCGACGGCCAGGCTGTCGCAATTAAGGCCTCTATTTGCGACGGCCAGGCCGTCGCAAATAAGTTCAGAGGGCAGGGCCCACGTGTCCTCCTCCGGGACCCACGACGCTATTTGCGACGGCCAGGCCGTCACAATTAATGCTTATTTGCGACGGCCTGGCCGTCGCAAATAACTGTGGTTTAATTGCGACGGCTTGTGTCCTTATTTGCGACGGTACTGTATAAAAAGCCGTCGCAAATAAGGTTTTTTATTTTTTTAAAAAAACAGAAAATACTACCCGGCTCGATGGCCAGAATCATAACAAACACAATATAGACAATATACACAATATATACACAGCATACACAAACATCATCACAATCACAAACTAAAATTCCGATACATCTCACATCGTCATCAACAAAGTAAATAAAAGGGCTCACTCGCCCATCTAACCTCCGAAGCCACCTCCGAAGTCGAAGTCGTCGTCGTCGCGCCTCAATCCAGGCGGCGGTAGCGAAGGCGACGGTGTTTGTGCAGCCGTCGCGGATCCCTGCAATTAATAAAACTTAGAGTTAGAATATAAATGCATCAACATCTCTCTCCCTCCCTCTCCCTCTATCTTCATCTAGATCACCCTCTCTTCCTCTCTCTTTTCATTTCTCTCTTTGTCTCTCACTCTATCTTTCTTGCTCACTCTATCTCTCTATTGCTATCCTTTTCCTTCTATCTTCCTCCGTCTATATCCATCTACATCTCCCTCCCTCTATCTTCCCCTCTCTCTATCTCCATCTACATCTTACTCTCTCTTCATTCCCATCCTACTCTATCTATCTTTCACTCTTTCTTCTATCTCCCTTTCTTCTATCTCTTTCTTTCTTCTATCTCAATCATTTTCTTCTATCTAACTATCTCTCTCTTTCATCTATCTCAATCTTATTACGCTGGAGAAGAAGGATTACATAGAAACTTACCTGACCCGCTGAAGAAGGATCGCCTGGGAGGACCGGTGGTAGTACCGGTAGCTGGATTCCCAGACCCTGCTCCCGAGCGATGGCCTGTCATTGCAAACATTAAATGCTACCTATTAGTAAGTCATTTAAGCTGAATTAATGAGAATTTTAATTTTTAGATTGTTACCTCCATTGCTTCCCGCATCTGCGCCAACGCTGCTGCCTGGGTTTGGATCGTGGCCTCCATCGCCCTCCTTTCCTCCTCATGTCGCCTTTCGTTTTCTTCTACAGTCTCTCGGAGGGACTGCATCTCAATGTCCCCCTGTGAGCGGCGACCTCCCGTGCCCGAAGCCTGCGTGGAGCTGCCTCTCGCAGGTCTACCCGCCCTCGAGTCGATAACTCCATCGAATATGGCGAGCCTATAAAAAAGAGAGTCAGTAATATGAAATTAAAATATCTTGAATACTTTGAATTGAAAACAATAAAATGACTTGCAAACTCACCTTCCGTGTGCTTTTCCACCACCGGTTGCATACGCGGCTTGAGGATCGATCGGTTGACATTCCCAATCGAAATCCTCGCCGTGTATCTTCCTAGCCTCCTCCCCGTACTTAGCCTGCAAAACAATAAAATCGTGTAAGTTCAACAATCTATATAGTTATATGTAATATGAATGGTTTCTAAACTTACCAACCGCTCGGCTGCAGCCTGACTGCACCCCGTCGGCTGAGAAGGGTCCCTGTGACCTCTCTTCAAACCTCAGCAGGGGTGGGCGGCACCCCCGTCTCGCGCTCCTGTCAATACGTGTTAGTACGAACAATATATTATTAATATATAAACATAAGTTACACACACTTACCATGCGTTTAGCTAAACGCAAGTGGTTATCTTGCCCGTGCCTGCTCTTCCCCTCCACCCCTCTGTAGTCTCGAGCCTTCCCGGACTTAGCTTTAAACTCGTCGCTAGCCCAGTAGCGACAAAGGGCCCGAAATGCATTGTTTCGACCCTGCAACCAGCTCACGTGGCCCTTCACATAGTTCAAAGTCGTTAAAAGTACCATCGAGGACATTATCAGAAAATAATACTTACTACACTCCACGTACCTGCGCGTACTCCTCCTCCGTCAGGTGCCTCTCGCTCTCTTGTCGGAAGTGTAAGACGTGCTGCTGGTTCGCCTTCAAGTGCTCATTAATAATTTGAACACGGGCGTTCGACAAAGCTTGTCGAAGCGCCTTGGCAGCGTTGAAGTGAAACACTCGCCTCGCATCCTCAAACATGCGATGGTCGTCCGGGTCCTCTAAAACATATCTTGCCTGCGATAAAGAATATATTGAAGAGATGTGCACTAAAAGAGTTTAAGAGTTGTAACTTAGAAACTTTTTTAACATACTTACCATAAAATCGGCCCATAGGGCCTCCTGAAGGTTGTCGTGCTCCTGGTGATGGACGCGTGCGTAGTCCTCCCAAGAAAGAGCAGGCACTCCGTCGATGACCCCGGGATAGTGCAAACGCACTATGGACCCGAGGACACCGTTCACCGGTCTCTGGTGTTTCTCACCGGTGAAAGACAAGTCGTCCCAAGCCCTGTAAGATATTTATTCATTCATTCATTACTTAAGTAATCAAAAGAAACTAAAATTGAAAACTATAATTTTTATTACCTGTCTCCGACTGGACGAATCACGATCCTCTGTGAAGGGACCGCGGGAGGACTGACAAAGTGAGTCCTCCTCGTCCTCCGCGTCTGTTGGAGCGCCACGTCAGGTGACCCAGACAGCTCCTCACCAGCCGAGTCAAAGGCCTCAGGAACAAACTCATCGCCAGCCGGGGGCTGGCTGGCCGAGGGCTGGCTCGCCGAGGGCTGACTCGCGGAGGGCTGCCTCGCCGAGTGCTGGCTGGCCGAGGGCTGGCTCACCAAAGGCGCCGCAGCCTCTGAGTCAGCCGGTGAGGACTACAACATACAAATGATTCATAAGTAAGTTTAATGTGAATTTGAATTTAAAGAATTTGTCAAAAACGAGTGACATTTACCTGTGACGATGGTCTAGAGCTGGTCTGAACGTGCCCCAGCAGCTGAGAGCGTCTGCTGCCAGTCGACGAGGCACCAACGAAAGCGTCCTCAGGTCTAGAGGGGTAGAACCCCCTCGTCGGCGGCACCTTCTTACCCTTCTTTGACGCCATCCTATTTTAATTAGATAATTAGTAAATATGCAAATAAAATATATAAAATTCATTTTACAATCTTCAAGAAAACATTACTTGTAGTCACTTTCAAAATTCATCAACATCATTGTCATGTGCCTGTGCCCTACTCCTTAAACCAGCCCAACGATCTTCCATCGTGGCATGTTCTAATTTTTGTTTTCGCGTATCATCTGCCTCTACATCTTCAACGTCTTCAACATCTCCAACTAATTGATCGAGTCCTGCACCAAGCTCGACGATAAAAGTGTCTGGCAACTCTTCTTCTTGGTACACTTCTTCAACGTCTTCGCTATCATGGTAACCATCATCCCCAGGAGTATATAGCCGCTCACGAGGATTCAGCTTATATACCACCCACCAAGCACTGAGCTTCGTGCATGGATAAGGTAGATAATACACTTGTTCAACTTGATGCGCAAGAACAAATGTATCGTAACCTCGTAGTCGGTCTTTATGTTTCACTTCCACCATTCCAAATTGGTTTTCTCGAGTTCCATGAGTACGATCAACCAGTCACAGTCAAAGAAGACAACTCGAAGGGTCTTATTTCCGGTAAAAGTAAATTCAAGGATTTTGTTAATGATACCATAATAATCGGTTAAATTCCCTTGAGTGTCCATTGCTCTCGTCACAACACCGGAATTTGATGTTGCCGCGAGAGGACGATGAGCTTTAAAATGAGTTGTATGGAATCGGAAGCCATTTACGTCATATCGACCATAGCTTCTAACAGTCACCAATCCATACGATAGCTGCCGCAAATCTTCATGGACATTGTGAGTCCGACACTGTTATAAAAGACGAGAGAATATTACATAATACTTCTTTAATAATAGTAATTTATAATACATAGAAGACGAGAGAATATTACATATTCTCGAAACCAAGATAGAAAACTCTGTCCCCCATTTATTCCTTCCTTTCGCATCGCTTCTACTTGTTTGGCCGTAGGTTGATGCCTATGTGGTCAATATTGTCTGTGGAACTCGCTGAACATGAAAAAACATCTTTTAGAGTACATGTGTAGCAAAATATGTAGATTAGCATAAACATAGGAGAAACACTTACTCGAAGTATTCCTGCATGCCTTCTATATTTGCGAACATGTAGAGTAAAGCAACAATCCTTTCCTGTTCGGATAGCACGTAGGTCGTGTAGCTACCAACGGTGGTGCCTCTAGTTTGAAAAATGGAAAGGTTGCTTAGAGGGGGTGTTTCGTCCACATTGTACCGCATCGCCGAAGTATTGATATTGTTTTCTTCCGCAAAGTAGACACTTGAAAAGTATCCAACTTCTTTAAGAGCATATGCTTCAGCGATGCACCGTTCCACCCTTGCCCTGTTGCCAACCATTGGTTTCAGATATCGTAGCGCTCTTTCAATGTGATACATCCACCTATATTGCACAGGACCGCCAACTTTAGCTTCGAATGGAAGATGGATAAGCAGATGTTGCATTGGATTGAAGAAACCCGGTGGAAAATTTTTTTCCATCTTACATAAAAGTATGGGTATCTCCTTCTCTAACTTATCCATCATCCCGATCTTGATTTCTTTAGCACAAAGCTGTCTATAGAAATAGCTGAGCTCGGCTAAAACCTTCCACACCGCATCATCTAGATAGCCTCGGAACATAACAGGTAGGAGTCTTTCCATTATAATGTGATAATCATGACTCTTCAACCCAGTGAGGTTTCCTGTGTTAACATTTACGGCTCGTTTCAGGCTAGCTGCGTAACCATCTGGGAATTTCAAAGTTTTCATCCATTTCATAACTTCTTTCTTTTCTTTCGATCGAAGACAGAAAGAAGCACGTGGCTTTCCACTACTTTCAGAGATTTCAAGAGTTGGACGGTGACAAATGTCTGCCAAATCTAGTCTAGCTTTATAATTGTCTTTCGTTTTGACAGGCATATCCATGCAAGTGCTTATGATACTTTCGCTCATATTACGCTGCTGATGCATGACATCAATGTTGTGCATTAGAATCAACAACTTCACATATGGTAGCTCCCAAAGTCCATATATGTGAGTCCAATTGTGTTCCTCTCCATAACCTACGAAATATCCAGGACGACCTTCATCAGGCACCAGTTTGTCCAACATATCAGAAATTTCTGACCCGTTGAGACGCTTCGGTGGTCCTTTAGTGACAACAGTGTTCTTTCGAAAGACATGCCGCTGCTGCCTAAATATATGATTCGAGGGCAGCCAACGTCTGTGACAATCGAAGTAAGATATTTTGCCTCCATGAGTTAGTCGAAAGCAATCCGTGTCTGAAGCACATATCGGACACGTCAGACGACCGTGAGTGCTCCATCCGAAAAACATGCCATATGCCGGCAAATCATGGACGGACCACAAATAAGCAGCTCGAAGGTTGAATTTCTGTTTTTTGTAACTATCGTACGCTTCGACTCCTGTCCACAAGACTTTCAATTCTTCGATCAGCAGTTTTAGCATCACATTGAGACGTGACCCAGGATGATCAGGTCCAGGTACAATGAGGCTGAGAAACATGAACTCGTTATTCGTACATAAAGCAGGTGGCAGGTTGTACGGAATGACAAAGACAGGCCAACATGAGTATGGTGTGGCATTCGTACTGAACGGTGAGAATCCGTCTGTCGCTAATCCGATGCGAACATTCCTCGCATCACGAGAAAAGTTTGGATCGAAATGGTCTAGCACCTTCCATGCATCACCGTCGGACGGATGCATCAAAAATTCTTTGTTCTCACGTTTACCTTCTTTGTGCCATCTCATGTGTCTTGCGGTTCTTTTTGAAAGAAACATCTGCTTCAACCGAGGTGTCACAGGCAAGTAACGAAGCTGCTTATGTGCGACATCTGTCATCACATTATCGCCATCGTCATTAACAACTTCGACATACCTCGATTTACCACATTTCAAGCACATCTTCTCATTGGCGTGCTCTTTCCAGAATAGCATGCAGTTGTCTAGGCACACATCGATTTTCTCATACTTCATACCGAGACCAGATATCTTGATCTTTGACTGATACATATCTGGTGGTGCTTTGTGAGGTTGTGGAAGGATATCGCAGATCAATTTCATGAGATCATTGTAGCAGTTGATGGAAAAAAATACTTGGATTTAATTGCCATAAATCTAGTCAAGAAAGCAAGTACGGTCACAGCCGTGTGTTCATGCAACGGCTCTTGTGATTTCTTCAGCTCCTCGAAGAACTTTTCTGCCTCATTTGTAAGAGGATCCTCCGCTTCAAGAGCTTCTAGCATCTCATCCATCCTATCAACCTCTGTTATATCATCATCCTCATCCACTTCGGCTATGACTCGAGGATTAGTCTCGCCGTGAAAGGTCCACACTTCATAATGTGGAGTGAAACTGTTTCGACATAAGTGAAACGAAAGCTCCAATCTTCTCAAAAACTTGGTGTTCCGGCACTTTGTACATGGGCACTGCACCATATCTTCCGTTGACAACGAAAATGCTCGATCCAAAAATTGATCTAACTTGATAAACCACTCATCGGAATGACCAGCAGTTCTGCTCTTCCAGCCAGTATACATCCAACTGCGGTCTTCACCCATGTTTGACTCTGCATTTTAACGCGAAAGAAATTGTCGTTAATGTATTGTTGTGTTATGTCACGGCCCTACAACCTAGGCAGATAGATCCTAAACCCACTCAAGAGTGACCGAGCGGAGCGTGCCCATGACGAGACGCGTGATCCGGATTCGAACAAGATTTCGGCAGCATAACCCCGCTGTTCTCCACTACACGCCCAAAAATGGTGCAGCAGAGAACAACAGGGTTACGCCACCGAAATCTCGTCCAAATCCGGACCCGCGTCTCGTCACAAGCCACGCCCCCTCGGTCACTCCGAGGCTGTCCAAAAAGGGACAATTCCGAACCTGCACGTCTCACATGCCAATGGCATGTGAGACGTGCCGATCCGAAACGGGTAATACATTGCTATAGGTTACGTTGCTCATTTTCATTTTCAGGTCATTTAAGAGAGAGGAAAGAACTAGAGAAAGAGTGAGAGGAAAGTTGGTCTTAGATGACAATTCCACATCCATTTCCACCGTCCACGCAATCGCGGGTCATTGACGTCCTTAGCAACCCGTTCGCTTCCGTGTCGACTTGACGCATACGGTACCACTACAATGGTCTACACGGCACGATCACACTTATTACGTGTCGTGTCCTTCCGGGTTGGTCCGAGCCGACCTAAAACCCCTTTATTTATATATATTAAGTAGTCACTCAAGAACATTATATGAATGCACTAAAGTCCAAACATACACTAAACAGAATAGAAATTCAGAATGACAGACCAAGCTATAGACAAAAATATATAAAGCATATAAAGCATTTACAAAATCTAATTATGCATTTACTACAAAATCTGAATAAAAAACATATTAGCCACAATAGACAAGTGTGAAATCACAAGTGTAATACAAGAGAGCATATAAAGCATATTAGTCAATTATGCAAGACAAAAAACATATTAGCAAAAAAGATAGCCTAAAATCCAATCCATTTTTTGGATAGTGGACTAACTCAACCCGGCCAGGACCTGGACTAAACCCAAACCCAATCCATTTTTTCTGTATCAATCAACCCGGCCCAACCAGGCCCGCGACGGCGACACCGTCCAGGCGCGGCGGCAACGTTGGCCGGGCCCGACGGCTAGGCGCGGCGGCGACTGTTGTCAGGCGCGGCAGCGCCGGCCAAAGTTTGTGGTCGCTAGACCCCCTAATCGGACGACTTTGTTAGTCGAGACACATCTACACCGAAGATTTAGTCTTGTATACTTAAGCTATCCAGTGTAAATAAGGGCACATGAATCATATTTCCTATCCTATCATACAAGGATTAAAATCACAGCTTTAGCTTAATCTCCTAAAAAGTTTGAGGAAATCACAGCTTTAACTTGGTTAGGCCCACATGAAACTACAACCCTGAGAGAAACTCCACTATGATTTCTTCCATGAGTAAACCTGTTAATGGGTTAACAACTGGCCCAAAACTGAAACCAAACCACTATATTTTTCAAAAAATCTCAGCCCAAACCAGCCCACTAACAATCTCATGTAAACCAAACAAAACCAAACCAAATAAGAAATCAACATAAACCCAACCTAACCCAGCCCAATCCAAACCGGTTCCAACCTGTTTTGTAACCGTTTGAGCCCAAACTACCACACCGGCCCACCGGCCTTAGCGTACCGGCCAACCCTAAAACAACGAAGCCTCCGGTCCGC
The DNA here is from genome assembly GCA_036927565.1 of Tuctoria greenei. Classification (NCBI taxonomy): domain Eukaryota; kingdom Viridiplantae; phylum Streptophyta; class Magnoliopsida; order Poales; family Poaceae; genus Tuctoria; species Tuctoria greenei. The sequence goes on from JAYESD010000002.1 coordinate 141,962,595, forward strand.
CCTGATGGAAACACGGTTCACCCGCCCCCCCTCCCCCGGTCGGCTCCTCCTTCCCGCCCGGCGACGTCAACCTCCCCCGGCGGCGCTGCTCGGCGGCTCCTTCTCCTCGCCACGCCCGGCGAGGCCAGGAATCTCCGCGGTGCCCCCCCCCCCCCCCCTCCACACCGGCGGCTCCTCCTCCCCGCCCGGCGAGCCAAGCTTCGCGGCGGCGCGGCTCGACTCGGCCTCTCCCAGTGGCTTCCATGATGGCGCTACCCCACTAGGCGGCTCCTCCTCCTCGTCCCGCCCGGCGAGGCCAAGCTTCGCGGCGGCGCGGCTCGGCCTTCCCCGTTGGCTTCCGCGACGGTGCTGCTCGGCGCTCCCCCGTCAGCGGCTCCTCCTCCCCTCCCTGCCCGGCGAGGGCAGGCTTCACGGCGGCACTGGTCGACCCCCCCCCCCCTCCCTCCGCCGAGGTCCGGTTTCACAGCGGCCTCCCCTCACGTTGGTACCGCTGTTCCCACACAAAGAACCATTTGACTTTCAACCATAATTTCAAACTAAAATCTAACCATTAGAACCCAAACCATACAAAACCACACCAAACCAAGCCAAAAAAAGCAAATACGCAGGGGTATTAGGGTTTACAGGGGGCGCTCACCTCGGAGGCGTCGGGGGCCGGGGGCGGCGGGGGCGCAACGGCGACGCGGAGCTCCGGGGCCAGCGAGGCCGGCGGCGGCGACGCCGGGGGCGCGGCGGGACGGGGCGGCGGGGGCGCGGCGGGCCGGGGCATCGGGGGCGCGGCAGGCCGGGGCGGCAGGGGTGCGGCGGGCCGGGCGGCGGGGGCGCGGCGAGCCGAGGACGGGGGTGGCGGCGGGGCGGCGGGCCGGCGGCGGCGGGGTGGCGACGGCGGGGCGGGGGCCGGCGGCGGCAGGGCGGCGACGTCGCGCGGTGGTGTCGAGCGGTGAGAATGAAACGAGATTGAAGTGCCGGTTCGGGATAAAGGCCCCTATTTGCGATGGCCATTTTAATTGCGATGGCCGGACCACGTAGCCGTCGCAATTAATGTTACTTGCGACGGCCCTTTTTGCAGCCGTCGCAAATAAGAACTTATTTGCGACGGCTTACTTATTTGCGACGGTACTAGGGTTAGCCGTCGCAAATAAGTGGCTATTTGCGATGGCTCCGGTGTTGGCCGTCGCAAATAAATACTTATTTGCGACGGCCACGTTATTTGCGATGGCCAGTGGCGGGCCGTCGCAAATTACTGTATTTGCGACGGCTGGCCGTCGCAAATAAATATGGCCGTCGCAAATGATCGCTTTTCCTGTAGTGTCTGAACACCTCAACGACCAAGTTCAAAACTTAGAAGTTAGAAATGCAGGCCTCAATGAAATAGTGCAGGACTTGGAAGGAAGAAATGATAGCTTAAACACCCAGATGGACTGCATAAACCAGAAGAATAAAAAGTTAATCGTTCAAGTCCAAAACTTACAAGGTCAGATAGCAGCTGACAGGCAGCTAAGGAAATGCAGGACATGCGCGCCTCAGTGGCTGAAATGCACAAAATGAATATGGCGACCACTCCATAGAAGGTCCAACAAATAAGGAACCGCCAAAAGCCACCTGCTCCAATAATTAGTCCCGGTCAGCTTAGGAAAACTCTTAGCATGCAAACACGTCGCTTAAGTAATCCTTGAGTGTTGTTATGTGTGTTGTAATATCAATTGATGGATGTTTATTATTAAACTCATGATTCTGTTACTACTAATTTTCAAACCTGGTGCATTCGGGTTCTACTGCCGCTAATTATAAAACGTGGCATTACGAATTTCTTGTCACGAATAATAAATTGTTGCAATAGGAAGCTATTGCCAAAACGGATGATAAAACGTGGCAATAGAATGACAAAACGTTGCAGTATAAACATTTGGCAACGACTCAGAAAATGTTGCATTAAAACACTATTGCCACAAATAAGAAATCGTTGCAATACCAAACTATTCGCCACGGATGCGAAATTGTTGCGGTACCATACTAGTTCCAACGGATCTGAAATCATTGCAATACGGTACTATTCGCCACGTTTGTGGACTCGTTGCAATACCCAACTATTCGCCACAGATACGAAATCATTGCAGTACCAAACTTGTTCCCACGAATCTGAAATCGTTGTAATACGGTACTATTCGCCACATTTGTTGACTCGTTGCACTAACCTACTATTTGCCACAGACGTTAAACCGTCGCAGTATCATACTATTTGCCACAGCTGTGACATCGTTGCAGTACCATACTATTTGCCACGAATGTGAAATCATTGCAATACCATGATATTCGTTGCGATATGGTAAATCGTCACTACACCATAACTCGTTGCAATATGTTACTATTTGCCACGGCTATGAAAATCGTTGCAATACTGTAGTATTTGCCACGAATGTGAAAATCGTTGCAATCACGTACTATTACCACAAACGCGAAATCGTTGTAATACGTTAAATCGTCGCAATACGGTGAACCGTCGCAATAACATACTATTTGTCACGAATGTGAAATTGTTACAATACCGTACTATTGCCACGCCTACGAAATTGTTGCAATACAATGCTATTTGTTGCAATACGTTAAATTGTCGCAATACGCTAAACCGTTGCAATAACATACTATTTGCCACGAATGTGAAATTGTTACAATACCATACTATTGCCACGCCTGTGAAATCGTTGCAACCACATACAATTACCACGAATGTGAAATCGTTGCAATACCATGCTGTTTGTTGCAATACGTTAAATCGTCGCAATACACTAAATCGTTGTAACAACATACTATTTGCCACAAATATGAAATCATTGCAATACCGTACTATTTGCTACTATTGTGAATCCGTTGCAATACTGTACAATTTGCTACAATACGTTAAATCATCGCAATAAATGAAAACGTTGCAATAGCATCCTATTTGCCACTGATGTAAAATCATTGCAATACCATACTATTCGCCATGGATGCCAAGGCGTCGCAAATAACCTATCGCCGCGGGAATTATTATGACGATTCGTAAAAACTATCGCCACACTCTTTTTTGTTGCAATAGCGACCTATTGCGACAAAAAACAACCTATTGCGACGAATTTTTTCGTTGCGATAAACCAGAATCCTTGCAGTGTAATAGTTCATGCATCGATCAGCCTCATTAATGACAAAACTTGCATACATTAAAGTACTGTTGAACTTTTATGCCATTGCTTAGGTGCTTTTTCTGGGCCATAAAAAGATTTCAACAATTTGCACACCTTTCTCTCTTCACCTTTTACTACAAACCCATCAAGTTGTTCCATATAGATCTCCTCTTCCAACTCTCCCATAAGGAAAGTTGTCTTCACATCCATTTGATGGATGATTATACCATAAGAGGCAGCCAAAGAAAGTAGTACACAAATTGTCATTATTCTGACGACAGATGAATAGGTGTCAAAATAGTCTTCACCTTCTTTTGAGTATAACCCTTTGCAACTATTCTTGCCTTATACTTTTCAATAGTGCTATCAGGCCTAAGCTTCTTATTGAACACCCACTTACAACCTACTGGTTTGCACCCGTACGGTCATTAAGTTAACTCCCAAGTTTCAATAGAAAGAATTGAGTTCATCTCACTATAAACTGTTTCTTTCTAGTCATCTGCATCAGGTGATGCATATGCCTCTGCCATGGTTTTGGAAGTATCATCCACAAGGTACACAATGAAATCATCACCTAAATATTTTGCAGTCCTTGATGTCTTACTCGTTTGAGTTATTTTATTATGTTCCTCCCCTGGGACACTTCAAACGGTGTATCAAGAAACTCGCTAGTTGTGGTGGATTCAGGACCAATTTCATAAGAGATCCTAACAGTGCAATGCATATCTTTCATAGGAAATATATTCTCAAAAAATGTTGCATCACGAGATTCTATAATAGTATCAATGCATATCAGGTAACTCAAATTTAACTACTAAAAATCTATAAGCGATGCTCTGATGAGCATAGCCTAGAAAGACACAATCATCATTGGTCCAAGCTTGCGTTTTTTTGTAATTAGAACATTCATGTTTGTCAAACGTGCCCAAGTACGCAAGTATGAAAGTGATGGTTTTCTCCCAACCCACTCCTCATAAGAGGTTTTCTCTTTATTCTTGTTTGGAACGCGGTTTCGGACATGACATGAAGTCAATAGAGCCACCATACCATGCATCGGTACCCTGTGTACCGGGTACCCTTTTGTACCACAAACAAAGCCATGGAGTTCCTATGACCAGGTGGCAGACGTCCTGAGGGAATACATGTCCCACAGTATCGGATCTGCTTCCCTCCATAGGGTGGCTCTAGTACTACCACGTGTCCAGAAGAGCTGGACCTGCCTCCCTTGGTTGGGTAGCTCTGGTGCTGCCATGTGTCTTGTAGAGCCGGAGCTTACCTCCGTCTTAAGGGAAGCTCCAGCACTGCCACGTGTTAAATAGCACTATCCCCCAGTAGAGGGAAGCTCTAGAGCTGCCACGTGTCAACACCCAGACCTAAGTCTGCAACGGGAAGACAGCGGGATCTCCAACGGCGCGGACATTCAAGGGCCATCAATTAGCCGTTACAAGACCTGGTTAATGTGTCATTAATGCTATATTAATGATGCCCGATCAGAAGGCTATCAAGACTGCTAACACTACTATTAAGGTGCGTTATCATGCTATTAACTACCCTTAACACCATAGAATGTGTATAGGGCAGTGATTACAGTCGGGGCCACCTGTCGGGCCAGACACAAACTGCAATAGCTAGCCCTTGGCATATAAAAGGAATGCGCTGCACGAAAGAAGAACAACTGATCTCAGTCCATGTCATACACACTCAATCTCTTACAATCAGCACACACCCCGTGGAGTAGGGTATTACGCTCAAGAGGCCCGAACCACGTAAAACTCTCGATGTTCACCTTTTTTCTCGATCTTGACTTGCACCCCAACCGAATACGAACCTCCGTGGACTACTTCTTAGTAGTACCATGGGAAGTGTCCTAGTCCACACTTCAACACCATGTCTTAGATAAACCGGATGTGTCTAACATGACATTCATCAAGTCACACAATGTGTGGTTTTTCCTCTCGGTTACTCCATTTGATGGGAGTGAATAGGGAGGTGTCCTCTCATGTATAATACCATGTTCCTCACAGAAGCCATCAAATATTTTGAGAAAGTACTCGCCACCACGATCTAAGACGTTTGATCTTTCTCTCTAGTTGATTTTCTACTTCAGATTTATAGATTTTAAAGTAGTCTAAAGATTCATCTTTAATTTGCAACAAGTAAACATAGCAGAATCTAGTAGAATCATCTATTAATGTCATAGAGTATTTCTTTCCACCTCTTGTCAACAAACCATTCATCTTGCAAAAATCAGAATGTATGAGTTCTAGTGGTGCCATGTTTCTCTCCTCGACTACTTTATGAGGCTTTCGAGATTGCTTTGATTACACACAACTATGACACTTCGAACCTTTGGCAATAGTGAATTTTGGAATTATTTTGAGACTAGATAGCGGTTCATTAAACCAAAATTAGCGTGACATAAATGAGAATGCCAAACCCTCACATCATCAATAACATTGCCACAAATATGGTTTACTGACTTATTATTAAACTCAAAAAGAGGAAAGCGGAACAAGACTCCGCATTCATAGACTTTACCAATAAATTGTCCATGCTTCAACACAACTATTTTATTGGACTTTAAAACTACTTTAAACAATATTCTTTTTCATAGTAGGGACATGCAACACGTTCTTTAGCTACACAATCTTTTCAGAAGTGAACTTCAGATCGACTGTGCCAACACCACGAACAGAAGCATGTGACCCATTCCCTATTAGGACAGAGGAATCCCGAATGAACTGGAAAGAAGTAAACATAGACATGTCAGAACATACATGCACATTAGCACCCGCATCAAACTACCAAGATGGTGTTTGAGAAATAGAAAGAACAGTAAAATAATTACCGTAACCATTCGCATTGCTAGGCATCACAATGTTGACAACCATCATTGCCTTTGTTTGACTTCTTCTTCTTCTTCTTCTATAGTAGTTTTATTTGGTTTGAATTGAGACTTATTGTTCCCTTTATTCTTGATATTGGTTTTCTACACCATATTAGCATTGGCGCCAGATTGACCCTCACATCCTTTCTCAATAGCATCCTTAGCCCGAGCCTTCTCTTCAAAATCAAGAGATCCTATCAAGTTTTCAACTGATATTTCTTGTCCCTCCATGAAGGAGGTAACTTTGCAATAATGCACCCAACCACAAACTTGTCAGGTAAAGGACACTTGAGGAGGTGGAGCTCAATCGCGAGGCACTGTATTTCATGAGCTTGTTCAACTATAGAACAGTTGTTAACCATTTTGTAGTCATGAAAATTCTCCATGATATACAGTTCACAACCTGCATCAGTTGCACCATACTTAGCGTTAAGTGCATCCTAGAGCTCATTTCCATCTGTGACTGTTAGCTAAACATCACAGATTTTGTTGTCAAGAATGCCTAAGATACATCCTCTCAGTACTGAATTGTCTTCCTCGAACTTCGCCTATTCTTCAACAGACAAAGGACCTTGAGGCCTGCCATTGATTACCCAGAAGATCTTAAGTGGCCGAAGCAAGAGCGTGGCCTTAACTTGTCACCTCTTGAAGTGCACACCAGAGAACTTCTCCGACCTCAGTGCATCAGCTAGCGTCATCATGTTTGATGAAGCGTACGAACGACATTTCCCCCAGTACTACTAAATCATAGCTCACGAAGGTTCTTGTATTGGTTTGGGCGCGCGGAGATTCAAGACAAGATGGTGACACAAATAATTTACGTGGTTCGGGCCGCCTGAGCGTAATACCCTCCATGGTGTGTGTGTGTGTGTGTGTGTGTGTGTGTGTGTGTTGTATTGAGGATTCACTAGTGCTTGCGTGCGTATGAGTTTGGTTGTCATGTACCATGCGGTGCAACCCTTTTATAGTCTAAGGATTGACTGTTACATCACTTGTCTGGCCCGACATGTGGCCCTAGTGTAGTTACGTGTCTAATACATGATCAACGAGTATTAAGTGTGGTTAATAGAGTGGTAATGCGCCTTGATGATGGCGTTACCCCTATTAACAGTACACTAATTGCGTGTCATTAATATAGCATTAATGACACTGAATTAGACCTTGTAACTGTCGCTTTAACTATCCCTTTAAGGTCTGAGCCGTTAGAGATCTCTCTGTCTTCTGTTGAAGTCCTAACTCCGAAGGTTCGACACGTGGTGACTCCGAAGCTTCCCATTGTGGGTAGGCATGTCCGGAGCCACTATACACGTGGTAGCACCAGAGGTTTCCTCTACTGGGGGTTAGGTCCAGAGTCACTGGACACGTGGCAAGGCTGGAGCTTCCCTATGACGGGTGTTAGGTCCGGCCTTGTGATACACGTGTCAGTGTTGAAACTACCCAAACGAGAGAGGCGGGTCCAGTATCGTGTAACACGTGTGACCTTCAGAGGTCTTCAACTTGAATGAGAGGAACTCCTTAGCTTTTCTTGCGGTATCATGGGGTACCCGGTACGTAGGATACTGACAGTGGCCCCCGAGCCCACCTTCGTGAGAAACCCTTTAGGTTAAGTTATTTTATCGGAGGTGGGGCCCTCTTCACGTCCCGCGCCGCGACTTCAAAGGTGCAGTTGGGGTAATGGTTCGCTGTTGAACCATCGCCGCATGGCTTCTTTTGAATATGGCAGGTGAGATCTTTGCGTGCGGATCTCACTCAATTAAAGGTTGTCGGTTCCCAGTACGAAAACCGTATCGGTTCTGAGCGCCTTGTCAGGCTACCGCCCTCGGGCTTCCCACCACCCATCATGACAACTGTTCGCCTGGGGTAATAACCTCGACTTTCTCGTCAGGTTGGCCTCGGGCCCCTTCATCATCGATAGGGTAGATTTTTGAAATGTGGCCTTGCTCTTATTGCAATTTCCATCCAAACATTGCAGAGGCTTACTTAAGAAGGAAAGCCCGCACGGTTTGAGGACTCTTTACACTTTCGATTGAACTCACGCTTAGAGCCTCCCTACCATTGCCTAGCTTTCTCTTCTTTCGCTCCACTTTGCTGCGATGGAGTTGGGTCTTCCCAAAAGCTGCATCAAGAGCAAGCATATCTAATGAAGGTCCATACCTTCATAGGGTGGTCCGGCGACTCCTTCAACCACATGATTCGGGTCGGCAAGCTCCCCTTCAAGAAGGAGCACCGTGGCGAGATGGTGTACTTCTCAGCGTACGCCATGGTGGGAATGATCCCACCTTTTTCAAGTTTCATCTTGATGATGCTGGACTTCTACAGCCTCCAGCTGTATAACCTCGGCCCCACTCCCTCCTGCTGGTGGCGACTTTTGTCCACTTCTACGAGATGTGGGTGGGCGTGCCTCCCTACACCGAGCTGTTCCAGACCTTCTTCACGGTCCATACCACCGGCAAGGGAACTGATCTACTTGGCTTCTACTACTTCGTGAAGCGCAAGAACTGCCCCTTCAAGTACTTGAAGTCATTCCCCTCTGGCAAATGGGATGACTGGAAGAAGGTGAAAGTGCATCTAAGCATCCCCGTGGGTTTTGGATGATTAATGATGACAATTAAGAGTCTAATGAGCTAAGTTGATCCTAAGCACAAGTACAATGGTTCAAATGAGATGAAACCCTTCAAAAAGAGAAAAGACATAATGGACGTCAAAGGCTCAAGAGTAGAAATTAGGGTTTCTATGAAGTTGAGCTTATATGAGTCGTGTCATGTGAGAGGGTGGATGCATCATGTGCATTGAGATCATTCTAGAGGGCTCAAAGTGGTGTTTTAGAGAAAAACCTAAGTGAGAAGCCAAAATGAGGAAAACCCTAGGAGGCCGGACTAGTCCGACCAGGCAGACCAGTCCGTTTTGAGATGAACCAAACATCTCTGGAGTGTTTCTTAGTGAATTTGGAGCTAAGTCCTAGAAGACCGGACTTGTCTGTTTTTGGGCGGACCAAAGCTCTGTGTAAAAGTTCGAACTTGTCCGTTTGGGTATGGACTAGTCTGTTTGAGATTTAATGAGATAAACCGAGAGAAACTCTAGAGGGCCGGACTAATCTGGGCCTATACAGATGAGTCCGTTTTGAGCTGGACTAAACCCTTATGTCCTACTTCAGACTAGTCCGTTTTGGACCGGACTAGTCCGTTGTTTAGTGATCGTTTGAATTTAGAAACTTGGCGGGCAGCGTGACGATCATCATGCAGTGTGGAAGTTGTCGGGACCTGACCAGAGGTCAGTGGTCCCATTGGGCCGGACTAGTATGGGGTCAGTGGCCGGACTGGTTTGGTGGCTCAAAATAGTCCAGACCCGGTCCGAAGGCTGGACAAGTATGGGTCCCTAACAGGACTAGTCCAACCCTTGGGGACTTATCCTCTCCAGGGAACCCTCGACCTCTCCACTTCAACTCAAACACTCTCTCTCCAAAAACCTCAAAAATCGCCCCCAAACGGCGATTTTCGATTCCCACCAACAAATCTCGACTCCAATCCTTGGATTGAAGCCCTAAGGTGCTAAGGAACTATTCCCCTAGCATTGGAGGCCGACTCTTCATCCACATTTCATTGATTTGAAGATTTGAAGAGGTATTCTTGACCTAACCCCAAAATCCTTGAATTTTAATTGGTATCAGAGCATGCTTCTCCACAAGAGTCTAACAAATCGAAGAAGAAATGGTCAGAAGGGGTGATAATGAGATTCCGGTGGTGGTCGATGAGACCAAGACGAAGAACGTCAATGTTCTTCAAGATGATCCAAACGATGACGAAGAAGTTCGGATTCTTAGGGCACGGCCTCGTGAGAACCTCAATGTGCCCAAGAAGGAGATCAAGCCAGTTGCTCCGACCAATGTCGACAATGGGAGTAGTTCACAAGACTACTCCCGATATCCTTACAATTATGAGCAACTTACTGCGAGCAATCATTATTTGTCTATTCCCATTGGCAAATCTCCTCAGTTTGATGGAAATGATTACTCTATGTGGAAGCATAATATGAAGATGCACCTCATTTCCTTAAACCCTAGCTTGTGGCAAATTGTTATGATAGGTGTTCATCTTCCGAAGAATGAGGAAGACATCACTCTGGAGCAAACCGTTCTTCTACATCGCAATGCTCAAGCCGTTGGAGTGATTACCTCCTCATTTACTCGAGAGGAGTCCAACCGCATTGAAGGGTTAGAGGTTGCCAAGGAGATATGGGATACCCTCAAGACGGCGCATGAAGGCAACCACGTTATTAGGGAGGCGAAGATCGAGATGATTAAAGGAGAGCTTGGGAGGTTTACCATCATGGATGGTGATTCCCCCCAAGATATGTATGACCGCCTCAAGACTCTCATCAACAAGAGTCGGTCTTATGGAAGCACCCGCTGGACCGCCATGAGGTAGTAAAGAGAATGATTCGAGCATTCATGGCTCAAAATGTCACTCTTTTCTCACTAATTCGTGAGAGTCCAGGTTTTTATAAGATGACTCCCGAAGAAGTGCTTGGAAGAATCATCAACCATGAGATGATGGAGCAAGAAGCCATGTTTTACAATGATCTACAAAAGTTTCCTCCTTCGAGAAAAGGGATGTTGCATTCAAGGCAACGTCCTCAAGATCACAAGAAAAGGAAGAGAGTGATGAAGAGAGTCTCGATACCGATGAGGAAGAAGTTCTTTTCATGAACAACTTTAAGAGGATGTTTAGAAGAAGGAGGAGGAGCTACCAAAATGAAAGAAAGAGCAAATACAAGCCCAAGACAAGATCAAAGAGGGATTGTTACAATTGTGGAGAGTATGGCCACTTCATTGTGGATTGTCCACATGAAGAAAACAAGAAGAAGGAGGGCAAGTCCAAAGAGAAGAAGTACTTCAAGAAGAAGATGCAACCCGGACATGCCCACCTCAGAAAGGAGTGGGATTCAAATGAGGAATCCTCCTCCGATGAAAAAGAGAAGATAGCAGCCATTGCTATGAAGAAGACAACTACGGAGAACAAGATCTTCCCCAACTTGGAGACTTCAAGGCCAACGTGTCTCATGGCCAAGGAGGGAAGAAATAAGGTTAAATCTAAATCCTCTTCTTCAATTTCTTCTCATGATGATTTTGATAGTAATAGTGAAAATGAACATATGCTTAAAGACATGAGTAAAAGTACTTTGAAAAGATTGAGATTGTTGACGGAGGAAATATTTGAGAAGGAAGAGCTCATAAACCGTCAAGAGGACATGCTCATCCAACAAAAGGAGAGATGTCAAGAGGTTGAGGAGCTCTTGGAGCTTGAAAGAGAAAGAAGCAAGGCACTTGAGCGTGAACTCGCTTTGAGGAAGGAAACTTGCTCAAATCTTGAGAACACTACAATTGTGCTCAAGGATGAACTTGTTAGTTTGACACAAGCTAACAAGATCCTTGAGACAAAATTGAAGTCTCTCAAGGTCAATGCACCTTCTTCCTCTACAAGATCATCTTCCACAAATATTAAATCCGAAGCGTCTCAACCTTGCAAATGCTCAAACTTGATCATAAAGCTTAAAGATGAGCTTAAGTTGGCACAAACCAATCAAGCACCAAAGGGTGATATCTTTGACAAGGAGAAGGTGGCATATGCACGTAGTTCATATACCAACACAAGACATCCCCTTGTCAAGGATGGTCTTGGTTATTCTAGGGAGATGAGGCAAAGCGCCAAAACTCCCAAGAATAGCAAAGACTTGATTGTTTTTGTCAAAGGAGGCTCATACGAAATAAAAGGGAAGAACATTTCTACTTCACCAAAAATGCCTAAGAAAGAACCTCATCCACTGTTCCATGATTTTGATGCATCATATGTTTTATTGAGGAACAAGTTTGGAAAGGCCTATGCTAGGTATGTTGGGCCACACCGCAAGAGTCCCAAACCTTGTGTGTGGGTGCCCAAGTGCCTCTTGACTAACATCAAAGGACCCAACACCGCTTGGATACTTAAAGCCAATGATTAAATCTTTCTTGTAGGCATACTCCTCCGGGTTGAACCAAATGGGTTCTTGATAGCGGGTGCACTAATCATATGACCGGAGAGAGGAAGATGTTTGTGGAGTATGAGCTAAATGAAGATCCAAGTGAAGGAATCTATTTTGGGGACAATAGCCAAGGAAAAGTCCTTGGCACAGGTAAAATTGCTATATCCCCTAATCACACTCTTTCAAATGTTTTACATGTTGATTCACTTGATTATAACCTCTTGTCCATATCACAACTATGTGACAAAGGTTATAATTGTTTATTCACTAATGAGGGTGTGACCGTCACAAGGAGAAGTAATGGCTACATTGCCTTTAAGGGTGTACTCAAGGGAAAGCTCTATCTTGTGGATTTCTCCGTGGATAAAGCCCAACTTGATACATTCTTAATTGCAAAAACTAACATGGGATGGTTGTGGCATAGAAGGCTAGCCCATGTTGGGATGAGAAATTTGCAAAAACTCCTTAAGGGCGAGCACATCCGTGGTTTACAGAATGTTGTGTTTGAAAAGGATAGACCTTGTAGCGCATGCCAAGCTGGAAAACAAGTTGGAGCACCACATCCATCTAAGAACATTATGACAACATCAAGACCATTGAAGCTTCTACACATGGATCTCTTCGGTCCTATTGCTTACATAAGTATCGGCGGTAACAAATATGGTCTTGTTATTGTTGATGATTTTTCACGTTTCACTTGGGTATTCTTTTTGCATGATAAGAGTGAGACTCAAGGTGTCCTCAAGAGGTACTTGAAGAGAGCTCAAAATGAGTTCTCCTTAAGTATCAAGACCATAAGAAGTGATAACGACACCGAATTCAAGAACACTCAAGTTGAAGAATTCTTGGATGAGGAAGGCATCAAGCATGAGTTCTCACCCCCCTACTCCCCTCAACAAAATGGGGTGGCCGAGAGGAAGAATAGGACCTTAATTGAGATGTCAAGAACCATGCTTGATGAGTACAAGACGTCGGACCGTTTTTGGGCGGAAGCGGTCAACACCGCTTGCCATGCCATAAACCGATTGTATCATCACCGCATACTTAAGAAGACGTTTTATGAGCTCCTAACCGGTAATAAGCCAAACATTTCTTACTTTCATATTTTTGGGAGCAAATGCTACATTCTTAACAAGAAGCCTAGGACTTCGAAGTTCGCTTCTAAGTCCGATGAAGGTTTCTTAATTGGTTATTGAATGTGGCCTAGAGGGGGGGTGAATAGGCCCTTTTGAATTTTGTCAGAACTTGCGACACTTAACAACCAGATGAAATCTCGAGATATCGGACTAGTCCAGTCGAGTGCGGACTAGTCTGTTGTATGCCGACTAAGTTGATTGAACTTGATCAATTATCGTGATCCTAGGATGTATGCAGCGGAAATATACGTGTAATTAAAGTGTTACACAACTATGAACTAGGATGTACCACAAGTTAATCTTATATTCAATGTTTCAACGTAAAGTGAATAAGATTGATTGAAACCCTAGATTGATATGAAGATGAAGAACGATGTGCGCAAAGAAAGAACATAAGCACTTTATCCCGTGGTTCGGTTCCCATAGAGGCAATCTACATCCACATTGAGGAGTCCACAAAAGGACCGGGTCTTCTCCAACCCTACCCTCGTTGGATCGCCACAGAGGCCAATCCTCTTCACTAATCACAAAGGGCAAATAACCAAATTCAAGGGGCCTTCTCACACGTTGAGGGCTCCCCAAGATTACAATATGAACTCCACCAAGAACACACTCTTAAGATCACAATTAAAACTACAAGAGTGTGTTAGGGAATCAAACCAAGATCTCAATGAGTGATGAATCGTGTCTCTCCAATGATCCAAAGTGTATCCTCAAGGGATTGTTCTTTCTTGCGTTTGATTTCGTGGAGAGAGGTGTTTTCTAGGCTCTTGGGAGGTGTGACGGCGCAGGGGGTCGAGAGCTGTGAAAGATGGGTCGTGTACACCTATTTATATGGGGTTTCCAAAAGTCACCGTTAGGGTTTAGAAAGATCGGACTAGTCCGGTATGCTGAGTGTAGCAAACCCTAGGTGTCCCAAAATATCGGACTAGTCCAGCTGAAGGCAGACTTGTCTGATTTTAGTTCTGGAAATCTTCGGACTTGTCCAGAAAAGTGAAACTCTAAGTGAATTTGGGGACAAGTCCTCACTTGGAGGACTTGTCCGATTTAGGTCAGAGGGTTCTTCGGACTAGTCCGTGCTAATATCGGACTTGTCCGATTGACATCAGAAAGATATCGGACTAATCTGGTGTGTGATCGGACTTGTCCGATTTTGTGCAACTTGTGAAGTGTTTGGGGACTAGTCCGCACTGTGGAGGACTAGTCTGATTTTAGTCAGAGGATATCAGACTAGTCCGTGGTGATATCGGACTAGTCCGGTCAGTGAAAAACTGGACTTTGAGGACAAGTCCGCATTGTGAGGACTTGTCCGATCTTGTGCAGAAAGATACCAGATTATTCTGGGGTCAGTCGGACTAGTCCGGTCCTGTATAAATATGTGCAATGTGTGCGATTATTTGTGCTTGAGCTCTTGGGGTTTGTTTCCTTAACGCACTCCATACACAATGATCTACTAAACTTGTTTCTTGAGCTCTTTCCGCATTGTTCCTCATTCCCCTTTCATTTTGGCACCTTGCTCATTTTCTCATTAGAACATGTGCTCATCTCAACAAAGTGGTTAGGATCTCATTTGCTTGTCATAAATCATCCAAAACCCACAAGGGATTCCTAGATGCACTTTCAATCTCCCCCTTTTTGGTGATTGATGAAAACCAATTGAGATTTCACAAAATATGATAATAAGTTGCGATTTTCATAAAGTGTGCACATATGAGTTTAAAACACATTAAGCAATGAAAACATGATCCATATGTGCACTCTTTATGATGGGATGCTGAGCTAAGTGTATAGAGACAATAATCATGATGAGAATGACATAATTGACGTCAACATGTTAACAACAATCATATATGCCATTCTTGGAGCAAAATCACAGATTTTATCAATATCTTCACAAATAGTTCAAAACATTGCATCACAAGACCAATAGTACTAAAAGAGCATATTAAAAGTATTACAACCCACAAACGGACAAAAGACACAAAAAAGAGAGCTCTCCTCGCATCCTACAGCTAAAACCTAAGACTCTAAGACTCCCCCTCATCTCTCCCCCTTTGGCATCAAGACACCAAAAAGAATGAGAGGAGGGACCTAAGGTCTTCAAGCCTCGCTGTCGGTCCTCTCGTCGTCTTCATGTTCATTTTCCGGCTGATGATGATGAGGAGGAGGAGGAGGAACGGAGCCACTCGAGTCCCCAATGCCAAAATAGGCAAGATCAGAGGGAGTCAAGGGCCCGAGCTCGGTGAAGTCAGAATCTGAGTCATCAGAAATGACTGGAGACCCAATGGGCTCGATCTCCAGCTTTTGGCAGATTTGCTTCACATTCTCTTTGACATATCTCATGTCAGCCTTTCTCCTCTTGTTCAGCTTGTGGGCTTTTACTTTGGCCTTTTTGCAAGAGGCAAAGATGGCTGACAGATACTTTAAGATACCACTTGGGGACCCCTTTTGAGGAGGGGCCCTAGGAGCGGGAGCAACCCTAACATCTCCACTAGCTCTCACTGGAGCCTCGGGGATGGAACTGGAGATGGAGCAGTTTTAATGCTTTGTTGTTGAGGCTTCTGGGGCCTCAAGGGGAGATGCTCCACATCCTTGACGAACTCCATTCCTGTGACCTTCTCAATTATAAACATGAGGTAAGGTGCGTAGCCATAGGACCTGTTCGGCGTGCAGGAGATGTTCACCATGTCTTTCCAAATATAGTCAAAGACATCAAACTTCCTGTCTTTGCTAATTATCTTCATCAAGGTCCTTAGGTATCCCTACACACTCCCTGCATCCCCATCCTTCGAGGCGATGGTCTTCCTTAGGACCCTGTTCAACACCACAAAGAAAGGCTTCATATTCTTTGTAGAAGGAGGATTGAACTTGGAGTTTGGTTCATAGAGAAACTTCATCCTATCCTTCTCAATGACACCAATGTTGTGGATGATCAAATTGTCATTGCTCGAGGTGTCAAGATGCAGCAATCTTGTAAACTCTTCATAAGTGATGGTGTACTTGGATCCATGAGTCATCCAAGTCACCCTTTCTTCCTCATCACTAGCAAAGTGGCACGTCGCATTGAACTGCGCGACGACCTCATCATTCCAATTGTTCCTTAAGGTGAAGAGGTCCTTCAATCCATGCCTCTCGACTGCCTCGACCACCTCAACAAAAGGTGAGCAGCCCTTCTTCTCAAAAAGCGCCCAATCGATCCATTGGTTGCGCACCATGGGGGTTCTTGCTTAAGCTCGTCGAGGATCGAAGCACGGCTTCGTGGTCCATCTCTGCCTCAAAATCAGAGATTTTGTCATTGGTGCTCGACATTGTCCTGAGAATGGATTTCACAATGTACTGATGAGAATAGATGACAAGGAATTGCATTGAGGAATTAAAAAGTTAGGGTTGAGTTCAGAAAAATCAGACTAGTCCGGTGTACAGGCACGGACTAGTCTGGTTGACCGGACTTGTCCGTGCATGTGCCGGACTAGTCCAGTATTCAACCTCTAGAACCCTAACTATAAGACAAATGGTGATTCCTAATGCACAAATAGCTTAGCATCAATGTAATACATCAAGGAAGTATGTATATGGTGATAGGACTAATCTAGTTGATCAACATTGAAGGAAATAGCAATTTCCAGGGTTTGGGATGAGACTTTATCGAAATTGCTTGATTCGAGGAGATGTAGGGGTTGAAGGAGCGAACAAGTCCGTGGTCTTCAGTCCCTACGTGAAGAAGGTCAATTTCTACCCAAACTTGCGAAGTTTTGATGGAGGAGTCAAATAACCGCCTTGGGGAGCTCGAGCGTGGAGAGAGAAAGCTTGAGGCAAGTGTGGGGTGAGGAAGATTAGGGTTTGATGGTGGCTAGGGTTATGAACACGAAAAATCGGACTAGTCCAAACTTTTCTAGAGCCTATATCGGACTAGTCCGTGGTCTGTCAGACTAGTCCGGCCTAACCATCTCCCGCGGACTAGTCCGGGCAACCATGGACTAGTCTGTGGTCATCAGGGAAGAAATGCTTATCCCATTCGTATATACTCGAAGATACTTGTCTAGAAAATAGGGAGGCAAAGAAAATCAAATAATCTTGATAAATATGATCAGTGAGCATACAACAATCAAGCAATGATCATAATTCACCAAGATCTAGTACTTGACATAGTTTTTCGTAAAAATTGAGAGAGATGATTTTCACAACACAATCAATGAATTTTGAATATAGCATTCAGGTATACAAGATTTCAATCCACACTCCGAGCATCAAGGATATTTAGTTCATTTCGGAGTTCGCAAAAGCATTTTTCATCAAGTGGCTTGGTGAATATATCAGCTAGTTGCTTTTCAGTATTGACATGTGAAATGGCTATATCTCCCTTCATTGAATGGTCTCTCAAAAAGTGATGCCGGATGTCTATGTGTTTGGTCCTAGAGTGCTCAACAGAATTATGGGCAATTTTAATGGCACTCTCATTATCACAAAGGAGTGGAATACGGTTCATATTGTAACCGTAATCCCTTAGAGTTTGTCGCATCCAAAGGAGTTGTGCACAACAACTCCCGGCAGCAACATACTCCGCTTCGGCCGTGGATAAGGCAATGGAGTTTTGTTTCTTGGAGGACCAAGAAACAAGTGATCTTCCTAGGAATTGGCATGTACCGGAGGTACTTTTTCTATCTACTTTGCATCCGGCATAATCTGCATCGGAGTAACCAATGAGATTGAATTTGGAACCTTTGGGGTACCAAAGGCCTAGGTTGGGTGTATGAACTAAATACCGCAAGATTCTCTTAATAGCTGTCAAATGACACTATTTTGGGTTGGCTTGAAACCTTGCACACAAACATACACTCAACATGATGTCTAGCCTAGATGCACATAAGTAGAGTAGAGATCCAATCATGGAGCGATATACCTTTTGATCGACGTTTGGTCCATCTTCATTGAGATCCAAGTGACTATTCGTTGCCATGGGAGTCTTTATAGGCTTCGCCTTGTCCATTCCAAACTTCTTGAGTATGTCTTGAGTGTACTTAGTTTGGCTTATGAACGTCCCATCCTTTTGTTGCCTCACTTGGAATCCCAAGAAGTACTTTAGCTCTCCCATCATAGACATCTCAAACCTATCTGTCATAATCTTACTGAATTCCTCACAAAAAGATTTGTTAGTTGAACCAAAGATAATATCATCAACATAAATCTGACAAATAAAAAGATCATTGTCGAAGTTCTTTGTAAACAATGTATAGTCTGCTTTACCGATTTTAAAACAATTTTCAATTAAGAAATCTCTAAGGCACTCATACCAAGCTCTAGGAGCTTGCTTGAGGCCGTAGAGAGCCTTACACAATTTGAATACGTGGTCGGGGAACTCTTCATCTTCAAATCCGGAGGGTTGCTCCACATACACTTCCTCCTTGATTGGTCCATTGAGGAAGGCGCTTTTCACATCCATTTGATAGAGCTTGAAATCATGGTGAGTAGCATATGCAAGTAATATTCTAATAGACTCAAGTCTAGCTGTGGGAGCAAAGGTCTCATCGAAATCCAAACCTTCGACTTGTGAATACCCTTTGGCCAAAAGTCGTGCCTTGTTCCTTGTCACCACCCCGTGTTCGTCTTGTTTGTTGCGGAAGACCCATTTGGTGCCGACAACATTGAATTTGGGTCTTTCGACTAGTTCCCACACCTTGTTCCGCTTGAAATTGTTGCGTTCTTCTTGCATGGTCACTACCCAATCCATATCCTTCAATGCATCCTCAACCCTGCGCAGTTCCAAAAAGGATACAAACAAATAGTGCTCACAAAAATTAGCTATGCGAGATCTAGTAGTTACTCCCTTTTGGATGTCACCGATGATGTTGTCGATTGGGTGATCACTTTGGACGCATTGGTGTACTCTTGGGTGTGGCACTTGCTGTCTTGATTCTTCATGGTCATCTTCTTCTCCCCCTAGATGGTTGCCTTCATTGACTTGTTGATCATTTTTGTCTTCTTGAGGTTGATCTTGTATGGAAGCTCCCCCTTGATCGTTGGCCTCCTTTTGTGGTTCATCTTCCTCATGCATATGTAGAGGTGGTTCTTGTGGTCGAACTTCGCCCAATGCCATTCTTCTCAATGCTTGGCAAGGAGCTTCTTCTCTATCTAGCACGCATGAATCAACTTGCTCCTTTTGGGAGCCGTTAGTCTCATCAAACACTACGTCACGTGCCACTTCAACAAGCCCGGAGGTCTTGTTGAAGACACGATAGGCGTAAGAGTTCGAATCATAACCAAGCAAGAAACCTTCATTGGACTTTGAAGCGAACTTTGACGTCCTAGGCTTCTTGTTCAAAATATAGCATTTGGAACCGAAAACTCAAAAGTATGAAATATTAGGCTTGTTACCGGTGAGTAGCTCATAGGATGTCTTCTTGAGTAGTCGATGAAGATAAAGTCGATTTATGGTGTGGCAAGCGGTGTTAACCGCTTCCGCCCAAAATCAATCCGAGGTCTTGTACTCATCGAGCATTGTTCTTGCCATCTCTATGAAGGTTTAGTTCTTCCTTTCGGCAACTCCATTTTGTTGAGGGGAGTAAGGTGCTAAAAACTCATGCTTTATGCCTTCGTTATCTAGGTATTCCTCAACTTGTGTGTTCTTGAACTCTGTGCCGTTATCGCTTCGAATGTTCTTGATCGTTGATGGAAACTCATTTTGGGCTCTCTTGAAGAACTTCTTGAGTGTTCCTTGTGTTTTTGCCTTATCATGTAAAAATAAAACCCAAGTGAAGCGATAAAAATCATCAACAACTACTAAACCATATTTGTTACCGTCGATGCTTATGTAGGCAATTGGACCGAATAAGTCCATGTGAAGTACCTCGAGCGGTCTTGTTGTAGTCATGACGTTCTTAGCGGGATGAGGTTCTCCAACTTGCTTCCCGGCTTGGCACACGCTACAAGGCCCATCTTTCTCAAAAACAACATCCTTCAAATCTCGGATGTGATCACCCTTTAGGAGTTTTGGAAGATTCCTCATACCAACATGCGCTAGTCGTCTATGCCACAGCCAACTCATGTTGGCCTTTGCAATCAAGCATGTGTCAAGTTCAGCTTTATCTTTGTTGAAGTCAACAAGGTAAAGCTTTCCCTTTAACATACCCTTGAATGCAATGGAACCATCAGTCCTCCTAGAGACGGTCACACCCTCATTAGTGAACAAGCAATTATAACCTTTGTCACATAATTGAGATATGGACAGCAGGTTATAATATAAGGAATCAACATGTAAAACACGATAAAGAGTATGTGAGATGATATGGCAATTTTACCGGTACCGAGCACCTTTCCTTGACTATTGTCTCCAAAATAGATGCCCTCGCTTGGATCCTCATTTTCTTTATACTCAAGGAACATCCTTCTTTCCCCAGTCATATGGTTGCTGCACCCACTGTCTAGCACCCATTTAGATCCACCGGATGAATAGGCCTGCAAAAACAAATCATGCTTTGGTTTTAGGTACCCAAGCTTGCTTGGGTCCTTTTAGGTTAGTCACAAGGGATTTAGGCACCCACACATGAGACTTGGTGTTCCCATGGCGTGGTCCAACATAATGAGCATAAATCTTACCTGAATTACTTCTCATTAAAACATAAGATGCATCAAAGGTTCTAAAAAGCAACTGTTGTTGTTCATATACAAGACTAGTTTGGGAGATCGGACTTGTCCGTGTCCCGACCGGACTAGTCCGATGATCATATGTGTTCGATGTGTTAACTTTGGACTTTCCAGTTTGAGAGGGTCTTCCCTTTACAAAGGCAATGCTCTCCTTGTTATTCTCATGGCTTCTAGCATGTTGCTTTTCACCATAAGAGTAACCAATGCCATATTTGACATTTGAAGGTCTTGTGACCAAGTATGCACTACATGCATATTTGACCTTCTCCTTGTCAAATATGCCATTTTGTGAAGGATGCTTGTCCTTAGTAGAGGTTGACTTGTCTTTCAAGCTGGTGTCAACTTTACCACATGTACAAGTAGAAGGAGTTTCAGTTTTAAGGGGTTGAGAAGGCGATCTTGAAGAGGATGAAGGGTCACCTTGCTTGAGTGACTCAACTTGTACTTCAAGGATCTTGTTAACCTTGATTAGGTTAGCAAGTTCATCCTTGATTGTAGCATTTGAGTCGCTTCGCTCCAAGCAAGCTTCCCTTCTTGAAGCTAACTCAAGCTCTAGTGACTTGCTTCGCTCCTTTTCAAGTTCTAGAAGCTTGTCAAATTCAACATATTCCTCCTTTTGGGAGATAATCATGTCTTCTTGACGGTTTATTAGCTTCTCCTTCTCGACAAGTTGATCAAGTAGAAATTTCAATTTTGTGGCTGTTTCTTATCTAAGCCAGTGAGCATATATTCATTATCGCTAGCAATTTCACTATCACTAAAATAGGAACGTACGGAAGAGGGTTTGGTTGTTACCTTACGTTTACCTTCCTTTGCCATGAGGCAAGTGTCGTTCCCCTTCCATGCGCCGAGAGTGGGGAAGAGAGTTGACTTCTTGGATGTCTTCTCGATAACTATGCTAGCCATCTCTTCCTCTTCTTTGGATGAGGACTCATCATTTGAAACCCACTCTTTCCCTAGATGCACTTGTTCAGCTTGTTTCTTCTTCTTGAAGAATTTCTTGGGTTGAGGCTTCGTTTCCTTGGTCTTTTTCTTGTTCTCTTCATATGGGCAATCAACTATAAAGTGGTTATACTCACCACAGTTATAGCATGCCCGCCTCAACTTTGGTCTTGATTTTTCCTTGTACTTCCCTTCACTTGATTTAGCCCCTTGTCTTCTCTTCATCATTCTTTTGAATTTCTTCATGAAAAGTATCATGTCATCTTCATCCAAGTCGCTACTCTCATCGTCACCGTATTCTTCTAATTGAGCTTCTCGAGCTTCTTTAGACAAGGGCTTGAGAGTGGACTTCAAAGCGACCCCTTTCTTCTTTGCCGAGGTGAGATCGGCAATCTACTTAACATGTTTGGCTTGCTTTTCCATCATCTCAAAGTTGATGATTTTCCCAAGTAGCTCATCCGGGGTCATCTTCTTGTACCCAGGGCTTTCTCGTATCATTGAGCACAAGGTGACATTGCGAGGCATGAAAGCTCTAAGAATGAGCTTCACCACCTCGTGGTCGTTCCACTTCTTCCTTCTGTATGCTCGCACCTTGTTGACGAGCGTCTTTAGTCGGTTGTACATGTCTTGTGGCGACTCGTCTTCTTCTACGGCGAATCTTCCCAACTCGCCTTCAATCATCTCGATCTTTGCTTCTCGCACATGATGATCGCCTTCATGTGCGTTTTGCAACGTATCACATATCTCCTTTGCGATCTCAAGTCCATCCACCTTTGTGAACTCATCCCGACTGAGCGATGAGGTGATGACTGCAACACCTTGGGCATTTCAATGGATTGCTTGCTCTTTGCGAGGTGTGAGCTCCTCATCATCATCTGGGATATCTATTCCTGTGCATACTATGTGCCACAAACTTGGATTGAGAGAAATCAGATGCATTTTCATGTTTTGCCTCCACATTGAGTAGTCATTGCCGTCAAAGTGTGGGGCTTTTCCAAGTGGAATAGATAAGTAGTGAGTATTGCTAGAATTAAGATGATTATAGTTGAAAGGATATCGGGATTAGTCGGTGTGACTACTCCCCTTCTTCTTCTTCTCATCTTCGAGCTTCACTTTTCCCTTGGAGAGGGTTTTCTTCCTTAGGAGCGCCTTTAGTTCCAGCGTCTCCTCATCATCATCCTCGAAGTCTTGAATGGCCTCGAGGAGCCTCTCCAATTTTTGGTTTTTCTCTTCTTCACCCTTCTCTTGGTTGATGCTCTTGTGTACGTCCTTCATGTCCGACATGATCTCTTCGAGCGATTAGTCTCCTTTTGAAGAGTCCCGCTATGATACCAATTGAATGTGGCCTAGAGGGGGGGGGGGGGTGAATAGGCCTTTTTGAATTTTGTCGGAACCTGCAACACTTAACAACCAGATGAAATCTCGAGATATCAGACTAGTTCGGTCGAGTGCGTACTAGTCCGGTGTATGCCGACTAGAGTGATCAAATTTGATCAATTACCTTGATCCTAGGATGTATGCAGTGGAAATATACTTGTAATTAAAGTGTTATACATCTATGAACTGGGATGTACCACAAGTTAATCTTATATTCAATGTTTCAACGTAAAGTGAACAAGATCGATTGAAACCCTAGATTGATATGAAGATTAAGAACGATGTGCACAAAGAAAGAACACAAGCACTTTATCCCGTCGTTCAGTTCCCCCAGAGGCAACCTACATCCACGTTGAGGAGTCCACAAAAGGACCGGGTCTTCTCCAACCCTACCCTCGTTAGATTGCCACGGAGGCCAATCCTCTTCACTAATCACAAAAGGCAAATAAAAAAATTCAAGGGGCCTTCTCACACGTTGAGGGCTCCCCAAGATTACAATATGAACTCCACCAAGAACACACTCTTAAGATCACAATGAAAACCACAGGAGTGTGTTAGGGAATCAAACCAAGAGCTCAATGAGTGATGAATCGTGTCTCTCTAATGATCCAAAGTGTATCCTCAAGGGATTGTTCTTTCTTGCGTTTGATTTCGTGGAGAGAGGTGTTTTCTAGGCTCTTGGGAGGTGTGACGGCGCAGGGGGTCGAGATCTGTGAAAGATAGGCCGTGTACACCTATTTATATGGGGTTTCCAAAAGTCACCGTTAGGGTTTAGAAAGATCGGACTAGTCTGGTATGCTGAGTGTAGCAAACCCTAGGTGTCCCGAAATATCGGACTAGTCCGGCTGAAAGCGGACTTGTCCGATTTTGGTTCTGGAAATCTTCGGACTTGTCCGGAAAAGTGAAACGCTAAGTGAATTTGGGGACAAGTCCGCACTTGGAGGACTTGTCCGATTTAGGTCGGAAGGTTTTTCGGACTAGTCCGTGCTAATATCGGACTTGTCCGATTGACATCAGAAAGATATCGGACTAGGCTGGTGTGTGATCGGACTTGTCCGATTTTGTGCAACTTGTGAAGTGTTTGGGGACTAGTCCGCACTGTGGAGGACTAGTCCGATTTTAGTCAGAGAGATATCGGACTAGTCCTTGGTGATATCAGACTAGTCCCGTCAGTGAAAAACTGGACTTTGAGGACAAGTCCGCATTGTGAGGACTTGTCCGATCTTGTGCAGAAAGATATCGAACTAGTCTGGGGTCAGTCGGACTAGTACGATCTTGTATAAATATGTGCAATGTGTGCAATTATTTGTGTTTTAGCTCTTGGGGTGTGTTTCCTTAACACATCCATACACAACGATCTACTACACTTGTTTCTTGAGCTCTTTTCCGCATTGTTCCTCATTCTCCTTTCTTTTTGGCACCTCGCTCATTTTCTCATTAGAACTTGTGCTCATCTCAACAAAGTGGTTAGGATCGAATTTGCTTGTCATAAATCATCCAAAACCCACAAGGGATTCCTAGATGCACTTTCAGTTATGACTCAAACACTTACGCCTATCGTGTCTTTAACAAATCCTCCAGAATTGTTGAAGTAGCACGTGACATAGTGTTTGATGAGACTAATGGCTCTCAAGTGGAGCAAGTTGATCTTCATGTGCTAGATCAAGAAGAAGCTCCACAAGTGGTGATAGGAAGGATGGCACTTGGAGATATACGACCATAAGAAAAACCTCAAGATGCAAGTGACCATCCCATACATCAAGCAAGCTCCTCCTCATATGATCAAGATCAAGTCCCCCAAGATGCGCTCCAAGAAGATTAAAATGGAGGCATCAATCAAGGGGGAGACAATGAGGATTAGGAAGACCAAGATGATAACTCAAGACCTCAAGCGCCTCACCCAAGAGTCCATCAAAGCGTCCAACGGGACCATCCTGTTGACAATATACTTGGATACATCTCCAAGGGGGTAGCTACTCGATCTTGTGTTGCAAACTTTTGTGAACATTACTCTTTTGTTTCTTCCTTGGAGCCCCATGAGGTTGAAGAAGCACTACGATATCCGGATTGGGTGATGGCCATGCAAGAAGAGCTCAACAACTTTGAAAGAAATCAAGTGTGGGAGCTTGTGAAGAGGCCTAATGCGAATGTTGTAGGCAGCAAATGGGTGTTCTGCAACAAACAAGATGAACACGGGGTGGTTACAAGGAACAAGGCACGACTTGTGGCCAAAGGGTATTCACAAGTCGAAGGCTTGGATTTCGAAGAAACCTTTGCTCCCGTAGCTAGGCTTGATTTAATTCTTTTGGGTTTATTGATAGAAACTTCTTCACAAATGTTGTTGTGCACATCATTTTGATCATGTACCTCCATTTTTGTGGTAGGATCCGTAGTTTTCACAAAATTTCTCTAGATTAGGGTTCTTGCTGTGTGAACCGGACTAGTCCGGCTTCATGGCGGACAAGTCCGGTTGGGTACGGACTAGTCCGGCCCCTAGGCGGACAAGTCCAGATTACACAGCGAAAACCCTAACCTTGATCGATTTTGTGAATTCTACCACTATGTCTTGACTCCTTGGACTCATACACATTCCCTTGCTTCTCTTATCAGCAACCATGTCGGATAACTCCGAGGTTGAAGCGGAAAAGTAAGCTCTTTATTGCCGGAGACGCGAGGATCAGGAAATGGCTACTGCCTACTTTGAATCAAAGAGAGCAAAGAAGACGCAACGAGAAGCTCACAAATCTGCTGCCGCCGAAGTAGCCCCAAGAAAAAGAGACTTGTGACATTGGGAGATCAAGCTAGAGTCCAAGAGGCGAGGACCTCTAAGGATAAGTGAAAAGCCCCAGTCGATGCTGCACCCAAGGAGAGGATGATCATTGCCAAGAAGCCTGCAAGCAAGGCCAAGAAGGGTGCCTCTCAACCCATAGGCCCCTTGAGGATGTCTTCTTGTGAGACCTATGTATGCTGAATACATTGGCTTTGACAATAAAAGTTTTGAATGCTGCCATAACATCCTTTTAGCAAGGTCTGACAATAGGTCCGACTTTCTTTGTCTAGGTTCAACATGTTTTTTTGGTAGCTCCGGTGAGCTTTGTCTTTAGCTCCGGCATGTCTTTGATAGCTCCGGCATGTCTTTGTTAAGCTCCGATATGTTTTGCTAGGTTCGACTTATGTTGGATAGCTTCGACATGTTTTTGTAGCTCTGGTGCTAGGTTGTAATAGCTTTGGTAAGCTACGGTGCTAGGTTGTACTAGCTTTAGTAAGCTCCAGCGCTAGGTCCTACTAGCTTTGGCAAGCTCCGGCGCTAGGTTGTACTAGCTTTGGTAAGCTCCGTCTCAAGCTCCAGTTAGCTTTGGCAAGGTTCGGAGCTTGATCGCAATCTTCCTGCTTTTACTGTGAATTGTCTCAAACTTGCTTTACATTGTTGGAAAGATTGCTTAGTATTCATTTGCTAAGTTTTTGGTGCGTTTTGGTTGATATGGATGATATTGTTTTACTATGGTTTTGCAACATGCTTATGTGAGGTGCTCACGTGAGGTGTTGTGTTCGGAACTAATTTGAGTCTAGTCACGGACTTGGGCTCGTACGGATTGGTTGTTTATTCATGTGCAGGTGTTGCTTGAGTTCAAGACATGGCTGGTGACGGGATCCATTGAACTAGTCTTAGAGAGACGATGAGGTTCAACAACCAAGTTCGGGAGAAATTGTGGTTGAGTTGATCGGGAGGTTGTGCAACATATTTGAATCAAGAACAATGCATATGAAGGTATCGTGGACGTTGTTGAAAGATGTTTGCACGTGTGAAAGGAGTGTATGGATGTGGATACATGGTTCCGAGGCATGATGAAGAGATGTGGATGTAAAGAATTGGTCGAAAAGGTCCAACCGACTAGGTTATGGACTCAGGCTGCGGCTGAGTCGTGTTTGACTCAAATATGGAAAGTTTTGAGTTGGTTATGATAGGATTTCGTGTGGGTCACGAATTTGGGTTGTTTTAGGAATGTGGGATACGTTCCTAAGGTGTTTGGTAGTCTTAAGATTTCTTCTATCTGCGTATAGAAGAGTCCTAAGCAGTTATGGAAAGTTTCAATTCGTGAACGGAGTAGGATTAGAGTCCTAGTTAAGATTGGGTTGGCCTAAGGGCTGGTTATATAAGCAAGGGCGGCCAGAGATCGTGATGCATGAATTTGGGTCTGTTCCTCTTGTGTTCTATTGAATGAAATTTTTAGTTGAAAGGAACTTTTGTGCCTTGTTCGTCTTACTTGTTCCAGACAAGTTTTACTCGTCGAGTTTCTGCACAGCACTACCTTTCATTGGTGATTTTATCATAACTGAAGTTTTACAGATCCTATTGACGTGATTCTTTTTGGGTTGTCTTCACAACTTGATTATATACCATCTGTCAAAATTTCACGTTCATTGGATTTGTGGTTTTTGATCTACATGAGTTTCTTTGCAGTGTTTCAGAATTGTTTTTCTCGGGTAGGACAGATTGACCTTTGTTCGATCTTTCAATCGTAACTTGATTGTCTCTCGACGGATTTGAGTGATTCTTGTTGTGCCATCTTCATGACTTGATTCTATCTGATATCTATAACTTTTGTCACGGTGAAAAACGTTTAGATTAGTCTCACACACAATTTCTTTAACATATCGTTTTTCTGCCGAAGGGGTTGGGATTTAATTGTTTCCGCTGCATAAGATTTTTAAATCTACCATTCACCCCCCCTCTGGTATATTTTCATGTGCAATTCGATCCTACAATTGGTATCAGAGACACGGTGCTCTAATATTTGTGATTCACACGTATTTTGACTAATCATCATGGAGAAATACTCCGCAAAACCTTGTGTGTTTAGTAGTATTGTTTTTCAGGTTTGGAAGGCACATATGGAAGCCTTCATCCAGGCTCAAGGCTTTGCAATATGGGAGAAGGTATACAAGCCTTACGAAGTGTCGTCAAACGATCAAGTTACAACTACAAATCTGAGAGATGTCGACAACAACAACAAGGCTCGAAACTTGATCTTACAAGGATTAACTCAAAGCGACTTCGATCGTGTTGCACACCTCTGATCTGCATACGATGTGTGGAGAGTACTTTGTGACTACCACGAAGGATCCAACAAGATCAAAGAGGTAAGTCAAGACATGTTCAAAAAGGAATACATGCGCTTCGAGATGCAACCCGGTGAGTCTATTGATGACCTTTTTGCTCGCTTTAATAAAATTCTCAGCAACTTGCGTAGTGTCAATGTTAATTTTTCAGATGCTGAAAATGCTAGGCAATTGTTAAGTGCATTAGATATGTCAATTTGGGAGATGAAAGTCACATCTATTCGTGAATTTACTATCATGAGTACACTTACTTTAGATGTGCTATATTCCAAGTTAAAAACTCATGAAATTGACATAATATCACGTAAGAACCCCAACAAGTCTATTGCTTTTGTTTCTCAACGTGACATGCCTATCTCCGGTCAATCTTCATCTTGTGGTACACTTGCTTTGTTGTCCTCTCTAACCCTTGAACAGATTGAGGAGTTTCCAGAGGAGGAGCTAGTACTTCTCTCTACTAGGTTCTCAAAAGCATTGCAAAATGTGAGAACTAGAAGGAGAGGAAGCTTCGGACCTCAATGATGTTTTGAATGTGGTAAGACAGGACATTTTCCTTCAGATTGCCCTAACCTTTCAGGTCCTACTTCCCGAGATGAAAAGCAAACAAGGACGAAGCACTCCTCTGCAAAAGATACGAAGAAAAAGAAGGGTTTTATAGGACGTCAATTGGTGAGCAGTTTTATCTCTACACTTCAAGAACTTGGCTCAAGCGATGTGGACATTGGAAGTGATGAAGATGATTTGGCAAACTTGTGCTTTATGGCGGGCAAGTCAAGATCAAGTATGGAGGAGGTTGAACACAACAGCGACAATGAAGAGGTATGTCCTCCTTGCAAAGAAATGTGTGATGCTATTTCTCATGCCACTGTTATAGTTAAGAAAAAGGACAAAAAGCTTAGGGACAATGCTGTTAAAATTGAGTCACTAGAATCTGAAATTAATCGTTTGAAATCTTTGATTCCTAGTGATGATTCTTGTTCCTCATGTGAATTAATATATGAACAATTGTCCTCATTAAGAAGTGCACACACCTCCACACTTGATAAACTTGAGTTAGAAATTGAAAAGAACAGAGAGCTTCCTGCACTTAATAATAAAAACTTGAAAAATGCTAGCTGTTCTACAATTGATTTGCATTGTTCTACTTGTGATGATCTTGATAAGAAACTACAAGATGCTATGAATAAAATTTCTATATTGAACAATGCTTTACGTTCTCATGAAGTTAAATATTATTCCAATTGCTAATTAAAAGGAAAAACTTCATGTGAAGATTGCCTTGATCTGTCCAATAAACTTGATAACATGCATAGGACATTAGATCAATTTTGTAATGGAATAAGAACCTAAACTTGCTGCTGAATTCTTCCAAGTCTTGCAATGATAAAACTGGTTTAGGTTTTGATTCTCATGCTCATGCTAAGGCACATACACCTAAAATTGTAAAGTCATTAGGAAGTGGTTTGTTTCAAATAGTCCCTAAACAAAAAGAAGTGGTTTTCAAATCTGCAGGGGTGTTGTCTCATTCGATTTCGAATAAAAATGTTGCTTGCTCATCTAGACATGAACACAAAGTTAAATTTCATTGTACCTACTATTGTAGAGATGGTCATGTCATAGACTTTGTTATAGACTAGCAAAACGACAGAAAAAGGAAAGAATAATTGCTAGATCTCATAACTTTCATGCAAAATTTGCTACACTTGCTAAACCGAATGATAGGAACATGCAATCTGCTGTAATGAGTAGAAAACATGCAAAGGTTGCTCCCAAACCTACAGTTTTTCATACTACACATGTAACATCTCGTAGGACAGTAGTTGGGTACAAAAATCCTCAAGCTTTGGCTCATAAACCTGCTGTTTTGTCTCAGCTTTCGCGTGTTATTCCTGCTAGACGTCGTGTTACTCAGTACTGGATTCCTAAATGCCTTTTGACTAACCCCAGTATTGAGTCATCGACATATTGTGCTTCTATGTAGGTTACATGCTTCAGGAAGGATAATATTTGGATTGTGGATTCAGGTTGCTCACGCCACATGACGGATAACAAAGAATGGTTCTCCTCCCTCTCTTTTGTGTCACATGTAGAGAATGTTACTTTTGCCAATAATTCTTCAACTCCTATAATTGCTAAGGGTTCGGTAAGAATAAATAATCACTACACTTTGAAGGATGTGTCACTTGTTAGAAATTTGAAATACAACTTGCTTTCTGTTTCACAACTACTAGATAAAAATCTAGAAATTATTTTCACTAAAAATTGTTGCAAAGTTGTAAATTCAAATAGTGAGCTTATTTTTAACATGTCTCGGTTTGGAAGAGTTTTTAAATCTGATTTTGATATGTCTTCCTCTAAGCATAGGTTTCTAGTTGCTAATGATTCAAAGGACTTATATTTTTGGCATAGTAGACTTAGTCACTTAGGCTTTGATCCTCTAACGTGTGTTAGTGCTCTTGATCGTATACATGGGCTGCCTAAGCTTAAAGGGAACAATGAAATTGTGTACTCTTCTTGTAGACATGCTAAGATGGTTGCAGGTTCACATACTCCTCTCACAATGATCATGACAACTGAACCGGGTCAACTTTTGCACCTTGACACCGTAGGACCTTCACGTGTTTAATCCTTCGGAGGTAAATGGTATGTTCTTGTGATTGTTGATGATTATTCTAGATACTCTTGGGTTTACTCTATGACATATAGGAATGAATCTTTTAGTCACTTTAGAACTTTATTTCTTAGATTATCAATTGATCACCCAGGATCTTTAAAAGCAATTAGAAGTGATAACGGAACCAAATTTAAAAATCAATCTTTTGATCACTTTTGTGCTGAAAATAGAATAGATCATCAATTTTCTTCACCATATGTACCTCAACAAAATGGTGTTGTAGAAATAAAGAACATAACCTCAGTTGAGATGGCTAGGACTATGCTTGATGAATATAAAACTCCTAGAAAATTTTGGGCTGATGCGATTGTAACCGCTTGTTATGTCTCAAATCGTGTTTTCTTGCGCGCTAAGCTAGGTAAAACACCATATGAGCTCCGGTTTGGACATAGGCCTAGTGTTACATACTTTCGGGTCTTTGGTTGCAAATGCTTTGTTAAGAAACATGGTAATCTTGATAAATTTGAACCTAGATCCATTGATGGCATGTTTCTTGGTTATCCATCTCATACTAGAGGCTACCTTGTGCTTTTACTTGACACTAACAAAATTATGGAGACTTGTGAGGTGTCTTTTGATGAATCTAGCTCAGGTACTAGCTCAAACATTGTAGGTCCAGATCCATATCCGCAGGGGGGACATTTTTGTTAAAGATGAGGAAGAGATGGAGCTGCTGCCCGGAAATTCAGAAGCTAATGACATTGTTCCAGCTCCTGATTTTGATTCACAGCCAGCACCGAAGACCACCATTGCTGGTCTAGATCCTCCTCAAGTCACAAGCTCATCGATTTGTGATGAACATGAAGAAGAAGAAGCTTGTGAAGTGTCCACTCCCCTCTGGGTTCTTAAAAGTCATCCTCCACAACAAATTATTGGAAGCTTGCATGAACAAGTCACACACTCCAGGTTTTGCGATCCAAACTCTCATGCTCATTCTGCTTTTGTTGCTTCTTTTGAACCCAAAGATATATCACACGCACTCACTAATGAATCTTGGATTATTGCCATGCAAGAAGAGTTAGAAAATTTTGAAAGAAATAATGTTTGGAATCTTGTACCTCCACCTCAAGGTCACACTTTAATTGAAACTAAATGGGTGTTTAAAAATAAACAAAGTTAGGATGGGGTTGTGGTTAGGAATAAGGCTAGGTTGGTGACTCAAGGTTTCACTCAAGTTGAAGGTCTAGATTTTGATGAAACTTTTGCTCCTGTTACTAGATTAGAAGCCATAAGAATTTTGTTAGCTTTTGCTGCATCTAAAGGTTTTAAGCTATATCAAATGGATGTTAAAATTGCTTTTCTTAATGGCTACATAGATGAGGAGGTTTATGTCAAACAACCATCGGGTTTTGAAAATCCAGATTTTCCTAATCATGTTTACAAACTGTCCAAAGCCTTGTATGGTCTCAAACAAGCCCCTAGAGCATGATATGATAGGTTAAAAACATTCTTACTTGAAAAGGGGTTTACCATGGGCAAGGTTGATAAAACTCTTTTTGTGCTTAAGCATGGCAATGACTCATTATTCGTTCAAGTGTATGTGGATGATATTATCTTTGGTTGTGCTTCTCATGATCTTGTGTCCAAGTTTTTAGCTATTATGAGTTCAGGATTTTAGATGAGTATGATGGGAGAACTCACGTACTTTTTGGGGCTGCAAATCAAGCAAACCAAGGAGGGTACCTTTGTGCATCAAACGAAGTATACAAAAGACCTTCTAAGGCGCTTCAACATGGACAAAAGCAAGCCTCTTCGAACACCAATGGGAACAGCAACAACACTTGAACTTGATGAAGATGGTAAACCCATGGATCAAAAAGAATATAGAAGCATGATCAAATCACTTTTGTACCTCACGACATCAAGACCGGACATACAATTCAGCGTATGTCTTTGTGCACGGTTTCAAGCCTCCCCACGTGCTTCACATCGTCAAGCCCTCAAAAGGATTCCTAGGTACTTACATGGAACTCAAGACTTTGGCATTTTTCTTCCTTCTTCCTCAACCATTACTTTGAAAACATTTTCAGATGCTGATTTTGGGGGTTGTAGTATTGATAGGAAAAGTACTTCTGGTGCTTGTCATTTTCTTGGTAATTCACTTGTTGCTTGGTACTCTAGAAAAAAAAAACCCAGTTGCACAATCCACGGCTGAATCTGAATATATAGCTGCTGCTAGTGCTTTCTCACAAATTCTTTGGATTTTTCAAACACTTAAGGACTATGGGGTTGATCTACATAGTGTTCCACTGTTTTGTGATAACACTAGTGCCATTTGCATTGCTAAAAACCCCGTGCAACATTCTAGAACTAAGCACATTGACATTAGGTATCACTTTCTCCGTGATAATGTTGAAAAAGAAAACATTGTGCTTCTCCATGTAGATACCGAAGAACAATTGGCTGACATTATTACAAAACCTTTGGATTTCACTCGTTTGTTACATTCGCAGTGAAATAGGGGTTATGCATCCTCATGGTTTAAATTAAAGGGGGAGTTTTGAAACTTGAGAAGACTATGTGTGAATCCGAAATTAAAATAATATGAGCATAGTATTTCATACATATATGACTTTGTGATTCCTTTTACATGCTGAAAGTTCTTACTACATTACTCATGTTATACATTTTGTAGTTTTTGCCATGACTAGTAATTGGAATAATTACTTACGCTAAATCTGGTCATGATCGAACCTTCTTGCTTTTTCGAACTTGTTGCATGCTCACAAGTGCTTTTAATAATGAAAAATTAATCAATCAACTATTCACATGTTGAGCTTTTATGATCAAATAAAAATGATAAAAGATCAAGAGAATATGCATGCATCACACTTCTTTTGAGATGTCTTATCATTGCACTTAGATATGAACTTGGAAGAAGTTTTGCATGACTAAAACCATGTCCTTAAGCTTCTGATTGTCAAATGACATAGGCTTGGCTTGGCTGGTTAGAATAAGGCAGATGCGCATATAATCTCTTGCAAATATCATATGATCAAAATTTGTGCTTTGAAAAATAATAAAATGCAGCAACAAGTGTCATGCTTTCAGGTCTTCAAATAGCTAAGTTTGTGAGATCATGACTTGCTTAAATTGAAAAATACATTTGATCTCTAGCATGGCTTACACTACTTTATGTATCTCATTGATGTGATAGTGTAAGTTACTTGATAGTACGACTTGGATGAGCTTTGTATTATATGTATATGTTATAATATGCTCATAACAATTAAAATTTCTCTTTCAACCTTGCTGAATACATTGTCAAAGGGGGGGAGATAATATGGTGAATTTTTAAAGATAAGTATGCAAGGGGGAGAAATTGATTACACGTTGCACATATTCACAATTATCACATATTCACAATTGTTTTTGGCAAGATTCTTCTCAGAGGAAGAATTTCTTTTTTCTCGTTTTATTTCTATTTTACAAAGGGGGAGAAATTGTTTTTAAAACTTTTAATGTGAATAAGCCAATGTTCGGATCTTAAGTGCTGTTGCCAATGCATTCATCAAGGGGGAGATTGTAAGACCTATGTGTGTTGAATACATTGGCTTTGACAATAAACGTTTTGAATGTTGTCGTAACATCCTTTTAGCAAGGTCCGACAATAGGTCCGATTTTCTTTGTCTAGGTTCGACATGTTTTTTTTTGTAGCTCCGGTGAGCTTTGTCTTTAGCTCCGGCATGTCTTTGATAGCTCCGGCATGTCTTTGTTAAGCTCTGATATATTTTCCTATGTCCAACTTATGTTGGTTAGCTTCGACATGTTTTTCTAGCTCCGGTGCTAGGTTGTAGTAGCTTTGGTAAGCTCCGGTGCTAGGTTGTACTAGCTTTGGTAAGCTCCGGCGCTAGGTCCTACTAGCTTTGGCAAGCTCCAGCGCTAGGTTGTACTAAATTTGGTAAGCTTCGGCTCAAGCTTCGGTTAGCTTTGGCAAGGTTCTGAGCTTGATCGCAATGTTCCTGCTTTTACCGTGAATTGTCTCGAATTGCTTTACATTGTTGGAAAGATTGCTTAGTATTCATTTGCTAAGTTTTTGGTGCGTTTTGGTTGATATGGCTGATATTGTTTTACTGTGGTTTTGCAACATGCTTATGTAAGGTGCTCACGTGAAGTGTTGTGTTCGGAACTAATTTGAGTCAAGTCGCAGACTTGGGCTCATACAGATTGGTTGTTTATTCATGTGTAGGTGTTGCTTGAGTTCAAGACATGGCTGGTGATGGGATCCATTGAACTAGTCTTAGGGAGAAGATGAGGTTCAACAACCAAGTTCGGGAGGAATTGTGGTTGAGTTGATCGGGAGGTTGCGCAGCATGTTTGAATCAAGAACAATGCATATGGAGGTATCATGGACGTTGTTGAAAGATGTTTGCACGTGTGCAAGGAGTGTATGGACGTGGCTACATGGTTCAGAGGCGTGATGAAGAGATGTGGACGTAAAGAATTGGTCGAAAAGGTCCAACCGACTAGGTTATGGACTTAGGTTGCGGTTGAGTCGTGTTTGACTCAAATATGGAAATTTTTGAGTTGGTTATGATAAGATTTCGTGTGGGTCACGAATTTGGGATGTTTTAGGAATGTGGGATACGTTCCTAAGGTGTTTGGAAGTCTTAAGATTGCTTCTATCTGTGCATAGAAGAGTCCTAAGCAGTTATAGAAAGTTTTGATTCGTGAATGGAGTAGGATTAGAGTCCTATTTGAGATTTGGTTGGCTTAAGGACTTGTTATATAAGCAAGGGCGGCCAGAGCTCGTGGTGCACGACTTTGGAGCTCTTCCTCTTGTGTTCTATTGAACAAAATTCATAGTTGAAAGGAACTTTTGCGCCTTGTTCGTCCGACTTGTTCCAGACAAGTTTTACTCGTCGAGTTTCTGCACAGCACTACCTTTCGTCGGTGCTTTTATCATAACTCGAGTTTTACAGGTCCTATTGACGTGATTATTTTTGAGTTGTCTTCACAACTTGATTATCTACCATCTGTCAAAATTTCACGTTCATTGGATTCATGGTTTTTGATCTACACGAGTTTCTTTGCAGTATTTTTTTTGAATAAAAGTGGCAGGTGTTCTGCCTTTGCATTAAAGGAGGAAAAAAGTTTGGAACACAAATTAGAAGAAGCAAGTACAAACTGCAACTTGAGTTGCCTGCCAAATGGGGGGGGGGGGGGGGCTCAAACAACTACAAACTTTGTCTAGGAGCTTGGTGACCAGGGGGTGCCTATATTGGTTGAGGTGTCCGACGCATCTCGTCCGCCCACATCTTCCCCAGGAAGTCCTCCTTGATCAATTGGGCTATTGTCACCGGCTTTTTCTCTACCCCTTGGAAATTTTTTCTATTCCGCTCTTTCCATACATTCCACCAAGTGTAAAGCACTAGTCCTGCTCTTTTCCGCCGTCCAGTAGTAGTCGTCTCACTTCCTGATCCCTTCTTGAGACGAGTGGCCATGCCATCCTCAGAAGTCGAATGAGGAAGCCAGGCCCCTTGGTCTTGTATTTTAAACCAGATGTGTAGTATCTGTACCACTTGGCGTGCGTATTGACAGGATAAAAGAAGATGTCTTACTGTCTCCGTCTCTTTCAAGCAAAGTGGGCATACAATTCCATTTTCCCACCCCCTTCTTTCCAGGTTATCCGCCGTAAGTATTTTTTCATGGAGTACTGTCCATCCGAAAAAGAGTATTTTTTGTTCAGCTCGCGCCGTCCATAAGGATGTTGATTTGAAAGGGTCTGTAGTTCCAACGAACTTCATATTGTATGCAGATTTAGATGAGTAAGTTCCATTGCTATTCCATTTCCATTTAATTGTATCCCTTGCTTGGGCATCTAGCACCACCTCCTGAGTGAGATACCATATCATGCCCAACTGTTGGAAGTCCGCCGGCTCATTCAGTTGACACAAAGCTCGGATCCAGGTTAAGTTTCATAACTCCGTTTCCACGGTTCTGAATTTTCGCGTTGATTTGGTGTACAGATTTGGAGCTAGTTCCTTCAGTGTCCCTGAACCGATCCAATTATCATGCCAAAACGGGGCCGTATTTCCATTGCCAATGGTGATATCCACCGAGGCTGCAAAAAGGTTCCTGTCCCTCTCTGTACACAGCAGCGCTATGTTCACCCATTGTCCCTCTACATCGCACCAATTTTTTCCACATCCATCTCATGCGCAGCGTGGCACTGTATTTCTCAAGGTCCAGAACCCCTAGCCCTCCTAGCTCTTTAGGCCGACATACCATTGTCCATTTAACGAGACAAGGCACTTTCTTTCCCTCCTGCTGATATTCCCCAGCCCAAATAAAATTCCTCCTGACTCGATCAATCCTCTGGATTGTCCATTTGGGCAGTACCAGAGCCGTTGCGTGGTATGTCACTATGCTAGACAGGACCGTCTTTGCAAGTGTAACCCTTCCCGCTTTTGTCACCAGCTTTCCCCTCCAACTGGAAAGCCTGCTTTTAACCTTATCGACGAATGGGTGGAAATCCTTTTTCTGTAGCTTCTTTGTCTGCAGGGGCAGACCCAGATACTTGCATGGGAAGGAGCCAGGCTTCCCTGAGAAAACTGTCAACAGGTGATTCAGTTCGTCGTCTTGTACATGTATCGGTAAAATCTCTGTTTTTTCCATGTTTACCATCAATCCAGAGGCAGCTCCAAAAAGGTTTAAAATGCTTTTTATGCTTGAGAGGTCATTTGCTGAGGGGTGCGCTAGGACCGCCACGTCATCTGCATACATTGAAATGGATGCGTGCGGTGCTCTCGGCAACACTGGCCTAATCAGTCCTTGATGGCGAGCCCACTTCATCATTCTTTGCAACGGGTCCATTGCAAGTATGAAGAGCATGGGGGAGAGGCTCTCCTGTGTTGGATTGGCCTCCCCAGAATGCCATTTATCAGGACCCTTGTGGTTGCTGTGGATAGCGCCAGTGATGTCCATTCCCTCCACCTCGGTCTGAAGCCACGAACTTGCAGAAGTTCCAGGAGATAAGCCCAGTGCACTGAATCAAAAGCCTTACTTATGTCCAGCTTGATGAACATCGCTGGTTTTTTCTTTGTTTGGCATTCCTTGATGCAGCTCTTCACAAGAATGTAATTATCATGTATGCATCTCTTTTTAACAAACACGCTTTGATTTGTTGCAACCAAGTTGCATAATTTAGGGGCCGGTCTGTTGGATAAGATTTTTGAGAAAATCTTCACCATGCTATGAATCAAGCTAATGGGTCTAAAGTCCCTTAGCTCTTCTGTTTTCTCCTTTTTTGGCAACAGAAGCATGTTGGCTGTGTTGAGCAAATTAAAACTTTCTCCCCTGAGTTGAGATAGCTGGTGGAAAACTCGAACGACATCGAATTTAATTATGTCCCAGCAGTTTCTGAAAAAGGACACCGTGTAGCCATTTAGCCCCGGGAGCCTTGTCCTTTGGTAGACCAAAAATTGCCGTTTTGACTTCCTCCTTTGTGATATCATGTTCCAGGCCACTCAAATCAGTTCATATTCCAGATGCTCCCAATGTATGGTTTGTTGTCTTTGTTGGGTTGAACCGAGCTGCTGCAAGAAATAGTTGTATGTTTCCATCTCTTTGTCTTCATATGTTGTAGCAACTCCAGTGCTCGTTTTAAGCATGTGGATGTAATTTTTTATTTTCCTTCCATTGGTCCTCAGGTGGAAAAACTTTGTATTAGCATCTCCCAAATTGATGTTGGTGATCCGGGCTCTCTGTCTGGCTTTTATTCTTTCAATAGCTAGAAGGCCCATATATTTCATCTTCACTCGTTCTTTAAGTTCCCATTCCTCTGTTGATAGAGTCCTAGTCTCTTGTGCCTCCTCTAGCCTTGCAATGATCTCTGGCAATCGCTAATTGCATCGTGGTATTTCCTATGGTCGACTTGTCCCACTGTTTCAGAGCACGAGCCGTCCTGGTGAGCTTTGTGTGCAGGGAGCGCATTGCATTAGTGGGCGCCATAGGTTTATTCCAAGCCGCCTGAATGACTTCTCTGAAGCCCGGCATTGAGGTCCAAAATTCCTCAAAATGGAAAGTTTTAACTTTGGGTAGGTCGGTTTCTCCAGGCATCAACAGAGGGCAATGGTCCAAGAGAGTGTAGGTAAGAGCGTGTAGGCAAGCTGTCGGGAAGAAATCTTTCCAGCGGGGGGTATGAAAAAATCTATCGATTTTTGTCATGACGGGCTCTCTATGTTGGTTTGACCACGTGAATTTCCTCCCTTCCAATCTTAACTCCATTAGCTCCATATCATTTATGGTCGCTCTGAACTTGTCCATGGTTGGTCTGTTGATCCTACCCCTATTTTTCTCAGTGCTATTTAGTATCATGTTAAAGTCTCCCAGCAGTAGCCAAGCATCATCACAACGATCTTTGCAGTTTTTCAAGTCGTCGAGGAATACCAGTTTTTGTGGCGTCTCCTGGGGGCCGTAAACTCCAGTTAAGGACCACTCCGTATTATTTTCTCTCATTTGTATTCGCACGGTTAGTGTGTTGGTTGTGTGGAAGGAATAGAGAAAATTGAAGTAGTCATCTCTTGTCGCTATTAGGGCCCCCCCCCCCTTTGTTCCTTCCGCTGGAAGAAAGGAATAGTTTGCTACAAACTGTTGACCAAGGGTCTGAGCGATAATGAAATCATTTACTGTCTGTAATTTTGTTTCTTGTAGGCAAACAATCGTCACTTTTGTTTCAACAATAGTGTCTTTTACTGCTGACTTCCTGATCGGTGCATTGAGTCCTCTCACATTCCAGATCAGAATTTTAACGTTTCTTTGTGCCATAATTCAGAACTGGGAACCACTGGAGGCACTCGAAAAACTGACATAGACAGCATGTCTAACCTGCATCTTGAAGAAATACAGGTAAACAGAGACGCTATGCTCTTGACACCCCCTTCAGCTACTTTCCCAACTTTGGTCCTCTCCGGGGAGGGACCAGTAACATCGTTCACTAGTACCAACTAGGACCCAGACCACATCTGTCTAACAGGGTACCATTGCCGAGTTGCTAGGTTACAAGCAAGAGGGGGCCTCTCGCACAACTGACAGAGACTACTACTGTAAATACACCCGAGATACATTGAGATAAGAAACGACTTCCACTTAAAATAGGTCCTTAAACTGGGCTCTCTTTGATCCATTGATGTGCTCTTCGACGGGCGCTTGGCCATCATCTTGACATCAATACTCATGGCTTTGAGCAGCTCCTCAATTGCTGCAATCTGCTCTGCTGCTAAAGGGCTGTTGAAAATCTTGAGAAGGCAGTCTTTGATGATCTCCTTCGTGGATTTCTGTTTGGGCATCGCCTCCCCCAATTTCTTGGCGATGATTTCCTGTGCCATCTCCTCCGATGATTTTGAACCCAGAATCTTCATCTTTGCAGCAATGCGCCTGCTCTTCCTGGATATAGTTTGCCCAATACCAGGTTTCTTGCTTCCTGCTTTGATCAGTGGGGTTGATAGTATTGGTGCAGGAGGCTGCTCGACAGTGTGCGCAGTAGACCATCAGCTTCTTCTCTACCCATATCTCCACCCTGCAGCACAATGCTCTCAAATTGTACCTCGAGCATCGGCGCTAAGAGGTCTTGGCTTCTCAGCGAGAGCAATTGCCCGGGCTGGTCCCCGGGACTATCTCTGCATACATTGTTCACGTGGTCCATGGCAGTGTCATAACAGCCTCCCATTTGCCCCTGGGCACTTCCAGGTATAACCACATGCGGGTGAGCTGTCCTGGCAGGGTGGGGAAGCACAGCCTCAACCAGCATTGGGTCCAGTAGGTCATTCTTCATAATCAGCGGTTGTTTAAAGTCCCACAAGAGATGGTCAGGCCCCATAGTTCCTGTCACTGCAGAGGGGTCTCCTATTAGGATTTCCACGTCAGTGGGGGTCTCCTCCCCTTTTGTGCACGGCCCCGACTGTTGACCATCTGCTTCTTCGTTTGAATGATCATCTTTTGGCTTGTCTTCCTTGCATCTGTTTGCAGGGTGCATGTTCTTCTTTTCTTTGGACTGGAGTTGATGTTCCTTGTCTCTGAACGTGTGAATGAATCTTTCCAGTGATCTTTCTCTAGATCTCCTAGTGGCAGGGTTTAGTGACCTGTCAGCCTCTCTCTGTTTGCCCCCTTGGGACGAGTTACCTTCACGGTATCTTCTAGGAGATCTCTCCCTGGTACGGCCACTATCCCCAGACCACATGAGCCGCTGGAAGAGATTCTTTCTTCTTCTAGGTGGCTCCTGTTGATTTCTTCTATCATAATCTTCATCTTCGTCATCATCATGCAGGTGCGCTCTGTCTGATCGGTGATCCACGCTACAGGAGTTTCTTGGTGGTCGATAGGAACTTCTGGTAACATACCTAATGAGCATATTGTCTCTTCTACCCTCTCCTGCATGAACTTGTTCTTCTGCATGAGCAGATCTTGATCTGATCAACCCTGCTTGCGCCTGCGGCCCTGTAGCTGAATCTTCAGTGCCGTACTCCCATGGGATAGTATACGCAGTTGGCCGACCATCGCTAATGATATGGCGCAGGTCTTCCACCATCTGTAGGTGAACCAGAATATCATAGGTAGTGCTAGCTCTTGGTGTAGAAGGGGAAGCATAGTGGGAACTGCCATAAGCAGCAGTTCCGTTGATAACCGTCACCCATAACCTCCTTGGGATTCTTCTGGGATCTGGTGTGAAGGCCCACAACTCGAAACCTCTAGTGTCCCGCCTTCTGATTGTATCTTCTACCGCAAAGTGGAAGGAGCAGGATCTACTGATAATCCATGCCACAAACTCCTGTGACCAGAGATGAAGAGGCAGGTTCTCCAAGCAAAATCTTACATGAAACCCAGTGTTACTTCGAACAGCTCTTGTCTCTAGTTCCCACCTTCTCAAGCGAAACTCCCTGCCACCATAGACAACTTCATCCACCCCATTAAGGGCGGCATAGTCTTCTTTTCTGGTCAAAGTAACTAGAAAGTCTTCAGGGGAGTGCCTCGATACCTGAAGCAGCGCTGGATCGAATCCGTGTTGGTATACCAGGGCTTCAAGAACATGTCTTTCCTCCGTGTGAGGCCAGTTTTGTCCCATCCATATCAGGAGGGATCTTGAGTGGAAGAAGTCAATGCGCTGCTGGATTTCATCTGAGAGTGGAATGTTGCACCTCTCCACATCCGGCCGAGCGCCGAAGTTCAACTCCTCCATACGGCAATCTTTTGGCCTGCGAGCTACAACCACCGGGGGGTGGGGTGCAATGTAGTTTGGTTGGGTGGGGTTTCCTGTGCGGCACTGAGAGGAGATGTGTCCTAGCTCACCACATCTCCAGCATCTAACAAGCTCTCTGCAGGAGGATACTCGGTGGTTTGTTGCTAGGCAATTGAAGCATTTGCCCCTCATCCTCTCTAAAAACACCCTCCTCCTCTTCCCATCGTACGAATTTGGGGGTGCCCGTGAACTCAGCCTCACCTTCTCTGACAAGGTAGCTCGACGCTTATTCCTCCTACTCTACACCACTTGCCATCCACTCTCCTCTTCAGTTTGAATTTGGTGGTGCGGCTTTGTACTGATCGTTTTTTTTTGTACCCAAGTCCTGGTATTTTGAGGGTTTCTTGTCCAAGGTGAGGGAATCCCTTGGCAGCCATTGCAGCCTTTCTCCCCTCCAGGTACTGCAGGAAGGTTTGAATATCTTTTCCCCTGTACTCAGTACCACCACTCTGCCATCTAAGTTGAATTCTTTTGTCTTGTGGATCGTAGAAGCAAGCTGTAGGCTCTTCCCTTTGTCCAGCTTCGTGTTCTTCTCTGTCTCCTCCGGAGACTTGCTGAGAGGAGGGTGGGCTTCATCATGGTCAGCTTTCTCAACTCTGGTCAGGGCTTTGT
Source organism: Tuctoria greenei (assembly GCA_036927565.1). Lineage (NCBI taxonomy): Eukaryota > Viridiplantae > Streptophyta > Magnoliopsida > Poales > Poaceae > Tuctoria > Tuctoria greenei. Next base: position 142,005,400 of record JAYESD010000002.1, read on the forward strand.
AGGGGGGGGGGGGGATCTCCAAGCACGCATCCTTTCCAGCCATGGGCTTCATCTGCTTGCTGCATGCCTCCAGTTGCAGAACTCTTGTATGCAAGTGCCCAGCAGCAAAGGCCTTACCTTGAGGTGAAGCATCGTAGATCTGACACACTGGGATCGAGCAGACCACCGCTGGATCTGCTGGGAGGAAGGCCGGATTCTCTTCTGGACTAGCACTACCGGTGTCTGGCAGTACCCCGTTCGGGCTACATGTAGGGGGAATCCACTCTCCATCCTCCTCATCACTGGTTCCCCAATCAAGGATCTCTGGGCTGCTGGGCGGGGATCTAGGAGCGGAGGGCCCTATCTCATGGAAGGCATTGGTTTCACAGGTGGGGGCGAGCAGGTTGGGGAGGCGGATGCTCGCGTGATGGGTCTCCGGCGCGGCGGCCACCAGAGGGGGCGGGGGCAGCGGACGCGATGGGGGGGGGGGGGGTGCGGGGTCGTTTGGCATGAGCGGTCTCCTCCTCATCCAACACTTCTAGACGGACAAGTACTAATGAATCCAGGAAGTGCGGCAAGCTCAGGCATTGTTCTTTGTAGTGTTTCAGAACTGTTTTTCTCGGGTAGGACAGACTGACCTTTGTTCGATCTTTCAACCGTAACTTGAGTGTCTCTCGACGGATTTGAGTGATTCTTGTTGTGTCGTCTTCGTGACTTGATTGTCTCTGATATCTATCACTTATTTTCACTATGAAACACGTTTAGATTAGTCTCACACATGATTTCTTTAACAGAGTGTTTTTCTTCCGAAGGGGTTGGGATTTATTTGTTTTTGCTATGTAAGTTTTTTAAATCTACCATTCACCCCCCTTTGGTAGATTTTCACGTGCTCTTCGATCCTACACTTCTCTTGCACGGAACCCAAACTGTGCAGCTGCCTTCGATGCCAACATCTTCAAGGGCAAAGGGGCTGAGAAGGCACGCAAGCTAAGGAAGATAAATGTCTATCAGCGGGACAGGAGCACAATGGATCCCCGTTTCTGGTGTGACTTCCACTGTGACTATTACCAGACGGTCTACATGTCCAAGCAGACCCCAGTCACCGATGCTCAGTGGATTGACTGGGACTACGTGGCCAGAAGGATCACGTGGCCTTCAATGATGTGATTGAGGCCGCTGAGCGACATGGTTTGAAGAAGTTCATGGCTTTCCAGTATGACTGGAATGTTGAATTAATTACTCAGTTCTATTCCACTACCTACTTCCACACCGATGGGGACAGGAGGATTACCTGGATGACCCATGGAGAGCAATACTCCACCACCTACTGGGAGTTTGCTCAGATGCTTGACCTAGAGGATCAACTGGACAATCTGCTTCTTCGTTTGAATGATCATCTTTTGGCTTGTCTTCCTTGCATCTGTTTGCAGGGTGCATGTTCTTCTTTTCTTTGGACTGGAGTTGATGTTCCTTGTCTCTGAACGTGTGAATGAATCTTTCCAGTGATCTTTCTCTAGATCTCCTAGTGGCAGGGTTTAGTGACCTGTCAGCCTCTCTCTGTTTGCCCCCTTGGGACGAGTTACCTTCACGGTATCTTCTAGGAGATCTCTCCCTGGTACGGCCACTATCCCCAGACCACATGAGCCGCTGGAAGAGATTCTTTCTTCTTCTAGGTGGCTCCTGTTGATTTCTTCTATCATAATCTTCATCTTCGTCATCATCATGCAGGTGCGCTCTGTCTGATCGGTGATCCACGCTACAGGAGTTTCTTGGTGGTCGATAGGAACTTCTGGTAACATACCTAATGAGCATATTGTCTCTTCTACCCTCTCCTGCATGAACTTGTTCTTCTGCATGAGCAGATCTTGATCTGATCAACCCTGCTTGCGCCTGCGGCCCTGTAGCTGAATCTTCAGTGCCGTACTCCCATGGGATAGTATACGCAGTTGGCCGACCATCGCTAATGATATGGCGCAGGTCTTCCACCATCTGTAGGTGAACCAGAATATCATAGGTAGTGCTAGCTCTTGGTGCAGAAGGGGAAGCATAGTGGGAACTGCCATAAGCAGCAGTTCCGTTAGTAACCGTCACCCATAACCTCCTTGGGATTCTTCTGGGATCTGGTGTGAAGGCCCACAACTCGAAACCTCTAGTGTCCCGCCTTCTGATTGTATCTTCTACCGCAAAGTGGAAGGAGCAGGATCTACTGATAATCCATGCCACAAACTCCTGTGACCAGAGATGAAGAGGCAGGTTCTCCAAGCAAAATCTTACATGAAACCCAGTGTTACTTCGAACAGCTCTTGTCTCTAGTTCCCACCTTCTCAAGCGAAACTCCCTGCCACCATAGACATCTTCATCCACCCCATTAAGGGCGGCATAGTCTTCTTTTCTGGTGAAAGTAACTAGAAAGTCTTCAGGGGAGTGCCTCGATACCTGAAGCAGCACTGGATCGAATCCGTGTTGCTATACCAGGGCTTCAAGAACATGTCTTTCCTCCGTGTGAGGCCGGTTTTGTCCCATCCATATCAGGAGGGATCTTGAGTGGAAGAAGTCAATGCGCTGCTGGATTTCATCTGAGAGTGGAATGTTGCACCTCTCCACATCCGGCCGAGCGCCAAAGTTCAACTCCTCCATACGGCAATCTTTTGGCCTGCGAGCTACAACCACCGGGGGGTGGGGTGCAATGTAGTTTGGTTGGGTGGGGTTTCCTGTGCGGCACTGAGAGGAGATGT